>OY740717.1:55601302-58001302 GCA_963513945.1 Hydrotaea diabolus | reverse complement strand
GCACCGCTGTGAAACCGTTAATTCATTTCACCAAAACCAAGTACCGCTACATAGCCTCAATTAAACACTGGCCGAGGAAGATGGAGAGAAAAACCATTAAGTATCACATTAATCTGTCCAGCGGGTTGCTGGCACGCATAACCAAACACCCCACTAACCACAAAACAGAGAAAAAAAAACAAATCAAACTGCCAGAGTATTTAAAATTTATGGCCCCACCACTAAAGATGACGAGGAGCAGTGGTGACCGGCCGTTGGTGTGATATGCTAAATAGCAAATATCTAGCTGGCTAGCTGTATCTTTATTATGGCTGCGAATCGAATATCTTTGAATATGCTTAACAACTTAAGGCAGCCGTTACTGCTGCTGATAAAACGCATGAATTCTATGGCGTTGCTTCTAAGGTTTCTTTTTGCTCAGTCGCTGATACGTTGACAATTTCGTATTAAAATTAATGCTTCTTTTGCCAGCATCATTGGCATATTTTTCAAATTAAGTTGTTGTTTCGTGAGATTTTAAGCTTTACTCATCATTGCGTCTAATGCCAATGATGTTGTACAGTGGGGTGAAAATAATCCAATTTGAGAATATGTCTATTATTTTCGTATTTGCAAAACGAATAAGCTCCAAGCTAGGTCTTACGACGCCCAGGAGAATAGTGTACCGGGGCGAGTCCTCTCACAATTTCTTTGAAACCTAGCCCTAAACAATGTTCTCCTGCAGATACAGTCGATCACAGATTGTTCCTTGCAGTGCGTTATTAAATTTTTAAGCCGTTATAGCAAAGAAACTACAAGTATTCACAATATATTTCAACAGTTAATAATTTGTTTAGGCCGTAATAGGCGTGATCTAATGGTACTCGCTTATTAAACGAGTAAGTGGTCGCTAAGGAGATAACTTTAAAACTTTAGGAGAAAATTTTTAAATTTCTTTATATAAAGGGTGTTTCTTATTGGGGTATAGAACTTTAAGTTGGCATCACTTTTTTAACTGACGGCCATTTTGTCAGCTGTCAAGTGATTAATATTTAGTTTGGTTTGCCATTTCATCATGAACAGGTTGACAAAAGACAACGCTTGCAAAATGGGCCGAAAATGAGATTCATCTCGACGCTGATTTTCATCACAAAATTTTGTTCAGTGATGAGGCTCATTTTTGGTTGAATGGCTACGTCAACAAGCAAAATTGCCGCATTTGGAGTGAAGAGAATCCACATGAGACCCTTGAGACGCCATTACATCCACAAAAACTGACTTTTGGTGTGTTCAATGGGCTGGTGGAGTCATTGGGCCATACTTCTTCCGAAATAATGCTGGAGAGTCAGTTACCGTTAATGGAGACCGGTTTAGAGCCATGATAACCGACTATTTTGTTCCCGAATTGGATGGCATGAATGTGGATGAGTTGTGGTTCCAACAAGACGGCGCTACATGCCACACAGTGCACGTCACAATCGAATTATTGAATGAAACATTCGATGAGCGCATAATTTCGCGGAATGGACCTGTCAATTGGCCACCAAGATCGTGTGATTTGACACCATTGGATTATTTTCTTTGGGGATATGTGAAGTCGCTCGTCTACGCCAACAAACCAGAAACGTTAGGGGACTTGGAAGCCAACATTCGTAGCGTTATTGCCAACATACGGCCCCATATGCTCGAAAAAGTGGTTGAAAATTGGACCTGTAGAATTGGCTTTATTCGAGCCAGCCGCGGCGGCCACATGCCCGAAATCATATTTAAACATTAATGGCATAAAATTATCCTTCCAATAAAGCCAAATTGATGGACATTAAAACGATTTTCTTGTGTTTTATTTCAATTCGAAGTTCTATACCTCAATAAAAAACACCCTTTACAAGAACTGATTTCTAGAAAATAAGTTATTCAATAAATATATATATCTATATATACGAGTATAATCTATAAACAGATCGCTTAAACTCGCTAAAGGTTATTTTTAAATATCTTTCTACCCAAAAACTTTAAATATTTAAAACAAACGTTAATTAAATCCAGTGTTTACTTAAAAAAAACCAAAATATTTGTTAATTATAAAAACAACAAATTCAATCTGACATCTTCTAAGTACGAGGGCGACCGCAAAAGTAACTGGCCTAACATAAAAATAACCGTTTTTTGTAATTATTATTATTTATTTTTCAACATAATCTCCATAATCTCTCCAACTCAATACACTTCATCAAACGTTTTTCAAGTTTTTTAATTCCATCCGAAAAATAAGATTTTTCAAGACCTTTAAAACATGCCTCAGTTTCACCAATAACCTCGCTATTGGACGAAAATTTTTTGCCACCGAGGAATTTTTTTAAATTGCGAAACAAGAAATTATCAGAAGGAGCTAAATCCGGACTATATGGTGGATGCGGAGCAATTTCAAATCGTAATTTCAAATCGTAATTTTTGTTGAGTTAAAAATGCAGTGTGTGAAGGAGCATTATATTGATGAAAAAGAACTTTTTTTTCTAAATGCGGTCGTTTTATCTTGATTTCTTCACTCAACCGATCCAATAATGCACAATAATATTCACTATTTATAGTTTTTCCTTTCTCAAGATAATCAATAAATATTATACCCCTTGCATCCCAAAATACTGTGGCCATTACTTTTTCTGCTGACTTAACAGTTTTCGCCTTCTTGGGACCACTTTTACCAGCTTTTATCCATTGTTTTGACTGTTCTTTGCATTCTGGGATGTAGTGATGGATCCATGTTTCATCAACAGTTATGAATCGGCGCAAGAACTCTATTGGATTACGCTGATAAATCGCTAAAAGCTCCTCGGAATTGGTCCAACGGACGATTTTTTGGGGCAAAGTCAACAAACGCGGCACCCATCTTGCGGATAGCTTTTTCATGTGGAGTTCATCATGTAAAATACTCCAAACTTGTTTTTCGTGTATTTTAACAATATCAGCAAGTTCTCTGAGCTTTATTCGTCTATCTTTAGTCACTTCATTAAATATTTTTCTAATGTTTTCAATAGTAGTAGCAGTTTTCGGTCTTCCAGAGCGTTGTTCATCTTCCGTACTTGAACGACCCATTTCAAATTGTTGAACCCAGGATTTCACGGTGGAGTATGATGGTGCATTATCACAATGAACAGAATCCAATTCATCTTTGATTAATTGTGGCGTATAACCTTTCATATAAAAGTGTTTAATTACCGCACGAAACTCTTTAATTTCCATTTTTCAAAAATTATAAAACTTGTTTACTTCAATCACCTGTAACAAAGAAAATAATCATTAAATATTTCGGAAATTTTGACAGATGGCTTACAAAAGGTTGCTTTTAAAAAACAAAAAAAAAGTTGCTAGTAAAACAGAAAATGTGCCAGACCAGTTAGTTTTGCGGTCGCCTTCGTACACTCGTATAATTCTAAACAATCAATTTGCCAAGTTATTGTTATTTACACGCAGAGAAAATATATGTTTACTATTAGAAATATGCTATGGTTGTGTGGATCATAATATGGTTGTGCAGATAATAGTATGGTGGAGTGTGATTCATATTATAGTTGTGAGGAGCATAGTATGGTTAAGTGGGAATCATACTATGGTTGTGGGGATTATAGTATGGTTATGTGTGAGTCATACTTTTGTTGTGAGGATCATAATATTGTTGTGCCACAACCATATACCCAATAATAGTATGATCCTCTTCGAAAATTGTCACCCCAACCATTGTTAGTTATTTTTGAACAAAAACAGCCTTAAACCATTTTGTGCAGAATATACTAGCTTTATAGTGGTTTCTGACCCAATATTCTGCCACTCCTTGAGCAACAATGTCCACAAATTCTAAATAACAGTTAAGTCTGGAGACTGTCCCGGTGGTGTCATAAGATGTAGACAGTTCCAAATAAACCAGGACTGGGCAATGACTGACTTATGTTTTAGATCCTTGTCTAGGAACATTTGAAAAGTATCCTTAATAGTTAGTATTTAATCAGTTTGTATATTTCCTTATATTTTCACGATACCATCAATGAAACCCAGACTGCAGACCCCTGCTGCAGACATATGAGCCCAAATAATTTGGCTATCGCCTCCATGATTTACAGTCGGTCTAAGTTCTCATTATTTAATTTAGTATTAGGTTACCGCCAGACACATACCAGTCCATTTGATCCGAAAATATTGTTTTGGCGGAATTCCAGAACTCCGTAGCCCTAACAATATGGTACTTGCCGAAGTGGAGGCTAAAGTTCTGATTCTTCCTTTTTATGAAAACTTTTTTAAGGGGCAACTAGACTATTGAAGTTGTGAAGAACCAGCCTTGCTTAGATGTTGCTCAAAATCAACTGCCAGCTTTGGAGTCAAAATCCTTGAGTTTAACTTCACTGTTCGGACTATATAGCGCCCATCAGATTTGAGAAATAATTTTTTTGGCACACTCCGTCCCTTATCAGACAATCGATTTTCATTTATAAATCGCTCAGTCATACCTGCAACAGTGAAAGAACACATATTCACCATTGCAGCAATTCGTCGCTTAGATTTTTAATTTTTAAAATCCATTTTCATAAATTCGCTCTGCTCGATTGTGCAGCGTCGAACTTTTTTTTTCTCAAAAATTGCTGAATCCATCGAACGCAAATTGTACTGAGAATTAGAAAATATCAGCTATGAATGCAATATCAATTGCAAGAAAGTACTGTTCTATGGATGAAAATATTCTACGTGTAGGAGTGTAAAATATGACAAAAAATCCAAGGCACGAAATAAGCTGTAAGCCAAAAATACCAAGTTTAGCATTCCTTCTCGCTTTTGCGGGCCGATAATATAGTTTTTTATCTTTATATAGGCTGTATTTGTTATGATTTTCTGAATAAACCACCGTTTACACTTTCGCGATATTCATTCTACTTTTGAAGCTGTTACCCACTGAATACAGAACAGGCTGCAGAATGTAAACATATGCGAATGATCATACTATTGCAGTACAGGGAAAATATATATCTAACTGTAAAGTAGAGATGTACTCCAGAATCCGATTCGAGCATTTTTATATATTATTTTATAAATCAACGCACCCAGATAAAACCGAACTAATACCCTTCACTAGACATTTTCGGAAAATTGAGCCACCGATACTGGGCGGAAAAAGAATTTCTTACAAAGATAATCGCCCATGTGGTGCGTTCCAAGAATTTTTGAATCCTGCTGTTATTTTGAATCTCCATTTTTTTTAAAAGAGGTTAGCTTTATTTCTGTCTGGCTACCCGAAGACGACCAATTAGTCTGAAACGTGTTGAACGGCCTTGTTTAAGGAATGCAGAGAATCCAGCAGGCACTCGTATGCCAAATATAGCACCATCTCCTACTTATTCCCTTCTTCTAACGGGTTTTGCAATAGAGTTATATCAATTTCGTTTCCTTATGTCAACTTAATCTCAAACATTTTTAATGATCTTTCAGTGTCAAAACGTTAGTTGATGCAAACATTTTCTTCCTGGTAAAGATCATTTACGAGCCACGTTTGAGAATCACTAAAAATTACTAACAGAATTCTGAGCCGGTGGTCGCAACTTTAGGAGCGCTTACTCCAATTTTGGGTGAAGCTAATTTCTGGCTGAGTGGTTTTGTCAATATACTTATAAGTATACAAAATATGCGTTATTGGATAGCAACAAACCCACACGTGCTTTAAGAGACACAATTGCATCCGCAAACTATTACTGTGTGGTGTGGTTTTCCTGCCGGAGGTGAGATTGGGCCGTATTTTTTTCGTCGATGAAAACAATTGTCATGTTACCGTCAATGGAGAGCGCTATAGTGCCAATGTAAGAAAATTATTTTTGGCCAGAATTGGATGAGCTTGACATCGCCGATATGTGGTTGCAAGAAGACGGTGTCACTAGCCACATAGCAAGCGTTACAATCGATTTAATGAAAGACAAATTCGGTAAACGTGTTATATCGAGAAATGGTCCGGTCGAGTGGCCACCTTGTTCATGCGATAGGAACATTTGAAAAGTATCCTTAATATTTAGTATTGAATCAGTTTGTATATTTCCTTATATTTTCACGATACCATCAATGAAACCCAGACTGCAGACCCCTGCTGCAGACATATTAGCCCACCTTGTTCATGCGATTTGCCGCCAATGGAATTGTTCTAATTGGGCCACATCATGTCATTGGTCTATGCCAACAACTTTCAGAGCCAATGTGTGCAAGAGTGGGGGGAAATTGGGTCCAAAGAATAGATCGCTGTACACGGGCTCGTGGTGGTCATAGGACGTTTTTCGAATTTCTCCAAAGACTTCAGGCAAACATATTGTGGTGTATCACTCCGTCCTTGACCGTCCGACGTTGCTCTAGCGGAACAGTCGCCACATGACTAGTTTTGCCGAAGAAACAGGCGACCATTTGCTTCGAAGTGCTTCTTCCACGAACAACTTTCGTTGGATTTGTCTCGTCTTCGAAGACCCACACGGTCGATTGCATAAGTCTATGATTAGTCACCTACGATCTTTTAAACGTCTTTTGAAGCACCGCGATCGTAATTTCAAAATTTCTTTACACCGATCGATACGAGCCTTGTTTTGAGCGATTGTCCAATTGTGCGGGATCAAACGAGAACAAAACCATTTTTACGGTCAGGTGTTCATGCAATATCGAATGTACGCTGGTGGAAGAAATGCCCAAGGATGCCTCTATCGGTATGTCACATGACTATCTTGCCCAAGGATGCCTCTATCGGTATGTCACATGACGATCTTGCATTATCATTACATGCACGGCACCAATGTTCTCTGGCACAACGGCCGTTTTTGGACGACCTTCGTCTTTGAGCGAGCGTCGGCCACGATTGAATGCATTAATCCAGTTTTTCACAGTGCTATAGGATGGTGCATCATCGCCATACAAAGATTTAAGTTCATCGATGCAATCTTGTCGTGTTGGATTACGTCGAAAGTTATGAAAAATGATCGCACGAAAATGTTCACGAGTTAATTTCATTTTTTTGCCAAATTGATTTTTTCAAGTCACTGTAAACAACTAAAATGATGGTCGTACGTCAAAACGGTCTGAGTACGTCTATGCTAAAAAATGTCAAACTTTCAAATGGAAATGTCAGATGGCGCCAGACAACACTTAGTGTTGCCAAGGCCAGAAATATATATAGCAACCCTTGTATTTCAAGCACATGAATTTTAATTTGTTTTGTTTATTGGGTACTTATAAATGAATTTACTTTTCAAAAGAAATCCAAGGATAAAACATATTTGTGCTCAAAATCGATACTATTTGGCTGTCTTTAAAATAGTAACAGTTCCACCACGTTTTCTGGGGGTTTTATTAAATTTTTTGACATTTTCTTTGGTTTGAAAAGTGCATACGTATTTTTCGGGCTTCCTAAAACTTCATTTCATTTTTAACTTATGTTAAATAATTAACTCAATTATTTTCCCCCCTACAGTGCCTTATGCGACTATTTAACGTTGGTGGCTGTTGGTGACAATGTTGTTAAAATCGAATCAATAAATTATTAGCCTCATCATTACTATCCCCTCAACATTGGCTTCATCAACCCCGCATTGGCTTCACTAGCGCACCACCCGCTACTGTGAGAAATCACTTGCAAGCCGTTTGAAACGCCTTCCTTGTAGCGGAAATTATTTAATGGCGCTTTAAAAACTCTACGCGGCATACGGCAGGGCACTGCTCAGCTTCGCTCTATTTCTAAAGCTTATGTTCAAGAAAATTAATTTTTTTTATTATTATTAGCGAAAAGATAGAGACTATCAAGAAAACATAAAAATTTGCCGGCACAATTACACTGCCGACCAGGGTGGCAAAGGATCTGATGCCAGCCAGCCAGTCAGCCAACCCAAGCATGTAAGGTTTCCTTGTCGCACAGAGCGCAAATATTTTGTGGTTGTTGTGCGAGATGGAAGCCCACCCGGGCATCTGAAACAAGTGAAGCGCATCACCAAAAAAAAAAAAGATAACCCTGCACACACGCAGAAATATTTAAAGAATTCGAAATTAATAGCGTGCAAATAATTGGGATAATTTGATTTACGACATGAAAAATCAACAAAACAATTTTTATGATGATGACGATGCAGCAACAGCAGCAGCATATGTTCGCCAACAAACCATAAAACAATTTGCCCTTACCACCACACCACTTAGCCTGGCAGCCCTCCAACTCCACCCTCGTGGTGGTGGCACTCAACACCAAAACGAAGGCTGTGCTGTGTGCCGCCTTACTCCGGGGACGACCTGGAAATTATGCACTTCCCCACGCTGGGTACTTAGCACATGAAGAAGACATCGGGTCGGGGAGAAAAGTCTTCGCCATACAAGTTGTCATCAACGACCTGTTATCAGTGCGAAATGCGTTTTAAACAACGTGTCAACAACAGTCCTAAGAGCAACAATTATCATTATGACAACAACAAACAGCAACAAGCAACCGCAGAACCAGGAGCAATGCAACCAACAACAGGCGCGTGGACGAAGCACATTGTGTCCCTTAATGTCTTCCAAATGCATTCAACAACACTAGACGCTAGACTCAACTTAATAATGACAAGACAACAACACCAACAACATGGGGAACAATAGCATTAGCAGCAACAATGCGACAGACATCGGCCACACCACCACCAACATTACAAATAATAGCAAAACTTCAATTGCTTGATATGAAATGTTATGTTAACGCTCCAAACACACACACACACACAAACACAGGCGTAACAACTTACACATACTTAGGCCAGCATAGTTACATATGTCCTTATCATACCTACTCACATCCTTCGGCCCAACTGACTTCTTCGTAAGCGTAGACGTAGCTTCCTTCTGTCCTTTGCATGTTCTTGAAGGGTAAGAAAACGACATGTCATGTTTGCAACAATGTCGCCAATAACGCTATTGTTTCATCCCAAGTCATGTGACGACGACGACGACGAAGACTGCTTATGTGACCGACCACGTTACTAAGGCCTGCACTGACAATTGTCCTGCTGGCTAGCCCGCCTGTCGGTAGGGGGAGGTTCTTAAGACCTCCCTGGGGAGGAGTTGATAATGATACGTAGCTGCAAACATGTGAGCCGCACCAAAGCTGAGGAGTCTGTTGTGGAAGTTTAATGCATTTTTACACTTAGCCATCACAATTAAGGGACCACGCTAATGTTTAACATAGCTGATAAAGGTATTTATGCCGATTCCTTGAAGGATTATTCCTTCTTGTGAGATATAGCCTCTTTCTTCGACAATTGCTTAATAACAATCGTCAGGGAATTTGGAGAGTATCAGCGCAGATCTATCGTTCACCACACGCAGAGAAAAGATATGGCTACTACTTCGTAGGGACATAAAAACTGTTACACACGTTTTATGCTGTAAAATAAAAAGTACTGAATGTTTTCGGACCAAATATTTTTTAATATATTTATTAAATATATTAATTATTCGAAATTTCCGACTTTTGCCTTAACATACGCCTTAAGTCTCACTGGCCAATCGTCAATAGCTGCGCGAACATCGTCTATTGGAAAATTGGCCACAGCTCGAACCAAAGCAGTCTTAAGAGATCCAATGTCGGGGTATCTTTTGTGACAAACCTTGTCCTCTAAAACCGTCCACAATTTGTAATCCAATGGGTTCAAATCTGGACTGCCTGAGGGCCATTCTTCAGAGGAAATGAACGCTGGCAAAATGTTTCGAAGCCAGGCCTGAGACGTTTTAGCCTTATGGGCCGGCGCAGAATCCTGCTGGAAATTCCATAACTGGTTTTGCAACAGGGAATTGTTAAGAGGCTTCACAACAGCTTCCAAAACGGTTTTTTGGTAAACTTTGACTGATGTTATGACTCCTTGTTCGCAGAAATGCATCGTAAAGGACACCCCACCAAACCATGACCGAGGCTGGGTGATGACCCTTTTCCACCCTTGGGATCTGTTCAGATGCTTCTTTAGATGACTGCTTGTTAAATTTTTCCTGAACGGAAAAAAATTGTTCATAGGTGAACAAAATTTTTCTGTGCAAGTTCTCAGCTTGCTTCACCAAAAGACGTTTGCATTTTTCAATCCTATTTTTATTTTTAAAGCTGCAGTCAATAAATGTCCGGTACGTCGTTTGAAAGCCCCCAGTCCCAAGTCTTTTTAATGGTACGACATTTGGACTTTTTCGTGATATTCTTCTCACGAGCCATGATTGTTTGTTTTCGGAGCGGATTTCTGTGAATTCTTGATTTAACCGGCTTTGATGACATGCGGTGTTCGAACAGAGCGTGAGCGGCCCGACCGGTAGCGGTTTTTTACATCTCCAGTCTCCTCAAACAGTTTTATGCATTGGTAGACGAACATGCGGCTAATCCCTAGTGGACGGAGCGTTTCGAAAATATCTTCTTTTTCATTTCACACTTGAAAAGCGCTATTACAGCGATACGGTCTCATTATCTGACCACTCCATGATGAAAGTTGAAACAATTTTAAAATCCCGTTACAGACTAACGCTATGGAGGTTAGCTTTCAAAACCCATATGCCATTAACGGGGTATGTTCAGTTCTACTATTGAAATGGGTGTGTTCAATGTTGTAACAGTATTTATGTCCCTACTAAGTATATGGTCACGGCAACAATAATATGTTCTCTACAGTAAAACAATGCTCGTCGCAACCATAGTATTGTTTTTTGGTTTTCATTTTGTCAACAGTATAATTACGGCATTAATAATATTTGTTTTTTTGAGGTAGGTAGTTTTTCAGAAGAAAAAAATATATAAAAATTCAAGTCAAGTGTGGAGTCTTTATTGGTAATTTGAAAGGAAATTTTATGGCATTTATTTTTTGAATATATTTTCCTTCGAACGTAGGCCGCAACTAAGCCTCAGGATATCCATTCTGGGGGTCCAATTTTTAATGACTCGTTCCAGCATTTTGACCGATATGGCTTCAATAACACGCCTAATATTGGCTTCCAAAACCTGAATCGTAGCTGGTTTGTCAGCATAGACTTTGGACTTTAGGTGGCCCCCAAAGAAAAAAATCTAAAGGTCTGATATCACTCGATCTAGGCGGCCAATTCACCAGTCGAAAACGTGAAATAAGCTGCTCTTCAAAATGACCTCTCAATAGAGTCATTGTTTGAGCAGCTGTATGGCAAGTGCTACCGTCCTGTTGAAACCAAATTTCGTCAAGATTACGGTCTTCAATTTCAGGTAACAAAAAGTCCGATATCAGTCCGATAGCCAGCACCATTCACGGTTACATTCTGGCCATCATCATTTTTGATAATGCGGACCGAAGATTCCACTGCACCAAATATTGGTTTTTGCGGTGTAAGTCTTTCCATGATGAAATGGCAAAAAAACTGAAACGAAAAAAATAAAGTTTTACACAACTCACGTTTACGAGTAATCTGCGAAAAGAAACTTTATTAAAAAAAATATCTATATGTGACAGCGCATAGAGAAAGGGACCTTATGGTAAATAAATCTATTTTTACTTTTTTTTTTGATGTGGACAACATCTGAGCATCGAATGAGACCGATCCCATGCCCCAAAACTGTTCCCTCCCAGAGATATGCTCGTTTTATGAAAGTGATGGTACACCAAAGATATACGTATTTAAATCTTTAAAATGGCTCTCCTGAACAAAACTGGATTTTACCCTTAGGTCCCTTTCTAATTTGCGCGGCCCATATCAACAGTTACAAATTTGAAAAAATATGCACCGATGATTCCACCAGCCCATAAACCACTCGAAACCATGGGTTTCTCTGGTTTTAATGACACCACTTTTGGTTGCCCTTCAGCCCAAATGCGGCAATTTTGTTTATTGACGTTGACATTGAGTCAGAAATGGGCCTCATCACTGAATAAAACATTGGTGGAAAACAACAGATCTTCTTTGAGTTTTTGAAGAGCCCAATTTTGCACAGTTTGGAGACCTTGTTTTTGCACGCAGAGAAGAAACATGGTTACTACATGGTCACGGCAATAATAATATGTTATCCACAACAAAAGTATGTTCGTCGCAACCATAGCATTGTTAACTGAATTTATTTTTGACAATAGTATAATTGCTGCAATATTAATATTGTTGAAATGTAACAATAGTTTTATTGCCAAATTTAAAAATGAAAATATGGTTATAGCAACAATATAAATATGGTTAGTGCGACATAAGTATTGTGTGTTTGCGTTTTATGTTAACAATAATATGATTACGGCAATCATACTGTATGATTGTAATTTTCTTCATTTGAATATGCTTTTTAGAACAAATGTTATTGGTACGGATCTAATGCAATACGAGTAATAGTACTTTTTTTATCGAAATTAAAATTTTTTAAAGAAGCTGCTTTGGCTTTATTTATGTAAAATATTTTTAATAAAATCGCTTACGTTTATTTAAACTTATTTTTTCTACTGTGAAATAAATCACTTTTATTATTTTGAATTTAATGTATTTTTGTATAATTTTCATAATTCAAATCTATTGTCGACAACTTAAACCAATTTTAATAAATAATATTGGGGATCAAATCTGTTGTCGACAACTCAAACAAATTCTATTAAATAACATTGGGGATCATAGTTTAATTGTGTGTGATCATACTATGGTTGTAGGGATCATAACATGGTTGCGTGTGAATCATACTATGGTTGTGAGGACCATACTATGGTTGTATATGAAACATAATATGGTTGTGAGGATCATACTATGGTTCTGGAGATCATAGTATGGTTGAGTGTGAATCATACTATGGTTGTGGGGATCAAAGTATGGTTATGTGTGAATCATACTATTGTTGTGAGGATCATAGTATGGTTGTATTTGAATCATACTTTTGTTGTGAGGACCATAATATTGTTGTAGCACAACCATATACCCGACAATAGTATTATCCTCTTCGAATATTGTCATCACAACCATACTTTTTTTCTGCGTGTGGTGTGTAAGTCTTCCCATAATTAAATGGCAAACAATGCTGAAAAGAAGAAAAAATAATGTTTAACAAAACTCACGCGTAATCTGTGAAAAAGCGCTACTGAAAAGAATTCCTCTAAATTAATCACCCTTTACTTACCTTCCAAATAAAATAAAGAATAAGCCTATAGCTAACACAGAAAAAAAATGTTTTTACGATTTGTTTTTGTAGCACGTTTTTTTTGCGTGCCACGTAGAAAAAAAGTATGGTTGGGATAACAATTTTCGAAGAGCATCATACTATTGTTGGGTATATGGTTGTGGTACAACAATATTATGATACTCACAACAATAGTTTGATTGCAATACAACCATACTATGATCCTTACAAACATACTTTGATCCTCACACATAACCATACTATGATCCCCACAACCATAGTATGATTTACACTCATCCATACTATTATCTCCACAACCACATTATGGTCCTCACAACCATAGAAAGTTTCACATACAACCATAGTATGACACTCACAACCATAGTATGATTCACACTCAATCATATTATTATCCATGCAACCACAGTATGATCCCACTCAACCATACTATGATCCCCAAAATTATTTATAAGGATTGGGTTATGTTATCAAAAATATGATCCCCACAACCATAGTATGATTTACACTCAACCAAACTATTATCTCCACAACCACATTATGGTCCTCACAACCATAGAATGTTTCACATACAACCATAGTATGACACTCACAACCATAGTATGATTCACACTCAATCATATTATTTTCCATGCAACCACAGTATGATCCCACTCAACCATACTATGATCCCCAAAATTATTTATTAGGATTGGGTTATGTTGTCAAAAATAGAGTAAACTATTTAAAAATACATTTAATTTAAAAAAAATTGGATTTATTTATTTTACAGTAACAAAAATCCGTTTGAAAAACGTAAGCTTTTTTATTACAAATATTTCAGTTACATAAAGCAAAAGCAGTTTGTTTGAAAAATTTTAATTTTCCTATAAAAAGTACTATATTGCAACAAACAATAACATTTTTCTAAAAAGCATATTCAAATAAGAAAAATTACAATCATACAGAATGATTGCCGTAATCATATTATTGTTAACAAAAAACCCAAAAAACAATACGAGTACTTTTGTCGCACCAACAATATTTATATTGTAGCTACATCCATAGTTTTATTTTAAAATTTGGCAATAATACAATTGCTACATTTTAACAATATTTATATTGTGGCAATCATACTATTGTCAAAATTAAATTCAATTAACAATACTATGGTTGTGATGAACATACGTTTATTGAAGAGAACATACTATTATTGCCGTGACCATATATTAACCATGTTTTTTTCTCTGCGTGTAGATAAAGATAATTTTTTCATTGGCAGCAGTTAAACTATGCTCCGGACAACGCGAGATGCTAAACATTCATAAAGTGAAATCTAAAGAAATCTAAGGTTGAATTGTAAATTGAATGTACAATTCTAAATTCTTGTATGAATTCTAAATTCTTTGCAAAAAAACAATAACTCAGGGCAAATTTTACCCATTTTGAAGTTATATTTGCAGATATTGCAGCAGCGACCCTCGCCCGCAAACCTATGCCGGATTCCGCCTTCAGTTGAGAGTGTGTGTGTGAGAGTGAGTTAAGTAAGTGCGGGTGAGCATATTGTTCAATTTATCAATTGGTTACGACTGGAAGTGGCAAACAACACGTGCTCAATTGCCATACATGTCTGATAACATTTATTTGGAGCTAAAGGTTTCTGATTCCTTTGGCGGCGATCTACACACACTTTTGAGCACTTCACGTCAATGTTAATAAATGTCTTCCTCAAACTTTTGACAGATGGATAAAATGTCATGTGTTGTGTAAGTGTGTGTGAGTGAGTGGCTGATGCCTGCAGCCACTGTGCGTGCATTTGTGTGTGTTTGTGTTTGTTGAGCAAAACATTTAATTATGCAATAATTGAATTTATTATTAATAGCCCTGATTTGTGGCACACACTCTTACAAAACTGCAAAATAATTAAATCATAAAAAATGCAATTAATTTACCATGTCATGTATTCTACCTATGTATGCTGGTGTGTGTATGCGCACACAAATACAAAGCACATACTTGGGCTAGGCAGCACAGCCCAGTCCAGCTCAGCTCAGAAACGAAATTAAATTCATATTAAATTTGTTGTTCTCCTCTTCTTTTTGCCAACCAAATCAACTTGTGTTTCGTTCGTTTTTTATGTATTTTATGGTCAATACACTCAGCAACCAGGCCAACAACACTCGCATTGTATGGACATATATGGACGGATGGAGGGGGATAGACGGACATATGCATGGATGGATGGATGGATGGTTGGACGGATGGATGGCTGGTCGGTTGCTGGGATGGACAACGCAACAACAACAAAAAACAGAAATTGAAAAAATATAAATTAATTTATTTCCACATGAACCTAGAGCAGACATCTGTCCGTCTGTCCATAAATACATACAAACCTCATCATATGGAGTTCATGCCACTACATAGCATGTACAACAAAGTTGTACAGAATCTATGTACATGTACAAGCATATGTATATGTATGTACAAGTATGTGCCTTAATCCGTTCTGTTTGTATGTACGAGTATGTATGTGTGTGATACGCAAATTAATTGGAGCTTTCAACTTGCCTCTTTACTGCACACAAGTACAGGTATAGCCTCTTGCACACATACCAATTTACATACCCAGCAAACCAAACCTTCAGAATTCGGTCAGAGTTCTGTACGACAATCGGCAAAATGTTCCGACTTCGGATCAGAATTCTAAGCGAGTTCGTAACGAAGAACATATGAGAGGGTTGACAGGAATTCTGAACTACTTCTCTGAGGGAATTCTGATGTTTTTGCCGACATTTCGAACCGATTTCTGACCGTATACTAAACTGTAGTCTTGGGAAATTCGAAAGGAAATTTCGATTTGTCGTATCGAATTCTGAACTAATTCTGAACGACTTCGGTCAGAATTCTGAAGTCTTATTAAATTCGAATGTTTTTACCGACAATACGAACCGAATTCTGAACGACTTCGGTCAGAATTCTGAAGTCTTGTTAAATTCTAATGTTTTTACCGACACTACGAACCGAATTCTGAGCTTATGTGATAGTTAATTCTGAATCACAAAAAGGAAATATTTTTGTTCTACAAAAAAATATTGTAAAACATTTTCAAAAAGGGTTCGGAAAGACTTTTAGTTACAAGCAGGGGTGTCTGCAGTTGTGCAAGCAATAATTGTGCTGTAACTATGATTAGTGATTATACACTTAAGGGCAACCAGTTTTGCATTTAACGAGAACTGCCAGCAGTAGAGTTTTCCGCCGAACACAATAAAAATCCCTCGTACAGCTAAGCTAACCAAACATTCAGAATTTGAATTTG
This sequence comes from Hydrotaea diabolus, assembly GCA_963513945.1. Classification (NCBI taxonomy): domain Eukaryota; kingdom Metazoa; phylum Arthropoda; class Insecta; order Diptera; family Muscidae; genus Hydrotaea; species Hydrotaea diabolus. Next base: position 57,984,896 of record OY740717.1, on the reverse strand, counting down.
AAATACAAAAATACCTCAGGCAAACAGTTAAGAATTCGTTCAGAAGCATGTCTGTACACAAGAACAACAACTGCAAAATATGAAGGAAACAACAAAAATTTTAAACGAATAGACTACCATAGATACGAGTAAATACGAGGGCGACCGCAAAACTAACTGGCCTGGCACATTTTCTGTTTTACTCGCAACTTTTGTTTTGTTTTTTAAAAGTAATCTTTTATAAGCCATATGTCAAACTTTCCGAAATATTTAATGATTATTTTCTTGTTACAGGTGATTGAAGTAAACAAGTTTTATAATTTTTGAAAAATGGAAAATAAAGAGTTTCGTGCGGTAATTAAACACTTTTATATGAAAGGTTATACCCCACAATTAATCAAAGATGAATTGGATTCTGTTCATGGTGATAATGCACCATCATACTCCACCGTGAAATCCTGGGTTCAACAATTTAGAATGGCTCGTTCAAGTACGGAAGATGAACAACGCTCTGGAAGACCGAAAACTGCTACTACTACTGAAAACATTAGAAAAATATTTAATAAAGCTCAGAGAACTTGCTGATATTGTTAAAATACACGAAAAACAAGTTTGGAGTATTTTACATGATGAACTCCACATGAAAAAGCTATCCGCAAGATGGGTGCCGCGTTTGTTGACTTTGCCCCAAAAAATCGTCCGTTGGACCAACTCCGAGGAGCTTTTAGCGATTTATCAGCGTAATCCAATAGAGTTCTTGCGCCGATTCATAAATGTTGATGAAACATGGATCCATCACTACATCCCAGAATGCAAAGAACAGTCAAAACAATGGATAGATGCTGGAAAAACTGGTTCCAAGAAAGCGAAAACTGTTAAGTCAGCAGGAAAAGTAATGGCCACAGTATTTTGGGATGCAAGGGGTTTAATATTTATCGATTATCTTGAGAAAGGAAAAACAATAAATATTATTGTGCATTATTGGATCGGTTGAGTGAAGAAATCAAGATAAAACGACCGCATTTAGAAAAAAAAGTTATTTTTCATCAAGATAATGCTCCTTCACACACTGGATTTTTAACTCAACAAAAACTGGCCAAATTAAGATTTGAAATTGCTCCGCATCCACCATATAGTCCAGATTTAGCTCCTTCTGATTTTTTCTTGTTTCCAAATTTAAAAAAAAATTCTCGGTGGCAAAAACTTTTTGTCCAATAGCGAGGTTATTGCTGAAACTGAGGCATATTTTGAAGGTCTTGAAAATTCTTATATTTCGGATGGAATTAAAAAACTTGAAAAACGTTTGATGAAGTGTATTAAGTTGGAATGAGATTATGTTGAAAAATAAATAATAATAATTCCAAAAAAACGGTTCTTTTTATGTTACTTTTGCGGTCGCCCTCGTAGTTCAAAATTCGTTACGAGTTCGATAAGAGAAGTCTGAACAAAAAATTATTAAAAATCCCACAGACAAGTCTAACAGAATTCGGGCCGAATTCGTTCAGATATTGCGGAACATAATAAATAAAAAGTCCTCAGATAAATCGAATAGAATTTGTAAGGATTTCGGTAAGAATTCTCGATAGAGTTCAGATATTGTTCAGAATTGTCTGATATCAGACATTGTCGGCAAATTTTGTTTACTGGGTATTTACACCTAGGTGTATATGTGTGTGTGTAATAACGCTCAAAGGTAGTATGTAGTAGTATGGCATGGTCCGTTACTTGTCGATACTTCAGATGAATTTTCCAGGTGAATGATGCGAAACAAATAATCAATCAATCAATCTGTTCGAAAAGACAGACAGTCAAACGGACAAGCAGACACACAGTCGGCCAAGCCAGCCGTACTATGTATTTCCCTTGGCCATACATACCGACTCGTTAACTATGTTTGTTTGTATGTGTGTAGTATAAGTAACATTCAAATGCTCCACGATTACGAGTATTCGGGCATTAACAAAAACAAAATCACAAATAACAAAATGAGACCAAAGGTGGGGTCACCAGTTTTATTTTTTATACAAAAGGCCAATAACAAAGTCATACTTGCAAACCTATCTATAAGTATGTACGAGTATATACACTGGTGTAAATACCAATTCACTAGTAGAAATATACACTGTAAGAAAAAGTTGCACCAATGCAATGAAAATAATTGTTCGTTGCCTCAATAAAAGTAGCCTCTAAAATTCGGATTGCACTTGAAAGTGGAACTGTTTCTGTAATTGAACGTGTGATTTATTTAGAGTTTTATTTTGTTGCGCTTGATTCTGTGAAAACAGATGTTCTCTTAGCATTCGCCCCACATATCACACTTGAAAGTTTGGACTCTTGCAACAACTTAAAAAAGTGTGCTTTTCTAACAAAAAAAACGTACAGTGTAGAGTGTCAAAAAACTGGGGTTTTCAGAAAAACGACTGTTGGGTTTTTTAAGTAAAATACTGGCATCAACCGACATTCCGGCTTTAGCCTTTTGCCTAAGAATGGAAAATCATTTCGGAATCAGAAATAAAAAAATTGTGCCCCGGTTTGTAAAATAAAATCATATTGAACATTTTTTTTTCTGGTTCGAGACCTTTTATTGTTTCTTTTTCAGTATCATATAAATTGTTTATGGAAGGTTTACAATTCAGTTCTTTTTTAAAAAAATTCTTTAAATCTACACAGAAAAAAAACAACCCTTAAATTTCAAACAAAAAATTGGTACCTAATTTTTTTTACCACTTAATAAAAAGTTTTGTAAATAAGCTAAACTATTTATCAGGTATAGCATTGATATGGAATGAATGGAAACAATATCGTGCTTGTGTGGGTGTATGTGTTTTAGTATGCATGCAGTGCGACGGATTTTTAGTATGTTCGATAGAAAAAATCTACTGCTGGCTGTTCTCTTTAAATGCACAACTGCTAAGCCATGGGGTCTTATGATGGTGAAGTGGCTCTCACAGATACTGCACATCTGCTTGTAACTGAAAGTCTTTTCGACTGCTTTTTGAAAAATTTGACAACTCTTTATTTCGGGTCCGGCAAAAACACAATAATTTATCATTGGAAATGGTTTTATTGGTCGTGGGCAATTGTGTGAAGAAAACTTGAAAAGTAAGGTTTACAACAGTAGTTCTCATTCGTTTGGGCAGTGTCTGGCCTTATAGAGTTCGGTTTTACTTTCTACAATTGCAGCAAGGCTTTCTGGAGAGGGTTGTCACGGACCCGAAATCATGATAAAACTAGTGTGCAGCCATGAAAATCAATGTCACTTTGCCATTTTGTTGAAAACTTGTCTTCTATTTAAATATAGAAGCAAGAGGTCTTGAGCTGGTTTAATACCTGTTCAATGTGTAAAAGCAACAGACCAAAATAAAACAAACGAGTTAAACATAGGTTTTCAAAACATTCTCCTTTAAGATCAATACACTTTTGCATGCGCACAAACCAATTTTCGAAGCACTTTTTCCACTCCGATTGAGACACCTCCAAAACATGATTTTTGAACGCTTCAACAGCTGCTTCGGGCGATGAAAAACGTTGACCACGCATTTTTTTCTTGATGCTAGGGAATAAGAAGATATTGGGTGCCAAATCAGGGCTGTACGGTGGATGGCCGATCAATTTGACAAATTGAGTGGTCAGCTAGCTAATCGTTTCAGCTGATGTGTGAGAGCTCGCATTGTCGCAGTGCAAAATGATCCGTCTTCTGTTATTATCTTTCCTCATTTCTTCGAACACTGTTGGCAAACAGATGGTTTTATACAACTCAGAATTTACCTCCTACGTTCCACTAAAGGCACTGCGGCAATATGGCCGGTTATGCCGAAAAAAACGCAATCATTTGCTGCGATGTTCAACTTTTGTTGGATTTGGCTCGTCTTGAAAGACCCATACGATCGATTGCTGTGTTGTTTCGGGTTCCTATCTATAGAACCATGATTCGTCACCTGTGACAATGTTATACACTGCCTTTGAGCTACCGCAGATATAGTTTTTCATAATCTCTTTGCACCAATCCATACGAGCCTTTTGTTGAGCATTCGTTAAATTATGTGGGATCCATGGAGAACAAATTATTTTCACGGCCAAATGAACATCTTGTTTATGCTTGTCATACTAATGCCCAAGGATGCCTCAATCTCACGGTATGTCACATGTCTATTCGCCCTCCAATGACAAAACGTTCTGAGTGAAGTTAAGCTAAAAAATGTCGAAGTTTCCAATGGAAGTTTGCATCTGGGAACACTAGTATTGTCAGGACACGAAATATAAATGGCAATAGAATTTGTTTATCACGTCATACCAAAAATATTTTTAACAAGCAACATACATTTTTTTTGTTTATATGTGAATTTATTTATTATATTTATTATATTACTGCTTTTATTGTAAAAATGTAAGTTGGTTCATCTCCTCATAACGAAAATAATTTTGATAAATGGCAAATATTTTTTTTTTGTAAATATGTAAATTTGTTTGTCGCTTGAAATCGGAAATAAATTCGATCAGCAACATACGAATTTTTCAGTAAATATGTAAAAAAATTAATTACATTCTGAATTAATTTTTTGTTTGTATATTTAAATTTGTTTGTAATTAAACCAAAAACTTAGCTTTCTCTGTGTATTGTAATATAATTTCTTTTTATAGAATGGATTTTTCTCAGTGTACATCTACAACGTAGTCTATGTATTTTATATGTACTCGTGATTAAAAACGTTACTTGTTAAACTTCATTCTAACATATTAAATTCCAAAGCTTTAATAATCTCCACTGCAGATATGTAGCACTCAAAGAAAGCAATATTGTATGCGACACATCGACTCAAGTCTTAACGTTAACCAAAATCGTTAAATTAAATTACGAAGTCGAATGAAATTTGTTTGAATATCACTTTTTTATTGTGCGGAATATTTCTTTCAAAATTTGGTTTATTTTCAAGATTGCTTTCGATATCTCAGACAGAGCGTATATCATAAAAAACTAGTAAAAAGTTAAAGTCGGACGTGGTCAACTATACTACTTTACTGCTCTGCGGGATGTGCGGAAAAACCGATGGAAATTTTTATTTACCCAAACTCTAACAAGTAAAAAAGCTATAGTCGGGCATGGCCGACTATATTATACCCAGTAATTCTGGAAATTCAGAAAACCAAACTGAAAGAAGGTTTTTGTACCATCTTAGACGGGCTCTAAATAAACCTAGATTAGAAAACATATGCCATATTTGAATTTGTGACGAAATTTCATTGTTGTCTGTTAAGCGAGGAGCTTATCTTAATTTGAACTTATTTCACCGATGTCAAAAGTATCAGTCCTTGGCATAAGAAACTAACTTGTGCTAAATTTTATCAAGATTAGATGCAACCTGTGGATCCTAGAACTTACTTACTAAAGTGCCACAACATCCCACTAAGGAACAGGGTGACTTTTCTCATATCAGTGAGCTATGGACGATTAAATTATTGTACTCACAGAACGGGACCTACTGTTAAACGCGAGAGAAGACGTTTTTTATGGCTTAGAGAATAATCTTTTACTCGCAAAATCACCGGCATTTACGTAGTGGAAACCCGCCGCTGAAAAATTGTTAAATCATTCAACCAGGGCTGGGATTATTGGTATGATAGTTGTTAACACTTTCAGCACACCACGGAGCCCTAACCGCGAAAAAGACTTAAGCGCCAAAAAGAAAATTTTACAGAAGAAGGTTTTTTCCTTATTTCATCTGGGGAACGCCGATACAATTAAATTTGCTATATTTTGGTAATTATACTTATTATTATTATTTATATTTTATTTTCTTTCCACCTTTTTTGTAGTTCAATTTTGTTATTGCTAGATTTATTTTAAGCGGACTTTTAAGCACCTCTATTTCAATGCACAATAAAGATTATTTATTTAATTTTTCTATCCGACGATTCTTTAGGGGTTTTAAACAGCTTCAGGGTTGAATTTAATTAAATATTTAATGTTTCGTCATTTTCACATTTATAATTTTATTAAAAATATTTTAAACATTACTGGAACTGCACATAAATTCATTAAATAATTGTAAAAATAATAAAAATCAAATATAAATCGCAGAATATTTCCTTGTGCTAAGATCATAGTTATATTTCAATTAAACTTTTAATGTTTTGCGATTAAAAGCGTTATTCAATTTTCTATCGAATTTTATTAATTTTCAAAAAATGAAGCTAACGTCGTTTTTGCGGTAACGTGTGAGAGGCAAATCTGAACCGATTTGCTCTAATGTCTATCTATAACGACCTTCCTTGGCCTAAAAAACTAACATTTGACAAATTTGATTAGGATTGAATGGGCTGCTATATATATGCGAATATTTATCATCAAAAATGGTTTTATTGTTTTTCAAAGTATTCTCCAGCATGATTTATACACTTATGCACGCGCTCAAAACAAATGTCGAAGCACCCTTTCCACTCCGATTGAGACACCTCCAAAACATGGCGAAAATCGCTGACCACGCCTTTTTTTCTTGATGTGCGAAAATAAAAAGAAGTCAGGGCTGTACGGCGGATGACCCATCAATTAACGTTTTGGCCGGTCAAAAAGGCGCTGGTTTGAACCGATGTGTGAGAGGTCGCATTGTCTTGGTGCACAATGATTTGTCTTCTCTTGTTCGTATTTCGAAATTCTCCGAAGACTTCAGGCAAATAAATTGTGATGTACCACTCAGAATTGACCGTCCTATGTTGCTCAAGCAGAACAGTCGCCACATGACCAGTTTTGCCGAAGAAACAGGCGACCATTTGCTTTGAAGTGCTTCTTCCACGAACAACTTTCGTTGCATTTGGCTCGTCTTCGAAGACCAACACGGTCGATTGCTGTTTTGTTTCGGGCTCATACGCATAGATCCATAATTCGTCACCTGTGACAATCTTATAAACGTCTTTTAAAGCACCGCGATCGTATTTTTTCAAAATTTCTTTGCACCAATCGACACGAATCTTTTTTTAAGCGAGTGTCAAATCGTACGGGATCCAACGAGACCAAACCTTTTTTACGGCCAGGTGTTCATGCAATATCGAATGTATGCTGGTGGAAGAAATGCCCAAGGATGCCTCTATCACACGGTATGTCACATGACGATGTTGCATTATCAGTTCACGCACGGCATCAATGTTCTCTGGCACAATGGCAGTTTTTGGACGACCTTCGTCTTTGAGCGAGCCTCGGCCACGATTGAATTCATTAAACCAGTTTTTCACAGTGCTATAGGATGGTGCTGCATCGCCAGACAAAGATTTAAGTTCATCGATGCACTCTTGACGTGATAATCCACGTCGAAAGTTGTAAAAAATGATCGCACGAAAATGCTCACGAGTTAATTCCATTTTTTGCCAAACTGATTTTTTCAAGTCACTGTAAACAACACAAATGATGGTCGTACGGCAAAACGTTCTGAGTACGTTTATGCTAAAAACTGTCAAACTTTCCAATGGAAATGTCAGATGGCGCCAGGCAACACTTAGTGCTGCCTAGGCCATAAATATATATAGCAAGCCGTATGTGGTTTCTATAGCTTAAAACATAAAAAGCTGATAAACATATAGGGTGATCAATCGAGATGTTTTTTTTTTCAATCGAGTTTTTTCACAGATTACGCGTGAGTTGTGTTAAACTTTATTTTTTTCTTTTCAGTATTGTTTGAGATTTCATCATGGAAAGACTTACATTGCGAAAACCACGGCTTCGACCGGTATGGCGAAATGCTCAAACAAGTCATCCAAAATTGGATCCTCTGAATGGACACCCCGAGGCGTAGTTGCGGCCAACATTTGAAGGAAATTATATACAAAAAGAAATAGCATATAATACCCTTGTGAATGAACAATAAAGTTTCCACACTTGATTTGAATTTTTGGTTTTTTAAAAAAAAATACCTTTAGATTGATCAACCTATACATATAGGTGGAAGCTTTATCTAAATGTGGACCAATTGTTTTCAGTTTCAAGAGCGTCTGTCCTTGATTCAAAAAACTTACTTGTGACAAATTCATGAAATCGGACAACAGTTGCGACCTGTACTTTTACTACAAACTTAAGCAAACAGATGGACGGAAAACAGACAGACATCTTTAAATCGAATCAGCTGGTGATTCTGACTCGATCGCCACAATCAAAGGTGGGTCTAGCTCAAATATTTTTGGTTGATACAAACATTTGTCATTAAACTAACTTATAAAACCCGGTTGCACAGAGTGGTGCAGGGTACAACAATAATTTTAGCAATCATATTTAATCATTAGACTGTCTTACAGGGATGGCTTTTTTGCCTTAAACTTTGTTGAAACCAATCACAGCAAAATCCCCAATTACTAGACAAAGACTTTTTATTTTTTCTTAATAATAATAATTAAGCAGGCGTTGAAAATTCATTCAAAAATCACCTCAAACAAACCGACAACTGAGCCACCCCTCATGCCCTTACTCCTGCTTGTTGCACTGTAACAAAATGCAGTCAATGTTAATTGTGGTGCAAAATCTGGCAATGCGTCTTACGCCACGACAGTGATAAAACTCCCGACATTGTGTGAGTCTCCAAAAAAGCAACAACACAGCCGCATAAGGCATAACTACAGTCCCAGACAATAATGCAGGTTCCATAACAAATTGTTGCTGTTCAACCGCAAATCTGTAGACATACTTACGCGCTCAGATTCTTGAAATAAAATAGACAGATTGATATACATGCATATGCCTACACATATACTTACATAGATATGTATGTACGAGTACATACATGATTACACATTATCTAAAGTAAAACGCCCTGCTCTTTAAAGAAACCCAAAAAAAAACTAAAAACACGATATCAGCAGGATTTTCCATAAGAATGTCGCCGGGAGACGCCACAATTTATGCGGGTGGGTGTAACTCAATCTGGGGTGGGGGGAATTTATTAAAATTTATCTGTGATTTACAAACACACCAGCAGACATCGTTCATTGCCTCACTCGTAGGGTATTTCTTCTCCCCCTAGGGTATTTCTTCTCCCCCTAAAATCTTATGCAAATTTCTGAGAAGAAGAAAAAAAATGCCCACAAATATGAGCCTGTGCGTGCATATCTTAATTTTCAACACACAAAAATGAGACGTGGAATGATGGAAAGGAATTCTTGTTCAAGATTCGTCCCCCACGGTCTATTAGATTGTTTGGATATGAAAAAGGAAAAAAGGGCGATGACATTGCAAAAGGGACAGATCGGGATTCAGCTAGGGCTACCAGTTGGACTGGAATGGGTTGTATTTTCCAGATATTTCGAATCAAGTGCTATTTTTTACACATCCATAGTCACCTACTGTATAATAACTGAAATCAATAAATTAAAATCTAATATATCACGGTTTATTTAAAATAAAAGTTCAAAATAGTATTCGATTGAAATCGACAGGTTTCACATATCAAATAGTTCAAAATCGTATTCGATTTAAATCGACAGGTTTCACATACCGAATAGTTCGAATACCGGATTGTCCCGTTAAAAATCTTTACAAAAAGTCAGAATCATATCTTAGTGAAAAAAATTCAATCTTACTCCCAAATTTGTCCGAAATGGGGTACCCACAGCAACTGCTGTGCAAAGAAAAAGTTCCTAAGACTGACATTCTGTAGACTCAAAAAAATACGTACATCAATCAATGAAAATTTACTTTAAATTAATGTAATAATTTATTGATTTGATGTATGATTGTTTAACTTACAGCGTGAAGACATTTTTTTTTGCGTTCATCGAATTGAAGTATTATTTCACATCAATATTTTATATGACGTAGCAAGAGAAAAATCTGTATACAAATGACGCATAACAAAGTATATACAAACCAAGGTATATTTATTGTGTTAACTTTGTTTGGTGGAAAACTTTACTGACAGCAGTTCTCCTTAAGTGCGAATCTGTCAGCTCTTAATATCAGCCGCTGATACTGGTTGACCAACATACGAGTACATTGCTTTGGTCGAATGGTATCTGTTTGCAACTTAAAGTCTTTTTTAACGTTTTTTTAAATAATTGTGAGGTTACTATTGAATGAAATGTTCAAAAAAACACATGGTCTCAAATCTGATTATGACTTGAGCAAAAAACTCAAATTGCATTGAGTTTTTCAGAGTGATGTACATTAGGGCTACAACTTTGTGCAATTTTTTGCAAATATCAAAAATGGCATACTATAGTTAGATAGGCCTTGGAAAAATATGAAGAAAAATGGTATTGTATTTTTGCAAATGTCAAAAAAGTATACGCACCAACCCCCATCAAGTTTCAAGTTCATGACTTTTTTCACATCACTGTTTGAGAAAAAACTAAACAAACAAAGCAAGCAAGCTCAAAGCAAGTGTCAAAAAAAAATACGTGTTTAATTATAATTACTAATAATGTCTTTTAAGAAAAGTCAATTATCAATTGAAAAAAATTCTAAAATTTGGGAAAAACATCTGACCACATTCCACAAAAGTCTAATAATTCCACGAAGCATTCCAAATATAGAGTGTAAATTACAGAAATTGGAAAAAATTCCAACTCAAAAGATAATTATTGGAAGATATTATGCTCTCGCAGTATCAAAAAGATCTGGAAATCAGAGAATTAAAATTATCTCAAGTGAATTACATACTTTGTGGAATAAAATGGACACACCGAAACTTTCTATAAGATCAGTGGAACGAAAAGTAAAAAACTTAATTGAAGTTTATAAAAAATATTTAAAACCAAGTTATGGTACAGACTTTAAAAAAAATTTTAGTATAACCAATAAAAAAGTGATACTAAATTCGAATCCGGTAGTTTGGATGAAATGATATCTGATACAGATTCCGTATCAAGTATTGAGCTTGATGACCAATACTCATCCGAAGAATCCGACGATTATAAGCCTCCTCGACAAGTAAAAGAAACGCATTCATCTGTTAGTAACTAATGCCAATGTCAGTTCACGAAAAGCTGCAAAAATTTGTAAACAATTAGCAGAATCTGGAGTTAAAATTTCCACACCTTCACAACAAGCCATATATAAAGCAGTAATAAAATCGGCTGAGCAAAAAGAAGTGGTTATGAAAAAAATTTTAAAAAAAGAAAACTGGTGTCTTCCTTTCGACGGAAAAAAATAGCTCGTAAGGAAATACAGGTGGTAGTTCTAAAAAATTAATGTAGGGAAATCTAGTTAGCAGCGGTTGTTTTAGATGATGGCAAAGCCGTAACAATATATAACGCAATTAAAGAAACTTTGAATAAATTCGATCTGTGGGTATCCATTAAAATGATAATAACTGATACAACAGCAGTTAATACTGGCAACCACAATGGAGTGGTAACCCAATTACAAAACTACTTTAAATTAATTAATCTTCCTGCGCCCCAATATATTGGCTGTCAACATCATATTTTTGATCTAATATTAAGAAACGTTATGGATGAGATACTTGAAGGAAAAACTACCTCTCCCGATATATCATATAAGTTTGTTGCAGAATTGATTAATAATTACAATCATCTAAGACAAACCTACATACAAAATACTGAAAAAATAGAAGTAAAACGAATAAAGTGGCGTGATGACATGCAATATTTGTATGAACTTGGAAATGCTTTTAGATACTTTCAGAAGAACAAAAAGTTTCCTTTCATAAATTTCAAAGCAATTCCGCCGATAAGCAATGCACGTTGGAATTCAAGAGCCATTCTTGCCCTTTTAGCATTTATACTTATACCAAAATATCAATCAGATTTGTATCTAATATGTGAGTTCATTTGCGGAAAATGGTTCGATATTTGGTTCTCAGATCACCGATTTTGCGAAGATAATTTCGAATCTCTGAACGAATCAGTATGTAGATTCAAAAAAGCTCACAAATGCTTTATACGACATTGGAAAAAAGAAGCTTCATCTATAGTAAACCAGCAAAGAAGTAATATTTGTGCCGAACGTGCTATTAAGGTAGTTCAGGATATTTATCCTTTATGCAAATCTGTAAGAACTTTAAATCTAAAGTTTATCTCGTTGAATAATATATAAATTGTTTTTATAATTATATCTAACTTGTTTATTATTACAAAGGTACATAAAAATGTATTCATACTCGTATAAAAAAAAATAAAAATAATTTATTTAAAAAAAATCCTGGAGGGTTTTAGAAAATGCATTTGGTGCGTATCATTTTTTTTTACCAATTGGCCGGAGATAACCATTTTCATTAATAAAAAAAATTTGCGCATCACGTGGTGCTATGCCAAAAATTTGGTTGTAGCCCTAATGTACATAGTTCTTCAAATTGATCAACATAGTTCTTCAGATTGATGTAAAATATTCTTAAAATGATGGATAATGTTTTTCAAATTATTCTACATTATTTATCAAATCCATGTAAGAAATTGATGAAAACTTCATCATCAAATTGAAGAAAAGTTTTGTAGTTTGGATAATTATGTACAAGTTCGTCAATATAATGAATGAATTCATCAAATTGAACAACCTTTTTCGGTTATACACAACATACACTTTCGTTATCTGTCTTCGTTTGATGCTTATTGACGTAAATGTGTCTGCCGCAGCCGAGAGTAGGCGTGTTCATTCCTTGCTTGGTTATTAAGCTAGTGAATGGTCGGTAATGCGATTACTTTGCACCATTGTACAGGCGGCACTGTTGGACGAAGAGAGTGGGTGTGGCTTATAGTGTCTGGCGGGAGATTTGTTCTCATCTGTCTTTGAGTTGACATCATATATTGTACACGTAAGGATAGGTCATTTTGTGATGTAGCGTATTTTTCAAATGCGCACTCGATCATTGCAGTGCAGCGTGCTTTTTGTTTAGAATTCGCTCTTCCCCCATACGGACGTATTCCTGGACGGCAATCAATTGTAAATAGGGTAACTTCATTGAGAACAGCAGGGAATGTGTGATGTGTACGAAGGGAACTTGAGAGAAGGATTACAACACCACAAAACATCGAGAGAGTTAAAGCAGCAGTACTGCAATCTCCGAAATGCTATGTCCAAAGCAATCACTTGCTCTTGGCATTTCCATACTTTTTTTAGGTGGCTCTTGAGGCAATGCAATTAGAGGACACATGGTTCCAACAGGATGGTGACACTGCACACACAGCGAGGGCTACCATGAATTGTTTGAGTCAAATGTTTCCTGGACGGCTTATCTTTTTGAGTGGTGATGTGAACTGTCCGGCATGCTCACGAGACTTAGCCCCATGCGATTTTTTAATTTGGAATAACCTGAAGTCGAAGGTGTAAAACAACCGTCCCAACACCTTGGAAGACCTTATTAACAATATTCCGCCTGAAATTGGCAGAATACCAGTCGACATGCTTGTTAGAGTTCATGAAAACTTTAGAAAACGTATCCAGCAGTGTGTGGATAGCGAAGATCGACATTTGCCAGATACACTATTTAAATCCATGAAATTTAAAAATACCCTTATTGTTCAATATAATTAAACTACGAGTTTAAAATAAATTTTTTTCTAAGGTTCGTATTTTTTTATTTGATTTGATAAAAATAGAAAAATGGCTTTGCTTACACCGAATTAAAATAGACTTTTTACCAGAAAAATCCATTAACGATTGAGGCCCTTAAGACGAATAGCGAACAAGCCGTTCGTGAGATTAGTGTTTGGGCTCTTCAAAATCACGAAGAAGATCTGCTGTTTTCGACCAAAATTTTGTTCAGTGATAAGGTACATTTCTGGCTTAACGGCAACTTCAATCAACAAAATTGCCGCATTTGGGCGAAAGGGCGAGCAGAAGAGGTTCAAGAGGTGCCATTTTACCAAGAGAAAAAACGGTTTGGGCCCGTTTATGCGGTTTATATTGCATCATCGGTCCATTTTTTTTCAAATTGGTTATGGGTGATCAATCTAAATCTATTTTTTTCAATAGGATTTTTTCACAGATTACGCGTGAGTTCTGCTAAACTTTTTTTTATTTTCTTTTTAGTGTTTTGTGTGATTTCATAATAAAAAAGACTTAAGCCGAGAAAACAACGGTTTGGTGTGGTTTATAGGCTGGTGAAATCATCGGTCCTTAGTTTTGTAAAATGATGGTAGCCGGAACGTAACCATGAATGGTGCTCGCTAACGCGCCATGCTATCCGTATTTTTGCTGCCTGCAATTAAAGCCCGTAATCTTGACGAAATTTAATTTTAACAGGACGGCGCTAGATGCCATACAGCCAACGAAACAATGAATTTATAGAAGGAAACTTTTGAGCGCTTTATCTCGCAGGGTGGGCCTGTGGCGAGGCCTCCAAGATCGCTGGATTTAACTCCGATGGACTATTTTTTGTGGGGTTATGGGAATTCGCTTGTTAGATAAGCTCGAATGACGCCATGGAAGAGAATATTCGGCACATTTTTGCTGATATACGGCTCCAATGCTGGGCCTCTCGGCTGGAATTTATGAAAGCCAGCCGCGCCGGCCACTTGCCCTAACTGATTTTTAAACCATAATGGCAAGCCCTTATCTTTATAATAAAGCTAAATTCTTGGCCATAACATTACATTTTATGCATTTTATTTCTTCCTGGAAACCATACGTCTAAAAACACATCCTTTAGAAACCAGTTTTCAAAATAAATGCTCATGATTCCTATTACAGAATCAATATTTTCAATTGATCCAGTTAACTGCTGCTCGTGAAAATGACAATCGAATTCAAAGCGAACTTATAGCCCTTAATTTATAACAAAACCCAAAAAGCAATAATCATACTTATAAGTTAGGGTTACCCAAACTATAGCCGCGTTCTTTTCAGGCAACTAGCTTAGTTACCTAGTTAGTTACCAATATGGTATTCTGGCAACATTGGACAGTGAATCAGATGGCAGCATAAGCCCAAAACAAGTTTGTTTACAAACAAACAAAAAGGCAAAGCAAATTGTTTAAAACCAACTTTGTTACTTCGTATAGTTTCTTGTTTTGTAAATATTTTATTCACAAATTTAATTTCGTTCAGTACAGCATTAAATATGAACTCCAGACAAGGACAAGTAAGAACCATAATTATTTTATATGTCAAGCCTGGTAGCAATATTGTGAAAAACTTAGATATGTAGCATATCACTCACGATATGTCTCATTAATGTGGATTTGTCAAGATTTTTTTTTTCAATTTTCACCACAATTTCACAGAACTTTATTGTTGAACTTTGAGATTTCTTTACGTGAAAAGGCGAACTTAGTAGCGGGCTTAAGAGTAAAAATTGTTTTAACACTGAATATTTGATACTAATACTGGAGTTATTTATACAAATGTGCTACAACCACGACTGTGACCTTCTTGAAGACATTATTCCAGCTCATTTGCAAGACTCAATACAATTTATGGAAATAGTTTTTTTTTCGCGATTTTTCTGTTTTCTATTATTCTTTTGATTTTCTTTCTGTATTGATAACAAAAACATGTTTTTGACTTTGTTATAGTTACAAGCCGGGTGAGTCATACTATTTTTTCTTGAAAAAATAAGTCAGGTAACTCTAACTCCTTTCGTTACCGAGTAACAGCCAACTCGCTTGCTTGCCGAGTAACTTCCATACAAATGCTTGTTTAGTAACTTGAAAAGAACACGGCTTTTGCCTCAGTTCCTTCTACAGAAAAATGCTGTGTACCCAATCAACATTGGATTGTAGCGATAGAATACATGCATAGAAAATAAAACCATCAACATTCGGTTGGCAAAAGGTTCCGTTGTGGTAACATATCTGGAAAACAATATAGGAAAATAATCATAGTATTGTCGGGTATATGGTTGTGGCACAATAATATGATCCATACAACAATAGTATGATTCACTCACAAACATACTATGATCCCCACAACCATATTATGATTTAACCTCCACCATACTATGATCCCCACTACCATGATCCATGATCCTCACAACCATAGTTTGTTTTACATAAAACTATAGCATTATTAAGACACCGCCATACTATGGTCCCCACAACCATTATATGATCCGCACAACCATAGTATGAGTCTCACAACCATAGTATGATTCACAAGCAACCATGTTATGAACCCTACAACCCTACAAAGAATGATTAGTTACTTAGATTGGGTTATGTTATTTTTCAACAATGTAGATTTTTTTAAGCAAATTATTTAAAAATTCATTTAATTCAAATTAATAGGAATTATTAATTTGACAGTAGAAAAAGTGTATTGAAAAATTGAAATTTTGCAGACAAAAAGTACTAATTTTGCATAAGATTCGTACCTATAACATCGTTCTAACAACCATATTAAAATTTATAAAAATTACAATCATATGGTATGATTGCCGTAATCATATAACTGTTAACATAAAACTCCACAAAGAATATTTTGTGGCACCAACCATATTTCTATTGTTGCTACAGCCATATTTTCTATATCGACAATAATAATATTGTTACAGTTTAACAATATTAATACTACTGCCGCTATCATAATATTGTCAAAATGCAATTCAAAAAAACAATACTATGGTTGCGACGACATACTTTTATTGCAGAGAACATATATTGTTGCCGTGACCATATAGAAACCGTAGTTTTTCTCTGCGTGTATGCAACAGCGGATTAAAATGGTCTAAAATAATCCGCGATGATACATATACATAATTTGACAGAAATCGGAATGTTTTTTAGCAAATTTGGTCCAAAAAAGTTACTCCTGCAATATTTCATCAGGACCGCACCACATCATTATAGATATCATTATAGATTTGATTATCGAATCAGTTTCTAATTCTGAGTTTATCGGTTGACTTTTCGGTGAACCTTGTTTAAATATTGTTGGTAGTTAAAAACATTTGGCATGGCACTAACTCATAACACTCTGTTCCATTAATGGAATTACACTGTTAATTTATCGAATAACATTTTAATAGGAAAGTAAATTCAGACTAATATCCAACGCAATGTATTACCACAAAGTAAGCCCGGTTTTATTTCGTATCATCCTGGCATTCTTCCTATGGCAGCCTGTCCATTTGATGCCCGAATCGCCCTTCATTTACTAATCTCAACCTACGTAGCTATGTATGTGCGAGTACCACTCTGTAGATATCTAATGAAGACGAAAAAAAGTGAACGTATCGCGTATCATAAATTGTTAATTTATGCACACACCCCGTGATACGTTAAGATGGCGGATTAATGAAAATCATGCCAAAATCAGACAAGTGCGCTCGCAGTCTTAAGCGCATGATTATGATTAAATACCCAAAGGCACACACACAGATACAAATACACCGAACGAGAGAGCGAGTGAAAAACACGTACTTATACATGTGTACGAGTATGTATGTGTGACGTTGATGTTTTTTTTTTTTGTTGAAAATTCAGGGCTAACTGCATGAACTGAACTATTTTGAACTATAAATTGTGCGAACCGTAAAATACTCGTACTTAATGTTGCGACTTATAAAAAATTCCAAACGAATGCACGAACGTAACGAACAAAGCGAAACGATACAACGTGAGGCCTGAGTATTCGATAGGGATTGTTCCTTGTCGTCGTCTCCGTCGTACTCGTACGTACAATAGTTCTAAAGAAGCATTTCATTCATACGGATAGTTAGTCAGCCATCCCGTCTAAGGGGAAGTCTGTGAGCTCCTATACATACATACATACGATTACATGTATATGTTTGTGTGTGTGTTCATAGTATACTGTGCTCACAGTCGCATTTCTGTTATTTTTTGCATTTTAATTGTTAGGAAGGCCTCATTTTATCCTTTGTGCTCGCAGCAGCTACAACAACAGCGACATGTTGTTGGTACTCTGGCTGTTCGTGACATGCAACAGGTTTACCAAACTCAGCAGCAGCAGCAGCAACAACTTATTTACAGTGGCTTTAAATGAAGAACAGATGCAAATTAACTTTCGTTGTCTTTCCAACAATGTCTAAAAGCAAAACATCTCTTAGATTAGTGGGATGAGCAAGCAACTCTTCTTATATTCACTGAACGTGATTTTCTGTTTAAAGTCGGCCCCGAAAGGCTTAAATATTTTACAAAGAAACGTATATGTGACGCGCAAAATAGAAAGGGACCTAAGGTTAAAAACCAGTTTTGTTCAGGAGAGCCATTTTAAAGATTTGTCCCTTTCTATTTGCGCTTAGAATCGTCGACTTCACTTTCATAAAACGCACATAGCTCTGGGAGGGAACACTTTTGGGGCATGGGGTCGGTCTCATTCGATGCTCAGATGTTGTCCATATCAAAAAAAAGAAAAGAATGGCAATTAATTTTTTTACCCTTAGGTCCCTTTCTCTATGCGCTGTCACATATAGGTTAGAGATAAATCTGTTACTTGTAATGTCAACACAATTTAGAAGACGGAAAAATTGCAACTCAAAAATGTTAGTTGTTTCCACCAGGCTTAAAACCTTGGTTACGTATGTGACAGTAGTGTACACTAACTAACACACCATGACGACTACAAAACCTTACCGAATATTTTTGCAAATTTACAAATCTGTTCACTCGGATAAAAGATAAAGGGTAGTCCAACTAAAACGCGCAATGTTAATTGTAAAAAAAAGTTTCCAGAGAATAATCTTAATATTTTTTTATAATAATACGAGGGCATATCAATAATTTCGTGACTTTTCGAATAAAACACAGTTTTTTTTGCAAAATATTTTTAGCATAACCTCCTTTTAGCTCAATTTTTAGTCCAACGTCTATCCAATTTTTGTATCGCTCCCAAAAAAAAGATTTTTCGAAGTCCATAAAATAGCCATATGTCTGATCAATAATATCATTGTTAGATCTGAATCTCTTTCCAACGAGCCATTTCTTCTGGTTTGGAAATAGTCACTGGGGCTAAATCCGGAGAATTTGGCAGATGAGGTACCAATTCGTAACAAAACTCAATTTTGACATTGAGACTGCACACGTGTGCACCCGTGCAATATCTTGATGAAAAATAACTTTTTTCTCGGCCATATGGGGTAGTTTCTTTTTAAATCTCAGTTAAATGGTCCAATAAGTTGGCATAATTTTCGCCGTTTATTGTTTCTCCCTTTTAAAGGTAATCGATGTGGATTATCCCGCCTACATCCCAAAAAACAGTTGCCATCACTTTATTGGAAGACAAAGTCACTTTGGGCTTTTTCGAAGCCGGTTCACCCGGAGAAACCCATTGTTTAGACTGCTGCTTTGTCTCGGGAGTGTTGTAATAGATCCATGTTTCCTCCGAAGTTACAAAAGGCTGCAAAAACTCATTCGAGTTGCGGTTAAACAATCCTTTGAAGTTGTAACACGATTACGTTTATAGTCAATTGAGAGCAAACGCGGCACCCATCTTTCTTTAACCCTAATGATTACGTAAAATCAAAACCACAGCGTCATTTGTACTCAACGTTTTTCCATTGAAATCAATGGTCCAGAGTCCCCATGTATTTATAAAGCTTTTCTTTGGTTTGATTGACGGGTTTTTTAACCAAAAAAAATGTTTAATGAGCAATTTCGAGTGTTTTTTTTTTCAATTTTTAACAAAATCCACGAGGTTGTATGTTTTGAACAGCTGTTAAACACAAAATAAATGAAGGAAGTCTCTCAACATTTTACAGTAGTATTTTTTATTTGATTTGAATATCCAAAAATTGTAGGTATGTATACTTTTTTGGTCTGCGTATTATGACAAACATAATACGCAGTTTGTACGAACTCTATGAGGTCTTATAGCCAATAACCAAGCAATTCAGGTTAACAATAGTTTGTCCCTTCTACTGATACTGCCAGTTTCCACTACTGAAAATTACCGTGTGCCCAATCAATAATCGGTTGTAGCGATGAAATACATGGATAGTACGTGTCTTAACCAACATTCGGTTGGCAAAGAATTGGGTTGTGGCAACAAATCAGTTCTCTGTGTGTATGCAAATCCAATTTTTCCTAACACTCTAAAAATATTATTTTTGATTTAAGTTTATTTTTTAGTTGGGTTTATAAAAATTATTAGCTATTCACAGTATGTATAGAAAACAATTTGATTCATGTCTCTTTCTGGCTTGATCTCCCGATATTCACCTTAAGGGACTGACTCGTTAATGGATTTTACACATTACATCGGTTTTTAACGCTACTCCACTAAAAATACTAAAGGCGTCCAATCGCAGCTACGAAATGGTCAATTGGCATCACCGTGACAGTTTTCAAAATTGGCGCCCAAAAGATCGATAGTGACATGTCACGTCAAACTACTAAAATTCATGATCGTCTCAGTCCATGTCTCCATTATCTGGCCACAAAAATGTGTTATTTCTGTTGCGCTCATCGTAAACCGAAATGGTATTTCTAGTAGCATTTTGCTTGAAGTGTGATAATAAATATAATATAATATTTTAGGTTATCTAAAAAATGTAATATTTTTAATCGCCCCTCTGTGCCTATTTTGGTTTTGAATTCTGAACATCACTCATTCGTTTTGTTATTTTTTTTAACTGGACGAAAAGAGTCAGTTTATCTTGAAGATACTCGTATTCAGATTTTGTACCGCTCTGTACTAAAATGATAATAGTAGTTACTTAGTACAACATTTTAACCCAAAAATTAACATTTTTAAAAACATTTCTATAATTTCATTAAAAAAAACAAAACGTCCCAACTGAAATTAATTGGACAATATTTGTTCACTTTTTCGAAAATGGCACACAAAAGACAATCCAATCTTAGATATAAGATGTGAAAATGTTCTGCGAATGTTCTATAACCACCTATTCGGTAAACGAAGAAATATTTAATAAACACAGAGAACACTTTCGTTTTCGATTGCGGTTACATGCACCAAGAGTATTCCATCAGTTCAACTGAATGTTAGTTAATGCTTTGTAACCTTAATTTATTGCGAATGTATTCTCGGTGCAACATAGCAAGTATCCGAACCTTCAGAATATGAGGGTTGCTATATATACATCTGGCCAAATAATTTATCAAAATGGTTTTATTGTTTTTTAAAGTATTCTCCAGCATGATTTATACACTTTTGCATGCGCACAAACCAATTGTCGAAGCACTTTTTCCACTCCGATTGAGACACCTCAAAAACATGGTTTTTTAACGCTTCAACTGCATCTTCTGGCGACAAAAATCGTTGACCACGCATTTTATCTTGATATGCGGAAATAAAAAGAAGTCATTGGGTGCCAAGTGAGGGCTGTACGGCGGATAACCCATCAATTCGACGTTTTGGTCGGTCAAAAAGGCACTGGTTTGAGCCAATGTGTGAAAGCTCGCATTTTCATGGTGCACAATGATTCGTCTTCTCTTGTTCGTTTCGAATGTCTCCGACGACTTCAGGCAAACAGATTGTGGTGTACCACTCAGAATTGACCTTCCTACTTTGCTCAAGCGAAACAGTCGCCACATGACCAGTTTTTCCAAGGAAACAGGCGACCATTTGCTTCGAATTGCTTCTTCCACAAACAACTTTCGTTGGATTTGGCTCGTCTTCGAAGACCCACACGGTCGATTGCTGTTTTGTTTTGGGCTCATACGCATAGATCCATAATTCGTCACCTGTGACGATCTTATAAACGTCTTTTGAACAGCGCGATCGTATTTTTCCAAAATTTCTTTCCACAAATCGACACGAACCTTTTTTGAGCGATTGTCAAATTGTGCGGGGCCCAACGAGAACGAACCTTTTTTTACAGCCAGGTGTTCATGCAATATCGAATGAATGCTGGTTGAAGAAATGTCCAAGGATGCCTCTATCTCACAGGACGATCTTGCATTATCAGTTCACGCACGGCATCAATGTTCTCTGGCAAAACGGCCGTCTTTAGACGACCTTCATCTTTGAACGAGCGTCGGCCAGGATTGAATTCATTAAACCAGTTTTTCACAGTGCTATTGGATGATGCTTCATCGTCCTACAAAGATTAAAGTTCATCGATGCACTCTTGTCGTGATAATCCACGTCGAAAGTTGTGATGATCGCACGAAAATGTTCACGAGTTAATTCAATTTTTTTGCCAAATTGATTTTTTCAAGTCACTGTATGCAACACAAATGATGGTCGTACGTCAAAACGTTCTGAGTACGTTTATGCTAAAAAATTTCAAATTTTCCATTGGAACTCTTGTACTCTTGTTCATTGTAAAAATATACAAAATATACTTTAATATAAAAGAATATTTCTTCCACAAAAAAAAAAAAAAAATTGTAAAATTTAAAGAGGAGGAGTTTTTCTTGAAGATATTCTGATTTTATTTAAGACGATCTGTACGAAAATGATAATACTCGTAGTAGTATTTTAGTAGAACATTTTCACCCGAAAACGAAAATTTTTTAAAATATTTTAAACAGTTTTATTAACAAAAAAGGAAATGCCCCAACTGAAAATAATTTACAACTTTGTTGCCAATATCAAAAATACCTAAACTCCCTTTCAAAAATCATTTTTTTCACTTTTTCGAAAAGGACGAAAAATACACTCCAATATTAGAGATAAGATGTTTAAAAAAAATCAATATGAATCCACTTCAGTCATCTCATCGCGAAAACTTGGTAAAATAAGGAACTTTTAATAGTTTTTGAATTATTTTATATGGTGTAGCGTTGCAAAATAAAAAATTCCGTGGTCCATCTTGGAATTGACTATGATCACCCAAGTCTTGCATTGCTAGAAGAAATCATTCTACCACCCCCCCCCCCCCCCCAAGAAAGTTCGGAATATTGGTGAAAAGTGTAATATGTTACAACAGCGAACTAAAGGGGCTTTAGTTACTTCAAAGAATTTATCTGTTGTCACCAACAATTATTGGTACCAAAGTAACATGAACTTCATAATTGGTCGAGCACGATTAACAGTCGTTGCTAAATTAGCACCCATTTTCCAAGTACCAAGTACTTAGTACGGTCCAGGAAAGACTTCAGCACAAAAAACTCATTAAACAGTAAGATAATGAAGATGTTTCCGGTTATTTGAACCCCAAAGGAGACAAATCGACGAAAATCTGCTTAAAACTTCGCTCAGGCGATAATTTATTAAAATTATTATTTAGTTTAGCTCGTTTGTTTTATTTCGGTCTGTTGCTTTATTATTATTATAATTTAGTAAAATTAAAATTATCTTAAAGTTTGATAGGTTTCTATTCTATTTCTATAGACGATTGATGTTTTTGCCAGAATCATTATTAAAAACAAATGAAATAATTTTTTTTATAAAAATCTGACCAAATTTAAAGCCCCCGCGTGGGTTTAGAAACTTGTTTTTAGTTGGCTTTTATGCTTATCCAAAAGTACAGGGTATAATAAATTAAAAACAAATGAAATAATTTTTTTTTATAAAAATCTGGACAAATTTTTAGCCCGCGCGTGGGTTTAGAAACCTGTTTTTAGTTGGCTTTTTTGCTTATCCAAAAGTACAGGGTATAATAAAGTCGTCTATGTCTGACTTTATTTCTTTAATAGTTTTCTATGAGAAATGTTTTTAGGGGCAACATTTTGTCCTTGACATAGGGGCTAATTTTAAATCTTGCCTACATTTGGGGCTAGGGGGTTTTTACGAAGTTTTTTTTTTATTATTTTCTTTTGCATTTAGAGCCACTGTGCAACTGATGCTGCTGCTGCTGTTCCATATGAAATGGCAAAAACAATGGACGACGCAAGAGAAGCACTGGCAGCAAGAACAACAACTGCCGAGAATGAAACGGCAAAACAAAGCAAAAACTATATTGGTGATTATTATGATTATGTTTGGCATATTTATGAAAACTACTTGAATCTGGCCGAACCATTTTGCGCTGTCTGAGCGGCAGCAACACCTTGCTTTTCACCTTTTAGCCTTTTATGCGTTCATTCAATCTCTTTATGATGGCCATAAAACTCACACGTAGACATACTTACACGCACATAGTATATGAACAACACCCATACAATTGCATATGGGAATGTATGGGTGTATGCACCGACTATGAGAGAGGGTGACAATGAGATGAACACATGATTATTGCACGCTTGTGGTGACAACATTTTATGGCCCCTGCCGCCTGACAAGTGTTGATCTTTTTCCACTGGCCTCACAATAAAGGCCATAAATGGCTCTAGCGCTAAAACGTAGAAGGCTGCACTTTTCAGCCAACATTTCTGAACGCGGGCGAGTGAGAGAGGCAGAGGGCTACAGATTATGCTTGGCGGCCTGGTTCGTACATGCTTAGCAGCGGCATGTTTAAGTGTAAGGCGTGGATTTTAGAGGTTCATTAAGCCCTTATACCTTCGCCCCTTCGGCTTTTATTGGTAGTCCCTGTAGTCCGGCGGAAAGCAGGTGTTTTGTCGCAGGGATTTACAGCGATTTCCTCTGGGAAATTGTGGCCGCTACAACAATGCATACGAGGTCAACAGTTTGCCGGCTGAACTTGCTGCGACGCGATTAACTAAACGTTTATTAGCATCTTCCACTTCTGGTTGTGCTGGTTTAATTTAATTTTGTGAATTTTTTCGTTAATTTATAAAAAATTCAAAGGCAAACTCAAAAAACTCTCACGCTACCACTTTAAGATTTAAAATGCAAACACACTCACATTCAACCATGCGCACTTAAGAATCGAAAGCAAAATAAATTATAGCCCTCATCAATATCGTCAGCAGCAGCAGCATCATCATCAACGGCATTGGCATCGGCATCGTCCCCATCAGCAGCAATAAAACACTTGTGACAAAATAAATGATCAGGGGAACAACAACACAACGTTAAGCGATTTCCAATAAATTTTAAATTCACTTTAAAAAACGCGTTCGTTCAGCATGATTAACTCTCTCACAAGCCCCCTTACGGCCCAGCAAACGAAAATCAATCAATGAATCAGTTTGCCAGCAGCAATTGTCGTTTAAATTCAGCAACGATTAAATTTCTTTAATGATATCTCGCCTCATTCGCCACGCCACCACGGTCGCCGCTTTGATGCTGCTGCATATTCTATTTTTTTATCTTTTTCTATTCCATTTTTTTTATTTGAAAATCATTCCAAATTTTGCAATAAAACTAGAAAAAGAGACACAGTAAATAAAACACACATACACACACAGTGGCTGTGTTTGTTTGTTAACGTTTTGTTAAACAAACAGATTTCGTCACCAGTTGACAATAGTATTGCCGCCGAAATAGCAACAACACAACACCAGCCCCATCAGCAGCGACAAATTGGTTGTTCATGTCTCGAGCAAAAATTGCAATTTGAAATGAAAAATGAGGAAAAAACGGCGACTAACTAAAATGAAATTAATAAACGATACACGGCGGCTAGAGTTACACAACCGTCCAGACGCACTGGATGTTGATGATCAGTAACGTCATCATCATCATCGTTGGCGGCAACGATTGGCAAAACAATTGCAATTAGGGAGCAATTGCTGTTTTGGCATTAGCAAAACAAATAGACCAAATATTTAATGAATCTATCTACAGTGAAGGACAAAATTGAAATTGGTGCCTAAGAACTGTGAGTCTTAGTATAGGTCAGTGTTTTTCAAATTAATCCATTTAGAGGAAATTTAGGGAAAATATAATGTTACTATATGTGACAGCGCATAGAGAAAGGGGCCTAAGGGTAAAAAAAATCAATTTTCACTTTTTTTTGATGTGGACAACATCTGAGCATCGAATGAGACCGAACCCATGCCCCAAAAGTGTTCTCTTCCAGAGATATGCGCGTTTTATGAAAGTGATGGTACACCAAAGATGCACGTATTTAATTATTTACTCTTAGGTCCCTTTCTATTTTGCGCGTTACATATGGTCACGGCAATAATAATATGTTCTTCGCAGTAAATGTATGTTCGTCGCAACCATAGTATTGTTTTTGAATTTAATTTTGACAATAGTATGATTGCCGCTAATTAATATTGATGAAATATAACAATAGTATTGTTAAACAAATTAAAAAATGAAAATATGGTTGTAGCAACAATATAAATATATTGTTTGTGGCACCAACAATATTAACATATATATTTGTTAGTGCTACAAAAGTCTTAAGTAGGGACATAAATACAGTTACAACATTGAACACACCCATTTCAATAGTAGAACTGAACATACCCCGTTAATGTCATATGGCTTTTGAAAGCTAACCTCAATAGCGTTAGTCTGTGAAGGGATTTTAAAATTGTTTCAACTTTCATCAGGGAGTGGTCAGATAATGAGAACCGTATCGCTATAATAGCGCTTTTCAAGTATGAAATGAAAAAAGCGATATTTTCAAAACGCTCCGGTAAAACGCTCAGTTAAAAAAGCCAAAGCAGTTTGTTTGAAAATTTTTTATTTAATTTAAAATTTACTTAGTAGGGACATACGAGTAAATACTGTTACACACCTTTTTTGCTGTAAAATAAAAAGTAATGCATGTTTTTGGACCAAATATTTTTAATATACTTATTGATGTATATTGTATCCAAAAAGAATCTACTTATTCGAAATGTCCGCCTTTTGCCTTTACACACGCCTTAAGTCGCACTGACCAATCGTCAATAGCTGCACGAAACCCGTCCATTGGAAAATTGACCACAGCTCGAACCAAAGCAGTCTTAAGAGATCCAATGTTGGGGTATCTTTTGTGACAAGCCTTCTCCTCTTAAACCGTCCATAATTTGTAATCCAATGGGCACAAATCTGGACTGCCTGAGGGCCATTTTTCAGAGGAAATGAACGATGGCAAATTGTTTCGAGGCCTTGGACGTTTTAGCCTTATGGGACGGCGCAGAATCCTGCTGGAAAGTCCATGGCTGGTTTAGGAACAGGGAATTGTTAACAGGCTTCACAACAGCTTCCAAAACGGTTTCTTGGTAAACTTTGGCCGATGTTTTGACTCCTTGTTCGCAGAAATGCAGGTCAGTGACCCCATCGTAAGAGACACCCCACTAAACCATGACTGAAGCTGGGTGATGACCCTTTTCCACTTTTCCACCCTTGGGATCAGTTCAGATGTTTCCTTAGACGACCGCGCATACACTCTATCATTTTGCTAGTTAAATTTTTTCTGAACGATAAAAATTTGTTCATCGGTGAACAAAATTTTTCTGTGCAAGTAATCAGCGTGCTTCACCAAAAACGTTTGCATTTTTCAATCCTATTTGTTTTTAAAGCTACAGTCTATACTCGTAAATGTCCGGTACGTCGTTTGAAAACCCCAAGTCCCAAAGTCTTTTTTAATAATTCGACTCATGGACGTTTGCGTGATATTTATCTCACGGGCCATGATTTTCTGTTTTCGTAGCGGATTTCTGTAAATTCTTGATTTAACGGCTTTGATGACACGCGGTGTTCGAACAGAGCGTGGGCGGCCCGACCGGTGGCGGTGGCGTTTTACATCTCCAGTCTCCGCAAACAGTTTTATGCATCGGTAGACGAATATGCTACTGATCCCTAGTGGCCGGAGCGTTTGGAAAATATCGTTTTTTCATTTCACACTTGAAAAGCGCTATTACAGCGATACGGTTCTCATTATCTGACCACTCCATGATGAAAGTTGAAACAATTTTAAAATCCCGTTACAGACTAACGCTATTGAGGTTAGCTTTCAAAAGCCATATGGCATTAACGGGGTTTGTTCAGTTCTACTGTTGAAATGGGTGTGTTCAATGTTGTAACAGTATTTATGTCCCTACTAAGTACTTAAGAACAAAATATTAAAAATTTAAAAAAGTGTGTTGCTGCTACATTTTTGCAGAAAAAACTACGAACAGAACTTCAGCGATTCCCTTGAAAAAGATTGGCAGTCCAATAGAAAAATTGCGAAATTATTAAACCGTTGTCGAATGTATGTAATAAGAAATTATTTGCAAAAAGGCAAAAAATATGGTATCAAAACTCCTACCAAAGGCAATTCAAAACTAACATTGAAGGATAAAGGACGAATTTGTGAGGAAGCTACAAAGATCGTCTAATCTGCAGCAAAATAAAAGAAAAACTGAACTTTTCTGTTACCTCATAAGATGGACAAAATTACTTATTTTTATTAAATGTCAAATGTCCATAAACTAAAACGGCTAGAGTTTGCCAAAATGCATATGTCTTGGACAAATGAATATAAACATGTCATCTTTTCCGTCGAGGAATAGTTCAATTAGATGGCCCAGACTGTTATAGCTGGCACGATTTTAGTAAAAACAATGTTGTTAGATCTAAGCGAAATTTTGGTGGCGGAAGCCTTATGGTGTGGGTTGCCTTTTCCTATGAAAATAAGTTACTGGCTTGTTTCAAATGAAAAGAAATGAATTCAGAAAATTATATTGAATTGTTAAAGGACGTGTTGATATCACATCTTGATGAAAATGTGGACGAAAAATTAATTTTCCAGCAAGATAATGGCTCGATTCATGCATCCAGCGTGGTTTTTGGGCAAAAAATCAATGTATGTATTACAGTCCTGATTGATTGAATCCAATAGAAAACCCATGGGGCATTCTCGCAGCTAAGACAGTTTTCAACAATCAACGATCTACAACGTACGATTAAGGAGTGCTGATCCGGCATTAGCTTCACAACTATTCAAAATTTAATAGAATCGATGCCAAATCGATTTTTGCCGCCATACAGAATAATGGAGGACATACTAAGTATTAATTGGCTTGATTTTTGTATTAACTTCCTATTTTGGCTTTTAACACGTTGACTGCCAAGGCCATTTTCAGAAAACTGGCCAAAAATGACATTTTGATTTTTTCACATTACATTACTAAAAACTCTATTTCTAGATGATAGGTATCATGAAAAAGCAAATATGATGTTTTTTAGGAGAAAAAGGAGCTACGAATTATCTCGTAGTTGGCTTCTGTGACAGAAATCGCTACGCAGAAGCCAAATACGAGTTAATTCGTAGATCATTTTTCTCTTAAAAAAACATCATTTTTGCTTCCTATAATATTTTGTTTCATGGTTATTATAATTTATTATTATTTTCTTTCTTTTTAGATTTATAAACATTCTCTAAATTTATTGTTATAATTATCAAGAACCCAAAATGGATAAGAAAAGGTCACTGAATCAAAGTGAAATTGAGTACAACGCAAATCTAAGTGATTCAGAATATGACGGAATTTTCAGCGATGATAGTAACGACATTTATGAGCCTTCTGGTAGTGGTAGTGAAGATGAACCTGACGACGGGTCCGAACCTGATGATAATGACAATGATCTCCAAGCAACAAAGTCAAATGAGAATGATGATTTGTGGACAGAAGTTCAACTCAATCCTGATTTATTTCTCTTTGAAGAAAATGTTGGTGTGAAATTAGATACATCAAATTGTTCAGTACAAACGCTGGTGGATTTATTTTTTTCGGATGAGTTTCTTGCATTACTGGTAGAACAAACTAATTTATATGCTGCGCAAGAAATTGAAAAATCGGAAAATGGTTATCAAAATGCATTAAAAAAAACTAAAAGGTTATCAAATTGGCAAGACGCAAATGCTGCAGAGATAAAAGTTTTTATTGCGCTTTTATTGCAAATGGGACCTTGTACTTTTCCAACAATAGAACATTACTGGGGCACAAACAAGCTATATAATGTAGACTTTTGGCGCTCACATATCAGCTGAAATCGATTCCAGTTGCTACTTCGTTATTTTCATTTGGTTGATAACTCAAACGCATCTACCGACAGATTATACAAGGTGAGACCAATCCTAAATCATTTCAACAATGTTATGCGTGAAAACTATTTACCAAGTACAAATATTTATATTGGCGAATCCATGATGGTTGGGAAGATTGCTTTTTCGCCAATACATAAAAAATAAAAAAAACAAATATGGCATCAAACTATATGAACTATGTGAGTCCGACGGTCTTGTAAAAAAAATAAAAATTTACAGCGGAAAATCTGAGGAAACTACCAATAATGTAGATCATACTGCTGACGTTGTTTTACATTTACTTGAAGACTATCTCGATAAAGGCTAGGCGCTTTACATGGATAATTTTTATAATTCAGTTAGTCTTACAAAACGGTTATATACACGAAAAACTTATGCGTGTGGAACCCTGCGAAGTTACAGAAAAGGAAACCCTAGAGATGTTGTAAATCATAAACTGAAAAAGGGGAGTGTTTTTGGCAGCAAACTGGTCCTGTTTCAGTATGCAAATGGAAAGACAAACGAGAAGTCCTTACCATTTCAAACATGCATGCTGTTGAAATGGTGGAGGTGCCCAAACGCAATGGAAATTTTTTTATGAAACCGAATATAGTTCGAGATTACAATAATGGAATGTCTGGCATAGACCGATCAGATCAAATGATTTCGTACTACTCATCTCTAAGAAAGACTATTAGATGGCCCAAAAAGGTCTCGCTACATATTATAGAGATATATATACAAAATGCTCACAGAATTTTTCGAAAAGTTACTTCATCTAAACTAAAAGCAATAAAGTTCAGAGAAGAATTCGTGGAGATTTTTAACCAGTTTAAAAAAAATAGAAGTCAAGAGCTGCATTATTTAGAGTGTTTATCACCAACGGAAAAAACAGCGTCCGACAAAGCCATGTCGTGTATATACCCAAGCAAAAAAATGCCTAGAAACCCGATACTTCTGTCCAGCCTGTGAAGAGAAGCCAGCCCTTTGTGTGGAAAATTGTTTTAAAAACTACCACAAATAATAAAATATTACTTTATTTCTTCTATTTGAGTTAATTTTTCCATTATATTGAATGAATTTTTACATTACGAGGGCGGTTCGGAAACTTCTTAGCCTAGCACAAAAAACGCGGTATAAACAGAAAAAAGTTAAGTGTTTTGGAAACTTCCATCTCTGCTATGAACACATGTTAATTTTTTTTTGTTTCGATCTGGCAACTCCTTCATATAGAAACAGGTGTTCACAAAAGACGCATCCGTGATTTTTTTACAATGGAAAAATTAGAAATGCGTGGTGTCATTAAATATTTACATAAAAAAGGTTTATCGGGACAAGAAATTCATAATGATATGGTGAATGTGTTGGGTGAAAGTGCTCCTTCATATCCAACAATAAAAAATTGGGTTGCTGAATTTAAACGTGGTCGTACAAGCATTGAAGATGAACCACGTAGTGGACGTCCAAAAACAGCAACAACAACAGAAATTGTATTAAATTAAATGATCGACGAATAAAAGTGCGTGCAATAGCTAATATCATGGGCACCTCAAATGATCGAGTCCATTTAATTTTGCATGAAGAACTAAAGATAAAAAAGCTTTCTGCAAGATGGGTGCCGCACTTGTTAACAGTCGACCAAAAACGCATAAGAATAAACATTTCTCAAGCTTGTTTGGATCGTTTTCAGCGAAATAAAATGGATTTTAAGCGTCGTTTCATAACTGTTGATGAGACATGGATCCACCACTATACTCCAGAGACAAAAGAACAATCCAAACAATGGAAGCTGGAGGAAGTGCCCCAAAGAAGCTGGAGGAAGTGCCCCAAAGAAGGCAAAAACAATTCAATCGGCTGGTAAGGTTATGGCAACGGTTTTTTGGGACTTCAAAGGTATTTTATTGATTGACTATCTGCAAAAGGGTAAAACAATAAATTCAGAGTATTATTGCAACCTTTTAGATGAATTAAATGTACAAATTCGAGAAAAACGTTTTACCTCAAATAAAGATGCAATTACAGTTGTAAACCACTATTTTGAAGACCTTGAGGAATACTATTTTAATCAAGGGATAGAATTGCTAGATAAGCGTTGGACTAAGTGTATTGAAGTTTCAGGACATTATATTGAAAAATAAAAATATTTTTGAAAAACTAACTATTCTCTTTCATTGATAGGCTAAGAACTTTCCGAACCGCCCTTATCCATAATTTTTTTTTTTTAATAAATGTTCAGCTCACGCAAGCCAAAACTAACTTTTTTTTCTTTACCCAGAAGCCATTTATCGATACTAGCACTGATATAATACGATTTTACTCGTAACTACACAAAAAGTGCCAGTTTTAGATAGTACGAGATAACTCGTAGTTGGCTTCCTGGAAGGGAAATCAATCTACGAGTTATCTCGTAGTTGGCAGTCAACGTGTTTAGAAGAATTTCCCGCCTTTTTTAAGCTTTTGAAAAAATTTCCACAGTGTAATGAAATATTTGTTTTTTTTTACTTATTTTTTTTAAATACTCATATTATATAAACGAACTGTTTCGTAAAAAAACATATTAAAATATATATTATATCAAAAAATATATCAAAACGTCGTCTGCGCTCAAATGATTGTCTACCACTGTACTTAAAAGTCTAAAAGGGAACTTTCGATTTTCTTTTTGTAAAAGTCGACTTTTAATTTTAAGTATAAAACCCTATTTTATACCATACACAAGGGGTGACTCTTTGCATTTTGTAGTTTTCAAAACTTATTCTAAATAAATCTTCTAATAAGTTCAAATATTGCACATAGTAAGTCAATTTTCCTTGAGAGCTCTTATATTTATTTGCACTATAACTAGCAGCAGCAGAAAAGTGAAGGTGAAAAATCAAGCAAATATTTTTGCTTTGCGAAACATATTTTTAGTGTTGCAAATATTTTTTTTTTCTATTTGTCGTTTCAATTTTCATACCGTTCGTTCATTATTCAGCCAATTTTATCCATTACGTTTAATGGCCTGTTTCTAGATTATCGCATAGTATCTGGTATTTTCAATGACATTTTATTTTGCGTTCGCTTCTTCTAACCCGTTTTTTAATATTTGCTTTGCGTCGTCTTTCAATTCAGCTCTATTGACCGAATATGTTTTGCAATATTTTTTCGGTGCTCTCGAAGAGGCCAAGACGTTGCGTCAAAGTGTGGGTGCATAACACCGCAGTGTTGGTGAGCTAGACCTCTGTACGAAATATTTAATTTTCATTAGATATGAAGACGTAGATTATAAATATCGTACTATGTTGAAGCGATAAATATTAAATAAAAATGTTATCAAACAGATACGGGATACACAAATTAAATTCACACACAAAAACTGCTGTTGAGCTGTGGACAAAAATCCAAAGACCACAGAGAAGAAATGATCAATGTTTTGGGTTGGCTCGTTCGGGCTGTCTGTTTGTTTATGCTCGTGCAAAGTCATTATTGAATATTTCATATTGACGTTTCGAAAAGTGCCAGCACATGCCGCTCGAAGTTTATGTTTCAAGACCAGTCGGTTCCATATGCTTGCTTTCAAACCGAAGCATGAATTAATGCAAACGCTACGCTTTGGAGTACAGTAGTGTCATAGGGCAAATTGCTTTTGAGAAAATTTTACCCCTCTAAAATAAAAAGACAGTAATGGACATTTAAGCTATATTTGCGGTAGAGGTGAAATGTAGGATTAAGGCTATCGCATTAACATTTGGTAACCTACAAGGGCTGAATGATAGATACTCACTTAGTTAGCTTAAACCGTATACAATCTTGGTTTTCATTATACGAGGGTTGTTATTTATATTTCGGGTCCGGCAATAAAAACACAATAGTTTATCGTTGGAAATGGTTTTATTGTTATTCAAAATATCCTCCATCAATACACTTTTGCATGCAATTTTTCGAAGCACTTTTTCCACTCGCATTACGACACCTCCTAAACATGATTTTTGAACGCTTCAGCAGCTGCTTTGGGCGATGAAAAACGTTGACCAAGCATTTTTTTCTTGATGCTAGGAAATAAGAAGAAGTCATTGACGATTCATTTTGCAGCCCAGCAGCTGAAACGATAAGCTATTTGAACACTCAAGATGTCGAATTGATGGGCCATCCACCGTACAGCCCTGATCAGAGCTGTACGGTGGATGGCCCATCGATTCCATATTTTGAGTGTTCAAATAGCTCATCGTTTCAGCTGCTGTGCTGCAAAATGATCCGTCTTCTCTTATTATCTTTCCTCATTTCTTCAAACACTGTTGGCAAACAGATGGTTGTATACCACTCAGAAGTGACCGTGCTACGTTCCACTAAAGGGTCTGTGGCAACATGGCCGATTATACCAAAAAAAACGCAATCATTTGCTTCGATGTACTTCTTCCACGAACAACTTTTGTTGGATTTCGATCGTCTTGAAAGACCTATACGGTTGATTGCTGTTTTGTTTTGGGTTCATATTCATAGATCCATGGTTCGTCACCTGTGACAATGTTATACACTGCCTTTGAGCTACCGCAGTTATACTTTTTAAACATATCTTTGCACCAATCCATACTAGCCCTTTTTTTAGACATTCGTCAAAATATGTGGGATCCAACGAGAACAAATTTCTTTCACGGCCAACTGAACATGAAATATCGTATTGATACTTGTCATACTTATGCCCAAGGATGCCTCAATATCACGGTATGACATATGTCGGTCTTGCCTAATCAGTTCACGCGCGGTATCGATGGTTTCTGGCAAAGTAACCGAAGTTGGACGTCCTTCACGAAATTCGTCGTGGAGCGAACGGCATCCGAGACTGAACCCTTGGTACCAGCGATTAACAGTTGATTTTGATGGTGCTTCATCGCCAAAAGTCAAGTTAATTTAAACACTCTTGTCTCGATTGCCAACGCCGAAAATCGTAAAAAATCATCGCACGAAAATGTTCACGGGATAATTCCATTTTTTGACTGAGATGACTTTTAAAACTCACTGTAAAAAAAAACAATTCGCTCTCAAATGGCAAAACGTTCTAAGTGCAGTTATGCTAAAAAATGTCAAAGTTTTCAATGGAAGTTCCAGTTTGCATCTGGGAACACTAGTATTGTCAGGACCCGAAATATAAATAGCAACCCTCGTAATTATTTTTAATATCTATCTAAAGTCTTCAGCCCTTTTTTTAATCAATAAACGATTACACAAAAAACTTTGACTTTTCATCTGCAAAACTTAATTAAATTCTTATTTTCCTTTTCTCTCAAATTCTTTCGCTTAAATCGATAATAGAAATACATTCAGTTCATGCAGTGAAGTGCTTTCAAGCTAGTGGAATTTAAATAATGAAAACATATTGTATTCCTAGTAGGGACATAAATACTGTTACACACGTTTTATGCTGTAAAATAAAAAGTACTGAATGTTTTTGGACCAAATATTTTTAATATACGAGGGCGGCTCGGAAAGTTCTTAGCCTATCAATGAAAGAGAATAGTTAGTTTTTCAAAAATATTTTTGTTTTTCAATATAATCTCCTGAAACTTCAATACACTTAGTCCAACGCTTATCTAGCAATTATATCCCTTGATTAAAATAGTTTTCCTCAAGGTCTTCAAAATAGTGGTTTACAACTGTAATTGCAACTTCATTTGAGGTAAAACGCTTGCCAGCAAGGATTTTTTTTAGATTTGGGAACAGGTAAAAGTCACTGGGAGCTAAATCAGGAAAATAAGGTGGGTGGTCAAGCAACTCGTACTTTAATTCGTTGATTTTAGCCATTGTTAAAACACTCTTGTACACTGGTGCGTTGTCTTGATGAAAAATTATTTTTTTGTGTTGTAAGCCAGGACGTTTTTCTCGAATTTGTACATTTAATTGATCTAAAAGGTTGCAATAGTACTCTGAATTTATTGTTTTACCCTTTTGCAGATAGTCAATCAATAAAATACCTTCGAAGTCTCAAAAAACCGTTGCCATAACCTTACCAGCCGACTGAATTGTTTTTGCCTTTTTGGGGCACTTCCTCCAGCTTCAGTCCATTGTTTGGATTGTTCTTTTGTCTCTGGAGTATAGTGGTGGATCCATGTCTCATCAACAGTTATAAAACGATGCCTTAAATCCATTTTATTTCGCTGAAAACGATCCAAACAAGCTTGAGAAATGTTCATTCTTATGCGTTTTTGGTCAACTGTTAACAAGTGCGGCACCCATCTTGCAGAAAGCTTTTTCATCTGTAGTTCTTCATGCAAAATTAAATGGACTCGATCATTTGAGATGACCATGATATTAGCTATTTCAATCACTTTTATTCGTCGATCATTTAATACCATAACATGCACTTTGGCTACAATTTTTGTTGTTGTTGCTGTTTTTGGACGTCCACTACGTGGTTCATCTTCAATGCTTGTACAGAGCAACCCAGCAACCCAATTTGTTACTGTTGCATATGAAGGAGCACTTTCACCTAACACATTCACCAAATCATTATGAATTTCTTGTCCCGATAAACCTTTTTTATGTAAATATTTAATGACACCACGCATTTCTAATTTTTCCATTGTAAAAAAATCACGGATGCGTCTTTTGTGAACACCTGTTTCTATATGAAGGAGTTACCAGATCGAAACAAAATTTAACATGTGGTCATAGCAGAGATGGAAGTTTCCAAAACACTTAACTTTTTTCTGTTTCTACCGCACTTTTTGTGCTAGGCTTAGAAGTTTCCGAACCGCCCTCGTACTTATTGATGTATATTGTATCCAAAAAGAATCTACTTATTCGAAATGTCCGCCTTTTGCCTTTACACACGCCTTAAGTCGCACTGGCCAATAGTCAATAGCTGCACGAACCTCGTCCATTGGAAAATTGGCCACAGCTCGAACCAAAACAGTCTTTAGAGATCCAATGTTGGGGTATCTTTTGTGACAAACCTTGTCCTCTAAAACCATCCACAATTTGTAATCCAATGGGACTGCCTGAGGGCCATTCTTCAGAGGAAATGAACGCTGGCAAATTGTTTTGAAGCCAGGCCTGAGACGTTTTAGCCTTATGGGCTGGCGCAGAAAGTTCATGGCTGGTTTTGGAACAGGGAATTGTTAAGAGGCTTTACAACAGCTTCCAGAACGGTTTCTTGGTTAACTGTGGCCGATGTTTTGACTCCTTGTTCACAGAAATGCAGGTCAGTGATCCAATCGTAAACGACACCCCACCAAACCATGACTGAAGCTGGGTGATGACCCTTTTCCACCCTTCGGAACAGTTCAGATGCTTTCTAAGATGACCGCGCATACACTCTATCATTTTGCTTGTTAAATTTTTCCTGAACGGTAAAAATTTGTTCATCGGTGAACAAAATTTTTCTGTGCAAGCTATCAGCGTTCACCAAAAGACGTTTGCATTTTTCAATCCTATTTTTTCAAAGCTGCAGTCAATAAATGTCCGTTACGTCGTTTGAAAACCCCAAGTCCCAAGTCTTTTTAAATGATTCGACTTATAGACTTTTGGGTGATACTCATCTCACGGGCCATGATTTTCTGTTTTCAGAGCGGATTTCTGTGAATTCTTGATTTAACGGCTTCGAAGACATGCGGTGTTCGACCAGAGCGTGGGCTGCCTGACCGGTGGCGGTCTTTTACATCTCCAATCTCCTCAAACAGTTTTATGCATCGGTAGACGAACAGGCGGCTAATCCTTAGTGGCCGGAGCGTTTTGAAAATATCGCTTTTCATTTCGCATTTGAAAAGCGCTCTTACAGCGATAGGGTTCTCATTATCTGACCACTCCATGATGAAAGTTGAAACAATTTTAAAATCCCGTTACAGACTAACGCTATTGAGGTTAGCCTTCAAAACCCATATGACATTAACGGGGTATGTTCAGTTCTACTATTGAAATGGGTGTGTTCAATGTTGTAACAGTATTTATGTCCCTACTAAGTAAGTATAAATAGAGAGGTCACCACTACCTGGTTCTTCAGAGCCAAGGTCATAACTCGACCATTGCACTAAGTTAGCTGCCTGCCCTTCAGCCATTTCCAACTAAACTAGCACCCCTTCACTCCACACGTTCTATGGCAAAAAAAAGTTTGAAATATTAATGCGATGCGGTTATATTATTTATGTACGTACGAGTATATTTGAAAACATTGTTTTATTAATAAATTCATTTGGATTGACGTCTGTCATAGAAAACACATTTCTTCACAAATTATTTTCGGTTATGGGCAATAATTTTGTTTCTGTTCGATTTCTAACAAAGAAAACGTCTAACGTTGACAAAAACTGGTTGGTACGTACGAGTATATACGCGTCTCTTAGCAATAAATAATAGAAGAACATACAATCAAAATGAGAATAGCATAACACTGATGAAGCACTTTACGTGCATCGCTATTGTCTGGATGAAGTTCTTAGTCAGTTCCAGAATTAACACATTAAGCCAGAATTAATAGTGTTTCGTTGTGCTTGAGTTTTTTATTTGGCTACTCATAGAAGTTTAGCCGCGCTTAAAGTAGAATTGCGGGCGCTGAGATCTGGTGTGAGCTCGCATCCTCAAGTTGGTTACAGCAAATATTCTTGCGATTTTTCTGGATGTGGTATTTTTACTAAAGCTTTTTCCTTTCCAATGGCGTATTGGCACAACATGTCCCAGATAGTCCACGTCGGTACATACAGAGATCAGATTCATTGCCAAAACCGAATTTGTTTGCCAACCGAATGATTGAGGTTGCACGCACCTTGAGTACTCTTATCAGCACAACATAATGTTAGTTGGTTCTCTGTAACGTTTAGTAATTGTAACTGAAGTATCGGTAGAAAATACGAAGTACCCGAACCTCCAGTAAACAATAGCCGGATCTAAAAGTCCTCATGCCGCACAAGTTTAACAAAAAAAAATTTAATTTTCAATAGAAGCAAAAAACTGTTTCCTTATAACGGGTAATCAATCTAAAGGTAGTTTTTTCAATAGAGCTCTTTTTACCGATTACGCGTGAGTTGTGTACAATTTTTTTTTGTTTCTTTTCAGTATTGTTTGCCATTTCATCATGGAAAGACTTACAGCGCAACAACGTCTCCAATTTGTGCAACTGTATTACGGAACTGAACGTTTGGTAAGCAACGTTTTTCGATTTAAATTTTGTTGTTATGAGGCCCATTTCTGGCTCAACGGAAAATTCAATAAACAAAATTGCCACAGTTGGGCTGAAGAGCAACAAGAAGAGGTTCAAGAGGTGTCATTATACCCAGAGAAAATCACGGTTCGGTGCGGTTTATAAGCTGGTGGAATCATCGGAGCCTATTTTTCAAAGATGATGATGGCCGGAACCTAACCGTGAATGGTGCTCGCTATCGCGCCATTAGATCGATCTTTTTGCTACCTAAAATTTAAGACCGTAATCTTGACGACGCTTGGTTTCAACAGAACGGTGCCACTTGCCATACAGCTGCTCAAACAATGGATCAATTGAGAGGTCATTTGGGAAAGCAGCTAATTTCACGGTGAGTTGACCGCCTAGATCGAGTGTTATCACACCTTTAGACATTTTTCTTTGGGGTTACGTAAAGTCCAACGTCTATGTTGACAAACCAGCTACGATTCAGGTTTTGGAAGCCAACATTACGCGTGTCATTAAAGCCATACCAATCGATATGCTCGAACGAGTCATCCACAATTGGACCCTCAGAATGGAAACCGTGAGGCGTAGTTGCGGCCAACATTTGAAGGAAATTGTAATCAAAAAATGAATGCCATAAAATGTCCTTTCAAATTTCCAATAAGGCTTCAACACTTGATTTGAATTTCTATATTTTTTTTTGTTCTGAAAAAATACCTCTAGATGGATCACCCTATACATAGGGTGGAGCGCGGTAATTTGCTTATTTGGGAATGAAATAAAAAATTATGAACCTGAGAAAAATTTGTTTTATATTTTAGTTATATTGAACAGTAAGGGAATTTTCAAATTACATTGTTTTAAATTCTACATTTAAAATGTCGACCTTCGATATCCACACACTGAAGTTTTCTGAAGTTTTCCTGAGCTCTAACAAGCATGTCGACTGGTATTCTGCCAATTTTAGCCTTAATATTGTTAATTAGGTCTTCCAAGGTGTTGCGACGGGTGATATACACCTTCGACTTCAGGTAATCCCAAAGAAAAAAATCGCATGGGGCTAAGTCTGGTGAGCATGCCGGCTTGTTGGCATCACCCCTTAAATAGTTAAGCCGTCCAGGAAGCATTTGCCTAAAACAATTCATAGTATCCATCGTTGTGTGTGCAGTGTCACCATCCTGTTGGAACCATGTATTCTCTAATTGCATCGCCTCAAGAGCCGACTGAAAAAAAGTCTGGAAGTGCCAAGAGCAGGTGATTGCTTCCGAATAGAGCGTTTCGGAGATAGCAGTACTGCTGCTCTTATTCTCTCGATGTTTTGTGGTGTTGTAATCCTTCTCTCAGGTCCACTTCGTACACATGACACATTCCCTGCTGTTCTCAATGAAGTTACACAATTTACAATTGATTGGCTTCCAGGAACACGTCCGCATGGGGAAAAGCGAATAGTAAACAAAAAGCAAGCTGCACTGCAACGATCGAGTGCGCATTTGAAAAATACATTTTAGCACAAAATGACCTCTGCTCACGTGTCCAATGCATGATGGCAACTGAAGGCCACGAATACAAATCTTCCGTCAAACACTATAGCCACACACAAACTCGACTCTCTTCGACTAACAGTGCCGCCTCAGCCTGCGGTGCAAAAATGAAAATTTCTGTGCTCCACCCTGTACTTTTGACAAAGCGAGGGGGTCATCATGTCAAGAAAAAAGAGTAAAATATAATCGAAGACTTTTACTAAATAAATAAAATTAAATGATTTGCTTAAAACAGTTTTAATAGAATTATTTTCGTTTTTGATTATGATGAAAGTTAAGATATCTAACTAAATGTTGGCATATCTATTTGTTGCCACAACCACCAGTTATGGCAACTTAGTACATTTTATGTGCATCATTAGTATGGCCGATCAATTAGTTGCAACCATCGTATTGCAGAAATGGTTGTATTTATCATCTGGTGGTATGTCGATCCGAATATCCATTACTATTATACACATTTGGTGTTTGCAACCGAAATTATTTTTTTGCTACGGAATTTTAGTAGTTCCAACCGATTTCTAAATTATTTTTTCTCAGTCACAACCACAAATCTTAAGTAACTTAAATTTTTATCTAGAGTTTCAAGCAAATATTTTCGTTTTTTTATAACAGGACTCAAAAGTAAGATAAATTCTTCAGTTCTTTTCGAAGACTTCAGAACGTTAGTAAGCACACACGGGGAACAGATTTGTTGACACAATCGAATTTTTCTGCCAACTGAATGTTGGTGTTTAAACGTACTGGTGTTTAAACTATACATGAATTCAATCGCTACAACCGAATGTTGATTGGATACAAGGCTATTTTTAGTAGCGGGAACTGACAGTATCAGTTGGGAAGGCAATGTATCGGTAACCCTAACTAATAAGGATGATAAATGGAACTGAATTTGTACATGTATTGGTTGTTGTTCTAGATTCTAGATCACAAGCATTTATTAACTGGACTGTAGGTTAAATTTTATTTATTCGGTTATCTCACCGAAATAATATATTTTTTTTACTAAATTTTTTTATTTAATGGTTTAAAAATATTTTTTCAGTTATTTGACTTATGAGCAGGTTATTTTAAAACTTGGTTTATACTTTTAAATCTAATAAGTTTCTATGCACAAGTTGATGGATTTGAAGTAAAGTAGGTCGAAAAAATCAGTTTTGTTTCAAAATATCAACATTTCTTAAAATAAAGCTGATTATGATACATAGCACAGGTGAAGAAAAATGGAATTTTTTGGCTAAATATTTCCGCCTGAAAAAAAAATATGGTCACTGTGCCACAAAATACCTGAAATCAATGCTTGAAGTTTTGGCTAGAGGTGTAACAAAGAATATAAGTATATACTTTCATATTGGTCAAATTTTGTAGGCTATTTATAAATATGGTTCGAACAAAACTTAATAGTATTCAAATCGATATTCTGGTTTTGATTTTGGTTTCCATTCTGCAAATAAATTACTTATTTAATTTTATTAAAACAATTTTTTAGTTCATCTTGAAGATATTCTGATTCTATATTAGACCATCTATGCTGAAAGTATAACTGCAGTAATTTAGAAAAACATTAAACCCAAAATGGACCATTTTTTAAAATATTTATGCAATTTCATTAAGAATAGGACACGACCCAACCGAAATTAATTGAACACATAATTCATTTTTCTTCACTTTTTCGCAAAAAGAACGTAAAGGACACTC
Source organism: Hydrotaea diabolus (assembly GCA_963513945.1). Taxonomy (NCBI): domain Eukaryota; kingdom Metazoa; phylum Arthropoda; class Insecta; order Diptera; family Muscidae; genus Hydrotaea; species Hydrotaea diabolus. The sequence continues at coordinate 57,942,966 of OY740717.1, read as the reverse complement.
CAATCTGAGAGATAGGATGCTTAATGTTCTAATAAACATTATACGATTTCACTTAAGACATCTCATCACGAATTATTAATTATATTTTTACATATTTCATATGGTATACCGTTGCAAAATAAAAATGTTCTTGGCCCATAAAAAAATAACTTGTACTCTCGAGGGCCATACTTTTGGGAATTAACTGTAATTACTTGAGTTATTCGTTTCTAGTAGAAGTAATTCACCCCACGAAAAAGTCCGAACTTTTGTTGAACAGTGTAATATGTAACAACTGCGAACTATACGGGGTATGGTTAGTACAAAGAATTTATTCGTTGAGACCACCAATTATTGGTATCAAAGTAGCATGACTTTATAATTAGTTGGTTGTCATAACCACCTGGTTTGGCGACCAATAGCTTTAATGAATTCGGTTGGTGTAGCCTACTCATTGGTTATAAGCCCCAGCTTTGTTTTTTTTTTTAAATTAACAATATGTCGTTTTTTAGAAAAATCTAAGCAGAAATTAAATTCGATTTAAAATCATATACTCGCAGTGGTTTTTCCAAAATAAGATTATTTTTACTTTTAAGCGGCAACATGGTGATTAATATCCAATTATTTGTAGTTCCTAAAAGAAACTATCTGTGGCGTTTTCAAAATAACAAAAATTTGTCAAAGTCAACCAAAAGAAATGGTTATATGATATTCCAATAAAAAATTATTAACAAATATTGTGATACGAGTAAAGAAGTTTGATGAATATGTACCCCATGCCTATCAAATTTTTTTTATTTGTGGCTTGGTAAAGATAAAATCGAAAATTGTTCATCTTTCACTTTTAGTAAAATCTAAAGTGTTGATGAACTCAATGAAAAAATTGAAATGGTTACTTAAGAAAAGTAGATAAATGTAAATTGCAGCGAAATCAGGCCTAAGTAAGAACCACGTCATTTTTCTTTCCCGGTTTTCTTGAAAACCCATCGGGGATTCCCGGAAATTCATTACTGTGGCCAACATTCGCCAAATAATAAAAATGTTTAAAAAAGCCCAATTAATCATTGCATTTTTTTAAAAATATGTTGGAGTGGATCTAATAGGAGAAATATATCTCGAAATAGATATTGTTATTAATTGGAATTCGGTGGTGACAAAGTTAAAAAAGTTTCTACATTCAAAAAATTTATAAAAAAAAGTTTAGTTGATTTAAAGGTTGGTCCAACTTAAACGCATGATGGTAATAGTATATCGAATTTTCTTAATTATTTCTATAACTATAGAAGGATCTGTTACAGTTATGTTTGAAACAAAAAATCGGCCAAATGCTCGACACGGTCTTTATCCGATGGTCCATATTTTTAATGACTGAGACACAAAGGAGGTTCAATGTAGTTAATGTGCCGTAATAAATGCATATTACCGACAAAATATGATATATTTAGCTACGGATGCAATATTAAAAACATTATGCCAACAAATTTTCCACAAATTTTAGAAGCTTTAAAGTTGCGAATTACAAAAAAAAGGACAAGCGACTTTAAGATACTTTACTAAAGTATCTTAAAGATCCAACAATATTTAATCAAAATAACAATGTGTTTCAAAATACCTTAAACAAAATATGCAGCTGTACTCGGTAGAAATGTACTACAGTCGGATTTTTAAAAAAGACAGTGTTTTCGACTAATTTGCGGAACTGGACGATATTTCTATTGGTGGCATTACTACGGATTGATCATTTGAGAATATTTTAGTTGATGTTATAACAAACGCAAATCAGAATGTTACACAGAATAAAAATCGTTTACCTAATAATTCAATGGGATTTAAATAATTCTTAACGCGCATCGAAAATAATGTCAACACCACACGCAGAGAAAATATATGGTTACTATATGGTCACCGCAACAATAATATGTTTTCTACTATAAAAGCATTGTCGTTGCAACCATAGTTTTGTTTTCTGAATTTTATTTTGAAAACAGTATGATTGCGGCAATAATAATATTGTTGAAATGTAACAATATTAATTTTGCTAAATTTAGAAATGAAAATATGGTTGAAGCAACCATGTAAATATTGTTTTTGCGACAAAGGTATTGTTGTTAAAGATTTACGTTAACAATAATATAATTACGGCAATCATACTGTATGGTTGAGACTATGAACAAAGCATAACAGGTTTTAAAGACTATGTGCGGGTTTTTTTTTGGTATAACAAAAAAACATATACACACACGATGGAGTGCATGGTTGGTGTCCATTAAAAAAGTAGCATTCACCCCTGCTGGCAACTACAAGTATTTTCGACTGCCGTTGAAATATATATTTTTGTTTCTTGAGTAAAATGTTCAATAAAACGGCCTCAAATGTGATTATGAACTAATTTTAATGCAATTTAAAATAACTTACTTGATAAAAATCTCTTTTTTTGAATAAGAACATGACCCAATCTTGATAAATAATTTTGGGGATCATAGTATGGTTGAGTGTAAATCACTATGGTTGTGAGCATCATACTATGGTTGTATGAGAAACATACTATGGCAGTGAGGATCATAATATGGTTGTGGAGATAATAGTATGGTTGAATGTGAATCATACTATTGTTGTGAGGACCATAGTATGGTTGTAGTGATCATAGTATGGTTGAGTGTGAATCATACTTTGGTTGTGGGGATCAGAGTATGCTTATGTGTGAATCATACTACTGTTGTAAGGATCATAATATTTTTGTGCCACAACCATATACCTAGCAATAGTAAGATCCTCTTCGAATATTGTCACCCCAACCATACTTTTTTGCAGTGGAAAGCTAAAGAATATTTTCTACAACTCTTCAGTTTCTAACCAAAATTATAAATCCTGTAATACACTTTCAGTTCTTTAAACATTTTTTCAAAATCAATTTAATTATATTTTAATATACAACTTTAGTAATTATAATCGGACGAGTGGTTCTCGAGTTATGTCAAACAAAAGAGCCTAAAACGTGACAAATTCCCCTATACGATACTTACTAACTTCAAATCGATATATCTCGATTCCTAGATGAGACCCAGCGAAACGCTGGAACACGTATGACTTTTTTTTTACCAATATAACTTTCCCCGGTGGTTTCATTCCAAACCGATCACTGACCCTTACCATTTGTCGCAGAGTGTTATAACTACTTTACTAAGTGTAAAATAAAAATCAATAGCAATAAAACACAAGCTATTATATTTCCCTTCAACAAATCGCCTAAGAGGGTACCAAGTCGGCAACTTTCTATTAATGGAAATATGATTGAGATCGTTAACGATGTAACCTACTTAGGAGTAATATTGGACAAAAAACTCATCTTCCGAAAACACATCGAATTTTCTTGCCAAAAAGCATTTAAATCTTTCAGAGCTGTATGGCCTTTTCTTAACCGTCGATCATCCTTAAGCATGAGAAATAAAAATCTAATTTACAAATGTGTAATACGACCCATATTATCCTACGCGTCTCCCATATGGTACCGTGCCGCTCAATGTCATCTGAAAAAGCTCCAGATACTGCAAAACAAATGCCTTAAGATAATACATAAGAAACACTGGCGGTTTCCTACTTTGCTGCTGCATGAAGAAACCGGATACCAACTATTCTTAGAATTTATTAAGAAATTAAATGAAAAATATTTCTTAAAAATTTCAACTTCTCGTTATTGTAAAATACGCGAAAGTCTAGAATCATATTGAATTTAAACTATAACAGAGCAATTTATTCAATTAGAAAATAGTATATTATATCTGCTTATTCTATAATAATCAAACTATAATTATTATTTTTTCTTATTATATTTGGTCATTTTTTTTAAAGAAACAATCACTTATAGGTTTTTATATCCTTTTTACCTATAACAAGATCACTTTTGATTAATTTATTTATGTAATTTTACCATGAACATACTTGTTGAAGTATCATTTAGATAGATCTCATTACTGTAATTAATATTTAGAGATAAAAATGTTTATTGGAATAATAAAATTTGAATTAATTTGCAAAAAAATTGACTGCAGCTTTAAAAAAAATTGGCTTGAAAATGGTCTTTTGGTGAAGCCCGCTGATAACTTGGACAGAAAAATTTTCTTCACCGATGAAAAAACTTTTACAGTTCAGGAAAAATTTAACAAGCAAAATGATAGAGTGTATGCGCGGTCATCTAAGGAAGCATCTGAACTGATCCCAAGGGTGGAAAAGGGTCATCACCCAGCTTTGGTCATGGTTTGGTGGGGTGTCTCTTACGATGGGGTCACTGACCTGCATTTCTGCAAACAAGGAGTCAAAACATCGGCCAAAGTTTATCTAGAAACCGTTTTGGAAGCTGTTGTGAAGCCTCTAAATAATTCCCTGTTCCAAAACCAGCCATCATGGACTTCCCAGCAGGATTCTGCGCCGGCCCATTAGGCTAAAACGTCCCAGGCCTGGCTTCAAAACAATTTGCCAGCGTTTATTTCCTCTGAAGAATGGCCCTCGGACAGTCCAGATTTGAACCCATTGGATTACAAATTATAAACAGTTTTAAAGGGCAAGGTTTGTCACAAAAGATACTCCAACATTGGATCTCTTAAGACTGCTTTGGTTCGAGCTGTGCCCAATTCTCCAATGGACGAGGTTCGTGCAGCTATTGACGATTGGCCAGTGCGACTTAAGGCGTGTGTAAAGGCAAAAGGCGGACATTTCGAATAAGTAGATTCTTTTTTGGATACAATATACATCAATAAATATATTACAAAATATTTGGTACAAAAACATTTAGTACTTTTTATTTTACAGCATAAAGCGTGTGTAACAGTATTTATGTCCCTACTAAGTAGATTATACTCAACTTTGGATCTACACAGGCGATGCAAAAAAGATAGTTTTACACCGTAAATTGGAAACTTACTCAAAGATTCCAAGATCGAAACAGAACTTCAAATTACGAATTAAAAAGAAATTTGAACAATTAATTTCTTCTATAACTTCAGAAATGAAGTTAATAGAAGCTTTTAATGTAAAATTTCTTTGAAGAGCATAAATGTTTTTTTTCAGTCTTTTTCCCCTAATCTGTTGTAAATTCTTTTAACATGACTACCAAATTGTACAACACAAGTTATCATTTGCTGCAATTATAATTCCAATCATTTAGGACATTAGGAATTAAAGTCAACATTTTTACATTTCTACAGAATCATATGTTTGGTATAGAAATGTAGCTGTACCAACTTCAAGAATTGTCCTTGTCAACTTTCAAACTTGAAATTGAAAGTTTTAATGTTCATTATATTAACCCCATACAACGTGAGATACAAATGTATAAACGTTAATGGTCTTGAGGTTTTTAGAAAAAAAATCATTTACAAATATCTAAGATTATAACTGAGAACCTCAGAACTCTAAAGTCGATGCTCTTCCCACTTGATTACAGACATTGGAAAAGAATTTTTTGTTTGAAATCGGAAAATTATAATATTAGGAACATGCACACGGAGAAAAACTCAGTTGGAAATTGGTTGAAACAAAAAAAAAACAACAACAAAAAAGAAACAAAATTTCAGTTGCAAAAGACGAATTTCAATTGCCCTCACCGAATGTTTATAATATTAGCGAATATTCGGCTCGACAAACAAATATATGATAAATTTGATCACAGTATTGTGCACACAACCAATAGATTTGTCATACCAATGAATTTCGGAAATATATTTAGCTGTCACAACTGATGCAACCATCAAAATCGTCAAACGGACGATAAATCGTCAATAATGGTAGTCCTGCTTTTGACGCGCAAAATAGAAAGGGACCTAAGGCTAAAATCCAGTTTTGTTCAGGAGAGCCATTTTACAGATTAGGTCCCTTTCTATTTGCGCTTAGAATCGTCGACTTTACTTTCATAAAATGCGCATATCTCTGGGAGGGAACAGTTTTGGGGCATGGGATCGGTCTCAGTCGATGCTCAGATGTTGCCCACTTCAAAAAAAGAAAAAAAGAAAAATTGATTTTTTTTACCAAAAGCCAAAAGCATCAGTTGTGACAACTAAATATATTTCCGAAATGCATTGGTATGACAAATCTATTGGTTGTGTGCACAATACTGTGATCAAATTTATCATCTATTTGTTTGTCGAACTGGCGGCAATTGAAATTCTTCTTTTCCAACTGAAATTTTGTTTTTTCAACCAACGTCCAAGTATTTTTGTCTTAAAGGTAAACTAATTGAAAATAAAAATAATCAACTATGCATATAGCCGAAAGCAGGACTACCGATATTGACGATTTATCGTCCGTTTGACGATTATGAAACTAAAATTTGACCAAATGACGATTGACGATATTTCGAAGTAAAAACGCCGAAAACAACGATTTTTAAAAACTCATTAATTATGTGAAAGAAAGCGGAAACCATAATTATATTTTCAAATGTTTTACACGACAATCCTTAGGAAAGTTGGTAGAAAGAAAATGGAAGTGCTTCACGTGTTTTCGCAATAATTTATTCAAACAAAAATATTAAGACTTTATTTTGGCTGGATACCATTGTTGTTTCTTTTTTGAAATCAACGAAAAATATGACGAAATGAATTAACTAAGTTGCCAGTCAGACTGTACAGTTGTTTCTAAACTCGCCAAGGTTTTTCTTTAGCAGACCTTGGCAACGATTACTTCGGCTACACATCAAATGACTTATACTGGAGTCTCATTTGAATTATTGAGAATTACCCTTTGCTTACAATTTTCGAAATGTGCATAGAGCAATCTCCAAAGAAAAAAAAATTAAGGCAAAGATTGACATTTCAGCCAGATCACGGAAGGCAAATATAGAATATTATTTTTTGATTTCTTTGTAAATATGGGTTGTTATTGAAATATACACTACGCATTATAACCCCTTACATACCAAAGCGATGTTATTATGTTACTTTTTCTTTTACTCATAATCGAAATAAAGCTTCAGGCCGATGAAGGTTTTTTTCCTACGCTGAGTATTTTTCGTCTTACAGCAATCTCAAAACCATTGATATAAACGTCCAATCTTCAATCCATCCCTCCAAAAACATTAACTTTTTGTAAGCTTGCAACATACATTTTATGTGTTTTGCAGACTACCGGAAGTTATGAAAAACGCAGCTTAAGAAAAATGTTTAGGAGCTCGGAAATTAATTGTAGAACAGGTCGGCTTATTAATTAATAGGTAGTCATAAGTGATCTTTCACCCGGAAAAAATAAGTCGAACAAAAGGTTTTGTGTAAAGAAATTCTTAGCATACCGAATTTCTCTGAATTCCAAACAACAAGAACAGTAGCTTTCAAGAGTATTTAGTCGTAAATAAATTGAACTTAGATTGTGAAAATTGCCTAACTTGTGACGATTTACCGACGCTTCATATTTTCAAAAATGACCAATTTTGCTTTAAAAAATCGACGATTTTTTATTGGTTTTGGTTGGCAGGGCTAAGCTCCTCTACCTTTCCTCTCCTATACCAAATTTAATAAAATTAATTTCCTTAAGAAGAATTTAATAAATCGCACGAGTATACTAACACGTTTACTTAAATTCTTCTTAAGGAAATTATTTTTATTAAATTAGGTAGAGGAGAGAAAATAGTCGTAGTGTTTGCTTGCCTAATTTTTTATAGGGCGAATAGTGGTAAGTAAATAAGAAATACTCGTACTCCTACAAAATGGTATTTACTCAAATTCTTACAATTTTTAATTTAAAAAAAAAAACAATTGTTTAGCTCGTTTGTTTTATTTCGGTCTGTTGCTTTTACACATTGAATAGGGATTAACCGGCTCAACACCTCTTGCTTCTATATTTAAATAGAAGACAAGTTTTTCACAAAATGGCAAAGTGACATTGATTTTCGTGGCTGCACGCTGCTTTTATCATGGTTTCGGGTCCGTGACAACCCTCTTCAGAAAGCTTTGCTGCAATTGTTGAAAGTAAAACCGAACTCTATAAGGCCAGGCTCTCCCCAAACGAATGAAAGCTACTGTGGTAAACCTTACTTTCAAGTTTTTCTTCACACAAGAGATATGCGCGTTTTATGAAAGTGATGGTGCACCAAAGATACACTTATTTAAATCTTTAAAATGGATCTCCTGAACAAAACTGGGTTTTACCCTTAGGTCCCTTTCTATTTTGCGCGTCACATATGCGGATGTTTATAGAAAGAAACAAATTTTAAAGCTTCCGATATTTTGTCAATTCTGCCGATACTTTTAATTCCATTTACTGACAATTAAAATGCAACAAACAACAATCGGTTGATAGAATTTTTATAATCCATGTAACCTAAATTATTGGGTTGGCAAAAAAATTAGATTGTGGCAATGAATCTCTTCTGTGGGTGTGTAAATTGTTCTCACTCAGTTATACGTAGGAGAATGGAGTTTCTTATTCTTAAAAATTGGTTAAAGTTGATATGGGTAAATATCGTGCCAATTCTTTTTTTTATAAAGGTTGGGCCATTTAAAATTTTAAATTGAAACTACCGATTACTTTGACTTTCAAAGGTAGAATAACATTCATTTTTATTTTCAGGTTTATGTTTGACATTTGCTATACACTCGAACCAAATTGGTAAATATAAAAAAATCACTTCCAAAGTAGAGAGTCTTAACGCAAACTGTACGAAGTTTACGTGGAAAATTTTCGATGAGAGATCGGCCCTTAGTTCAGTTTGAGCTTCAACTTGTGAAGCGAGTTGCAAAGTATTGAGTCTTTAGCGCCAACTGTACGAAGTTTACTTGGAAAATTTTGGAGGAGAGATCGCCCTCCAGTTTAGTTTGTACTAAAATTTGTGAAGCGAGTTCAAGCGAGTTCCAAAGTAGTGAGTCTTTAACGCAAACTGTACGAAGTTTACCTAGAAAATTTTCGGGGAGAGATTGGCCTTTAGTTCAGTTTGAGCTTCAACTTGTGAAGCGAGTTTATGAAAATGGATCGTTATTGGACAAACCAACCCGAGTACGTTATCGCCTAGTGCGTTCAATCGAAAACAAAGCTGCTGTGGCTGAGAATGTCCAAGAGCATTCACCAACATTAACTCGTCATAGTTCTTAGCAAGTGAACATTTCATGCACTTCTTTGAGAAAAGTTTTGCATAATGACCTCGGTATGAATGCTAAAAAGTTCAATTGGTCTAACAACTGAAGCCTTATGACCATCCGCTGCGTTTTCGCTTCGGCCAATGGGCTGAAGATTGTTTGGTAGGAGCTGAAGAATCGAAAAAATCAAAGAAGCAGCTGTGGCTGAGAAACATCAACTCGTCATCGTTCTCAGCAAGTGAACATTTCTCGCACTTCTTTGAGAAAAGTTTTGCATAAAGACCTCGGTATGAAGGCTTAAAAAGTACAATAGGTCTAACAACTGAAGCCTTATGACCATCCGCTGCGTTTTCGCTTCGGCCAATGGGCTGAAGATTGTTTGGTAGGAGATGAACAATTTTGCTGAAAAATCGTGTTTTCAAAAGATGATCATTTTCATCTTGGTGGGTATGTCAAAAAGGAAAATTTGCCGCATATGGGGTTTAGAGAATCCACACGTGAGTATTGAGAAGCCAATGCATGCGCAACGAATCACTGATTGCTGCGAATTTTGGGCTGGTGGACCTATTTTTTCGAAAATGAGCAAGCAGCCGCCGTAACCTTCAACTTTGTATTGTCAGTTGGCCAGTGAATTTTGGGCAGGCGGCATCATTTTGCCATTTTGATTCGAAAATGAGCAAGCAGTCGCCAACGGTGAGCGCTAACGCGCCATGCTCAACGAATTTTTGTTGAAGATGACATGGACGAAATTTGGTTTTAACAAAACGGGGACCACATGTCACACAGCCAACGCAACCATCGATATTTTACGCACTGTTTTTTTAAAATCGAATAATCAGCCGCAATTGTGATTTGAGAAGCTGTGATTTGAGGTCCTTGGATTATTTTCTGTGGGAGAAATTTTACACAAAATCTTCAGATACAATTTAAGCGTTGAAACATGAAATCGAAGTTGCCATTGAAGAGATTCGGAAGGAAACAAACGAAAATGTACTGAAAAATTGTGACGATCCGAGGAGGAATACTGCCTTGCAAGTTGTGGTAGTCAAATGAATGATATTGTGGACAAAGCTAAAACTTTCCAATAAAACAGGAAACTTGAAAAAGTTATCAATACTTTTTTTTACAGCCGAATCAAATTTTTTTAAAATTTTGAATGCCCTACCCTGTAGCTATACATATGTCGGAATGATTCCAATTTCAAGGAATTTTAGAAATTTATTTTAAATTTAGACGTCTTTCAGAAAGAAACAGTTACAAGCAATTCACAAATTGCAATTTAGTCTTAATGTTTAAATATTTAAAAAGTGTTGATGTTTAAATATTTTAATTTAATATTTAGATTGTCCTTTATGCCCCTTTTTCGCGTATTTCCGACGGCCGAGCGTAGGTGTTTTTTAAATCAAAAGACTGGTACTAATTGTTTTTTTTTGGTGGTAAACATAAGTTATTTTACACGTCATAAAGTTTTTATTCGAATCAAATAAAATCAAATGTAAAAAAGACTTAAACATAGATTTCCAAACTAATTACAATTAACAAAAAAATTATATGCATAATAATAATAATAATAAGTGTAGTGTTTTGTTTTTTTTGTTTGTTTTTCAATAATAATAATAATAATTATGAAATATAATTAACATTTTTTATCACACATTTTACAAATTTTTTTCATCATCAAATATTGTGGATTCGTTTTTCTTTCTCGGGATGTTTTTTTTTTCTTTTTCTAATTTTTGGAAAATTTCATTAAGACTTTTGTTGTTGTTGTTTCAGGGTTCTATTTTCAATATCTAAAGAAGGTTTCAGAAATGTTTTACAAGCTGAGGCGGAATTGGTTGTTCGATTGACAAAAAGTTAGACAGACGGACAGAGTTGGAGTTCACATAGACAGAATGCCTCGAAGGCTACGACTTTCACCCCGAAACTTATGTTGCCTTCCATCCCTCTGGCCCCGCTTTTGGTTGAAGGGGACCTCTTTTGGCTTTCATTATATCTTTGTTGTAGTATGTGTGTGTGTGAGTGTGTTTTACTTGCATTTCTTTTTATTTAACAAAAAGGAAATCATGAGGTTTTTTGGTGTATCTATCGATCGATCGTTCGTATGATGATATCTTCTATTCTATTACGGCTAATATTGTTTGTCCATCATTTTCTTTAGTTTTACTTTCGCGTTTTCCTTCCTTTCCTTTCGATTAATTATTTAATTAATTTTCTATATATCGTACGTATTTTTGTTTTTGTAGTATTATTACTATTTTTATTTGTATTTTCTGTTTTTTTTTGTTGTTGTTGTTTAATAATATACACTTTGTGTTCCGTTCGGACAGGGGGGGGGACGTCTGTTGTTTTGGGAAGTTTTTTTTTTGTTTGTTTGTTTTTTTACATTAGAACTAATGCCAAGAACTATTCATTTTAATTAATTTAAATTAAAGTTAATTTTGTTTTGTTGGTTTTTTTGTTAATGTTTAATAATTTACAATGTGGAGATGTCCAACAGTCCTGTTGCATCGTGCGGATGATAGTGATGATGATGGGGATGATGTGAAGCTAATGACGAATAGGGCAGATGGGCCAGATGGGGATGATGATGGTGGTGGGGATGGTGATTCTGTAGCAGCGATAGCGAACCAGTGCCGCTGGCATCTGACATGCTGAAACCATTGCTATCCACACCGCCGGCGGCGGCCGCGAGACGGCCCATTATGGCCGCCGATGTCACCACGGTAGCGCTGCTACCGCAGCTGTTGTCAGCCGTCGACGCTTGCACTTGATAGCCAGTCAAGTTGTTGTGGTGCAGCGCTGGTGAATGCGAGGGCAATGAGTGGGCCGACGAGCGACTGCCGCCACCTGAGGATCCCGATGCCGTGGGACTGGAGCGGCCGTGGCCGTACGTGTGCATGGCCATTGAGCCATTCGAGCGGCCCTCGCCGTTGGCCGTATTATCGGCTGCTGTACCTGAGGTCATTTGATGCTGTAAGTGTGAGGGCAGCATTTCGGATTGTTGTTGTAGCTGATGGTGTTGGACAATTAGCGAGGGCGAAGTCGCCTCTTCGATGTGATCATCCGCTAAATGCATGTGTTCGTCCTGCGGATTGCGTAGGGTCAGCTGGTGGTTGTTGTTGTTGTTGGAGGAGGGGGCAGGTTGGTGTGTTGATAGGGATAAGCCACAGGGCGTATTGTCCGCCGCACTTCTAGAAACCATTGGCAGCGTTGAGTGAGCTCCGAATGCCGTTGCCATTTCTCACATATGGGCCAGGGGCGCCATGGACCGCATTGACTGCTGATGGTGATGGGCCTGGTGTTGCTGTAAGTCGGGCGAGCTATTCTGATAGTGCATCAGGTTACGCTGGTGGTGTTCGGCGGCGGCGGCTGCTGCGGCCGCCGAAACCTGCATGCCGTCGGACAGGTGATACATATTCATTAAGTGGTTAAGTTCGGCCGAGGGCTGTTGGCCACTCACGTATTCCCGTTTCATTATGTGGTTGTTGTTGTTGGTTATGACGGCGGCGGAGGCGGAATTTTGCTGAGAGGACGAGCTGTGCATCGGACTGGGCGAGACCGGTTCGGATTTCACACTTGAATCGCTGGGACTGTGACTTTGGCAGGAGACTTGAGAACCAGGCTGGCCGGAAATGCCGTACGGTGAACCGGGCTGAGGTTGAGCGCTGCCACTGCCGTAGGGCGAGCCGGGCTGCTGGACATTGCCGTAGGGCGATGTCTGGCCGCCGGACACGGTGCTGTACATGCCATAACCACTGCCAGCGGCATTCATGTAGTTGAGTGAACCGGCGGCGGCCGCGGCCTGATGCATTTGACCCATATCGTATCTGTGATAGTTGCCCATGTAGGCGCCGTGTTGGCTCTGATAGGCGGCGGCGGATGGATCGTGCATCATGTAGCCGTTGGGCATATATCCATTGGGAGCACTCATGGGATACATTTCGCGATTAACTCCCGCCGCCTGCTGGGCGGCCGATGAGATCGAGTTGGCTGAACTTGTGCGCACTGAAGGCGCGTTGCCGCCTTCCGACGCCTGCAGTAGGCCGCCCACGCCAATCGGGTACTTCTCCTTGGTCTTGGTCAAAGTCTTCGTTTTCCTGCGTGGACGATATTTGTAGTCGGGGTGTTCCTTCATGTGTACGGCCCGCAGGCGTTTGGCCTCATCGATGAAGGGACGTTTCTCATTCTCCGACAAATCTTTCCATTGGGCTCCCAAACGTTTGGAGATCTCGGAATTGTGCATTTTCGGATTGTCCGAGGCCATCTTGCGACGTTGTCCACGAGACCACACCATAAAGGCATTCATGGGCCTCTTGACACGTTCAGCAGCACTCTGGGCATTTTTGCTGGCACTCGACGAATTGTTATTGTTGATGCCGCTGCCACCACCACCACCTGAACTGCCGCCCGAGCTAAGAGGGGTACTCTGACCACCCATACCGCCGGAATGATGGTGGGAACTGTGATGATGACTCTGGCCCGGCGAGGTCATGTGGTGGCTGCCAATGCTGGTGTGAGAACTCTGGGTGGGACTCAAATCACTGGAGCTGTGCAAAGGGGAGCCGTGTTGGGTCACCGCATTGCCATTCAATGTCTGGGCCATGCTATTTTGCAGAGAGCTCAAAACACTGCTGGTGCCATTTGCCGCCGCTGAACTTTGACTGGCCAAATGTGAAGTCATGTGATGCTGGTGATGATGCGACAAATGCGATTGGGTCAGGTGCGACTGGCCGAGATTCATGAGCGGACCCAAAGCACTGTACGGCGAGGCGGCATGGCCGTGCAAAGCGGCCGAGGCATGATGTGGCGGCATAGTGGCATGCAGGATGCCGCCCTTCATATCGGATTCCATGGTTAGCATATTGTAGATAATGGTGGAACGTTTGGCACTTTTGTATGGTGGATTCTTCCGACTTGTTTGCAAATGTTTTTAATTTTTTTATTTCTTCAGTTCTTTAGCACTGATTTGATATTTTGGTTTGGTTTGTTTTCAAAACTCTTCTTATGTGAGTGATTTGAGTTGCTTTTGATTATTCAAGTTTGGTCATGGTGGAAACTTTGCACTTTGTTCACTTTTTCCTTGAGTTTGAACTTTGATTTGTTTTAGTTTAAATTATTCCGTGGGTTCTTCTCGTTTTATAGTGAGATTTTCTTCTTTCGTGTGAGTATTTTCGTTTTCAAAACTTTTGTTACTTTTTGCACGAGCTTTTTATGATTTTCTCTGTTTTGGTTTTTCAATTGTTTTAAATTTGTAATGTAACGAAAACAAAAAAATAATTGTTTGACAAAGTAAGTGGAATTCTTTCTTCTTTATTTTGTGTGTGTGTGTTTTTAAATATTTATTTTGATTCTATTCTTGTTTTTATTTCTCTTTTGTATTACACAATTGTTGGTGAGTTCTCTTTTTTGTTCTTTTTTTGCTTCTTCTATTTTCTCTACGGTATTTGCGACGCGCCGACACGACATGAATCGCCGAATTACAAAACGTAAATGATCTTTTCAAAACGTGATTTCCCGTAAATCCCGTGAAGGAAAACTCCGTAGTTCAACGCACACTCACACAAACACACGTATGGACTCTCACGCATACACACACTCAAACTCGGAGGCACGGACGCACTTACGACGACGTTCGAAAGCTGGTGCACTCTTGTAAGCGGCAGCAGGCAGCAGCGACACGCAACTAGAACCTTTGCCTGACCGCGTAGGGCCACAACGATGATGCTGCTGTAGTTGTTGTTGGCAGCGGCGACGGCGGTTAGAACGCGTTGCTATCCAACCGATTTTTTTTTGTTGGGTTGCGGTGCGACAAATGTCAGTCAATGTTGCGTTGCGTTGGACGACTCGACGGGCGGACAAGCGAACGAACTGTCAACCACCACGGCGTTGTTGGTCGTGCGTTCTACGCGTATGATTGAATGTTCGCTTATGTTGGACGATGCCAGGGCAGCCGTTTTATCCGAAATTGAATTCTTTCTTGCTTTCCGCGTACACACACGCTCAATAATGCGATGTAGGTTTTGGGCTTTAACAAGCACACCGAGAAACGGAGAAACAGACACGACAGACGTTGAGCGACGCGCAAAATACCTCCACACTGCACTAGATTGAGCACCTTTCTGGCGGTACACGTTTGGCTTGAAACCTGTTCGAGGTGCTCGAAGCACAGCGGTTGTGTGTTTGACTCACACAACGCACTCACACGAGCGAACACACAGAGAAAACGAGAAGAAAACACGAAATCGCACTCACACTCACGCACATACGAGCTCATACACAGAAGCCGCCACGACACAACACGAGCTTAGGAGAGAAAGAGCACACTAGAGTGCCAGAGATAGTCGCAGAGCTATAGTTAGTTGTAGTTTTCTCTACACGAAGCGCTCGAGGTGACGGCGGTGTGTGCGCTCGTGTTCGTGTTGTGTGTGAGCGAGTCGTGGTTGGCCCTGGTTGTGTGTGTGTGTTGGTAGGGAAATAAATCATCAACAACTGACTGTGTAGCGAGTGTGTGTGCGTGCAGTATGATGGTATTAAATGGGTTGGATTTTGCGCAGCTTGACGCCTTGGTTTGATAGGCGGCCTCAACCAATCAAAGCAATGCTAAAGTGAAACCTCATGATAACTCTGAACAGGTCATCCCGTTCTAACTTGCAGCAAGTATGCCTTAATACCGGTACGTACAGTTGGATGAAGGCAGCAGCGGCAGCATACAAAAATCGATTAAACGTCCGTCTGGCTGGTTGTGCAAAACGAGGCAAAATTCTTAGGTTGTTTGTGCTATAAATTCCTCAGTGTTCGTTCTTACGCACTTTTCTCCAAAAAGAGAGCGCGCACGCATTATAGCAAAACCGGGTTGCCAAATTTCACCATCAACCACTAAAAACACACCTTCAGTGCAAAGCCGGCTAACGTGTATGGTGGGTGGTTGGGTGAGCGGCAATGGTGGAGGTGGGTGGGCGGGCGCTTGTGCTAGGCTTATGGTGGTTGCGTGCCTCACCAACTTGCCACGTTATTGGACAGTGTGTCTGTGTGTGCGTTTGGTTTGCTTTGGTTTTACGTTTGTTTTATAGCATTTCTGTACATTTTATATTGAGGAATGTTGCTCATCATCATTCGGGTACTTGTGCATTGGGTCGGTGTGGTCGCGCTCATAGTGTACATTCTTTTTGGCTGGCGTTGCTGCTTCTTCATCTTCACGGGTTTCTTGGCTGCCAAAATGAAACAAAAAACCCTGTGTGCGTGGAACGTGGACCGACCAAACAACCAAAAAAAAAAACAACACTAAAAACGCAAACTAACGCGCGGCGACGTCTTCTTCTTATTAACTTAATGGAGGCTATAAGGCGAGAGAGTGCGAGTTCTTAAGTTGTACTTCGCGTGTTGCTGAATTTTCCGTTTTTGGCCAAGTTTACTTTTTTTCTACTGCTTATTTTTCTGTTGATGTGTACCTACGCGTGTATGTACAATATGCCGAGTGGGGGCTGGCGGAGGGTGGTTCCCTACTCAACGTAGCAGGGAATTTTTTGATAACCCCAAATAACAAGTTGCCACTTAAATTTGCAACACATGAATACTACAACAAAAACAACAACGAAAAAAAATTAAAGATGGCGACGATTTTTATGTCCGCAAAGAAAGGACAAACTTGCAGCAGTTCGCAGCAATTTATAAAAACTTTCTTTGATTAAATTACAACATTTTGAAGAAGGAGAATTTACACAATCGATGTTAAAGCTGAAAACAAAAGTATTACAAAATCAAGAAGAAAAAGAAACATTAAAAGTTATTAAAAGCATAAAAGACAAAAATATCTAGTCACAAGTTTTCAAAAAAGAAAAATAACTTAAATTCCAGCAATCTTGTCATGAAAGTGAATATTTGTAGTGTTTTGGGATTTACCCAATGTTTCGTAGAGGAACATTTTTAGTTGGGAGCCATAATTCCTATCATCACTTTCCAGTCAGGCTGTCTTAAGTTGGAAGTGCTAATTTTTCATAAATTTGAACAAAAGTAAAATCCGCAAACAAACAAAAAAATTAATTCTTTTTTGCACATATGAAAAAATGTACATTGACGCGAAAGAGAATTAGGACTTTCCGAAATAAATGAGCGGATATGTCAGAATCGACACAGCAATTACACGCCTAATATGTTTTTCTTTGAAATTGTATACTCGTATTTTCCTTAAAGAATAAACGACAGTGCAGTTACATTCAACAGGTTTTAAGCCAAATCTTAATTGAATTACCTCCTTTACAATTTAGAAATTATAAAGTCAAATAAATGCACACAGAAAACGGATTCGTTGCCACAGCTGATTGTTTTTGGTGGAGGCTACAATTTAGTCGGGCATAATATTTATTGGACTAAGAAATAGTCGTATAAAAAAACAAGCGATCAAGCTTGATGGCATATTAAAGCAAGGATCATACACTTTGTTATGAGCGAGCCATTCAAGCTCATCCAAGTTAATAGAAAGTGCAAAATTGCACTATTAATGGCCGACCATTGTGGAAAAAATATTAGACACGAAAAAAATTAGATTATCATTAAATTTCAGATGAAAAACTAATCAAATATAATGTTGCTTTAAGAGACTATACAGTTTTATTAAAACTTATGACAAACATACATATGCTGGATCTTTCGAAGGAAGTTGTTTTTTTTAAATACTGTTTGCCTTCATTATTAAATGGAACTGATTATATTGGTGGAAGTAATAAAAAAGAAACCTATTAATAACAAATAAGTTATTTGAATTTCAGTTTTAAAATAAATCAAGTTATCAGAATTCTAAGCTTCAAAGCTTAAGGGCATAAAAATCAAATGGAAAAACAAACAATACAAATTATATTGTCCAATCTCCGGACTCATTGCTGTACTTTTTCGGATTCGCTTGGCTATTAGTGGAAGATATATTTTAATTTCGTTTCCAAGGCAAACGATTTTCAGAGAAACCCTGAAAATTTCCGCTGCAATAACTTTTTTTTATAAATCTTTTAATAATTTACTTTCATAATTAACTTGTTCTAAGATGTTCTTCTAAGATGCACTCGTTTTTGGTTATAAGAGCAAAATAATTTCTTGCCATATTCAAATGTTCGTTTCATCGAACAGTTCTGTAAAAATATCAGTTGTCACACCAGGCTGTCCTGACAACCAATAATTTGAACTTCCTTCGGGTAATGTGACCGAATAGTTAGTTATGTACACCATAATATTGGCATATAAATCATATTATATACGACTAACCGAATTTCCGTCATGATGATTAACTTTAAATATTGCAACTAAAAAGACTTCTCGTCTAACGAAGTTTTGTAGTTTGGGCTGATTTCCAACTGACTTTTTCTCAAAAGTTTAATACCACACGTTCTTTTCAGCTTCCTTTTAAAATTTTAGTTTCCTTTTAAATTTACAAAAACCATGATTTCATTCTTTCTAAAAGAGCAATTTTAGTGAATTGAAATCAATATGAAGTGCAGTCTTTTCAGAATATTCTTAAATGAATGAATTAGATTTAAAACGTTGAAAATAATCTTTCCTTTCGTTTATTTTCTATAATTTTTTATATTTTGGTAAATAGTTCAGTTTAAGCCGGAAATTTAAGAGCACTTTTAAAATACTGATTTACTTGACTATTCTGTGAATTAAGGAACGAATATAAAATTATTCTGACAAATACAACTTCATGTTTTTAGGACTTCTATTCAACCAGAGTTTCTGAAAGTGGAACCTTACAGATGACCTAGTTAATTCCAATAGATGGTGTCTACTAGAGTAGGTTATTAGGGGGAAAACAAACGATTTTGGTAATATTTTGCTATTTTTTTGTCGCGTAAAGCTGATTGCAAACAGACACTTGATTGCCTGTTCCGCCAGGACATCCACGAGCACTCTGACATTACTTTTATTAGTTTTAAGTAGGGATCTGATTCTGTTCTTGAATGTTTCAACTAAAAAACTTGTGAAAAAACTAATGTTAGTTTATTAATATTTTGTTCTTGAAAATTGTTAAATAATTTAATCGTATTTAAAGAATCGATTTGGAAAAAATAATTTATTAGAATGGGGAGTAATGTTTTAATAAATTTGTAAGTCAAATTGTTTAAATAGGTGCTATTTTTGAACTTCGCAGAATTCATACCTACACAAATGGAAGAGATTTATTTGCTCAATTTCTTTTTATTTCAAACTTAAAAAAGACTTACAAGAAAGCATGTGCAAAGTTATTTTAATTGTGTTGAGGTTTGTAGCGAGGAAAACCAGTATCTAGGTCTTGGGCTGGTTGAGGCAAACGTAAGAAGTAATAATTTTGCTAACGTTTTCAAACACTATTCAAAAAATCCACTCCCTTCATAAGATCCTAAACAATTTGGTTTTAGTTCTGTATAGTTTTTCAAAACAACACAATTTTTGATTAGTTTTTCATCTGAATTATAGTTATTTTTGTATTATATTCACATCGGGAAATGCTTTCACAAGAACTCAGTTCAAGCGATAAATACTGACTAATCCAATTTTTCCCTGGCTACGACACAATCATTCTGGTGCGATTTTGCACTTTCCATTAACTTGGATTGGGAACAGGCGAGCTTAAATGGCCCACTCAGAACATATTTTATGATTCTTGATTAAATATACAATCAACCCTATCGCTTGGTTTTTTACAATGATGTTTTAAATCAATAAATCTTTGTTCCTACTAAAGTAAAGCCACCACATATATTTTAACAATTATAACGAAAAGTTGCGTCAAAATTTCGGCCATAAAATTAAAAAAAAGTTTTAAAGTTTAAAAAAATTATACTTATTTGAGAATTACACAACGGCATGCAAAACTGGATTAGATTTGTTATCATTAATTATACTTTTTAAAGGAACAAATATCATTAATGCACGCTTATCGACTGGTTTCGCAGAGTGCCGCCAAAGCATTCTAAAGTAGTTTTATGTCGGAGTTAGTTTCTTAATTTATTTTTATAGCCCGTAGTAAATTTTCAAACCAAAGTATTGGTATACATAAAAGCACGTTTTGAAAACGCCTTTCAAGCTTACGCCATTTCAGTGTTGTTTTGATGTACTGAATATGGATTGGTCGTGCCTTAAAAACATACAATATCATATGTTTAGAATCGACAAGGGTATGAACTGATATATTTCTTTATGGAACAATAAACAGGAAAGTGACTAAAACATAAAAAAATGTCCAGTTGTCGATATACTGTTAAAAACATAAACATTTTCAATGTTTCCAATTTTTTAAAAAAATCTAATTTCAAAGCTCTTTTTGCTTTATAAAACTAGCATTAGAATAAGCAAAAATAACAAATAATGCAATTGTCGCTTTTGGAGATATCGGACTCTCTGTATAGCAAGTCGAACACCGGCTACTAAAAGGCCAACATAGTCCTGTACTGTATGGAGTGCAATAGTTTACTTCAAAAAAGTCTAAAGAATTCGAAAACTATGCTTCGCATTTAAAAGATATGCTAGTTAGCCGCTCTTCGAATATCTAACATTTCTTTGCGAGTAATTCACATCCGCAATCACAATGGACGAAATTGGTTTCTGGATGACGCAATAATTTCATCTGTACAGAATTTTCAGAGGCCGTTCAGCTCGCCATCCCTGCAACATTTCAAGACTAAATGTCATGTTTATACTTCTTGATAGTCTGTATCAGTCCATCGAAATCAGCTCTTAACTATGCAGAGCATGAACTGCCAATAATAGGTCTTGAATATCTAAAACCGCAATTTCCCTAAAAAAAAAAAAATTGTGCTATAAATTATGAGCGAATTATAATAAAACCTGTAAACTGCGAGAAATTTCTGCTAGAAAACGTTAATGTTGTCCAATTTTTCTGGATTTTTCAAACCAACATGTAACCGAAAGTGTGAGTTCTTTATATTTCCTTTTAGATGACAACAAAAGTTTCTCTAGATTTCCATTAGGGCAATACAAACCCGAAATTTCGGCTATAAGTTTTGAATGACAATACAATGAAACTTTAAATTTTTTTCAGATTTTCTTTTAGAAAATGCAAAATTAGAAAAAGATTTGCGGATAGAAGGCATCCGAAATTTTTGAAATCAATGAAATTGATTTTTTTTTATGGTATCAATAAAACTTTCGATTTTTTAAGATTTACTTTGAGAAAAAAATCTAGATTTACGTTAAGGTAATACATAACCGAAAATACGGTTATAAAATATGATTGACAATGCAATGTAAGATCTTGGGAGATTTTTACAACAGTAATTCTCATTGCTGAGAGACCGGTCTTAAAGAGTTCGGATTTTCTTTTAACAATTGCTGCGAAGCTTCGTGGCTGAAGTGCAGCCACGAAAATCAATGTTACTATGTCATTCTGTTAAAAACTTGTCGTCTTTATAAATATAGATCAAGAGGTCTTGAGCCGGTTAATCCATGTGCAATGTGTAAAAGTAGAAGACAGAAATAAAACAAACGAGCTCAACGAGATTGTTCCTTTTAGAAATTGTCAAACCGTCTACAATTTCTCTAGACTCCCATAGAACAGGAAGTAACCGGCATTCTTTATCTAGGTTTTTTGAAGACAGAGAGATTTTTGCTATACCTTACAAATTACATAGCAAGGCAATCGGCGAATTGAGATATGCTTGAAGAAAATAATCTGCATCTTACCACAAAATCTTTAAAATTATTTAGAACATCCTAAATTTCGACTATAAATTATGAATGGCGTGTAAAAGAGGAATAGTTTCTTAACAAAAAGAAAAAAAAACGCAAAATCAAGTGGAATTTCACTGAACTCCTTTGAGGTAAAATATAACCGATATTTCGGCTATAAATAACAAATGTGAAATCAATAAATTAAATAAATTTTATAAAAATTATTAAACAGGAAATAATCTACCTTTTAATTTTAGAAACACGAAAAATTTAAAAAATGTATAGCGTCATGATGAATTTAATTTATTAAAATTTCTTGAGATTTTCTCTTTAACCCAATTTCGGCTATAAAATTAAAATGCATTGTTATGTTATGTTTAATACTTGTTCTGCAGTAAATTTCGGAATAAACTAAAAATAAACTAAGTTCAACTTCTTAAGATTTTCTGAAGACGAGACACCAACAAATGAAATTCAAAGCTTAAATTAAAATTTTTTTTTAGACTTTCTTATGGCAAAAAATAGCCGCAGTTAAGTCCATAGATTAAAAAAGTAATTGCAATGACATCTGCAATTTTTTTTTCAAATTTCCTTTAAGAAAATACAGTTCCAACGACAATTTCTTTGAATATTTTATCAAAAAAATAAATCAAAATGAAATACAGGCCTTGTTTGATTGATTGCCAACTCGTTTAGGAGGTCGCTCTCTCAATAAATTCACGCCATTTTCCTCGAGTATAAAAATCATTTTGCTTACAGGAAACTATAAATAATTTCTATTAAAACCCGTTTGTTAAAAATAATTAACATTTTTGAGAAAAAAGTTATTCAAGAATTGCACTTAGCGAGGTTGAGCGAGCTAGGTTATTACTATCTTATAATATTTTTAAATAATTTTTCTTCTAGGAATTACTAAATTTCAAATCAAGCATTTAATAACGCTTAAGGCCTTTAGTTCTGGTTTACAAGAAATTTTAAAAATTTCTCTTAAAGCTTTAATGTTATCGCTTTAGCGACCTTTTACTTGTTTAATATGTGAGTACCAATCGAATACGACAACAAATTCTCTAGATTTCCTTAAGACAGGCAATGCATAACCGAAATAGTGGCACTACCCAAAATTTCGAATATCAAGGGGTTTTCTGCATAGGAAACATAGAATCAGCTTTAATAATTTCTAGATTTCTTTAAGGCTTAAATTAACCGAAATTTTGCCTACAAAAACTATAAAAATAGTTTTACAATGAAAAGCGCGAAATTTAGGCCATAAGCCTTCTCTGCCATTTCACGTGTAAATACGAAAATATTGTTCTAGAAAACTCCAAATAAATACGAAAATATTGTTCTAGAAAACTCCAAATCAATAACAAATCCCGTAGATTTCCTTAACAAAATAACCGAAATTTCGGCTATGTTACAAAATTGCTAGCAAGAGCCACTAATCACCATGACTGCCACAAGTTAGTAACAATATTAATTTCTAATTAAATTAAATATTTCAGCCAATCCTTTTGTGTCCTGTCCAGTGTCCACTTTGATGCTTCCGGGAAGCTCACTCAAAAACGTTTTGGCCCAACAATGGTTGAATGTCATTCCGGCAAGACATACTACAAACGAGTACATACGAGCATATGAATGTGTATTTTATTTAAGGAAGATGATAACAGAGAGCAAATACTAATGTTATGGATGCCACACAATTGAATACTACCGAACAACTACGACGGCAGGATGGCAATTATTCTGCTGCTGCTGCGAACGATGACTCTGTTGATGAGAGCGGCCGTTATGAAAGTTCCTGATGTTTTTGGCCATAGATGTTGGTTGATGGCATTACTCTACACTATGGGCCTTTGTGCTACGATTGGAAACTCTATGCAAACAATCGGCAGAAGCAAGTGCATAAGCACTCACACAAACAAACATAGAGTTTGTAAAGTCTGCCTTCCTGGATGGTCTGTTTCGAAGCACATAACCCGCCCACCTCCCCGGTACACTACTGGGCGCCTGACTGAATGTGGCTGCAGCAGCTACACAATGCGAAAACAAGCGTACCAAGTTAACAAGTGACTGACTGACTGAATGTGAATGAATAAATGAATGGAATGGCATGCCAAGCCAGGCCATGGAAGAATGAATGAGTGAATGAATGAACCTTCCAACCAACCAAGCGATGCTGATGCTGCAACAACAAACAAAACAAACGAAGTTGTACAAATCCTCGATTGAAAAGAAACAAAGTCAAGGTCATTGCAAAGAGTTTAATTGTTCGTTGGAACAACAATGCCCCCCATATACAGTAACAACAACAGTAGCGACAGAAGCAGCAATAACAATAGCAGCAACAAGAACAAACGGCAGCAACAACAGCAGCAGCGGCAGCAGCACAATCATCATCGTCATCATCATCATCACAAAATGAAATAAACAACCAGAAACCAAACAAAAAAGCCAACAACGACAACAACAAAATTCATACATACCCACAAAAAATACAACAACACTAACAATCAAGCCGACAACAAACGTTTTTCCACATACAACAGACGCAGCAGCAACAGCAACAACAAGAAAATACAACTCTGGCAAAAATATGAAACAAGTGAATGAGTAGCAAAATGAATAAAGAAAGACTACTACGCTCGTCTCAATGAAATGTTGCTGAGTTGCATTATTATAGCAACAACAACAGCGATGACGGAGGCGGCAGCAACTACAACAACAGCGATGCGGCAACAACATTATTTGCCTCCACACCAAACTGGCAACAAAACAAAAGCAAATCTTCGCTGTTCTGTTATTTTTTGTTTATTACATTTTTTTCTTCTTTCAGCCATGTTGTTGTTGTTGCCTTTTCTCTTACACACATTCACAGCGCCAAACAAACAGTAACAACAACAAAATATACACAATTTTGTTTTTATAACACTTGCCACACGGCACAGACACACAAAAGAAACAACAACTGTTTCGCCGCCGTCGACGCCGCCGCCGCCAACGTCCTCATCATTCAACCAACAGCATACAAAAGAGTAACACATAACGGTCGTAGACTTAGACGCCGCTCTAGAAACCAGAACAAAGAGCCGAAAAAAAATTTAAATACAACAACAAAACGACGACGACGACAATTCAATACTCTTTAGCACAAGCATAAATGCAAAAAAAAAACACGAAGCGAGCCCCAGAAAGAAGAGGACCACACAAAAAACACACACACACACTTGTACAGAGAAAAAGAAATGTCACCCAAAAAAAAAATAAAAAAGGAAGAGCAAGGAAAAAAAACAACATTCATTGCTCCAAACAAATGGAAAAACAATTCAATGAAATCGAAATTCAATGCGTCTCGTGCGACAGACGCAAAAAACAAAACCAGAGGGAACAGACATTACGCCACCCCGGCAACCCTCACCCTGACTTCCTTGAGTTCACATCCTCTTTGGCACACTCATACACTCTCACAACATCCTCATAACACTTAAGCTCCTACACTCGTGCATATGCATATGTGAGCGTTGCAAAGCATCGTTTTTGTTGCTGCCGGGAACAATGCATGTGTACATGCATCATTCATTCATTCCTTATTCACTCATTCAACAGCGTACGAGTGAGTATCTTTGATTGAATGTGTTTTGGGCATGAAATTAGCAACATGCCAACGAGGAGTACTCCTCCATGGGCACATACGGCGACATGTCGGTATAGAAATCTACATATTTATACGCAACACAACAACAGGCATACAGACATGACATTCACAATGGCAACAACTGTTCAACAGTTAATTATAAGGCAACCTGTTGCAACAACAATTTGCACTTTGCTAACAGACACACACAGTCAGAATCTCTTACAATTAAAACCGCAGACATCATCGTCTTATTCAAAGCAATTTGCTAAATGTAAGATATTGAAATTGGTTTCGTATTCTTTGCTGCACGAAAAGTACACACAGAGAACAGATTCGTTATCATAGCCGAAGAACTCCATCACTACAACCGATGTGAAAGCGACAAAACATCTGTATCTTCTTTTTTGAAAGAGTGATGTTGTTGTGGGACTGCTCTTTGGCATTTTGCTTTGACATCGCTGACTTACTTTTCCTTTCCCATATGACGACAACAACAAACCTGATCTAATAAGCTTGTAGAGTATTTCACTCTTTCATAAATACTAACAACAAATGATCATAACAAAAACTGAAAAGTCTGTATAGGCGATCAGAGACTTTGGGAGAAGTCATAAGACACATGGAGAGTTTTTATACTCTCCTCCATAAAATGGAGTGTATTTACAGTATTTAGTTAGAATCAGAAAACTATTTCATTACAACCACCGAATTTAGTTTCCACTAAATTTTAGCAGTCCCATATACTGGCCGTGTTCTAATGGTAACTCGCTTTGGAGGTCGCTACTCTGAGAAGAAAAATAACCTTATATAAGGTTAACCTTAACATAAATAAACATGATTTGGAGTCTACGTTTTAAGGTTAATTTAAGTTTCCAAGGTTAATTTGAACATTTTGTTGTTGACTGGTATTTACCAATAATAATAGATAATTGACCTATTCTATGGTTGAACTATTTAACCATGAACATTGTTAATTTTAAAATAATAATTGTTGTTTTAACAATGCATTGTTGAGCTTTTTAACCATTAAAATTGTTATTGTTAAAATAATTATTGTTGTTTTAACAACGCATTGTTTTTAACCATGAAAATTGTTAATATTAAAATCTCACAGTTAATTTATTGAAACAACACATGTTCAATTTAACAATGAAATTGTTAATATTATAATATCAACAATATACTTAGTAGGGACATAAATACTGTTACAAACGTTTTATGCTGTAAAATAAAAAGTACTGAATGTTTTTGGACCAAATATTTTTTAATATATTTATTTTGCCTTTACACATGCCTTAAGTCGCACTGGCCAATCGTCAATAGCTGCTCGAACCTCGTCCATTGGAAAATTGGCCACAGCTCGAACCAAAGCAGTCCTAAGAAATCCAATATTGGGGTATCTTTTATAACAAAACTTGTCCTCTAAAAGCGTCCACAATTTGTGATCCAATGAGTTCAAATCTGTACTGCCTGAGGGCCATTCTTCAGAGAAAATGAATGGCAAAATGTTTCGAAGCCAGGCCTTGGACGTTTTAGCCTTATGGGCTGGCGCAGAATCCTGCTGGAAGGTCCACGGTTGGTTTTGGAACCGGGAATTGTTAAGAGGCTTCACAGCAGCTTCTAAAACGGTTTCTTGGTAAACTTTGACCGATGTTTTGACTCCTTGTTCGCAGAAATGCGAACAAGGAGTTCAGTTCAGATGCTTCCTGAACGGTTTTTTTTATCTGTGAACAAAATTTTTCTGTGCAAGTTATCAGCGTGCTTCACCAAAAGACGTTTGCATTTTTCAATCCTATTTTTTTTTAAAGCTGCAGCCAATAAATGTCCGGTGCGTCGTTTGAAAGCCCCAAGTCTTTTTTAATGATCCGACTCATGGACTTTTGCGTGCTATTCATCCCACGGGCCATGATTTTCTGTTTTCGGAGCGGATTTCGTGGAATTCTTGATTTAACGGCTTTGATGACATGCGGTGTTCGAACAAAGCGTGGGCGGACCGACCAGTGGTGGTCTTTTACATCTCCAGTCTCCTCAAACAGTTTTATGCATCGGTAGACGAACATGCGGCTAATCCCTAGTGGCCGGAGTGTTTTGAAAATATCGCTTTTTTTCATTTCACACTTGAAAAGCGCTATTACAGCGATACGGTTCTCTTCCATGATAAAAGTTGAAACAATTTTAAAATCAAGTTACAGGCTAACGCTATTGAGGTTAGCTTTCAAAACCCATAAGGCATTAACGGGATATGTTCAGTTCTACTATTAAAATGTGTGTGTTCAATGTTGTAACAGTATGTATGTCCCTATTAGTAATATATGATTATATCAACAATTTCATTGTTAAATTGAACATGTATTGTTTCAATAAATTAACTATGAAATTTTGATATTAATAACTATTAACTTTAAAGATTGGTATAGAAATCATTTTTTGTATTTGCATATTGGACCTTTTGTTGTTAATTTTTCAGTTATTTTGTTGTTTATTTTTCAGTTATTGTTGGTGTTTTTATAATTTATTTAATTTTATATAACCCAATATTACGAACTGAATTCGTAGTTAATCATCAGGGGTAATCACTCATTTTTATTGTTAAGTCAACTGATTATTGGTTACCTCTTTTAACCAGAAATATAGTTACTGTTTCTATTTTTAATATTAAATTAACCTACTAAGTATGTTTTTGTTTTGTTTACATTGATTCGGTCTTTTTTCATTATTATGACTTAAACAGTTTATAAGTATATTCTGGTTCGAGACCTTTTTGATTTTTCTTTTTCAGAATCAACTAAAAAATTGGTGAAATATATTGGCTACGCTTGCCAAGTTTTTTCTCAGCAGTCTTTGGCAACATTTACTTCGGCTACAAATCAAATGACTTATACGGGAGTCCCGTTATGATTAATGAGAATTACCCTTTGCGTATAGTATTCGAACTGAGAAAAAGCACAGCGCAATATCATTGCGCTGTGAAGATTGTACAGATAGCATTTGCTGTTGGTTTTTTAAAAGAGCGAGAAAAATTGTCTTATGATCTTTCTCACAATTACAAACGTTCAGAGCAGAGGAAGAAAGGAAAAAGAGTGGGGGGATAAGACATACGCAATCGTTGCAACTTCGTGTAAATTAATTCTGAACTTTGTATAACAGAAAGCAGATGACAAAACTTCGATACAACAGAGCCGAATGGTCTTTACATTTTTGTTTATGACTCACATTTTTCTGCCTCTTTCTTGAAAAAATTAACATAATATAATGTTAACTCAACTATTTTGTATGTACATTTGACCTTAGAAAAGGGAAGTTTTTAACTTTTTTACTCAAAACTAAATTCTTAAACTATTACTAACATCTATTACAATATTTACTAGTGGGTTTGTTAACTGCGAGGTGTTGTATAAAACCTAGTCAATGTCCATAGTCAAGTGTCTGTGTGAACAAACGACTATCGTCCCTATACAGAAGGCCCTCTCTGCCCAAAGTCAAGAGAAGAATTTGTTCGTAATTACTCTTCGTAGGCTGATATCCTGCCGAAGACTATTTCTAACCAATATATAAAAATGATTTTGTTAACAGAACTGAAAATTTTTGAGAAGCACGGTTTGTTTTTAATAACTAAAATTATTGGGAAGAAAGGTTTTCAAGAATAACCTTTAGCGAGCTCGGTTATTAATATACAGGGTTGGCCAACCCTGTACATTTACAACCGAATATTATTATTATTAATATTTTAAATTTTGATCGGCTGTAAAAAAGAATAACCGGTAGTATTTTCGAATTTCTGGCTTTATTGGAAAAGATGAACATTGTCATTTCATAATGGAACACAATATCATTCATACGAGTATAACAACCACAACTGGCTCGGCAGTACCTCAACCGATCATCCCAATTTTTCAGTACATTTTCGATCGTTCGGTTCAAACCTCATCAATGCCAACATCGATTTCATGTTTCAACGCTTTGTCTCTGAATGCTTTGCGTAACATTTATCCTTAATGTTTTCCCACAGAAAATAATCCAAAGGTATCAAATCACAGCTCCGAGGCGGCTAATCGTAACGCAATTTCAGCTGGTTTTTCAATTTTAAAAAACCGTGTGTGACATGTAGCCCCTTCTTGTTAGACCAAATTTAAGAGAACAATAACTCGTTAACCATGGCGCTGTAACGCTCACCGTTGACGGTAACGGCGGCTCCTTGCTCATTTTCGACGAAAAATGGACCAATGATACCGCCAGCCCAAAATCCACTCCAAACAATGACTCGTTATGGTTGCTTGGCCTCTCAATAGTCACGTGCGGGTTCTCTAAACCCCATATGAGGCAATTTTTCTTATTCAAACTTGAAACACGATTTTTCGATGAAATACTTCATCTCCTGCCAAAAATCTTCAGCCCATTGGGCGAAGCGAAACGCTTTGCATTTTGTTCCATTATTAAATGACAAATTTCACCCTTTCCAATAAAACCAGAAATTCAAAGCCGATTCAAATTTTAAATTTTTTATTGGCCCTACCCTTTACAAAGTTAAATATGAAATTGAAGAAGATTTTATATTCTTATAAAATGCATCCCAGAAGAAGTTGGGAAATTCCAACGGAACATCGGATATGCAATAACAAAATATTTATCTTTTAGTTGCACTTTATCGCCAATGACCTGGAGCCATTGTTTATGTGATTTACAAATCTTGAAGATATTTAAAAAGTTAATTTGTTTTTGTTAAACGTTGTCATTCAATATACTTATACAACAAATATGTTCTTGTTTATGTTTTAATAAATCGGTGTATTTTTAAATGTGAAATGTGAGTTTTTATAAAAGCCGCCTTGCAGGCGAAGTTTACCATTACTTAAACTTAAAAATATGTTTACCATTCTAGGGTTAATGTGCCGAATTATATCCTTTAGTTCTTAAATTTGTATTGGCTTATTGACGTACAGGTTTTGTTTTATATATTCCCAGAGAAAGAAGTGCAACGGCCTCAGCCCATAAACCACACCAAACAGTCGCTCTTTGCGCATGCGTTCGCTTTTCAACAATAACTAGTGGCTTCTTATTTGCTCAATGCGGAAATTCTGCTAGTTAACGAATCCACTGAGGTTAAAGTGTGCCTCGTCGCTAAAGATGATTTTCATTGAAAAGTCACCATTAACTTCTGTTCTGGCGTGTTGAAAATGTTTTTTTTTTTTATTTTCAAAATTTATTTGTATTAAATAATAACTTCACAAAAATTAGTTAGAAATGGTTAAAACTTCAGAAATCCCGTTACAAAAAAGAATATCCGTTGCCATCAGTGAATGCTTACAATCGTAGTGAATATTTGCTCCAACCAATCACAAGATAATAAATATCATATTTGACCCGGCCTACGAACTCCTTATGACTCAAAAAAAAAATTTTCCACCTTTTTTTGGTTTCGATAGTTTTTGAGACGCTCTTTCACGTGATGAAAACTAGAAAGTCCTAACTTGCTTAGAAGTGTACTAAAAATGTAGAGAAAGAAGAGCACAAACGAAAGAAAAACAGAATTTTATTGAAAATCCAGAATCAATATAATAAATGAAATTGAAAAATTTAAAAACAGGATTGAACGCTGCAAAAACGATTTTACCAAAAAAAAAATGGTTTGCATATTTATATATGAGGGCGGTTCGGAAACTTCTTAGCCTATCAATGAAAGAGAATACTTAGTTTTTCAACAATATTTTTATTTTTCAATATAATCTCCTGAAACTTCAATACACTTAGTCCAACGCTTATCTAGCAATTCTATCCCTTGATTAAAATAGTTTTCCTCAAGGTCTTCAAAATAGTGGTTTACAACTGTAATTGCATCTTCATTTGAGGTAAAACGCTTGCCAGCAAGGATTTTTTTTAGATTTGGGAACATGTAAAAGTCACTGGGAGCTAAATCAGGAGAATAAGGTGGGTGGCCATTGTTAAAACACTCTTGTGCGCTGGTGCGTTGTCTTGATGAAATATTATTTTTTTGTGTTGTAAGCCAGGACGTTTTTCTCGAATTTGTACATTTAATTGATCTAAAAGGTTGCAATAGTACTCTGAATTTATTGTTTTACCCTTTTGCAAATAGTCAATCAATAAAATACCTTTGAAGTCCCAAAAAACCGTTGCCATAACCTTACCAGCCGATTGAATTGTTTTTGCCTTCTTTGGGGCACTTCGTCCAGCTTCAGTCCATTGTTTGGATTGTTTTTTTGTCTCAGGAGTATAGTGGTGTATCCATGTCTCATCAACAGTTATGAAACGACGCTTAAAATACATTTTATTTCGCTGAAAACGATCCAAACAAGCTTGAGAAATGTTCATTCTTATGCGTTTTTGGTCGACTGTTAACAAGTCCGGCACCCATCTTGCAGAAAGCTTTTTCATCTGTAGTTCTTCATGCAAGAAAGCTTTTTCATCTGTAGTTCTTCATGCAAAATTAAATGGACTCGATCATTGCTGATGCCCATGATATTAGCTATTTCACGCACTTTTATTCGTCGATCATTTAATAGCATATCAGGCACTTTGGCTACAATTTCTGTTGTTGTTGCTGTTTTTGGACGTCCACTACGTGGTTCATCTTAAATGCTTGTACGACCTCGTTTAAATTCAGCAACCCAATTTTTTACTGTTGCATATGAAGGAGCACTTTCACCTAACACATTCACCATATCATTATGAATTTCTTGTCCCGATAAACCTTTTTTATGTAAATATTTAATGACACCACGCATTTCTAATTTTTCCATTGTAAAAAAATCGCGGATGCGTCTTTTGTGAACACCTATTTCTATATGAAGGAGTTGCCAGATCGAAACAAAATTTAACATGTGTTCATAGCAGAGATGGAAGTTTCCAAAACACTAAACTTTTTTCTGTTTATTCCGCGCTTTTTGTGCTAGGCTAAGAAGTTTCCGAGCCGCCGTCATTTATGCTCTTCTGCTTTTTTTGGTTGCCTTTTGGGCATGACAGTTCATAATGCAAAAGAAAAACTACTAAGAAACTGAAGAAATGCATTGTTTATCTTTAGCAGCTGCTTCTCGAAATTTTTTTTTTGAGTCATGAGCCACCTTTTCATAGGCCGGGTCACATATATCAATATGATCAACGTAATGTGCACACAACCAGTTGATGGGTCAAACCAATATAATGCCTTGAAGAGTATTTTTAAAATGCGTACTCGATCATTGCTTTTTGTTTACGATTCGCTGGTCCCCCACGCGGACGCACATTTTCACCTCAGTGGGTGAACAAACAAAATATGCGGTACGGGAGTGAAACAAACCCCAGAGAACTTCATCTGAGACTTCTGCAATCGGACCGCGTAACTGTGAGGTGCGCCGTATCACGATATTGGATGAGTGGGCACACACAGTGAAGGTTACCATGAATTGTTTGAGGGTAAATTTTCCTGGACGACTTATCTCTTTGAGGGGTGATGTGAACTGGCCGGCACGCTTACCAGACTTAGGCCCATGTGGTTTTTTCGATGGGTTTACCTGAAGTCGAAGGTGTAAATCAAACATCCCAACTCCTTGCAAGATTTAATTAACAATATTGAGGCTGAAATTGGCAGAATACCAGTCGACATGCTTGTTAGAGCTCATGAAAACTTTAGAAAAAGTATGCAGCAGTGTGTGCATAGCAATGGTCGACATTTGCCACATACACTATTTAAAACCATGTAATTTAAAAATTCTCTTACCGTTCAATATAATTAAAATATAAAATTAATTTTCCTAAGATTTATAATTTTTTTATTTCATTTCCAAATAAGCAAATTTCCGCGATCCACCCTGTATAAGATGTCCTTCATAATTGTAAATGTTTTTAACCTAATCATCCAGATTGAATGGATCACGAACGAAAGGGCGAGCCTCTTTCATTTTTTTTATTTGCAAATCTAAGAAATTGCTGCAGAAACCATGAAACCATTATCATCCTTCTCACCATCATCATCATCGTCGTCGTCGACAAGTTTTTAAAAAAGCGCGCAATTCATTGTCGATGGATGGATGTCTGGCAGTTTTGCAGCTATTGTGTAGGTGTTGTTATTGCTATTTTGTTGTTGTAGCTATTTCGTTTTTAGACATTATCACACGCTCGCACACACACACACTTAAACACATACATACATAACTACTAACAGAGCCCGTCAGGAGGAGGGGCGGACGAAAATTGAAAGTTCAATGACACTCTTTTCCTTTTCATTTTTCATTTAATAGCAGCACCGAACCGACCGACCGACCGACTGAGTGAGCGAGAGATTTCATTTCATGTCTTTTATTTTTTTTTGTTTGTTGTTATTGGCATTGTTGCCACGGCTGTTGTTGTACTTGCTGCTGCTGCCGCTGTTGTTGTTGCCATTGTTGTCCATTGTGTTGTTGTTGATATTGTTGGCTGACTGACGAAATCGCCCAGTCAGCCAACCAGCCAGCCAGCCACCCATCCAGTCATTTTCATGTGGAAATGTATTAATGCAAATGCCGAGTACTTTTTTAAGTTCTCCATTTCCAATTCTTCCTGCTCCACACTCACTCCTCCCCTGGCAGCACCTCGTCCGCCTATGTCTTTGCCCTTCATGCTGCCTCCGCCCTCACTGGCAAAAATGTTCATGTTCAACGTTTCTTTTGCTATTCAAAACAACATTCACAAAAGTTACAGAAACCACTGAAATGTAGGTCAATTTTGTTTTTGTTGTTGTTCAAATTTTTCTTTTTCTCTCTGGTTGTTGTTGCTGCCACTGATTTTGTGGTAGTTGTTGCTGAAGTTGTCGTCGTGTATGGCACTTCAGACATTTGGTTGTTGGCAGAAATTTTATACAGCCCAAACAAAAAAGGAGCATGGCTATTTTATGTTGTTGCTAGACTGATGTTGGCTATGAAATGTCCATATGATGGCAACTTTTTTAATTTAAAGGGACATTTTTGATTTAAGCAAAAAGGGACATAATGCCACAGGATCTCCCATATGTCATTCCCATTGTAATTTTACGGGAGGGACTAGAGATACTTTGCTTGCTAGTTTCCGTGGTATAACTGTGGACTCTAAGGTCTATACAGACGGCTAACTCTTCCGAATGTAGGGTGCTCATATTGATAGATCATCACAATATTCTTAGGTTTACGATATTACGAGGGCTGCTATATACATATCTGGCCTAATATTGAAAATGCGAATATTTATCATCAAAAATGGTTTAATTGTTTTCAAATTATTCTCCAGCATGATTTATACACTTTTGCATGCGCTCAAACTAATTGTCGAAGCACTTTTTTCACTCCGATTGAGACACCTACAAAACATGGTTTGTGAACGCTTTTAACTTGTGGCGCTTTTTTTTTGCTTGATGTGCGGGAATAAAAAGAAGTCATTGCGTGCCAAGTCAGGGCTTCGTCTTTGAGCGAGCGTCGTTCACAATTGAATTCATTAAACCAGTTTTTCATAGTGCTTAAGGATGGTGCTTCATCGCCATATAAAGATTTAAGTTCATCGATGCGCTCTTGTCGTGATAATCCAGATCGAAAGTTGTGAAAACTGATCGCACGAAAATGTGCACGAGTTAATTCCATTTTTTTGCCAAATTGATTTTTTCAAGTCATTGTAAACAACACAAAAGATGGTCGTACGTCAAAACGTTCTGAGTACGTTTATGCTAAAAATGACAAACTTTCCATTGGAAATGTCAGATGGCGCCAGTCAACGCTTCATATGTTGCCTAGGCCAGAAATATATATAGCAACCCTCGTGCTGTACCTCAGGAAGTAGAAAACTTTTCTGAGTACAAACAGAAAAAAGTATGGTTGGGGTGACAATACTCGAAGAGGATTATATTATTGTTGCGCATATGGTTGTGGCACAATAATATTATGATCCTCACAACAATGGTATGATTCACACATAACCATACTATGATCCCCACAACCATAGTATGATTCACAGTCAACCATACTATGATCTCCACAACCATACTATTATCCTCACAAAATAGTATGGTTCACACTCAACCATACTATGATCTCCACAACCATATTATGATCCTCACAACCATAGAATGTTTCTCATACAACCATAGTATGATCTTCACAACCATAGTGTGATTCACATGCAACCATGCTATTATATCCACAACCAAAGTATGATTCACTCAACCATACTATGATCCCCAAAATTATTTATTAGGATTGGGTAATGTTGTTATTCAAAAATAGAGATTTTTATCAAGCAAGTTATTTTAAATGGCATTACAATAAGTTCATAGCCAGATTTGAGGCCATGTTTTTATTGAATATTTCATTCAAGAAACAAAAATTTACTCGCATATTCCAACTGCAGTCGAAAATACTTTTAGTTGCCAGCAGGGGTGAATGCTACTTCACCATTCGTAGACCCCAAGTAACGAATGTGTTTAAACCATAAAAATGGCTATATACTCGTACTTAAGTGCAGTCAGATTTTTAATAAACGAGAACCAGTCGGTAGTAGAGTATTTCATCGAACAAAATAAACACAATAAAAATCCCTCGAACTACCTTCCGATTGTTGTTGTTTTTAATAATGGACAAGAAACATGCACTGTATCGTGTGTATGTGTTTCTTTTTGGTATATCAAAAAAAAACATACGCACACACATACATGTATGCTCTATAAAACCTGTTTTGTTATGTTCATAGTCGCAACCATACTGAATGATTGTCGTAATCATATTATTGTTAACGAAAGTTTTAAACAACAATACTTTTGTTGCACCAACCATGTTTATATGGTTCCTACAACCATATTTTTATTTCTAAATTTGGCAACAATACTATTGTTACATTTCAACAATATTTATATATCCGCAATCATACTGTTGTCAAAATGAAATTATAAAAACAATACTATGGTTGCGACGATCATGCTTTTTAGTGTAGAGAATTTATTATTGTTGCGGTGACCATATAGCAACCATATTATTTCTCTGCGTGTAGTTTTTTAAGGATGTTTATACGTATGTTATTTGGCCTAGCCGAACTTAGCAACGTTTTTTACCTGTAAACCTCATTGTGTCTGCTTATAACATTTTGATATAGTTGATGCCTTTTCCGGATTCAAGTCGCTGTTCAGCTGATATATGTTAGCGACATCGGCCGGAATACAATTGCCGGTTTAACACGTTTCAATTAACAGTAGCTATTTTTGGTTTAATAACTTGGCACAGATTCGTTGCTTTCTGTTCCCTAAACTAGTGGACTAACAAACATTAGCGTGATAGCTTCCGTACCTCAGCAAGGTGATTTTCCCCATAACGAACACTGACCGCCAGCCACCTAATTAAATTAGCACCGCCATTACCCTCGGCTGACAATCGTACATGTCATATTTTAGATACAAGACACATTCTTGTATGTATTAAAACATCGTAGATATTTAATAAGCACATGCTATATGTACATACATACATGCATACATACATAGTATATATGTATATTAAGTATAATCATTCATATCTATTCTAGTTGATTTAATATTACAACGCCATTTTGTTTTTTTTGACGTTCGGTTTAGTTCTTGGGCGAAATGATGATGCTGATGACGATGCTCAGATTCTGGCACTGCTCATCTCCGATGTGCTGCCTGGCACTAGTCAAGCAGCCAGCCTACCATTGCGCCACCACTCGCTTGCAATCATCCGAGTGTGGTTTGGGGAGCTGGCTGCCAGACACTGAGCCAGTAAGTAGTGCCGGGTGTACGATGACTGTGTGTGTGTGTCCATGCCCCCGTCCCCCGTTGTGTGCCGCCGTTCAAGCATCAATCCAGAGAGTCCATGCATCGAGTCGGTGACAGACGTTTTTCATATGAAAAGTACGACTATGACTACGAGTACTCATGACTTCAAATGACAATCGCCATATTTAAAGCGGATATACTCAATTAAGTGGATGAACGAACACACCCATACACACACACACACACTACAGCCACAAACAGTTTCATACAAGAAAAGACAGAGATGAACGAAGACGACTTTGTGGTAATTTATATCTGTTTAACAGCGTAGTATAGCATGTAAATAAATATATGTATACATATGTACTCGTATACTTGTATGTATATAAGTACATGTGTGTGTAGAGAGTATTACGAGCTATATTGTAGTTATTGCAGTTAATTCAATTTAAATTTCTTAAGTGAAGTGACTTTTGTTGAGATAAATTATGCACATTTAACAAATTAGATAAGTACAGGGTCTTGTCAGAAATGCGCCGATGATATAGACGTACATACTTATACATATGCATGTATGTACCCAATAAACCAAATTTGCCGACAATGTCTGATATCAGACAATTCTGAACAATATCTCAACTCTATCGAGAATTCTTACCGAAATCGTTACAAATTCTGTTCGATTTGTCTGAGGATTTTTTATTTATTGTTAAGAAATATCTGAACGATTTCGGCCTGAGTTCTGTTAGACTTGTCTGTGGGATTTTTATTAATTTTTTGTTCAGACTTCTCTTATCGAACACGCAACGAACTCTGAACTATTTATCTGAGGTAGTCTAATCGTTTAAAATTTTTGTTATTTGCTTTATATTTTATAGTTGTTGTTCTTGTGTTCAGACATGTCGGTACTAATTCTGAACGTGTTCTTAACGGTTTGTCTGAGGTATATTTATATTTCAAATTCAAATTCTGAACGCGTGTTTAGCTTAGCTGTGCGAGGGATTTTTATTGTGTTCGGAGGAAAACTCTACTGCCGGCAGTTCTCGTTAAATGCGAAACTGGTTGCCCTTAAGTGTATGGCCACTTAACATAATTACAGCACAATATGCAGACACTCCTGCTTGTAACTAAAAGTCTTTCCGAACGCTTTTTTAAAATGTTTTACAATTTTTTTTTGTAGAACAAAAATTATTTTTCTCTTTTTGATTGTTTACATTCAGATGAATTCGCTCAGAATTCAGAAGCTCAATATTCGTTGAGAATTCGGTTCGAGATGTCGGTAAAAACATCAGAATTTAATAAGAATATATAAGAGTTCTGCCGAAGTCGTTCAGAATTAGTTCAGAATTCGATATGAGAAATCCAAATTTCCTTTCGAATTTCCCAAGACTACAGTTCAGAATTCGGTCAGAAATCGGTTCGAAATGACGGTAAAAACATCAGAATTTCCTTAGAGATGTAGTTCAGAATTCCTGTCAAACCTCTCATATGTTTTTCGTTACGAACTCGCTAAGAATTCTGATCCGAAATCGGAACATTTTGCCGATTGTCGTACAGAATTCTGACCGAATTCTGAAGGTTTGGTTTGCTGGGTACCTTCACGTACTTTTGTATGCATGTATGTATAAATATATGAATTTAGGTATAAGAAATCAAAAATTTACTAGCGCAAAGGGCATTCTAATGTAAAATACAAAAATATGGCGCAACCGTTTTAAATTAAATACGCAATTGCTAGGCTAGTGTACTGAAAGATGATTATAGAGTCGTCGTCGTATCGACTTTTTGTTGGCAACATTTCAAAATTCGATTCACGGTAAGTCTTTTAATCGACTCTTTGTTGCAAAAGTTTAAAGAGTTTTGTTCGACTTTGGGGTCTCACTTTATGCGAATATTATGTCCATATTCTTGATGGCAGCCCAACAAATATTCATACTGAGCAACGTTCTTTGTTACAGAGTTTCATTAGTTAGTTCAATGCCTCTTGAACTAACTAATCCATCCGTTCGTCTCTGTGCTGTCAACCTAAAGCTTGTCTGAATTGTGAATCAGGCAGCAATTGTGGTCCGACCTCAACGATGTTTGGCAGAAGAAAGTTTTACAACCAATAAAGAACGCTATAAGGGGTGGTAAAATTTTAGTTTTGATTTTGAACAAAACACAAATATTTTAGGTAATTACTGTCATTTCTTTTTATTATGATAATATTAGTATGGTTCAATTATGTATGAAACAAAACATCGGCCAAATGGCCGCCGCGACCTCGGAGGCACACCTCCATCCGATGGTCCAATTTTTCGATGGCGTTGAGGCATAATTGAGGTTCTTTGCCGTTAATGTGGCGAATTATCGCATCTTTTAGCTCTTGAATTGATGCTGGTTTATCGACGTACACCTGTTCTTTTAAATAACCCCAAAGAAAGAAGTCTAACGGTGTCAAATCACATGATCTTGGCGACCAATTAACATCGCCACGACGTGAGATAACACGGCCATTGAATTTGTCGCGCAAAAGAGCCATTGTTCCATTAGCTAAGTAGCAAGTGACACCGTCCTGTTGAAACCACATATCGTCCACATCCATATCTTCCAATTCGGGCCATAAAAAGTTCTTTGTCATCTCACGATAGCAAACACCATTCACAGTAACTTCCAGACCGGCCTAATTTTGGAAAAAAAACCGCCCGATGATGCCGTCAGCCCATAAACAGCACCAAAAAGTCACTCTCTGTGGGTGCATTATTATTTCGACAATCACTCTTAAATTATCATTCGCCCAAATACGGCAATTCTGCTTATTGTGGAATCCACTGAGGTGAAAATGTGCCTCATCACTGAAGATGATTTTCTTCGAAAATTGATCATTCACTGTTGCCATTTCTTGCCACCATTCTGACCATTGATGACGTTTGTGTATTTTTCCATGGTTCAAATTGAAATATTCTGAAATTGAGAAATATCAAACGAAATGCAGAAATAAACTTGACGTTTAGGTGTGGTTTACATTCAACATCGACCCTTAAAATTTAAATACCCTTTAGAAATAGATAAAAGACGAACTGACATTCGGTTCAAATTTAGATATAGCTCACACATGCATGTATGTCCAACCCATTTTACGTCGTTAGCTCTAGAAAACACCTATTAAATTCAATCATGATGAAATTTGTCACATTTCTTAACAATCGATAAGTTACCAGCGCAAAAGAGGTCATATCGGTCGATGTTTTTATACAGACCCAGTACAAAGGTTCCACCCTGTTTAAACTTACAACGACTCTAGAACACCCATATTAATTTCATTGTTGATCCCATTTGGTATAGTATAATACGATGGAAAAACAACCAACCCAGGATCAGTTTCCAGCATATGTGTCCAATTATGGATATAGTCCCCAGCCCATGCTGGGGCCAAAAAACGGAGTCTTGTATATATCGACATAATAACATTATTTTTGCCGCATAGCTAAATTTACGTAACGGGCCACAAACGGCGGACGGTGGGGCTGAAAATCTGGAGGTTTGGTCACCAAAAATCCATAACTTTTCAGACTTCCAAATTCCCTAGCACAAAGGTCGCAACAGTTTCAAATTCAATACGTATTTGCTAGGTTAGTGTACTAAAAGACAATTATCGATTAGTCGTCTAATCTACACTTTGTTGCAAACATTAAGAGAGTCGTGATCGTCTTTTATGCCCGATTTTAATTAAATATTACGAGTACAGCCGACTTTTTTCGACTTTTTGCTGCCAGCCTTACAAAATATTGATACTTAGTCAGCAACACTCTGGGCTACAGGTTATTTTAAGTTAGTTCAATGGCCAATGTGTGTAACTACCACAAATATTTGAGCAAGAACCACATTTAAGTGTACCGATAGATCCAGAATCATGAGCTGATATCTCTTGTAATCAAACTGCAGGTCGCAATTGTTGTCCGATCCTCATGAAATTTGGCAGAATTATATATATTTATTTTGAACCAAGAACGGACATTATTGAATTGAAGAAAATTAATTCAGATTTAGATAAAGCTCCCACACATGCGAGTATATTTTACTGATTTGATGTGTTTTGCTTCTTATTACATCCAATCCCGATAAAATTTGACCGGATGGGTTATATCGGTTTACCGTTTGTTATAGCCCTAATACAAAGCTCTATCCTGATATAACGTACAACCGCTCTAGAACTCTTTTATTATATTCCATTTTAATTACATTTCGTATATTTTATCAATTGGGGACCAATTTTGACTACATAGGCAAATTTTGATTACGAGGGTTGCTATGTATATTTCTGGCCTAGGCAACACCAAGTGTTGCCTTGCGCCATTTAATATTTCCATTGGAAAGTTTGAAATTTTTTAGCATTAACGTACTCAGAACGTTTTGACTTACGACCATCATTCATGTTGTTTACAGTGACTTGAAAAAATAAATTTTGCAAAAAAATGAAATTAACTCGTGAACATTTTCGTGCGATCAGTTTTCACAACTTTCGACCTGGATTATTACGATGGCGCTGAAACACCATCCTATAGCACTGAAAAAAACTGGTTTAATGAATTCAATCTTGGCCGTCGCTCGCTCCAAGACGAAGGTCGTGAAGGTCACCCAAAAACGGCCGTTGTGCCAGAGAACATTGAGGCCGTGCGTGAACTGATAATGCAAGATAGTCATGTGACATACCGTAAGATAGAGGCATCCTTGGGCATTTCTTCACCAGCATACTTATACATTCGTTATTGCATGAACACCCGGCCGTAAAAAAATGTTTGTTCTCGTTGAATCCCGCACAATTTGGCAATCGCTCAAAAAAAGAGCTCGTGTCGATTGGGCAAAGAAATTTTGAAAACTACGATCGCGGTGCTTCAAAAGACGCTACTAAGATCGTCGCAGGTGACGAATCATGAATCTATGCGTATGAGCCCGAAACAAAACAGCAATCGACCGAGTGGGTCTTCGAAGACGAGCCAAATCCAACGAAAGTTGTTCGTGGAAGAAGCACTTCGAAGCAAATGGTCGCCTGTTTCTTCGGAAAAACTGGTCATGTGGCGACTGTTCTGCTTGAGTAACGTAGGACGGTCAATTATGAGTGGTACACCACAATTTGTTTCCCTGAAGTCTTCGAAAAAATTCCAAAAACGAATAAGAGAAGACGAATCATTGTGCACCATGACAATGCGAGCTCTCACACATCGGCTCAAACCAGCGCCTTTTTGGACCAGCCAAAACGCCTTACAGCCCAACGACGTCTATGTAGTCCCGCACATCAAGAAAAAAATGCGTGGTCAACGATTTTCGTCGCCAGAAGATGCTGTTAAAGCGTTCATAAACCATGTTTTGGAGGTGTCTTAATCGGGGTGAAAAAGAGCTTCGACAATTGGTTTGAACGCATGCAAAAGTGCATAATACTTTGAAAAACAATAAAACCATTTTTGATGATAAATATTCGCATTTTCATTATTAGGCCAGAAATATATATATAGCAGCCCTCGAATTACTCGTATTTCCGTTTTTGAGCAAATTTAGTATTAAAAATTACGATGGGCCAACAACCAGTCCTTGAACAATTTAGAACATATACCCTATGCTAAAATTGTTTCCAGTACCTAGGCATTTGAGTATCAAATAACAATAAAAATTATTGCAATATAAATAAATTAAATGACAGACCCTAGGGCTATAAATCCGGTCTATTAAAATATAGAAATATGGGTACAAAAAAGCAATGACATTTTCAATATGAAATTATTCTGGGTAACATAGGAGCCCCATCGGTCCATGGGTATAATTGTTTAGCCAAACTTGGTAATTTTTCCTAATAATTTTCTGGTTCCTAATCCATCACCATGGGTCGGACTTTTCTCTCCACTGTTGCCTCTTCCAAGTAGACACTTCTTCCTGCATTATTTCCCAGCCTTTATTATGTCCGCGTGTCATCTCTGTCGCCATGTCTAGTAATTACGAGCAATTTAAAGTAAACTAAACGAAACGAACCTAAAGTTTGCTGATTTAATTTGTCAAATATTTGTATTTTCCATTCAGCATGACTTTTGCATAACTTAACAACGGCCGAACGGTACGGTACATGCACAGAGAGAAAGCAAGAGGAGGGGCGAAAAACAGCCAATGTCAGTTGTTTTAAGAATTTAATCTTTCAAAACTTAAAATGCAAAATGAATGCAAAGTAAAACTTTGTCTATGGAGGGCTACGATGATGACAGTGGCGGTGGCGACTACGACGACGACTACGTCGACATAGTGACATGACACACAATGCACTTTTCCAGCACAAGTTACGTGGAGCGCTCCAAGAGTCAACAAAATATTAGAAATTATGCTCACGCAAACTTAGAAGTTTTTCGAAGACTTTTGCCTAGACCCACGCATATGTACGGTCACCAGGCTCAGTTGGTTGAGACAGTTAGATGTCATTTTACTGGACAGTTTGCAACAGCACCAAGAAGGACAATGCGGTAAATTCTTTGTAATTGTGTTCGTGTGTGTGTGTGTGTTTGTCCCTTTAGCTCTCTTTCTCTGTGTGTCTGTCTATTTGCATTTGGTCCTGCAAACTGCTGATGGCTAAGCCAAAAAACAAACGGCAAAGAAGCCGAAAAGTGAGATGTGGCGGGGGTCTCCTCTCGCATAGCCTCTGTCAAGGCAGCATTAGTTTCTGTAGTTTCTTTCTGGTAATGAGGACAAAGTTTTTCAACCCCTCCCCCCCTCGACCCCTTACCCCATTCATTTGTCCAGTTTTATTAAGTTTGTCCATCCATTAACGCCTTTGCAAAAAGAGTTATAGTCGGGTTTTTCGTGTCGGAGGAGAGTCTCAAGTTTATGCATTTTCGCACTTCAAACAATAACTTTAAATGCAGGACATTCAGCCCGTCAGTCAAGCAGCCAGTCAGTGATTCGTTTGTTCATTCTCTCAGCTTGCATTCAAAGTTGGCACCAGTCAACGTATGCGAACGAAAATTGTGGACAAATATTGAAATATGGAGCAAGTGCTTGTCTTGAAGCAGAGTAATTTACTTTTAATTTCGTAGAAAGAGGACAGAAGTTCGTTTGTTCTGGTTTTATTTTTTTTTTATAATAAGACAACATCATTATTGGCTTCAGATAGTAAGACAGAAAAAGATGAGGAAATTCGGTCTGTAAACAAAATTATAGCAAAAAGGTTGTTTACTAGGTGTAGGATACTCACTTCACGCGAAGAAAAACTGGGGCCCTCACGATGGGAGTTTAAGCTTTAAAGTTCAATAAAATATTTGTGGCTCTCGAGGTGGCTTGCGGGTCTCTTACAAAAGTAATCTTAGTTAAG
This sequence comes from Hydrotaea diabolus, assembly GCA_963513945.1. Lineage (NCBI taxonomy): Eukaryota > Metazoa > Arthropoda > Insecta > Diptera > Muscidae > Hydrotaea > Hydrotaea diabolus. The sequence goes on along the minus strand of OY740717.1, from coordinate 57,898,591 downwards.
TCAATTAGGAACAGTTCACTTAAAGTATTATAAGTTAATTTCACTGCAAATGTTTGTAGCTTCCAAAAATATTTTGGGTATATCCACCTTTAACTGTCCCTATTGACACTGATGATTCCATAAAACGATGGATGTCAGTCATTCCTCCGACCGTTGTCCACCTAAAGCTAGCTTTCAATCTTCTGGTCGCAACTATAGACCAATAAAACAAAATATTTGGCAGAAATAAGATTTCTGGACCATGGACGAATACTATTGAAACTGTCTGTCTGTATGCTGACCACCTAAAGCTTGTCTGAAGTGTGATTCAGGTTTCAATTGGGATCCGGCTTCAACGATATTTAGAAGTAAGTTTTTAGCCAATGACTACTGCTATAGAAAAAAACAAATTGAAATTTGGTTCAGATTTGGATAGAGCTCCCACTTACATATAGTTAGTTGTTCAACCTATTTTATGTTTTTAGCTCTAGAAGTCACGTACTAAATCCATTCTTGCTGAAATTTGTCACATTTCATAACGATCGATCAGTTACCAGCACATAGGAAAATTCGTCATATCGGTTTATGTTTTGATACAAACCCAGTACCAAGGTCCCTCTTGACTGCTCTAGAACACCCTTATTAATTTCGTTGTCAATCCAATTTCGTATAGTATAATAAGCTGGACAAACAACCAATCCAGGATCAGTTTGCAGCAACTGGGCTGGGCGAAAAACCCTCTTCCAGTATAAACTGACATACACTAACATTATTTTTGCAATATGGCTAAATTTGCGCGACAAACCACAATCGGCGGACGATGGGGCCGCATATCCAGCCCATTTATCCATGGAGATATGGGCACCAAAAATCCATAACATTTTTATACAAATCCACTTTGACATTATTTTTGAAATCAAAGTGAATTTAGAGCCTGGCTCTTGAAACCAGTTTTTAATTGGGATTCCTGCAAACCTAGTAGTGCTGGAAATACCGAGATAGACGATTAAAGTGTTACCAACTTTTAGTTGTCAATACTGGCAAACCGATACTGCCTGCTATGTCAAATTCATAATCATGACTGCTGTTTATATTACTTACAAGCGACCATTAGCATTTGCATCTAAGTTAAATAAATAGAAAGCTATTCCAAATGGAATTTAAACGTAATACATTAAGGGTGGCGCAAGAATCGTGGTATAAAACGTAATAAGTTTTTTTCTTTGTAAACAATCGGCTTATTCTTTATATTATTTAGAAGGTTATTATTTAGATTTATTAGAATGGATGCTTGGGATACCGAAAAGATTCAGCGGTACCATGCTTTGTGGTCATTTATTTTCGTCAAAAGAGAATTTAGGCGGGAGTTTAGTCCCAAGGTCCCAAGTAGATGGACCACTACTATCGCACCATCGAGGTCAATATGATCGGGTTGAAGACATCGCGGCTGTACGAGTAGCATTGTCAGTTCTGACAAATTTAAGCGTTTCGACTCGAAACTTATTGGCGCGAATTGCAATAAGCAGACGGTCATTACAACGCATAATTTATGATGAATTTGATTGATTCCGTACAAAGTCCAAATTACAAGAAAGTCTGGATTTGCCTATTTGAATGGAATTTTGTCAAAAAAAATATTTAAATGGCCGAAGAAGTCCATTTGATCTAAACGGCAATGTAAACAAGCAAAATATAGAATTAATCTAATCCACAAATACTCAATCAGACGGAAACTGCACCCAGAACGAGTTACTGTGTGGTGCACAAATTCATAAAGCTGCATTGTGGGGCCATACTTCATATTTCCATAAAAAATTTACGAATATTTTAGCTAATACGTAAAACTTTTTATCATAGGATTCCTAGTTTTTTTGTTTGGCTGTTTCACTTTTTTAATTGAGCCGAAATTTGTTTTTTCTGTATTCTAATCAAACATTTGATGTTCTACTAAAATGTTTAGCTCGCTTGTTTTATTTTGGTCTGTTGCTTTTACACATTGAACAGGGATTAAACCGGCTCAAGACCTCTTGCTTCTATATTTAAATAGAAGACAAGTTTTCAACAAAATGGCAAAGTGACATTGATTTTCGTGGCTGCTTTTATCATGATTTCGGGTCCGTGACAGCCCTCTTCAGAAAGCCTTGCTGCAATTGTTGAAAGTAAAGCTGCAATTGTTGAAAAAAGAGGTCTTGAGTCGTCAATGTGTAAAAGCAACAGACCAAAATAAAACAAACGAGCTAAACATATAAACTAGAGGTCTGCAACGAATAACTTTTCGCTGCACATATGAAGTTCTAATTCGAAACGAGTAAGTACATACTCGCTCTCTCAGAGCGCAAGCAATGAAGTGAAGAGAACGGTTGTATATCAAATACAGAAGAGTATGTAGCCGCAGCACAATGTGTTCCGAAAAAAGGATATAAAAAGCAAATATACAAATGAGAACAACACAGAAAAAGTACTGCGAATATGATGTTCACTTCACGTGGTACCTCGAGTATTAACAATTCGTTGATGACGGATTGTACATTCGAATTAAAATTTAACTGGTATTTTGTGCATGGATTTTCAGTTATTTCAAACATTTGTTGTTTTAGTGGCGATATACAGTAGGTAACATTGACACGTTGACTGTTGTGCAACTAAACTTTATTTTGAATTTAAATAAAATATAATACCACCTATTTTGCTGTATGGCAATATAAGAGTAATGTCGTGACCTTTAAAAATAAAACAATAAAGTTTTTTTAACTTATGTTTTTATATTAAACAAAACCAAATTATTCGTTTGATCAGAGTTATAAACTTCAGTACCAATGTTCGTCTATTTTACGGTTGTACTTAGATATAATTTTTATATTATATTTATATTATGGTTATGCTTAGATATCATTTTTATTTTATGATGCTAAGTAAATCAAGTAAATATACACAGAGCCTTTTAGGTAACAAAAAAAAGTAAAAACTTAAAATTGAAATATATACATACCTATATTTAAAATCAGTCAATTATTCCACCAAAAGCATTAAAACAAAATTTTTTTAAAAATAATTAATTACATAACTTCGATATTATTTTATTTTGTTATAATTTTAAATAAACTTACTTCAAGAGTATTCATTTTCATTAGACACTGAAAGGCGATAAGAAATCATAGACAACTGTTCCTTCTATTTGTTATACTGAACGTTGTACATAGAGTACCGCAATCACTTTCGCTGTCGCGACGTACTCGACAAGATCGCTGTCGGTATGTTCGAATAAAAGAGAAAGAGGAACATGTATTCGCTGGCAGAGACCATAGCCGAGTAACAACTAGTAGTTATTCGAAGATTTTGTTGTTCCTACAAATGTGAACATTTTTTTTTTCGTCACTTCGAGTAAGTGTTTATGCTTCGTCGGTACATGTGTACACTGCAAATACAAATGGAATTGTGCAGACCTCTAATATAAACATACGTACATGCACGGCACGGCACACAAGTTGACATAGTCAACTAAACTCTTTTAACAACACACACACGTTGTAAAAGAAATCTATTGATGGCTCTCGATGTGGAGTCTCTTTAGAGGTGGCAAGAGTGAGTTGTATTTTCGTGGGCAATTGTGTGAAGAAAACTTGAAAAGTAAGGTTTACAACGGTAGTTCTCATTCGTTTGGGGAGAGCCAGGCCTTATAGAGTTCGGTTTTACTTTCAACAATTGCAGCAAGGCTTTCTGAAGAGGGTTGTCACGGTCCCGAAATCATGATTAAAGTAGTGTGCAGCCACGAAAATCAATTTCACTTTGCCATTTTGTTGAAAACTTGTCTTCTATCTAAATATAGAAGCAAGAGGTCTTGAGCCGGTTTTATCCCTGTTCAATGTGTTCTAATAAAATAGTCACAATTTATTCTTAATATTTTACAAATGTTTTCAGGGCGTATAACCATAACCTCAAAAATACTTCTTACTTTAAAAAGGCAACTCCTTAGTACCGTTAAGGCCATTCTACGCCGATTGGATTAAGGGTCTATATTAAGGCACCAGCTGTCAGACGTTGATATGGCGTCAATACCTGTTTGTCATTTTCAAGAACCAGAGCAATGGCAACCTTTAAGTCGATATTTAAACTACACAGAACAAAAATTGTTGATTCAATTAATAAATTCAATTACTTAAACAAAAAATTAGTTTGGATTCCTGTGATATAAAATTTCACAAAAAACTAAAATAGTCGTACGTTGTTTATCAAAAATATTTCCGATGAACAAATTCACATATTAACAAAAATGCTGTATGCCGTTTATCGAATAGAACTTCGTTATGAGGTGATGAAAAAATTCACATATTTAACAAAAAATTTGTAAGCCGTTTAACGAAAATAATTTCGTATTAGGCGATATAAACTTCCTTTATTTACAAAGAAGTGGTAAGCTGTTTATTGAAAATATATTCGTTATGAGGCGATAAAAAAAATCCACATATTTACCAAAAAAAATTAAAATTTTTTTAAACAGAAGTCGGAAAGTCCACTAGTTACTAGCTAGGTTGTCTGCAGTTTCGGTGGACATCACTTGACCATCATAAGGTCCAAGCAACGAATGTTCTATTTATGTATATATTATGTGGCTATACACTAAAGGGCAGGCAGTTCCGCATTTAACGAGAATTGTCGACAGTTTTCCGAACCAGATAACAATCGCTCGCACTGCATGCATACTAAAACACATTAAAACGCGACACAGTGCATGAATTGTATACAATTCTTTGTCGTGTCCACTCAACCATTGCAATATCTGATAAATAGTTTCGCTTATTAAAAAATTTTTAATTGAGTGGTAATAAAATTAATTTAACTAATAAAATTTTCTGATCAATTTTTTTGTTGAAAGCTGAGAGTTATCTTTATTTCTGTTATATACTTATATTTACAAAATGTATTCGGTCCTTATGCCAATAGCCTTAGCAAGAAACAGATTTTTTTTCGCAATCCTCTAATAGCTGCCAACAGCGATGGCATTTAATAGGCATCTTAACACTTAACATTGAAAAGAAAGTTAATACAACGTCTAGAGACTTTTATAAAAAATTTAGGCGACAGACATTGCGTCGATAACAGTTTTAATAATTTTTCAATCTGGCCACACTTAATTCGGATTTTTTCATTTTGACAGTTGTCACTTGATTTATGCTCAATTCATAATGAATAGACTTACTTCGGAACAACGTTTGCAAATCGTGGTGAATGGGCCCAAAATGAGGTGGCCACCGATCCTGATTTTTACAAGACAATTTTGTTTAGCGATTAAGCTTACTTTGGTTGAATGAGTGGGTACGTTAATAACCAAAATTGTCGCATTTGGAGTGCTGAACATTCACAAGCCATTGTTCTGATGCCGCTACATTCTCAAAAAGTCACTGTTTGGTGTGATCTATGGGGAGCACACCAAATCATTGGTCCATGTTTTCTCAAAAATGAAGCCGGCCATAATGTTACAGTCAATGGGGAAGGCAATGATGCCAAGATTACTGACTTTTTCGTGCCTGAATTGAAGGATGTTGATGTGGATGACCTTTGGTACCAACAAGGCGGCGCTACATGCCATCCGGCCAACAAAACAATCAATTTGTTAATGACAACTTTTGGTGACCACATCATCTTGCGTCGTAGGCCTGTGACGTGGCCACAATATCGTGCGATTTAACACCGCTGGAATATTTTTTGTCGCTTGTCTACGCTGATAAGCCTGACACGATTGACCCCTTGTAAGAGAATATTCGGCGTGTTATTGCTGACATACGGCCCCAACTGCTACAAAATGTCGAAAATTGGGCCTCTCGGTTGGAATTTATTCGAGCCAGCCACGGCGCACAGTGGGGTATTGTACCTCCAAAATGGAGATTTATTAAAGGACGCTTTCCGGAGATAAAATGTTTATATATATTTACTACTTCAGAGATTATTAGCGGATTCCAGTTGATTTTTGTCAAAATCGGCCTTAAAATGGCTTAGATATGGCCGAAATATCGGAAAAGATTTGCCAAAAACATAATTTTTTAAAGTATACGAGTATTGGGCTAAAACTTCTGATGTATGCATTCCACGTGGCACCTTTAAATAATAAAATTATAGCCCTCAACAATCTGCGTCCTTTGCACTTAATTTAATAAAAATCGCAATTCAAATGGCCTAACTATCGGCGATGTTACGTCGAAAAAACACATTTACGGCTGATATCGGGCTATAACTCCCGATATGTATATCCCACGTGGAGCCTTCAGAGATTAATTTGATAGCCCTAACTGAGATCGGTCTATTGCAGTTAATATCATTAAATTCGGTTATCAACTGGCGACAATGCGGATTATAGTATTTCAAAAATATATATTTACATCCGATATTGTGCTATAACTTCCGATGTGTACATCCCACGCGGAATATCTTAAAATATCAATATGATAGCCCTCAAAGAGGTCCATCTTTTAACGTTGCACTAATTGCACTAAAATCGGCCGAGAAATAAGTAAAAAATGAATTAAAAACCGACAACCGAAAAAATCTTTTCAACCGACATAAGGCTATATCAATATAACTCTGTGAATGCAAACCCCTCAGATAAAAATATAATGCATCGACCATGATATATAATATGGGCGCTGTAACATACTATACGATATCCAAACATTTGACCGGCTTCTTGAAGCCTTACAGATATTTTAACCGTAACTTAATTTTAAATTCGAATCAACATGAAAATAAACTTGCTAACATTGTGTTATGTAATACTGTTATGAACAAATGTAATAATAGCTATATTTTTATAAAATATAATTTTTTTTATATTTTTTTTAAAGCAGTACTAAGTAAATTATTTTGTAATTTTAAAAATTTTTGCTTCATAACTCAATGGTATTCGTAAAATTATAAATGTTGCTTTTACAATTTTTTTTTTTACAAATTTTGTTAAAAATCGAATTGGCGCAAAAACGCGCAAGATGTTTTTGTTTATTATATTAGTACAGTTCGTAAGCTTTAAAAAATATAAATTTCAGAACACGAAGTTGACCGTTACCATTTTAAAACTATACGAGTACATACTTTTCAAGAATGGCTAAAATTTAGACCTATTTTCCATAAATGATTAAAAATAGTTGTACAAAGTAAATGTCGGCCTGCAACTGCTTTTTTTGTTCGAAACTACCTGAAGTTGAAGGATCCATAATAATATTTGGCTTTTGAATGGCAAAAATAGAAAAACTTGCACTTAAAAATACAAAAAATTCACTTTTTGCAAATACGCGGAAAAATCAATAAAAATTACGAACTTTTAGACAACGCAAAAATTGCAGTAAGCAACATATGTTAACGATTCTTTTGCCTTATGATTAAGAATTTTGTCTACAATTATCGAGTATAAAACATTAATCGCATATCTCAATTTTCATTTTTCAATAAATCTCCGTTTTAGTGGTCAAATACCCCAACGTGCGGCGACCAATTGCCTGAAGTCATTTTTAGAACATAATGACAAACTCTTATCTTTATAATAAACCTAATTTCTTGGCCATAACTTTAAATTATATGCGTTTTATTTCTTCTTGAAAACCACAGGTCTGAAAAAAATAATTTTTACTTTTTAAATTTTTTGTATGTTCGACAGTTATCTCTAAGGAAGCTGATATGAATTCTTATGTTCAGAGGAAAATCATGAGTGTAATTAATTATAAATCTCACTTTATTCTCTATGTGGGCTGGTCCACCGTGTTTTGGAAAGTTATAAAATGCATTAGCCGTTTGTAGCCGTTAAATAGTAGGTCCCGGTTAGGGAGTATAGGAAATATAGCGTGGATACTGGTTCTAACAGTTTCAAATAATGATTCTTTACAATGTGAACATTAGGTTTTAATTTTTTTCGAAGGACCATTTCAAGAAAGCTTGTACGAGTAAGATATCAAATGTATCCAAATTTAGATGCTGCTCTTCTGTGGGTATTTCAAGGGACCATCTTTCGTAATAATCCACCCGCAACGACTGCGGCAAATTGCGTTTTATGGATAGTTAAAAGTGTGCGTACTGATAGCTAGACCAAATCCGAATATAATATCTTTTATGATAATCGGCACGCAACGACTGCGGCAAATTGCGTTTTCTTGACCGTTAAAAGTGTAATTACTGATAGCTATGCCAATACCAAATTTGAATATAATATCGATTGATGTTATGCCCATATTGAAGGAACATTTTTTATGTCCATAGTTTCAGCCAGCTCTTGATCTTTTTCCCAATGCCCTAGCATTAATTTTTAGTTATATCTGGCGGTGCCAAATTCTAGATCATCTCGAAGGACCAAAAGTAGATACTTTTTAGTGGCTACAACACAATGCTTCTGTTGAGTTAAGACTTTTTATGTTCAGTTTACCATAAATGTGGTGGTATGGGTTCTTAAATTGTGTATTGAAGTTTTGTAAAGCCCATTTTCATTTGCCAAAATTTTTAAAATATTTTCTAGGCTCGAAGGACCACAAGAAGGTAATTTTTTAGGACGTGAAAGGAAGCTCTATTTGAAACAATTGTTGTTCCTTTCATGCACTCGTACCAAACTGTATCCCAACTGGCAAAATGGTCCGAAATATATGTTTAAGTTGAACTCAAAATTAATTTACAATTTGTCATCAAAAGTAATCTCTACTAAGTGATCTTAAGACATTTAAAGCGCGAGTGTTCGTTCCCTATTTAATTTCTTCACAATTTGTTGTAGCTATAGGAGTATACGAGGTATCTTTGGAGACTTCAAAAAAAGACCTGTTCTTTGTAAAAATGTCTACTTAATGCCATCCATGTGCTATTGGAATTAATTGTTTTTCTGCTGATATTGCTAAATCACACATACACACAGACGTACATTTAACAGCTACGATTAATTCTGTGCTGGGATTAAGCTTAGCAGCAGTAGTTGATGTGTCTGTTAGTTGCCTGCTGCTTATTTTTCTTTTTTGTAGGTGATACTTTTTCTCAATTGCCAGCAATTGAGGATAATTTCAACAAATTGAATTCATGCCACTGCAAATAAATGCTGATGATGCATTTCCTTTTCAAAAGCGTGTGATACGATTTTATTACACACCGACCCAGGCACCCGGGACAGCCAGGGTAGGCAGGCAACTAGCTAGCGAGATGCTACTTATGTTGCTGTTGGATGCCATTGGTCAGTGGCCACTCCGGCTCTGAGCTGAATGACATCTAAAGCAATCAGCTTTGGAGCTCCTACAACGACAGTCTGTGGATTTACTACGGGTGTAAGTACGTATACATGTGTGTGTGTGAGTGTATCAACTTAATTGGATGACTGACATTTCATTACGTTTGCGATTTTTCCCAGTTTGCCTGTATGTGTGTGTGTGTTTGTTCCTACTATTCGGGAGGCACAAACAAAGCGAAGAAGCTGCCACATGATTAGTTTGCGAAGAACATGCTCTTACGTACAGTATTCGGTCGAGAAATTGTTACTGCAATAAAATTTTAAGACATGTTACCCAATACGATTGAAAGTCCACTGACGTACAAGTACAGGGTGGCTGATGAATATTGCTACATTTAGAAACTCAAATAACTGTTCAGTGTATGGAATTCCTTTTTCTTTTAATCGTGTTAAAGCTCATTCAATTTTATTAAATAAAGCTTAATTCGTTTTAAAAATAATGGAATTTAAATGCCCCCCCCCTGCTCGTTGATGCATGTGCGGCATCTTACCTAAAAGTTGTTCATTATTCCTTAGAGAGTTGAGACAGGAATAGCCGCAATTGTTTCTCGAATGGATTGCTTTAGTTCATTCAAATTTATTGGTTTTGCTTTGCTGACTTTCTGTTTGCAATAACCCCACAAGAAAAAGTCAGATGCAGTAAGGTCAGGCGACCTGGGGGGACTAAAGGATTGTGGAGTTTCTGGATATCAGCTTATTGGGAAATTTTCTTCGCAATTCTGTCATAACAGGCTGGGCTATGTGAGGAGTTGTACCATCTTGCTGAAACCACACAGAGTTGAAACAAATTCTCATTCGGCGTAATTCTGGGTAGAAAAACTCTCTCAACGTGCTCAAGTAACGGTCTCCGGCAACGGTTTCTTTGAAGAAGTAGGGCCCGACAATGCAGCGTGACGAAACTGCACACCACACTGTGACACGAAGTGGATGCAATTCCGTCTCATGGAGTGTCTGCGGGTCGAAAGCACTCCATATTCGAAAATTTAGTTTGTTTATGTTGTCGTTTAAATCGAAATGTGCCTTTCAACATGTTTCCGTACTCTTCAACCATTTGATGCATCTCCTGGTAAAATTCCAAGCGAATCGGGAAGTTCGCTGCGTTTAGTTTCTTGGACATTTGAATATTGCGAGGCCTTTTATATATATTTCTGGCCTTATAATGAAAACGCGAATATTTATCATTAAAATGGTTTTATTGTTTTTCAAAGCATTCTCCAGTATGATCTATACACTTTTCACCAAAAACGTGATTTTTGAATGCTTCAACAGCATCTTCTGGCGACGAAAATCGTTGACCAAGCATTTTTTTCTTGATGTGCGGGAATAAAAAGAAGTCATTGGGTGGCAAGTCAGGGCTGTACGGCGGATGACCCATCAATTCGACGTTTTGGCCGGTCAAAAAGGCGCTGGTTTGAGCCGATGTGCGAGAGCTCGCATGATTCGTCTTCTCTTGTACGTTTTTCGAATTTCTTCGAAGACTTCAGGCAAACAAATTGTGATGTACCAAGAGAATGGACCGTCCTACGCTGCTCTAGCGAAACAGCTGCCACATGACCAGTTTTGCCGAAGAAACAGGCGACCATTTGCTTCGAAGTGCTTCTTCCACGAACAACTTTCGTTTGATTTGTCTCGTCTTCGAAGACCCACATGGTCGATTGCTGTTTTGTTTTGGACTCATACGCATAGATCCATGATTCGTCACCGGTGACAATCTTAAAATCGTCTTTTAAAGCACTGCGATTGTATTTTTTCAAAATTTTTTTTAGACCAATCGACAAGCCTTTTTTTTGAGCGATTGTCAAATTAAACGGCATCCAACGAGAACAAACCTTTTTTACGGCCAGGCGTTCATGCAATATCGAATGTATGCTGGTGAAAGAAATGCCCAAAGATGCCTCTATCTCACGATATGTCACATGCCGATCTTGCATTATCAGTTCACGCACGGCATCAATGTTCTTTGGCACAACGGCCGTTTTTGGACGACCTTCACGACCGTCGCCTTTGAGCGAGCGTCGGCCACGATTAAATTCATTAAACCAGTTTTTCATAGTTCTATATAATGGTGCTTCATCCCCATACAAAGATTTAAGTTCATCGATGTCGTGATAATCCAGGTCGAAAGTTGTGAAAAATGATCGCACGAAAATGTTCACGAGTTAATTCAATTTTTTTGGCAAATGATTTTTTCAAGTCACTGTAAACGACACAAGTGATGGTCGTTCTGAGTACGTTTATGCTAAAAAATGTAAAACTTTCCAATGGAAATGTCAGATGGCGCCAGGCAACACTATGTATTGCCTAGGCCAGAAATATATAGCAACCGTCGTATATGGAAATAATTCCAAATCTTTGAGCATAATTGACTGCAATGACTGTCTGTTTATACCCGTTCTTGTTGAAACTCTTGATTTGTTTTGTATGGCAGCAGCGATTGTTTCTTCCGTCCGATCTGAAGGGTTTCGATGGTCTGTTGACTGTCCCATGCTCGCAAAACTGTTAACAAGTCTCATTATGGTCTATCTGATCAGAGGATTGTCGCCAAACGTGCGTCTATACTCTATGGACTCGGGCAATCCAAATTCTTGTTTCAGTGTCCCAGTTATCCATTTTTGTTAAACTTAAAAATCAGTCTAAAAAATAAAAGAAAAATCAACCAGATTCATTGAATAAAAAAAAGTTAATATATTTTCTTTTGGTAATGGATTTTATCAACCAATCCTTCAATCAGCCAACCTGTACTTGCAGCCAGCTGCAACTTAAAATGCCAGTTGCTTTGTTGGGCGCCAATTTAAAATACCTTAGACTTTTGCTCAAGTAAACCCTTTGCTCACCTATGCAGAGCGGAGCCCTATTCATTCTCTACGGTGGCATAGAGCGAATCTCTGTTGTAGTCACGGATGCTTATAGTCAGAAGTATGGAGCTCAAACTACGAGGTTGGACCATAGATTGCCTTAATTCTTATTCCAGCTAGATTTGCTGGAATGGCCCAGTAGGGTCGTCGCTGTGGATGGGGTTTACACCCAAATCATAGCTAAAATGAATGCTAGCCGTTTTTTTTCCATTTTTAGAGGGGTGCTGCGACCCATAGAGTAGCAGAGATGAACAAGGGTCCTTAACCCCCCACAAGAATAAGGATATGCCCACAAAGCATCTACGCAAATTAATAATTACAAGAATCCTAGGGATGAGATGCTAGTCACACTGCAACATACTCCAGTGCGAGAATTATGTTAAACTTAAACAAAATTGTTTTAACTTTGACCCAGTTAATGTGAGCACAATTAATCGAGATACAAAACGTTGGGCGCTAACTTTTCACTTATTAAAGGTGCCGAATTTTTGATTTTCCAGTCTTTATTTAGTGTGGCGATAGCTAAGACGACAGCTTCGATAACATTGAATACGCAAAACTTCTTGTGCATTAATAGGTGATTATGCCTCAAAAATTATTGAATATAATTAGACTTACAGAAATTTTGAATACTTATCCAGGGTAAATGTGGAAATATCACCAAAAAATTAATAATTTAATATCCTCCATGCACAATGTCCATAGCATGTAGCCTACAATTTCAAAAAAGGTAAAGTTTTGTTTAAGTAATAATGATTTGATTGCTCAGGCGTATAACGCAGAAAACTCTACCCTTGATAAGACCATTTTGGTTTTGCTTTGAAATCTCGCTTCACGTTGGCCGCCAGTTAACCGTTGTGCGATATGATTGATATACGTCAATGCTAAAAAAGTGTTGTCCCCTTTTATCCTATTCATCCCAATTCAAATTGGACGTCATCTTGATATGCTAACGTTGGGCGCCATTTTACTATTGATTTAAATTGACTGTAAAATTGTGCTTCTGTGTTCGTACCCTGCAATCCTATTAAGTTTAATGAACTAAGTTGGGCGCCAATTTGATTTGCAGCTGAATTTAAACACTACGTTGGGCGCCAATTTGATATACTTTTTTTTGTTAAAAGCTAAAGTGAAATTCGAATTGGGCGCCAATTTTTCAAAGGAAATAGTTGTAAAAGGCAACAATTTAGAGCTTAACAATTTAGACCTTAATTGGATCTGCCGTAGCAAATTTTGCTATCCGTGCGGTGCTAGTTTAGAATTGTATGATATGGTTGATCCGATTCAAATATCTTAGTTAAGCTTAACTATGTCTCTGATTTGTCCACCACCATTCTACGAGCGCACACCTAGGCGTTTAACAACACTTAACGTTGGGCGCCATTTCACTAATGTGTTATACGATTGTATCAAATTGGTTTGTTCTAAGTTATGCCTTTGGCTTGTGCGCTTCTTTAGCATACACTTATCTCTATGTAGTTGAAATCTGATTTGACGTTAGAACACTTAAAACACTATTTTATTTAGAGAAGGCGACATTTGTACTCTGCGATACTATACATACTCGTGATCTTAATTGAGAATTGAATGGCGATCGCAGTTACCACCAATTGTAGTTCTATTAAAATTGTTTTAAACGTTGAGCGCCAGATTTATAGTATTTAAAACAAAATTATGTAGAATTAAAATCGCCGCCATTTAGATTTGCGGTTGAAATCGTTTATCCCGTTGAGTGCCCCTTTAGCACTTTAGCAAATTGAGAATTGGATGGCGATCGCGATCAAAAATTATTAAAAATTAAAAACGAAATCAGAATTAAACCTGCCGTATGCCTTTGTACTATGCAACCCTTTAAGTACACATGATCTAAATTGAGAATTGATTGGTGATCGCAGTTGATCAACAATTGTTGAGTTGCTATTTACTTATATGTGACGCGCAAAATAGAAAGGGATCTAAGGTTAAAAACCAGTTCTGTTCAGGAGAGCCATTTTAAAGATTAGGTCCGTCGACTTCACTTTCATAAAACGCGCATATCTTTGGGAGGGAACACTTTTGGGGCATGGGATCGGTCTCATTCGATGCTTAGATGTTGTCCACATCAAAAAAAGAAAAAAAATGAAATTTGATTTTTTTTACCCTTAGGTCCCATTCCTTATGCGCTGTCACATTTATTGTTTTTAAACTTTGGGCGCCTGATTTATTTATATATTGTTGAAATCTTTCATCCCGTTGGGCGCCACTTTAGCATACACTTGTATCTTTGTAAAAAAAACTATAGAGAACTAAAATCGATATCAATTGCCTGTCGAGGCACTGTATGAAAATCTCCAAACACACTTGGTTGATATAATCCCATAGTTGAGTTTACGGGCAAATTGTAATTCTTACTGTCAAATTGCTATGTTCTGCTATGCTCGGCTCAATAGCTCGCAACTAGCCAACCGGCCGGCCAACCTCCACCCCTCCATACAGTTCAGCGTCAGCATCATCACCACCATTCCTCATCATCATCAGCATCAGCTACACCAGAAGTACTCGTCGTCGTATATTGTGGTTCAGCAATTTGAGCATGTTTTTTATTATTGTCAACAGCCATTGTCAGTTGCGGCGACAATTCCAATAAACGTAGGATAAATACTTGCGTTTTTTGTGTATGTGTGTGTGTGCTCATCTTCCTCTGCGTCTACATCTCCAAATCTTCATCTACTCGTTACAATCTGTCTTTGTATTATTCTCGGCTTCTTTTGTTTGCTTAAACGTCGTTCAATGATGGAATAATACTCGAGCATTTTGGAAAACGAGCTCCAGTACACTGGTGGCATTGCTGCTGCTGCTGCTTCTGCTGGTAGATGCTGTGGTCAGCATCTTCATTGTTACTTCAATAGGTGTATATATTACAAATGGTTGCCGGGCTCTTTCCTCCCTGGGCGGGTATATGTGGTTGCATGTCTATACTCGGACATACCTACATATGTTTATTGCTTAGACCTCTAATCCCGATAAATGATATTATCTGCCATAGTTGGCTCTTTTGACCCTTTTCTTTATTTATCACTTCACCACGTCACCAAACGAATGAGTCGCTTTCATTTTGTTTTTTGCCTTTTTTGTATAATTTCAAAATTTACTTAGGGGAAGGTATATGGCATATTCTCATCCTCGCAAGAGCCCGAAAAAAATATATGCGTAATTATGCAAAATAAGTATAAATTTAAGGTTAAAATGTTGCATATTTATGTTTAATATATTTTTGGACTATCATTTGAACCCCATTTCGTGGTTTATGGAACAGCTAATGTATTCGTTTAAACAAAATAGAGTTGTTTGGAAGATCTGTTGCTGCTGCTGCCAAGTTTGATGGCTTCATGGTATTGGCCATAATCTCTTTGTTAGCCTTTGGGCCCGCTAATACGTGTATAAATTATTTGTCGTTGTTTTTTTGTTTTAATTTGCATTCTTTCCCAATAAATTGTCCAAACAATAAAGCAACGAAATAAAAAAAATGTCGTAAGAATATTGAGTTATAAATTATGGTTGACTGTTTTGTTTACTCAGTGCTCAGTATTGTACGTAGTGCGCCGCTAAAGTTTCCGAACAAGCTTATTAAAAACAAAAAGCAAATATCACATAAATATTTTATCGCTGTCTACAATTGCAGAAATCATCGAAGTTATCAGCTGTACGATGTTTAAGAAGAAATTAACATTTATTCGGCTCGAAGGACCATTATTTTTCAATCTATTGTACTCAATTTTTTTTTAATTAGCCAATACTCAGGGCTTTACCCCTACACATGCAATGTATTGCGGTGGTCGGTAGAAAGCATGGAATCGGAGGGGGGAAAGAGGGAGTAATGTTTATTGACATTCGACATAAATTTCTGGATGTCGTAATTGGTGCGATATATATTTGCCGGAAGTCGATTCCACATACGGACTGTACGGGCGAAAAACGAATTCGATCTGATCTTCGATGTCTGAAGAACACACATCATGGAAGGAAAGTGCCTTGCGGTACACCTGCGGTCAGCCTAAGTTTATTGGATGAGAACCCATCTACAACAACGTGCGAACTCTGAGGAGATCGATATAAATCAAGCAAATGTATTACCAACACCAACAGCAAACCATGGAACAAATATCGTAAGGACATAAACAAGGTCGAAAAAACATTAGTCGGACGGCCTGTCAATATGGTAGGAATTGTTTCCCTTGAGTCTTCATTATTCGGCAATAATGATTCGCATATATAAAATGAAGCAATGTTTCGTATATATAGATCTTCAACGCGTAAAGACCTTGTCGGCAGCACACATACGAGTAATGGTATTGAGCAGCCGTCCACACCAACGACGAAACGTGCGTCTGCCAGACGGTGATGCGTTTGCTTTAACTTCGCTGACTTACTATTCCTTCCCCCAATGACAAACAACAAGAAACCTGATCGTATTAGCATGTGGACTAATTCACTCTTCCAAAAAAGAAATCCATAAGGGTTAAGCTAAAAAATAGCTATGAAGAAAGTTAGTACTAAAAACCTAGTACAAGCGATGAACGAGAAGGCCTGGTTTAATATTGCAATGACACTTTACCTGGTACATGGGATCATGGAAGATAATACAAGGAATTGTTTATCTTTAACAGAACAGCAGCTTCTCAGAGCCAATAAGTCCAGCAATTGTTAGGCTAAATGTGTGGTAAGTGGCACTATTCTGTTGAAACCACATATCGTCCAGATCTATATCCTCAATATGTGGCTATATCAACAACAGGCTATATATAGAACACTACTCATGGTAATTGCTTGACCGGCCTCATTTTCAACGATGACCACCGCCAGCCCAGAAACCGCACCAAACAGTCACTCTAATGGACTCTAATTTGCCCAAATTCTGTGTAATAATTGGAATTTCGGATCCGCCATAAACCAAGAGAATGATGTCAGCACTGTTATAAAAAGAAGGATCGATATTTTGGACTCGGTAAGCAGTTTAAGAACAGAGCCCTCTCTCGAAAGGCGAAAATTACGTTGTGCAACACGCTCATACTACCTGTGCTTCTATAAGGCGCCGAAACATAGGTACTTGCGAAAGCGTTTGATGCAGTGTTGGATATATTTGAGAAATAGAACGATTGTAAAATATACGCACCAATCTGCGTGAGCGGAGAGTATCTACGTCGAACGAACCGTGAGCTGTATCCCGACATGAATGTAGTTAAGCGCTTCAAAATACAGCGATTGCGCTAGCTAGGCGATGGATGACAACTATTACGGAATGCGCAGACGGGAAGGCCGATACTACGGTAAAAAGTCCAAGTTGATGAAGATCTAAGAATCCTTATTATTACAAATTGAAGACAGCACGCACATGACCGAAGTAGTTGATGGTCATTTATGCGGCAGGGTTAGACCAACAACGGGTTGTACAGCCAACATAAGTAAGTAAGATGGGAATTTCACCGCACGGTGATCTTGGTAAAATTTCACTTCATGTTGTTACTAGGTTCTTTTGACCGTATTGTGAAATCATCCTATGACTTATTACAGCACCATCGCATTGTTGCCTGGCTCCATCTGACATTTTCATTGGAAAACTTGACATTTTTTAGCATAAACGTACTCAGAACTTTTAGACGTACCATTATCATTTGTGTAGTTTACATTGACTTGAAAAAATCAATTAGGCAAAAATTGAAATTAACTCGTGAACTTTTTCGTGCGATCATTTTTCACAACTTTTGACGAGGATTATCACGACAAGAGTGCATCGATGAACTGAAATCTTTGTATGGCAATGCATCACCATCCTATAGCACTGTCAAAAACTGGTTTAATGAATTCAATCGGGGCCGACGCTCGCTCTAAGACGAAGGTCGTGAAGATAGTTTAAAAACGGCCGTTGTGCCAGAGAACATTGATGACGTGCTTGAACTTATAATGCAAGATCGTCATGTGACATACCGTGAGATAGAGGCATCCTTGGGCATTTCTTCCACCAGCATACATTCGATATTGCATGAACAGCTGGCCGTTAAAAAAGGTTTGTTCTCGTTGGATCCCGCACAATTTGACAATCGCTAAAAAAAAGGCTCGTGTCGATTGGTGCAAAGAAATTTGGAAAAAATACGATCGCATTGCTTTAAAACACGTTTATAAGATCGTCACAGGTGACGAATGATGGATCTATGCGTATGAGCCCGATACAAAACAGCAATCGACCGTGTGGGTCTTCGAAGACGAGCCAAATTAAACGAAAGTTGTTCGTAGAAGAAGCACTTTGAAGCAAATGGTCGTCTGTTTCTTCGTCAAAACTGGTCATGTGGCGACTGTGCCGCTTGAGCAACGAAGGACAGTTAAAGCTTAGTGGTACACCACAATTTGTTTGCCTGAAGTCTTCGGAGAAATTCGAAAAACGAACAAGAGAAGACGAATCATTGTGCACCATGACAATGCAACCTCTCACACATCGGCTTAAACCAGCGCCTTTTTGACCGGCCAAAGCTTCGAATTGATGGGTCATTCGCCGTACAGCTCTGACTTGGTACCCAATGATTTCTTTTTATTCCCGTACATTAAGAAAAAATGAGTGGTCAACGATTTTCATCGCCCGAAGCAGCTGTTGAAGCGTTCAAAACCCATGTTTTTGAGGTGTCTCAATCGGAGTGGAAAAAGTACTTCGACAATTGGTTTGAGCGCTTGAAAAAGTGTGTAACCACGCTCGAGAATACTTTGAGAAACAATAAAACCATCTTTGATGATATATATTCGCATTTTCGTTATTAGACCAAAAATATATATAGCAGCCCTAGTACCTTTGCTGATTAAGGCCTGATAAATTTACAACTGATCACATCTTTACATTGTGAATAGTCCTGGAAAATGCTTACGCAGCTTATACGTGGTACAACCTCCTTCGTCAATTATTAAACCTTTGGCGTCCCCTCCAAAATAAAGCTTTCGTATTCGTGCAAAAGTTTCCTCGTCCATACAGAATGACGCCTCACTTACGTAAAATCTAAATTTAAAATATGGAAATAACTATTCGAAACAATCGATATAACACGAGGTCTCAGCACAGGCAACAACCTATGGTCCAATTAATTCAATACTCTGCCGCTGAGCAGTAGCAGATGGTGCTTTAAGCGGTTGATCCAATTTTTGATGACTCGGTACGAAATGTGCGTCTCTGTTTCAGCAATAGCATCCTAATGTTGTTTTCGAGTTGGTCTAATGTCGTTAGCCTACGGACTTGATAAGGTTCCAGAGGAAATATTCGAAGGGTGTCATGATCACAAAATCGCGGCGGTAATCTATTAACGATCACCGTGAGATAAACCAGTCGTCTTATTTTGTATTAACAGCCGTCTTGTTGTAACCACAGCTTAGGGAACTATATCCACAGAAAGTCGCTGAACTTTACTCATACACAGAATAAAATCTGTTTAATTAAAAAAATCAAATATTCAAACAAAAAATTAATTAGGAATGCTGTGATAAAAAAATGTTCACATATTAACTAAAATATTCATTGGTTGCTTATCAAAAATTTTTCCGATTTCAGACGATGAACTAATTCATATATTTACAAAAAAAAGTAAGACGTTTATCGAAAATATTTTCGTTATAAGGTGATTAAAACATTCGGATATTTGCAAACAAATTTTGTCAGCCGTTAATCAGAAGTAATTTCGTATTAGGCGATGTAAAACTTCACATATTAACAAAAAAAGTTGTAAGCGGCTTACTGAAAATATTTTTGTAATGAGGCATTAACAAAATTCACATAATTAAAAATATTATAACATTTTTTCAAGAAGCTGTCGAAAAGGCGTTTAGTTACAAGCAGGGGTAAGCACCAGTTCACCGTCATAAGACCTCAAACAACGAATGTGTAACTATGTTTAAGGGCTATACATTTAAGGTTAGACAGTTCACATTTAACGAGAACTGTCGGCAGTAACGCTTTCTATCGAACACAATTAAAATCCCTCACACTGCACACATACTCCAGATACAGTGCATGCATTTTATGATTTTTTTTTGTTTCCATTCATTAGCTATCATTGCAATCTTTGATAACTAACTTTAGTTATTTACGAAATTTTTAATTGGCCAGTGATAAAAGACTCAAACCAATTTGTTGGTTGTACTTTATGGTCTGCCTTTTTCCGTGTCTTGATGTCTCATACGACACATGCCCTCTGTGCCGGATAACACGTTCATGCCAATAACCCCAACAAACAGTTCAATCTTTTCGAGTGCTTTAACACTTGGTTAAACACATGGCAAATTTTGCCTCTGAGTCAGCCATCGCCCAATGGACAAATGGAAGTGTTAGGCCTATATGCCAACCAAATGTTACAAAATTTGAAATTTTTGAATTGCTACAAAATCTAGAAGCGGTCTCATATTTATCGGAAAAAGTACTCAATTCAGCTATGGACAGATCAAATCTAGAGAAGCGGTCTCATATTTATCGGAAAAAGTACTCAATTCAGCTATGGACAGATCAAATCTAGAGACTCCGACTGTAACCCCCTCTGAGATAATTATATAGGGTGATCTATCTAGAGGTATTGTTTTAGAACAAAAAAAATATAAAAATTCAAATCAAGTGTGGAATCTTTATTGTTAATTTGAAAGGACATTTTATGACATTTATTTTTTGAATATAATTTCCTTCACTACGTCTCAGGGTTTCCATACTGAGGGTCAAATTTTGGATGACTTGTTCGAGCATTTCGACCGGTATGGCTTTAATAACACTCGTAATGTTGGCTTTCAAAATCGTAGCTAGTTTGTCAGCATAGACTTTGGACTTTACGTAACCCCAAAGAAAAAATCTAAAGGAGTGATATCACTCGATCTAGGCGGCCAACTCACGTGTCCAAAACGTGAAACTAGCTGCTTTTCGAATTGACCTCTCAATAGATCCATTGTTTGAGCAGCTGTATGGCAAATGGCGCCGACCTGTTGAAACCAAGTGTCGTTAAGATGACAGGCTTCATTTTTTAAATCATTCACGGTTACATTCTGGGCATCATCATTTTTAAAAAAATATGCACCGATGATTCCACATGCTTATAAACCGCACCAAACCGTGATATTCTCGGGGTATAATGACACCTCTTGAACCTCTTATTGTTGCTCTTCAGGCCAAATGCGGCAATTTTGTTTATTGATTTTGCCGTTGAGCCAGAAATGGGCCTCATCACTGAACAAAATTTTGGTCGAAAGCAGCGGATCTTTCCGTTTCTCACCGAACGCTCATTTCCATAATACAGTTGTCAATATTTGAAGGAAATTATTTTCAAAAAATAATTGCCATAAAATGTCCTTTCAAATTGCCAATAAAGATACCACACTTGATTTGAATTTTTATATATTATTTGTTCTGAAACAATACCTCTAGATGGATCACCCATTAGTATACCCAAAACTTTAGCAGCACCCTTCGTGCCTGCATATCTTTACAGATTCATTTCAATAATAAAGCTATACAAGCCCATATTTTGTTAAACAAATTTGATTTAAAGTATCATCTAAATATGTTCGGTGGTAACATAATAAGATTTCCATTATTTCAAAGAAGTCCACTTGTCCAACAAGCATCATTTCCAACATCAGATGTTCGCATATCTTATGATGTCATTAGGCAAAGAGGCGGAGACAGAGAACGCGCAAGAGATGAATTTAAATCCGTCTCATGGACCTGTTATGATTGAAGGCGACTTAATTATAAGACGGAGATCTTTTGTTTTTATGTATATGAGCGCACACAAATGGGGGAAACGGAACATTCTAATTTAGACAGTTTCGCATAAGATGATTAAGTTATGATCATCGATTCGATGATAGCTTCATTTGTTCGACACACTGGTGAATGTGAAGGATATTTAAATTTCCGTTCGATGCTTCTATGTGTAACACAAGCAAATACTGGTGATCATTATTTCCCGAAAGCTGTAGGAAAATAACAAATCTTGAGGCGTTTTAATACGGAAACAAGTCTAAAATCTATTAACAAAGTCATGAGTTCTTACAACCTTAACTCAACAAAATAATTCTAATGGGTTGCGTTCCTCTTCCCAGTCGCTGACTTTGTTGAATTACCACTCACTGAACCACATTAAAATTCAACAAAGTTGATTTTTTTTCAGGAATGAGACGTAAGAAATGCCTTAAAAACTGTCCAGGGGAGGAGTTTGTGTAGTCTAACAATTTAAACTTGGTATGGCTGCAATACTTTGCGATATTTTGCACATAAAATGTGGTTGCCACTGCATGTGTAACTCTGATCCTATGCGATGGTCATACTGCATACATTGTTTGCGTTCACATGTACGAGTACATATTGCTCATTGCCGAAGAAACTGTCCTAACTCAAAAAATGTTATGTGAAAAAAACAAGAAGTTTTCGGTTTTCATTTTGTATATTCTGCAATCCAAATGAAAACTGACTAAAGTAAAGAGAGTCTCAAGTCGGGCGAGACCGACCCTTACCACAGGTTTCAGACATTCAATATTTTCCTATGCGCGGTCTGATGTCAAACATCAAATATTATTTTAATAGTTGGTTTAATTAATTATCGAAATATGATCACATTTTCAATCACGTTTATGCCGTCTGGAAAACATGCCTGCAAACCAAACAACATTTACATCTAATGAAATTTGCCGATGTTTGGTCGGTTAGACCCCATATCAAGATGAACAATTGAATAGGAGCAATATCAATATTTGGACCGATCTAGTTTTATTGCGGTAATGTTTGTCCTGCGGCAAACTAAAATTATAAATAAATTAAATGCAATGGAAATGTGGCGAACGTTCTTCGGTTTAACCTCTAATTCAATAATTTATAAATTCATTATTGAATTTTTACTCCATAATTCAAGCTGTAGAATTGACTAGTTAGGTTAGGTTAGGTGAGGTTAGGTTATTTAAGGTTTGGTTTGGTAAGGTTAGGTTAGGTTAGGTTAGGTTAGGTTATGTCAGGTTAGGTTAGGTTAGGTTAGGTTAGGTTAGGTTAGGTTAGGTTAGGTTAGGTTAGGTTAGGTTAGGTTAGGTTAGGTTAGGTTAGGTTAGGTTAGGTTAGGTTAGGTTAGGTTAGGTTAGGTTAGGTTAGGTTAGGTTAGGTAAGGTTTGGTTTGGTTAGTTTAGGTTAGGTTAGGTTAGGTTAGGTTAGGTTAGGTTAGGTTAGGTTAGGTTAGGTTAGGTTAGGTTAGGTTAGGTTAGGTTAGGTTATGTTAGGTTAGGTTAGGTTAGGTTAGGTTAGGTTAGGTTAGGTTAGGTTAGGTTAGGTAAGGTAAGGTTTGGATAGGTAAGATTTGGTTTGGTTTGGTTAGGTTAGGTTAGGTTAGGTTAGGTTAGGTTAGGTTAGGTTTGGTTAGGTTAGGTTAGGTTAGGTTAGGTTAGGTTAGGTTAGGTTAGGTTAGGTTAGGTTAGGTTAGGTTAGGTTAGGTTAGGTTAGGTTAGGTTAGGTTAGGTTAGGTTAGGTTAGGTTAGGTTAGGTTAGGTTAGGTTAGGTTAGGTTAGGTTAGGTTAGGTTAGGTTAGGTTAGGTTAGGTTAGGTTAGGTTAGGTTAGGTTAGGTTAGGTTAGGTTAGGTTAGGTTAGGTTAGGTTAGGTTAGGTTAGGTTAGGTTAGGTTAGGTTAGGTTAGGTTAGGTTAGGTTAGGTTAGGTTAGGTTAGGTTAGGTTAGGTTAGGTTAGGTTAGGTTAGGTTAGGTTAGGTTAGGTTAGGTTAGGTTAGGTTAGGTTAGGTTAGGTTAGGTTATGTTATGTTATGTTATGTTATGTTATGTTATGTTATGTTATGTTATGTTATGTTATGTTATGTTATGTTATGTTATGTTATGTTATGTTATGTTATGTTATGTTATGTTATGTTATGTTATGTTATGTTATGTTATGTTATGTTATGTTATGTTATGTTGTGTTATGTTATGTTATGTTATGTTAGGTTATGTTAAAAACGGCTGTCTGCGAGAAGACTCACTTAGGCCATCATTTTTAGTTGGCCCATTGTGGTACTCCACAAACATTAAACCATTGTTCATATGTGACGCGCAAAATAGAAAGGGACCAGTTTTGTTCAGGAGAGCCATTTTAAAGATTACGTCCCTTTCTAATTGCGCTTAGAATCTTCAACTTCACTTTCATAAAACGCGCATATCTCTGGGAGGGAACACTTTTGGGGCATGGGATCGGTCTCATTCGATGCTCAGATGTTGTCCACATCAAAAAAAGTGAAAAGTTGATGAAAAGTTTTGTTTAGGAGAGCCATTTTAAAGATTAGGTCCCTTCTTTGAGCTTAGAATCGTCGACTTCACTTTCATAAAACGCGCATATCTCTGAAGGGAACACTTTTGGGGCATGGGATCGGTCTCATTCGATGCTCAGATTTTGTCCACATCAAAAAAGAAAAAAAAAATGAAAATTGATTTTTTTTTACCCTTAGGTCCCATTCTCTATGAGCTGTCACATATATTAAAAACAAAAATAAAAAAATAAATACTTAAAGAAATAAATAAATAAATTAATACTTTAAGATAGAGGTAGGACATTCTACTTATTGTAACCTCCCAGATTTTTTGGTAAATTTAGATATGCGCCCGATGTGTATTACAGTTAGCTCCGTTAGGGACTCCATAAGCCAATTGCCGAGGATGCTCTTCCGCTCTTCAAAACCTACATCGGCCCTTAAAATATAACCACCCTTTATTATAAACAAAACCTTAATTATCTTCGCAATCAAATTTAAAGGTAAATATTGGAGGCTTTATGTATCTCTAAGCTAGGAAAATTGTCGCCAGTTATAATACCCAGTACCACACTATGGTGCAAGGCAGACATGCAAAAAAGTCCAGAGTGAGACACGGTCAACTATGGTGTGGCCTACGGAGGCCTTCACCATGGTGCTATAGAGAAGACTTATCGCTTCTGTACGAAATTTGACAAATATCTGAATCAACAAGGGAGTTAAAGAGTGGCAAGAGTGAAGTTTGGAGGGATCTTTTAAATGGCAATATGGGCCGATATATTTTTATCATGTACTCTGCTGATTGTGGATTTGAATGCGGAACACTGACATAAAAGATGTAAAGACGTTTCCTGCACGTTTTCGTCATGACACCTTCTACAGAAATCATTGTACGTAAGGCCCATTCTTTTTGCATTATCGTCCAGCCTGTTGTGAACGGTCAACACCAAAACCACCTTTTTCATCCTTTCTTTTGATAGAGTTATTAGCTGTTTATTTCGCCTCTTATCATACTATAAGCGTGTGTGCCGATACTTGGACTCGTTTCTCCATTTGCAATTCGCAATTTCGAGGAGATGCAATTCGATTATTTTTTTACATGCCTTGAGAGAGATGACAGTGTGTGCTCACAAGAACACTAAAGTGTGTTTGGTCCTTCATAAGAAAATATTTATTGAAAGCAGTAAAAATGCCCTTATGTTCGACCAGGCCGAACCTTATATTTCTTCAACCGTGCCTAGCAAACCAAGGCAACTCGCTAAGGAGTTCACTAAAGTGATAACTTTCCACAATACTTTCACAAGAATATAAAAATGATTTTGTTTACAAAAAGCTATAAATAATTTGCGTTAAAATCCGTTTGTTTTAAATAATTAAAATTTTTGGAAAGAAAGTATCTCAACAGTATCCTTTAGTGAGTTTAAGTGAGCTCGGGAATAACTTTTTTCTATTACAAATTTTCAAATCAGTAAAGTAATCGTCTTTGTGACCACTTACTCGTTAATAAGCTAGTACCAATAGAACACGCCTATTACACTAGCACTAATGAGTGGCCTGACGTCATTGTCGAATAGCGTTTACCTACTAGTATTCTTACAGTGTTATAACTGATCAGAGGCTACTATTTAAAAGTAGGCTGCTAAATATATATAATGAGAATTAGTTTCAGTAAAGTTTTCCACCAAACTAAGACAACACAATTAACACTTTTCGCATATGCTCTCTCTTGTAAATAACCATTTAGTTTGAAATAAAAACATATTACCCAACCAATAGCTTTTCGTTAGTAACATACACATGAATATGTACAAATTTATAAAAATATCAGTCAATAACAATTATTTAAGAACAATTTTGTTCTTCAATAATTGTTATTGACAAAAAACAAAACATTGACAAAAAATTTCAAAAAACTTATACCATTCTGATAAATTATTGGTTACTATTTTTCGATACATTATATTCGATAAAAATTGTAAACAACTTTATAAAAATCTTCACTTTCTCTATGTTTTCAAGTCAGAAGTATCCGAGGAGACGGTTTTGCATCTCAACTGAAAATTTAAAATTTTTGAGTTAACACCATTTTATCAAACAAGTGCCATATATTGTGGCATGGCATAAGGATTCCTAACATTTTGCCATTTTCTTATAAAAATCCATGGAAACAACAGTTAGCGATATGGACCAAAGACTGCCATGTCATGTCATGGTAATGAATTTTTTTGCATCGCATAAAAAGGCTAGCCAACTAAACTCAAGTTGGCAAAAATAGAAAAAGTAAGTTGAAAAATAAAACAAAATTAAAGCGGTTGGGCTCGTATGGCACAACGTATGTAAGCGTACATATTTAATATTCGAAAAATGTATGTGAGAGTGGTAAATGTATATATGTACAAATTAATATGAAGACATTTATATATTCATATTATATTTTTATTTTATATAGGATGTGTGCTAAATACCGGTACCTTATTTGAATCATAAATCCTTCTAGCACTGATAAAATTTCATTACCACTGACAACATTTCATGTCAACTTTTTAGTCAAAAACTCCACAGATTAAAATATCAATATTCCTTATTTATTTTTTGAAAGTGCTTAATTGAAGTTTTTTAAAAAAAAACTCATGCGATGGGTGCAGAAAACAAGGCCAGTGTCAACTTAGAAATTCACATATTCAAATGAAAAATTATTCAAAAACAGTCTGGTAAAGAAATTCAAGAAATCAGAAATAACTCTCTCAGCCGTTTATTAAATTATTATATTATTTTTTTCAATTTCAGCTAATAAGGCCTATTATGATTTTTGCAAATAAAATACAGTTCTTAAGGGGACTCGTACTCAAACAAGAAGAGGTCTTATTGGCGAATTCTAAATTGGTTCGAATCTTTACCTCGTAACTTCCTCGTTCCAGCCGTCGAAGATCTGATATAATAAATTAACCAGGAGCATGAACTTCACCACATTCTCCACCAACCGCGGGTTAACCCAAAAGCTGTGAAACACTTTAATTTCCATTCATCACGATTTTCACACAGCTTGTACGTACATATGGGCAAGCTATCGTTTCCAAATCTGTGCAGTTACTTCCGAAAACATCCATGACCAGCTAAGAACTGCTTAAGACCTGCTGCTGAAAAAAAGTTTCTACAATTTGATGAATTCCTACATCAGTTTGATGAATTTGGACATCACTTTCCAACCTACAGTAATTCTCTCTAATTTAATGTAGAAATTTTCAGCAATTTTAAAAAAGTTGTACATTATTTTTTTAAAGAGATGACTAAAGTTTCGGTTATACCTGCTTTACCATCTACCAGGACTAACAACCAAAATAAATAAAAATCGTCGTTTTAAAAAAACTGCTTAAGAACTGCTGCTAAAAAAAAGTTTCTACAATTTGATGAATTCCTACATCAGTTTGATGAATTTGGACATCACTTTCCAACCTACAGTAATTCTCTCTAATTTAATGTAGAAATTTTCAGCAATTTTAAAAAAGTTGTACATCATTTTTTTTAAGAGATGACTAAAGTTTCGGTTAAACCTGCTTTAGCATCACCAGGCCTACCAAACTAAAATAAATAAAAATCGTGGTTTAAAAAAAAATCTTTCTTTTTTGAAAATATAAATCGTCGTAAAATCGTTACACATAAGTAGGGCAATTTTTACATAGGAAATTTACTTGTTTCACAAGTAAATACTCTCGAAAGCTATGTGATCGCAGTTCTTGTTGTTTCTCAAATTGGGAATTCAATGAGCTAAAATTTATGTACATTACACCACATGTTAGACATGTTTGGTCTAGGTGGAATACAATTTATTTATACCTATTTCGTACTTATTGCCTTATTTTGAGTGAAAGAAGAAATAGCATTATAACATCGCTTTGGTCTGTAAAATACGTAATACTTTTTTCAATCAAAATCCATATTTATAAAGAAACCAAAAAAAAAATGTTTCTGTTTTTAATTTCCTTGATCCGGCTGGAATATCAATCTTTGTCTAAACATTTTTGTCTTCGTACATTATTGCAAAGACATGTGATGCTCATACAGTTTCTTATTATAAACTTATCGAATCCTAAGGATTCTTTCTTATTTCACATTATTTATTAGTTTTTTTTAAATCTCAATTTTTGTCTTTTTTACACTGAAATGTCGTCAATCGTCAAATTTAAGTTTAAAAACTTTCGTCCATCGTCAAATTTTAATTTAAAAATTTTAAAATGACGGTAAATCGTCAAAATTGGCATCCCTACCATAACCCGACACCAAGCAATGAATGTGATTACTCTTAACATCAGGCAGATTCGCATATAACGAGAACTGCTGGCAGCAGAGTTCACCACCGAATAAACTAAACACAATAAAAATCGTTCGTATGTGTATTGTTGTTGGCTCTGGCTTTCTCATAAGAAATATGTACAATAGGGATACAACCAATTTTTTGGCATAGTACCATGAGGTCAACCATGTCCTAGTAACCACGAAAATCATAATCTTTTGTAATTTTTCTGGAAAAAGTTCACGCACCAATTGGTTTTTCTAAACAGCTGTAAGTTAAAGCTAGCTTGCATAGAATTTAAAAGCTCAATTCTTATTGGCCAATAGCAACTTAACGAATTAATAACAAAACTTCGTTAAGTGGGGATTTGGATCTCCTAGGCTCATTGGTCAATTATCAACAGGCTGCCACCTGCGATAAATGTTGCAAGTGTTAGTAAACGAATTAACTATTAGCATTATGAGAGATTATTCGTTACACATTTTTATTTTTGTTCGTTAAAAAAGGTTAAAGATGCGTTTTGGTTTGCTGGAAAAATCTCTTACCATCTGTAAATATTAATGCAATTTCATACTTAAGTTTTTTTTATTTTAAATAAACATATTATTAAGTTTTCTTAACCAAAAAGAAAATTAAAATTTTTCAAAACTTCATCGCGGTTGGTGCGTGAACTTTTTTGACCTTAGCGAAAAAATAAATATACGTTCCCTTATAGTTTTTTATGCTCTATTGGACTGTGCTATGCCAATTTTGATATTTTAAAAAATTGTTAAAAAGTTGTATCCCTAATGTACAACGTGTAAAACTGACGCAGGAAAATGCCATATAAACTAAATAACTAAAGTTGAAGAGTATATTCATCAAATCAATTAATTTTTTATCAATAAGATTAACAACTATTGAAGAGTCTTATTCATTGATTTAATGTACGAGTACATATTTTTTCACGTGTTCTTTGCGGCCAGGCTGCATTATTTGGATGAGATTTTGCTTCCATCTTCCATTTGTGTGTGTTCCAGTGACACACAAATTTGTGACGTGTTCCAGAGCGACTGCAAGTGTCTAATGTACGCTCTTTCTGTCGATTTGGTATCTTTATGATCTGTTCTCCGGTATCCTGTTATTTTTACTTTTAATCTCTCTGGATAAGAGGTTTATAGGTATAAGAACTACTACTACTCAGGCAGCCTTCTTAGATATGTCTTTAGTCGACGTTAGCGTTTTATTCAATTATTTGAAACTCACAAATGGTTCTAAACGTGATATGTCTATAAGTCAACGTTAGCGTTTTCTCAATCTTCTCACGGTCAAATCTGCCGCTCACACCGGTAAGACATTTAGCATCATTGCGTTAACGACAGTGGCTAATAGCCATGGTCGTGCTGGTTTGCGTACTCCGATATTAGGCAGAAGCCTGGCTGGCGAGGCCAAGGTTCTCGCCGTCCGGTCGCATACGAAGTCAACGTGATCCTTAAAACACAGTCTGTTGTCGATCAGGACTCCAGGTATTTCAGAGACCGAATTCATTTAACGACTTGGTTCACCTATCATACGTTTTCTGTACCCTAACGATTTTCGACTCGTAATCAATACTGCTTCGATCACAAATTCAGTCTCACTTATAAATCTTCAGACGATTCTTTGAAGTCGTACGAGTAATTGTCTTGCCTAGTTCACCTCAATACCCATAATTAGCGAAATCTTCGTAATTCCAAAAACACGTCGGTTGCTAAATCTCTATCTTTCTACCAATGTCGATATTGGCTTGGAAAAATCCGACCAAATTCCATGGAAATACAGGGTGCCGCAAAACCACAGTTGCGTTTTAAATGTTTCATAACATTTTAAATTTATTTATATTTTAATTTCAGAATTTTATAAAGCAAACTTGGGGAATTCGAAATGGAACACTACACAACAGAACAGCGATCAGCAATTGTTGAATTTAATTTTAAAAATCAAGTCAATTGTTTTGACGGGCGTGTGCATGTTTGTATCGATGTTGTCCGCAGGGTTCCATTTGTGGTCCATTTATTTGGAACCTAACGATGGACCCGTTGTTGCGGCAACTCAGTCTAGAGTGTAAGGTTTGTGCCTATGCCGAAGACTTACTCATCCAGGTTGACTCGCAGTCTCGTTCCGCGATAGAACAGCTAGGCTCCAGGGTGATGGACATTGTAAGTGCTTGGGATTCGCGCGTTGGTGTTGAGGTGGCAAGGAACAAGTCTGTGACAATGTTGCTGAAAGGCGCAATGTCACGGAACCGTCATCCCATTATAAGGTTAGATGGAGTTGTCCTTTCGTACAAGACCCAAGTCAAGTACCATCTTGTCTGCTTGCGGGAGAAATTGACCAGCGTAGTGGGGCAGGTACGCAGGATTCTAAGGACAGATGGGGTCTTATTAGACGTGCTGTACGCGTTATGGCCGGTGGTCTGTTCGTTGACTGTGCGACATATAGATCATCGGTCTGGTATGAGACTGCCAGGTCGGCTGTCAAGCTGTGCAAGACTCTCTCTTGTCAGAGGGTTGTCTTGCTTGCGTGTCTACCAGTGTGTGACACGGTCTCTACTGAGGCCCGTCAGGTGCTGTTAGATGTAAATCCGCTTGACCTTGAGGTAATACGTTGCGGTATTACTTTCAAGATCAAGAGAACATTGGCATTGTTGCCTAATGATTGGGTGATAGAGGGAGTGGAGAGTATCGCCGAGCGGGATCGCAAAGCGCTTTTGCGTAAGTGTGTCACATCCAGATGGCAGTCTAGATGGGAAGCCAGCGAGACCGGTCGGGTGACGTACAGGTTCATTTGGGATGCTAGGTTTGTCGCGAGTAACCCGGATTTTGGCTTCGGCCTTTATATGGGTTTCTTGTTGACCGGGCACGGCTCTCTTAATGCTTTTTTGCATGAGAGAGCCTTGCGCGATAGTCAGTCATGCAGTTGCGGAGCGCCAGTCGAGGACCGGCTGCATGTTCTGTGCGAATGCCCTCTCTATGACGACATACATGACCTGGACGCCATGGGCGTTGTTTTCTCTGACGGTCAGTAAGGTGCACTCCACTAGCGCATGTCAAGCTAGGATTAGCCAGTTCGCCTGTCAGGCCTTCTCTACACGTCGTGTTGTTGTTGTCTAGTCTCGTGTCCCCTGTAACCGGCGGTGGTTCTCTTTTGACCTGACGTTTGCTGCTACGGAGGGCTACCAGTCCCCTGGTAACATGGCACTGAAGCTGTGAGTAACCTTGGTTACGGAACCTGACCGGAGGTTATCCGGTACCACGGTTGACTGGGGCTTATAGGATTTTCTAAAGACTCCACCTAGTCATTATAGGCCCTCGGGCCTTGTTGGGGTTACGGTCGGGCCTAGCCTTAGTACATGGGTGCCGTTCACCGCTTTGAGCAGTCAGGAAACCATGTCCAGACAGACCGTAACATCTATATAGGGGCACTTGTGTCTGCATATATACTATCTCATGACCGTGCCTTTAACTGGGGGTTAAAGGCACGGTCGCGATGTATGGCTCGAAAACTGGCAGTAACTCGGCTACGAGGTCTGACCGGAGACTACAGTCTGGTACCACGGGTAGTCAGGAGCCCCAGAATTGTTGTTCTGGCCTGGCTAGGTGCGGTCCTTTGGGGAGTATCGTGGCAGCTTTGGTTTAAACCCAAATCTCGGGGAGAGCTACAGCTCGGTGTGGAGTTGCATTGCAATCGGTTACTGTGACCCATAGAACAGCAGAGGTGTTAGATAGTCCTCGGCCCCTGACCAAGGGGGAAGTTGTGTCCATATAAAATGCTTCGAATTGGTACCGGCGGGATTTGCCTTAAGGGCCTCTGGCCGTCCCTTGGTAATGGCTCCAGTTGCGATGGCGCACCATGGTTGAAGCTATCAAAGCGAGAATCATGTCAAACACTCGGACGCTGGACCTTCAGAACCAACAATATAAGTAAACAGCTGGATTGGAAATTTTCTTCAACATGGTACAGTAAGAAACCTTCTGTGTACCGGAAGACCACGTACGGTCCACACGGACTAAAATATCCAACGTGTTGTGGATAGTGTGCACGACAGTCCAAAGACATCAACAAGAAGACGTTCGGTACAACTGGGGCTATCGCGGAGGTCCGTTGGAGGATTTTGAGCGCATTGCACTTGTTCCCGTATAAAGTTTAGCTTGTAGAAGGATTGAATCTAATAAGCTACCAACAACGACTTGATTATGCCATTTCATTACGACAAAATGCAGAAGAAAATCCGGATGCCGTTAACAATTTGATAATAAGCGATGAGGCCCATTTCCAATTGAATGGTTTCGTAAACAAACAAAAGTGCAGGATATGGCTACGGAGAATCCGAGAACAGTTCATCAGCAACAATAATTACAACCACTTAAGTGTGCTGTTTGGTGCGGTGTATCGTCTGAGAGGATCATAGGTCCATATTTCTTTGAAATTGCACATGGCGCCTCAGTTACCGTAACTGAGTGCTGAATATCGAACAGTGCTGAATATCGAACGATGCTGACAAATTTTTTGAGGCCAGCAGTAGGAAACCATCCTTACGTGTGGTTCCAACAAGATGGAGCCACAGCCCACACTGCAACGGACACAATGGCTCTGTTACAGGACCTTTTTGGCGAACGCATTATTTCGCGCAGAAGCGATTTCAATTGGCCCCCACCTTCACCGGATTTAACAGCGCCAGACTGTTTTCTTTGGGGTTATTTGAAAGAAAATGCATACGTAAATAAGCCAGCGACCATAACACAGCTAAATCAAAACATTCGCCATGAAATTCAAGCCATTACATCGGAAATTTTACGAAAAGTTATGCAAAATAAACTGGAGAGAGCACGAATGTGCGCAGCCGAAAATGGCCACCACTAGGGATATAATTTTTCATACTTAAGCTTAATATTCCCTACTGATGTACTACGAGGGCTGCTTTATACATATATCTGGCCTAATAATGAAAATGCGAATATTTATCATCAAAAATGGTTTTATTGTTTTTCAAAGTATTCTCCATCATGATTTATACGCTTTTGCATGCGATCAAACCAATTGTCGAAGCACTTTGTCCACTCCGATTGAGACACCTCGAAAACATGGTTTTCCAATGCTTCAACAGTATCTTCTAGCGACGAAAATCATTGACCACGCATTTTTTCTTGATGTGCGGGAATAAAAAGAAGTCATTGGGTGCCAAGTCAGGGCTGTACGGCGGATGACCCATCAATTCGGCGTTTTGGCCGGTCAAAAAGGCGCTGGCCTGAGCCGATGTATGAAAGCTCGCATTGTGATGGTGCACAATGATTCGTCTTCCTTAGTTCTTTTTTCGAATTTCTCCGAAGACTTCAGGTAAACAAATTGTGGTTAACCACCCAGATTTGACCGCCCTACGTTGCTCAAGCGGAACAGTCGCCACATGACCAGTTTTGCCGAAGAATCAGGCGACCATTTGCTTCGAAGTACTTCTTCCACGAACAACTTTCGGTGGATTTGGCTCGTCTTCGAACACACGGTCGATTGCTGTTTTGTTTCAGGCTCATACGCATAGATCCATGATTCGTCACCTGTGACGATCTTATAAACGTCTTTTAAAGCACCGCGACCGTATTTTTTCAAAATTTCTTTGCACCGATGGACACGAGCCTTTTTTGAGCGATTGTCAAATTGTGCGGGATCCAACTAGAACAAATCTTTTTTACGGCCAGGTGTTCATGCAATATCGAATGCATGCTGGTGGAAGAAATGCTCAAGGATGCCTCTATCTCACGGCGACCGTATTTTTTCAAAATTTCTTTGCACCGATGGACACGAGCCTTTTTTTGAGCGATTGTCAAATTGTGCGGGATCCAACTAGAACAAATCTTTTCTACGGCCAGCAATATCGAATGCATGCTGGTGAAAGAAATGCTCAAGGATGCCTCTATCTCACGGATGCCACATGACGATCTTGCATTCTTGCAGTTCACGCACGACATCAATGTTCTCTGGCAAAAGGCCCGTTTTTGGGCGACCTTCGTCTTTGAGCGAGCGTCGGCCACGATTGAATTCATTAAACCAGTTTTTCACAAATTGATATTTTCAAGTCACTGTAAACAACACAAATGATGGTCGTACGTCAAAACGTTCTGAGTGTACGTTTAGGCTAAAAAATGTCAAACATTTCATTGGAAATGTCAGATGGCGCCAGACAACACTTAGTGTTGCCTAGGTCAGAAATATAGCAACCCTCGTATATAACAAAAAATAATAATAATAATTAGCTAATAAATAAAAACTTATTAAACATCCAAACCACAACGGTAGTTTTGCGCCACCCTGTACATACAGTTTTACCCATTGCCGACCCCTTTGGTCACCGTACCCAATCTTAGGGTTAAACAGCAAAACTTGAAATTAAATCTTAAGCCAAGCGAAACCAGCGAAACTTCCATATCCATATCGCGCAGCCAGCAACATTCAGCAGGGTACAATGGCCACAACAACACCAACGATTTCTGCCTGGGCGCAGCACGCTGGCGAGGCGAGGCTAGCAAGCGAGCGCAGAGTTTTACGAATGTCTGACAACCAGTCATTAAGCTCTGGAAATGATTCTTCTTGCGCCAGAGTCTTGAAGAGTAAAAGGAGTGTCCACATTAAAAGGGGCACACATATAGTCATGGAACCACAGCAGCAACAACAACGGCGTTGCTTGCGATGAAATTATCAAGTGAAGCTATAGAAAAACATATGCAAGCACATGATGTGGACGTGTTGCATGCCAGCAACAGTGTTCGCGTTGGTACGTTTTCTTGGTTATGGGCAGTCGAGGCAAGCTTGCTGTAGCTGCAATCATCGCAGATTGTCTGTTCGCAAGTCCGCCTGTCCGGCAGTCTTTTCGTTTGCTGTGCTTACAGTGTTTTTTCCTTATTTTTCCCTGTATGTGTTAATTCGACTTCTAACAAGTTTTTGTTTTTTTTTTGCTTTGCAACACTACAGCATTTTGCTGTTGCTGCTTATTTTCTTCGAAGTTTGTCCGCTATTCGTTGTTTCTTTTAAGCGAACATTTCGCTGGATGGTGTGTGCGGAATATATGTATATATTTGTCTTTGTTGTTTCCATCGTTGAATGGTGTCGTCGTCGTTGTCGACGTCGTTATCGTCTTAGTTGGATTTTAGTGTCTTAAATGTCGCTGCAGGGGCAAGAAGATAGACGCCATATCGGTTTTATTAGCGGACATGGTGATTTTGCAACATTTCAGCATGATTGGCTGGCTGGCGACCTTTAAGAGGCATTTTTAAATATGGAGGATTATTAAATGCTTATCGAAATCATTGGGTGTCAACTTGTTTATTAAGTTTTAGTTCGAATCATGTTGACTTTGAGTAAATGAATAAAGAAATTTCATTCTTGTATTGTTTTTTGAACAATAGTATGATTGCGCCAATATTAATATTGTTGAAATGTAACAATAGTATTGCTGAAATGTCGCAATAGTGTTGTTGCCAAATTTACAAGTGTAAATGTGGTTGTAGCAACAATATAAATATGGTTGGTGAGGCAAAAGTATTGTATTTGGGATTTTTTGTTAACAATAATATGATTACGTTAATCATACTGTATGTTTGTAATTTTTCTTAATTTGAATATTTTTTTGTTACGAATCTGATTCAATAATAGTATTTTTAAATCGTCGTTCCGAAGTTATCTTCACGTAACTCCAAAAATTTTATAAAATATTATCGTCTGCTATCCTTCATTTTTTATATAGAACAAACAATGTGAAAACAATCCTTCAAAATTTTTTTCAGAACCAGGTCATTAGTGCAATAGACCGGTTCACGCAGTCCATAGTGCAATAGACCGGTTCCTAAAATTAAAAGAAATTAAAGTCCATTAGATTTAATACCAAAATTAAAAAAACTACCTATCCAAAAACTTTGTGCTAAAAGTGATAGAAATGATTCCGACCGATTTCATAGTTTATTCGTCTTTAGCAAATCAATAAATTTTCATTAAGTTCCATTCAGTAAAATTAAATATAATAAATACAATTTATTTTCTCTGCAATATAAAACGTCTGCAAGTGAGCGCACCTTTCAAACATCAAGCCTACGAAAACAAGCGAGAAAGGGAGTCATTCAGAAACCATTTTTGAAAAAGATCTTAATACGCGTACAAAGATAAACATAAATCCAGACAAAAAGAAAGATATTGAAAGCCTCTATGTTTTCCTTCCAGAAAATCATGTGAGACTCTTTTTTTTTTTTTTTTTTTTTTTAATTAGCCAACACTCAGGAGTTTTCCCCTATACATGCAATGCATTGCGTTGGTCGTTGGAAAGCAAGGGATCGAAGGGGGGAAAGAGGGAGTAATGTTTATTGACATTCGCCTTGAATTTCTGGATGTCGTAATTGGTGGGAAATACATTTGCCGGAAGTCGATTCCACATACGGACAGTACGGGCGAAAAACGAATTCGATCTGTAGTGTACAGTGCGGTCAACCGGCCAATCGATAACAAATGGGTGTGAATTTCTGGAAAGTCGTGTATCCCTGCCAAACATCCTCACGTCAGGAGTAAGGCCACGAATGTCTGAAGAACACACACCATGGAAATAGCGATAGAACAGCGACACACAGCCCACATTCCGACGATGCTCCAGGGAAACAATAGAGTTGGATACCCTACTGTTTCCTATCAGCACCATCGCTCTCCTTTGAACACGGTCCAGAAGCTCCAAGGATGATTTTGGAGCACCTGCTCATATATGGGAGTTGTATTCCATCTTTGGCCTGATGTAGGTTGTATAGATATCGAAAAGATCAGAAGGAGTGAAATATTTTTTGCACCGCTTTAGGAAGCCTATACACTTGAGTGCTTCTTTCTAAGCTCGAGTGGTACATAGATATATTTGATATTTTTGTGTTATTACTAGTATTATCTAATAAATATGTTTGTAAGAAAAAAGTTTTACTTTCGTTTACAATAAAATGCATTTAAGAAAACCAGTTCTAAATCCTTTTATCTTCCAATATCCATCTACATTAGTAAAAACAAAACCCCTATTAACTTTATCCAAAAATATTATTGAAATATGGGACAAAAACAATATGTATGTATATACATATAAATATTGTGATAATTTTTTTCCAAATATTATTTTTGGCACATACGTGAAGATAACAATTTTGTTTTAATTCATAAATTTCATATATTTTTTATTGTATATCCACACAAATGGTTCATACGGTAACATAACGCGTTAACTTTTTAGCAAAACTGGATACACAACAAAATGACACTACCTGGAGACAGGACAGATCGATAGCTCTCAAAAAATTATACCAGGAGGTGGTAATAAATCATTTTTTAAGATAACTTCGGAACGACGAAATGTTAATAAAAATTTTTAAACAAACAAACTGCTTTGGATTTTGTTAACACAGATATTTTTAATAAATGAAACACTTACATTTTCTAAACGGGTTGTTTCTACTGTTAAATCGCTTTTGCTATTTTGAATTTTATTTTTTTAAATAATTTTCCTAATGCAGATCTCTAATGTTGACACGTTACCTAATCCTAATAAATAATTTTGGAGCTCATAACATGGTTGCGTGTGAATCAAGCTACAGTGTGGTTATGTGTAAGTAAATCATACTATTGTTGTGAGGAAAAAAATATTATTGCTCTTTGAATATTGCTATCCCAACCACACTTTTTTTTAACATGACCACATTCAATTATAGCTCAGAATGGTATGAAAATGTGCCCAAATTTCACATGATTCTAAAATAATGATATAATCATTTAATTTACGAAATATTCATCTTATTTGTTCATTCATCATATTATTGACGAATACATTTGGTATATTTTGTGCAGAAAGTTTAACGAATTTTTACTCATATATTTTATGAAAAGTTTCCTATTTTGTATGAAAAGTCAACGTTTATATTTTATTCGTAATGTTTAGGAACATTTTCGTATAAATTTCATAACGTTCGCACAAATATCGTAATTTTTGCTTTATATATTTTACGAAGGAACAACTTGGTAGATTCGTTGAATAAGCGTTTAAAAGCCCTTCCGGATAAGGCGGCAGAATGATGATACATCTCGGTCTTATGGTTGCTGTGACTTGGCATATGTCATGCCAAGTCTTCTCAGGGTGAAGGTACACCTACGTCGTTTAAAAGCATTCGTTTGCGTTACGGAGTGTCTGACGACCTTGTCGTTGTGTATCTGCGAGTTATTGTCCTGGTAGCTAAGTAGCTAAGTACTTGTCGCCTAGTAAAGGGTAATTAAATTTTTAAGGGCCGATGTTGATTTTGAATAAAACACAATTTATTAGAAAATTATTGTCATATCTTTTTATTATGATAATATTGGTATGAATAAAATATCGGTCAAATGGCCGCCGCCACCTCGGCGGCACACCTCCGTCCGATGGTTAAAATTTTCGATGACCCAAAGGCATAATTGAGGTTCTATGCCGTTATTAGGCCGAATTATCTCATCCTTCAGCTCTTGAATTGTTGCTGGCATAACGACGCACACCTTTTCTTTCAAATAACCCCCAAGAAAGAAGTCGAACGGTATCAAATCCAATGATCTTGGCGGCCAATTAACATCGCCACGACGTGCGATTACACGGCCATTGAATTTGTCGCGCAAAAGAGACATTGTTTCGCTATCTGTGTGGCAAGTGGCACCGTCCTGTTGAAACCATATACCGTCCACATCCATATCTTCTAATTCGAGTCATAAAAAGTTCATTATCATCTAACGATGGCGAACACGATGTACAGTAACTGCCTGACCGACCTCATTTTGGAAATAATACGGACCAATGATGCCGCCAGCCCATAAACCGCACCAAACAGTCACTTTTTGTGGGTGCATTGTTTTTTCGGCAATCACTCTTGGACGAATCCACTGAGGTAAAAATGTGCCTCATCACTTAAGATGTTTTTCATCGAAAATTGATTTTCATTTTTATAATAAGCCTAAATAACTTGAAATAACTTTATAAAAATTGTCGCTTTTAGGGTCTATTTTATAAGTAAGTTAGTAATTTATATATAAGTAAGTAAGTAAGTAAGTTATAAGTTATTGTAGCATAAAACAAGTAAAAAATGTTAAGTTTGACTGTGCCGAACTTTGGATACCCTCCACCAGATTCCCAAATAAAACCAAATTTATTGCGGAAGTGTGTTATATATAAAAATCTTTATATAGAAAATTTCTTCTCGATAGGTCAAGTTTGTAGTGGGTTATTGTCATATTATTTTTCAAGGCCCATGAGACCGTTTGTGTGGGAGGTACCAGTAGGGCCTTTCCGATCTTAGCCAAATTTAGCGCAAAAGTCTGTTCTATATATTAATCTTTATTCCGAAAATTTCGTCTCGATATGTCAAGTGTGTGGTGAGTTATTATCATATTATTTTTCAAGGCCCATGAGACCGTTAGTGTGGGAGGTACCAGTAGGACTTTTCCGATCTCAAGCGTATTCATCGTAGAAGTGTTAATCTTATGAAATTATTAAGTGAAATTAAAATTTAGATGATTGCGCCTATATAGAGATTATTATTTGCAAAATTTCAGTGATTTTGCTCAAGAAACTGGACGGATATTTCGAAGTAAAAAATGTCGGTAGTGTCGTTGAGGGTCTCCAACACCAACTTCCAGTAAAGTTATATAGCCCATTTTCAATACCAACCATGCTAGGTTAACTACACATGTTTTCAGCTCCCTAGCTATTTTCATGAATGCTCTATCTTGTTTTCAACAGACGGACAGCCGGACAACATGGCTAGATCGTCTTAGAATTTTACTAGGATCAAGAATATATATATACTTGTTGGGTCTCCGATCATTATTTCATGGTGTTACAGAAAGAATGACAACACTAATCTGCCCTCCATTGTATGGTGGAGGGTATGAAAAGATTAAAAATTAGTACTTTTGCTACTGAATAACATGAATTCGCTAATTTTAAATCTTAAAATTTTTCCAATAAAATTTATTTACCTTTTTTATTTTTATTAAAAATATTTTTAAAACAATGAGTACTTAGTAGGGACAAAAATGCTGTTACACACGTTTTATGCTGCAAAATAAAAAGTACTGAATGTTTTTGGACCAAAAGAATCTACTTATTCGAAATGTCCACCTTTACACACGCCTTAAGTCGCACTGGCCAATTGTCAATAGCTGCACGAACCTCGTCCATTGGAAAATTGGCCACAGCTCGAACCAAAGCAGTCTTAAGAGATCCAATGTTGGGGTATCTTTTGTAATCCAATGGGTACAAATCTGTACTGCCTGAGGGCCATTCATCAATGGAAATGAACGCTGGCAAATTGTTTCGAAGCCAATCCTGGGACGTTTTAGCCTTATGGGCCGGCGCAGAATCCAGCTGGAAAGTCCATGGCTGGTTTTGGAACAGGGAATTGTTAAGAGGCTTCACAACAGCTTCCAAAACGGTTTCTTGGTAAACTTTGGCGGATGTTTTGACTCCTTGTTCGCTAAAATGCAGGTCAATGACCCCATCGTAAGAGACACCCCACCAAACCATGACTGAAGCTGGGTGCTGACCCTTTTCCACCCTTGGGATCAGTTCAAATGCTTCCTTATATGGCCGCGCATACATTCTATCATTTTGCTTCCTGAACGTTAAAAATTTTTTCATCGGTGAACAAAATTTTTCTGTGCAAGTTATCAGCGTGTTTTACCAAAAGACGTGTGCATTTTTCAATCCTATTTTTTTTTAAAGCTGCAGTCAATAAATGTCGGTTAAGTCGTTTAATAGCCCCAAGTTCCAAGTCTTTTTTAATGATTCGACTCATGGACTTTTGCGTGATATTCATCTCACGGGCCATGATTTTCTGTTTTCGGAATGGTTTTCTGTGAATTCTTGATTTAACGGCTTTCATGACATGCTGAGTTCGAACAGAGCGTGGGCGGCCCGACCGATGGCGGTCTTTTACATCTTCAGTCTCCTCAAACAGTTTCATGCATCGGTAGGCAAACATGCGGCTAATCCCTAGTGGCCGAAGCCTTTTGAAAATATCGCTATTTTCATTTCACGCTGGCGGTGAACAAAATTTTTTTGTGCAAGCTATCAGCATGCTTCACCAAAAGACGTTTGCATGTTTCAATCCTATTTTTTTTAAAGCTGCAGTCAATAAATGTCCGGTACGTCGTTTGAAAGCCCCAAGTCTAAAGTCTTCTTTAATGATTCGACTCATGGACTTTTGCGTGATATTCATCTCACGGGCCATGATTTTCTGTCTTCGGAGCGGATTTCTGTGAATTCTTGATTTAACGGCTTAGATGACATGCGGAGTTCGAACAGAGCGTGGGCGGCCCGACCTGTGGCGGTCTTTTACATCTCCAGTTTTATTCATCGGTAGACGAACATGCGGCTAATCCCTAGTGGCCGAGGCCTTTTGAAAATATCGCTATATTCCATTTCACACTTGAAAAGCGCTATTACAGCGATACGGTTCTCATTATCTGACCACTCCATGATGAAAGTTGAAACAATTTTAAAACCCCGTTACAGACTAACGCTATTGAGGTTAGCTTTCAAAACCCATATGACATTAACGGGGTATGTTCAGTTCCACTATCGAAATGGGTGTGTTCTATGTTGTAACAGTACTAAGTATTCATTTTTCATTAGGTAAGTACCTACTTTAAGTTTTAATACATATTAAGAAAACACAAGAACTTCGTCCCCGCTGATTTAGATCCTGGCTACGCCTCTGATCGTAGGCTTAGATTAGATTCTAAATAAAATAAAATCAACAACAGGTCCTACAGCCAGATTGGCTCAGTTTATCCTTAGGCATTGAACTAATGTTTTCTTCGATGGCTGTCCTTTGAGTCGTAATTCGGCACCGCCTGTTTCGGCAATAATTTAACACACCGCCTGTTTCGGCAATAATGATCCACAATCCGAATATACAGTGTTTATCTTTGTTTTCAAAATATCGTCTTTAAAAATGTGCGATCTAAAGTTCTGGGCTTAAAATCGTTTATCCGCTTGCCTAAGTCTATAATTACAGGAATTTAGTAGCGAGCCAAAAATCATTGAGTAAATTACAAGCCTAAAGATGCTACGCCTAGATTTCTAATAAGTTTTAACATCGCTTACGATAGTAATGAAGTAGATGAAGAACATCATTATGATGTTGTTGTTGATGTTGCCGGTGATGATGTCGAATCTGATGATTTAGTGGCAAGTACTGCAAGCAGTTGGGCTACCGTGTGTTCTGTACAAGTACGCAAATGCTGAGATGGCGACCGTGATCGTTTGCTAAAAATAAAGAACCCTCCGGTAAATGCCGCCTGGAAAGGCAGCACTGCTGAATGCGGCTCCGCTGTGTGGCTGTATGGCAAAAGTATACGATGTCGTTGTACGTGTACTCGTACAACATGGAGATGAGTAATTTGAGAAGACTTTTCCGGCTTGTTATGCTTAAGAACACAGGCCGAGCAGTTAGCAAATCTTAAGGTACGGTACCAGCAACGAGTACGTACGAGTACACCAGTTTTTACAAGTAATTGCCATAAACCAGAGACCGACCGTAGCGGACGGAATGTGTCTGCATGTGGCCTGCCTCTGTGCTGTTTCTGATTACTTTCATTTGATACGAGTATGAGACTCCTCAATCTTCGTTCTTCCCTTCCCTGTCGATGTGCTGCTGCTCCGGTTTTAAGGTTTGTCAAGATGGTAGAAACGTACGTACGAACGACCCTTATCGTTCTTTTGATAAAATACTAGTTGTTGTTGTTGTTGTTAATAGTGTTGTTGTTGTTTTGCAATTAGAGCTGTTCCGTCAAGAACCTTGCTGCGTATTTATGTCTATCATTCTTGTATTTCGGTTAGCCGGCGATCATGATGCTGCCGATGTGGAGCGCGATACGCAGTAATCATGTTCTTTGAAATGCTACAGCAGGAATTTTAAGCCTGTAATTATTTGCGTTCTTTTTTCTCCTTGCGCTCTCCTCCTTTGCACCGCAAGATCTGAATGAAGGATCGTGAGAAACCTGCCGGATTTGAATAACAAAAACCTTACAAGTACGAGTGGGTATTTGAATCTAAAAATTCGGCAGCACAGCAAATAAAACCTGAAGAAACACCCACTCCTAAGGGGGTGAAAAAAAAGTAATGGATCTTTGATTTGAATACTTTGGATCCTCTAACGCCCCTACACCAGTTGTTAATATTATTTCATTTCCTCTGCGCTCGCCGTGGGAATCCTGCTATTTTTAATTTAGTGCCTCCAAACGGTTCCTTTAAACTCTGGGAGCCACACTCATTTGGTTGTAGACAACAGACATCTTTTAATATCTCAGCTCAAAGGAGCACACAAAGAAGAAGGATACAAAATATTTACTAAGGATAATTAAAAAGCACCGGTAATAGAGAACTGGCCACGTTAATACCAAACCAAACAAACGTGGTAATGCTTTTACAGCTAAAAACGGCAATACGTAGCAGCATCAGCACTGGCCAAAAGTGCTGGCATGAGATATGCATCAAACCAACGCCGGAGTTAGGAAATCTGATGATGCCTTTGGTTTTAATTTGCCATGGCCAGTATCCGAACCAGAGACCAGCAGAGAGTCCGGACAAAGTACAACACCGACAGACTCACATGTGGACAACTTAAAAGATTAAACAG
Organism: Hydrotaea diabolus; assembly: GCA_963513945.1. Classification (NCBI taxonomy): domain Eukaryota; kingdom Metazoa; phylum Arthropoda; class Insecta; order Diptera; family Muscidae; genus Hydrotaea; species Hydrotaea diabolus. Next base: position 57,854,276 of record OY740717.1, on the reverse strand, counting down.
CTAAATATGAATTTGAGGGAAGAACACATTCAGACATGCCTCCATAATCGTGTATGGATGGATGGTAGGACTATTCATATGCATAAAAGGACCTTTTAGATTATCCTACAAACACATACGAGTTTTCTAGGAAGAAGTCGTAAACAATTCTATTCCGAATTTTCGTCATCATTTCAATGTCAGAAAAGCACCCAGTAAAAACATGATTAGGAAGGAACTTAGTCCGTTTTCTAAAGAGACTCAATTGGCAATTGTGTGAAGAAAACTTGATAAGTAAGGTTTACAACAGTAGTTCTCATTCGATTGGCTAGAGCCTGGCCTTATAGAGTTCGGTTTTACTTTCAACAATTGCAGCAAGGCTTTCTGAAGAGGGTTGTCACGGACCCGAAATCCTAATAAAAGTAGTGTGCAGCCACGAAAATCAATGCCACTATGCCATTTTTTTAAAATCTTGTCTTCTATTTAAATATAGAAGCAAGAGGTCTTGAGCCGGTTTAATCCCTGTTCAATGTGTAAAAGCAACAGACCGTAATAAAACAAACGAGCTAAACAACAAAAAAAAATATAAAAATTCAAATAAAGTGCGGAATCTTTATTGGAAATTTAAAAGGACATTTTACAGCATTTATTTTTTGAATATAATTTACTTCAAATGTTGGCCGCCTCAGGGTTTCCATCCTGAGGGTCCAATTTTGGATGACTCGTTCGATCATTTTGACCGGTATGGCTTCAATGACACGCGTTTTGTTTGCTTCCGATACCTGAATCGTAGCTGGTTTGTCCGCATAGATTTTAGACTTTACGTAACCCCAAAGAAAAATGTCTAAAGGTGTGATATCACTCGATCTAGGCGGCCAACTCACCTGTCTAAAACGTGAAATTAGCTGCTCTTCCAATTGACCTCTCAATAGATCCATTGTTTGAGCAGCTGTGTGGCAAGTGGCAGCGTCCTATTGAAACTAAGTGTCGTCAAGATTACGGGATTCAAATTCAGGTAGCATAAAGACCGATATCATGGCGCGATAGCGAGCACCATTCACGGTTACGTTTCGACCATCATCATTTTTGAAAAAATATGCACCACCAGCTTATAAACCCCAGCAAACCATGATTTTCTATGGGTATAATGGCACCTCTTGGACCTCTTCTTGTTGCTCTTCAGCCCAAATGCGGCAATTTTGTTTATTGACTTTGCCGTTGAGCCAGAAATGGGTCTCATTACTAAACAAAATTTTGGTCGAAAGCAGCGGATCTTCCCGTTATTGATGGAAATATTTGAAGGAAATTTTTTAAATAAGTTATTTTTAAATAAAGGACATTTTGTCCTTTTAAATTAAAAATAAAGATTCCACACTTGATTCGAATTTTTATATTTTTTGTTCTAAAAAAAATACCTCTAGATGGATCACCCATATAACTGTCAAAATAAGGAATGTCCACCATAAACCATTTTACCATTTTAGTTAAGAAAAATTCTAACATATAGTTCCAGAAAGATAGTCCCTTATAGGACTATGACCGGAAATTTGTTTTGTCCGCAAGTTGCGAATAATCCTAAAATAAGGTTTCAGCAAGTTGGAGCAACTACGCATACAGCAAGATCCACAATTGAACTTCTTCGTAAGCCGTTTTGGTAAACCTTTCAGTGTTATTTGGGCCACCCAGTATATTTCCGATCGACTCAAAACCACACACAAAAAAAGTCAGTTGCAAATCGGTCCGAACTACGACATTTCTGTTAGAAGACCGTTTTTCTATGAAAATCTTCAAGCAATAACACTAATTATATGACAGCGCCATCTAGCGTGAGTTGTTGGTAAAAATAAATATCAACAATGAATTCCTCGAAACCCAACACAATAAGATAGCACAACTTTCCTGAATAAGTAAAATAAACAAGCATTATTTTTATCAATAAGTTTTCAAAAACACAGTGTGACTGTGTAATTGACCAACAACTCACGCCATCTAGCGTGAGTTGTTGGTAAAAATAAATATCAAAAATGAATTCCTCGACCGCTAACACAGTAAGATAGCACAACTTTCCTGAATAAGTAAAATAAATAAGCATTATTTTATCAATAAGTTTTCACTAACAAAGTGTGACAGATAAAAAATACCTGGGAAATGATATTATTTTTCTTGTAGATCTTGCTGAGTACAACAAGAAACCGGTTTTAATATTTCCCAAACACCTCCAAAATCTGGAGTTACGGGTAAAAAACCGTTTTTTCGGACTTACGCACTTATATGCAAGTAACTTGGTTGAATATCACCCGATTTTAAGATTTGGAAAGAAAGCAGAAGTATTTGGAAAGAAGATTTGGAAAGAAAAATGTTGTTTTAATAAAAATTGAATAACTCAATCTGTTTCTAACGGATTTTTAAAAATGACACTGAATTGTATTTGTAAGAACACTCTCTTTATTATTCAGTTCAAAAATTGTTCGGTTCCTTTTAAAAAATTCTGTGTAAAAACGCAGCCAAAGTTAAAAAATTACAAAAAATTTAAAAAAAAATGAGTTTACAGGAAAAATACACAGATTTTTTCAGTGTAATTTTAAAAGTGTCGAAAGGTCTTTCTTCTTTCCAAATCAGCAGAAAAACTTAAAATCGGTTGATATTCAACCAAGTTACTGGCATATAAGTGCGTAAGATCTGAAAACCCGGTTTTTACCCGTAACTCCAGATTTTGGAGGTGTTTGGGAAAATTCAAAACCGGTTTCTTATTGTACTCAGCAAGATCTACAAGAAAAATAATATCACTTCCCAGGTATTTTGACTTAATTCTTTTTTGACTGACTCATGACTTAAAGTTAAATATAGGTAGCATAACTTAAGGTTAAATGAGCACAAAAAATTTTGAAAAATGTCTTTCGCTAGTGCTTGAATTTCACCGTTACCCTGGGTTGTCTTAACTAAAATTTGACCAAATGACGATTGGCGACATTTCAGAGTAAAAACGCCGAAAAGGACGATTTTTATATATATTTTGGAATGTTTAGCACGACAAACCTTAGGATACATGTTTTGAAATAATTTATTAAGCCAGATCATGGAAAAAACAAAAACTAAAAATCCCTTCCAAAAAATAGGATTTTTCGAGGTTCATTAAATAGGTATGTGTTTGATCAATAATTATCACGTTCGAGCTGAATATCTTTCCACCTAGCCATTTCTTTCGGTTTGGAAATAGGAAATAGTCACTGGTGGCTAAATCCGGAGAATTTGGTGGATGAGGTACCAATTCGTAATCCAATTTATTTAATTTTACCATTGAGACTGCACACATGTGCACCCGTGCATTATCTGGATGAAAAAAAAAACAGTTTTTTCTTGGCCATATAGTCGTTTTTTTATAAATCCTCGTTAAATCGGTCCAATAAGTTGCTTTATATTCGCCGTTTATTATTTTTCCCTTTTGAAGGTAATCGATGTGTAATATCTTGCGTGCATTCCAAAACACTGTTGCCATTACCGACAATGTCACCTTGGCCTTCTTCGGTTCACCCGGAGAAACCCATTGTTTAAATTGCTGCTTGGTCTCCCGAGTGTTTTAATGGATCCATGTTTCATCCGCAGTTACAAAGCGCCACAAAACATCTTATTTGAATGGCGGTTAAACAACTCCAAACAACCCTTTCATGATGCCACAAGATTATCTTTATGGTTAATTGAGAGCAAACGCGGCAACCATCTTGCAGACAGCTTTCTCAAACCCAACTGATCATAAACGATAAAATCGAAAACACACTGTCATATGAAATGCGTATGGCATCAACAATCTCACGCACTTTCACTCTTCGATCGGCCAACACCATATTAAAGATTTTTTTCGAAATTTTCGGTTGTATTGACCGTAGTGTGCGATCACGACGAAAGTCAGTAAACCACTTTTTTACCATTGAAATCGATAGTGCATGGCCCCCATAGTATTTATCAAGCTTTTCCTTCGTTTGATTGGCGGTTTTTTACCGGAAAAAATGTTTAATGAACACTCGAAATTCACTTTTTTCCATTTTTAATAAAAGCCACGAGGTTGTATGTTTTGAACAGCTGCACGCAGAGAAAATATATGGTTACACTATGGTCACCGCAACAATAATATGTTCTCTACAATAAAAGAATGTTCATCGCAACCATAGTATTGTTTTTTGAATTTTATTTTGACAACAGTATGATTGCGACAATATTGCTATTGTTGAAATGTAACAATAGTATTATTGCCAAATTTAGAAATGAAAATATGGTTGTAGCAACCATATAAACATGGTTGGTGCAACAAAAGTATTGTTGTTTAACATTTTAGTTAACAATAATTTGATTACGACAATCATACAGTATGGTTGCAACTATGAACATAACAAAAAAGGTTTTATAGAGCATGCATGTATGTGCGTATGTTTTTTTGATACACATACAAAAAAAAACATATACACACGATACAGTGAATGGTTGCTGTCCATTAAAAAAACAACAACAACCGGAAGGTAGTTCGAGGGATTTTTATTGTGTTTACTATGTTCGGTGAAATACTCTAATACCGACTGGTTCTCGTTTATTTAAAATCTGCCCGCACTTAAGTATATAGACATTGATCATGGTTTTATCACATTCGTTACTTGGTGTCTACGGATGGTGAAGTCGCATTCACCCCTGCTGGCAACTAAAAGTATTTTTGACCCTTGGAATATATTTTTTTGTTTGTTGAATGAAATGTTTAATAAAAACATGGCATTAAATCTGGCTATGAATTAATAGTAATGCAATTTAAAATAACATACTTAATAAAAATCTCTATTTTTGAATAACAACAATAACCAATCCTAATAAATAATTTTGGGGATCATAGTATGGTTGAGTGTGAATCATACTATGGTTGTGGGGATCATAGTATGGTTGTATGAGAAACATACTATGGTTGTGAGGATCATACTATGGTTGTATGAGAAACATACAATGGTTGTGAGGATCATAATATGGTTGTGGAGATAATAGTATGGTTGAGTGTTAATAATACTATGGTTGTGTGCATCATAGTATGGTTGAGTGTGAATCATACTATGGTTGTGGGGATCATAGTATGGTTATGTGTGAATCTTACTATTGTTGTGAGGATCATAATATTGTTGTGTCACAACCATATACCCAACAATAGTATGATCCTCTTCGAATATTGTCACCCCAACCATACTTTTTTTCTGCGTGTGCTAAGTACACAAACTTAATGACGGAAGTCTCTCAAAATTTGACAGTAGTCTATTAACAGATGGTTCTTGGTGGGAGCAGTGTTACGAAGGAAGTGGAAAAAGTCACGGTATTATTTATATGCCCTCGTATAAAGGATTTCAAAACCTATATTCGGGCTTATTTGGCTGATAACTTAGCAGGGGTTAGATGGCAATGTTGTCTTTTGTTAGCGCATGAATTTCGTCGTATTAAAAACGTATTAAAAAGAGTCTTGTTAAGTTCATCAAACCAATTTATGCAGGAGAAAACAACAGTCAATTAAATTAATAACTGCGAAAATCTAAGTCCTGCTTTTACAGTTTGGGCTCTCTATAAATTTAAAATGATCTACATTTTACAATGTCTTCTACAATATATAATGAGTCCTGCTTTTACAGTTTGGGCTCTCCATAAATTGATACTGTTCTACATTTTACAATATACAATATGTCTTCTACAATATGTAATATGTTTTAATGTTTTAAGTAGTTCTTCCTGTCTTCCTCGTTTTAAACGCTTTATACACTAAATTTTAAAAGATCTCGCAACTCTGTAGGATAATCTAAACAGCACTTAAAATATCACACAGGGTCTTGTGTCTATGCATCAGTACCACATACTCGTACTTGCATAAAAATATTCATGAAAATCGCATACCCATACCTTTGATAAGAACATTTATTGTGGGGACAGATAATAAAAAAGGTTTAGGTACATATATAAAATATGGAGGAACTAGTAGAGACATTGGCCGTGTTCTAATTGAAACTCGCTTAGGAGGTCGCTAACTCGATAATTTCACAACATTGCACAAAAATATAAAAATGAACTATATGCAATTGGCGTTAAAACCCATTTTAATTAAATAATTTAAATATTTGGTAAGAAAGTTATTTAATATTAACCTTTAGATATTTTTTATCTTGAATTATTTTTTTTTTACAAATTACACATTTTGAAATCAAAGGGTTTATGATGCCTAAAGCCAATCAGAAAAAGAAAAACTAAAAAAGTGTCTTAAATTGTTAAGTTTCCTCTTATTCAATAGTTAGCTATGAAAGCTTCTTTATATTCAAGCTGATATGATATGATTTTTACATAGCGGCCCTGTTTAACAAAACGGTATTGGCTTATATTTTCAGTAAAAACACTGACGCACTCTAAAGAATTGCTAGAGTCTTGTAATAATACTCAGCACCACTCTGAGGAGCAGGTTTATATTCGTGGCAAATGTTTGTTACTACCAAAATTAATTGAGCTAGACCCTCGTTTAGATCGACTCAGAATCACTAGCTGATTTGACTATACGATGTCCTACAGATCGTCAGTCAAATTACAGGCCGATCTTTATGGATCCGTTCTGATTTAGATATAGCTACTATACATATGTTCATCCGATTTTATGTTTATTAGCTCTAGCTGCCACAATTTTTATGCAATTAGGAAAACGTTAGCTTTTTCGACTACGGTACTGACATTGAAGGAGAATCGTTTTAGATTTCGATATAGCTTCCACACATTTATATTAATCCGATTATATGTCTATAGCTCTAGTAGCTTAATATTACATCCAATCTTCATGATTGATAGCATGAGTAAGTTTTTTGGGCCGAGTATGGACGTTTTTTAAATTACAGGAAATCGGTTCAGACTAAGATATAGCTCCCCTACATATTTTTTTTTATTTATTTGTTCTCTACAATTTCATGCCTTAATATTATATTACATAAATTATATTTTATATAAAAAACAATATAATATTTGAAAAATAATATTTGTAATAGCATTCTACATAATTGATATTGAAGCCTCAGCGTCTTATAGACATTACAGAGGCAAGTTGACATTAATTTTTTTTTTAAATATTTAGCTACACTTTACTTTCTTTCGAAAAATTCGGCAAAAACAAATTATTGAGATTGGATTATTTAATTTATAAATTCATCAACATGTTGCAACAAATAAGTTTTTAGATGATTTTTAAATGTGGAAATTCTGTTCATAGTCTTTAAACCATTTGGTAATTTATTAAATTCATTACAGCCCATATATTCAGTTCTCTGTTTTGTAAGCTCAAGCCTACACCTGGCTACCCTCAAGTTTGTGTTATTTCTGGTATTAAATGAACTTTGGTTTATGGCAAAAGAAATTGTATGATGTCCAATGTTGTGAACCCACATAAATACATACAATAAAAGCTGCATTTTATAGATTCCATAAAGAGGTAACACCGATGGAAATACATTCTTGTATAAAGACATAGTAGAATATATTAACGGAAGATTCGCAACAGTTTTTAACGCTCTATTTTGGAACCTGAACAGAGATTTGAACTCAACACTTTTTTTGTAACCGTACAGTAAAGCTAAGTAATTTAGGTTACTCTGTACTAATGCTTGGTAAATCAAAAATTTGGTTTCATAATTGAATTTATTCTTAAATTTATATAAGACTCCTACAGCTCGAGATAATTTGGCTTTCAATTGCTGAATATGTAGTTCCCAGGAGAGACTGCTTTGTATTTGCAATCCCAAGTACTTTAAAGGATGAACTTACCATCAATGTATATGGCAAAGGAATTCATGTGGTCAATATGGGGTTTAAAACGTATAACTTTAGTTTTATCCGCGTTTAAAAATAATTTGTTTATTCTAGCAAATACACTTAATAGGGCAGCATCTCGCTATATATGCGCTAGCTACTGTTTCGTGGTGGTAAGGATAAATAAGGCATATATCATCTGCATATAAAAAACATTTTACCGGTCAGACCCAGGTTTGTTATATCATTAAGATAAATCTTAAAAAGCAACGGTCCAAGTACACTTCCTTGTGGTACACCATGTTCCACAAATTCATATGAGCTTTCACTCCCATTTTTTTCTACATATTGTTTCCTGTTCTGTAAATAACTCTTCAAAATCTTCAATGTGTTTCCACAAATTCCATAATACTTAATTTTTTGTAATAAAATGTCATGATCAACAAGATCAAAAGCCTTGGAAATGTCATAAAAAACTCCAGCCACGCCTTTCAGTCCCTCATCTTATTCTTTACAAATATGATTAACCACATTTACGGCAGCCTCTTCAGTGCCACATCCCTTTTTGAACCCAAACTGGAATCTGCTGAGCTAGTTATTGCTATCCAGATATGAAGAAATTTGGTTATGCAAAATTTTTTCATAAATATTATTAAATATTGGCAAAACAGCAATTGGTCTGTACGAGTACTTGTCAACCGTACTGACATTTGATTCCTTTGGAATCGGGACTACTCTATGTATTTTCAAAACCTCAGGATATGTACAGCTGACCATCATATTATTGAATATGTTCACCAAATAAGGTGAAAGAACATCCACACACTCCAATACAGTTCTAGGAGATATGTTATCATATCCCGAACTTTTTCGCATAGATATGTCAGAGATAATATCCTGAACTTCATTCAAGCTATTACATCTCAATTGCATAGAAGTGTTATATCGAATAAGAGTACTTATTGAATTGCAGTGGGGTTTTGGTCAATAGACGATTTCAAATCTTTCACTGATTTCAGGAAGTATTCATTAACAACTCTGGCTTTTTGGACGTCATTATACATTAAATTGCCATTATTATCTTCTACTTTAATGGATTTATTTGTTAACCGATTGTTTGCCATTAGATCTAGAAGCCATATGATATAGCCAATCACAAAGGTCGCAAGCAAAATCGAAAAAAAACTGTTCCGATTTAAATATTGCTTTTATATTGAAGATCTAGAAGCCACAATATTAGCAATATTAAGTTGTTTAGGCTAAGGAAGAATATTATTGAAATCAAAGAAAATCGGTTTAGATTTAGCTCAAATATATGTTTATACGAGTTTATGTTTTTAGCTCTCTGAGCGACATACTCCTACTACACCCAATTTCGATGAAATTTGGCATAAGTTTATAACTTAGGCCAAGTACGGACGCTGTAAATATTGGAGAACATCGGTTCATATTAAGATATAGCTCGTAGATGCAATGGGTGTCTTTTTAGAGGTGTGGTTTTCAATCTGGCCACGCTTTTTTCGGAGTTGGTCGTTTTGGCAGCTGTCACTGGAGTTATGCTCAGTTTGGTTTTCCATAATGGATAACTCCGGAACAACGCTTGCATATCGTAGTGAATGGGGCCAAAACGAGATGGCCACCGAACCTGATTTTTACAAGAAAATTTTGTTCGGCGATTAAGCTCACTTTTGGTTCAATGGGCACGTTAATAATCAAAATTGTCGCATTTGGAATAATGGAAATCTACAAGCCACTGTTGAGACGCCGTTTTATCCTCAAAAATGCACCGTTTGCTGTGATCTATGGGCAGAGAGAATCATTGGTCAATATTTCTTCAAAAATGAAGCCGGCCACAATGTTACAGTCAATGGGGAACGCTAAAGAGCCATGATTTATGACTTTTTTGTGCCTAAATTGGAAGATGTTGATAGGGACGACCTTTGGTTCCAACAAAACGGCGCTACATGACATACAGCCAACGAAACAGTTAATTTTATTAAGGAAACTTTTGGTGGCCTTCAAGATCGTGCGTTTTAACATCGCTGGACTATTTTTTGTGGGGTTATGTGAAGTCTCTTGTCTACGTAGATAGGCCTGACAGGATGGACGCCTTGGAAGAAAATATTCAGCGTGTTTTGACATACGGTCCGAAATGGTCGCAAATTGGACCTGTCGGCTTGGAAATTTTTCCAGAAAACATTTTTAAAACTTATTTTTATAAAAAAAGCTCAATTCTTAGCCATAACAATAAATTATATGCGTTTTATTTTTTGAAAGAGTGAATTACTCCACAAGTAACAAGACCAGGGTTTTTTGTCGTTGTTTGTCACAGAGGGAAGGAAAAGTAAATCAGCGAAGTTAAAGCAAACACATCACTTCTGGTAGACTCACGTTTCGCCTTTAGTGTGGGATGGCTCTTCGGTACCATATATTTGTGCAGCCGAATTGGCCTCTACTACTAAGCATTGCACTGATTTTGCATATGCGATGTATTATCGTCGAAGAGTGAGACACATGCGAGTCACTGAAATAATTCCTACCGTATTGACAACACTGTCCGGCTGACGTTTACGAGAATGCATTATATTTCTTCTTGAAAACTACAGGTCTGAAAACCCACCCTTTTAAAAATTCAAATATGACATACGAGGGCGACCGCAAAACTAACTGGCCTGGCACATTTTCTGTTTTACTAGCAACTTTTTTTTGTTTTTTAAAAGCAATCTTTTATAAGCCATCTGTCAAAATTTCCGAAATATTTAATGATTATTTTCTTTGTTACAGGTGATTGAAGTAAACAAGTTTTATAATTTTTGAAAAATGGAAAATAAAGAGTTTCGTGCGGTAATTAAACACTTTTATATGAAAGGTTATTCGCCACAATTAACCAAAGATGAATTGGATTCTGTTCATGGTGATAATGCACCATCATACTCCACCGTGAAATCCTGGGTTCAACAATTTAAAATGGGTCGTTGAAGTACGGAAGATGAACAACGCTCTGGAAGACCGAAAACTGCTACTACTATTTAATGAAGTGGCTAAAGAAAGGCGACTAAAGCTCAGAGAACTTGCTGATATTGTTAAAATACACGAAAAACAAGTTTGGAGTATTTTACATAGTGAACTCCACATGAAAAAGCTATCCGCAAGAGGGGTGCCGCGTTTGTTGACTTTGCCCCAAACAATCGTCCGTTGGACCAATTCCGAGGAGCTTTTAGCGATTTATCAGCGTAATCCAATAGAGTTCTTGCGCCGATTCATAACTGTTGATGAAACATGGATCCATCACTACATCCTAGAATGCAAAGAACAGTCAAAACAATGGATAGAAGCTGGTAAAAGTGGTCCCAAGAAGGCAAAAACTGTTAAGTCAGCAGGAAAAGTAATGTCCACAGTATTTTGTGATGCAAGGGGTATAATATTTATTGATTATCTTGAGAAAGGAAAAACAATAAATATTATTGTGCATTATTGGATCGGTTGAGTGAAGAAATCAAGATAAAACGACCGCATTTAGAAAAAAAAAGTTCTTTTTCATCAAGATAATGTTCCTTCACACACTGCATTTTTAACTCAAGAAAAACTGGCCGAATTACGATTTGAAATTGCTCCGCATCCACCATATAGTCCAGATTAAGCTCCTTCCGATGATTTCTTGTTTCTAAATTTAAAAAAAAAATTCTCGGTGGCAACAAATTTTCGTCCAATAGCGAGGTTATTGCTGAAACTGAGGCATATTTTGAAGGTCTTGAAAAATCTTATTTTTAGGATGGAATTAAAAAACTTGAAAAACGTTTGATGAAGTGTATTGAGTTGGAAGGAGATTATGTTGAAAAATAAATAATAATAATTCCAAAAAAACGGCCCTTTTATGTTAGGCCAGTTACTTTTGCGGTCGCCCTCGTAAGTTGCAAAATCTAAGTCATTTTCCACAACAATATAGTCGCCCACGTCCGACTTTGGCTTGTTTTTCTGATGAAAAAGCGTAAAAGGGGTGAGATGTTTTCTTACAAATGTTTTTCTTAATTAGACAACCCATAGAAAAACTGATTTTCTGGAGGAATGCGATATATTCGATTGTCTACTTAAACCTTTTTAACCAACTGTAAAATTGTGCCTTGCACAAAAATTCTACTTTCATATGGAAACAGGCTTTTATTACATCCACACATACCGACATTTTTACATTCATCTCTGAAAGGGAAGGAGGAGGGCGAAATATTTAAACATTTAAAAACTAAACATTTTTAGGAACATTGATTCTTCTAATGAGTGTGCACAGTGAGTGAATGAATGAAATCCAAGATGAGATGGGCATTTAACCAACGCCCCAACCTACCGACGCTACGATTCGGACTGGTTGGATTCCAGGATTAGCAAGCCAAAATATTACGTTCGAAATGGTATGAAGAACCGAAATTACTTTTGATGATATCCTCCTGTAAGTCCTCCTGCCCATGAGTGTGTGTGTGTGTGTTTGCAATAGAAGTCTGTGATCTTTGGACTGTGGACTATTGTTGGGCTGTACTGTGCAGTAGAGTGCTCGGCATCGTATCTATGGGAATGCCAAGTTATTGCCAGACTGTATGGGAGCATTGGGCATGTGGCATGTTTAAATTTAGTAGAACTGCGAGCCGGACAGCATGTATGCTGCCGTTCAACTGCAGTTGAGCTAAAACATACTGTTCATAGTTCTGAGCGATGTGCTAAATTGAAATCGCATTACAGTGTGGGCAATGAGAAAGATTAGGGAGTTTTCGATTCAAAAGTTCGGAAACGAATGTAAATTAATGAGGATATTTAAAGCTAGACTTTGTAGAAGCTAGTTAATTTGATTCCCACAAACACAGTATACAGTCAAAAAAAATTAATTGAACATCGTCAACATTTCGAGTACACTATATGTGACAGCGCATAGAGAAAGGGACCTAAGGGTAAAAAAAATCAATTTTCACTTTTTTTTGATGTGGACAACATCTGAGCATCGATTAAGACCGATCCTATGCCCCACACGTGTCCCCCCCCCAGAGATATGCGCGTTTTATGAAAGTGATGGAACACCAAAGATACACGTATTTAAATCTTTAAAATGGCTCTCCTGAACAAAACTGGTTTTTACCCTTAAGTCCCTTTCTATTTTGCGAGTCACATATACTTTTAGAAAATAATTTGTTAGCAACAGCACGCCAAGAAAATATAAGGTTATTATATGATCGCGGCAACAATAGTATTCGTCAATTCCATGTGAAACCGATCACTTTTTTATGAAGGTCTTCGATTTTGACGAGGTTTTGTACATTAATTAGTTCACTTTGGTGTTCTAAACAAATACAGTTTGGGATTTCTAAAAATAATTAGAATTCTAAAAATTACAGCAGTGGAAGCATTTTCAATAAGTTTTTTTAAAAAAACTTATAACTTTTGTTCTAGTTGCAAAATTTCAGTTTTTTTTTAAACTATCAGGATAAAATTAAGTTTTACAAAATATTTTTTTTAAAAAAATTTTGTTTACAATTTTTTTTATATATTGAAAACAATTTTTTCTTCTAAATTTTGAAAAAAAGGAACCTTTGACTTTTTAAAAAAAAATTTTGGTAAATGGTTATTATGTTGGCTAATGGCACAAAAAAGGATTTGTGTGGCCACGCTTCTACTTTTTGGGTTAAAAATTAAAATGTTCGTCGGTCTCCACAGTATTGTCTATTTATCATGAATGAGGGACTTTCTATTTCCATTAGAAATAGCTACAAGGGAACATTCTAACTAAAAGAAGTAAACCGTTGTAGTATGGTGAACCGATTAAGCCTCAACCATAGAGGAACCATAGTTTTCCGATTTTGAAAAGACGTACCTTCGATTTTTTTTAATTTTTTTTGCTAAATGGCTATTATTTTATCTCCCGTTTTTGGCGATTGGGCTTGGCCAGCAAGACCGCCCGATTTACCTTCTATCTATTCGAAGTCGCGGGTTTTTGCGAAAAGCCTCAGACAATCGCAAAGCTAAAGAAAACCTCTTAATTCTCCTTTAGGCATGCGCACAGCTATGAAAAATTTGTACCCGTTTCATGGAAAATGCAATGAAGTGGCTTTAAATGTGTATCAACTCTGACGACAGCAACTTGACGGAAAAAAGTTTAAACGGCAATTGCCGGTGTTACATGAGAAACCAAGCTCAAAAAGACCTGAAGAATGCTGGTACAACCCCCTGGTGGCCACGTGCACAAGAGCAAAGCGCGTGGGACTCTAATCTACTGCGGCTGAAGACCAGCTAAGGTTAATAGCAGATTTTTTTAAAATATTTTTTAGTAAATGTGACGAGAAAAATAGAAAGGGACCTAGGTTAAAAACCTGTTTTGTTCATGAGAGCCATTTTAAAGATTAGGTCCCTTTCTATTTGCGCTTAGAATCGTCGACTACACTTTCATAAAACGCACATATCTCTGGGAGGGAACACTTTTGGGGCATGGGATCGGTCTCATTCGATGCTCAGATGTTGTCCACATCAAAAAAAGTGAAAAGTTGTGTTCAGGAGAGCCATTTAAAAGATTAGGTCCCTTTCTATTTGCGCTTAGAATCGTCGACTTCACTAAAAAGCGCATATCTCTGGGAGGGAACACTTTTGGGGCATGGGATCGGTCTCATTCGATGCTCAGATGTTGTCCACATCAAAAAAAAAGAAAAAAAATTAAAATTGATTTTTTTACTCTTATGTCCCTTTCTCTATGCGCTGTCACAAATGTATATTATGTTGGTTAATGACACAAATAAAGTTTTGGGTGGCCACGCTTCTAATTTTTGAATTAAAAATAATCATTTGCCACGCTTACATTTTTCAAGTTATAAATTAAAATGTGCTACGGTCTCCGCAATAAAAGTATGTTCGTCACAATCATAGTTTTGTTGTTTGAATTTCATTTTGACAATAGTATTATTTGCGGCAATATTAATATTGTTGAAATATTCGAGTAACAATAGTGCCAAATTTCGAAAACAAATATGTTTATAGCGACAATATAATTTTATTATGATCCTCACAATAACTATGGTTATGAGGATCATAAGGTGGTTGTAGAAATCATAGTATGGTTGTGTTAAATCAGTTGTGGTGCCGCAACCATACACCAAACAATAGTATGATACTTTTCGAACAATGTTAACCTAGCGATACTTTTTTCTTCGTGAGGGTCAGACCATATATAAACCGTCCTCTTCCTTAAAAAAAAATTTTGTGATTTTTTTTAAACAATATTTTGATTTTGACAATATTAAAGGTTGTGATTATTTATAATAATATGGTTATTGGAAAAATTATTATTTATAGTAGTATTTAGGTTATAGTAATTATTTAAGTTATCCATTTAAATTTAATGTCAACAATTATAATGATTACGTTAACCTTAACGATTGAATATTGTTTTTATAAATTAACAAATGCTTGTTAGTACAATATTATAGCTGCAAATATTTCTGCTACGACCATAGTATAATAATTGTTCTACAATTGTATGATTTCAAATTTTATTTCATGACCTTATTGAACCGAGGATTGCAGTGTTTTCAGAAATCTCGAATCTTCTTGCATGTGTCTTCTTAAATGACGTTCTTTGCAAATGTTCTGGGAAACATTTCAGAGAAAAGAGCTGAAACGCTGCATTTAAATAGCTGAATTTAAAATAATTGGTAATGATTTTCGTGGGCAATTGTGTGAAGAAAACTTGAAAAGTAAGATTAACAACAGTAGTTCTCACTCGTTTGGGGAGAGCCTGGCCTTATAGAGTTCGGTTTTACTTTCAACAATTGCTGCAAAGCTTTCTGAAGAGGGTAGCCACGGACCCGAAATCATAATAAAAACAGTGTGCAGCCACGAAAATCAATGTTTATTTGCCATTTTGTTAAAAACTTGCCTTCCTTTAAATAAAGATACAAGAGGTCTTGAGCCGGTTAATCCCTGTTAAATTGAACTATATGGAAATTATGCCAGAAATAGTTCTCCCTCTCCTTTCGAAAGACATTTTTAAAGACCTTCAATTCAGAAGTAAGAAGTAATTTGTTGCTGCTATTATAATACTGCATTTATTTTAATGGGGAAGAGTTTGTATAGTTTTGTCTAAATCGGGCACTTTTGAGTCTAAAAAGAAAATGAAAAATTCAAATTCTGAGACCCCTTTTATAATGAAACCTAAATAACCCCTAAATGAATATTCCAAAAAAAATTGTTCGGTCAACTATTGTGCGACTATTTTTTTGCCATTATCATTTTATTCGAAACGAACTGTTTGCCTGAGGAGGGCCATGATGTCCAAGAGTGTAACATTTGCCGATTTTTCGACATGTTTGTTATGTTCGGGATGCTTGCTGTTGTTGTTGGTGCATTTTTTTTCATCATCTCCTGCAGTTGCACTCCTTTAATTCGATACAATGACATGTATGGACGACGAGAAAGTAAAGTCAGTCCGACATTCATTCGTTTTGCCAGGACTTACTACCACAGCTATTTGGGGGCCGCAAAGAATACCATTTACAACTAAACTGAATGGAGTTTTCCACTCTGACCCGGAGGCATATGCAAAGTAGTTTATGATGATTTAAAGGTATGTTGTTCCACAAAAAAACAAGATAAACAAAATGAAGATAGGCGGAAGAGAATAACGCGTGCTCCATCTGGTGGCTAACTTTTGAATTATGTCTTATTTTGACAATGACAGCACTTTTCCGAATGAAATCTTGACAGAAAGTCAGCAGCATGTCTTTGTGGAACGAATAGTAACGTTTTACTCTTCGACAACGTTGGGAAATAGTTCAAAGAAAAAAAATGCCGGCTTGTTTCTTCTTAGAGGATAATGAAATTGCCATTGAACTTTAGTTACACCTTTTTTGGCGGCTATGTTAAGAATCCAAACTACTGCATCTACACGCAGAGAAAAAATATGGTTACTTTATGGTCACGACAACAATAATATGTTCTCTGCAATAAAAGTATGTTCGTCGCAATCATAGTATTGTTTTTTGAATTTTATTTTGACAACAGTATGATTGCTGCAATATTAATATTTTTGAAACGTAAAAATAGTATTATTGCCAAATTTAAAAATTAGCAACAATATAAATATGGTTGGTAAAATAAAAAGTATTGTTTCTTGCGTTTTATGTCAACAGTATTATGATTGTAATTTATTCTTAATTAAAATATGCTTTTCAGAACAATATTATTGTTAGGTATATTATGCAATAAAGTACTTTTGTAAAATAAATTTTTTTAAACAGACTGCTGTGGTCTGAACTATTTTCAATAAATGAACGATTCGGGGACTATAGTATAGTTGAGTGCGATCATACTATGGTTGCACGGGTCATCACATAGTTTCGTGAAAATCATTCTATGGTTTTGAAGGTCATACTATGGTTGTATGTGAAACATACTATGGTTATGAGGATCATTATATGTGACGCGCAAAATAGAAAGGGACCTAAGGTTAAAAAGCAGTTTTGTTCAGGACAGCTATTTTAAAGATTAGGTTCCTTTCTATTTGCGCTTAGAATCGTCGACTTCACTTTCATAAAACGCGCATATCTCTGGGAGGGAACACTTTTCGGGCATGGGATCGATCTCATACGATGCTCAGATGTTGTCCACATCAAAAAAAGAAAAAAATGAAAATTGATTTTTTTTTACCTTTAGGTCCCTTTCTCTATGCGCTGTCACATATGGTTGTGGAGATCATAGTATGGTTGAGAGTGAAACATACTACGGTTGTGGGGATCATTGTATGGTTGTGTGTAAATTTTGCTATTGTTGTGAGAATCATAATATGGTTATGGGTTTCATAGTATGGTTATATGTGAATCATACTATTGCTGTGAGGATCATAATAATGTTGTGCCACAACCATGTACCCAACAATAGTATGATGTTCGTCGAATATTGTTATCCCAACATTTTTTCTACGGCAGCTTCGTGTAGGGTGGGCTCAGTGTAAGGAAAGTATATTATTCGCTCGATAAACTGTTAAAGTTTACCAAAAACGATCGAATACGGGCATTGATGATTCCGAGTCGAAAACCGTCAATACACGGAGCCGAAAATACAATGACTTTTTTAGCCATGTGTCTGGTTTAATTTTTCATGGTGAATGTTTAATAACGAAGACAAATTAACGTTATATAAGGTCAAATGTACATACAAAATAGTTGAGTTAACATTATATAAGGTTGGATTTTTCAAGAGAGAGGCAGATAAATGTGCTACATAAACAAAAATTTTAAGATCATTCGTCTCTGTTATGTCGAAGTTTTTGATCTGCTTTGTGTTATACGTCGTTTAGAATTAAGTTACACGAAGTGCAACGATTGCGACTGTCTTATCCCCCCCCCCCCCCCCCCCCCCCGAACTATTTCCTTTCTTCCACTGCTTTGAACATGTGTGTAACTGTGAGAAAGATCATAAGACAATTTAATTCGCTCTTTTAAAAAACCACCACCAAATGCAAATGCTAGCTGTACTAGCAATATCATTGCGCTATGAAGATTGCTTTTCGCACAGTTCGAAGACTATACGCAAAGGGTAATTCTCTTTAATAGAACTCCCGTGTAAGTCATTTGATTTGTTCACCGAAGTTATCGGTGCCAAAGACTGCTAAAGAAAAACCTTGGCGGGTTTAGAAACAGCTGTACAGTCTGCCTGGCAACCGTAGCCAATACATTTCACCATTTTTTTTAGATGATTCTGAAAAAGTAACAACAAAAAGGTCTTAAACCAAAATAAAAACTAAAATCTGTTCAAGTCATAATGCTGAAAAAGACCGAATAAATGTAAACAAAAAAAACATAATTATTGGGTTAATTTAATATTAAACATTGAAACAGTAACTTTCTTTCTGGTTCAAGGAGTAACCAATAATTAGTTAACAATAAAAATGATTTCTATAATGATCTTCATAGTTATTAATATTAACAATTTCATTGTTAAATTGAACATGTATTGTTTCAATAAATTAACTATGCAATTTTAATATTAAAAATTTTTAATGGTTAAAAACAATGCATTTTTAAAACATAATTATTTGAAAAATAAAAATTTTAATGGTTAAAAAACTCAACAATGGTTTGTTAAAACAACAATGATTATTTTATAATAACAATTTTGTTTAGCTCGTTTGTTTTATTTTGGTCTGTTGCTTTTACACATTGAACGGGATTAACCGGCTTAAGACCTCTTGCATCTGCTTATATATTTAACTAGAAGACAAGTTTTTAACAAATTGGCAAATGTGTGAAGAAAACTTGAAAAGTAAGGCTTACAACAATAATTATCATTCGTTTGGGGAGAGTCTGGCCTTATAGAGTTCGGTTTTACTTTGAACAATTGCAGCAAAGCTTTCTGCAGAGGGTTGTCACGGACCCGAAATCATAATAAAAGCAATGAGCAGCCACGAAAATCAATTTCACTTTGCTATTTTGTTAAAAACTTGTCTTCTATTTAAATATAGATGCAAGAGGTCTTGAGCCGGTTAATCCCTGTTCAATAATGAGCAATTTTCATGGTTAAAAAATTCAACCTTAGAATAGTTAAATTAATTATTATTATTGTTAAATAGCAGTCAACAACAAAATGTTCAAATTATCCTTATATAACGTAGACTCCAAATCATGTTTATTTATGGTTAAGTTAACCTTATATAAGGTTATTTCTCTTCTCAGTATAGAAAGGAGGAGAGACTAATTGGTCTGTAATCTTTAGCCTTAAACTTGATGGAACATTATTAAGAATAAGACATATTTTGTTGATGTGCACAAGTCAGGGTTTGAGAATTGTCTCCGCACTTTGCAGCATCATTGGTCTGATGCCGTCCAGGACTGGATATTTGTAATGGAAGAAGGTTTTGATGGACCATGATGGAATTTTCCCATCTATGACTTCATCTAAATGTCTTCCGCAGTAAAGAGAGCCATTTTGACCAGAGTATGTTTTTTTAGAGCGAGTTTTGGATTACTAGGCTGTGAAAGATATAACTACACAGTTGTATCCACTATGTCCGTTGAAAAGTAGTCGTTGAAATTCGGCTTCCCAGAACTGTGTGGAATTCTTTCAATTTGTAGAATTTGTTAGAATAGCAGTAGCGTTGAGAAGGTCTTGGGAATTTGGGTCGACAGGATGCGCTACTGCAAAGCCAGCTGAGTTCCTTTACTAATGGGATTGTTTGAATTTTCAAATGAACTAATAAATTGACAACATAAACTAATACTTTGAAATTGAACAGGAATTAACCGGCTCGAGACCTCTTGTATCTATTTTTAAATTAAAGACAAGTTTTTAACAAAATGGCAAAGTGAGATTGATTCTCGTGGCTGCACACTGCTTTTATCGCGACTTCGGGTCCGTGACGACCTTCGTCAGAAAGCTTCGCAGCTATTGTTGAAAGAAAGCCCGAACTCTTTAAAACCGGGCTCTCACCAAACGAATGAGAGCTATTGTTTATAATCTCACTTTTCAAGTTTTCTTTAAACAGTTGCCCACGAAAATGTTTAAAAAGAAATTTGTATTTGGATCACCCTGTATATAAATGTGTATAAGGATGTTTGCTCGAATGTTGTGCTAATATGCATTTGTAAATAAACATAGAGAGAGGGAGAGACGGAGAGGACAAGGAATTTTTCCTTTTTTTTCTAAATGTAGTGATGCAAACACATTTGTTTGTTTGCTGCAAGTTATGCGCCTGATGATACCGATGCTGTAGAGGCTGGCGAGAAGGATGCTGCCGCCGATGATGATGATGATGACTTCCTTAATTCCTTTTTTCTTGCTCCAAACACCAGACATAAGTAAATGCTGGGTTGGTTCGTTTGCCTGGATGCATGCCAGTCATTTGATAAAGAAAGATTAGAAGAAGTAGAAAAAGCAATACGAGTATGATCACAATTTAAGAGAAAATACTTATGCAGGACAAACACCCGGCCTTTAAAACTTACGATATGTTGTGTCAAAGACCTTTAATGATTTAAAAGAAAACCAAACGATTTAGTTTTACTGCTTTTATTTCCCTGATAAATATTATGTTTTCACACCTTTTAATGGCGAAAAAGATGCGCTATAAAACCCCGACATCAAATAAATTATGTGTGATGACATTTTGTCCTTAGACAGGACGGACGCATACTCACGTGTGTTGTTCTTTGACATTACCAAAAATGTTTCAACAATACCAACATCTTGAATTGAACATGATTTCGTTTTGAATGAATCTTAGGAAAAAATTCATCAATGTCTTCTTCATTCATTGTTTATGATTTATGTTTCGAAATGTTTGTTTTTTTTATGTGCTCCTCGTCCAAGACAAAAGAAAGGATCGCTTTAATGAGGCCCAGTTTAAGATCGCGTGCCATGTACTAAATCGAAACAAAACTCGCAGCTGTACGCGCAATTTAATGGCCAAAGCCGGACAGGGCAATCATCAATTATCAATACTTTTTGAAAAACATTTATGAATTAAAATCCAACAACTGAAGGGTAATAAATTAATAACTCTTAAAAGTGCCAAACAGCCAGCAAAGGATATAAGTCATGTCCTTCTATTTTTCCTCTCCATCGCTCTCCTGCTTTCCATGCATGAACTGTAAAAGGATTTTCGTGGAAAATCCTCAACCGAAATTCTTTGACAACAACTTACAGTGCCTCGGCCTACACACAGGCGGCATTCTGGCTATCAATTCAGCAGAGCTCAACTGTGATGTGTGATACCTTGAAACCAGTACAGAGCCCGCCGTTCTGCCGAAGGCCAGGCCATCCCCTGCCAGCCAGGTGTTTCATTATATCATTGTGTGTCATGATGCACCTATCAATCCATCCTGTTTTGTAGGTGAGTTTATGGAGCTGCCTAAGTATGGGATTAACGCAAAAAATAACCCTCGTTCGCATGAACGAACGATCACTCAGCGCTGGCTCGATTTCTCTCTCACTCACTCTCTCTCTCTACCTTAGCCTCAACCCGGTTCATTCATTCTACCTGTGCTGGAATGACAACAATAGCGTGCACAAAAACAAAAGGACTCATCCTTTGTGTCCTGGCTGGCTGGTGTGCTGATCAACAGGCTTGGTTGGTGGTAGTGTCAGTAGGAGGATCAATTGTTCCTAAGTAGTACTGCTGCTCGTAGGCATTTTGATCCCCCTTCCTTTGTTGTTGTTTTGATTTTTTTTAGCCAACAATGATAAAAATATCGTTCTCATGATTTAATTTTCTCCCTCTCCTGCAAAAAGAAAAACAATGGGATAGTGAAAAACTGAACCGTACTGAAATTGAAATATTTCACAAAACAAAAAAAAAACAAAACAAGGAAATTCTCAATTGTTCTGAGTAATTGGCAAATAGGGGATCTATAGGCATGCACCCTTTTCAATATGTACGAGTAGTATTTGCAACATTTCAATATTTTCCCAAACGATGATAAATTTGTTCAGTTTTTTAATTAGACAAGTTGCAACTTGTCGGCGCACTGTGCCACCAGGTGCCGTGGATGCAGGTAATTTATTTTAATTAAAAAAAAAATATGTGTAGGTATTCATTGCCACTTGTCTGGGATAAAATCGGATTTTGGAATAATAGAAAATTTGCAATGTGAGAAAATTTGCACTGTGAGAGAGGGTTCGTGTGCGATCCACAAGTTAGAAAAGATGACTTTTATTACGGGAAAGGAATTATATATAAGCGAATGCGAAGGATTTTTTAAAGACCGATCTGATCTTGTTCAATTTTAATTTTTATTTGAATATACCCACCTTCCTAAAGTCTAGCTAAACCATGATTTAAAAATTCAAACAAACACAAGGATAGTCCGAAGGATTTAAAACATTTGTATAACTAAAATTAAAATAATAAATAATTGTTTTTAAATAAGTTTTTTTTTTAAATAAGTTTTTTTTTAAATAATTTTTTTAAATATTTTTTTTTAAGTTTTTTTTACATTTATTCGGTCTTTTATCATTATTATGACATGAACAGCTTTTATTCTGGTTCGACCCCTTTAGGTTGTTTCTTTTTCAGAAACAAACTATAAATTGGCTATGGTTGCCAGGCAGACTGTACCTAAACCCGCCAAGGGTTTTCTTCAACAGTCTTTGGCAACGATTTCTTCGGCTACAAATCAAACGGTTTATACGGAGTCTTATTTGAATTACTGAGAATTATCCTTTGCTTATAATCTTCGAACTTTGTGAAGAGCAATCTTTATAGCGCAATATTATTTGCAATCTAAAAGTTGGTTTAACCAAAATGCACGTTGTGAATTGTGAGTCTTTGTTTCAGTGTTTGACAATTTGTACCAATTAAAAAGCGCGCTAAGATTGCTTAAGCCTTTTACAAACATGGACTTTCGAATCAAAATGCATATCGTGCGTTGAGTGATTTTTGTGTTC
Organism: Hydrotaea diabolus; assembly: GCA_963513945.1. Classification (NCBI taxonomy): domain Eukaryota; kingdom Metazoa; phylum Arthropoda; class Insecta; order Diptera; family Muscidae; genus Hydrotaea; species Hydrotaea diabolus. The sequence continues at coordinate 57,831,098 of OY740717.1, read as the reverse complement.
AGCATAATCGACCAAATACTTCCACAGTTAATTCTTTAACAAGCAGAATTGATCCACAAGGGATTATTGAAAAGCCGATGATCCCACAAAAAGTGACTGTTTGGTATGGTCTAAGGGCTGGCGGTTTGAACGGGTCGTACGTTTTCGAAAATAAGGTCGGCCAAGCAGTTACCGTTAATGGTTTGCTATCGCCAGATGATAACAGACCTGTGACCTAAAATTGAGGATATGGACCTGTGATGATATGTGGTTTCAACAGGATGGTGCCACTTGCCACACAGTCAACGAAACAAAGCGCGAGAAATTCAAAAGCCGTGTTACCTCACGTCGTGGTGATGTTGATTGGCCGCCACGTTCATTTGATTTGACTTGGACTTTTTTCTTTGTGAATATATAAAAGAACAAGTGTATGCTTATAAGCGAAGAACAATTCAAAAGCAAATGGATGAGACGAATCGGCATATTGACGACATTGTATCTTATTTATATCTTAGAGTTTTGAAATATAGACCATCGGGTAGAGGTATGCCAACGAAGCCGTGGCGAGCATTTGGTCGATATTTTGCTTCACACATAATTGTCATAGCATCGTGAGTTTATAAATCTTATTTCAATTTTGCTTCAATAGTTAAAACAGTAAAGCCTCGCAGTAATTGAAAAGTACGAGTGACAGGATAGAACGAAATACACATGAATGCTTAAACTTTCTTCGTTGATTGTTAGCAGCTTGTTGGTCCGATTCATAATTATTTGGAAGACCTTTAAATGTTATTTTTACTTGGTTTTGTGCCAAAATCTCCTAACATGTGTATATTAATATTACCGGATTTCTACGGCCACATTTTCCCGTTATTGGGATACTTGGGGGAGTTTACTATCTGTAGGTTTTCCATGTACTTCCGCCAACAACAAAAGGAGAACTTCTCCCAAGTCACTATACTTAATTATGATAGTGGAGTGTCCAAAAAAACGGGTTTATCAGAAAACCTACATTTTGCGTGTTTTGAAAAAAACGAATGATAGGTTTTTCTATTAAAGCAAAAAACCGGTATTAACAGACATTTCAGTTGTAGCCTTTTGTCTGAAATGAAAAATATTTTCCGAATCAGGAGTATAGTAATTGTGCCCTAGCACAGGGTCTATAAGTTTTAGTTTGGTTGATTATGAAAGCTGTTAACAAACGGACGGTTAACAAACTTATGTTGTGTTGAATTGGGGTTACACTCGGTGTTGAGAACCAAAACTTAATAGGTTTTCGTTAAATATAACAGGAGGGACCAGTTTCTAAATATGGCATCCTTGTATGAGGTTCATCTCTACTGTGTCCTTAAAACAAATCAATTTTTTCTTTATATTCTCAATAATTTCAGGATACATCCGTTGCATGAATCCTTATGTGTACACGCAGAGAAAAAATATGGTTACTATATGGCCACGACAACAATAATATGTTCTCCGCAATAAAAGTATGTTCGTCGCAACCATATTATTGTTTATTGAATTTAATTTTGACAAAAGTCTGATTGCGGCAATATTAATATTGTTAAAATGTGACATTAGTATTGTTGCCAAATTTAAAAATGAAAATATGGTTGTACACAATATAAATATAAATAAGGTTGATGCGAAAAAGTATTGTTTTTGCTAACAATTGTATGATTATGACAATCGTACTGTATTATTGAAAGTATTCTTCAATTAAATATGCTTTTTAGAACAATGTTATTGTTACGGATCTGATGCAAAAATAGTACTTTTTATATGAAAATTACAATTTTTCGAATAAACTTCATTGGCTTCGTTTAACTAAAACATTTTAATAAAAACGCTTCCGGTTTTTTAATTTGTTTTTTTTTCTACTGTTAAATAAATCACTTCTATTATTTTGAATTTAATGTATTTTTTTAAATTATTTTCATATTTCAAATCTAACAACCTAACCCAATTCTAATAAATAATTTTGGGGATCATAGTATAATTGTGTGTGATCATACTATGGTTGTGAGGATCATAACATGGTTGCGTGTGAATCATACTGTGGTTATGAGAAGGTGTGAGACTGTGTGAAATGTGATACTATGGTTGTATGTGGAACATATTATGGTTGCGAGTATCATACTTTGGTTGTGAAGATCATAGTATGGTTGAGTGTGAATCAAACTATGGTTATGGGAATCATAGTATGGTTATGTGTAAATCATACTATTGCTGTGAGGATCATTGTATGGTTGTGAGAATCCTAGTATGGTTGTATTTTAATCTAACTATTGTTGTGAGAATCATGATATTGTTGTACCATAACAATAGTATGATGCTCTTCGAATATTGTTATCTTAACCATACTTTTTTTCTACGGGTAGCTAGACAACAATTATCACATTCGTCTTAAAACCTCACCGAATATCACAGCGCGACACACTTTATTGGGCATACGTTTTGTCAATGGCGGCTAAAAGTACATCTCCAAACTTGATTTTTGGCGTAATACTCGTACATGTTGCCAATTTCGCTTAACTATTTAAATTATCACATCGTTATTTTTTTGGATCAATGTGGATTTTTAGCACTTTGTTGATACCTTGAGACGGCTATATCTCGGTAAGCCAAACGGAATATTGATATTGTGTCTTAAGCACAGTTGAAGCTTTTGAATGGGAAAAAATGCAAAACAAATTTATCCGAAAAAAATGCATCTATTTCCTCATAATCACAAAATTTCCCATTTTTACCATTTTTGATCAATACCATCTCTACAAAGTATTGGGACTTACTTCAAGCGCTATTCACTAAACTTTTGCCCAAAACGAATTTCGTGTTGTATGAAACGAAACGTTGATAAGGCTTGGACGAGAAAACCCCACAGACTGTAAAGAAAACCTCATATTAGTTTAATAAAACGACCCGAACTTTGTTCTTTTAGAAAAATGCTTGTCGCAGGTCTACGTAATATCATCACCTCGCCAACAAGATGACAGATCTGCAACGATTACACCTGGAGGGAAGTTCTCGCATAAAGTATAAATACATTAGACATCCTTTAAAGGATAATAAATTTCACACCTTTTGCTTCACAGCGAGAGTCTTAAAACTTCACGTAATAAATTCTTAACGTAACAAGGAAATAAACTTCCCCATTCGAGTATATTTCCAGTGCGAGGATGATTGGATACATTTTTTATGGATTCAAGTATTTTCGTTTCGAAATATGTGTGCGTATCCAGAGGATTGCATGTCCCACATAAATAATATTCGATGAATTTGTGGCATTTTTTATGAGACTCTCTCGTGTCTTTTCCCCTTCTTTCTGAAAGTTCGTTCGTTACGCATTAACCAAATGAAATTTTTTCGTTTACGTTTTTTCGTTGTTGTTAACGTTCATGTGTTAAATTTTTCCACGGTGTCTGTCTGTCTGCCAGTGTACAGCTGTCATGTTTTTCATCATCATCATCATCGTCGTAGTCGTGGTCGGTATCGTAAGCGTCATTGTGGTAGGCAACAACATCGTGATGAACGTGCAGAGTTGCAGAGACGCTTTGCCTTGCGTTGCGCGTTGTGATGATCATAATTTTCATCGTCAGCTTTCAGACATAATTTATCGTTTTGATGTTAATGCATGTCAGCAGTCATTCATACGTTCAGGTCTTTCCTTTTTTTGCTTATTCCCCTCTACCGCCTCTATAGTACTGCTTCGTCTTCTTCTATCTTAGCGCTGCCGCACACCACTCACTGTCAAGTAAACGAGAGAGTGAAATATATCGATTTGACTGTGCGTGTGGATGCGCCAAATCAAATTTCGATAGAGCACGCAAACACAAACGGAACTTAACGGAACGTACACAGGGTGAGCCAAAAGTAACGGGCTGTAAACTTGTATTTGAATCATAACCAGTATTTTCATTAACTCGTCAAGTATTTGGGAATATAAACTGGCTTATACTAACGAAAGACTTTCAAGAACTGTAGAGACGTCCATTCTGTTCATAAGAAATTTTTGATTGTAATATTGTCTGGATTTATTGACTTTAACAAATTGAAAAGTTATCTGCGGAAAAAAAAGTTGCGGAAAAGAAAAGTTGTCTAGGAAACTTAAGTTAAAGTTATTTCAATTATGATCAATAAATAAATAAAAGTAGTGTAAATGAAAATATTCCGAATTCCACTCTTAATATTATTCCAAAATTGTATTACTTGGGGGTCACTGAGATCTCAATTCCCGGGTTATCTCTAGGATCGAAGGAGCAAACTTTACTGTAATTGTCTATTTGAAAATTCTACGAATGTCTCTTTTAGTATCTGCAGACCTTAATGTGCTTACTTGTCAGCTTTTCAAAGTTTTCTTCAGCATGACTTATACACTTTTGCATGCGCTCAAACCAATTGTCGAAGCACTTTTTCCACTCCGATTGAGACACCTCCAAAATATGGTTTTTGAACGCTTCAACAGCATCTTCTGGTGACGAAAATCGTTGACCACGCATTTTTGCGGGAATAAAAAGAAGTCATTAGGTGCCAAGTCAGGGTTGTACTGCGGATGACCAATTCGATTCGATTCGTCGTTTTGGCCAATGAAAAAGGCGCTGGTTTGAGCCGATGTGTGAGAGCTCGTATTGTCATTGTGCACAATGATTTGTCTTCTCTTGTTCGTTTTTTGAATTTCTTCGAAGACTTCAGGCAAACAAATTGTGGTGCACCACTCAAAATTGACCTCCTACGTTGCTCAAGCGGAACAGTCGCACATGACCAGTTTTGCCGAAGAAACAGGCGATCTTTTGCTTAGAACTGCTTTTTTAGGAACAACTTTCGTTGGATTTGGCTCGTCTTCGAATTCGATTGCTGTTTTGTTTCGGGCTCATACGCATAGATCCATGATTCGTCACCTGGGACGAGCTTATATATATTTTGAAGCACCGCGATCGTATTTTTTCAAAATTTCTTTGCACCTCGTACGCCATTTGTTTTTTGAATATAATTCTCTTCAAATGTTTGCCGCAACTACGCCACCGTGTGTCCATTCAGATGATCCACTTTTCGACCAGTATGGTGCTAATAACACGCTTCTAAAGATATCACACGATCCAGGCGGCCAACTCACCAGTACTGTTGAAACCAAATTTCAAATTTAATTTCAGGTAGCAAAAAGTTCGATATAATGGCGGGATTCACGGTTACGTTCCGGCCATCATCATTTTTGAAAAAATATTGACATTCCACCAGCCCATAAACCGCGGTTTTCGCGGTGTAAGTCTTTGCATGATGAAATGGTAAACAATACTGAAAAGAAAAAAGTTTAACACAACTCACGCCTAATCTTTGAAAATAACCCTATTGAAAAACTACCTCTAGATCGATCACCCGTTACAAATTTGAAAAAATATGGACCGTTGATTCCATCAGCCTATAAACCGCACCAAACCGCGGTTTTCGCAGTGTAAGACTTTTCATGATGAAATGACAAAGAATACTGAAATGTGAAAAGTGGTTCAATTTTCGACCACTTTTTGTATCATTTTGGCCCGTATATTCTGTTAAAACGTGCCGAATATTCTCTTCCAAGACGTAAATCGTGTCGAGATTATCTGCGTAGACAAGTGACTTCACATAACCCCACAAAAATAGTCGAGAGTTGTTAAATCGCACGATCTTGGAGGCCACGCCACAGGCCCACGACGCGAGATAATGCGCTCACCAAAAGTTTAACACAACTCACGTGTAATCAGTGAAAACGACAATTGAAAAAATACCTCTAGATTGATCACTCGTTAGTGATGTGGAAACTCGTTAGTGATGTAGAAACTGTCAACGGGGTCTTTGAAAATTTGGTAGACTGAAGCCGCTTGATTCGGCCACATGAATGCACCTCTTAAATAATAGAGATTTTGCTTATTCGAATAAATCAATATCATAGTTTTTTAAAAATAGGGAGAATTATCATATGCAGACAACGCCTATTTAAAGCTCCAGCGCCATCTATATTTAATAGTTTGCACCAACTACAGTCAACTGAGTTGCGATTATTTGTTCCATTCTAAATAAGTTGATATGACAGCAGTTAACTCTCACTCTAACTTTCTAACGACATCGTCATCGCGACGTGTGCTGGTAGCTACATTTCGAAATGGTCCATTGACTATTGGATCACCCTGTGTCCTCTGCAACACCAAGAGGCCTGTTGGGCTTTCAATTTATGTACAAACATACACAAACACGAGCGTACCTAAGATATTTAACGATTTGAAATAAGGAAAAAAAATGCAGACTACAGGACGCCTGATTTGTTTATGAAAAATGTGCAAAGAGAATCGACTGATAGTATTCTAACCCCCCTCGAGGGGAAGTATAAGGTGTTCCAATGGCCCTCATAACTCGCCAAGAAAAGCTACTATGGCAGTGGCGTGTTTCCACATGTGTTCTACACAACGGCCATATGTGTTGCATACATGTTTCACCAAAAAACAAACAAAAAAAAAAACACCACAAGCATGGCAAGATTTATGAGCTTGTGCTGCTTGCCATCATCTAAGTTCAACCAAAAGGATAATTTACGAGCCGCAACACCTTTAGTGCAGGCAGCCTTACTTTTTCCTTCTGCTGCAAATGTGCCACCGTTGCTGGGCTATCAATGCGTCAAAATCTTGCAATTTCCTTTGGCAGCAACAGCCTCTGCCGCACTGGCAACGCCAGTGGTGGAGAGGTGTTTGTGACAACAAACAACACTATATCGATTTCCAAAGAATTGTGTATACAAGTCATTAGGACGACAATAATAACAATAATGCATTAAATAATTTAAAGGATCTAAAGAGTTTTCCAAAGAAACGACTGCAACTGACTTTTAAACCAACGAACAATTCAAGAGAATTGTGAATGGCTGTGATGTAAGTAATCGTCCAAAGACAATAAACAATCATGCTTGTAACCAAGTAACCAACCTACCCATCCATCCATCTAACAGTCCTTATATCCTTATGCAACAATTTTTATCAAAATAAATATTGTGTCCTTGTTATTGTTGTTCGCTCAAGCGTCTACACCAGGACCTACTTGAAAATCCATAATGAAGCCAACATAGAAGAAGAAACTCACACACACTCACTTACATACGAGTACCAAACAAAAGCCAGCAAACACATATTAAGGATTCCGATTCTCTAAGGAGTTGTTTTTTTAATTTTTTCGTCTTTTCCCTTTTGTGGCTCGCAAAAGGATGACAAAGGCTTTCTGGCAACAGGTACTAGGTACTAATGCTGTCAAACCCTTAGGCCTTTCTTGCTGAGCTGGAGGGGAGTCCTTTGAGGCAAAATGAAATGAATTGAAAACATAAGCGGCGGCGGCGACGGCGCAGAGACAAGCCCTAAATGCTGTTAATGCGCAATTTCCCGAGTGTTACACATGCGCAGTTTACTCGCAACGCACACCGAGTTCAGGTGTTCAAAAATCACTACAAGACATTTTCGTTCCGTTTCGTCGCTGTGAGTTCTTCTACGATTCATAAAAATGATGGATGGATTGTGTGTTGTTTTCTCGGCGGAGCTGTGTCAGAACAGCAGGATTGATGTATCGAGCAGAGACTTTTTGGGTTTTGCGTTTTAACAACGCGCCTCTATGTCTAGCTGAAGTTAGTCAGTTAGTCTGCCAGCTACATTTGACTATTGACCATCATTTACATCTTCGCTCAGCCCTCTCAGACATGTTGGCGACTCAAGTAACAACTACCGGGCCAGGTAATGAGTTTTGTTTGCGCTCCTCGCCACATGAAAGGGGTCGGCCAGCAGCTGGTATTTTCAACTTCAAGTGAACTGTATGACCTTCTGCTTCATTAAGCAGGAATGTGAAGAATCTGAATGTGTCTAGTACCAGATGCGCTAACACATAAGGAAAGTGTAGTGGGCATCAACATGTTCACTTCAATTTGTGAAGTGATTCAAAACTCTCTACACACGAACGAAATACCATACCAGCTTTGATACCAAACATATTAAAATGGAGTTCAGAATTTGCAATCAACACAAATACATTTGTACACAAAACAAAGATTTTATATTTAGTTTAAGTAATATAAACCAGACTTGAGAATGGCCAAAAATATTAGATACTTAAAATAAAAATACAACGTTCATTACTTAATATCCTCAAAATCTGTAGAGGGCTGCTATATATAATTCTGGCCTATTAATGGAAATGCGACTATTTATCATCAATCAAAAATGGTTTTTATTGTGTTTCAAAGTATTCTCCAGCATGATTTATACATTTTGCATGCTCTCAAACCAATTGTCGAAGCACGTTTTCCACTCCGATTGAGACACCCGCAAAACATGGTTTTTGAACGCTTCAACAACATCTTCTGGCGACGAAAATCGTTGACCACGCATTTTTTTCTTGATCAACGTTTTGGTCGGTCAAAAGGCGCTTGTTTGAGCCGATGTGTGAGAGATCGCATTGTCTTGGTGCGCAAGGATTCGTCTTCGTTTTTCAAATTTCTTCGAATACTGCAGGCAAACAAATTGTAGTGTACCACTCACAGAATTGACCGTCCTACGTTGCTCAAGTGGAACAGTCGCCACATGACCAGTTTTGCCGAAGAAACAGGCGAGCGTTTGCTTCGAAGTGCTTCTTCCACTAACAACTTTCGTTGGATCTGGCTCGTCTTCGAAGACCCACACGATCGATTGCTGTTTTGTTTCGGGCTCATATGCATAGATCCATGATTCGTCACCTGTGACGATCTTATAAACGCCTTTTGAAGCACCGCGATCGTATTTTTTCAAAATTTGTTTGCACCAATCGACATGAGCCATTTTTTTGAGTCAAATGTCAAATTGTGCGGGATCCAAGGAGAACAAACCTTTTTTACGACCTGGTGTTCATGCAATATGGAATGTATAAGTATGCTGGTGGAAGAAATGTCTAAGGATGCCTCTATTTCACGGTATGTTACATGACGATCTTGCTTGATCAGTTCACTCGCGGCCTCAATGTTCTCTGGCACAACGGCCGTTTTTGGACGACCTTCGTCCTCGAGCGAGCGTCGGACACGATTGAATTCATTAAACCAGTTTTTCACAAAGCTATAGGATGGTACTTCATCGTCATACAAAGATTTGAGTTCACTCTTGTGATAGTCCACGTCGAAAGTTGTGAAAAATGATCGCAAGAAAATGTTTACGAGTTAATTCCATTTTTTCGCCAAATTGATTTTTTCAAGTCAGTGTAAACAACATAAATGATGGTCGTACGTCAAAACGTTCTAAGTACATTTATGCTAAAAAAATTCCAACTTTCCAATGGAAATTTCAGATGGCGTCAGGCAACACTTAGTGCTGGTTAGACCAGAAATAATATAGCAACCTTCGTATCGTCCACATCCATATCTTCCATTTTTCATAATAAGCCTGAATAACTTTAAAGCGTTGCTCGCTTGCGTATCTTTCCATGGTTTAAATTAAATAAGTCTGAAATTGAGAAATATTAAATGAAATGCAGAAAGAAACTTGTGGTTTATGCTAAAAAAAATTCAAACTTTCCAATGGAAATGTCAGATGGCGTCAGACAACACTTAGTGCTGGTTAAGTCAGAAATAAATATAGCAACCTTCGTATCATCCACATCCATATCTTCCATTTTTCATAATAAGCCTGAATAACTTTAAAGCGTTACTCGCTTGCGTATCTTTCCATGGTTTAAATTGAATAAGTCTGAAATTGAGAAATATTAAATGAAATGCAAAAAGAAACTTGTGGTTAAGGTGTGCTGCACATTCAAGATCGGCCCTTATAATTATACCACCCTTATTAATATAGATTGAAAAAAATAAACACTTATTCCTAGCAATTGAATTTATTGCATTCATAAAGTCTATACGAGGGCGACCGCAAAACTAACTGGCCTGGCACATTTTTACTAGCAACTTTTTTTCTTGTTTTTTAGAAGCAATCTTTTATAAGCCATCTGTCAAAATTTCCGAAATATTTAATGATTATTTTCTTTGTTACAGGTGATTGAAGTTAACAAGTTTTATAATTTTTGAAAAAATGGAAAATAAAGAGTTTCGTAAGGTAATTAAACACTTTTATATGAAAGGTTATACGCCACAATTAATCAAAGATGAATTGGATTCTGTTCATGGTGATAATGCACCATCATACTCCACCGTGAAATCCTGGGTGCAACAATTTAAAATGGGTCGTTCAGGTACGGAAGACCGAAAACTGCTACTACTATTGAAAACATTAGAAAAATATTTAATGAAGTGACTAAAGATAGACGAATAAAGCTCAGAGAACTTGCTGATATTGTTAAAATACATGAAAAACAAGTTTGGAGTATTTTACATGATGAACTCCACATAAAAAAAGCTATCCACAAGAACGCTGCCGCGTTTGTTGACTTTGCCCCAAAAAATCGTTCGTCGGACCAATTCCAAGGAGCTTTTAGCGATTTATCAGCGTAATCCAATAGAGTTCTTGCGCCGATTCATAACTGTTAATGAAACATGGATCCATCACTACATCCCAGAATGCAAAGAACAGTCAAAACAATGGATAGAAGCTAGTAAAAGTGGCCCCAAGAAGGCGAAAACTGTTAAGTCAGCAGGAAAAGTAATGGCCACAGACTTTTGGGATGCAAGGAGTATAATATTTATTGATTATCTTGAGAAAGAAAAAACTATAAATAGTGAATATTATTGTGCATTATTGGATCGGTTGAGTGAAGAAATCAAGATAAAACGACCGCGTTTAGAAAAAAAAGTTATTTTTCATCAAGATAATGCTCCTTCACACACTGCATTTTTAACTCAACAAAAACTGGCCGAATTACGATTTTAAATTGCTCCGCATCCACCATATAGTCCAGATTTAGCTCCTTCTGATTATTTCTTGTTTCCAAATTTAAAAAAATTTCTCGGTGGCAAAAAATGTTTGTCCAATAGCGAGGTTATTGCTGAAACTGAGGCATAATTTGAAGGTCTTGAAAACCCTTATTTTTCGGATGGAATTAAAAAACTTGAAAATTGTTTGATGAAGTGTATTGAGTTGGAAGGAGATTATGTTAAAAAGTAAATAATAGTAATTCCAAAAAACGGTTGTTTTTATGTTATGCCAGTTACTTTTGCGGTCGCCCTCGTAAATGAGAACATTTACTTTACTGCCGATAAGGGAAAAATTTTCGATTCAAGACAAAAGGCTACAACCGAAATTTGGTTAGTGCCGGTTTTTTTTTTTTTTTTTAAACCCGGACAGTCGGTTTTTAAAACCCGGTTTTAAAAAAAACATAAATGGCGGTTTTTATATTTATTTATTTCAATCTAATGGGACTCAGCCCTTACAGAATAATTTCCCCGGTTTTTGGCCACTCTGCAGCTACTGCTTGAGAGCGTAAGAGTTTTTTTTTTCTAGTATTACATAAAGTAGACCGGTTATAGCATTATAATTTCTAAGTCAATAATTACAATATCCCGAAGGTAAAGTTAGAGAGCCTGTCAACAATGTAATTGATAAACTATAAAAGTATCCTAGTGAATCACTGAAGCTGTATATATCCCCCCTTGTACCGAACCATGTGAACATAACCATGTTCGTACAGTTCCCGCGCACAGTATTACATCCCATTTAAAACTGTTCACGCTTCGAATAGCTGTGTTCAATCATATATGCTTCTTTATGCTGTCGATCATACTTATCATTAATAAACGAAGGTAGGTATGGTTATCGTTGTGTCGACACAACTCCCCTCCATGCACTTTCCGGGCTATTCAAAATATTTACCATTCTTAAGAAGGAAAATTAATTGTTTTCCCCGACAACAAATGAGAGCGAGAGGGTTGACATTTACTCTAGGGACCATGGGCAGGATTTAATTTTCGTATTAAAGTCAATCCTTGAAATATTCCCAACAGCTCAGCCAGCCCACCATCAATGAAGAGCATCATCGAAGATGTCAGTCTTTTGTCAGAGCAGATTCGTGAACATGTTAATTAAAAAAAAAACAAGAAATCATCGGCCTTTGCAAACATTTGCTTTAATTGGCCCTTTGGAAGTTTTTGCCATTTTTAAATACTTTCTTCTTCATCTTTTCTGGCCTTCCAACTCACGGCATGATAGTTGTGGGCTAGAGGCCCCCGCCCAGCTCCCGCTCCACTGCCGGTCCCTCCAGCACTAGCGAGCGAAGGCAGGCTTTACGGTAGTCAATGATGCCAAGTGTGTTGTTGAGTCAATATCAATTCCAAGTATAGTTATTCAGCCAGTCGTCATGTGGCACATGCTTACACACATGCTTCCAACTAGTTGGCTGCTAGCTGCTACGTACCATACCAAGCCCTCAGCTCTTCGCTTGGCCTTATCGTTCTGCAAGAAGCCTTCGTATGCTTGTTAGCTGTAGACTGACTAGATAGCCTTTTGATGCGGCAACTATGGTGGAGGTGGTGGTGGTGGTGCTACGTTTCGTTTTCTGAGGCAATGCCGCAGCGAGTTAAATTTTCTTTTCACAGTTCACAGTTCTTGTGCGTCAGTAACAAACACTCAGCCAGTGAGTCGTCATTGAGCTTCCAGTAGTCGTAGCATCCGTCCATGGCTTCTATCCATGCATTCACATCCTTCTTCATTGGTTCATTTAATGTATGACGACGATGGCGATGACTACTCGTACTACGTTTGCTTCGTCCTCACTCCTCCTCGCTATGATTTTAGACGTTTTCTTCTTTGATTTGTTGTTTTTGATTTTTTTTGTTGGTTTTGTTTTGTTTTCCGTGTAGAGCAGCCCTGATGAAGTGAAACATTCAAGTTTCCTGCTGTTAGTATCCAATTAAAATCGAAAATTAAATGTCAGACTTACGGCAGCAACAGCAAAACAAAAATCCTAAAGAGTTTGGGAATGCTGAAAACAAACACCAACCAGCCAGTCAGCCAGCCATTGAGCAAGCGAACGAAAATAAACAGAAATTGCAAAAACAACAGCTACAACAACAACCAATGAATCTGTTCTCGATGTGAATGTGTGTGGTAAGCGGTTGAGAATGAATGGATGGATGGATGAAAGGAGAAATAGGATGGTGGCATTATTAAACTTAAATCTCAATCCATATTTGGACATTAAATGCGGTAAATCCGGTCGACACATCTATAATTTAATGGATATTGCGAAGGATCAAACAAACTAAAGGGTGGTCCAACTATTCGCTGACTTACTATTCCTTCCCTCTATGTCAAACAACAAAAAACCTGATCTTAATAGCTTGTAGAGTAATTCCTCTTTCAAAAGGTCATAATGCACGATGCTAATTGTGATTCACACCTCAATGTCTGTTTTTTGCCCAAATAATTTGACATTTCTTCGTTTTACTGTTTGACTAATTCGACCATGGAGAGGTACACAATTAAACAGCGCATGCAGAAGACTCTGTCCTAAATGGTTGCTTTTGGATCGACCTCGGCCTCAGATAGTCTTTATCAACCTGTCCATCCCACCTACTAATCTCAGTATCGCGTCATGTCCGTGCGTTCTATGTTTCAACATACCAGTTCCCCTCAAACGTAGGGCAACCCTTGCTGAACATCTCTTCATTAGCTTGTGAAGTAATTTCTCTTTCAAAAGGTCATAATGAACGATGATAATTGTGAGTCGCACCTTAACGTCAAGTTTTTTTTTGCAACTTAATTTGACATTTCTTCGTTTCACTGTTTGACAAATTCAACAATGGAGTTGTATACAATTGAGCGTTAATATTGTTGAAGCCTTTTACGAAGCTAGAAGTTGAAATTAAAATGCATTTCGTGATAATTTTGGTCAGCGTAATCGATTGAATGAGTCCACAATTGGGAGAATTGGGCTTCAATCTCATCAAACCGGGTCTGTAGGAAATGTGAAAATGCCTCTGCATGTTAGCCCAGTTCGTTCTGCGGAAAACATTGATGCTGTTTGCGTTAAAGTGACAGAAAAGCCGTCAACATCGACATAACGACAAAAGTACTTAAACAGTTAGCTCCAAATTGAATTGATAGACTATTGATAGTTATTTAATGCCTACTTTAAAATGAAATATGTACCTCACCTTTAGAAAACAGCTGAAGTTTTGATGATTCAAAAGCCAAGGAAACCAGCAGCAGAAAAGACATCTTACAGGCCAATTTTTCTTTTACCCATAATATTAAAATTGTTTGTAAAAATATTCTTGAGAAGAATTAAACCTTCAATAGAGCGAAACAATCCAATCCCAACCCATTTAGAAACAATCAATCAGAAACAATCATTCCACTATTTAGCAGGTTCATAGAATAACTAGTATAATCGAACAGTCTCTTGAAGAAAGAAAAATATGTTCCGCTGTTTTCCTGGATGTATCACAGGCTTTTGATAAAGTATGACATGTGGGCCTAAGAAGAAAAATCTCCGGTATATTACCTAAATTTAATGTAGACGTAATAAGATCGTACCTAGAAGGGCCGATTCTTTAGAGTAAAAGTAGAAGACTCTAATTCAAACCTGGTAGAAATAAAATCTGGAGTTCCACAAGAAAGTATCCTGGGTCCACTATCTCTTATATAAGTAAGTAGTTTAAACGAACAGACTACCTTAGATAAATCGTTTAGAGTCCGTTGCGAGTTCATTAAGAGAAGTCTGATCAAAAAATGAAAAAAATCCCAAAGACAAGTCTAACAGATATTTCGGAACATAATAAATAAAAAATCCTCAGACAAATCGAACAGAATTTGTAACGATTTCGGTAAGAATTCTCAATAGAGTTCAGATATTGTTCAGAATTGTCTGATATCAGACACTGTCGGCAAATTTGGTTTAATGGGTACACACATGATATACCTCAAACCACAAATTCAGCCATTGCAACCTTTGCGAATGATACAGCAATTCTTACAGTTGCAGATACAGAGATACAAGGAAACAACCATCTTCAATACGCGGTCAACCGGATTTCTTGGTGGACTAAAGATTAGTGGATGAAACTTTACAAATAAATGTTTAGAAAATACTCCAATATACGAGGGCGACCGCAAAAGTAACTGGCCTAACATAAAAAGAACCATTTTTTTGGAATTATTATTATTAATTTTTCAACATAATCTCCTTCCAACTCAATACACTTCATCAAACGTTTTTCAAGTTTTTTAATTCCATCCTAAAAATACGATTTTTCAAGACCTTCAAACTATGCCTCAGTTTCAGCAATAACCTCGCTATTGGACGAAAATTTTTTGCCACCGAGAATTTGGAAACAATAAACAATCGGAAGGAGCTAAATCTGGACTATATGGTGGATGCGGAGCAATTTCAAATCGTAATTCGGCCAGTTGAAGGAGCATTATCGAATAACTTTTTTTTCTATATGCGGTCGTTTTATCTTGATTTCTTCACTCAACCGATCCAATAATGCACAATAATATTCACTATTTATAGTTTTTCCTTTCTCAACATAATCAATAAATATTATACTCCTTACATCCCAAAATACTGTGGCCATTACTTTTCCTGCTGACTTAACAGTTTTTGCCTTCTTGGGACCACTTTTACCAGCTTCTATCCATTGTTTTGACTGTTCTTTGCATTTTGGGATGTAGTGATGGATCCATGTTTCATCAACAGTTATGAATTGGCGCAAGAACTCTATTGGATTACGCTGATAAATCGCTAAAAGCTCCTCGGCATTGGTCCAACGGACGATTTTTTGGGGCAAAGTCAACAAACGCGGCACCCATCTTGCGGATAGCTTTTTCATGTGGAGTTCATCATGTAAAATACTCCAAACTTGTTTTTCGTGTATTTTAACAATATCAGCAAGTTCTCCGAGCTTTATTCGACTATCTTTAGTCACTTCATTAAATATTTTTCTAATGTTTTCAATAGTAGTAGCAGTTTTCGGTCTTCCAGAGCGTTGTTCATCTTCCGTACTTGAACGACCCATTTTAAATTGTTGAACCCAGGATTTCACGGTGGAGTATGATGGTGCATTATGACCTTGAACAGAATCCAATTCATCTTTGATTAATTGTGGTGTATAACCTTTCATATAAAAGTGTTTAATTACCGCACGAAACTCTTTATTTTCCATTTTTCAAAAATTATAAAACTTGTTTACTTCAATCACCTGTAACAAAGAAAATAATCATTAAATATTTCGGAAATTTTGACAGATGGCTTATAAAAGATTGCTTTTAAAAAACAAACAAAAAAAGTTGCTAGTAAAACAGAAAATGCCAGGCCAGTTAGTTTTGCGGTCGCCCTCGTACATAGATGAAGTTCCAATAGCTTTTAGAAACAATGCAAAGTATTTCGGAATCGACGCACAGTGGGAAAATTACGAAAAAAATTGGAAATAATTCGGCCATTTCGTTTGTAATGGTCCGATTTAAATGAAAATTTACATTGACTTTCTTGAAGTGTTACTGAGCTTAAGTTTTGAATTTCATGCATCTGTGTTTAACAGGTGCTGCACAGTGGGCCCTCAAAGTTGGTCACCTCGAGTTAAAATTTTCTTTTTCAAGCCGCCAAAAGCGTATTTGTGGTCCGATCGTAATAATTTTTTCTTTAGTGAAATCTGCTGGACAAACCCAACCAAAAATGTTATTACAAATTTTTTCATATCTCGTACAATAAAAAAGATATCGGGACTTAAAGTTTTTTTTTCGAAAAATTTGCTTTGGATTTTCTGGGACTATTTTATTTTTGGGAATCAGTTTTAGGTGAATCGGGGAAAATTTAATCCTGGTTTAAAGAAAACACTTTGGTTAATGTTTTAAAAAAATAATTGTAGCAAAATCACCAATAATATGAAAATGCCAGCTGTTCAAAGTCAACTATTGCGAAAAAAGTGGGATTTTGAGTGTTTTACGGCGAAAAGGTACCTTTACTCTTATGTCAATAACTTTAATGTTTCTTAAGTAACATACAAAAAATTTGCATTTATTTCAAAGAAAACTTTATGCTTAATACAAATAATAAGCAATTGTGACCCTAGTCGGTACTTTTCTTGCTCCAGGCGTCTCCAAATATGGGCATTTTTTTCAAAAAAAATTGAGTTTGAGCTCAAATAAAAAAAATCGCCACACTGCTGGCCCAATTTGGTGCTATAAGTCAGTTAACTACATATGTTTTCTAAAATCCCAAGCAAAGAAATTTTGCGGGAGGCCATTTCTAGGACAAAAAAAAATGAGTTTTTGTTAAAAAAT
This sequence comes from Hydrotaea diabolus, assembly GCA_963513945.1. NCBI lineage: Eukaryota > Metazoa > Arthropoda > Insecta > Diptera > Muscidae > Hydrotaea > Hydrotaea diabolus. The sequence continues at coordinate 57,813,921 of OY740717.1, read as the reverse complement.
CCCATTTCTGGGATTTTGTTTTCCCCTGTGTCAAATTTTAGAAAAGTGGCAACTCCAATTTTTTTTTTGAATAAGTTTTTCATTTTGTCACAAAAATATTGATACTACGTAAAAAAATCAGGTTTATATCTCCAACCAGCAAAATTTTACAGTGGTCTGAAATATTGACTTTTTTTGCTACCTTCACAAAAAAAAAAATTTTTCTCGTTTTTATCAATTATTATTCAACATATTGAGTTAATTGCATTCTTTTTTATAATCTGTTAAAACTAGAGGTAATTACCTTTCCATTGGTATATAAAAAGTATATCCTTTTACCTACACTTATAACAGCACGTGCGCTGGAATAAGACCCCTTTGAGTAAAATATTAACTTTTTTGGTAAATAGCAATTTCATTTTGTGAGAGATCAATGTTGTTGCATTTAAAAAAATCAAATTTACACATTTCCAATCGCAAAAAAGTAATTTAATTGTTGCAGATAGAAAATTTGAATAAAAAGATGCTATTGACTTCATTTTTTGTGAAAAACTTTTTTTTAAATAAATTAACATTTAAATAAATCTTATAATTAAAAAACATTAAACTTAAATGATTTTATTCCACGTCCAGCATATCTAATAAATCAGAAAATTCTTCTTCGTCTCCATGCGTCATTTCGTGGTACGAAGTCAACTTACTTCTCATGGAGGATAAAAAAGGATCTGAAGATAATAATAAACTATTAAGTAAGTCTTCGTTTTGTGCTATTCTTGAGCATTTTCTTGTGGAAAATTGTTGAACATATCTGAAGTCTCGATTTCTAGCTTCTTGTGGTTCTTCAGTTAACTCGCCTATAGGGAGAAGGTGAGACTCGATTATTTGTTTCCCATGGAACAGGACTCTGTGTATAGTTGGCGTTAGATCTTTCCAGGGATAGAGATCAGCAAGCATTTTTAAAATTCGTTCGGCGTAAACTCCAAATTTATCGGAATTAATCTTTTGTTTGGAATTCAGAGCTAAAAGCAATATATTAACCATTCGAATCAACTCCTTATTGATTCCAGTTATTTCTGCAGCTGTATTATAGTCTGCGAAGAATCTTCTGGCAGTGTTTCCATCATTTGTATTCCCAAAGTTCGAGCGTGGTTTAGAAATATTTAGGCCAGTTTGTTGTTTAAATGCATCTTGAATTCTTTTTTTTTTCACTTGCTCTCATTTCATGCATTTCTTTGTTAGCTCGAATGTTTTTCCTTTCATTTCCTGGTATAGATTTATACTTAATGTCATAAGCAAGGTTTAGAAAGTGTTCTAGAAACCTGATTCGAGCATGTAACGGTGCTATTCCAAACTCAAGGGTATCTTCATTGACTACTGAATTATTCGAAGCGTTTGAAAAATTAACTTTGCTTTTATTGCAAATGAAACACTTCCAGCTAGATTTGTTTCCTGTAATATCGTTTGCGGCTTTTCCATCTACCATTGTCAGGAACATTTTAAAAGATATTGTAATAGAATACCTGTCGAATTTAAATGCAAAATCTTCTAATCTCGAAATATCATCTTTTAATTTGTCTGTGATGGCTTTAGTTAAATCACTCGTTTCTTTATGATATACGAAGGAGATTGGTCTGCAATAAATTTTGGAGCCAGGTGTTGGATTACGCCATATTGCTTCAGTAGGGTTTGATTTTCTGCGCGAAGTTGAAGGTAAGGTAGAGTCTAAATTTAACCTCAGAGGAACCAAAGATGCCATGAATACGCTCTTGAATTCGATCTGGGTAGATTGGCTATCAGAGCATTGTTTGTATTCCGAAAGTGCTGACAAACCATCACATCCCCACTTGCATATTAATTGAAGATGGCTGTTGTTGATTTTTTTTAGTTGTTCCTCATTCAATGTTGTTATTATCCTACTGGCAGTATTTTGGAGAAGTAGTTCCAAACTAACGCTGCCGGCCTTTTCTGTAATTATCACTGGGTTTGGCAAAATTTCCATTTTTCGTTCCTTTATTCGGTTGTATGCGGGAAACATGTCACATCCTTTATCAAGCAGCATTCTTCTTAAATGAGTGTACTTGTTCTTACTCAATCCCAATTCGATGATTAAAGCTAATGCTTCTTCCTCGCTAAAACCAGGACATGGTGTTGCAATACTTCTTTCAATGCGTTGGAGCCGCCTTGGTGATGCTTCCGTTAACACGTCTGCAATTCTTTTTGCGCTAGATGGCCGATTTTCCACCGTCAGTAATTCCTTGAATGTATCACAAATCTTTGAAGGTGAATGATTTGCCATCTCAGCCGACAACCGTTGTTTCTTTGCCTTTGGACATAGATCGTCGTATTCCTTAGTAGGAGCACCCACTAAAGCAGGGACAGTTTTAAATTCAATTATACTGTCGAGCCACTCAGTTGGTAATCTTGAATAATTCCTGTGATACTTCTCCATGAGCCGGTCAAATTTTTTCAAAAAATTTAATACTTTGCTGCTTTCGTTAGATTGTGTTATCTCGCTATATGTTGACTCTATGCACTCTATTAAATATGCTACTCTGTTCTCCATTTTCCGAAGTTTGGTGTTTTTTAAAAATTCAACAAGTTCTTGAACAAGGAGTGTTATCGTCATGGCGGATTAATTTGTTATGATAAACCCATACAAAATCGGCGGTTCTTATATCAATGAGTAATACTTACAGGTAATCACAATAATATCCGCAATTAATACTTGACTAAAATACCAGGTATTCCCCAAAAATACATTTATAACAATGAATTTTTATGTACCCAGGTACATTCGCCTAAAATGTTGCACAATATTCCGGACATAGGGGACAGGTATTCCCCCAAAACATATAAGAATGAATGTTTAGGTACCTAGATCCATACTATACAATACTACCCATTTTCCGTTTTTACACAATAGGTAAACAATAATGGTAAAAATATATATTTTTGCTATTTATGGATAGGTACGAGAATTTTTAAAATTGGTATTCTTACCTATAAAATTCATACTTTACTCAAATGGGTCTTATTCCAGCGCACGTGCTGTTATAAGTGTAGGTAAAAGGATATACTTTTTATATACCAATGGAAAGGTAATTACCTCTAGTTTTAACAGATTATAAAAAAGAATGCAATTAACTCAATATGTTGAATAATAATTGATAAAAACGAGAAAAAATTTTTTTTTTGTGAAGGTAGCAAAAAAAGTCAATATTTCAGACCACTGTAAAATTTTGCTGGTTGGAGATATAAACCTGATTTTTTTACGTAGTATCAATATTTTTGTGACAAAATGAAAAACTTATTCAAAAAAAAAAATTGGAGTTGCCACTTTTCTAAAATTTGACACAGGGGAAAACAAAATCCCAGAAATGGGATTTTTTAACAAAAACTCATTTTTTTTGTCCTAGAAATGGCCTCCCGCAAAATTTCTTTGCTTGGGATTTTAGAAAACATATGTAGTTAACTGACTTATAGCACCAAATTGGGCCAGCAGTGTGGCGATTTTTTTTATTTGAGCTCAAACTCAATTTTTTTTGAAAAAAATGCCCATATTTGGAGACGCCTGGAGCAAGAAAAGTACCGACTAGGGTCACAATTGCTTATTATTTGTATTAAGCATAAAGTTTTCTTTGAAATAAATGCAAATTTTTTGTATGTTACTTAAGAAACATTAAAGTTATTGACATAAGAGTAAAGGTACCTTTTCGCCGTAAAACACTCAAAATCCCACTTTTTTCGCAATAGTTGACTTTGAACAGCTGGCATTTTCATATTATTGGTGATTTTGCTACAATTCTTTTTTTAAAACATTAACCAAAGTGTTTTCTTTAAACCAGGATTAAATTTTCCCCGATTCACCTAAAACTGATTCCCAAAAATAAAATAATCCCAGAAAATCCAAAGCAAATTTTTCGAAAAAAAAACTTTAAGTCCCGATATCTTTTTTATTGTACGAGATATGAAAAAATTTGTAATAACATTTTTGGTTGGGTTTGTCCAGCAGATTTCACTAAAGAAAAAATTATTACGATCGGACCACAAATACGCTTTTGGCGGCTTGAAAAAGAAAATTTTAACTCGAGGTGACCAACTTTGAGAGCCCACTGTGCAGCACCTGTTAAACACAGATGCATGAAATTCAAAACTTAAGCTCAGTAACACTTCAAGAAGGTCAATGTAAATTTTCATTTAAATCGGACCATTACAAACGAAATGGCCGAATTATTTCCAATTTTTTTCGTAATTTTCCCACTGTGCGACGTGGCACACATTCACCTCAGTGGATTTATTAACAAAAATAATTGTCGATTTTGGGCCAACACGAGGGTTGCTATTTATATTTCGGGTCCGGCAATAAAAACACAAAAATGTATCATTGGAAATGCTCCTTTTGTTTTTCAAAATATTTTCCTCTAAGATCAATACACTTTTGCATGCGTATAAACCAATTTTCGATGAAAAACGTTGACCACGCATTTTTTTCTTGATGCTAGGGAAGGAAGAAGAAGTCATTGGGTGCCAAATCAGAGCTGTACGGTGGAAAGCCCTTCAATTCGACATCTTGAGTGATTCGTCACCTGTGGCAATGTTATACACTGCCTTTGAGCTAACGCAGTTATACTATTTCAAAATCTCTTTGCACCAATCCATACGAGCCTCTTTTAAGAATTCGTCAAATTATGTGGGATCCCACTGGAGCAATTTTTTGTTTTCACGGCCAAATGAACATGCAATATCTTATTGATGCTTGTCATACTAATGCCCAAGGATGCCTCTATCTCACGATAGGTCACATGACGATCTTGCATTTTTAGTTCACGCACGACTTCAATGTTCTCTGGCACAGCAGCCGTTTTTAGACGACCGTCGTCTTTGAGCGAGCGTCAGCCACGATTGAAATCATTAAACCAGTTTTTCACAGTGCTATAGGATGATGCTTCATCGCCATAAAAAGATTTATGTTCAAGAGGTAATTTCATTTTTTTGCCAAATTGATTTTTTCAAGTCACTGTAAACAAGACAAATGATGGTCGTACGTCAAAATGTTCTAAGTGCGTTTATGCTAAAAAATGTCAAGCTTTCAAATGAAAATGGCAGGTGGCGCCAGCCAACACTTAGTGTTGCCTAGGCCAGAAATATATATAGCAACCGTACTGATGTGAATATTAAATAAAGTTTTGAATTTACACCCTTTCAAGGTTAATTTGACTCAAGGGCTAAAGCCTAACCTTTCACTACTGAGCGTCATCAATACCACAAATGGTTGGTTGAACACACTGAAGTGAATGGTGACTTTTACAAGGAAAATCATCTTCAGCAACATGTCACACATTCACCTCAGTGGATTCATTAACAAGCAGAATGGAAGCTTTTGGGCAAATGAGAGTCCAAATGGTTGAAAAGAGTGAATATTTGGTGCGGATTATGGGCTGGCTTCCTTATCAGGCCGTACTTCTCCGAAAAAAAGGTCGGTCAAGTGCACGCAGAGAAAAGATATGATTCATATATGTTCATGGCAACAATAGTATGATCTCTGCAATAAAAGTATGGTCGTCGCAACCATAGTATTGTTTTTTGAATTTTAATTGGACAATAGTATGATTGCGGCAATATTAATATTGTTGAAATGTAACAATAGTATTGCTGCCAAATTCAAAAATGAAAATATGGTTGTAGCAACAATATGAATATGGTTGGTGGAACAAAAGTATTGCTTTCATGGCTTTTATGTTAACAATAACATGATTACGGCAATCATACCGACAAAATTATACTTTTTTTCTTTAATTTGAATGTTATTTTTACGAATCTTACGCAATAATAGTAAAAATAATTAATTTTTTCCAAACAATCTACGAATTAGTATAACTGAAATATTTTTAATAAATATTTTTTTTACTGTTTAATAAATCACTCCCATTATTACATAACTTACTTAATAAAATTCTCTATTATTAAACAACAACTTAACCCAATCCTTACAAAAAATGTTGGGGATCATAGTGTGATTGTGTGTAAGTCATACTATGGTTGTGAGGATCATACTATGGTTGTGCGTTAAACATACTATGGTTATGAGGATCATAACATGGTTGTGGGGCTCATAGTATGGCTGAATGTGAATAATAATATGGTTGTGGGGATTATAGTACGATTGTGTGAATAATTCTATTCTTGTGAGGACCATAAAATTGTTACGGGGATCATAGTATGGTTGTGTGTAACCAACAATGGTATGATGCTCTTTGAATATTGTTACCCCAACCATACTTTTTTCTGCGTGCGGTTACCATGAATGGTGTTCGATATGATAAAGGTTTTCTTGTGGTAATAAATTGAGGATATGGACCTGTACGATATGTAGTTCCAACAGGATGGTGCAACTTGCCCCACAGCCAACAAAACAATGGCTCTTTGGCGCGAAAAAATCAATAGCCGCGTTATCTTACGTCGTGGCGATGTTCAGCGACCGCCATGATCATGTGATTTGACACCGTTGGACTTTATTCTTTGGGGATATTTAAAAGAAAAAGTCTGCGGCAATAAGCCAAGCACAATTCAAGAGTTGAGGATGAGATAATTCGGCACATTAACGGTATTGAACCTCCATTATGCCTTCGAGTCATTGAAAATATGGACCAATGGGTGGCAACCCAATCCACAGCCGTGGCAAGCATTCGGCTGATATTTTGTTTCACACATAATTGTTATAAATCCCTCTATGATAATAAAATATATTAAGATAGTTTTCTGAAAACTCTTTGTTTTTTACAATTGACATCGTGCGTTTGAGTTGATCCACCCTTAGCTTAAACTATTTCTTTAATGAAATTGTATGTTTATACGAGGGCAGCCTTTACTGCTTCAAACAATGAAATGTTCTTAAATCCATGCAAATGGCTACATTATAATACCTTAACCCTGCTGGGTTAGAGGGTACATTAGGAAGTACGTACCGCCTTACAGGTATAAAAACAAAGTTCACTGTACACCATCAAATATAACGTATTCATTTAAGGTAGTCTAGAAAAAAATGTTTTTTTGTTTTTCTTCGCCGAACGTATTATGGTCGCTCTGTTACATTTTTCCTTATATTTTCTGCATTTACAACCGGATCTTAGAGTCGGATACATAGATGTTTTTTTTTCTCGACGAGACAAATTTTTCTGTTTATGAAATCGCTGACCTCAAGTGACCACTTCTCGCACTTACCCATTATATTGCTACCACCCTAATGTACCACCCTAATGCCAGAAAATTAAAGCTCGCACAAAATCATTAAACTCTTGTTCGGGAAGTATTTCGATAGTCCCAGCAGAACAATTTTTTAAAAAAGCTTTTGACTATATTGCCGAATGTAGGGGTTGTCTTTCTAAATTGTTCTTTGTATCTTCGGCCAGATGTTGAAGAGACCAATTTTTCTGTTTTTAAAATCATTGACCTCAAGTTAGAGTTTTTTAATTTTAATTTTTTGCGTCATTAGCCAACATAATAACCATTTACTAAAATAAAAATGAAAAAACGAAGGTGCGTACGTCTTTTAAAATCGGGGAATTGGTTTTTGAGATAATTTTTTTTTAAAAAACTTATCTACTGTACCTTTAGAACCAATGCAAACCTTACAACGTATCCTCTCTATGGGCGAGGGTAAGTCTTTTCAACTTACTACAACTTTTTACTTCTTTTGATGCTTATTTATGGCCCTTTAAAGCTATTTGTAATGGAAATAACAAATACCTCATGTATGAAAAATAGAAAATATATGAAAACTGACATACATTTTAATTTTTAACACGAAAAGTAAAAGCGTGGCCACCCAAATCTCCGTTATTTATTTTTAAAAATAAAAGCTGTACGAGGGCGACCGAAAAACTAACTGGCCTGGCACATTTTCTGTTTTACTAGCAACTTGTTTTGTTTTGTTTTTTAAAAGCAATCTTTTATAAGCCATCTGTCAAAATTTCCGAAATATTATTTTCTTTGTTACAGGAGATTGAAGTAAACAAGTTTTATAATTTTTGAAAAATGGAAAACAAAGAGTTTCGTGCGGTACTTAAACACTTTTATATGAAAGGTTATACGCCACAATTAATCAAAGATGAATTGGATTCTGTTCATGGTGATAATGCACCATCATACTCCACCGTGAAATCCTGGGTTCAACAATTTAAAATGGGTCGTTCAAGTACGGAAGATGAACAACGCTCTGGAAGACCGAAAACTGCTACTACTATTGAAAACATTAGAAAAATATTTAATGAAGTGACTAAAGACAGACGAATAAAGCTCAGAGAACTTGCTGATATTGTTAAAATGCACGAAAAACTAGTTTGGAGTATTTTACATGATGAACTCCACATGAAAAAGCTATCCGCAAGATGGGTGCCGCGTTTTTTTGACTTCCGTTGGACCAATTCCGAGGAGCTTTTAGCGATTTATCAGCGTAATCCAATAGAGTTCTTGCGCGATTCATAACTGTTGATGAAACATGGATCCATCACTACATCCTAGAATGCAAAGAACAGTCAAAACAATGGATAGAAGCTGGTAAAAGTGGTCCCAAGAAGGCGAAAACTGTTAAGTCAGCAGGAAGTAATGGCCACAGTATTTTGGGATGCAAGGGGTGTAATATTTATTGATTATCTTGAGAAAGGAAAAACTATAAATAGTGAATATTATTGTGCATTATTGGATCGGTTGAGTGAAATCAAGTTAAAACGACCGCGTTTAGAAAAAAAAGTTATTTTTCATCAAGATAATGCTCCTTCACACACTGCATTTTTAACTCAACAAAAACTGGCCGAATTACGATTTGAAATTGCTCCGCATCCACCATATAGTCCAGATTTAGCTCCTTCTGATTATTTCTTGTTTCCAAATTTAAAAAAATTTCTCGATGGCAAGAAATTTTCGTCCAATAGCGAGGTTATTGCTGAAACTGAGGCATATTTTGAAGGCCTTGAAAAATCTTATTTTTCGGATGGAATTAAAAAACTTGAAAACGTTTGATAAAGTGTATCGAGTTGGAAGGAGATTATGTTGAAAAATAAATAACAATAAATCCAAAAAAAACGGTTCTTTTTATGTTAGGCCAGTTACTTTTGCGGCCTCCCTCGTATTATTTTAAAACGAAGGTCATGTCTGTAGACTACATTGATTATCCTGTGATTATAGTAGCCGAATCTGGGCTCGAAGATATTCATATTCATTCAAACACACAGAGAACAGATTTGTTTCCACAACCGAATTTTTGGCGTTCACCTTGGGTATTCTATCATTCTATACAACCGAATGTTAGTTGCTGCTCTGTAATTTTCAGGAATGGGAACTAAATCGTTGCAAAATAGGAAGTATCCGAACCTCTACAAACAGATAACAGATTCGTTGCCACAACTGAATGACTTTGCTTACATACAACACGAGAATTTTAGTTGGAGCTCTGTACATTTCCATTATTGGAACCCAAATCTCCGATATTTATTTTTAAAAAATGAAAGCTATATTATTTTAGAAACGGGGAAAATTTTCTTTGTCCATTATATAAAAGAAAATTGCAAAGAAAATTTTTTTAAAAAAAAATATATTTTATAAATCCTGAGAGTTTCCTGATTGCTCAAATTTCATAACTAGAACCAAAGTTATGAGTTTTTTAAGAAAACGTACTGAAATTGTTGCCACTGCTATACTTTTCAGAGTTCTGATTTTTTTTTTAAGAAAAGAAAACCAAAGTGAACCAATGTACAAAATTTCGTCAAAATCGAAGACCGTAGTACATTCGAAATAGCGACCTTCATCGGGATTTAAACACGTCAAGGATGAAATATCATACGAGTACAACGCTCAGAACCATATTTTACGACTTCTACGCCACGAGAATGTGAAAGCCATACACAGAGAACAGATTTGTTGCCCCAATCGAATTTTTTCCAACCGAATGTTGGTGGTTGCATGTGCAATTCTGTATTTCATCGTTACAACCGAATATTGGTTGGGTAGACAGAAATTTTCAGTAGAGGGAACATACACTTTCGGTTGAAGAAAACAAGTATGGGTAATCCTTGGTAATTGTTGCTATAGATTGTTGGTTAAAAAATCTTTTTAAAAAAAAATACGTAATACTTTACCGCCTTACATTGGGTCAACTGATCAGTAAAAAAAATACGTCTTTGGATGAGAGTTTTGCTAAGCATTGTAGTAATGCCCGAATCGAAAAAATATTTATTATGATATGTAATAAAATTTATTGTCAAGCTTTAGGCGGCCGTGCATTTTGAGTGACTTCCGTGCACCTAATTTCACTCTTATTCTTTCCAAGAAAACTGTTTACGATGCTCTTGGAAGATTTCCAGGCTGCATAGCCTTTCTTCAATAAAAATTGAGACAATGTTTCATCATTCAATAGCTTCCTGATTTAAGGTCCAACAAATATGCCTTCTTTGATATTAGCATATGCAATTTTAGGAAAAACCCGATATCATATATTTACTCGTAAATGCCAGGGCAAGTTCTTAAAAAGGCCCAATTTTATGTGCTGCTATGTGTAGATGTTTTGCTAAGCATTGCAGTGATGCCCCAGTCGAAAAAATATTAATTATGATATTTAATGTTATTTATTGTCAAGCTTTAGGCGGCAGTAAAAAGGGGAAAAACCATAAAAAGTTGGTTGTTGTTTTGAATAAAAAGGTCAAGTCTGTTACAGTTAAGCCTGTTTCTATATTCTGGAAAATATTATTTAATATTGTTGTCACCACCAATTATTGGTATCAAAGTAACATGTACATCACAATTGGTTGGTTGACATACCCGCCAGTTGTTGCAACCACTAGTTTAACTAAATTCAGTATGTAGAACTGTCATATCGACTGTAATTACCGTGCTATTGTTGTAGCAACTATCCTGTGATATATCGAACCATGATACCATCAATATTATAGAATGTTGGTTATTGCAACAGAAATTCAGTTTATCCAAGCGAATTTGTGTATTTCGGACCGATTTCAAACTGATTTTTTCTCTGTGTGCACTAAACTACTTCAAAGAAGATTTCGTCGTTATAAATCGCATGATCTGATTACTCGGTTCAACTGAATGAATGCTGCTTATGTTGTAACCAATAATTTAGCTACGAGTGTTCAAATACTTATATAGTTCAAAGTTATACTAAACTATTGTATTTTGCACCTAAACTGCTTGTAAGTCACTTATTTAGTAGAGTAGTTGTAGTATTAATTATTAGTCCTTAATATCAAGCTTAAATTTTAATATTTAGAAATATTTGGTAAAAAATAATCTTCTCGTCCAACGAACCGATTTCCAACTTAATTATTTGCTGTGTTCACTACGAGGAAAAACCGGTCTATAACAACTACACACCGAGAACAGATTCGTTGCAGCAACCGAAAGTTGTGCCAACCGAATGATTAAGGTTGCATGCACCTCGAGTATTCCATCAGTACAACTGAATGTTAGTTGGTGCTCCATCACTATCAGTAGGTGGAACTGAAGTTTTTTCACGCTTCAAGTTGGCTTAAGGTTAGTAACAATCGATTTTTTTTTATCGAATTATTTTATTATCTTAACAAATTTTAGTTATCTCATTAATTATTGGTTGCTAGAACAAATTGTTTAAAAAACTGTCGGTTGAAACAACCACTAGGAGTAGCAATTAAATACATTTTCCTTATTTCATTGGTATAACCGATCAATTAGTTGTGTGCACAGTACGATGATCATATTAACCATCTTGTGGTATGTCGATCCGAAAATTCACTACGATAATAATTATTTAGTGAGTGTAACCAAAATTCTTTTTTTGCAACGGAATTTTAGTAGTTCCAACCGATTTCCAACTAAGTGTTTCTCTGTGTGTAGGCAAGTTCTTTTCTTAATTTAGTATAGTCCTTAATAAGGTATTTTGCTTTATTAAAACCAAAAAAAATTGTAATATTTGGTAACAGAAAATTTCTCGTCCAACAGATTATTCGTATCACGAACCGATTTCCACCTGAATTATTTGCTGTGTATACTACGAGCAACAATCGGTCTATAAAAACTACACACCGAGAACAGATTCGTTGCAGAAATCGAATGTTGTGCCAACCGAATGAATGAGGTTGCATGCACCTTGAGTATTCCATCAGTTCAACTGAATGTTAGTTGGTGCTCCATCCTTAGGTGGAACTTACGTGTTTTCACACTTCAAGTTGGCTTAAGGTCAGTAATAATCGAATTTTTTTTATCGATATCACTAATTTTAGTTACGATTTCTTTACTAATAATTGGCTGTTTCTTGATTAAATGCTAAACTGATTAAAAACTATAGGTTGCAACGACCACTAGTTTTGGCAACTAAATGCCTTTTCGGCATTTTATTGGTATAAACGATCAATTAGTTGTATATACTTATAAGGGGTGTTTTTTATTGGGGTATAGAACTTTAAGTTGGCATCACTTTTTTAACTGGCGGCCATTTTGTCAGCTGTCAAGTGATTAATATTTAGTTTGGTTTGCCATTTCATCATGAACAGGTTGACAAAAGAACAACGCTTGCAAATCGTGCAAATTTTTTCGAAAGTAATGGTTCAGTTCGCGAAGTTCACCGCAAGCTCCGTCCATTTTATGGTCGACATAATCGTCCATCAGAGCAATTAATTCGGTTAACCATGGATCGGTTAACATGGACCATTGGATTATTTTCTTTGGGGATATGTGAAGTCGCTCGTCTACGCCAACAACCAGAAACACGTTAGGGGACTTGGAAGCCAACATTCGTGGCGTTATTGCCAACATACGGCCCCCATATGCTCGAAAAAAGTGGTTGAAAATTGGACCTGTAGAATTGGCTTTATTCGAGCCAGCCGCGGCGGCCACATGCCCGAAATCATATTTAAACATTAATGGCATAAAATTATCCTTCCAATAAAGCCAAATTGATGGACATTAAAACGATTTTCTTGTGTTTTATTTCAATTCGAAGTTCTATACCTCAATAAAAAACACCCTTTACAATACGATGATCATATTAACCATCTTGTGGTATGTCGACCCAAAAATTCATTAGGAATATAATTATTTAGTTAGTTTAAGCAAAATTCTTCTGTGTTTTTCTTTTGTTATTCCAACCGATTTCAACTAATTTTTTCTCTGTGGGTGTTAGAGGCTCTTGCCAGTCAACATTTTCAATATTTGCCTTACTTAATGATCCAAAAAATTGTCTCAATTCATAAGCAATTAATTTGTGCTGCCAAAAAGTTCCCCCATATATTGGATTGCTAGCCCTAAAAGCATTTATTATCTTGCGTGGCTTGCCAAAAAAAAAGAAAAAAATTGCATACAAGCCATTTAAAGCCCCATGATTTCCTGCATTTAGTTGAATTTCCACATCCTGGGCTCAACTTTATGGCAAACAGAAGTTAGCAATGAAATATTAACTAATAAATTTCCGGTTGTAATTAATTTTTCTAATGACTATTTACGTCTAGAAAAGTCTTAAGACCCAAAACACACACGCACACAAAGCAAAGGCAACGACATCCTTTTTGTGGCTTACATATATATAAGGACGACAACAACAACAACAACTAACAAAGAACATGAACACCAAACGAACCAACGAGCGGCTGGCGACCGACCGACAAAATATGGCGCATGTAAAAGAAGCACAAGAGAGAAGATGGAAAAAATTATCCTAAAAATCTTAAGTAAACATAATTTCCAAGCGTTCAAAAACAAACAGACGCAAAATGTTTTTAAGGACATCCTTCGTCACAGATTTGTTTCCCCATTTGCAAACAGAAAGCAGCAGCATCACCACCATTACAGTTGCCGCCACCGCTACCAGCACTAGACTCTCCAACCAAGCGCGCACATCCTTGAGCACCCACCCGTAAGACAAGCAAACCCAAGTTAAAGCTTAAACTTAAGGTACACACTAGTGCTCACACACACACACAGACACGAACATGCGAAGTGATGTATGAGCCCACTCCAAATCAGCGAGAAAATCCTTGCAAATTGCAGGCAATTCCTTAAATGATGTAGAAACATCGGGTGGCTGAAGGATTTCGCGTAATTCCTTAAGATACCCCGCCTGGCCAGTTTGGATGCGTGTGTGCGTGCGTCTGCCTATGTGTTTGTCTGCGTGTGTATAGAATACCCGATATAAAATAAACCTTAAGACCAGCATCATCCTTGGAACAGGAAGAACGGTTTGGAGCATGTAGTCAAATAAGTGCTGCTCAGATGGTATCTTATTTTTTTTTTGGCTTGACTTTGTTTTAGCCGTGGCATGGAGAGTGGAAGGAAAGCAAAGGAAGGACACACACACACAAAACCGACGAACAACGACGAAATTGTGTTAACTCAAGAAATTTATGATGCCAGTACGGCGGCTGGCGAGAAGGTAAACTCAGGAAGTGTTGTCTTACAAAACAATGCCAGAAAATTACAAACAGCAATAGCAGCAGCACAACAAGAACAACAAAGACCGACAATAGCTAGCTCGCTAGCAAGCAGCATCCTGCCGAAAAGACCCAACTCCTCGTGGTCGCCCTGTTTATGATTTATAGCAGTTGAAAGTAAAAACTTCCCCATACATAAACTTATTATAAGCAGCGTGTATAGGATATACGACACTATGTGTATATGTGTGAGTGTCCTCAGCAAGAAGAAAATACGATTTCTTTTTTCAGAAAAAAAAACTTTAAAACTTTGCTTGCTTCCACAAGGAAATCCAAGATTCAAGGCATGTAGAGCAGCCACTACCTACCTTTGCTCTCAACCAACCGCGTTGCTTTTGTAAGGACTCACGTAAGTGTTGTGCGTCGTGCTCTTGTGTGTGTGTGCGCGAGATACCTTTCGCAGAAGGACATCTAGAGCAAGAGGGCTTCCCATTTGTTGCGACAAACAGGCATTTCCTAGAACGACTCACACTCGCTATCCCCAGTCAAGGATAGAAATGTCTTAAGGAAGCATGCAAATGTTTGTTAAGTTTTAGTTTTGTAATAATTTGTCAAAAATAAAACCGCAAACTTAAGTTTTTCGCCCTTCGTAGTCATTGGTGTTTGGCCATTTATAAACATTCAAATGGTTTAAAGCCTTCCTTAGAATAAGAAGAACTAAAAGAAATTATTTTTTTAAATTGCTCACGATCGTTCTTTCTGCACCAAATTTTGACAAGTATCGGGTGATCAATCTAGAGGTATTTTTTCAATATTATTTCTTTCTTTTCAATATTGTTTGCCATTTCATCATGGCAAGACTTACACCGTAACAACGTCTCCCAAATGTGCAACTGTATTATGGAAATGCGTCCGATTATGTCGACCTTTTTATGGTCGACATAATCGGCATACCGAACGCACTATTCGGATTACCATCGCCCATATTGAAACCCAATTTTCACTACGTATAGGATAATACTCGACCTAATAGACCACATCCAGCACGAAGTATTAAGAACATAGCGATAGTAGCCGAGAGTGTACGTGAAAACCCCCAGGAATGGATTCGGCACAGTTCTCAACAACTTGACTTGTCGTCTGGAACAACTTAGTGAATTTTACGGAAGGTCTTAGTTTAAAAGCGTGCAAAATACAACTCGTGTAGGAATTGAAACCTAACGATGTTCCCTCGCCGTTTCAGTGTTCAGGCTCTTCAAAAGCTTGAAGAAGATCCGCTGTTTTCGACCAAAATTTTGTTCAGTGATGAGGCAAATTTCTGGCTCAGCGGCAACGTCTATTAACCAAACAGCCGCATTTGGGTTGAAGAGCAACCAGAGAAGGTTAAAGAGGTGTCACAACAAAGAGTGTCATTTTTAGACGTGTGATTTTCAATCTGGTCACACTTTGTCGGAGTTGGTCCTTTTGACAACTGTTGAGTTGAGTTGTTCAGTTTGGTTTGGCATTTCATAATCAATAGACTTACTCCGGAAAAACTTTTACAAATCGTGGGCCAAAAACGAGATGGCCACCGATCCTGATTTTTATAAGAAAATTTTTTTCAGCGATAAAGTTTACTTTTGGTTGAATGGGTACGTAAAAAACAAAAATTGTCGCATTTGGAGTAATGAAAATCCACAAGCCACTGTTAAGTCGCTTGGTATGCTCTATGGGCAATGGGAATCATTGGTCTCTATTTCTTCAAAAATTAAGCCCCCCCATAATTTTACAGTCAATAGGGAACGCTATAGAGCCATGATTAATGACTTTTTCGTGCCTGAATTGAAGAAAGTTGATGTGGACGACCTTTTGTTCCAACAAGACGGCGCTACATGCCATACAGCCAACGAAACAAACAATTTATTGATGGAAACTTTTGGTTAGCGCATTATCTCGCTTCGTGGCTTCAAATTCTCAAGTCATTGCTAAGACGCCGTAACATGATCAAAATCTATCGGCTGAAATTTATTCGAGCCAGCCGCGTCGGCCAATTGCCCGAACTAATTTTTAAGACGTAATGGCAAACCCTTATCTTCACAATAAAGCTAATTCTTGGCCATAACATTAAATTATATGTGACAGCGCATAGAGAAAGGGACCTAAGGGTAAAAAAATCAATTTTAATATTTTTTCTTTCTTTTTTTGATGTGGACAACATCTGAGCATCGAATGAGACCGATCTCATGCACAAAAGTGTTCCCTCCAGAGATATGCGAGTTTTATGAAAGTGAAGTGGACGATTCTAAGCGCAAATAGAAAGGGGCCTAATCTTTAAAATGGCTCTCCTGAACAAAACTTTTCGTCAACTTTTCACTTTTTTTTTGATGTGGACAACATCTGAGCATTGAATGAGACCGACCCCATGCCCCAAAAGTATTCCCTCCCAGATATATGCGCGTTTTATGAAAGTGAAGTCGACGATTCTAAGCGCAAATAGAAAGGGACCTAATCTTTAAAATGGCTCTACTGAACAAAACTTTATTTCGTCTTGAAAACCAGACGTCTATAAAAGCACCCTTTAGAAAACCACGGTTTCGTGCGGTTTATGGACTAGTTGAATCATCGGTCCATATTTTTTAAAAAATGTTGATGGCCGGAACGTATCGGCTTGCTATCAGACTTTTTGCAACCTGAAACTGAAGCGAGTAATCTTGACATTTGCTTTCAACAGCACAATGCACAGTGTCGTGTCTTCATATAAACGGCGGCCAAAAATGGAAGGAGTTATCATAGAAGAATGAAAATTGGGTAGAAAAGGAAAAAAAAGAAGTTTTGCATCGGCCCAAGGACTCGCCCACCTTCCATATATCCTGAATGAAAAAACTTATATTTTCCAAAATTGTTGTTGGAATTGAACCAACGTTGGCTTGATTTGTCCTTGTTGTATTTTTGATTTATATGTTTAATTTCATTTAATTATTTTACAAAACACGTCCTATAACCCATATGTCCTTGATAAGAAAATCATTTTCTTTATATATTTTAAAAATATTTTTTTTTCATTTGCCAATTACTATTATTATATTTAATAAGAGAGAGGAAACAGATATTTTTCAAATTCATTATTATTCATTAACAAAATATTAAGGAAATGATTTAATAACTAATACTAAATATTTTTCCTTATTCACTAAAGCTGTCGTAATCCGTATCACTCGATTCGTACTGCCTTAAAAACTCTCTGCTATTATAGTTTCAGAACAATTCTCCGTATTGGATTCACTTTGGATAAGAAATTGATTTAATTCATTATAATTCTTAGCCTTCTTATTATTTGCTTTTCTATGAATAGTTATATTTGTTTCAGACTGCAAAATCATACTTTCAATTAAATCCTTTTTGGTTGACTCGCCACTATTTTTTCTGGTATGATTTAATCGGGTCATTCTAAAAAAATTATGAGTATCTTTTATAGCTTCCTCCGACAGCCTTCCAAGAGGTATTTTTGAATGTTTTATGAATTCTACACCATGAACAAGAATTTTATGAACTGTGACTGGCATGTTATACCAAGGGTAATTTTCAATGTACAAATACCATGTATCTCTTAGAAGCTGATCAAAATTGTTGAAATTGATTTCGTCACCACTAGAAAGTGTTTTCAAAACATATGAAAAAATTCTAATAAGGGTGGGATCAAATTCGGTTATTTTGGAAGACATTTCATTATTGTTAAAAAATCGTCTTGCTGTGTTACCATCATTCGATGTTCCATAATCAGTCTTAACTTTATGGACCAATGGTCCCATCTCCTCTTTAAATTGAGCTTGAATACTATATTTTCTTTCACTAAAAATGTTTTTATCGTCTGGTTTACAAACTTTCCAAATGCCACTTTTCGCCTTTTGGTGCGATCCCAGCAATAATCAAAGTCTGTTGAAGGTCTTCCTCTACAGCTGGTGCTAGGTTCCTAAAATAACATAATGATTTAAAAGCATAGAAACTATGTTCCATATAAGTACATTATATGGAACATAATTTCTATGATTTTAAATGATTATGTTATTTTAGGAACCTAGCACCAGCAAAAGATAAACACGCATCACTTATAACAAAAGGTGAATTTAGCCACGATCCAAACTTTTCTTCAAACCTCTCTCTCTCATGTAGTGACACTTTTGCCAATTAGTATTTATTTTTAATAATATACGAGTAAATTGCATTTCTTTAATCATCTTCTTATTTATTTTTAACTTTAACTATTCTTTTAAATACGCAATTACTTCTCCCTGGGCAGCACTTGGATTACGATGCCTAAGCCAAATATTAAAATATTGTCAAATTTTCACCTATCTCGACACTGAAAATTTATAAAATAATTACAAGGGGGAACGAGAATCTTATTTCTTTAACGCTAGAAAATTGTTTCGAAGCCAGGCCTGGGACGTTTTAGCCTTATGGGCTGGCGCAGAATCCTGCTCGAAAGTCCATGGCTGGGTCCCTTTCTATTTGCGCTTAGAATCGTCGACTTCACTTTCATAAAACGCGCATATCTCTGAGTGGGAACACTTTTGGGGCATGGGATCGGTCTCATTCGATACTCAGATGTTGTCCACATCAAACAAAAAGTGAACAGTTGATGAAAAGTTTTGTTCAGGAGAGTCATTTTAAAGATTATTTCCCTTTCTATTTGCGCTTAGAATCGTCGACTTCGCTTTCATAAAACGCGCTTATCTCTGGGAGGGAACACTTTTGGGGCATGGGATCGGTCTCATTCGATGCTCAGATGTTGTCCACATCAAACAAAAAGTGAACAGTTGATGAAAAGTTTTGTTCAGGAAACTCATTTTAAAGAGTAGGTCCCTTTCTATTTGCGCTTAGAATCGTCAACTTCGCTTTCATAAAACGCGCATATCTCTGGGAGGGAACATTTTTGGTGCATGGGATCGGTCTCATTCGATGCTCAGATGTTGTCCACATCAAAAAAAGAAAAAAAAAAAGGAAAATTGATTTTTTTACCCTTAGGTCCCTTTCTCTTATGAAGTCATAATATCGTGTGTACTCTAGACTTTTTTTTTGCTGATAAACCAGCTACGATTCAGGTTTTGGAAGCCAACGTTACGCATGTCATTAATGCCGAAAGTCATCCAAAATTGTACTCACAAAATGGACACCCTTAGGCGTAGTTGCGTAAGTTATGTTGCCCCACTGGAATTCATAACTATAAACAAGAGGAAAGAACTGATAATAAATTTACTTTAGCTCAAACTCATTTTAATTTTAAAGAAAATTCATTATTTACAAGACTAAATGCTAAATGGAAAATCTAGTATATGAACTCTTTGCAGCATCTTTGTCTCATAGCTGAGGGAGATAGCCAAGAGATAAACATGGTCACTTAGCCTTTATAGATACATGCAGAAAAAAATATGGTTGGGGTAACAATATTCGAAGAGCATCATACTATTGTTTGTTATATGGTTGTGGCACAACAATATTATGATCATCACAACAATAGAATGGTTCACACACAACCATACTTTGAACCCTTACAGCAATATTATGGTCCTCACAACAATAGAATTATTCACACACAACCATACTATGATCCCCACAACCATGTTATTATTCACATTCAACCATACTATAATCCCCACAACCATATTATAATCCTTATAACCATAGTATGTTTAACGTACAACCACAGTATGATCCTCACAACCATAGTATGGCTTACACACAATCGTACTATGATCCCAAACATTTTTTGTAAAGATTGGGTTTAATTGTCATTTAAGTAAGTTATGTAATAATAGGAGTGATTTATTAAACAGTAAAAAAAATTATTTATTAAAAATATTTCAGACTAATTCGTAGTTTGTTTGGAAAAAATTTAATTATTTTTACTATTATTGCGTAAGATTCGTAAAAATAACATTGTCGAAATAAAAAAGTACAATTTTGACGGTATGATTGCCGTAATCATGTTATTGTCAACATAAGAGCTATGAAAACAATACTTTTGTTTCACCAACCATATTTATATTGTTGCTACAACCATATTTTCATTTTTTAATGTGGCAACAATACTATTGTTACATTTCAACAATATTAATATTGCCGCAATCATACTATTGTCAAATTAAAATTCAAAAAACAATACTATGTTTGCGACGACCATACTTTTATTGCAGAGAAAATACTATTGTTGCCGTGACCATATAGGAACCATATCTTTTCTCTGCGTGTAGATTTTACTAAGTCTTCGGATTTCTTTTCTGACTGTCGGTATATCCAAGTCTCTCATAATGGATTAGCTTCTTACCAACCATGGAGCAATTGCCATAATCCTTAAAGTTTTCGATTGAAACCTTTCGACAATATCTATGTTTGACCTGCTTGCTGTTCCCCAAAGTTGGAGACCATACGTCCGTACGGAGTTAATGATGGCTTTGTATGGTGCAAGCAAATGGTGCATGGCTTGATTTTGCTGAGAGTTGACTTGAATATTCCACCGTAACAACCATTTTTTAATCAAGTTAAACTCACTCTAGAGGAGCAAAGATGATTCGTTCGAAGAGGAGCAAAGATGCTTCGTTCGAAGTGCTCGAATATTGGGGCTATCGACTGAAATTTATTCGAGAGACGCGGCGGCCACTTGCCCGAACTAATTTTGAAAACGTATTGGTAAACCCTTATCTTTACAATAAAGCAAATTTTGATGCTTCCTTTTGACATCTACTGGTTTCCATTATACTTATACATGGCGATTATATGTGGCAAGTGTAATATTTTCAGACGTTGGCATGTCTACAGTAAAAATGGTGTATAAAATTGGTCCTAATAAGAAAATTGATGATCTTTCATCTTTTACCTTGACATAAAAGCATCTGTTGGTTAAATAATCCACAAAGAACATGTAATATGGAGCGGGTAATTTCTTTTTAATTTTAAACAAAAGTCCTCGGTGCTAAACTCGGTCAAAGGCTTCCTGAATATCTACGAAAGCAGCTGAGCAATATTTTTTACTTTCAAAGCCCAAATTGGTGTTCTGGAATGATATTTTGCTGTTCTAAAATAGGTAATAACCTATGTACTAAAACCTTTTCAAATATTTTCAAAAATGTTGCCAGTAGACTGATCGGCCTATATGAAGGTATTTCTGCTTCGTGCTTCCCAGGTTTAGGTAACTTGATTATTTCCGCACATTTCCTTCGGCCTTAGTAAGTTATTGAACAGTTATGTTAGAAATAGGATTACTTGATTAATTTATTCGCAATTGGTTCATTTATTAGGTCAAAGCCCGGACAGTTTTTCTTGATTAGTTTTTTGATTTCGCGTCTTACTGCAGTCGAAGGTTAATTTGGAATGTCCATTTGACATGGAACATCCAAGAAACGAAATTTTTTTCGTGTTCAGCGTCGTTATTGAAATTATGCGGTTGGAATATATTTGCTAGATAGTTGGCAAAAGCATCGAGTGTACATTTATCGGATCGACATCAGGATAATTGGCGAGCTGCGTTTTGTTGGCCCTTTAAAACGTTTTATTGCTTTCAGTATTAAATGGTAGTCGTACTTTTACTTGTTTATTTGTTCAATAAATTTAACGGCCAACATTTGAAGGGAATTAAATTCAAAAAATTAATGCCATCAAATGTCCTTTCGAATGAACAATAAAGATCCACAATTGATTTGAATTTTTGTACTTTTATTTGTTTTCAAAAATATCTGTGGATTGATCACCCGGTATATAGGGTCATGCATCAATATTTTAAGGTGTTGCAAATGGAACGACAACTTTAGTATAAACTCCATCCTACGGTGAAGGGTAGATAAAGTTTGTGTAAAGTACATAAAGCAAAGGTAAAGTGTGTTAAGCACGCTAGAATTTATTTATAGCAAATGCTCCGTCAAGTGTAGATCACTTCCTTTACGGAAAACATTTTTCATTACACTTTGGTTTAGAGTTTTATCACTTTTAAATATTAGAAAAAAACCATAAATCACTTTTTATCGAGTATTTTTCTGAGTTATTTAATTCCTTCAAAGCGGCATAAGACTAGGTTATTCTATAAGTATATTTGTCAAAAAGTAAGTAACAAATCTTTTAAATGCCCTCAAACTTATTACCCGACCCTCGATCGCACCAGCCACAAACAAGTATTTAAAGAATATCGGAATTTCAAGCACAAATTGCCAAGTACTCGTATATGAGAACACATGCAAGCTCCAACATCTTCACTCAAGTGTGTTTGTGTGTATGACCAAACATAAAAATGTGTATAGGAATATGTACTTACACATATGTACGTATGTATATGTGTTTATGTACAAAGTAGCAAACATACTTGATTGGTTTTCATACACTCTTGTACACTCGGGCAAAGCAAAAGTAAATATGCTGAGATTCCTTCCATTCAAAGGGTACACGTCCACAATACCAGCATGTACCGTGAGTACCTTTAGGGTGAAAGGACATCCGCAACTGAAGCTCGCTATATGCTAACTATTTGTGTATGTGTATGTGTGTGTAAAGATACGAGGGCGGTTTGCGATACTATACGAACGAGCACAGATACTAAAACTATTTCCTAAGGCTGCGCGCTCAAAGCGAAGCCGACCTGTACTTATTTCATGCTTATATCAAATTTGGGGATGGCAGAGTGAATGCTGAAATCAGAGCTGAATCTGCACTGTTTTTGCTGTGTGTTTTGTGTTTTTTTTTATATTTTTTTATTTATGAGTGTTATTATGTAGTTGATATTTGTTGGTCAAAATTTTGGTTTATAAATAATGTGATTAAATTATAAGTCTAATAATGGTATATTCTGATTTATCTAAACTATCAATAACACGGTGCGACAGTCCAAAAAACCTGGGACCGGATATTATTTTTCTTGTAGGGCTTGTCGAGTAAAACAAGATTCCATTAGTGAAATTTGCCGGACACCTCCAAAAACCGGATTTACGGTACAAAAACCGGTTTTTGTACCTTTGCGCACTTATAAGCCTGTAATTTTGTTGATAATGATCCGATTTTCAATTTCTTACTGGATTTGAAAGAAGTAAAGAAGAAACTGAGATATTTCGAATAATATATAATTTATCTAAGAAAATTTGAGAAATTTGGTTGTTATTGTCCAGCAAACACAAATTATGAAGATTTTTCAAAAAAAAATTCAACTTTGGTGACGTTTTTATACATTATTTTATTAAGAAACTATAATACTCTTGAATTTATTCAAAAAGTACGTTTATTTACTATTACAGCGCATATTTGGGTTTAAAAATAGATAAGCAATTGACTGAGTTATTTAACTTTTCATGAAAATAAACTTTTAAACATTTTATACAAATTTTATTTTTGGTTATTTAACTCAAAAGTGTTTGCTTGGTCGTTTTTTTTTTAAATCAGCATTATCAGTTTCTCGTTTAAGTGACCAGTAATATTCTGAAATCATTTTTATCTTATTTTTTCCTTTAAAGCGTTTTTCAATAGTTGCCAATTACTGGTGAAAATTTCGCCTTGTTTATCACCGAACTGGCCCAGGTTATCTAGGAAAAAGTCCAAATGCGAATGCAGAAAATGAATTTTTGTGGACATGTTGCAGCCCATTTCACCATACGCACCTGAAAACTCATTGACAACTGAGACATAGTCGTCGCTTCTTATATATCATTCAAAAGATCTTAGTTTCTTTTTTCTAAATCTAGTAAGAAATTGAAAATCGGATCATTATCAACAAAATTACAGGCTTATAAGTGCGCAAAGGTACAAAAACCGTTTTTTAACCGTAAATCCGGATTTTGGAGGTGGATTCTTCTTTAACTCGACAAGACCTACAAGAAAAATAATTTCACTCCCCAGGTTTTTCTATTTCATTCAATTTTGTACCACCTTTATTATTAATATGATTGATTGAATTTTAATAAATTTGTTCTATATTCGAAAAATTTGTCAAACAAAACAGAGAGAACTATTTCAACATTATCAAAACGTCAAAAAACGTTAACAAATTACAAACAACTCATAACTTTACACATACAATCAAATATCAGCACCAATCAGCACGAAAAAACGCTTCAAAACAGTTTTCTTCCATTCAATCAGCTTTCAGCTCCGCACGGCTTTGAGCGCGCACTCTGCCATCACCCTTACGTACTTCTATCGTAAAAATATATGGTAAACAAATCGAGAATCACTTCAGTAACTAATAATATGTATAATAAAAGTTGTAACCAGCTGGGCCACAATAAAGTAATGGGTTGTCTGCGCGACTACAAGTATGACACAATTAACTCAGGTTTAAGGTCGGCGAGGAACAGATAACATGGTTTCGGCAAAAGTTTTTTCATTTCGTTGCTATTTGCGACATAACCAATAGGATATTCAGGCTATCATCAACAGCTAGTCCCGGTCATTAAGCACAATATCTTTCCACCGATTACTGAGTTAAGAGATGTTACCATTTTTTTCTTAATGGGATAGCAAATCAAAAATCGATTGAGTTCGCTTTCCGGTTTGGTCGACTGTTTCCAAAATCAGAACGATGGCATCACAGTTTCCAATTCAGATACCACTGTCAGCTCCCAGGCTCAGGAAAACCAGGCTTAAAGTGATCAATTCAAGAAAGCAATTTGCGAAAAAAAATAACCACGGAATATTATTGTAATTCTTTCGCCCATCAGGCTCTAAATTTCGCCAACTTCCGGCCTAACAATGGCGAAGATCAGTCGGTTATATTTCCAAGAAAATATAAACAGATCGAAAGGGCCCATGAGCATTAATGACTCCATCGACAGCAAGTGTTTACCGTGTTTTTGCTTAGTTTAGCAGTTTGAAGTACTCGTATAGGTCTTCCGGAGGTCCATTGACTATTTCCAAGGTGTTTGCTTCTAAATTTAGGAAATAAAGTCTTCAATCCAGTTTTAATTTTTTTCTTTACATCTTCTAGCGTTGCGTTACTTATTAGGCCTGTTTGTATCCGAGGTCAAACCAGAGAAATTGAGTAACGCCGCCATATAGTACATAGGACCATTAGCGCAGTATCGTTTGTTAATACGAAGCAAATGCACCTAAAATGTGTCTCGTTTTATCGAATAATTATTTTGGCAAAAACACGGCTTTCCGGCCAACATTTTCTGTTCCCAAAAAACGAACTCATGGTACGTTCGGTATCAGTTTTTGGGGCAGCACAATCGCATATAGTTTAAGGACCAAATCTAACCGCAAAGTAAGCCATGTTGACTCTACATGATGCCTAACTGAACTTATCGGTTCCGGATAGACCTCTCTGGGTCTTCGCGACAATGACCACTACGGTGGCAAAGTTTTGAAGCCAATTGCTGCCAAAAGATCTAAAGGAGCTTATATTCGAACAAATATTTCCTTGATGCTATGCTTTGCCAGCGTTTGCAAAAACCGATGAGCACCGATCTCACGACGAGGTTCTTGATGCGTATTTTAAATTAAGCTGGAACTACTTTAAAATAATTTCCACACATTCGACAGAAATGGATCGATACATGAGGAAATGGTAAACGCAACTGAATATTTTGACAGCAAAATACATTGGGAACTTTGACAGGTTCTGAAATACAGCAACTGAAATAACTATCACTACTATCTGGTCAACTACACAAGGACAAAATACTCATTTTTTCAACCGAAGTATTTAAATTCAATACTTCGGTTGAAAAATTGAGTTCGTGTACTTCAATTTTCAGTAAATGGATAATCATTTAAAAAAAAAGGAGGTCGACCAGTAATATTCGGCTGCCTTCAGTAGCGGTACTACTCTGGCATCGTGAACTAAATGAGTGGATCACGACAGTTTGAGCACTTACACGATAAGCTGTCACCCTATCTGAAACCTTTTGTCGTAGTGGATGGTTCGGGGAGGTCAGTTGCAATTTTACCTAAGGATTTGGTGCCACTCAGTGTCATTCTACAAAGGCGTAGGATGGTGTCAAATAAGTTATCACTTATCGGAGTGTCGAAAGCAGCATTATAATCGATAAAGAGGTCTTAAGTATCTATTTACAGCTTGTATGTGAGGATATGAGACTTATTTCGCGGTAGTTGGCGCAAACGGTTTTGTCTCCCTTTTTTGAATTGGGTATATTACGCTGAGGTTGCAATCATCAGACATGCATTCGGTCTTCCAGATAGTAGAAACTAGCTGATGCAGCTCGTCTGCTCCTGACTTATACAGGGTATCCGCCGGGTAGGTATACCACTTTGTTTTGCCGTCATGTTGGTAAACATTAGTCTTGACAGCTCATATTTGGCAGTCGTGAAGTAGAGACGTGGTAAATTTATTCTGGAAAAATATTCGATAAACCAACGAGTTTTAATCGTTAAAACATTTTATCAAAATCAATCATCGATTACTGTGACGATGAGAAAGTTACGTGACATTTTTGGGAGAAACAACGTGCCAACAAAACGCACTATTTATCGTGTAGTGATTGATTTCGAAGAAAGAGGGTATGTAGCTGATAGGCCCAAGCTTGGACCACAACATTACTGCTGCTGCTCAAGAAAGTGTTTAAAACAATCCATCAACCTCGATTCGCCGCCGTGCTGAATGTAATGAAAAATGTACTCAAAAGGGCTCGCATTTGTGAGGATAACAGAGGCAGGCATTTATCTGATAATGTATTCCATACATAATTGCCGACATTAAATAAAATATTTATCAATATAAGATTCATACTCTTTCATTAAATCAAAAAATATAAACAAACAAAGTAGTATACCTTCCGGACAGACACCCTGTATTACTGTTATTGGTGTTTTGACCTAGGTCGGGGCGTACATTGAACACCGTTAACTGTGATTAGTGAAAGAGTGTGGCTGCCACGTCGAGACATTTAGTCGCTTATAAGTGTGCTCTTTTCAAATCCTCAACACAATCCTCGTATCAGCTACCTGATTCCCATTTTTATCTTTACACGGAGCTTTACCAGTAGTCGAGAATTTGGACTGCTGTTTGACTAGTTGAACAATTTTCTGGCGTCTTCTATCCTCGGAATAGACGATTTCATGACTTCTATATCCGAATAGGTGCTTATTATCATGGCAGCTGTGTTATATATTGCACTATTCCAATTTATTTACGCAATGCCCTGTCAATCCTATCTCCTGGATGGCGGTGATGTCCCACTTGTATTCTTGGATGGCGGATGTCCAGTTAGATAGAGTCACCTGAACGCAGGAGTCCATGTTCATAATCCCAAATCGTGGTGCTCTATTCGTTTGCGAAGGTCGTTAAAAGTTATGGTGGGCGAGTTTTTTAATTTATTGTAGAATTCTTGGTGTTCGTTTTTGGTGTTTTTCCAACAAACCCAAAATCAGGCCACAGCAACAAACGATTTTTTTGCCAACCGAAAATTGGTGCTTGCAAGAACTATCCATGTATTTCATCGTTACAACCGAATGTTGGTTGGCTAGACTGGGAGGTAGAGGGAACTGACATCGTGACGGCTGAAGAAAACAAGCATTGGTAATCCTAACAGACTAAGATGATTATTGGAACTGAAATGGTTCATGTATTGGTTATTGTTATAGATTGTTGGTTATAAGTACTTTTTGAAGAAATTTAATATTTTACAGCCATGCAATGGGTCAACCGAAAAAAAATATTGTAGTTTGATATAAATATTTATTGTCAAGCGCTGGGTGGCCGCAGCTTTGGAAAAATTGGTCGCCGCCAAAAGAAATTGGTTGTTGTGTTGAATAATAATGAGGTCTATCTATTGAGGTCTATCTAATCTAGTCTTAGTAATGTCACTAAATTACAGTTAAGCCTGTTTCTATATTCTGAAAATTTTGTTTATTTATAGTTTGTATATTTTTATGATCAGTATTGCTTGGATCCATTCACAGCCTTACCAAAAAAACTTAAACTGTCTGACCATTTTTTTGTTTTTATAATTTTTTGGCGGATTTCGAAATGTGTTTTTTTCGTAAACAAAGGTTTTGTTGTGACTAGAATCGATAAAATAGTATAGGGTTTATTTGTTAATGATGGAAAAACTTACATTATGTTAAAAAAGCCAACTAACATGGTTTGGTCACTATAAAAAACTAATCTGTTGTCACCACCAATTGTTATTAAAGTAACATATACATCACAAAAGTTTGGTTGTGTTAACCGCCAATAGTTAAACTGAATTTTGTATAACTGTGTTTATGGATGTGAATACCGTGATATGGTTGTAGCAACCATTATACGATGTCTCGAACCATGTTTCCATTAATACTATGGAATGTTGGTTATTGCAACAGAATTTTGGTTTATCCAACCGAATTTTTGTAGTTCGGACCGATTTTTTATCTGTGTTTACCTAAGCGGTTGCTTTGTCGAATTTCAAAACACAGTTATATAGGGGTTACCACGCAGAGGTCTGTGAGACGACTTAGTATAGTCAATAAGGATCGCAGGGTTTACCAAAGTGAACTGATTAGCTACTTTACCTTACGACATACACCACAAATAACTCACACACACAATCGAAATTTGGTCAACCGAATGATTGAGGTTGCAAGAACCTAGAGTATTACATAAGTACAACCGAATGTTTGTTGGTGCTACGACATTTTCAATAAGTTGACCTGAAGTGTCGGTGAAATATACACATAAAAAAAATATGGTTGGTATAACAATATTCAAAGAGCATCATGATATTGTTGGGTATATTATAATCTTCATATCAAAGTCTGATTCAAATACAACTCAACTATACTATTATACGTACAAACCATACTATGATCAACAATAGTATGATTCACACATAACCATACTATGATCACCACAACCATAGTATAATTCACACTCAACCATACTATGATCTCCACAACCAATATATGATCGTCACAACCATAGTATGTATTACATACAACCATAGTATGTTTTACATTGAATCATAGTATAGTATAATTCACACCCAACCATGATATACTTATATAATCCATAAAAATAACACACAATTACTACTATACCCAAAATTTTTTATTGGAATTAGGTTAAGTTAACAATTATGAAAATTACTTAAAAACACATGAAATTGAAAATAATAGGAAAAAATATCAGTCCAAAAAACGTTATCTTTTTTATTAAAAATATTTCAGTTAAACAAAGGCAAATCAGTTTGTTTGAAAAATTTGAATTTCCATATAAAAAGTACTATTATTTCATTAGATCCGTAACAAAAACATTGTTCTAAAAACATATTCAAATGAAGAATAAATGCAATCATACAGTGTGCTTGCCGTAATAATATTATTGTTATCATAAAAGTCAAAAAACAATACTTATGTCGCACCATCCACATTTATATTGTAGCTACAACCATATTTTAATTTGTCATTAATAATATTGTTACATTTCAACAATATTTATATTGCGGCAATCATACTATTGTCAACAATAAATTCAAAAAACAATACTAAGGTTGCGACGAACATGCTTTTATTACGCAGAACATATTATTATTGCCGCGACCATATAGTAACATATCTTATCTCTGCGTGTACGAAGAGACAAAAAACTGTCTATACACTTCAAGGACTCCAAAACCAAAGGTTGGGGGGGGGGTCTTTTCGGTGAAAAAGTGCACACAAAAAATAGATTCGTTGTCACAAATGAATTTCTACTCTAAGATTTGTTGTCACAAACGATTTTTTTCCCAAGCGAATTATTGTGGTTGCGTCTACTCCAAATATTCTATCAGCACAACCAAACGTTAGTTCTTGCTCTGGAAATTTCGGTATACGCAAAGTAAATTATTAAACTAGTCTTAAACTAGCTTTGAGATTCCTTTATGGTCAATAATGGAAAGTCAACTAATTTTGTAATCAAATCAAGATATATGTGACGCGCAAAATAGAAGGGGACCTAAGGTTAAAACCCAGTTTTGTTCAGGAGAGCCATTATAAAGATTAGGTCCCTTTCTATTTGCGCTTAGAATCGTCGACTTCACTTTCATAAAACGCGCATATCTCTGGGAGGGAACACTTTTGGGACATGGGAT
This sequence comes from Hydrotaea diabolus, assembly GCA_963513945.1. Lineage (NCBI taxonomy): Eukaryota > Metazoa > Arthropoda > Insecta > Diptera > Muscidae > Hydrotaea > Hydrotaea diabolus. The sequence goes on along the minus strand of OY740717.1, from coordinate 57,783,515 downwards.
CGGTCTCATTCGATGCTCAGATGTTGTCCAGATCAAAAAAAGAAAAAAATTAAAATTGATTTTTTTTACCCTTAGGTCCCTTTCTCTATGCGCTGTCACATATATTAATTTGGAATGGAAATCCTTAAAGTTCTGCTCCGATTTATTATTATATTTCTGGCTTTAATGTTGTGGTCGGCATTACTAGATGGCTATAAGAACGAAACTATTTGTTGGCATTACCAATTGTTGGTTAAAAGAAACAACAGTATACAACACTATTAGTTGCCATAACAGTCCGTTCTGGCAACCGATTATTTAGACTTCATTTCATTGGTACAACCAACAAGTTTGTAATCTGTACCATGTTATTATCACAGTTTTCATCTTATGGTACGCCGAACCGAATATCCATCAAGACTGTTAACATTTAGTGATTGCAGCAGAAAGTCTTTCCGTCCAACAGAGTGTAGTCCGAACTGAACTGACTCTTTCTCTGTGTGAGTAAAAGATGATGGAATATTTTTACTCAAAAGTATTGGATTAATAAATAGGTTGGCCTAAGGTCAGTACGAATCGAATTATTATATTTTATCGATTATTTACTTTTCAAACCAAAAAAAAACATAAATTAGCATTTTACAAACTGTTTCTGGTTATGATGGCATCGTTGTTGTCCACACTGATAATTGGTTGCTACAACGAATCACTAGACTAAAAGTCTTTTCTGCGTTTTATTGGTATAAACGCTCAATGAGTTTTGTGACAATAAGATGATCATTTTTATCATCTTATGGTATGTCGAACCGAATATACACTACGATTAAAAACATTTGGTGATGGCAAATGAAATTCTTCTTTTGCAATGAAATTTTTGTAGTTCAACCGACTTCCAACAACTATTTTCTCCGTGTGCATATTTTTTAAGTTTATGTATTATTTATCTGTAGACGTTTGCTATTTCCTACTCAAAATTTAAATATATTTTTCCATAGAACGCCTTCATATAAAGTGCGTGTTTTTTATAATCTACCCTCGTATTGATTTATGTACATTCAAGTATGTACCGGTGCCGCGGAATGCGGACGTTATGAGTTAAATATAAGACGTTAGAGCGACAGTTTTTGTACACTTTATGGTCGTCGGTATGTAACGGACGTAAATCAGGACCATAAATTACACTGGCAAACAAAATGTCAACAGAGTATATGGAGCAATTTTATATACACTATATATACACTTTTATACAGATATCTATATACTTATATATACTCGTGCTATATAAATAAAGTACTTGTAACCAGGTCCTTAAAGTATTGCGCTGTTTTTTAAAAAACACACAGAGCAGGATTTCAAAAATGATTGAGCAATTGGAAAATCCCAAAAGAGACTTATACAGTTAATTTCAATTCGCATGAATTTTCAGATTCTGCCTCCTCATGCGACCATTTGCAAATATTCATTTATTTTTAATCGCTTAAACAAAAACATTGTGCTCCCTTCTTCCGTATTCGTTTTTTGCCGGTTTTTGTTCCATTTTTTTTTGTTGCCAATACCAACAAACTTTTGAATATCCTTTTGTTCGACACTGCATATCAAATAAGCGCAGACGAAATGTGAAAATATGAACGAACGAGCCAGCGAACGAACGGTTGGTTGCAGGCTCTAAGTTGATTGGGGTATACGGCAAAAGGGTGTTCCATACGATAGATAAGATAAATCGATCACTTTTAAGGTACAGTGTATGCAATCTAAAGTTTTAAATTTGAATCGGCTGTAAAAATGTTTCATTAATAAATGACAGATTTCAACATTTCCAATTGAACAAAAAATTTTGAAAAAATTATAGGGTGATCTATCTAAAAATATATTTTCAGTTCAAAAAAATTTTCTGAAAATAATTAGCTTCAAATTTTGGCAACTGTATTATGGAAATGAGCTTTCGGTAAGAAACGGGAAGATCTGCTGTTTTCGACCAAAATTGTGTTCAGTGATGAGGCCCATTTCTGGCTCAACGGCAAAGTCAATGAACAAAATTGCCGCATTTGGGCTTAAGAGCAACAAGAAGAGGTCCAAGAGGTGCCGGTGGAATCATCGGTACATATGTTTTTCAAAAATGATGATGCTCGCTATCGCGCCATGATATCGGACTTTTTGCTACCTAAAATTGAAGCCCGTAATCTTGAAGACACTTGCTTTCAACAGAACGGTGCCCCTTGCCATACAGCTGCTCAAACTATGGATCTATTGAGACGTAATTTCGAAGAGCAGATAATTTGCGTTTTGGGCCGGTGAGTTGGCCTCCTAGATCGTGTGATACGACACACCTTTAGACTTTCTTCTTTGAAGCTACGCAAAGTCCAAAGTCTATGCTGACAAACCAGCTACGATTCAGGTTTTGGAAGCCAACATTACGCGTGTCATTAAAGCCATACCGGTCGAAATGCTCGAACGAGTCATCCAAAATTGGACCCTCAGAATGGAAACCCTGAGGCGTAGTTGCGGCCAACATTTGAAGGAAATTATACTCAAAAATAAAAGGCATAAAATGTCCTTTCAAATTACCAATAAAGATTCCACACTTGATTTGATTTTTTATATATTTTTTGTTTTGAAAAAATACCTCTAGATGGATCACCCTATATAAGAACTTTTTTACCAGCCGATTAAAATTTAAAAATTGTAGTGGCCCGCCCTATACTTGCATAAGGCTGTAAGCGTCCTAAACAAAAAGTCAGCTTTCATTACCAAGTTCATTGAAATTTAAAAAAATAATAAAACTCTTAGAGCCGTATTAAAAAATTTTACGAAAGGTTCAAAAATTTAATTTTTTGTATAAAAATGTCCTTTAAACGAATTGTAAGTTTTTTCGAATATTGGAGTTAAGATTTTTCTAGAATATCTTTTGATTTTGTCATAAGCTGCACAACTCTCTGTCTGTAGAAATTTTCAAATTTGTATCAATTTCGTGCCTTTTAAATGGTCACCCTTTGTACCCCATGAAGTACATTTTACTATATAAAAACTGCATGTCAACGAATATGGCATCACCGCTTCATAAAGATATGAAAAATATGATGGTTCACTATGAGTGAGTGTGTGTGAGTTCATGTGCCTGTATGTAAGTATGAAACATTGGACAAAGGTATAGAGGAATGTGTTTTTCCAATTTCTGCTTCTTCTTCGTCTTTTTCATCGTGCGAAAGAAAATTAATTCTCCAAAAAACCAATTAGGTTTGCTGTCAACCAACGGATGTAACCGAAGGTTACACATGCCACACTGGATGGCGAGGATGTAGTAGGGACAAACAGTGTACCCTATTAAATACGGGTTCACTTAGTAATAACATTGAGGAAGTACAGTGCCTTCGAAAAGAATATAAGAGAGAGAGTTTCATATTTGTCATATTTGTAACTCAAGGTTAAACCAAATCTAATTATCTCATTAAAATAATAACAACTTATGATCATAACAAAATCAAAAAAACACATTAATTTAATGAAATTCGAAAAAACTTTAAATGTGTATAAGTAGATACCCTCCACCATAGGATGTAGTGTATCTAAATTAATCCAACGATTCGCCACACCTTAAAATTTTGATCGGAGACACTTTTGGTCTCCTCTCGTTGTTAGAGTGGACTTCATTTTCTGCGCTCTAGGAATGTTTGACCTATTGACCAAGACATAAAGTATAGTCAAATCGTAGAACTAATGTTACGAGAGCATAGCGAGAATTCCTTGACTTTTCCATCTTCCCTCGTAGTTATACGAAACTGCTGGCATAAAGTACTATCTGTTTATAAACTACTGTCATCATTTTGAGAGAGTTCCGTCATTTATTTGGTGTTTAACAGCTGATTAAAATATACAACCTCGTGGATTTGGTTAAAAATGGAAAAAACTGATTTTCGAGTGCTCATTAAACATTATTTTTGTGGAAAAAACGTCAAGCAAACCAACTAAATTTCAATAGTAAAAAAGTGGATCACTGACTTCCGTTGTGGTCGCACAAGTACAAATGACGTTTAACTTTCCGGAAGGCCAATTAAGGTCAATACACCCGAAAATGTAGAAAAAATCCACTATATGTGACGCGTAAAATAGAAAGGGACCTAAGGGTGAAAACCAGTTTTGTTCAGGAGAGCCATTTTAAAGATTTAAATACTTGTATCTTTGGTGTACCATCACTTTCATAAAACGCGCATATCTCTGGGAGGGAACACTTTTGGGGCATGGGATCGGTCTCATTCGATGCTCAGATGTTGTCCACATCAAAAAAAGTGAAAATTGATTTTTTTTACCCTTAGGTCCCTTTCTTTATGCGCTGTCACATATGTTTTGTTTGAGTTTTCTTTTCTTTTGATCAATTTTGGGGTTATTATTTTATATTTTGTGTATTAGGCTTTTCTGGTCCGTTTGTAAATAAAATGCTAGTATATTTTTTACTTAATTTATTTTCCTCCGACGTTTCGTTAGCCTTTTTCCAACTTTTCTCAGGGATATTTTTATTTTGAAAAATATTATACGTTACATTTAACAATTAACAGAATTTACATTAAATTTTAAAAATACACACAAAATCAAGCCATATTCGATGTTGGCCGATCGTAGGGTAAAAGTGCGTGAGATTGTTGATGTCATTACCTTCAAAAGGGACAGATAATAAACGGCGAATATTATGCCACCTTATTGGACCAATTTATCGAGGATTTTGAAAAAACGACCCCATATAAGAAAATGCTCGTGTGCACACGTATGCAGTCTCAATGGCAAAACTGCATTAATTGGGTTAAATATTGGTACCTCATTCTCCGGATTTAGCTCCCACTGATGAAATTATTGATCAAACAATTGCCTTTTTATGTACCTTGAAAAATCCTACTTTTTGGAGGGAAACAAAAATTGGAAAAACATTGGACTAAGTATATTGAGCTAAAAGAAGATTATGTTGAAAAATAATTTTTTCCTGCAAAAAAAAGTGTTTTATTCGAAAAGTCACGGAATTTTCAATCTGCCCTGGTATTTTCAAATTATTAAGAACATATTATTTCGGTCAGATAAGCAAACACATAAAATTCAAGCACCAATCGACAACCGAAATTAAAGAGTTCTTATAGTCGATAATCCATAATAACAACCAATTTGTACATAATTCAGTTCCTATAATGGTCCTTATTATTACCGCTACTTTGTCTCTTTAATCAATACTTTTACTTCCCACTACTGAAAATTGCCGTGTAACAAAGCGGTATTCAGTTGTAGCGATGGAATACATGGATAGTACGTGCAACCACCAACATTCGGTTGGCAAATATTCGGTTGTGGCAACAAATCTTTTCTTTGTGTGTACAATTACTTCATTTCTGATTTGAAAAATATGTTCCACTCAGGCAAAAGGCAAAAACTCGGTTAATTCCGGTTTTTTACCGAAGTCGATTCTTTCAAACACACAGTTTCGAATAAAACCCGAAATGTGGGTTTTCTTAAAAACCCGGTTTTTTTTGGAATTTTTGCTCCTCATCTCACGCCTCTTACGCAATGGTAAAATATCGCCAACTTATCGCATTCTTGTAGTATCCTGGACTAAGACCATGCTTGCAATAATCTATATCATGGGTAGTCCATGTAGAGATACTTTTTTTAATAGCCTTTTTTTGACAGATCACGTGTGAGTCTTGTCAAGCTGTCATGTTAGTTTTGTTTAGTATTGTTTGGCATTTCATCATGGAAAAACTTTCGCCTGAACAACGTTGTGAGGAATGTGTTTCGTGTACTTCGTTCAACTTATGGTCAACATAATCGGCCTACTGAGCGTACTATTCGCAACATCATCACCCATCTTGAGACTCAGCATTCGTTTTTGGATAATATTCGACCGAATAGACCACGACCAGCACGCAGTGAAAATGTAGCGGCCGTAGCTGAGTGTGTACACCAAGACCGAGGAGAGTCGATTCGGCGCCGTTCGCAACAACTCGGAACGACTTGGCCGATTATACGTCGAGATCTTAAATTGAAAGCTTACAAAATACAGCTTGTGCAAGAACTGAAGCCGCCCGATTTTCTCAAGCGACATCGCTTCGCTCTGTATTCTGTTGAAAAGTTCCAAGAAGATCCGCCGTTTTTGAGCCAAATTTTGTTCAGCGATGAGGCCCATTTCTGGCTCAATGGGTATGTTAACAAGCATAGTTGCCGCATTTGGGACGAAGAGCAACCAGAAGAGGTTGAAGAGCTGCCACTTTATCCTGAAAAACAACGGTTTGATGCCGGTGAGAACGTAACCGTCAATGGCGACCGTTATCGTGCCATGATAACAGACTAGTTGATGCCTGAAATTAAAGCTCGTGATCTCGGCAACATTTGGTTTCAACGAGAGGGCCCCACTTCGGTGAGCACATTTTGGGCCGGTCGATTGGCCACCAAGATCGTGTGATATCACACCGTTAGACTTTTTCCTGCGTGGATATGTAAAGTCTAAAGTTTATGCGGACAACCCCGCTTCGATTCAGGCCTTGGATCAAAACATCACGAGTGTCATTCGCCAGTTACCAGTCTACGAGGGCGACCGCAAAACTAACTGGCCTGGCACATTTTCTGTTTTACTAGCACCTTTTTTTGTTTTTTAAAAGCAATCTTTTATAAGCCATCTGTCAAAATTTCCGAAATATTTAATGATTATTTCTTTGTTACAGGTGATTGAAGTGAAAAAGTTTTATAATTTTTGAAAAATGGAAAATAAAAAGTTTCGTGCGGTAATTAAACACTTTTATATGAAAGGTTATACGCGACAATTAATCGAAGATGAATTGGATTCTGTTCATGGTGATAATGCACCATCATACTCCACCGTGAAATCCTGGGTTCAACAATTTAAGATGGGTCGTTCAAGTACGGAAGATGAACAACGCTCTGGAAGACCGAAAACTGCTACTACTATTGAAAACATTAGAAAAATATTTAATGAAGTGACTAAAGATAGACGAATAAAGCTCAGAGAACTTGCTGATATTGTTAAAATACACGAAAAACAAGTTTGGAGTATTTTACATGGTGAACTCTACATGAAAAAGCTATCCGCAAGAGGGGTGCCGCGTTTGTTGACATTGCCCCAAAAAATCGTCCGTTGGACCAATTCCGAAGAGCTTTTAGCGATTTATCAGCGTAATCCAATAGAGTTCTTGCGCCGATTCATAACTGTTGATGAAACATGGATCCATCACAACATCCCAGAATGCAAAAAAACAGTCAAAGCAGTGGATAGAAGCTGGTAAAAGTGGTCCCAAGAAGGCGAAAACTGTTAAGTCAGCAGGAAAAGTAATGGCCACAGTATTTTGGGATGCAAGGGTTATAATATTTATTGACTATCTTGTGAAAGGAAAAACTATAAATAGTGAATATTATTGTGCATTATTGGATCGGTTGAGTGAAGAAAACAAGATAAAACGACCGCATTTAGAAAAAAAAGTTCTTTTTCATCACGATAATGCTCCTTCACACACCTCATTTTTAACTTAGCAAAAACTGGCCGAATTACGATTTGAAATTGCTCCGCATACACCATATAGTCCAGATTTAGCTCCTTCTGATTATTTCTTGTTTCCAAATTTAAAAAAATTTCTCGGTGGCAAACAATTTTCATTCAATAGCGAGGTTATTGCTGAAACTGAGGCATATTTTGAAGGTGTTGAAAAATCTTATTTTTCGGATGAAATTAAAAAACTTGAAAAACGTTTGATGAAGTGTATTGAGTTGGAAGGAGATTATGTTGAAAAATAAATAAAAATAATTCCAAAAAAACGGTTCTTTTTATGTTAGGCCAGTTACTTTTGCGGTCGCTCTCGTAAATGCACGAACGAGTCATCGCAAATTGGACTCAACGGATGGACCATCTGAGACATAGCCGCGGCCAACGTTTGATAGACATACGAGTAACCTTCAAAAAGTAAATGCCAAAGAATGTTCTTTCAAATGATAATAAACATTCCCCATTTAATATGAATATTCTGTGTTTTTTTTTCTTTAAAAAATTAGAGAACCTCAAAATGGATCACGCGTTTATAAAAATGAAATTTGGTTTGTTACACCGCTTTAAACTCGAAAACGCCTGGGGATAACTGGATACTTCCTTCTCCCGGTTTTGTTTATAATTGCTTTGCTAAGGTTTAGGAAAACAGAAAAGTCGAAATTTTGGACTGTTGGCGGAGAAGGCGTGACAAAACGGTTTTTGTGAGCTAGAAGGCTGACAATTGGTACAAAATTTTAGGGTACGTTGGGGATGGTCTCTAGATGTTTTTTGTGTAGTTCGCATGAAATCGGCCCAGCGGGCGTGGTACCTCCCATACAAATCACAGATTAAAAATCCATTTTTTCTGCTCCTGTCAACGGTATTCGAACCAAATTTGCTATGAAGGTTTGGTGTACATATTTTAAGTTCTGCTGGAAAGTTGGGCGGGATTGGACAAAAGCGCGAGGCACCTCTCATTTTTATACGCAAGGGCAGACGCTGGAAGTATGCGGTATAAACCTGGAAATGTCTCGCTTTTCACAAGGCTAGGTATATATGGTATGATCCAGAGTTGGGAAACCTTCCTCACTATTTATTTATGCTCCAGAGCAGAAAACAAAAAATATAGTGTATCGTGCAACCTTAAATTGAATTCAACATTTTTCTATTAATTTTTTAGATTTCAATAAAACAAACAGAATAATTCATACTATTATTTCTGCCCCAGTTAAAGTTATTTGAATAAGATTTGTATTCCGGTTCAGTGCAACTGTCATTCTTCTTCGAGATACCAATCCACCACGACTTTGCAACGGAACCAGACTTGCAGTGAAAATAATATTTGAATGCAAGACAAGTTTGCCGGGTCAGCTAGTTTAAATATACGTATTAAAATATGGGTACCTTAAAATTTATTATATTAAACAGGAGGAATCAAAATTGTTTTACTTCATAGTAAAATGGTGGAGTGTGTCCTCTCTGCACCGACTGTAGTAAAGCTGAAGTAAGTAAAATATGATACATGTGTCTTACCCACTTTCGTCCCACTGCAAGTAGTTGGCAAAGGCATACATAGTTTATAAGAACGACATGTATTATTACATACAAACGTTCACAAGAACATATACAAGCACTGATACATGGGTATTTTATATAGCACATACACACCCACACACAGACACAAAACCCTATACACAAAAACTGACATTTAAGTTAAATTAAAATTTCAATATTTTAGTTATGTACCTGGTGCGGGCCTGATGAAGACGACGGAAAAAGGGCTCCAAGTCAAATGGAAGGACAAAAAAACAAAGATTGCTCCGGAATATTTGATTAAACTACACATACCAGTACGTGTGCCAGTGTTTACATGTATGTGTGTTTATGCTTGTTGCTCTTGCAAGGCAATGTGTCGCCATCACGTATCCTTTTTGCTAGCCGCAGGATGCATTCATATATGCATACGTGTGTGTATGCACACATACAACGCACACACACGCGTGGGTGTGAGTGTCGAGCTATTTGTAGACGTGTTGGTGACGTCTAACATCTAAAATATGGTTACGCCTATAACCTGTATGCCGCCCACCCCTTCCCCAAAAACATCCTGATTTACCGTAATGTTTATACGCGGCCATTAATTATTAATAGCACATTTTACGTGAGTGCATGCAACATTAGCTTGTGTCAACACAATCATCGACATTTGTTGGTGTATGAGTGTTGTACAAATACACGCACACACACACACACTCACACACACGGTTGTTTGCATATTTATAAATGAAAATAAACAAACAACGGCGGCGGCGGCAAAGAAACGCATCGCCCACAAATACATAATTTTCGAGTATGTTTGCCTAGCGTCCGGCCAATTAAATTTTCAAATGCCAGTGGCCATGTTGTTAACCCCCACCTCTAAACACAGACATATCCTCCACACACCGACAGCCGTGCCCCAGCCACATTGAAATATGGCCTGGTTGGTCGAACTTTGCAACGCATATCCTTTTGATGCTGTCAAGACGTTTTTGCTTAATTTAATTTCATTTTGGGCTTTAAAGTTTAGCGCCTTGAAAATCATTTAAGTCCGTCTGTCGCTCTTTGTATCTGGCTGTGGTGTGCTGCTGATGGATACGACCGACGATGATGATTGAAAGGTTTCCATGCCGCATCAGCGGAGAATAAGGCATTTTCAATTCCCCTTTTACCAAAGCCACAGTCAAAGCCAAAGCCTCAATGATTGAAATAAAATTATACAGAAAATTATTCATGCATTAAGTGAGAACGAAAAAAAATCCCATGGAATATGAATGATACATAAAAGGCCTAGGCTGCTGTGGAAGTATGGGAAATTGCCGAAAAATCAAAGGCAGCGATAATCCATTCGGAAAAATGTGCAATAATCAGTAAGTTTTAGTGTATATATGAGGCGCTCAGCGCCAAAACGGCCTAACCCTCATTTTAAAAAAAATCATTTTAAAAAAATCAAATAAATACTAAAAAAAACTCCCATTGCATAGTATAACACTAGGTTATACAACCTGCTGAAAACTGTTTTTTCTGTATGCAAAGTTCAAAAAATGTGGATGCCATAATAGCCGAAGCCGCTTAGGCCAAAACGAATCTTAGAAATATAAAATATGTCTGGGTTAGGCCAGAAACGCATGTTACGTTTTAGTCAAGAGTATATTCGAAAAATAAATCAAGTTAGCCATGGGTGTTTAAATTTTTGAATTTTCCTGAAGCGACACGATCGAGTAGGCCATAGTATACCTACGCCAAGTAGTAGCGAAACGTATTGTTGTAAAATGAGGCCATTTTGTTGTATTCTTTGTTATGATTAGTTCCCGGCAGAATATGCGGTTATAGCATTCGATCCTATGAAAACTCTGCCGCCACCAGTCATTTCCACAGGGGAGCTTACTACAAAAGACAGCTATGGACCTATTGTCTTGGTATTCATGACCTTACGAGGGCGGTTCGGAAAGTTCTTAGCCTATCAATGAAAGAGAATAGTTAGTTTTTTTTCAATATTCAATATAATCTCCTGAAACTTCAATACGCTTAGTCCAACGCTTATCTAGCAATTCTATCCCTTGATTAAAATAGTTTTCCTCAAGGTCTTCAAAATAGTGGTTTACAACTGTAATTGCATCTTCTTTTGAGGTAAAACGCTTGCCAGCAAAGAATTTTTTTAGATTTGGGAACAGGTAAAAGTCACTCGGAGCTAAATCAGGAGAATAAGGTGGGTGGTCAAGCAACTCGTACTTTAATTCGTTGATTTTAGCCATTATTAAAACACTCTTGTGCGCTGGTGCGTTGTCTTGATGAACAATTATTTTTTTGTGTTGTAAGCCAGGACGTTTTTCTCGAATTTGTACATTTAATTGATCTAAAAGGTTGCAATAGTACTCTGAATTTATTGTTTTACCCTTTTGCAGATAGTCAATCAATAAAATACCTTTGAAGTCCCAAAAAACCGTTGACATAACCTTACAGCCGATTGAAATGTTTTTGCCTTCTTTGGGGCACTTCCTCCAGCTTCAGTCCATTGTTTGGATTGTTCTTTTGTCTCTAGAGTATAGTGGTGGATCCATGTCTCATCAAAAGTTATGAAACGACGCTTAAAATCCATTTTATTTCGCTGAAAACGATCCAAACAAGCTTGAGAAATGTTCATTCTTATGCGTTTTTGGTCGACTGTTAATAAGTGCGGCACCCATCTTGCAGAAAGCTTTTTCATCTGTAGTTATTCATGCAACATTAAATGGACTCGATCATTTGAGATGCCCATGATATTAGCTATTTCACACACTTTTATTCGTCGATCATTTAATACCATATCATGCACTTTGGCTACAATTTCTGTTGTTGTTGCTGTTTTTGGACGTCCACTACGTGGTTCATCTTCAATGCTTGTACGACCACGTTTAAATTCAGCAACCCAATTTTTTACTGTTGCATATGAGGAGCAAGGAGCACTTTTACCAAGCACATTCACCATATCATTATGAATTTCTTGTCCCGATAAACCTTTCTTATGTAAATATTTAATGACACCACACATTTCTAATTTTTCCATTGTACAAAAATCGCGGATGCGTCGTTTGTGAACACCTTTTCTATATGAAGAGTTGCCAGATCGAAACAAAATTTAACATGTGTTCATAGCAGAGATGGAAGTTTCCAAAATACTTAATTTTTTTCTGTTTATACCACGCTTTTTGTGCTAGGAACCGCCCTCGTATTACGAACAATTCATTCATGTATACCTGGAATAAGGGAAAAGCTTCACGTGGCCCACAGGAAATAGGGTATTGCATTATGCATTGCGTGAAAGCCAATGTCCATTGAAAGAACTTATTAATGTATAGCGATCAATGTGGTAGCCAAAACCGGAACATAAGACTGAGCACAATTAGCACACACATGGCCAATAATTCGATCTTCCCAGTGGAATAGATAGACCACACATTTTTAGCATCTGGCCACTCATTCCTACCATGCGATTAAGATTTTGGTCTCATCGAAAAGGAAAATAATATTATAAGGACAATTTTACGCCTGATGATTGGGTCACTTGGTAAAGATGACGGAATTAAAATTAAAAGCATATTTTTAATCGAGAAACTAGTAACAAACAGAAAAATCTCCTTAGACAAGACTTTAAAAGTTGTATGGCTTAAGATTCAGTGGCTTCGATTCCAAAATGTGAAGTCAATTATAATTCAATACAAATATTCAAATTACATAGATGTTTTATTTCAAGAAGTTGATATTTCAAAGAGGAACTCCAGCAAGTTCGTAAGTTTGGAATCGGAACGGCATTATCCTGGAGAAAGATTCATTGAAGGTGCAAAGTTTAAGGATTTACAGGAACTCAAAGAGTTCATACCTCCCATAAAGCATGCATTTTATAATAATTTAAAAACAAATTCGAGAGCCAAAGAAGAAGATAAGCAGGAAGAAGGCGAATCATTATTATTATTAATTTGTATTATTTCAAATGCTAAAAATTATTTTTATTATTTATCTGAAGAAATTTAGTATGTTTTAATAAATGGAGCCAAAACTGCCTAACCCTCAGTTTCTACCAATATAGTTTTTAAATAGATTCCAAAATGGCCTAAGCCACTTTAATTTTTGTATTAACTGTTTAAAACAGTCTTAATCTAAGTTAATTAAGACATAATGATTAACCTAAAACAAATATTACAACTAATATTTATTTACGATTAATAAAAAAAAATATTTTAAAAACCTATTTTTTTAGTTTTAACTTCGTTTTTCTCAGAACCATTTTTTTGGACTTAGGCCGCTGAGCGCCTTATATATGGGCTGAAAAAAAGCTGTCACAAATTCTCAGAAACCGTACTTTTGTAGTAGAGCAGGACTAAAGCGGGTTAATCTGAAAAAAACGCCAAATTGTAGATTCCATTTTTTTACAGATTTTTAACTATAGTCTTTATAAATACAACAATTGAATTTTCTAAAAATTCTTGTAAAGCAGGACGTACGAGGGTGGCTATTAATATTGCGGGTCCTGACAATACTAGTGATCCCAAATGCAAACTGGAACTTCCATTGGAAACTTTAACATTTTTTTGCATAACTTCACTCAGAACTTTTTGTATGTTAAAAAAATGCATCTCAATCAAAAAACGGAATTATACCGTGAACATTTTCGTGCGATGATTTTTTTATGATTTTCGGCGTGATTATCGAGACAAGAGTGTTTACATCAACTTGTTTCGACATTTGGCGATGAAGCACCATCAAAAACCACTGTTAATCGCTGGTACCAAGAGTTCAGTCTCGGACGCCTTTCGCTCCTGGATCAATTTCGTGAAGGACGTCCAACTTTGGTCGCCTTGCCAGAAACCATCGATGCTGTGCGTGAACTGATTAAGCAAGACCGACATGTGACATACCGTGAGATTGGACATCCTTGGGCATTAGTATGACAAGCATCGATAAGATATTGTATGTTCATTTGGCCGTAAAAAAATTTGTTCTCGTTGGATCCTATAATTTGACGATTAATCAAAAAAGGCTCGTATGGATTGGTGCAAAGATATGTTGAAAAGGTATAACTGCGGTAGCTCAAAGGCAGTGTATAACATTGTCACAGGTGACGAATCATGTATCTATGCTCTTGAACCCGAAACAAAACAGCAATTGACCGTAAGGGTCTTTCAAGACGAGCCAAATCCAACAAAAGTTGTTCGTGGAAGAAGCACATCGAATCAAATGATTGCGTTTTTTTTGGTATAACAGGCCATGTTGCCACAGTGCCTTAAGTGGAACGTAGGACGTAGGTCAATCCTGACTGGTATACAACCATCCGTTTGCCAACAGTGTTCGAAGAAATGAGGAAGATAATAAGAGAAGACGGATCATTGTGCATCAAGACAATGCGAGCTTTCACACCTCAGCTAAAACGATGAGCTATATGACCACTCAAGATTTCGAATTAATGAGCCATCCATCGAGCAGGTTTGATTTGGTACCCAATGACTTCTTCTTATTCCCTAGCACCAAGAATAAAATGCGTGGTCAACGTTTTTCATCGCCCAAAGCAGCTGTTGAAGCGTTCAAAATTCATGGTTTGGAGGTGTCTCTATCGAAATGGAAAAAGTGCTTCGAAAACTGGTTTGTGCGCATCTTAAAGGATAATACTTTGAAAAACAATAAAACTATTTGCAATAATAAATTATTGTGTTTTTATTGCCGGACCCGAAATATAAACTGCAACCCTCGTAATTGACAAAATATGTCCAGAATCGGAAGAGTTTCAGCAAACCGTTCTGTCTTCGCGCCTTCCTTCTTCAAAAAAGAGGTCGTGAATGCTGTTCACTATCGCGAGATGATACTGGACTTCTTGTGGACAGAAATTGAGAATATGGACGTGAACAATTGGTGGTTCCAACAGGGTGGTGCCACTTACTACACCGACATCGAAAGAAACATTTGGCCGATATTTTTTTTAAACATAATTGTCATAGATCATTCAATCAGTATAATAAATAAGAAAACTGAACTGAATACTTTTTGTTTTATCTTAAGTTGGACCACACTAGAATATAAAATAAAATAAGAGTAAATGCAGTGCGACCACAAGTTATTTCAAGAAATGGTGATGTTGATTGGCCTCCACGGTCGTCTGATTTGACTGCTCCGGACTTCTTTTTGTGGGGATATCTGAAGAGTTAGGTTTATGCAAACAAACCAGAAACGCTTAACAATTAATGAAATACCGCGTGAAATGTGTGAAAATTTAATGAAAAATATCCTCACACGCATCAAAAAAGTATGACTGGGGTGACAATATTCGAAGCAGATCATACTATTGTTGGGTATATGGTTGTGGCACAAAAATATTATGATCCTCCCAACAATAGTATGATTCACACATAACCATACTGTGATCCCCACAACCATAGTATGAGTCACACTCAACCATACTATGATCTTCACAACAATATTATCTTTCACACTCAACCAATTATGATTTTCACAACAATAGTATGATTCATACTCAACCATACAATTATCACCACAACCATATTAATATCCTCACAACCATAGTATTTTTCTTATACAACCATAGTACGATCCTCACAACCATAATATGATTCACATCCAACCATGCTATTATCCCTAAAACCATAGTATGATTTACTCAACCATACTGTGATCCCCAAAATTATTTATTAGGATTGGGAAATGTTGTTATTCAAAAATAGAGATTTTTATCCAGCAAGTTACTTTTAATTACGTTAAAATTACTTCATATCCATATTTAAGGCCATGTTTTTATTGAACATTTCATGCAAGAAACAAAAACGTATATTCCAACGGCAGTCGAAAATACTTTTAATTGCCAGCAGGGGTGAATGCTACTTCACCGTTCTTAGACACCAATTAACGAATGTGATTAAACCATGATCAATGGCTATATACTTAAGTGCAGACAGATTTAAAATTATCGAGAACCAGTCGGTATTAAAGTATTTCACCGAACAAAGTAAACACAATAAAAATCTCTCGAACTACCTTCCGATTGTTGTTGTTATTTTTTAATGGACAACAACCATTCACTGTGTCGTGTGTATGTGTTTTTTTGTATATCAGAAAACATACGAACACACATACATGTATGCTCTATAAAACCTGTTTTGTTATGTTCATAGTCGCAACCATACTGTACGATTGTCGTTATCATATTATTGTTAACGTAAATTTTAAACAACAATACTTGTGTGGCACAAACCATGTTTATATGGTTCCTCCAACCATACTTTCAATTCTTAATTTGGCGATAATACTATTGTTACATTTCAACTATAGTAATATTGTCGCAACCATACTGTTGTCAAAATGAAATTCAAAAAACAATACTATGGTTGCGACGAACATGCTTTTTATTGTAGAGAACATATTATTGTTGCGGTGACCATAGTGTAACCATATATTTTCTCTACGAGCAAAAGGTCTCGCATTTGTGAGGCGGACATTTATCTGATATTTATTCCATACATAATTGCCGACATTATATAAAACATTTATCAATATAAGATACATTCTCTTTAATTTAGTCAAAAACTACAAACAAACAAAGTAGTATACCTTTCGATGTACACCCTGTAGTTGCGTATCTGTGAATCTATGGGTCCATGTTTTCAATTATACTCCACATAAAGGTCCTTTAAGAGTAAAGGTTTCGCAGCATTCGAAGTCACAAAATAATATCCGATTGTGCTTGAACTAAAGATAATGCGATATGAGCGACATACGAGGCCTGATCAATAATTCCGCGACTTTCGAATAAAAATCAGTTTTGTTTGCACAAAAAAAAATATTTTTTTAACAAAATCTTTTTTTTAGCTCAACGAGCATAGTCCAACGTTTCTGCAATTTTTGTATCTCTTTCCACCAAGTCATTTCTTTAGGTTTTGAAATAGGAAATAGTCACTGCGGGGCTAGATCCGGAAAATATATTTCGTGCAATTTTACCATTGAGACTGCACGCGTGTATACCCGTGCATTATCTTGATGAAATGGTAATCGCTGCACGCATCTTGCAGACTGCTTTCTTAAACCAAACTAATCATGTAAAATCGAATCCTCACTGCCATATAAAATGCTTATGGCATCTGACGCACTTTTACCCTTCGATCGGCCAACACCATATGTGACGCGCAAAATAGAAAGGGACCTAAGGTTAAAAAACAGTTTGGTACAGGAAAGCCATTTTAAAGATTAGGTCCTAGGTCTATTTGCGCTTAGAATCGTCGACTTCACTTTCATAAAACGCGCATATCTCTGGGAGGAAACACTTTTAGGGCATGGAATCGGTCTCATTCGATGCTCAGATGTTGTCCACATCAAAATAGAACAAAAATGAAAATTGATTTTTTTTACCCCTAGGTCCCATTCTCTATGCGCTGTCACATATCGTGGTGTATTTGCCTCAATTGGCCGTCCGAACGTTCAGCGTCATTTGTACTTGTGCGACCACAACGAAAGTCTGTAAACCACTTTTTACCACTGAAATCAATGGTGCATAGTCCCCATAGTATTTATGAAGCTTTCCTTGAAGTCCACCTTTTTCCATTTTTAACAAAATCCACGAGGTTGTATGCTTTTAAACAGCTGTTAAACACAAACTAAATGACGGAAGTCTCTTAAAATTTGACAGTAGTTTATTAACAGATAGTACTTTATGGAAGCAGTGTTAGTTTGCATTAAACTACGAGGAAAGTTGAAAAAGTGACGGAATTATTGATCTGCCCTCGTACAACAGTTTTTACTGAAGCTCGACCACAGTGTTCTATCTTTTGGTTAAGTCCCCATACAAATGACCTTTCAGATTTGAAGTCCAGTCTCTTTACATGGTACATTTTGAACTTCATCTAGCTCAAATAAAGCATAGCGCGTTATGTTGACCCTTTAACTATTCCACATGAAATTGCACCATACCGGTCTATGTTTTCATATCGACGAAACAAAACATATTCCTTCCGCTCTAGAGAAACCATATTAATTCTTACATTGCTTAAACTTCAAGAAGGGGCGCGGAATCTTTTGAATAATAATGTGGTGTAGGGTATCTTACAGTCAGACTTTCTTTGTTTATCAAATGCTTTAAACCAAAAATATATGGACCATTTCTTAATAGAAAATACAGGGTGGAGCGCTATAATTTGCTTTTTTTACACTTTAGGCTGTGGCGCTACTGTTGGTCAAAGAGAGTGGAGAGTGTGCGTGGCTTATAGTGTCTGACGAGAGATTTGTATTCGTCTGCCTTTCAGTTACCATCATGCATTGGTCACCTGAGCAGAGGTCATTTTGTGTCGAAGCTTTTTTTTAATGCGCACTCGATCATTGCAGTGCAGCATGCTTTTTGTTTACGATTCGCTGTTCCCCCACGCGAACGTGTTCCTGGACGGCAATCAATTGTAAATTGGGTAACTTCATTAAGAACAGCAGGGAATGTGTCATGTGTACGAAGGGGACCTGAAAGAAGGACACCACAAAACATCGAGAGAGTTAGAGCAGCCGTAATGCAAGCTCCGAAACGCTCTGCTCGGAAGCAGCCACTTGCTCTTGGCATTTCCAGACTTTTTTAGCCGGTCTCTTGAGGCAATGCAACTAGAGGATACATGGATGGTGCCACTGCACACACATGGTTACCATGAATTGCTTAAGGCAAATTTTTCCAGGAATGTTTCTACTACGGTTGATGTGAACTGGCCGGCAGGCACACCAGACTTAGCCCCATGCGATTTTTTCCTTTGGGGTTACCTAAAGTCGAAGATGTATATCAACCATCCCAACACCTTGGAAGACCTAATTAACAATATTGAGGCTGAAAATGGCAGAATACCTGTTGACATACTTGATAGAGTTCATGAAAACTTCATAAAACGTACATATGCAGCAGTTTGTGTATAGCGAAGGTCAACATTTGCCAGATACACTATTTAAAACCATGTAATTTAAAAATTCCCTTACTGTTCAATATTATTAAAATATAAAATAAATTTTTCTATGGTTCATAATTTTTTTATTTCATTCCCAAATAAGCATAATTTCAAGCTCCACCCTGTATCACAAAAAAATAAAAAAATATATTACACTTGCTGGCCCTGAATATCAGTTTATATTTAAATTAGTTGCTTCAAAATATTTTATCGCATTTATTCGCAGCCTATGAAAATTTTTTAGATGCGTGCAGAACCCACTTTTATTTTTGTCACGTGTCAAACGGCATTTTATTAGTTTAAATTCATAATTAATAATTAAATTTTAATCAAAAATTATATTTTTTGAATTTTTTTTAATTTTTAGTGTCATTTTGCCATTTTGTAAAAAACTTTACTTCTATTAAAATGCAGATGTAAGAGCCGGTTAATACCTGTTTAGCAAAAAAAAATACATTTTTTTGTGTTTAACCGAATCTAAAGGGTGGTACATCTAACGGTATTTTTTCAGAACAAAAAAAAATTGAAAATTCAAATCGAGTGTGGAATCTTTATTGGTAATTTGAAAGGACATTTTATAACCTTCAACCTTTTAATATATATAACCTTATATAACATTTTATAACCTTCAATAATAAACTTCAAATGTTGGCAACTGTATTATGCAAATGAGCGTTCGGTGAGAAACGGGAAGATCCGCTGTTTCGACCAATATTTAGTTCAGTGATGGGGCCCATTTCTGGCTCAACGGCAAAGTCAATAAACAAAATTGGCGCATTTTGGGCTGAAGAGCAACAAGAAGAGGTTCAAGAGGAGCCATTATACGCAGAGAAAACAACGGCTTGGTGCGGTTTATAAGCTGGTGGAACCATCGGTGCATATTTTTTCAAAAATGATTAACGTAACCGTGAATGGTGCTCGATATCGCGCCATGATATCGATCTTTATGCTACCTGAAATTGAAGCCCGTAATATAGATGACACTTGGTTTCAACAGGACGGTGCCACTTGCCATACAGCTGCTCAAACAATGGATCTATTGAGAGGTCATTTCGAAAAGCAGCTAATTTCACGTTTTGGACAGGTGAGTAGGCCGCCTAGATCGAGTGATATCACACCCTTAGGCATTTTTCTTTGGGCTTACGTAAAGTCCAAAGTCTGTGCTGACAAACCAGCTACGATTCAGGTTTTGAAAGCCATACCGGTCGAAATGCTCGAACGAGTCATCCGATATTGGTGCCTCATAATGGAAACCCTGAGGCGTAGCTGCGGCCAATATTTGAAGGAAATTATATTCAAAAAAATAAATGCCATAAAATGTCCTCTCAAATTACCAATAAAGATTCCACACTTGATTTGAATTTTTATATTTTTTTTTGTTCTGAAAAACCCCTTAGGATGGATTACTAAAAAAGTCGCCGAAATATTCGAGGCAAACCGCCATTCTTAAATTATCCACTTACAGAGTAGCCCTCGTCGTAAAACCGCATACAGAATTTTTTTTCCCCTGTGCTGCTCATGTCGGAACGCAATGGAATTATGGTGCGAACACTTTGATATGACGCAAACTGATGTTTTCCATATTAAAGTTTTTTTTTATTATTTATTTATTTTTCGTACGTACGTATGTAGGTACGCTTGTGTGTAAGTAAGTATTTTATGTACAATCGCATGTCACACAAATGATAAACAATAATGAAAAATATATATAAGGAGATTTATTATGGTAACATAGGTCCAGAACCAACAACGATGGCAGCGTTAGCATTGACATGAGCACAGCATCATCAGCAGCAGCAGCATTAGCACGGTACGAACGTACGTACGTACCAAAAAAAGCTATCAATCATTCTGGCTCCTGGCATTCAACGAACGGACAGGCGGGCGGGCGGAAGGACGGACGGACAGGCGGACGGATTGACGGGCGAGAAAAAAGGATGGGAGGAAAAACGAAAAAATCCTCTGGCCCTACGTACGTTGATGATTATTACACAATATTAGAATAATCAACGTCATCGGCATTACAAGCACACCAACACATACACCCTTACACTCACACGCTTACATCCTATAAATGTATAATGAAACACATCATCATCATTGTCAGAGTATGCCGCCCGATGGGATGGGAGACGACACATAACGACACACCGAGGAGGGCAACATGATTATTAAATATGCCAGCGCTAGTACGCAACCCACCCACCCACCAACCAACAGCATCAGCCCTTCCATTTCCCTTACTCCCGTTCAAAAGCAGCACCCACAAACCACAGACAAGTTAGCACCTCATCTAACCGAGCCAAACCAGCGCTCGTCCGCCCATCCGCCCTCCTGTCTTAATCGATTTATTATGGTAAATAACCGGAAATGGAGGAGAGTAAGAGCGAAAGCACCGAGCCACAGTACATCATCGACAGACGAACAAAAAAAGATGTAAATTAACCTGGATCCCTGCTTTCCTTACCTTCCGTGGACATTTGCATCATGTTCAAGATGGTGGTGGCATAAAAAATCACCCGAAGAAAACGAGCACAAAAACAAAACAGCAGCAGCATTCTCAAGCGGGAAGAGTTAATTTTCAGAAGAGTCACCAGTGCCAGCAATCTAATTGACCACTGCCAGCAGTGGCTGGCTGATGATGAATGTTTGACAGGCTGTCGCTTGCTCGGTCTGCCTCAATCAAAGCGACGTGGTGTTTGGTGGAACGCGTGTCGCCCAGCACGAGCTCTGATGAGTTCCCAAAACTATAGGGCACGTGCAACGCGTACGGGCTGTGGCAAAAAAACAACGCCCTCGCACTCGCTGGATACTTAATCAAACTGCAAGAGCTCTGGTCTACCGGGAGACCTTACAAGTGTTTCTTGTCCCGTATTACCCTGTACTTTGGCTCCACACTAAATCGAGTGGGTGTGGTTGAAGCCACTGTGCAGTTGCCGGCCAAAAAAATACCCCCTTTGGCACAGTGCAATTGTTGCCGTTAATAGATGCCCACAAACGTCTGCCCTCCACGCAGGCATCGCCTATGGCCAAAGGCAATGCTTCTGTGATGAGCCGTTCCTTCATCCTCTCTACTGTCATTTTGCCTGCGATTTTATCGAGCACTTACATCTTGTATCTATTAGTTACATTTGTTTTACGTATGTTTGTCAATGTGATTGTTGGTCTCTTATCTAAACGATGTAGCTGCTGCTGATGATGACGCTGATGTTTGGACGATGTGTCATCTACTCGTTCCTGTCCGTCTGTGTTCATCACATCCTCCTTCGTCTCCATATCAGTCCGGCTGTCGCCGAAAAATAGCAAACATTTTTACGTCGTTGATGTCTTTATCTCTGGGTGTTTTGCGGTAGAATGGCTGACAGACATATCATTAAATTACAACACGCTCCGGTTTATTAATATTAATCCTTCGATTGATACGCTCCACTGGACAGCAACGAAACGCTTCTCTCCGTTTTTGACACAATCTACAAGACGACATCCTGAGTTTTCAAAAAAGAAACTGCAAACATGGGGAAATATTTCCCAATATCTTGAAGACATAAACGAGCAGTATACATGACGGCAGAAAACATTAAAGCATCAATGGATAATATTAATGGAATTAAGAAAAACAGCGTAGCGTGTTAAATAACGCAAGGGAACAAAATTTAACCTTTTCTGAACAGACTGGAACTTTATAGCATTTTGTTTATTTAAGGTCACTGACTTAAATCCAATTTTCATTTTTCATCAACAGCTTTTCTTTTCAAGTTACATTTAAACCCACACACACCGATATGATCTATTGGAACAACCGAATTTTTCGCCAACCATGTATTCCATCACTACATCCGAATGTTCATTGGTCACACGGAAGCTTTCATTTGTAGAAATTGACAGTATCGGTTGAAGAGACAAAAGTATCTATAACCATAACTAATTAAAATAATTATTAGAATTTAATTTGTACATGTATTGGTGGTAATTGTAGATTGTTGGTTATAAGAACTCTTGTTGGCTAAAAGAACTCTTTGCATTCGGTTGCCATTACCACGAGCGTTTGTCAACTGAACCAACTGATGGTAACATTTTATGTTTTTTTTAGGTATCTGACCGAAATAAAAAAGTTTGCCTTCATTTAACTTTTATACGAGGGTTGCTATATATACTTCTGGCCTGGCACCATCTGACATTTCCATTAGAAAGTTTGACATTTTTTAGCGTAAACGCACTCAGAACTTTTTGACGTACGACCAACATTTGTGCTGTTTACAGTGACTTGAAAAAATCAATTTGGCAAAAAAATGCAATTACATTTTCGTGCGATCATTTGTTGTTGTTGTAACAACAATGTATGTGACAGCGCATAGAGAAAGGGACCTAAGGGTAAAAAAATCAATTTTCATTTTTTTCCTTTTTTTGATGTGGACAACATCTGAGCATCGAATGAGAACGATCCCATGCCCCAAAAGTGTTCCCTCCCAGAGATATGCGCGTTTTACGAAAGTGAAGTCGACGATTCTAAGCGCAAGTAGAAGGGACCTAATCTTTAAAATGGCTCTCCAGAACAAAACTTTTCATCAACTTTTCACTTTTTTTTGATGTGGGCAACATCTGAGCATCGAATGAGACCGATGCCATGCCCCAAAAGTGTTCCCTCCCACAGATATGCGCGTTTTATGAAAGTGAAATCAACGATTCTAAGCCCAAAGGGACCTAATCTTT
Organism: Hydrotaea diabolus; assembly: GCA_963513945.1. NCBI lineage: Eukaryota > Metazoa > Arthropoda > Insecta > Diptera > Muscidae > Hydrotaea > Hydrotaea diabolus. The sequence goes on along the minus strand of OY740717.1, from coordinate 57,759,830 downwards.
AAAATGGCTCTCCAGAACAAAACTGTTTTTTAACCTTAGGTCCCTTTCTATTTTGCGCGTCACATATTTATTTTGAAGTCTTGTTCGTCTATGGAAGATCTGCTTCGATATCCAGGTGGAGGAAACGCGCCATTTGAACTGGATGCGTCCGCAGAGATTGAAGTGGTGCAGCACATCATATGGTCCCTGATGGCAGGCGGGACAGACGTTAGCATCAATTCGTGCCCAATAAGAATTGAGGCGGCTGCACCATCCAGATCTCAGCTGCGCCAGAACCACGCGCGTCTGCCAAGGTAGTACCTTCTTCTCAGGTGAAATATCCGGGGGATGCTCCCCTAGCACTACATTCACACGGCAGCTGGATACTGCTGCTGCGACTTCATCGGCGTGAATGTTGTTCATACCTACCTGATAGTTTCGATGATCTAAAGGTTTTCTCTTATACCGCTGGACCTCTCTCTCTAGATCATGAAGATCGTACCTGTTCTGCCTGGGCGGAGGCATCCTATCCAAAAGATGGCGGTTAGGATGACTGCTGCGAAAACAGGTATTGCTTAGACAGCAGAAAATTGTGTCTGTGCACTGTAAGGATCTTTGTCTCCTCATCTAGATGGTCCTCAGAAGACACCCTGTTGATGTTCTAAGGGCGGCATTCTGGCAAGTCTGAATTTTCTTCCACTGCGTCGTACTCACGTTCGCCGACCATACAGGTGCTGCATAGTTTGCTACAGACCGACCTATCGCTTTGTGAGAGGTCAACAAGGTTTCTTTATCTGCTCCCCAAGTACTGCCGGCAAGTGACTTGAGGACCTTGTTCCTATTTTTGAGTTTATCCCAGATAGCTGTAGCATGTGTAGAGGACCGAAAAAGGCTGTCCAATGTGACCCCAATGATTTTGGTGTAGTTGGTAGTCGGGCTGTTGACGTCATTGACTTTCACATTGAGTGGCATCCGCACCTCTGCGGTCCATGCAGTAAACAGTGTGGCTGATGATTTGGAGACGGATATATTCATATTCCTCGCAGTAAAAAAGCGAGCTAAGTCAGTGAGGTAACAGTTGATTTTCTCGCATATGTCATCCACTTTAGGTCCTGACGCCAGAATTGTGCAATCGTCAGCGTACGGCACAATTTCAACGACGTGTGGTGGTGTGGGATTTTTAGAGAGGTAGAGGTTAAACAGAGCCGGGGATATTACTCCACCCTGGGGAACTCCTTGTTTAACTCTACGGGTCTTCGACTTTCTGTCTCTGAATTCTACCTATGACGAGCGCTCACACATACATTTTACGACCCAACGTGTCAAACTGGGTGGAAGGGACGTTTGTTTAATGTCCTGGAACAGAGTGGCATGATTGACCGTGTCAAAGGCTTTGTGCGACCATTTGTCACAACTTTCAACGAGGATTATCACGACAAGAGTGCATCGATGACCTTAAGTCTTTGTATGGCGATGAAACAGCATCCTATAGCACTGTGAAAAACTGGTTTAATAAATTCAATCGTGGCCGACGCTCGCTCAAAGACGAAGGTCGTCCAAAATCGGCCGTTGTGCCAGAGAACATTGATGCCATGCGCGAACCATAATGCAAGGTCGTCATGTGACATACCGTGAGATAAAAGCATCCTTGGGCATTTCTTTCACCAGCATACATTCGGTATTGCATGAACACCTGTCCTTAAAAAAGGTTTGTTCTCGTTGGATCCCGCACAACTTGACAATCGCTCAAAAAAAGGATCGTGTCGATTGGTGCAAAGAAATTTCAAAAAAATACGATCGCGGTGCTTCAAAAGACGTTTATAAGATCGTCACAGGTGATGAATCATGGATCTATGCGTATGAGCCCGAAACAAAACAGCAATCGACCGTGTGGGTCTTCGAAGACGAGCCAAATTCAACGAAAGTTGTTCGTGCAAGAAGCACTTCGAAGCAAATGGTAGCCTGTTTCTTCGGCAAAACTGGTCATGTGGCGACTGTTCCGCAACAGCAACGTAGGACGGTCAGAATTGACCTGCGACAGTTTGTTTGCCCGAAGTCTTCGGAGAAATTCGAAAAACGAACAAAAGAAGACGAATCATTGTGCGCCATGACAATGCGATCTCTTAAACATCGGCTCAAACCAGCGCCTTTTTGACCGGCTAAAACGTCGAATTGATGAGTCATCCGCCGTACAGCCCTGACTTGGCACCCAATGACTTCTTTTTATTCCCGCACATCAAGAAAAATGCGTGGTCAACAAAAAGTGCTTCGACAATTGGTTTGAGCGCATGCAAAAGTATATGAATAATGCTGGAGAATACTTGTAAAAACAATAAAAACATATTTGATGATAAATATACGCATTTTCATTATTAGGTCAGAAATATATATAGCAGGCCTTGTATTAAGCGATTTGAAAATATTTATTCTGTTATTTGGATTAAGAGAAGTTTTTAAACGTGAATTTCTGTTTTGAATCTAATAAAGTTTGGAACGGTTTTATGCATCAAATTGGTATACGAGGGTTGCTATTTATATTTCGGTTTCGTCAGTAAAAACACAAAATTTTTTATCATTGGAAATGGTTTTATTGTTTTTCAAAATATTCTCTTTTAAGATCAATACACTTTTGCATGCGCACAAACCAATTGTCGAGCACTTTTTCCACTCCAAACGCTTCAACTTTTGCTTCGGGCGATGAAAAACGTTGACCACGCCTTATTTTGTTGATGCTAGGATATAAAAAGAAGTCATTTGGTGCCAAATCAGGGCTGTACTGCGGATGGTCCATCAATGCGACATCTTAAGTGGTCAAATAGCCCATCGTTTCAGCTGATGTGTAAGAGCTCGCATTGTCGTGATGTAAAATGATCCGTCTTCTCTTATTATCACTCCTCATTTCTTCAAACATTGTTGGCAAGCAGATGGCTGTATACCACTCTGAATTGACCGTCCTACATTCCACAAAGTGCACTGTGGAAACATGGCCGGTTATACCGAAAAAAATGCAATCATTTGCTACAATGTACTTCTTCCACGAACAACTTTTGTTGGATTTGGCTCGTCTTAAAAGACCCATACGGTCGATTGCTGTTTTGTTTCGCGTTCATATGCATAGATCCATGATTCGTCACCTGTGACAATGTAATACACTGCCTTTGGGCTACCGCAGTTATACTTTTTCAACATCTCTTTGCATCAATCCATACGAGCCTTTTTTTGAGCATTCCTCAAATTATGTGGGATCCAACGAGAACAAATTTATTTCACGGCAATATATTATTGATGCTTGTCATAATAATGCCCAAGGATGCCTCAATCTTACGGTATGTCACATGTCGGCCTTGTTTAAGCAGTTCACGCACAGCATCGCTGGTTTCTGGCAAAGTGATCGAAGTTGGACGTCCTTCACGAAATTTATCCTGGAGCGAAGGGCGTCCGAGACTGAACTCTTGGCACCAGCTATTTACAGTGGTTTTTGATGTTGCTTTATCGCCAGAAGTCGAAAGAAGTTGATTTAAATACTCTTGTCTCGATAACCCACGCCAAAAATCATAAAAAATCATCGCACGGAAATGTTTACATGATAATTCCATTTTTTGACTGAGATGAATTTTTCAACACCCTGTAAACCAAACAATTTGCCCTCAAATTACAAAACGTTCTGAGTGAAGTTATACTAAAAAATGTCAAAGTTTCCAATGGAAGTTTGCATCTGAAAACACTAGTACTGTCAGGACCCGAAATATAAATAGCAACCCTCGTACTGGGTCGAACATATTTAAATTCCGTTTTAGAGTGACAAGAAATGTTAAGATAAGGTGTACTTATATTATTCAAAATTATTTAAGTGAATTAAAGTTTAATTTTAAACCTAAATATTTCCGGCTACTTGAGGGAAATGTGACACAAAATAGTTTAAATGAATTCTTGAAGTCTTGACCAGTCATATTTTAAGGTTATTTAAAAAAATGTCGATTTGGTATTCAAAATTTATATTTTTTTTTTTGAAAAAGTATCAGCACTGGTATAAGTACATAGGGATTCCGCAATTAAATCCGTTGCAGAAAAAATTACATCGTTTGCTCAGAAGTATGCAGCTTATCTTCGGCATCAGAATGTGAGATAAAGGAAATATTTGCCTCTCAATATATTAATAGAAAACCTTAAAGAACACATCTATTGCACTTAGCCAATTAAGTCTACAACTATGGCATTAGAGTATAATTACTGAGTTATTTACTCACCAAATGTGTAAGTATACTTTATTGAGAATCAACATAATGGGATACTGAACAATACACTCATACCTCGCTATACGTCCTTTCGTTATACGTTTTTTTCGCTTTTACGGCCTTTTCAAATTATGGCTTGATTTCTGCTTTTACGCCCATTTTTTTTTTGTTATACGGCCAAAAACAGTAAATGTACTTTGTCTTTGCTCTTCACATTTTTATAAGATGTGGCATTATGGAAAATATAGAAAAACTTTTAGCCTTGTGGATAGAGGATAATAATCAAAGAAGGTTACATACCTATGAGTCAAGTGACTATCCAGGAAAAGACAATACTATTTTCTATAAATTTTAAACAGGGTAACCAGATTCGGATACAAGCCAAGGTCGGTTTGAAAGATTCAAAAAACTACGTAACTTGCATAACCTTAAAATGAGAGGAGAAGCAGCAAGTGCTGATGGTGATGCAGCAAGAAAGTACCCTGCCGTATTAAAATCAATTACTGAAGCAGGATGATATTGCTCTGATCAAGTCTTTAATGTTGACGAAACTGGGAAGAAAAAATTGCATCCGGACATAAGGCTTCAAAAGAAAGATTGGCGTTACTTCTTGGAGTTAATCCTTCGGGTGACTTAAAATTAAAACTATTTCTTGTCAATAAGCCAAAATTGCCGGTCATTTGGAAATCCAATAAAAAGGCTTGGATGACAAAAGCTATGTTTGAAGTTTGGTTTTAAAATTATTTTTGTCCTGAAGTTAAGACATTAAAACAAAAAAGCTATGAGCAACAAAATATTGCTTCTACAGGATAATGCTCTTGGACATCCTGTTAACTTGTCTGAATTAGTGGAAGGAGTAGAAGTGAAGTTCCTTCTAAAAAACACCATAACTAATTCAACCCATGAATGCCATCGCCACATTTAATCAACTCCTGTAATGCGCAAAGCATTACAGGAGTTGATTGCCGAAACTGATGTTTCAGATACAACTACAGTAAAAACTTTTTGGAAAGGTTATGATATAAAAACTCTGTAGTGAATATCGGCGAAGCTTAGAACGAGGTCAAACTGAAAACTTTGAACAAAGTTTGGAGAAATATATGGCCGGAATGTATCTCAGTCTAGCATCTGAGTCATTAATTTCCGACGCTGATTCCGTGCGTGTCATTTGCCAAAGTATTTTGGGAAAGGCCAATAATGCCTGCTTTGACTATTTTGAAGAAAATGATTTAATTGGTTTGCTGCGATCTTAAGGAAGTCATCTTGCCACTGCAGAGGTAATGCAGCTTGATTCTTTCCAACCATCAGACAGTGAGGAGGAGTCAGAGTCTTTTAAAAAATTAACTACAAAAAGAGATTAAAGAACTTTTTGATTTTTTTGAACTGGGCATTAGTGTTCTTATTGATATTGATGAAGAACGTAGTGCCGAAGTTGCTGAGCAAACGATGTAATTTCTTCTGCAACGGATTTGATTGCGAAGTCTCTATGTACGAGAACAATCAATAAATAACTCTCTTGGCTGCTACAAAGAACTACAGGAGAACCGTTAACACACATCAAAGCATCAACGATTAAGTGCATTTTATAAGCCCAAAATTCAAGAGCAATAATAACTTCTTTCTACACATCTAAAAACATATATAAAATATTTGTAATGTTCCTTTTAAAAATAAATATTTATGATTATGCATTAAATTAGTTAAACTTGCTATTTTGACTGAAACTATTTTTAGTGCTCTTCAATAGAACCGATCCCCTGCGTTTTGTATGGATTTGTATGAAAATAGGCAATTCGTTATACGGCATTTCGGTTTACGTCCAATTTTTTGAAACGCATCTAGGTCGTATAATTAGGCATGAGTGTACAGATAATATTTCTTCATCAGTGTGCTCTTTGTAAAATAAATTTAAATCAAATCGCACGCTGCTGAACTTCAGCAAGATCGTATTTTATATGCTACAGGGCCACAAATTAGAAGGAACCTTTGTAAGGTTGCTTCCTGGTCTAAGTTTAGCATTGTTAGTCACGTTTAATGCTGTATGTTTAGTTTGATCTATGATCAACAGGAGTTGAGCACGATTGGATTTAAAATGTGGCTCGTATAGCGGCAGGACCTCTAAATGCGAGGGACCCCATACAAAGGTCCTCCTCGATGTTTTTATATAAATCAAAATGTGCAACGATATGATCAAGTTTCCCTAGGACTGGTTACACTAACCAGCAGCCATTTAGGTTCAGAGCTCTTAATATTTTTTCCTATAGATTTTGGCCCCTAAACACAAAAATGACTTTTAAAAAATTTTCCTCTGATCAGTTTTCAAGATTCAAGAATTTTTGGAAGTTTTTGTGGGATGTCTTAGTTTTTTTCACCATAACTCCCCTATGCTTTTATCGATTTTATCAGGAGTGGTCTCAAATGAAAGGAATAAGCTTTTCTTTTTCATATATGTGAAAGCGCATATAAAAAGGGACCTAAGGGTAAAAAATCAATTTTAATTTTTTTTCTTTTTTTGATGTGGACAACATCTGAGCATCGATTGAGACCGATCCCATGCCCCAAAAGTGTTCCCTTCCAGAGATATGCGCGTTTTATGAAAGTCAAGTCGACGATTCTACACCACACGTATTAAAATCTTTTAAATAGCTCTCCTGAACAAAACTGGTTTTTACCCTTAGGCCCCTTTCTATTTTGCGCGTCAGTTCAATAGTTTTGACGATATTTATATATTTTTCATATAATTGTTTATATATTTTTTTTATAAATCGTGACATTTTGCACAAAAATTATTTTTTTTTTAAATTCTAAATGCCTCTAACGTCGAAACTTTTGAAGAAAAGCGAATTTTCTTTCATTTGACCCCACTCTAGACCAAATCAGTAATTGAGTCAACGTCCAAAAAGCTGAGACATCTCATAAAAAAATTTTAAACAATTCCAAAAATATTATCGTGAAAACTAATCCGAGGATTTTTTTTTTAATTCATTTTCGTATTTGGGAGGCAGCTATTCTACAGGAAAAATGTACTCCGGACCAGAAAAAGATAATAATTTGTAAACTATTGTTTTAAGTCGCGAATATTTTCCCGGATTGCGTTTTATTTGTGTAGTTCTTTTTCCTTTACTTTATAATATTCTCATTTTTCGAAAAGGACAATACAAAAATCGACAATAATTAAAATTAAATAATTAAAGAGTTTTTTTGAAAAAAATGAGATGATTTTGTTCTTCTGTAATTTTTCTCATTATCGAACCAAATTGGAAAAAAAATTTTAATAAATGGTGTCCTTATGCGAAGTATCAAAAATCTCCATATATAAGACTCTTATCACAAAAATTACAGCAATGTCTTCTTCCTTTCTAAGATATTACGAAATTTAATTTATAAATTTTAGTCTGCACAGTTTATAAAAAAATAAAATAAATAAACAAATAACGCTTCTGAAGAAAAGCAAAGAGAACAGGCGAAAAAAAAACTTGAAACGAAAAATCAATCAAAAATAATCTACTTACAATTCGCTTCGTCAATTTGTGCACAGTTTCAATTCTCGCACAAAGCACAGCCAGCAAAATGCTGATGGATAAAATGGTGGAGGGCCACTGAAGGGGACACCGGGCGACGGTGTATGGTCGAACGGGGAAAACAGCAACCATGTGAAACAATCACCCACATCCCCGAAAAGCAAAAAAACGATAAACAACAACAACTTATGAGCTTTCCAACGAAAAATGGCAAACTTATTGAACTCCTACCACAGACAAACACACGCACTCACCCAACCTTCAGAGGCTCACTCACGCCCACTGTGCAAATACTCGTGTACGGCATACATGGCAGGAAAATACACAGCTCATCTCATCACCGGTTAATAAAGTGGACGGTCGGGTAAGAACACCCAACACCACCCAATACTGAGGCAAGAGCAGACACATATACAAATTGAAGGCGCCCTTATGGGCAAGTAAAGAAATAGGGAGGGCCTCTACCGATGAACTTAGGAAGACAAACGACTGTTTAGAAGTTAAAGCAAATACGACTGGTTTTCATTTTAGCCATGACTTTTTTTCATTGATGTAAACTTTTCAGTAAATTTTCACTAAGGGGGCGTATCAATAAATCGGTGACTTCATAGTGAAAGGCTTATCAATAATTATCAATAATCACATCAATACTCATACAGGGTGTCCGCCCGGGAATGTATACTACTTTGTTTTGTCGCCATTTTGGAAAACATTAGTCTTGACAGTTCATATTTCAAGTCGAGAAGTAAAGACGTGGCAAATTAATTCTGGAAAAATATTCGAAAAACCCACGTGTTTTAATCGATAAAACATTTTATCAAAATCAATCATCGATTACTGTGACGATGAGGAAGTTACGTGAAATTTTTGGGAGAAACAACGAGCCAACAAAACCTACTAAAGGGTGTTTTTTATTGGGGTATAGAACTTTAAGTTGGCATCACTTTTTTAACTGGCGGCCATTTTGTCAGCTGTCAAGTGATTAATATTTAGTTTGGTTTGCCATTTCATCATGAGCAGGTTGACAAAAGAACAACGCTTGCAAAATGGGCCGAAAATGAGATTCATCTCGATGCTGATTTTCATCACAAAATTTTGTTCAGTGATGAGGCTCATTTTTGGTTGAATGGCTACGTCAACATGCAAAATTGCCGCATTTGGAGTGAAGAGAATCCACATGAGACCCTTGAGACGCCATTACATCCACAAAAACTGACTGTTTGGTGTGCTCTATGGGCTGGTGGAGTCATTGGGCCATACTTCTTCCGAAATAATGCTGGAGAGTCAGTTACCGTTAATGGAGACCGGTATAGAGCCATGATAACCGACTATTTTGTTCCCGAATTGGATGGCATGAATGTGGATGAGTTGTGGTTCCAACAAGACGGCGCTACATGCCACACAGCGCACGTCACAATCGAATTATTGAAGGAAACATTCGATGAGCGCATAATTTCGCGGAATGGACCTGTCAATTGGCCACCAAGATCGTGTGATTTGACGCCATTGGATTATTTTCTTTGGGGATATGTGAAGTCGCTCGTCTACGCCAACAAACCAGAAACGATAGGGGACTTGGAAGCCAACATTCGTAGCGTAATTGCCAACATACGGCCCCATATGCTCGAAAAAGTGGTTGAAAATTGGACCTGTAGAATTGGCTTTATTCGAGTCAGCTGCGGCGGCCACATGCCCGAAATCATATTTAAACATTAATGGCATAAAATTATCCTTCCAATAAAGCCAAATTGATGGACATTAAAACGATTTTCTTGTGTTTTATTTCAATTCGAAGTTCTATACCTACATAAAAAACACCCTTTATTTATCGTGTAGCGAATGATTTCGAAGAAAGCGGGCTTGTAGCTGGTAGGCCCAAGCATGGACCACAACGTACTGCAAGATCGGCTGAAAACATTACTGCTGCTCAAAAAGGTGTTTAAACAATCCATTAATCTCAATTTGAAGCCGTTCTCAGGAGCTTGGTCTTCAAAGAACAACTTTGACCACCATTTTTCACAAGGATTTGCATTTACTTCCATTTAAGATTCAGTTGACACAACAGCTTCTTCCAAAAGGCCACTTACGCCGACGTACATATGCCAATAAGATGTTACAGCTAGCCCATGACCAACCCGATTAACATGAAAAAACATAATGAGTGACGAGGTACATTTTCATTCGAATGGAATAAACAGAATAGTCGGTTCTGGGCAATGGAAAACCCTCAAATTATTCATCAGTCACCTTTGCATCCATTAATAGGCTGTTTCCACTACGGTCGCGTCCACGTCCGCGTCCACGATTTATCGATAATTTTTAATGGTGTTTCCATTGTGTTTTGCGTCCACGTTTGCGTTCAAACAGCTGTTTGTGTTTATTTGTTTTTTTTAAGGGTGCGAAAAATTTTAATATTTTTGTGTTGTGACATTATCATGGAGTTAAATGATATTATTTTGCTAACCGCAGTTGAAAATGAGGACCAAATGGTTTATTTTTCACTTCCGCGCCAGTCACTCCCAGCTTCTCCCCCATCTCTTTGTGTATGTGGGTGTTTTTGCGAGCATCCCTCAGGCAATCAATATATTCCTCCCAGAGGTCCAACAGATATAGTGTTGATACTGCTGTCCATTCCGTCTTTTTGAAATCTAAAATTACTGAAAAAATTAATATTATTTAAACAAAAGCAAAAATATTAACTACCTCCTGTTTTTTGCATTTTGGATGTTTATATTTATAATGATTAACAGCTGTTTTCATAGGGATGTGCAATTTACGATATTGCCATTGATAGGTATGGGTGGGTTTCGACTGCAAAAATAATCGAATTTATACTACACGCGACTTATCGATAAACGCGTCCAATATGAACGCGACTTTTTCCCATACCTAACTGCCTATGTTTTTTGTATTGGCTGTAACGCGCGTTCATTGATTTTTGGACGCGGACGCGACCGTAGTGGAAACAGCCTATAAAAGTGGCAGTCTGGTGTGCTATTTGATCAGCAGGAGTCATTGGACCATACTTCTTTGAAAATGAAATCGGCATTACGGACACTGTCAATGGGGAGCGCTACGAGGGTTGCTATACATATTTCTGGCCTAGGCAACATTAAGTGTTGCCTAACGCCATCTGACATTTCCATTGTAAGTAAAGTTTGACACTTTTAAGCATAAACGTACTCAGAACGTTTTGACGTACGACCATCATTTCTGTTGTTTACAGTGACTTGAAAAACCCAATTTGGCAAAAAAATGGAATTAACTCGTGAACACTTTCGTGCGACCATTTTTCACATATCACGACAAGAGTGTATCGATGAACTTAAATCTTTGTATGGCGAGGAAGATCCATCCTATAGCACTGTAAAAAAATGTTTTAATGAATTCAATCGTGGCCGACGCTCGCTCAAAGACGAAGGTCGTCCAAAAACGGCCGTTGTGTCAGAGAACATTGATGCCGTGCGTAAACTGATAATGCAAGATCGTCATGTGACATACCGTGAGATGGAGACATCCTTAGACATTTCTTCCACCAGCATACATTCGATATTGCATGAACACCTCGCCTTAAAAAAAGGTTTGTTCTTGTTGAATCCCGCACAATTTGACAATCGTTAAAAAAAAGGCTCGTGTCGATTGGTACAAAGAAATTTTGAAAAAAATACGATCGCGGTGCTTCAAAAGACGTTTTTAAGATCGTCACAGGTTACGAATCATGGATCTATGCGTATGAGCCCGAAACTAAACAGCAATCAACCATGTGGGTCTTCGACGACGAGCCAAATCCAACGAAAGTTGTTCGTGGAAGAAGCACTTCGCCTGTTTCTTCGGCAAAACTGGTCTTGTGGCGACTGTTCCGCTTGAGCAACATAGGACGACCAATTCTTAGTGGTAGACCGCAATTTGTTTGCCTGAAGCCTTCGGAGAAATTCGAAAAACGAACATGAGAAGACGAATTATTGTGCACCATGACAATGCGAGCTCTCACACATCAGTTCAAACCAGCGCCTTTTTGACTGGCCAAAACGTCGAATTGATGGGTCATCCGCTGTACAGCCCTGACTTGGCACCCAATGACTTCTTTTCACTCCCTCACATCAAGAAAAAAAGCGTGGTCAACGATTTTCGTCGCCAAAATATGCTGTTGATTCGTTCAAAAACCATGTTTTAAAGGTGTCTCAATCGGAGTGGAAAAAGTGCTTCGACAATAGATTTGAGCGCATGCAAAAGTGTACAAATCATGCTGGAGAATACTTTGAAAAACAATAAAACCTTTTTTGATGATAAATATTCGCAATTTCATTATAAGCCAGAAATATATATAGCAGCCCTCGAACCCTGCATTCATGGTTGGTCAGAAGAGACAACTAATTTAATTTACCCAGATTTTAAAACTTTTGTCACATTTGTAGTTGTGAGAAAATTTAATTATTTTTGGTAAAATCGGTTGAACATATTCGAGTATGTTTCAACTATTTCATTATCTGAACTGATATTTTTCAATGTCCAAAGTGCCAAACTTCATAAATATTACTTATTAAATTTGTGTTTTATACGAGGACATATTAATAATTCAGTAACTTTATTTTGCAAAAATAATATTTTTCAACATAGTCTCTTTTTAGCTAAATACACTTAGTTAGTGCAACGCTCCTCCAATTTTTGTATCCTGTCAAAAAATATGATTTTTCTAAGTCCATAAAAAAGTCATTTGTTTGATCAAAAATTTTATCTTTGTAGCTGAATATCTTCCCACCGAGCCATTTCTTAAGGTTTGAAAATAGAAAATAGCCACTGGGGGCTAAATACGATCATTATGGGGGATGAGGTATTAATTCGTATCTCAATTAATGCAGTTCTGCCATTGAGACTGTACACGTCTGCAGCCGTGCATTATCCTAATGAAAAAGAAGAAAAAATCTTGGCCATTTGGGGTAGTTTTTTCAATCCTCGTTAAATCGGTCCAATTAGTTGACATAGAATTCGCCGTTTATTATTTTCCCCGTTTCAAGGCAATCGATGAGGATTATCCCGCGTACATCCCAAAAAACTTTTGCCATCACCTACAAAGTCACCTTGGCCATTTTCGGAGCCCGTTCACCAGGAGAAACCCATTGTTTAGACTGCTGCTATGTCTCCGAGGTTTTATAATGAATCCATGTTTCAGCCACTGTTACAAAACGTGGCATAAACTCATTTGAATTGCGGTTTAATAATTCCAAACAATCCGTTGAAGTTTTCACACGATTACGTTTATGGTCGATTGAGAGCAAACGCGGCACTGAACTTGCAAACAGATTTCTTAAACCCAAGTGATCATGTAAAATCGAAACCACACTGCCTTATGAAATGAACATGGCATCAACAATCTTACGCACTTTTAATCTTCGATCGGCCAATAGCAAATGGTGGATTTTTTCGACATTTTCGGTTGTATTGACCTTAATTCGCCGCCCCGAACGTTCAGCGTCATTTGTACTTGTGCGACCACAACGAAAGTCGGTAAACTATTTTTTACCATTGTAAACGATGGTACAGAGCCCCCATAGTGTTTATCAAGCTTTTCCTTGGTTTGATTGGCCGTTTTTTCCATTTTTTAACAAATTGTATGTTTTGAACAGCTGTTAAACACAAACTTAATGACGGAACTCTCTCTCAATATTTGACTGTAGTCTATTAACCAATGGTACTTGATGGGAGCAGTGTAAGATTTCATACAACTACCAATGAAGTTGAAATAGTCACGAAATTATTGATCTGCCCTCGTATATACTTATACAAAATTGTAATAGAGGCAAAACTGTCAAAAACCTAATAAAACTTTTAATACTAAGCTATAACTAACCTAATCTAAGTAAAAGCTAGTATAAAATAATTATTTATTGTTAAACATTTAAATTAGGAAATTAGTTATTGAAAAAGGCCCTTTTATTAAATTTCACAACACCCTAAGGCCGTCCCTTTTGTAAATCACTTTTAATATTAAGGTAGCACTGGCACAAACTGATGAGGAGTATGATGGCGGAAGGCTCAACTGTCGAGTTCACTACAAGTCCACCGATATGAAGTGATGGATGCTGCTGGCTGGCGATGGTGGCGCCTGGCTTACGTTACGTTACAATGAACTGGTTTCATTTTGGTCGGTCCGCCATTTTATGTGAGATGAAGACGTAGTAGATGCCTGGACATGGACTTTACAAAGAAAGTGGAGTGAAGGAGACTAAATTGGAAAAAAAAAGTAATACGACAACAACAGCAGCAATACAAGAACAACGACAACAACATGGCCCAGTCGTAGTGACTCACTTACAAACTGCTCGGGCTAATGGTCTCCACAAAAGGATTACCCAGGACTGACTGGCATGCTTTGGTTTTGTCTGTGGCATGTGGTGGCTGGCAGCAAGCAGGAAAAGCAAATTGAAAAATTCGAACACACACAGAGGCAAACACACACTGTTCGAAACAGCCAGCCTTTCCCCGAGCTTCAAGTCCATCAGTGTACGAAGTAAGATAAACGGATTAAGAGCAACATTCACACAGACACCGACTTCCAGCACAAATACGAATTGAATTTTGCTCACACACACACACAGCCTGACAGCCAGCCAGCCAGCCATCCATCCATGCCGAAAGCAGCCAACCAATAAATCCCCCCTCTAGTGGGTTGGGGTGTGCTGCGTGGGGGCTACATTTCTCCATTTCCCCTCTTAACCTTCACCGGCATCGAACAAGGTAACTACTATCAGTAGTACAAACAAGCGCAAGCATAACCACTTGTCCGCCATCATTGTCTCGAAAATTAATAACAGCAAACCAGGGCACAGGACGGGGGCAAAATGGCCAGAGGAAGAGGGCTCTAGGAGCAATGTGGTGCTGGTGGCGGCGTTGGCGGTGGTGGTTACAACTCGACTCAATTAAAATCGCTGAAAACGTCGTAATGCCAGCAAGGATGTGGTTGTAGTTGCCCTAACCGCGTACTTCACACAGATGCTTTCCTTGCCCCGTTCGAATAGGAGCAGAACGTAGTAGTGAACTACTACTCTGACGGCTGACGACGAAGGAAGGACCAGTTTGAGTTGTGTACCAAATAGCCACGATCTCTCTCTCTCTCTCTCTCTTAATGAAATGCAGCCGCCAAAGAGTTGGTCGTTCGTTCAGTCATTCAGCACTTAAGTGTTGCCATTTTTTCGTAATTCCATTTGATGTGGCTCTTTGTGAATGTTGTTGGTCGCTCGGTCGGTCGGTTGGTAGCAAAACTGAAACCCAGCATTGCATGCCCTCCTCGAAATGCCGTCCCTCCTCTGGCAATTACAGTTCAATCATCGCTTTCTATTTGCCGCGCAACGGCACACACACAAAATGGCCAACATCACTCTCGGTTTTCATGGCTGGAGCAAAAGAACATCGGCAACAACGACAACAACAATCACCCCATTCATTAATGAACTCAACAAGCTTCCATTTCTACTGGTAGTGCCCCTCAGCTCCCAATTGTTGTTGTTTTTTTTGTTTTTGTCTGCCATCCATATATTGTTGCTGTAATATTTGCAATTCTATGGCGTGCTTGTGAAACTTGAAGTGGCACGAGTAGATTACAACACCGTGCCTTGCCGTGCCGCACCGCGTTGCTCGTTCGTACTCTTGGCGCTGCCATGGCCAATTGCTGGTGACGCTGTTCTTGTTGCTGTTGTTTTTGATATAATTTTTCAATTAGCCTGCCGCTTGCTTTCCCATTCACGGACTCACCTCACTCGCCCATCCGCCCGCCCGCTCACTTATTCGCTGGCTTGTTCACTTCGATGCTGGGACTCACAAGTGGCATCTTAATGAGTTTAGTACATATTTTGATAGAAATTTGAATTTTAAACTGAACTTCTTCAGCGGCACAAGGGCATACTTAAGGATGTTGTTGTCGAACAACAACAACAGCAGCGAAAAAAAACATGACAACAACAACCGAATAAAATTTGCATAACAAATGCAGTTTTGCATACAAGAATCACAGTCATAGACTGCCACCTTCCATCCGGCTCTGATAGCTAGCTCCCCCTATGGAAGAAATCGTGAATATCGCGCAACAGGAGCAACCAGCGAAGACACCTTTTTTCATCCTTATGGTAAGGTCTCGAGGACTTTGCTTCGAAATGATAATTATAAAGAAGATAAGACTCACTGAAAAAAATGGGCAGAAGAAATTTAGTCTCACTCTTCGACAGAGGTTTTTTTTCCAGAAAACACATGTTCGCACTGTTATGGACCAATACAGTGACAGTGTTTAAAATAACTTTTTTATTAGCATCAAGAAGCACGGGAGACCTGAAAGCGTTCCTTTCGAAGCTAATGAGTCAATCAATTCACCGGATTGGCGAAAGAAAGGATATTCAAATAAGTAAGGTATGGCGCACAGTGGTCCAGGATCGATTTCCATCAGCCAAAATTCTATAACTTTTAATTGAGTAAATATTTTTGGAAAAAAAATTTTACCTTTCTTTGAAATCGGAAAATACGAAAAGAAGTCAACTTCAGGATAATTTTTAAAATATACACTAAGCCAAAAATACAATGAGTTTTTTAACCATGTATCTGGTTAAATGGTAAATATTTGATAACGAAGTAAAACTAACGTTATATAAGGTCAAAAGTACATACAAAATAGTTGAGTTAACATTATATAAGGTTGGTTTTTTCAAGAGAGAGACAGAAAATTGTGCGACATTAACAAAAATTTAAAGATCATTCGGCTCTGTTGTATCGACGTTTTTGATCAGCTTTGTGTTATACGAAGTTCAAAATTAAGTTACACGAAGTTACAACGATTGCGACTGTCTTATTCCCCCCACTCTTTTTCCTTTCTTCCTTTGATCTGAAAGTTTGTAATTGTAACGATGATCATAAGACAATTTATCTCGCTCTTTTAAAAAACCACCACCAAATGCAAATGCTAGCTGTACAATCTTCATTGCTTTTTGCACAGTTCGAAGACTATACGCAAAGGGTAATTCTCATTAATCATAATGGGACCCACGTACAAGTTATTTGATTTGTAGTCGAAGTAAAGGTTGCCAAAGACTGCTGAAGAAAAACCTTGGCGGGTTTAGAAACATTTCACTAATTTTTTAGTTGATTCTGAAAAAGAAACCAGAAAAAGGTCTCCAACCAGAATGAAAAAAGACCGAATAAATGTAAACAAAAACATAATAAGTAGGTTAATTTAATATTAAAAATTGTAACAATAACTATATTTCTGCTTAAAAGATGTAACCAATAGTTAGTTAACTTAACAATAAAAAAAGGTTTCTATAACAATCTTCATGGCTAAAATTATTAACAATTTTATTGTTAAATTGAACATGTATTGTTTCAATAAACTATATATGAAATTTCAATAAGGGTTGATCCATCTTGAGGTATTTTTTTGGAACAAAAAAAATATAAAAATTAAAATGGAATCTTTATTGGTAATTTGGAAGGACATTTATTTTATGGCATTTATTTTTTGAAATTAATTACTTTCAAATTTTGGCAACTGTATTATGAAAATGAGCGTTCGGTGAGAAACGGGAAGATCCGGAGTTTTCGTCCAAAATTTTGTTCAGTGATGAGGCCCATTTCTGGCTCAACGGCAAAGTCAATAAACAAAATTGCCGCATTTGGGCTGAAGAGCAACAAGAAGAGGTTAAAGAGGTGACATTACACCCAGAGAAAACCACCGTTTGGTGCAGTTATTTTTTTTAAAAATGATAATGGCCGGAACGTAACCGTGAATATGGCTCGCTATCACGGCATGATATCGCTTTTTATGCTACCTGAAATTGAAGCCCGTAATCTTGATGACACTTGGTTTCAACAGGACGATGCCACTTGTCATACAGCTGCTCAAGCAATGGATCTATTGAGAAGTCATTTTGAAAAGCAGCTAATTTCAAGTTTTGCACCGGTGAGTTGGCCGCATAGATCGAGTGATATCACACCTATAGACATTTTTTTCTGGGGTTACGTAAAGTCCAAAGTCTATGCTACGACTCAGGTTTTGGAAGCTTACAATACGCGTGTTATTAAAGCCATACCGGTCGAAATGCTCGAATAAGTCATCCAAAATTGGACCCTCAGAATGGAAACCCTGAGGCGTAGTTGCGGCCAACATTTGAAGGAATTTTTATTCAAAAATAAATGCCACAAAATGTCCTTTAAAATTACTAATAAGGATTCCACACTTGGTTCGAACTTTTATATTTTTTTTTGTTCTGAAAAACTACCTCTAGATATGTAGATCACCCTACATTAAAAATGTTCATGGTTAAAAACAATGCATTGTTAAAACAACAATAATTATTTTAATAAATACAATTTT
Source organism: Hydrotaea diabolus (assembly GCA_963513945.1). NCBI lineage: Eukaryota > Metazoa > Arthropoda > Insecta > Diptera > Muscidae > Hydrotaea > Hydrotaea diabolus. The sequence goes on along the minus strand of OY740717.1, from coordinate 57,741,741 downwards.
AATGGTAAAAAAATACACAATGCTTTGTTAGAACAACAATTATTATTTTTAAATTAACAATTTTCATGGTTAAAAAATTCAGCCATAGAATAGTTAAATTAACTATTAATATTGTAAAATACCAGTCAACAAGCAAATGTTCAAATTTACCTTTTATAAAGTAGACTCCATATCATGTTTATTTATGGTTAAGTTTACCTTATATAAGGTTATTTTTTTATCTCAGAGTACCCAAAAGCTTGAGTACCCAACAAAGCAACGCGTTGAATATATGGGTAGCGTGGAATTTAATTGTCTCCCTCTTGATATTAAAAATATTAATCGAATTTCCGTTTTTAAGAGGAAGTTAAAAGAGTATTTACTTCTCAACATTGAAACACTTTTCATGTAGTCATAATAAATCAAGGCTATTACAAATAGTTATAATTATGTAAAAATTTTTATTCATTCTTATAATTTCTTTTTGATTTAATTGAATTTTTTTTTTTTTTAAAACATGTAAATATGTTGCCAGCTCGCCTCAAGTGGCGCTGAGGCAAAATTATATTATTGTATATTATCTTTTTTTTTAAATAAAAATCAATTGAATTGAAAAAAAAATATAGTTAGAAATAATCTTTGAGTCCTTGGCTACAACTGCCCTTTTTAACAGAAGTCAAAAACATTTACTAGATCAAACGTTATAGAATTCAAGCCGATGGAAATCGATCCTGGAAAACTGTGCGGCGCTTACTTTTCAAAGCTTAGTGATTTTGGCGTCGGTAATGATTATCAAGAGAAGCCTATGGATATGGAGTTTTTCTATATATCCTCATCGGTCTCACCCGATGTGTATGCTATAAACGCAGAGGTATGCGGCCAGACTAGAGTACGCCTCCAACATCTAATTCAGAGAATAATACTATGGTTGCGACGAACATACTTTTATTTCGGAGAACACACCATTGATGCCGCGACCATATATTAAGCATGTTATTTCTGTGCGTGTACCTTGGAATGTGCAGACAGGGAGGACCAGGACTACGGTGGAGTTTTTTGGTTGAATGGGTAAGTTAATAAACAAAATTGTCGCATTTGGAGTAATGAAAATTCACAAGCCACTGTTAAGACGCCGTTACGTCATCAAAAAGTCACTATTTGGTGTTCTTCATATGCAGAGGCAATCATTGGCCAATATTTCTTCAATAATAAAGCCGGCCCTAAAGTTACAGTCAATGGGGTCATGATTAATGACTTTTTCGTGCCTGAATTGGAGGAAGTTCATTTGAACGAGACAACGAATTAATTAAAGTAAACTTTTGGAGAGGGCATTATCTCGCGCCGTGCGCCTTTGGGATGGCCTCCAAGATTAAGCGATTTAACATCGCTGGACTATTTTTTGTGGTGCTATGTGAAGGCGATTGTCTACGCAGATATGACTGACACGATTGACGCCTCGGAAGAGAATATTCGGCGCGTTATTGCGGACATACGTCCCCAAATGCTGTAAAAAGTAATCGAAAATTGGGCCAGTCGGCTGGAATTTATTCGAGTCAGCCACGGTGGTCACTTGACCGAATTCACTTTTAAAACAAAATGGCAAACCCTCATATTTATAACAAAGCTAAATTCTTGGCCATAACGTTAAACTATATGCGTTTTATTTCTTCTTGAAAGCCACACGTCTAAATGAAAGCCCTTTACGAAAAGACATCATATAAATTACAAAAACCGGTGTAATCATAAAAATTCGTAATTTTTAAATAACCTAATGAAGAAAACGCAAAAACTCATTCGAATTGCGGTTAAACAACCCCAAACAATCTGAAATTGTCACACGATTTGTTTATGGTCAATGGAAAGCAAACGCGGCAGTCATCTTGCAGACAGCTTTCTTAAACCCAACTGATCATGTAAAATCGAAACCAGACTGCCATATGAAATGCGTATGGTATTAACAATCTTTTCTTCAATGGTCAACACTATATCGTGGATTTTTTCGACATTTTCGAGTGTATTAACCGCAGTTGGCCGTCCAGAAGGGTCGGTGTTATTTGTACTTGCGCGACCTCAACGAAACTCGATAAACCACCTTTTTACCATTGAAATCGATGGTTCTCAGTCCCTACAGTATTGATCAAGCTTTTCCTTGGTTTTATTGGCAAAAAATAATGTTAAATGAACACTCATTTAGGAAATTATTGTCATTTTTTTATTATCATAATATTGGATGGTTCAATTATGTACGGATCAAAATATCGGCCGCGACCACGGCGGCACACCTCCATCCGATGGTCCTAATATTCGACGGCGCTGAGGCATAATTAAGGTTCTAGACCGTTAATGTGCCGAATTTTCTTTTGCTTTAGATCTTGAATTGCTGCTAGCTTATCGACGTACACCTTTTCTTTCAAATAACCCCAAAGAAAGAAAACCAACCGTGTCAAATCACATGATCTTGGCGGCCAATAAACATCGCCACGACGTGAGATAACACGGCCATTGAATTTGTCTCGCAAAAGAGCCATTGCTTCGTTAGCTGTGTGGCATGTGTCACTGTGCTGTTGAAACTACATATCGTCCACATTCCTATCTTCCAATTAGGGCTATAAAAAGTTTATTATCATCTCACGATAGCGAACACCATTCAAAGTAACTGCCAGACCGGCTTCATTTTGGAAAAATATGGCCCGATGAGGTACTAGCCCATATACCGCACCAAACAGTCACTCTTTGTGGGTGCATTGTTTTTTCGACAATAACTTTTGGATTATTATTCGTCTAAATGTGGCAATTCTGCTTATTGACGAATCCACTGAGGTGAAAATGTGCCTCATTACTGAAGATGAAATGCATTTTGATTTAAACGCCCATTTCTATAATAGGCTTGAATAACTTTAACGCGTTGCTCGCTTGTGTATCTTTCCACAGTTAAAATTAAGTTAGTCTGAATTTGAGAACTATCAAATGAAATGTAGAAAAAAACTTGAAGTTTAGGTGTGGCTCACATTCAACATCGGCGCTTAAAATGTAACCACCCTTTAGAAGGCAATATTCACGCCTTATCGGCCAAATATTTACCATCGACCTCTATCCGATGGTCCATAAATTTAATGTGTCTCTGAGACATAATCATCCATAAGCTCTTGAATTGTTCTTGTCTTATTGACCTACACTTTATCTTTTAAATATCCCCAAAGAAAGATGTCCAATGGTGCCAAATCACGGTTCGCTGAAATGTGCGCCCACTTCTCCAAATTGCTGACACATTTGGTGGATTACGCACCAAAAAAGAATAAATGCACGAAATGCATTTTGATTTGAACGCCCACTTTCACTTAACAACGCCACAAATCGATCTCACGACAGGCGGTTCTATGCAACGGTTCGACACGCAGGAGGAATTCTTTGGCCAAAGGTTTTACCCCGGCCATATATGTAACGCGCAAAATAAAAAGGGACCTAAGGTTAAAAACCAGTTTTGTTCAGGAGAGCCATTTTAAAGATTAGGTACCTTTCTATTTGCGTTTAGAATCGTCGACTTCACTTTCATAAAACGCGCATATCTCTGGGAGGGAACACTTTTGGGGCATGGGATCGGTCTCATTCGATGCTCAGATGTTGTCCACATAAACAAAAAGAAAAATTGTTTTTTTTTTACCCCTAGGTCCCTTTCTCTATGCGCTATCACATATGCCAACAACAACTAAACTCAACAAAAACAAAAAATTGGAAATTAAGTTGAGCAAAAAACTTGCCGTTTAGCTGTGACTCACATTTAACGTCGTGCATTATGGTTGGACAATCCTTAAGTACGAACATAATTTCTGTGGGGCTGCAATCCATGTTGGAATGTATATAAGCATTGCACCGGCCCAAGTTAATGTGTCCCGTTTTTTACTAAGCCAATGTGACGAGATATTTCTTGAGATTAGAGATTCCCCCTTTCTCTGGCGGGAAGGACAAACTACTTTCTCCTATTTGATTTTGATTCCAGAGCCTCAGGTACTTCGCCTTAAAGCCATTAATTCAAACAGTTCATCACTCCACATATGTTAGGGCATACAAGACAATATAGGCTAAGTCTTGTATGCAAAGGCCACATTGGCTATTAACTCCTGCCTCTTTTATTGGCATTTTTTTGAACTTTCCCATGGAGTTCAAATCGTAACATAATCACACTTGCAGAACGCTGCACTCACTCTCGTTGGCTAATTCAATTTGGCCTTAAAACGTAATTCAATTTAGAACACTCGCATACAGTTTTGGCCCGGTGGCGGCAACGAAAGGAAAATAAGCTGGAGATAATAAAATTTTCATTAAAGCAACATGTGAACAAGCGCCGAACAGAAAATAAGACGAAGCGAAAATACTTGCGATAACAAAGGCAAAAAATAGAGGAGAAAAAAACAGAACCATGCGCCATTCATAATGAAAGCAGAGGCAGTGAAGCGTTAAGGACTGGGGCACTGGCACTGGCGTAACGGTGGCAAAGTCAGGGGCACAGGGCGGCAGGGACCCAGGCCGAACCGAGGCAGAGGCAATGAAACTTCAATATAATTCTGTTGACATATGTTAATCAGGCGCACGTTCGCTATTTCAGCCATTGCCCGGGGGTCAAACGTATTAATACGAATTCAATCTCGACAATGATTCGAGCGTTTATACGACATTATCAGTACCAACATATGGTGAGCTGGCTGACGGGCTGAAAGGAAGGAAAAGTAAAAGGGGGACCACGATGAGCCACGAGTAGGATGTGCTGTGAAACACCATCTACAACAACGGAAACAATCTGATTGGAATAGAAGCCAAAAACACAAGGACACCGAGCGACACACGCGTGCACACGAGCAGGCGAGCAAAGCTTGTCGATGTGCCCACAGAATCCAATGATAATGTGCGACAACGACATCGGGGATGGGAACGTTGCTAAAGGCTGAGGGACGGCAATGGCGATGACGAAGGATGCAATCATTGTAGCGTGGTAACGTGGTCTCCCTTTTGATGGAAGCACCAAGCGAGAGATGAGGACAGCGAGCGTATCGTGTGTGTGTGTGTGTTTTTGGTTGAGAAACAAGACAGGGATGCAAAATGTATCCTGCTGAAAGATAATTTAATTTGGTTACACAAGCCCAATATCTTTGGCGAAAGCATGGAAGTCAACGAGCAAACTACAGAGTGACAGTGTGAGCAAGTCAATGAATGAGTAGCGGTGGCAGTTAATGGTGCTGCTGCTGCTAGCCTAGCTGGCGGGTTGACTGTCGTGATGAGCACGAGTATGCCTGGCAACGTGATGAGTATGCTGAACATATTGAAGCAATCATCTAATCTTCGCGCTTCTTAATATCACATTAAATCAAGCAGGAGCTGTGCAGCCAGCCAGTCAGCCAGTCAACCCAATAAACCTCCCCCTTGATTATAAACCTACCTTATGTACACAGCCACTCTCTCACACCCATACCCAGCCACATATACGTAAGGATATACAAGGATATATAAACGGAGAGACAGACAGACAGACCGACTCGTCGTGTACATCCGTACTGATGAATTTAATGATAATTTGGCTTAGTTCGGATTGATTTTCTTTGAACGCACTCCGACTCACTCGTCCGTTTAAAGCAACGAAAGGGTATTCAATTTGGACCACAACTCTGGGGAGTGGGTAAACTGGGTGAGCCTGTGTGTGTGAGTGTGAGTCCGCCTGTATTCGTTGGTTAAGTGCAAATTCAGCACAAAATCTCTGTAAGGTAGCACAGCAGCAATCTTGATAAAGTTTTGCTTATCCAAGTGGAAAGCGTGCATTTAACTGATTACAAAAATGCTGAAATGGAAACTATTCGCCTCAATCATGCTTCGCTTTCCTAAACAACCCCGCTCCATTTGGCCAGTCAATTCTGTACTACCATCCATCCATCCATCTATCGTCTCGGACGAGTGAGCGTTTCGTCTCAATTTTATCTAACAGCAGGCCACATTTAAATCTCGCCCAGTCCAATGCCAATTTAAATTTTACATTTTCAAATGGTCCCTGGCCAAACACATTTTAATGTGCGTTCCTGTTTTTCTTTTCAAGCATTTCAAGAAAATGAAACATTTGTTTAATGGATGCCAGACATTTAGCATTAAACTTCATGTGCTGGGCGAGTGGGTGCCCGAGAGAAAGCGAAAGACCCGAAGAAATGTCCTTTCCGTTTTGTGCATGTCCTCGTCGTCGTTTTCCTCTCCTTTTTTTCTTCCATTTTTGCAATTAATCACAATTGCGAACTGCTTCCGTTGTGCCACCGTCACCGCCACAGCCAGCAAGCCATGCCGTCACAGTGTCCCATTACCTACCTCAGACATGGTCGAAACGTCGTTGTACGATAATGTTAAAGCAGTGCGTGGAATTGCATCCGGTTTCGCAAATGGAATTTGTATGTTCACGTAAACCCCCTTGCCCCCCACCACCACCAAGCAACTACTTACAGCTTCTTTCACTTCGTCTTGTGCTTCTGTAATCACCGTCCATAGTAGCTGTAGTCCCTTGGAATGACTTTGGTGCTCGCAACCAGAAACCTTCAGGATGACCTGAAATTATGTACGTGATAATTTCCATGCATTGTGTCCTCCGCAACCTTCTTACTTATGAAGGATGCAGGGAAATTGCCAAATAAAAAAATATTTTACGTAAAACAAAAAACAATATTATCTTGATATTTAATGAAATAAACCAAATGAGAGAGAAAATTAAATGAAGCAAAAGGCGTGGGCAACTGGAGAACAGCTGCAGAGTTTTATCTGCGATCATCACGTTTAAAGCTGTTGAATAAAAATAAGTTTATAAACAAAGTGGACAATTCTGCCAGTTAAAGGACATGTTTAATAGAGGATTTCTCTTAAATAACCCATCAAAAGTAATGTGGCAAAGTTTGACGTAGGAACTTTTTTCGGACAGAGAGTCGCCGGGTTTTACGTGATTTTCGCCACGATGGCCTGAACCACGGTGTGCCATCACATTGTTACGTTGGCCGTAACAATCCGACGGCCAACGCCCCATTGGATTGATTCCGCCGGTACCAATTCGAAGCATAACAGTTATGGGTCATGGCTTCCCTCTTGGTTAGGGGTCGAGGACTATCTAAACCTCTGCTGTTCTATGGGTCACAGCACCCGGTCGCAATGCAACTCCACACCGAACCGAAGTTCTCCCCGCGATTTGGGTATAAACCACAGCCACCACGATACTCCCCGAAGGGCCGCACCATATAGTCAGGCCAGAACAAGTTCTGGGGGCTCCTGACTACCCGTGGTACCAGATTAAAGTCTCCGGTCAGACCTCGTAACCAAAAGGCTACTTCCAGTTTCTGTTCCATATAACATGGGACTGGTCACCCGCACCAACTAATCGACCAAAACACAAACAATACACAAACAATTAACAGTCGCCCTCACGGGCGATTCGATGGCCAGGGACTGGCACCAGCATGGACATCACGAACAACAACAAAAGACTTTTCCTCCCTCACGGGATACAAGGCGACAGTGGAACAACAACGACGACAGAAGATCCAACGGCGACAACGATCCAACGGCGACAACGATCCAACGACGATAGTGTGAGGCAACGACAATGCCACGCCTTATCCGCGAATGGTCACACCAGAAAAACACTTTTTTCGGACAGTAAATTTATGTTTAATCTGAAGCACAATTGATGGAGCAGATCGTAAAATGTAGCAATGCGTATTTAGGAACAGTTTTCTCGAAGCCCTACGAGTATGGACCAAAAAAAAAAACAAAACAACCCAACCCAAAACTTTAATCAATGAAATAAAGATTTAAACTATGAAAAGCATGTAAAAAAAATTTAATTCAGAAGGGGCCGAGTTTAAGATGCCGTTTAAACATTCTGCTATTCCAAAGATTTTTAGAGGTTGAACAAGGTCGGACTTAATATGTGTCTTCTAGAGCGGGAGGTTCATATTTAGATGAGTCTAAATAAAAAGGTAGAACGATATGGTCCAGTTTACAGCCGTCCTTAGAAAGAATTTAACAAGCGCCAAAATTCCAAAATTGATTTAAGGGCAAATTACACGCACAGAAAAAACATGGTTACAACATGGTCACGGCAATAATAATATGTTTTCCGCAATAAAAGTATGGATGTCGCAACCATAGCATTGTAACTGAATTTATTTTTGACAATAGTATAATTGCTGCAATATACTTATTGTTAAAATGTAACAATAGTATTATTGCCAAATTTAAAAATGAAAATATGGTTATATAGAATTTTAATATGGTTGGTGCGACAAAAGCATTGTGTTTGGCGTTTTATGTTAACAATAATTTGTTTACGGCAATCATACTGTATGATTGTAGTTTTTCTTCATTTAAATATGCTTTTAAGAACAAATGTTATTGGTACGGATCTAATGCAATAATTGTACTTTTTTATCGAAATTAAATTTTTTTAAACAAGCAGCTTTGGCTTTGTTCAACTGAATTTTATTTAATAAAAACGCTTACGTTTATTTAAACTTATTTTTTCTACTGTGAAATAAATCACTCCTTTTATTTTGAATTTAATGTATTTTTGAACAATTTTCATAATTCAAATCTATTTGTGACAACTTAAACCAATTCTAATAAATAATATTGGGGATCAAATCTATTGTCGACAACTTAAACCAATTCTAATAAATTATATTGGGGATTATAGTATAATTGTGTGTGATAATACTATGGTTGTAGGTATCATAACATGGTTGGGTGTAAATCATACTATGGTTGTGAGGATCATACTATGGTTGTATATGAAACATACTATGGTTGTGAGGATCATACTATGGTTGTGAAGATCATAGTATTGAGTGTGAATAATACTATGGTTGTGGGGATCATAGTATGGTTATGTGTGAATCATACTATTGTTGTGAGGATCATAGTGTGGTTGTATTTGATAGTACTATTGTTGTGAGGATCATAATATTGTTGTACCACAACCATATACCCAACAATAGTATTATCCTCTTCAAAAATTGTCACCACAACCATACTTTTTTTCTGCATGTAGAAACCGTGAATGAGTTTCTGATTATTGTGTTAAACATAAAAGGCCCATTTTTAACTTTACGAGGGTTGGTATTTATATTTCCGGTCCGGCAGTAAAAACACAATAATTTATCATTGGAAATGGTTTTATTGTTTTTCAAAATATTCTCCTTTAAGATCAATACACTTTTGCATGGGCACAATTTTCGAAGCACTTTTACCACTCCCATTGAGGCACCTCCAAAACATGATTTTTGAACGTTTAAACAGCTGCTACAGGCGATGAAAAACGTTGACCACGCATTTTTTTCTTGATGCTAGGGAATAAGAAAAAAGTAATTGGGTGCTAAATCAGGGCTGCACGGTGGATGACCATAAATTCGACATTTTGAGTAGTCAAATAGCTTATCGTTTTAGCTGATGTGTGAGAGGTTGCATTGTCGTGAAGCAAAATGATCTGTCTTCTCTTATTAACTTTCCTCATTTCTTCGAACACTGTTGGCAAACAGATGGTTGTATACCACTCTGAATTGACCTCCTGCGTTCCACTAATGACACTGTGCAACATGGCAACGCAATCATTTGCTTCGAAGTACTTCTTCCACGACTAACTTTTGTTGGATTTGGCTCGTCATGAAAGACCCATAAGGTCGATTGCTTTTTTGTTTCGGATTCATACGCATAGATACATGATTCGTCACCTGTGACAATGTTATACACTGCCTTTTAGCTACAGCAGTTATACTTTTTCAACATCTCTTTGCGCCAATCTATACAAGCCTTTTTTGAGCATTCGTCAAATTATGTGGGATCCAAAGAAAACAAATTTTTGTTCAAGGCCAAATGAACATGCAATATCTTATGGATGCTTGCCATACTAATGCCCCAGGATGCCTCAATCTCATGGCCTTAAATTTACCCACAGCATCGATGGTTTCTGGAAAAGTGACCGAAGTTGGACGTCCTTCACGAAATGCATCCTGAGCGAACGGTGTCCGAGACTGAACTCGTGGTACCAGCGATTAACAGCGATTTTTGATGGTGCTTCATCGCCAAAAGTCGAAACAAGTTGATTTAAACACTCTTGTCTTAATAACCCGAAAACCCTAAAAAATCATCGCACGAAAATGTTCACGGGATAATTTCATTTTTTGACTGAGATGAATTTTTCAACCCACTGTAAACAAAACAATTCGCCCTCAAATGACAAAACGTTCTGAGTAAAGTTATGCTAAAAAATGTTAAAGTTTTCAATGGAAGTTCCAGTTTGCATCTGGGAACACTAGTAATGTCAGGACCCAAAATATAAATAGCAACCCTCGTAAATGATTTAAAAACATTAATTAAAATGGTCACATCTACCACTTCCAGCGTGTGTCGTATTCAAAAAAGCTAAATATCTCAAAACTACTAAAACAGAGATGTGTCTTATTTTTTAGGAGGGCTGTATAGTGGTCGCACACAGAGAAAAATTCAGTAAGAAATCGGTCCAAAATACAAATATTCGGGAAAATTAACATTCATAACATTTAACATAATATTAACTTTTTGTTGCAATCACCAATATTCTATGGTACTGATGGTTACATGGTTCGACTTATCATAAGATGGTAGTTACAATAATATTACGATTATTACAGACAATAAGTCGGTTATACTAATCGAATTCAGTAAAACTATTGGTTGTCATAACTAGTGGTTATTACAACTGTTATGAGTTACATGTTACGTATGTACCAATAATTGGCGGTGACAACAAATAAAATCTTTCTAGTAATCAAACGCCGTCCAACATTTTTCCAATTTTTGTATCCCTTCCAAAGAAATAGGATTTTTCGAGATCCATAATATATGCATTTGTATGATTAATAATTTCATCGTTGGAGCTGAATCTCTTTCCACCGAGCCATTTTTTTAGGTTTGGAAATAGAAAATAGTCACTGGGAGCTAATTCCGCAGAATATGGCGTATGAGGTACAAATTCGTAACATAATTCGTAAAATTTTGCCATTGAGACTGTACACGTTTGCACCCGTGCATTATCTTGATGAAAAATAACTTATTTCTTGGCCATAAAGGCTCGTTTTTTTCTTTTAAATCCTCGCTAAATCGGCCCAATAAGTTGGCATAATATTCGCAGTTTATTGTTTTTCCCTTTTGAAGATAATCGATGTGGATTATCCCGCGTGCATTCCACAACACTATTGACATCACCTTATCGGCCGACAAAGTCACCTCAGTCTTCTTCGGAGCCGGTTCATTGTTAAGACTGCTGCTTGGTCTCCGGAGTGCTGTAATGGATCCATGTTTCAGCCACAGTTACAAAACGCCGCAAAAACTAATTTGAATTGCGGTTAAACAACTCCAAACAATCCTTTAAAGTTGTCACACGATTACGTTTATGGTCAATTGAGAGCTAACGCGGCAGACATCTTGCACACAGCTTTCTTAAACCCAACTGATCATGTTAAATCGAAATCGCACTGCCATATGAAATGCGTATGGCATCAAGAATCTCACGCACTTTTACTCTTCGATTGGCCAACACCATATCGTAAATTTGTTCGACATTTTCGGGTGTACTCGTATTAACCTCTATTGGCGTCCGGAATGTTCAGCATCATTTGTACTTGTGCGACCACAACGAAAGTCAGTAAAAAACTTTTTACCATTGAAAGCGATTGTGCAGACCCTCCGTAGTGTTTATCAAAAAATAATGTTTAAAGTGCACTCGAAATTCAAGATATAGTGAAGATATAGTGTTCAAATGTATTCCAGATGTAGTGCAAATGTTACGTTTCAAAAATGAAATTCGATTTCGGTCATTTGACCACCACGAGCCCGTGTTCAGCGATCTATTTTTTGGACCCAATTTTCCACCATTTTGCAAACATTACGACCGGAATTTTGGCAATTTCACGTTGGGTGGTGTCTCAAAACTCGTCTAAAGTTGTTAGATTGTTAGCATAGACCAAAGGCTTGATGTGGACCCATAAAAAGAAATCCAACGGCGTTAAACCGCATGAACGAGGGAGCCATTCGACAGCGCCATTTCTCAAGATAACACTTTCGCCGAATTTGCCTTTCAGTAAATCGATTGTAACGCGTGCTGTGTGGCTAGTGGCATCGTCTTTTTGAAACCACACATCGGCGATGTCAAGCTCATCCAATTCTGGCAAAAAAAAAAATTTACTAACATAGCACAATACCACTCTCCATTTACGGTAATAAGACGATTGTTTTCATCGACGAAAACTACGGTCCAATCACACCACCGGCTTACAAACCACACCACACAGTAATTTTTTGCTGATGCAATTGTGTCTCTTAAAGCACATGTAGGTTTGTTGCTGTGCAATAACGCATATTTTGTTTATTGACAAAACCACTCAGCCAGAAATGAGCTTCATCGCTGAAGAGCATTTTTCGATGAAATTATGGATTTTCGTGAAACTTTGCCAGAGCCCAATCAGATAAGTTACGGCGTTTTAAGTGATCAAGTGGCTTTAGTTCTTGAGTTAGTTTGATCTTATAGTGATTGTATGCCAAGATTTTGTCGGAAAATATGCCACTGTGTGGTTTGAGAGATGCCCAATTCCTGAGAACGACGTGGAATCGGCTGATTTGGCTTATTTTGAATAAGCCGTTCGATGCACTTACGGCTGCGATATTTTCGTCGCTTCGAGCGGTACGGCGTATCTTCTGCGCTGGAACATCCAAAAGTAAAAATTTGGGTCCAAATGTATCCACTATATCGCGCACAGCCTGTCGCATGGGACGATTATTACGGCCGATTTCGGTATTAATTTTTAATGAATTCCAAACGTTGCTCGTTAGTGAACTTTACCATGATGAAAATGTTGACTTCGACTAACGTTTTGATACTGAAATATCATTAAAAATGTTTGAGGGTGCGTTGACATTAAGATACGAAGCTGTTAGTTTTCTATTGAAAAACCTGTTATCACTACAACTTATACAACTTGCCATCCTATTTTAAATATCGTGTGTATATTATGCAAAACGTCAAAATTTCCATAAACATGTCCTTGAATATTTTTGTGAATTCTAATTTCTTCTAAAATATATTGACTATATTAAAAGTTAATGAATTTTGGCCGATGGATGGTGCTTCTAGATCAGTGTGCGCCGGCAACTTCAGATATATGAATACTCAAATTAAATCCGGTTTCACAAGGATCGCAAACATGGATTTGTTTTGAATATTTGACAGTGATTGGGGTTGGACTCATGGCTCCTGGGGGTCACAAATAACGGACCACTAAAATTCACGGCGACAATCTTACCGACGTTTGTACTTGTTCTAATTAATATATTCCTGATAAATGATCGAAATCGAATACTCAATTCATTGAACAACGATTAACCGGCACAAAATGGAACTCCCGTATAAGTCATTTGATTTGTAGCCGAAGCTGTCGTTGCGAAAGACTGCTGAAGAAAAACCTTGGCGGGTTTTGAAACAGCTGGACAGTCTGCTTGGCAACCGTAGCCAATACATTTCATCAATTTTTTAGTTGATTCTGCAAAACAAACAAAAAAAGGTCCCGAACCAGAATAAAAACTGTTCAAGTCATAATAATGAAAAATGACCGAATAAATGAAAAAAAAAAAACAAAAACATAATTAGTAGGTTAAATTAATATTAAAAATTGTACAGTAACTATATTTCTGGTTAAAAGATAAAATGGTTTCTATAACAAACTTCATAGTTAATAATATCAACAATTTCATTGTTAAATTGAACATATATTGTTTCAATAAATTAGCTACGAAATGTTAATATTAACAATTTTCATGGTTAAAAAAAGCATTGCTAAAACAACAATAATTATTTTAATCATAACAATTTTAATGGTTAAAAAACTCAAGAATGTATTGTTAAAATAACAATAATTGTTTTAAAATTAACAATTTTCATGGTTAAAAAATTCAACCATAGAATAGTTAAGTTAATTACGATTATTGTGAAATACCAGTCAACAACAAAGTGTTCAAATAAACCTTATATAACGTAGACTCCAAATCATATTTATTTATGGTTAAGTTTACCTCAAATAAGCTTATTTTTCTTCTCAGTGCGAAATAAACAAACGATCTAAACATATGATAATGAACGGCACGGCAAAACAGTGGGCAACGCCAACTAAACTCTTTACTACAATACAAGTTGTTAAAGAAAATCTATAGATGTCTCTGAGGGTGGAGTCTCTGTGGTAAAAATAAATTGTATATGGTGATCCATCTAGAGGTATTTTTTCAGAACAAAAAAAAATACAAAAATTCTAATCAAGTGTGGAATTTTATGGGTAATTTGAAAGGACATTTTACGGCATTTATTTTTTGAATATAATTTCCTTCAAATGTTGGCCGCAACTACGCCTCAGTGTTTCCAATCTGATGATCCGATTTTGGATGACTCGTTCGAGCATTTCGACCGGTATGGCTTTAATGACACGTTGACTTCCAAACCTGAATTGTAGCTGGTTTGTCATCATAGACTTTGGAATTTACGAAACTCTAAACAAAAATGTCTAAAAATGTGATATCACTCGATCTAGGCGGCCAACTCACCTGTCCAAAACCTGAAATTAGCTACTCTTCGAAATTACCTCTCAATAGATCCATTGTTTAAGCAGCTGCATAGCAAGTGACACCGCCCTGTATAAATGGTCAGGATTACGTGCTTCAATTTTGGGGGGTTCGATATTATGGCCTGATAGCGAGCACCATTCAAGGTTACGTTCCGGCCATCATCATTTTTGAAAAAATATGAACCGATGTTTCCACCATAAACCGCATTAAACCGTAGTTTTCTCTGCACCACTTGAACCTCTTCTGGTTGCTTTTCAGCCCCAATTTATTTTGTTTATTGACGTTGCCGTTGAGCCAGAAATGGACCCGATCACTTAACAAAATTTTGGTCGAAAACAGTTTCTCACCGAACACTCATTTCCATAATAAAGGGTGGTTAAGTTTTAAGGGTCGATGTTGAATGTGAACTACACCTAAAATTCAAGTTTTTTTGTGCATTTCATTTGGTATTTCTCAATTTCAGACTAACTCAAATTGAAAGCTAGCAATGCGTTAATATTATTCAGGCATACTATAATCAAAATGCACTTCGTGATTTTTCAATTTTATCTTCCAAATGTGAGTACAATCGGAAAAAGCGTGAAAAAAATTGAGCAAACCGGGTCTGTAGGAGATGTATAAACACCAGTGCCTGCTCGTACTGCAGAAAATATTGCTGCTGTTCGCTACAGTGTTGCTGATGAGCCGTCCACCTCAACTCGTCGTCGTGCCCAACAATTGCACCACTCACGCTCGTTGTTGATAAACATTATGCACAAAGACTTGCATTTACACGCTTACAAGGTGCAATTGACTCAAGAACTAAAGGCTCTTGACCATTCCAAACGTCCTCAATGGTCAGAATGAAGGCAAGAAATGGCAACAGTGGATGATCGGCCTTAAAATTTAACCATCTTTTACATTTGCACAATTTAAAGACGTTGTTGTGGTTTAAGTCTTTCCATGATGATTTGGCAAACAATACTGAAAAGAAGAAAAAAATATAGTTTAACACAAAAAACCTATTCAAACAAACTACCTCTAGATTGATTACCCGATAGAAGCATACGTAACAGCAATCTTCTACCTAAACCTCATATAGCACATTTTTGCTGGAATTTAATTTGACTTTAAATACTTGAAATGAGATCAAATTGTTGCTAATGAAAACATTTCGTCTTTTTATGGACGGCAGTTTGTCTGTCTGCTCTACCACTTTGTCATCTTCGCCACTTGGCTGACACTCACTCGAAATTTCGTTCGTTCGCACAAATACTCGTAATACATATACAAAATGTTTGCTACTTTTTCATTATTTCAATTTTATTTATGTTGCACTCTAAGCGTTTCTTTTTTTTTTAATTGAAGAGTGAGCGACTTTGATAATGTTGCGTCTCTGCTTCAGTAGTTGTTTTCAGTTTGGAACTTTTTTTTTCGTTGCTCTGGCATTTTTCGACACTGTTGACTACGAGGATGAGTACAGGATGCTAGAGTGTGGAGATGTGATCTCCTGGAGGTCTGGAGTAGCGAATCTACGAATGCCATCCATATGCTGACTAAAGTTGACTGCTTGTGTCTGGATAGGTGTAAGTGTGTGTGAATTTTGGCCCATGAGACTCAGTGGCAGCGAGCGCGCGAATTTGATTAAATGTATGCTGGAGATACGAAACGTTTTCGAAACTTAATTAAAATTGCAAAAGTTTACAAAACATTCCCGCTCCTAGCGAAAGACCGAGAAGACAGCAATACTGCGTAGCTACCGAGCTGCGAGTCTCGCAAGAAACTCAATAAATTTTTAAGTTTTTACTGAAAGAAAAAACAGAAAATGCCGGGATGTTTAAATAAGTTCGACATTCAGATTCACCTCCCTATCCTCTGCCTGTTCCATACTGATTAATTCACACACACTCACAGCCACACAGTGAGGAGCTGCCTGGCAAAGTACACGCACAAACTTTCCATTTTAATTTAAGAGTTCCAACGTGATGTCGCGACGTTCGAGTTGATGGCTGCCATCAATTCGACGTTACGTCGTTCTTTCTATTCCGGTGCATGAGTAAGTGTGGCGCTCATAGCAAAAAAAAAGTTTCCCCAATTTAATTTCGTCATCATCATCGCCAGCGTTATCATCATCATCGTGTTTATACTCATCGTTTTCTCTTAAGCTTTTATGTATAAATAAGTCTACAATACAATCAACGAAAGGCAAAAAACTGTATTAAAAAAAACACAGAAACAGCAATGGCATCCATCCAGTCAGTCATCCATCCAGCCAGCCAAACTTCTTCTATCCATCCACTGACAGCCAGCCTGCCAGCCAGCCAGGCTACCAACCAACCAACCAGCCAGTCATCCAGCCATCATTCAAACTCATCTCGTCCCATTCCTGGCCGCCACGAACATTATCAATGTTTGTGTTCGTGTGTCGCTATTGACTGCGCCCATAGCCCATCGTAATGACTAGTGGCCCCTTTATTTTAATGAAAATTGAAAAGTACATACTTTTCTTGCCTCCCCCCTTCAGCACCTCACATCTTCTCTAGTTATTTTGTTGGCCGAAAATAAGACATTATTATTAAGACAGTTTATTGATTCTTTTACAGGGAACTTTACTATGAAAAACTTCGGAGCACAAACATGGCAAGGCAAAGTTTTCCAACATGCAACATTTAAACATCAATTACCTGGAAGAGAGGAATTTTTCTTGGCTTAATTTTTCCGTAATTCAAGAAAGATGTCTACGAACTGTTCAGCAATTGCTAAAGTATTTTGAAGATATATCGGCTAGAGTAAGACAGGCTCGATTAAGCTGTAGCTAATACTAGATCTACTGCACGCCTACATTCTTATCAGATAAAGATGAGGAAGGACTTCGGCAGAAATACATTTACTCTGCTGCTATCTAAGCTTTTTCCAAGCACTTGTCACGCTTTTAGAAGACGTTAAGTTTAATACCTGAAAGAAGCTAAAGGGCGGTTAAATTTTAAGGGCCGATGTTGATTTTGAATAAAACACAAATTATTTAGGAAATTATTGTTATTTATTTTTATTTTGATAATACTGGTATGGCTCAATTATGAATGGAACAAAAAATCGGCTAAATGACCGCTGCGACCTCGGCGGCACACCTCCATCCGATAGTCCAAATTTTCGATGACGTTGAGCCATAATTAAGGTTATGTGCTGTTAATGTGCCGACTTATCTCTTATATTAGCTCTTGAATTGTTGCTGGCTTATCGACGTACACATTTTCTTTCAAATAACCCCCAAGAAAGAAGTCCAAGGGTGTCAAATCACATAATCTTGGCGGCCAATTGACATCGCCAAGACGTGAGATAACATGACCATTGAATTTGTCGCAAAAAAAGAGCCTTTGTTTCTTTAGCAGTGGCAAGTAGCACCGTCCTGTTGAAACCACATATTGTACACATCCATATTTTCCAATTTGAGCCATAAAAAGTTCGTTACCCTCTCACAATAGCGAACACCATTCACAGTAACTGCCTGACCGGATGATGCCGCCAGCCCATAAACCGCAACAAAAATCACACTTTGTGGGTGCATTGTTTTTTCGACAATCACTCTTGGATTATCATTCGCCCAAATGCTGCAATTCTGCTTATTTGACGAATCCACTGAGGTGAAAATAAGCTTTTTCACGGAAGATGATTTTCTTCGAAAATTGATCATCCATCCACTGTTGCCATTCTGAACATTGATGACGCTTGTGTATCTTTCCATGGTTCAAATTGAGTTAGTCTAAAATTGAGAAATATTAAATGAAATGCCGAAAAAAACTTGATGTTTAGGCGTGGTTCACATTCAACATCCGCCCTTTAAATTTAACCACCCTATATATAAAAGCAACCATTAACTCTAACTATATCCAGGCTCGTTTGAGCTTACTAGTTTAGTTATTTAGTAAGTTTACCATCTGGAAATCTGGCTAAGTTAACTAGGTTTCCTGTCTTCGATGGGCATCCCGGTTGGCAACTTTTAGATTCTTTTCTCCTCTGATATGGAGAAATTGTCAATTAGCCGGTGTTGCATTCTTGTGTAGACATCTTCCAGACGTTCCAAAACGATGTCACCGACCTGGGCCAATAAATCAGGATTAAGTTTTGGGCAGAAAAGCAAAATATTTTGATCGTTTCGAGACAATATCGGAATTTTATTTGAGCAAACCAATTGGCAGGATTTTATTCCAAAATCGTGGAATTCGTAGATTAACTGTTACAGCTGGTATAGCATTACCCGTTGTTCCTGATGGTCATTAGCTTGTCCTTTTGGCATTTAATAAATCAATTTTAAATTCTTCCCGAAGAACTATTAAAAAACGATTTCACCAAATTATAAAATACAAAAAACGTCTGCTTTTCTTTCAATCACTTATAAATCTTAAAATTATTTTTTTTATTTATTTTAGTTTCAATGAAACGATAATTGATTTGTTTTGTAACAAGTTGAATTTGATAAAGTAGTAATGCTACAAGTGTTTATTTCGGGTCGATCCGGTACATAGAACCGGCAGTCGTGGTATTGAATATTCGCATCACCAAAATGTACCGTTGACGAAGTTGCCAATTTCATCCACAGCACAAAATCATAAAATGCGCTAGGTCCGAGCGGAATCTCAGTGGTCATGTTGAAAACAGTTGGATACCCCGGTAGTAGAGTACGAGGGCGGTTCGGAAAGTTCTTAGCCTATCAATGAAAGAGAATAGTTAGTTTTCAAAAATATTTTTATTTTTCAATATAATCTCTTGAAACTTCAATACACTTAGTCCAACACTTATCCAGCAATTCTATCCCTTGATTAAAATAGTTCTCCTCAAGGTCTTCAAAATACTGGTTTGGGTGAAAATAAAAAATGTTGCACTTTTTGATTCTCAAACTCGGCAATTTCAAATATGGTTTTTTAAGTTATTTTTCGATCAGAATCGAGAGATGGGACCAGAATAAGTATAAATTATAAATATTGCAACTACAAGTTTCGTTAAAAAAATTTTAAGTTAATTTTAATCAATTGTATAGGGACAGAGTTTACATGAATGTAAATCAATTCATTAAATTCATAGAAACTGTCATGTAAACTTCACGATGAATTAAAAATACAAATAATATTTTGTAAATAATATTCTTAAACATATTTAAGTATAATAAATTAAATTGTTAATGCTTCCGTAGCATAAAAAATCAAATCTTTCAAAACAATTACGAACGATAACAAAACTTTATTCAACTTAGCAAACATTTAGGTTCAACTAATTTTTCGTCGTCTTTTTGTGGGAGTTTCTAGTTATTCGACGCTTCTCACAGCTTTCAACAGTTGGCTTATTGTCAACTCTTATACGTTTGCACCCTTTTCTTCCTTTATCTGGTAGTTGTTCCTTCTTCTTATTTGCCTTTTTAGTAGTTTTTCGCCGATGATCTTGAAAAGGCCTTTCTTTCTCTAACAGCAATTTTCCCAGGTTGTAATGAATACATTCTGTACCCAAAGCGCAGGCATAACAGCTCACTTCATTGAAATGTAATAAATTAGGTGTCTCCTTGGACCAGGTAAACTGATGAACCTTCATCGTGCCCTTAAATGTTTGCTGTTCTCTTTCTCGCTTTGTTTGTGCAGTACTTATTACCGTTTCGTGTTTTTTTCTTCGACCCATCCTACGTAATACAAATAATCGAGTACAATTTATTCAACTTTTTCCAATTATCAATCAAGTTTTATTGCCGAATTTTCACTATATTCTTTTTGAAAATGTCAAAAATCTTATCAACCATTTTATAAACACATATAAATATCATTTTACGCAACCCTAGAACCGAGTTTTCCTTTTATATTGAATATACCGAATCATAGGGACGGAGTTTACGCTGACGGAGTTTACAAACTGTCACATTTTTATATGTAATTACCAAACGATTTGCCCAAAAATAATAAAAAAAAATAGGGAAATTTTAGAGAATTCTATTACACATTTGTTTAAAAAAAGAGCAATTTCGTATCGTCAATTTGTGTCGCTAGGAAAACGCGGACGGAGTTTACTTTTTTTTTTAACCTCAACTGATATTTCATATTTAAACGAGCACAGTTCTTTGAGAGTGTTCAAAATTGACTTTCTAAAGTTTGTGAATAATTATGTGGTATTTTAGCATTTACCTAGTATAGTTGAACAGGATCGACGAAGCTTTTTTATTTCAAACTTGAAGCAAACTTTAGGAGCACAATATTTAGTCTAAATCAAGGGACAATGGTAAATTTCTTTTTATCGTTGTTAAACGTTTCTCAATTGTTTCAATTTTCCGGGAATGTGAAGATTTTGAGTTACTTTATGGGATAGGGTCGTTGATTTGTTTGAAAATAACGTAATATTAATGGAAAAACTTAGTGAAAAACCATGCCTATAGCAGATGACAGCGGACGGAGTTTACATTTTACATGTTTAAAAGCAATTTACTTTCAAAAATGGTCACCGTTGGGTTTGCGAATGTATGGAAATGCTTGATAATTTATATGAAACAGAAAATAAAATATCATATTATAGATTTTTCATTTACGTATAAAATTATATAGCTGGGACCGTTGAGTGCAACATTGTTTATTTTCACCCGTTTACAACTGTAATTGCATCTTCATTTGAGGTAAAACGCTTGCCAGCAAGGATTTTTTTAGATTTGGGAACGGGTAAAAGTCACTGGGAGCTAAATCAGGAGAATAAGGTGGGTGGTCAAGCAACTCGTACTTTAATTCGTTGATTTTAGCCATTGTTAAAACACTCTTGTGCGCTGGTGCGTTGTCTTGATGAAAAATTATTTTTTTGTGTTGTAAGCCAGGACGTTTTTCTCGAATTTGTACATTTAATTGATCTAAAAGGTTGCAATAGTACTCTGAATTTTTTATTTTACCCTTTTGCAGATACCTTTAAAGTCCCAAAAAACCGTTGCCATAACCTTACCAGCCGATTAAATTGTTTTTGCCTTCTTTGGGGCACTTCCTCCAGCTTCAGTCCATTGTTTGGATTGTTCTTTTGTCTCTGGAGTATAGTGGTGGATCCATGTCTCATCAACAGTTATGAAACGACGCTTAAAATCCATTTTATTTCGCTGAAAACGATACAAACAAGCTTGAGAAATGTTCATTCTTATGCGTTTTTGGTCGACTGTTAACAAGTGCGGCACCCATCTTGCAGAAAGCTTTTTCACCTGTAGTTCTTCATGCAAAATTAAATGGACTCGATCATTTGAGATGCCCATGATATTAGCTATTTCACGCACTTTTATTCGTCGATCATTTAATACCATATCATGCACTTTGGCTACAATTTCTGTTGTTGTTGCTGTTTTTGGACGTCCACTACGTGGTTCATCTTCAATGCTTGTACGACCACGTTTAAATTCAGCAACCCAATTTTTTACTGTTGCATATGAAGGAGCACTTTCACCTAACACATTCACCATATCATTATGAATTTCTTGTCCCGATAAATCTTTTTTATGTAAATATTTAATGACACCACGCATTTCTAATTTTTCCATTGTAAAAAAATCGCGGATGCGTCGTTTGTAAACACCTGTTTCTATATGAAGGAAATTCCAGATCGAAACAAAATTTAACATGTGTTCAAAGCAGAGATGGAAGTTTCCAAAACACTTTTTTTTCTGTTTATACCGCGCTTTTTGTGCTAGGCTAAGAAGTTTCCGAACCGCCCTCGTACATGACCAAAGAACTCAATCTGTCACTCATTTAGTTTCCGATGCCTGGAAAATGGCCAGAGTGGTACCGCTACTGAAGCCAGGTAAAGACGCGAGCAAAGGAGAATCGTAAAGGCCGATTCCACTGCTTCCGCTAGTAGCAAAGACGCTTGAAGCACTGCAACTTCCCAGACTGATCGACCACCTTCTATGGGCTGAACATCAGCATGGGTTCCGCAAGCAGCACAGCACAACAACTGCGTTACACGCCGTCACCACACCTATAAGTCACGGCCTTACCCATTCAATAACAATAAAATAATCATATAAAGGGTGATTCATCTAGAAGTATTTTTTCAGAACAAAAAAAATATAAAAATTCAAATCAAGCGTGGAATCTTTATTGGCAATTTAAAAGGACATTTATCGCATTTCAAATATTGGCAACTGTATTATGGAAATGAGCGTTCGGTGAGAAACGGAAAGATCCGCTGTTTTCCACCAAATTATTTTTCAGTGATGAGGCTCAACGGCAAAGTGAATAAACAAAATTGCCGCATTTGAGCTGAAGAG
This sequence comes from Hydrotaea diabolus, assembly GCA_963513945.1. NCBI lineage: Eukaryota > Metazoa > Arthropoda > Insecta > Diptera > Muscidae > Hydrotaea > Hydrotaea diabolus. The sequence continues at coordinate 57,718,862 of OY740717.1, read as the reverse complement.
CGACCAGAAGAGGTCCAAGAGGTGCCATTATACCCAGAGAAAACCACGGTTTGGTGCGGTTTATAAGCTGGTGGAATCTTCGGTGCATATCTTTTAAAAAATGATGATGGCCGGAACGTAAACGTGAATGGTGCTCGCTATCGCGCCATGATATCGATCTTTATACAGCTGCTCAAACAATGGATTTATGGAGAGGTCATTTCGAAAAGCAGCTAATTTCACGTTTTGGACAGGTGAGTTGGTCGACTATTTATCATCAAAAATGGTTTTATTGTTTTTCAAAGTATAAGTATTCTCCAAACTGATTTATACACTTTTGCATGCGCTCAAACCAATTGTCGAAGCACTTTTTCCACTCCGATTGAGACACCTCCAGAACATGGTTTTGGAACGTTTCAACAGCATCTTTTGGCGACGAAAATCGTTGACGAAGAAAAGGAAGTCATTGGGTGCCAAGTCAGGGCTGTACGGCGGATTACCCATCAATTTGACGTTTTTGCCGGTCAAAAAGGAGCTGGTTTAAGCCGATGTGTGAGAGCTCGCATTGTCATGGTGCACAATGATTCGTCTTCTCTTGTGGGTTTTACGAATTTCTCCGAAGACTTTAGACAAACAAATTATGGTGTACCACTGAGAATTGACCGTCCTACGTTGCTCAAGCGGAACAGTCGCCACATAACCAGTTTTGCCGAAGAAACAGGCGACCATTTGCTTCAAAGTGCTTCTTCCACGAACAACTTTCGTTGGATTTGGCTCGTCTTCGAAGACCCACATGATCGATTGCAGTTTCGTTTCGGGCTCACACGCATAGATCCACAATTCGTTACCTGTGACGATCTTATGAACGTCTTTATAAGCAGTGCGATCGTATTTTTTCAAAATTTCTTTGCGCCAATCGACACGAGCCCCTTTTTTTGAACGATTGTCAAATTGTGCGGGATCCAACGAGAACAAACCTACGGCCAGGTGTTCATGAAATGTCGAATGTATGCTGGTGGAAGAAATGCCCAAGGATGCCTCTATCTCACGGTATGTCACATTTAACTTAAATCTTTGTATGGCAATGAAGCACCATCCTATAGCACTGTGAAAAAATGGTTTAATAAATTCAATCGTGGCCGACGCTCGCTCAAAGATGAATGCAAGATCTTGCATTATCAGTTGACGCACGGCATCTATGTTCTCTGGCACAACGGCCGTTTTTGGACGACCTTCACGACCTTCGTCTTTGAGCGAGCGTCGGCCACGATTGAATTCAATAAACCAGTTTTTCACAGTGCTATAGGATGGTGCTTCATCGCCATACAAAGATTTAAGTTCATCGATGCAATCCAATTCGTGATAATCCACGTCGAAAGTTGTGAAAAATGATCACACGAAAATGTTCACGAGTTAATTCCAGTTTTTGCCAAATTGATTTTTTCAAGTCACTGTAAACAATACAAAATTTATGCTAAAAAATATCAAACTTTCCAATGAAAACGTCAGCTGGCGCCAGGCAGCACTTAGTGTTGAATAGGCCAGAAATATTTATAGCAACCCTGGTAAATTAAACCCTCCCTAATGGAGAACTAAATCTATATTCCTATGTCTGTCTTGCTTAAAACCTCTTCGGTTTTAGAGATCATGGAGCTAAGGGAAACTCCTACACACATTGCAAGTAATTACAAGGAGTAAAGAGAGGCAAAAAGAGGGACGCAGAAAAGTTTTAAATTTGTTTTATTATAACATTTAACCTCTGGTTTACGAGTACATAACTGTTAATGTTTTTCGTTGTTGTTGACTTGTTAGCAAAACGTACAAAACGAAATTGTTTTCCAACAAACGAAGTTTTAGCTGCTGTTTTTTGTTGTTGATTGTTTACGAAAACTCTAGCATTCGCACTGGTACTGAGTTTTGTGATGTTGTCCGTCCACCCAGCCGGTACTTTCCATTTGTGTCTGGTGTGGAAAAACCCCAAATATTTCCCGCCACATGTTCAAACGTATGCGTTTTGGGGGAAAAGCAGGAAAAAGTTGCTCTTTGCATTAATCTCACACGCTTTTAAACAAATAACATATTTATTATTTTGGCAAACAACAACAGCCAGCAACAAACACCGACCGACCGACAAAAGTTCACTTAATGGCTTTCAAAAGTCCGCCAAAGGTTAGCAACAACTTTGAGCAAACATAACAACAGCCAGCCACCCCCTCCTCTTGTAGTGTTCCTATACCGTAGGTCTCGCTCTCCACGCTAGTGGCCTTAAAATGTTGGCTGCTTGGCTCCGATTCTGTATTGCTGTCTGTATTGTTGGCATTGTGTTGTAAATAAATATAACAATTTATTAAATTGCCGGTAAAACAAGCATCAACACCTTGTTTGGCCAAATGAAAGGAAACAGCAACACCAGCACTTGCCTCATTGTTGTTGTTGTCCTGGATGACTAAATGGGCGGGGGTGTTGAGAGTATTGAATTGAACGGTATTCTTATCTTGGGTTTTGCATTGATTAGTCTATAATTTTTCCATTCAATGAATCGAAATCATTGTCGGCTCTTCGGCTTTAAGCTGTACGTAAGGGTATCATCGGCAGCAGCATCATCATCATCATCGGTAATGGCAACAGCATCAGCCTCATCATCTAGGGGAAGTCGACGTAATCAGTGGTGTTTGAAGGCGTATACTTGTTGTGTATTAATGATGCAGCACCCATTCCTTCGTGGCTCCGCAGACGATGTGGCGGTGTGTGCTCCCTGCACTTGTTACTTTATGTTTTTTGTTGTTCTTGCTTGTCTTGCTTGCTCTTTGAAAGCGCCATTAGGGCGGAAGTGACGTGCCGTAACGCTTGTGTCTTGCCTAAGTTTGAGTTTGATCCTGAAATTGTGGGTTCGTTTGTCAGTCACTGCGTGTGCACGGGAGTCCTTGAGCTTTGTTTTGTGGTTGCAGTTTCGCACAGTTCCCGTTGCTCGTAGTGTATCATTGAAGTTATTTCGTTGTTCACGCTTCTTTCATTTCGACTTCATCAGCGGCAGTCGGTGTCACCCAGCTTAACGGGTACTACTTGGAGCGTTAAGAACGAGTATTTGTAGTCTCCTTCTACGCCGCCTCGTCGCCTCCATAGCTAAGCCGGTTTTGTTTTATGATTCCTCGATTCCTTCGCCAAGTACTCTGTCAGCCAGTGTGGCATTCTATCTTTCCGTGCCCTGGCAATGTAACATTTACCCAAGGCGCCCACCGTTGAGTCAGTCAGTCAATTGTCGTGGGTAAATGATAGCATGATTCTTTCCATTTGGACGCTTCTGAACATGATGACGTTGATTATTTACTCTTTGCGTAGATGTGCTTGTGCACTTAGATCGCAATAAGTTGTAGATTTGTAATGACGTAGAGGACGACGGCGACGATGATGACGATTGTTGTTTGTTTCCCTCGTCCTGATGCCGGGGCACAATGAGGTCTTAAGAGGATTTAAAGGAACTGCTGCTAGCTCTCAAAGTTGCTTGCCTGCTGGCTTGATTACATACTCCGTGTGTGTGTGTGTGTGGTGTAGAAGTCTGAAGTACTACGTACCTTAGCATTGCAAGTCCTTAGCTTTGCTGTTTCCACAGCAAAGAACTCTTATACTTCCTCGCATACCTTCTTGATTTTTTAAAGATTTTTTTTTTGACAAGTGCCTGTCACAGTTTCCTTTTTGAACTGGCTAAAATCGTCGTTATTTGACGTTAACAGCCATCTTAACCTTGATCATGATAATTATGAAAGTTCAGTTTCCTATATGGGTAAGACGACCGTATGAAAATATTTTTAAGAAACTAGCAATAGATGATCCCCAAAATGTTTTCAATTCAAAGTGTCTGTTTTACGTTTTCTAATGCACACTAAAACCTTAAAACGTAGTTAAGTTCACCCAGGCCCCAATTAAACCCTCCACTGCGAATTAAAGTGGTCCGCCTTTGAACCTGAGTCTCAGACAAATCTTCAAAATAAAACCTTTTATGGCTTTCAAGTAAAACCGGCTTTAAGTTAACTAAACATAGCCTTCTTCTTATGATGAATTTCATTTAAAAATCGAGATAAAACTCAAATTTTGAACCCGACCCCCTCAGATATCGATGAAATTTTGTTCATAGCTAAATTTGATCAATACAAACAAACTCTCATTTTTAGAAATGACTGTTTTGGGATTTTTTGGGCGTGGCACAGTGGGAAAGATGATACAGTTCGTGAAGGCCAATATAACCAACAATATTAATAAAATCATTTACGTATCAGATGGTGCAGGAGCACAATATAAAAATAAATATAACTTCATTAATTTATGCCATCACAAATCTGATTTTGGTATTGACGCTGAATGGCACTTTTATGCTACCAGTCACGGAAAATCTGCATGTGATTGAATCGGAGGAGCATTGAAGAGAGGTGCTCGAAATTATAGTATTGCAAATAAAAATGAAATCCAGACAACGAGGCAACTCTATCACTGGGCATCAGAAACATATAACACCACCATACAAGTTGCTTACGCAGATGCTGACGAATACAACAACGTTAAAGAAAATCTATTTTCAAGATATAAAGAAGCTCAAACTATAACAGGAACTCAACGCTTTCATTCATTCATTCCGATAAATGAAACTTTTCTACATGTGCGCAGATATTCTGACTGTGCCAAATTTGAGCAGCGCAAAATTTCTTACAAATAATTAACTTAAAAAAATTGTAAATAAAATAAAACACAAATTAATAAAAACATGGCAAATAATATAAATAATTGTTGATGGTTTTTTATTTGTAAACATTTAAAAAATGTTAGAATTGTTGAACTATTTTGTAAATGTGTAAGAATGTGACCTGATATTTTCGCTGTTATTCGAATTATTTCGATACGTATTACTAGAAGTGACACTACTTCAAAAATTATATAAAAAAAATAAAAAAGAACCCATTTTACTTTTTGGATATGTTATAGGTGAAAGAAATACCTTTCTAAAAAAATAATAAACTGTAAAAAATCATTGATCTTTTTTCGTTTTTCGTTACCTAAAACATTTTTTTTGTTATAAAATATAAGGGCAATTACTAGAAGTGACACTACTTAAAAAATTATATAAAAAAAACTAAAAAAGAACCCATTTTTATTTTTTGGTATGGTGTCGGTGAAGGATAAACCTTTCTAATACACTGTAAAAAAAAACCTTGATCTTTTTGGTTTTTTCGTTAGTTAAAATTCTTTTTTTTTATACAATTTTTTACAGTGTATTTTTTTTTAACGAGTCATAAAGCCTTTTAAAATATCTTTTTAATGATACCAAAATCATGCAAATCGGTTCAGCCCATTCTGAGTTATTGTAGTTTAAATGGAGCTCTTTTCGACCATTTTCGCGTTTTTTCCAAAACTTTCCCACTGTGCCACGCCCAAAAAATCCCAAAACAGTCATTTCTAAAAATGAGAGTTTGTTTGTATTGATCAAATTTAGCTATGAACAAAATTTCATCGATATCTGAGGGGGTCGGGTTCAATGCATCTCGATTTTTACATGATATTCATCTTATACAATGCTAGTGGTGCCCCTTCTTCCCATATGTCCGATCCATATTCGGATTTGAAGCCAAATTGCATTCGTACACATAGAGAACATATTCATTACCTCCGAACCGAATTTTTTGCCAACCGAATGTTGGTGGCTGCAAGAACTATTCATGTATTCTATCGCTACAACCAAATGGGAACTGACAGTCACGGTTAAAAAGAAAAAGTAAAGGTAACCCTAACTAATAAAGACGATTATTGGAACTGAATTTGTACAAGTATTGATTGTTGTAGTAGATTATTGGTTACAAGTACTCTGTGACTTCGGTTGTCATTTCCACGAATATTTGTTAACTGGACTTACTGATGGTTAAATTTTATGTATTCGGTTATCTGACCGATATAAATTTTTTTTATTTAATTTTTAATACTTACACATTTTGAAAATATTTATTATTCGGTTATTTGAATTATGAACACGTTGTATTAAAACTTGATGTTTACTTTCGAATCTGATAAAGTTTGAATGCGCAAGTGGAATGGTTTTATGCGTCGAATAGGAAAAGTGGGTAAAAAATCAATTTTGGTTGTAAAGTGTCAAAAAATTTTAAAATAAAGCTGATTTTGATAAATTATTTAAGTGAAGTACAGAGGGCTAGTTTGTCATGATGATATTTTGATTTTATTTTAGACTATCTACTTAGTAGGGACATAAATACAACATTGAACACACCCATTTCAATAGTAGAACTGAACATACGCCGTTAATGTCATATGGGGTTTGAAAGCTAACCTCAATAGCGTTAGTCTGTAACGGGATTTTAAAATTGTTTCAGCTTTCATCATGGAGTGGTCAGATAATTAGAACCGTATCGCTGTAATAGCGTTTTTCAAGTGTAAAATGAAAAACGTGATATTTTTAAAACGCTCCGGCCACTAGGGATTAGCGGCATGTTCATGATACCTTGTTCATGATACAGCTTTATGCATCGTCTACCGATGCATAAAGCTGTTTGAAGAGACTGGAGATGTAAAAGACTGCCACCGGTCGGGCCGTCCACGCTCTGTTCGAACACCGAATGTCATCAAAGCCGTTAAATCAATAATTCACAGAAATCCGCTCCGAAAACAGAAAATCAATGCACGTGAAATGAATATCACGCAAAAGTCCATGAGTTGAATCCTTAAAAAAGACTTGCGACTTGGGGCTTTCAAACGACGTACCGGCCATTTATTGACTGCAGCTTTAAGAAAAAAAATAGGATTGAAAAATGCAAACGTCTTTTGGTGAACCACGCTGATAAATTGCACAGAAAAATTTTGTTCACCGGTGAAAAAATTTTTACCGTTTAGGAAAACTTTAACAAGCAAAATAATAGAGTGTATGCGTGGTCATCTAAGGAAGCATCTGAACTGATCCCAAGGCTGGAAAAGGGTCATCACCCAGCTTCAGTCTTGGTTTGGTGGGGTATCTCTTACGATGGGGTCACTGACCTGCATTTATGCGAACAAGGAATCAAAACATCGGCCAAAGTTTACCAAGAAACCGTTTTGGAAGCTGTTGTGAAGCCTCTTAACAATTCCCTGTTCCAAAACCAGCCATGGACTTTCCAGCAGGATTCTGCGTCGGCCCATAAGGCTTAAACGTCCCAGGCTTTTTTTAGCCTTAGGGGCCGGCGGTTATTTCCTCTGAATAATGACCCTCAGGCAGTCCAGTTTGAACCCATTGGATTACAAATTGTGGACTGTTTTAGAGGACAAGCTTTGTCTCAAAAGATACCCCAACTTTGGATCTCTTAAGACTGCTTTGGCTCGAGCTGTGGCGAATTTTCCAAAGGACGAGGTTCGTGCAGCTATTGACGATTGGCCAGTGCGACTTAAGGCGTGTATAAAGGCAAAAGGTGGACATTTCGAATAAGTAGATTCTTTTTGATACAATAAACATCAATAAATATATTAAAAAATATTTGGTTCAAAAACATTCAGTACTTTTTACTTTACAGCATAAAACGTGTGTAACAATACTTATGTCCCTACTAAGTACAATCTTCATAGCGCAATAGCATTGCTTTTCGCACAGTTCGAAGACTATAAGCAAAGGGTAATTGTCATTAATCATAATAGGACCCCGGTATAAGCCATATGATTTGTAGCCGAAGTAATCGTTGCCAAAGACTGCTGAAGAAAAACCTTGGCGGGTTTAGAAATAGCTGTACAGTCTGCAACCGTAGATAATACATTTCACCAATTTTTTTGTTGATTCTGAAAAAGAAACAACATAACGTAGACTACAAATCCTGTTCATTTATGGTTAAGTTAACCTGGTATAAGGTTATTTTTCTTCTCAGTGTAGGGAATATTTAAACTACGTCGAAGGATGTAAGGATTTCGTATCTGTGCGTTAATAATTCTGGCCTTAGCCAGATCCAGGTGAACTAATGGACGAGCAAATGGGTCTTAAAGGTATTGCTTTAGGAGACCATAAAATCTTGGAGAGTTAGATACCGTGTTCGTCAGTTTTGTTTCCCCCCCACGACAATAAGTTCTGAGTTTGCTAGTTGCTAAATTAGTTTGTTGTTTTTCGTTTGAGGACTGGAAGAAGGGTCCTTGTTAAGTCGTCTGTATGTGCCCTTATCCCGTAAAATGTTGTTCATTTTTAATCTACAAACATTGTTTTTATATCGCTCTCGACTGATTACGATTCTAATCAAATAATTCATATAAATTGCATTGAAACTTCAACTATCTGTGTTTTATTATTACTCTGGATTTTATCTGAAGGCGTTGAATTGAGGCGAGTCGAAGTTCGCCGGGTCCGCTAGTAAGAACATAAATTGTTAATAATTAGTTTTTAATTTAATTTTACCTACTTTTGTTTTAATTTATAATATAACATGAAGATAGAAAATGTTTTATCTTATCGGGATTTCGTTTTTTTTGCCTACGGACCAAAGAGAGCCATTACCTAGATGTAATGTGATGTGAGGTATCTTCAATAACGAATAAAAATAAGCCTACCAATAGTTTTAAGATATTGACAGCGATATGTTATCATCTTGTAGTGCGCGATTGAACAAATAAAATAAATATATGAATAAATAGATAAATAATAGGCAATATTGTAATTTGGAAAATATCAATATGCCCTGCCTGCATTAATTTAAAGGCCATTTTAAGTATTTCCTCATGTACCTGTTGTTGTGGCAGTAAATATTTTCCAAAATACTACGAAGCAAATCCATGTTAGTAAGCACAACTTTCCGTCTCATTACAAAAGAAAAATATTAATCATCAAATTTGTATGCCAAACAGGCTGGGCTCTAACTTCCATGCAAAACAAAAGGCCTTTTAATTAAATCCTTAGAGAGTGTCTAGCAGAAATTCCAAAAAAAAAAATAAAAGCAAAAACCTTAGCAGCCTAAGAGATGAACGAGACGAAGGCGTACTGGAGTTGGAGAAAGCGCAAGCAACTCAAAACAATATGCACTTGAACTGATTTTTCAACTACTAAAACCAAGCACGGATGGAGTTGGAGGGCTGGGGAAAAGGAGGAACAAGACGAAGGCGTTAACTCCCTTAACCTTCAGCAGGGAGTTGTAGCCAAGCTCGACTCGCCTGGTCGCCGTGAAGTGGTAGTAGTGGCAGTGGCTGATGAGGAACAATGGCATTTCCGGCCTCAACGCACAAAGCGAAAGCAGCGTCAACGTGCCCTACTACAAAACAGCCTTTCACGTTTGGGACAAGGGAATACAGTGCATCTAGGTCTTCTTACTTTTTTCGGATTTTCGGTTGTTTTTTCCTTTTCGTCCTTTTGCAGTGTTGTTTGTCTGTGGCGATATGTGTGTGATTGTTCACCGAAAACATTAAAAGTCTATCAAGTTATTAATTTTATGAAGTGCTGCCGCCAGGAGAGAAGCTACAGCAGCAGCAATTCGTTGGAATCACCATCACGTATGATTACGCACATTGTTCGACGTTTGCCATTCGATTGAAGCCGGTGGTGAGCTGAGATGGAAATTAAAATTCTGGCCATAGACTTAGATACAGACGCACACATGTACGTAAACCCCCAAAGCAGTGAGAGGAAAAAGCAAGGAGAAAACAACCGACGTGATTACTTTACGCAATCAAAACAGCAACCAAAAATCGCACGTCTGTATATGTGTGCGAGGGCCAAAGGACGAACGCAGGACTTTCTTGAGGGGTTGCTTGATACCGTGCAGCAGTAAATCTCGGCAAGCATTTCGTTGTACAAATCATGTGTAGCATACTTCGAGTTGATTGTTATGCCAGTACCATGTGTGGGGGCGTGCAGCCCAAAACGCCCCCTCATCAGAATCCAATCAAATTAACAAAGGCCACAGTGAGTTAAGCAGCAGCAGTAGCCGTAGCAGCAACTAGGACGACAGACGTTAATTTCAATTTGATTTCCGCTGGCCTGTGCTGGCACAACATAAACCACCATTAACGTCCTCGTTCCTCCACCACCAACGCCCACCAACAACATGGGCAGCGCCATTGCCACGTTGTTGCTGCTGTCGTCGCCATCGTTCTCAATGGGAGGAAGACTGTTGCTTGTTGCCGTAAGACTTCATTAGGTCAAAATACACACACACACACGACAAGGGGGACGTACCAACTTAATCAGGGTAAAACTATTTATTAAATACCAATTCATTTCCGCACAAACGTTCAGACGCACTCGCCAACTAACTCCACTCCTTCCGTTCTACAACCATTTACAGGGCAAACGAAATCTACACAAAGCCCAAGAGCGGAAGGGTGGCATAGCCAAAAATCATGGAATTGATTAAAAATTGCCATAAGATAATCATGCCGAGGGGTGGAGGGTTACTTTCCCAAAACCTCCATGCTATATTTCCTCTACGAGAGCTGATAAATTGTTTATGCAAGTGAAAGTCCTTGAAGGCCATCAAATGGCGGAGCAGGGGGCTACACATGACAAATTCGAATCGATTGCAAGGATTTGAGTTACTCTTTAAGGACTCCCTCGCAGGAGGTGCCAAAATGACTGCTGACACAAAGCAAATTATAACGACAGCCACAAGGCGAGACGAGACGAGGCTGGATGTGGATGATGGCATTTCTAATGACGGTGATGATGACGCTGTTAAGCGCTAATTAAAAGCACCCCTAGAGCTCTTTTCTCACAGCCAGCCTTTACGGCAACCAGCTCGGCTTCAACAGCATCAGCAGCATCGTTGAACTGCACAAACACACACAAAAAAACGTATTTAGACATAATTAATTGCAATGTTTTCCTTATTTTTATGCGATGCTGATGGTGATGCTGTTGTTTTGACGTTTATGCTCCTAGGAGCACTTTATAGCTCACAACAGCAGCGGCATTGTCCCTATTCTTACATACTCATTAGCTGCACATCAAGTGCTTAAAACAGCCCGCAGGGATCTATTTAACTCCAACACATCAAGAAGCCTGCTCGTTTCTTGTTTGTGCCTCCTCCATCAAGGCAGTCATAATCACCGTCATCGTCAGCACTGCCATAGCCAGAACCATATCGGTAGCTCTAGCTCCTCCTCACCTGCCGAGGGAAAATGTTCAGTTAACTAAAACATCTAACAGCTAACTAAGCGGTTCCAAGATGTTGCTGGCACTGACAAACAACGGACACACACACACGCACACAGAAACCTCAATCGTTGCCGGTGTTATTGTCAGCAGCATTCTCATCAGCAGCAGCAGCATCACCATCATCCAGAGCATTTTGGTCCATTGTCAATTTGCACTTTGTCGCACATGAGCACACGACAAACAGCCTGCAACAGCAGCAACAACAACAACAACAACAACAGTCGTCCCATTAACGCTAAGAGCCTTAACAAAAAACAACAACAGCCAAATATGTGTAATTCACCTTTTCATTATGCAACAACAGCAACAACAACAACTAAGCAGCAGCAACAAAAAACTTATCGCAATGCGGGTAAAAATCAAGAAAAAGTGCATATTAGTAGTAGTGAAATCGTCACACACACACATACGATACCCTACATACGTGTGTTGCACAGTTGTCACTCTTCGAAAGAAATAAATAAAGTTCGGCCTGGCCGTATCTTCATTCGAAGAAATTTTAGGTTTTGGCCCATTAAAATTTACACTCGGATCGAATTTTTCAAACAATCAGACTAGCCGTTAATTGGACTGATGTAATGGGGTGGATAGCATAGGGTACCGTGATGGGTATTCTATGATGGATACAATGACATGTTCAGTAACTGTCCTTTTTGATCAGTGCCGTGGTATCTGAGTAGTGTCAATTGACTCCATCCAATGATAAAGCCAAGCAAACGATACCGGCTCTTTCCCTATAGTTGGGTCAGTACTAGGACCGTTCTCTATTCACGCGGGAGCTTTCACGTGATTGGTTCTGTAACGGTCCTATTTCCGGTAGGGTAGTCAGAAACGGAACAATTTTCTGAATTACGAGGGTTGCTATTTATATTTCGGGTCCGGCATAAAAACACAATAATTTATCATTGGAAATGGTTTTATTGTTTTTCAAAATATTGTTTTTCAAAATATTCTCCTTTAAGATCAATACACTTTTCATGCACACAAACCAATTTTCGAAGCACTTTTTTCACTCCGATTGAGTCACCTCCAAAACATTATTTTTGAACACTTCAACAGCTGCTTCGGGCGATGAAAAACGTTGACCACGCATTTTTTTTCTTGATGCTAGGGAACAAGAAGAAGTCATTGGGTGCCAAATCAGGGCTGTACGGTTGATGGCCCATAAGTTCGACATCTTGAGTGGTCAAATAGCTCATCGTTTTAGCTGATGTGTGAGAGCTCGCATTGTCGCCATGCAAAATGATTCGTATCCTCTTATTATCTTTCCTCATTTCTTCGAACATTGTTGGCAAACATATGGTTGTATACCACTCAGAATTGACCTCCTACGTTTCACTAAAGGAAGTGCGGCAACATGGCCGGTTATACCACAAAAACGCTATCATTTGCTTCGAAGAACTTCTTCCACGAACAATTTTTGTTGAAATTGGCTCGTCTTGAAAGACCCATACAGTCGATTGCTGTTTTGTTTCGGGTTCATATGCATAGATCCACGATTTGTCACCTGTGACAATGTTATATAGTTCCCTTGAGCTACCGCAGTTATACTTCTTCAACATCTCTTTGCACCAACCCATACGAGCATTTTTTGAGCATTCGTCCAATTATGTGGGATCCAAAGAGAACAAATTTGTTCACGGCCAAATGAACTTGCAATATCTTATTGAAGCTTGTCATACCAATGTCCAAGGATGACTCAAGCTCACGGTATGTCACATGTCGATCTTGCTTAATCAGTTCACGCACAGCATCGATGGTTTCTGGCAAAGTGAACGAAGTTGGACGTCCTTCACGAAATTCATTCTGGAGCGAAAGTCTTCCGAGACTGAACTCTTGGTACCAGCGAACAGTGTTTTTTGGTGCTCCATAGCCAAAAGTCGAAACAGGTTAATTTAAACACTCTTGTTTCGATAAACCACGACGACAATCGTTAAAAATGATCGCACGGAAATGTTCACGGGAATTTTCCATTTTTTGACTGAGGTGAATTTTTCAACAGACTGTAAACAAAACAATTCACCCTCAAATGACAAAACGTTCTAAGTGAAGTTATGCTTAAAAATGTCAAAGTTTCCAATGGCAGTTCCAGTTTGCATCTGGGAACACTAGTATTGTCAGGACTCGAAATATAAGTAGCAACCCTCGTATCAGAATATGAAATCAATTTACCAATTCGGCTAAATTGGAGGCCCCGACCTATGGGCGTGGTCAATAAATCCTATGGCCCGAACTTCATTTCAACAGCAACTAAGCAGCAGCATCAAACAACAACAGCAGTAACAAAAATATTATCGCAATTCGGATAAAAATCAAGAAAAAGTGAAATCGTCACACACATGCGATACATACGTGTGTCGGACAGTTGTCACGCTACTAAAGACATAAGTTCGGCCTGACCGTATCTATACGCTCCATTTTGGATTCGCTATTGAAATGGCTTGATTTTTAATCCAATAGATCCATAAATACCGCAAAATATCCCTATATGAATTTGTAGCCGAACGAAGGTTAATTTTCGTACAAATAAGTCTATATGTGAGAAAGGGACCTAAGGGTAAACAAAAAGCAATTTTCATTTTTTTGTTTTTTTTTTTTTGATCTGGACAACATCTGAGCATCGAATGAGACCGATCCCATGCCCCAAAACTATTGCCTCCTAGAGATATGCGCGTTTTATGAAAGTGAAGTCGACGATTCTAAGCGCAAATAGAAAGGGACCTAATCTTTAAAATGGCTGTCCTGAACAAAACTGGTTTTAAACCTTAGGTCCCTTTCTATTTTGCGCGTCACATATAATCATTCGATCGATCATTTGAACCGTTTTTAAGTCCTCTTGAGTCCAGAAGTTCGACCCAAATCTCAGTTTAATCATTCAAACAAAAATATATTTATAAAAAAACTACACACAGAAAAAAGATGTGGTTATTATATGGTCACGACAACAATAATAAGTTCTCTACAATGAAAGCATGTTCGTCGCGACCATAGTATTGTTTTCTGAATTTGATTTTGACAATAGTATGATTGCGACAGTATTAATGTTGTTGAAATGTTACAATACTATTATTGCTTTATTAAGGAATAAAAAATATGGTTGTAGCTACCATATAAATATTGTTGGGGCGACAAAAGTATTGTTGTTTAAGATTTACCTTAACAGTAATATGATTACGGCAATCATACTATATGGTTGAGACTATGAACAAAGCATAACAGGTTTTAAAGACTATGCATGTATGTATGTGTGTGTTTTTTTTTGGTTTCCAAATTTTATAATATGATTGTAGGGATCATAAGTTGTGTGTGAATCATACTATTGTTGTGTGGATCATAACATTATCGTGCCACGACCATATACCCAACAATAGTATGATCATCTTCGAATATGCATACCACAACTGTACTTTTTTTCTGCGTGTAGCGGACCCAGTGAACTTTGACTCGCCCCAATTTTACTCCATCAGATAAACTCCAGAGTGATAATAAAACACAGACGAGTAGTTCAAGGTTCAATGCGATTTATTTGAATGGCATCGAAACCACTAGAGAGCGATTAGATCAAAACAATGTTTTTTGATTTGTTTTCCGGAGCAAAAACAAACAACGAAGACGGGTTCCTAACACGCGAACAGCAACGTACAGCTCACCGTGCAAAAAAACAGGCAAATACGAAATTAATCCCACCACAGACTTCCAACGATTGGCCTTGCGATTTATTGATTGTCATCGCAAAAGCCAATCGAACGGCTAACTCAGTCCGCTTGAATCGGAATGTAAGTTCTGAATTCGTTGGATACGGACTTCATTTCCTTTGAATTTGCCCTTGGTGATCGTCGCTTGAATCACATTGTTTATCAGTTTCTTGACAGACAACCGCGAATCGTTGCACAATTTCTGATGATTCAGATTCTCAAACAGCTGTAAGTTATGCGGCGGAGTTCCTGACACATCAAGCGAGTTCAAAAATTCCGCTGTCAACGGATTTCTACGAATGCATTTCTCTAGCGATTTGACTTTAAATAAAATAATTTGATCTATAGACGTCTTTATACTTGGCTGCTACTATTACCCCTTTACTAATGAGTTCCTCCTTCAAAGATGTGAACTCGTAAAAATTTGCCGGGATCGATATCAATCCAGTGGAGACAGCAACAGGAATTTGTCCATTGCCAAGCGCCAGCAGTTGTCTCGAGTATTCAAGAGCCGATGAGTCGTTCTGCAATGCGCGGCGGCATCATTTAAAGCATGCATTAAGTTTATGAGCAGCAGTAGTTTTAAAGACACAACATTCCATGCTGAAAATCAATTTTCGATCTTTCCATTTTCTCGACTTTTTGTTTTATTTTTTAATAACCAACACTCAGGGGATGTCCCCTATACATGCGGTGCATTGAGTTGGCGAGTGGAAAGTAAAGGATCGGAGGGGGGAAAGAGGGAGTAACGCTACAACAACAACAACAAGGGAGTAACGATTATTGACACTTGCCTTGATCTTCTGGATGTCGCAATTAGTGGGAAATACATTTGCAGGAAGTCGATTCCACTTACGGACTGTACGAGCGGAAAACAAATATGATCTGTAGTGTATAGTCCGGTCAACCGGCCAATCGATAACAAACGGGTGTGAGTTCCTAGAAAGTCGCGTATCCCTGCCGAACATCCTTACGTCAGGAATAAGGCAACGGATGTCTGATGAATACACATCATGAAAGATGCTCAAGGGAAACCATAAAGTTGGATACCCTACTGTATCCTATCAGCACCATCGCTCTCCTTTGAACACGGTCAAGTAGCTCCAAGGATGATTTTGGAGCACCTGCCCACATATGGGAGTTGTATTCCATCTTCGGCCCGATGTAAGTTGTATAGATATTTAAAAAGATCAGAAGGAGTGAAATATTTTTTGCACCGCCTAAAAAAGCCTATGCACTTGAGTGCTTCTTTCGACACTTCGAATACATGTCTCGCCCAACGAGCGTCACATTGTATTTTCATGCCCAGAACATCGAGAGCTTCTGATTGTTCAATATCCGTATCATCGATAGAAATTGACGATATTGTTGGGTCAGCGAATCGCTTGTGAGACAACAGGCAGCACTGGGTCTTACGCGCATTAATATCTACCCTATTCACTCGACCCCATTCGGAAATGGCCAGTAGATCCCGGCCAAGTGTCTCATCCATAATTCGCCTTTTGTCTTCAATATCTTGAAGACTCGGCCTTCGGTCGAATGAATATGAATGACAGAGGTTACTGTCATCTGCGAAAGAGTAGATTGGATTTACGTCTGATCCAAAAGATCATCAATGAAAATAAGACGGAGAAAGGACAGAGCCCTGTGGTACACCTACGGTCAGCCTATGTGTGTTGGATGAGAACCCATCTACAACAACTTTAATAGTGTGATCTCTAAGAAAGCTTGATATAAAACGAGCGAAAATATCACCGACACCAAAAGCCATCAGCTCTGTAAAAGTGCACCGTGCCAGACTCTATCAAAGTCCTTAGATATATCCAGAGCCATAAACTTACTCTCACCAAACTGGTGGATATACCGACTCCAGTGCTCCGACAAGAAAGCCATCAGGTCTCCCGTAGAGCGATTTCTACGGAAACCATACTGTCGATCACTGGGCAGGCCGTTGGACTCTAGATACATTTATGTATGGAAGCCACATCTAAGCCGATTTTCTTCAATTTCAATTGCGTTGTTCCCTGACCCACAAAACTTTTTCGTGCTTAGTTTGATCAAGATTGGATGTAAGATGTGGCTGCTATAGCTAACAATATAAAAATCGGATGAACATATAGGTGGGAGCTTAATCTTAATCTGAACCGATTTTCTTTAATTATAACGCGTGCTCCATTTCCAGGTTCCCTAATTTTTTAAAGAAAAAAACATTGCAAATTCAACTTAAATGGGGAAAGTTAATTATCATTTGAAAGAACATTCTTTGGCATTTATTTTTGAAAATTGTGTCTATCAAATGTTGGCCGCGGCTACGTCTCAGATGGTCCAGCCGTTGAGTCCAATTTTCGATGACTGCTTCGAGCATTTCGACTGGTAACTGGTGAATGACACTCGTGATGTTTTGCTCCGAGGCCTGAAGAGATGCGGGTTTGTCCGCATAAACTTAAGACTTTACATTTCCCTACAGGAAAAAGTCTAACGGTGTGATATCAGGCGATCTTGGTGGCCAATCGACCGTCCTAAAACGTGATTTTATCTGCTCACCGAAGTGTTCTCTCAATAAATCTATTGATTGATGCGATGTGGTGGAAGTGGCGCCGTCTTGTTGAAACCAATTGTCGCCGAGATCACGAGCTTCAACTTCAGGCATCAAGTAGTCGGTTATCATGGCACGATAACGGTCGCCATTGACGGTTACGTTCTCATCGGCATCATTTTTGAAGAAATATGGACCAATGATTCCACCGGCCCACAATCCACACCAAACCGTTATTTTTCTGGATGAAGTGGCAGCTCTTGAACCTCTTCTGTTTGCTCTTCGTCCCAAATGCGGCAATTTTGCTTGTTTACATACCCACTGAGCCAGAGATGGGTCTCATCGCTGAACAAAATTTGGCTCGGAAACGTCGGATCTTCTTGGAACTTTTCAAGAGCCCATAGAGTGAAGCGATGTCTGTATTTTGACCCTAGACATACCAGCATGACACGACTTACACGTGATCTGTCAAAAAAGGCTATTGAAAAAGTATCTCTACTTGGATCACCCATTACTTATGTCCATTCTTGGTCCGCAAAAGGAACGTTTGCCAAATTTCATCAAAATTGGATGTACTTATATATGAGGGCTCGAGTGCAGAAGACATGTAGGTGGGAGCTATATATAAATCTGAACCGATTTTTATTTTCAATATCACTAATGTCCTCTCGTGGTCCTCAAAACTAATGAGTGCCAAATTTTATCAATATTTGATGTAATATGTGGCTTTTAGAGGTAAAGACATTAAATCGGATAAACATTTAGGTGGGAGCTAAATCTAAATCTGAACCGATTTTTTAAATTTTACTACTATCCTTCATTGGGTTGAGAACGAACGTGTGACTATCTATGGGTCATACTAATGAAACCTTACTTAAAAGAACACTTTAAAGGAAATGGAAAAACTCCTCGCTAAAATTGTAGGTCCTCTAGGTCCCCTAAACCATTAAGTTAAGAAATTCTCTCATGTGCGACTTTTTGACTTACGATTAGTTCCGTATTCATTCCTTAAAGGGTTTCTGAGGTAAAACATTTAACTTAGCTTCTTCTATTGATCCACGGCTTGCTAACAAAACACCGACACAGTTTTATTGGCTCCACTGTAATCTTTGCCTTATAATTTCAAAGTAGTTGTAGGAATGAGAGCCTGAATGTGTGGCTGAGTGTGCATGAGAGAGTGTGTGTGTGTGTTCGGCTTTTCATTCGTGCTAATGTACGCTGATGAAAAACTTTTATAATTTCGAAAATTTGCACTCTTGGCACATGACACTCACTTACATACTCACAGACACACACTCGCAGGAGGCAAGTGCAGAGACGAACTACAACTACAACTAGGAAAAACTCACACTTGCACACACACTCACATCTCCACTCACACACAGTGTTATGCGACAAAATGGCTTTTTGTGAGGCCGCGCTTTGTAAAGGATTTTTCAAAGTTTTTTTATTTCTTTTTTTTGAAGAATGGGAGTTGTGGTTGTGGCTGGTGAAAGTGATGGTGCCGGCGATGATGATGGCGCTGAAAACGTGTACATTCTCGTCGAGCTTCATGTATGTGTGTGTGTGTGTGCGAGTTCAGGCACAAACAATCCTTGACGCTGCATCAACTTTGAAAAAGGACTCCAATGAGTAATTAAAACATTTTCGCAATTTCCAACAACAAGAAAAGTGACTCATAAAGAAGTTTTGCTCTCTGTCCTCTAGCTTGCTTTTTTCTTCTACTTTCTTTCTTGTTTCCTCATTTACCTTTATATGTATGTATGTGTGTGTGTAGGTGGCCGACGTTATGTTGCTTTGTACAAAAGTCTGTTGCAGTGCTTGTCACCTTATTACAATTATTTCAATTTCAACCCAAAGTGGTGAGGTGATGCTGACGAGCAAGACCAAGTGCGGCAACCAGCCAGGCCCGTGTTGGTTGCATGGGGTTAACTGCTACGTACGTCAAGAAGAGGAGACGCATGCCGTAACTGGAGTGCCTCTTACAGACAGTCATAGATTTTAATTAACTAAACTGTTACATCTACCCGGCACCTATTTCATGAACATAAGATCACTCCAAGTGAACAAGAGGCCATTCTGAAGATGCAACCACCGTTACAATCCCTGATGCGGAAGGGTTAATCCACCTATAAGTTTATTTTTCAAGAGACAGAGCTCAACATGCTCAACGAGAGTATAAATTCCCCTATGATTTCAATTTTCTGCAAATATGTGTTGAGGTAATACCCAAAATTGTCCCTACCCTACTGTATCCAGAAAATACATGAAAAGGCACTAAGAAAAACTCTAGGCAAAACTAAGATTATAAGATCACACGTTTAGGGGAAGGGAGAACAATTCGCAACAATTAGGGTTTGCATAGAAGCAGAACACCCCAAGAATGTATTGTGGCCAATGTACTGCATTAAAAGCCATGGCTTTAAATTCGTCTTTGGAAAAAGGTGGCAGTTATAAATCTAACAATCTAAAACAGAGAGTTCCAACAAAAACATATAAGAAATGTCTACACACAGAAAACAGATTTGTTGCCACATCTGATTTTTTGCCAACCAAATGTTTGAGGTGGCATGAACAATAAGTTTTCCATCAGTACAACCGAATGTTAGTCGATGTTCTGCAATTTGTTTTTCTGCACACCGATAAAAAATCAGCTGGAAATCTGTCCGAACTACATATATTCGGTTGGATAAACATACTTTGTGTTGCAATCACCAACATTCCATGGCATTAATGGTTACATAGTTCGACATACCACAAGATGGTAGCTACAATAATTTCGTAAAACTATTGGTTGCCGAAACTGGTGGTTATGACAACTGACTAATTATGAAATACATGTAACACAGTTCAGCACTAAAATCTTGAACCAATAGAGATCCCCAAAATCTGTTAGCTTGTGATGGTAGAAGAAAACCCTAGCTGGGTTTCGAATTATTTGCTACGATTTTTTGAAATTAATTTTTTAAGTTTTGGATCTGGGGTGGATTTTACAACAATTTTGAAAAAACATGTAAGGATTCTTAAGTCTATATCTCGTGAACTAGTCAAACTATTGCTTGTCCCTCTATGGCAAATTTTTAGCTCTTAATTAGATTTACAAATTTTGCCAATTAAGCCCCACAAAGTCATCAAAGTTTAAAGTCGATAAAGAAATTGATTTCTTGGTCCTTTATTGAATGGACCAAGAAATCACTTTCTTTATCGACTTTAAAAAAGCATAGCATTTTTAATTTCGATAAACATACTTATACATACATACTTTCTTGTATATCAATTCGATCATTTCCGTATATACGATTAAAAATGAATTCTGGATATCCCTTTTTGTTGTTCGTACATCTAATCATCATATTTAAAATACCTAGTGTCCTTAATGCCAAATGTCTCCAATTCTCCAAATAAGTCCTTGATAATATTTGTGAATTTCCTATTTCCCATTTCTGTTCAACCGACTTGAGTGCGAAAATTACTGTAGTGCTTGGGAGTAGAAAAATAACGTCAAACGAAACTAAAACCCCATAATCATTAAAACAAATTTCGTCAATTTTACTTTTGAAATCTCTAAAATTATAATCGATGATCCATCTAGAGGTATTTTTTCAGAACAATAAAAAAATATAAAAATTCAAATCAAGTGTGGAATATTTATTGGTAATTTGAAGGACATTTTATGGCATGTATTTTTTGAAAATAATTTCCTTCAAATGTTGGCTGCAACTACGCCTCGATTTCTTTGTCAACTTTTTAAATTGTCAACTAGATTTTTTTCCTATAAATTCCTAGCTTTCAAATCAAACGGCTTATGATACGAGGCCACTTAGACTAACGTTTCTTCAATTTTTGTATCCCATCCGAAAATTAGGATTTTTCGAGGTCCATAAATAAGGCATTTGTTTGATCAATAATTTCATCGTTGGAGCTGAATCTTTTTCCACCGAGCCATTTCTTGAGGTTTGCAAATAGGAAGAAGTCACTGGGGTCAAAATTCAGTGAATTTGGCAGATAAGGTACCAATTCGTAACCCAATTCAATTTTGACATTGAGACGTGTGGCCCCTAGCATTATTCTGATGAAATGGTAATCGCGGCACTCATCTTGCTGACGGCTTTCTTAAACCGAACTGATCATGTAAAATCGTAACCACACCGCCATATGAAATGCGTATGGCATTAAGAATCTCATGCACTTTTACTCTTCAATCGGCCAACACCATATCGTGGATTTTTTTCCATATTTTGTGTATTGAACCAGTTTGTTTTTAAAATGTTAAGTTTTTAGGTAGAAAATCATTCAAAGAAGACCTTAAGAGAGCTCGGTTATTACTCGCTTATATCATTTTTGGAATGACTTTTTTCTATAAATTCCCAGCTTTTAAATCAAACCGCTTATAACTTATGGAGATGTTCAGTTCTTGTATACATTGATTTTTTTTAGTTTTTTTTACATAGTTCGACATACCACAAGATGGTAGCTACAATAATTTTGTAAAACTATTGGTTGCCGAAACTGGTGGTTATGACAACTGACTAATTATAAAATACATGTAACACAGTTCAGCACTAAAATCTTGAACCAATTGAGACCCCCAAAATCTGTTAGCTTGTGATGGTAGAAGAAAACCCTAGCTGGGTTTTTAATTATTTGCTACGATTTTTTTTAAATTTAAAGTTTTGGAATGGAGGTGGATTTTACTACAATTTTCAAAAGAAAAATATATACGGATTCTTAAGTCTATATCTCGTGAACTAGTCAAACTATTGCTTGGCCCTCTACGGCCAATTTTCAGCCTTATTTAGATCTACAAATTTTTCCATGTGTTATAGCCCCACAAAGTCATCAAAAATGCAATAAAGGACCAATAAATCATTTTCTTTATCAACTTTAAAAAAGCATAGTACTTTCTTGTACATCAATTCGATCATTTCCGTATATACGATTAGAAATGCATTCTGGAGATCCATTTTTGTTGTTCGTACATCTAATCATCAAATTTAAAATACCTAGTGTCCTTAATGCCAAATGTCTCCAATTCTCCAAATAAGTCCTTGATAATATTTGTGAATTTCCCATTTCTGTTCAACTGACTTGAGTGCGAAAATTACTGTAGTGCTTGGGAGTAGAAAAATAACGTCAAACGAAACTAAAACCCCATAATCATTAAAACATATTTCGTCAATTTTACTTTTGAAATCTCTAACGTTATAATCGATGATCCATCTAGAGGTATTTTTTCAGAACAATAAAAAAATATAAAAATTCAAATCAAGTGTGGAATATTTATTGGTAATTTGAAGGACATTTTATGGCATGTATTTGTTGAACATAATTTCCTTTAAATGTTGGCTGCAACTACGCCTCGATTCCTTTGTCAACTTTTTAAATTGTCAACTAGATTTTTTTCCTATAAATTCCTAGCTTTCAAATCAAACGGCTTATGATACGAGGCCACTTAGACTAACGTTTCTTTAATTTTTGTATCCCATCCGAAAATTAGGATTTTTCGACGTCCATAAATAAGGCATTTGTTTGATCAATAATTTCATCGTTGGAGCTGAATCTTTTTCCACCGAGCCATTTCTTGAGGTTTGCAAATAGGAAGAAGTCACTGGGGCCAAAATTCAGTGAATTTGGCAGATAAGGTACCAATTCGTAACCCAATTCAATTTTGACATTGAGACGTGTGGCCCCTAGCATTATTCTGATGAAATGGTAATCGCGGCACTCATCTTGCTGACGGCTTTCTTAAACCCAACTGATCATGTAAAATCGTAACCACGCCGCCATATGAAATGCGTATGGCATTAACAATCTCATGCACTTTTACTCTCCAATCGGCCAACACCATATCGTGGATTTTTTCCATATTTTGTGTATTGAACCAGTTTGTTTTTAAAATGTTAAGTTTTTAGGTAGAAAATCCTTTAAAGAAGACCTTAAGCGAGCTCGGTTATTACTCGCTTATAGCATTTTTGGAATGACTTTTTTCTATAAATTCCCAGCTTTTAAATCAAACCGCTTATAATTCATGGAGATGTTCAGTTCTTGTATACACTGAAATTTGTTTAGTTTTTTTTCTAAGTTTGAAGTATGCGACCGCTTACTCTCTTAATAACCGAGCACTAAAAAAACACGGTTAAACGTTCGTCACTTTCCAGGTTAGCACAACTGATCCTTAAATAAATTCTTCACAAAGTTCTTTTACACGGTTTATTTTTACAAATACTGCTCCTCTAGTCAGGATAATAAAATTATATGAGGGTTGGGGTTGGGTTGTTTACAGTGACTTGAAAAAAAAATCAATTGGCCAAAAAAAAAAAATGGAATTAACTCGTGAACATTTTCGTGCGACCATTTTTCACAAATTTCGGCTTGGATTATCACGACAAGAGTGCATCAATCCCACGACAGCCGGTTCTATGGACCGGATTGACCCGAAGAGCAATTCTACAACGCTACAACAACAACAACGACGACAAGAGTGCATCGATGAACTTAAATCTTTTGTACTGGTTCAATGAATTCAATCGTGAGCGACGCTCGCTCAAAACGGCCGTTGTGCCAGAGAACATTGATGCCGTGCGTGAACTGATAATGAAAGATCGTCATGCCACATACCGTGAGATAGAGACATCCTTGGGAATTTCTTCCACCATCATACATTAAATATTGCATGAACACCTGGCCGTTAAAAAAGTTTGTTCTCGTTGGATCCCGCACAATTTGACAATAGCTCAAAAAAAGACTCGTTTCGATTGGTGCAAAAAAATTTCGAAAAAATACGATCGCGGTGCTTTAAAAGACGTTTATAATATCGTCACAGGTGACGAATCATGGATCTATGCGTATAAGCCTTAAACAAAACAGCAATCGACCGTGTGGGTCTTGAAGACGAGCCAAATCCAACGAAAGTACTTCGTGGAAGAAGCACTTGGAGGCAACTGGTCACCTGTTTCTCCAGCAAAACAGGTCATGTGGCTACTGTTCCGCTTGAGCAACATAGGACGGTCAATTCTGAGTGGTACACCACAATTTGTTTGCCTGAAATCTTCGGAGAAATTCGAAAACCGAACAAGAGAAGACGAATCATTGTGCACCATGACAAAGCCAGCTCTCACACATCGGCTCAAACTATCGCCTTTTTGACCGACCAGAACGTCGAATTGATGGGTCATCCGCCGTACAGCCCTGACTAGACACCTAATGACTCCTTTTTATTCCCGCACATCAAGAAAAAAATGCGTGGTCAACGATTTTCGTCGCTAGAAGATGCTGTTGAAGCGTTCAAAAACCATGTTTTGGAGGTGTCTCAATCGGAGTGGAAAAAGTTCTTCGACAATTGGTTTGAGCGCATGCAAAAGTGTATAAATCAGGCTGGAGAATACTTTGAAAAACAATAAAACCATTTTTGATGATAAATATTCGCATTTTAAATATTGGGCCAGAAATATATATAGCAGCCCTCGTAAGATAAGGATTTTGAGCACGTGCAAGGTTCAATAGTTACCACTGACTAGAAAACAAACGTTCTAATGAACACTGCTCCAAATAGTTTAATCACTCCATAACTCTGACTCATTTCAGGGATTCTCCACCACCTCTAGTTACCACAATTATTCCGAATGGCTATGCCCCAACTTTGTTGCCCCTTGAAATTTAGTGTAGGATGCACACCCAGAGATCATCGCCAGCAGCATCATAATTGAAACATCGATTAATTACGCCTTTTGGCTTTTATTACCGCCATAATGAGGTGATTATGACAAACAAAGCTATGCTCCGTAGCGAAACACAAAAATGCGGAAAAAATGAAGAATCTTGAAATTGAAAAAACAACCGTCACATCAAAGAACAGTTTGCCGCCATTAATGTTTGTGGGCTTCCTGCGACAACAACAACAACAAAATTGGAAAGGAAATAGACATTGTTGTTATATTGCTGGCACAGGAGCTGTTGCTGACGATGATGGTACATGGCAGTGGTGTTGCTTGCCACTGATGGTTGTTGCCTGCAACAAAAACCTTAACTTCGGATGACACTGGGAAACATCAGAGATTGGGTGATATGCCACTCGTACATTTCGTTTCGTATGGTTTGGTTTGTTTGCTGGCGCTTCATTTCGATTTGTGTTTTTTCTCTCTCTCGTTTTCGTCAAGTTGATGGCGGCGGAAGAGTTGCTAATAGAAACATCAAAGCGTTGAAGCTTGCGAATTGTTTACACACCGGATGAATGAGTTTGCCTTGCGACACACAACACAACGCCGTGTTTGTTCGCTCGATGTTGTTGTTGTTGAGGTTTTTTGCTCGCTTTTGATGTCTTCCTAATAGACCCTAAGCGCGAGAGAGCAAAGGCGAATGAGTTGGCTGCGATTTGGAGTAGTTGGAGGAGCTACAATAACAGCCATGCCCTGCCTTGGGTGTCAGCAACCAACAAGGACATTAAAATATGTCAAGTGTAGACGACTGAGTGGTGCGAGTTTCAGATAGTCAATTAGAGAGGTGTTGATAAATGACAATACTTAGAATTTACCGCATATACATACATCGAGGAGGTAGGGCAGACTATTGGATCCAGAGTCAGCCAGAGTGAAATTGTGCAGAGCGATAGTTTGCCAAGGCTATGTTAGATGCTACAATAGAAAACTAGTTTCCAGCTAATTTGTGCACATAAATTGTCTAGCTGGCAGCCGTAAACACCGGTGGTGGACTAGTGTCAAAAAAACGGGGTTTTCATAAAACCCGAATTTCGGACTTTCTTAAAAACCCGAATTCAGATTTTTTTAGAAAACCGACTTCAGATTTCCGACTTAGGTTTCTTTAAGAGTAAAAAACCGACATTCCGGTTTTAGCCTTTTGCCTAAGAAACTTTCTTCCAAATCAGAAGTAAAGTTTGAGTGCCTTGGAACAGCTCTAAAATAACCCAGATATTAAAAATAAGGTCATATAGGGTTTTCCATTAAGGACATAACAGTTTTATATACTTAGCAGGGACATGAATACTATTACACACGTTTTATGCTGTAAAAAAAAAGTACTGAATGTTTTTGGACCAAATATTTTTTAATATACTTATTGATGTATATTGTATCCAAAAAGAATCTACTTATTCGAAATGTCCGCCTTTTGTCTTTACACACGCCTGGCCAATCGTCAATAGCTGCACGAACCTCGTCCATTGGAAAATTGGCCACAGCTCGAACCAAAGCAGTCTTAAGAGATCAAAAACCTATTCCTCTAAAACCGTCCACAATTTGTAATTCAATCGGTTCAAATCTGGACTGCCTGAGGGCCATTCTTAGGAGGAAATCAACGCTGGCAAATTGTTTTGATGCCAGGCCTTATGAGCCGGCGCAGAGTCCGGCTGGAAAATCCATGGCTGGTTTTAGAACAGGGAATTGTTAAGAGACTTCACAACAGCTTCCAAAACGGTTTCTTGGTAAACTTTGGCCGGTGTTTTGGCTCCTTGTTCGCAGAAATGCAGGTCAGTGACCCCATCGTAAGAGACACCCCACCAAACCATGACTGAAGCTGGGTGATGACCCTTTTCCACCCTTGGGATCAGTTCAGATGCTTCCTCCTCAAACAGTTGTATGCATCGGTAGACGAACATGCGGCCTAGTGGCCGGAGCGTTATGAAAATATCGCTTTTTTTCATTTCACACTTGCAAAGCGCTATTCAGAGGTACGGTTCTCATTATCTGACCACTCCATGATGAGGTTAGCTTTTAAAACCCATATATGACAGCGCAAAGAGAAAGGGACCTAAGGGTAAAAATCTATTTTCATTTTTTTTCTTTTTTGATGTGGACAACATCCGAGCATCGAATGAGACCGATCCCATACCCCAAAAGTGTTCCCTCCCAGAGATATGCGCGTTTTATGAAAGTGAAGTCGACGATTCTAAGCGCAAATAGAAAGGGACCTTATCTTTAAAATGGCTCTCTTGAACAAAACTTTTCACTTTTTTTTGATGTGGACAACATCTGAGCATCGAATGAGAACGATCCCATGACCCAAAAGTGTTCCCTCCCAGAGATATGCGCGTTTTATGAAAGTGAAGTCGACGACTCTAAGCGCAAATAGAAAGGAACCTAATCTTTAAAATGGCTCTCCTGAACTAAACTGGTTTTTAACCTTACGTCCCTTTCTATTTTGCGCGTCACATATGACATTATCGTGGTATGTTCAGTTCTACTATTGAAATGGGTGTGTTCAATGTTGTAAGAGTATTTATGTCCCTACTGAGTATATATAAATAAAAAACAAAATATTCAAGATAGTAGAGTTCAAAATACAAGTGTTACATTTTAAGAATGAACATGTTCACCGAATTTGCCTTTCAGTAGATCGGTTTATGGGCTGGCGGCGTCATCGGGCCGTATATCTTCGCAAATGAAGTCGGCGAATGGGTTTGGCTATCGTGAGATGATAACGGACTTCTTGTGGCCAGAAATTAAGGATACGAACCTGGATCATATGTGGGTTTAATAGGATGGTGTCACTTGCCACACAGCAAATGAAACAGTGGCTCTTTTGCGCGATAAATTAAGGGCCGCGTTATCTCACTTCGTGGAGATGTTAATTGTCCGCCACGATCATGAGATTTGACACTATTTGACTTGTTCTTTGGGGATAATTGAAAGAAAAAGTGTACGTCAATAAGCCAAGAACAATTCAAGAGCTAAATAATGAAATAATTCTGCACACCAACGACATTGAACCTCAAAATAACGTTAAAGGTCAATTCTGCACACCAACAACATTGAACCTTTGTGTCTCAGAGTAATTGCAAATATGGATCTTCGGATAGAGGTATGCAACCGAAGGCGTGGCGAGAATTTGGCCGATATTTTGTTTCACACATAATTTTCATAGTTCCTGTTTGAGATGTAAGAGTCAAAATTCCAAAACCAACCCCATTGTGGATGTCTTAAGTGCGTAAGAGATGCTAGCTTAGACATGGTTCGTCCACAACTAATGGAAATAGCAAATACTCCAAAACTTCAATTTAGAGGTATTTACTTTTGGTCTATACGAGTATAAGCGAAACTTATTTCCTTTCTCTGACCATGTTTAAATTGGTCCGATTTACGGACATAGGGACCGTCATCCAAATTTTACCAATCTGTAAAAATTATCTTGTTTTTTAATGTTTGATAACGAATTTTTTAATGTTTGATAACGAAGACAAAATAACGTTAAAGGCCAAATGTTCATGCAAAAAAAGTTAAGTTAAAATTATAATATAATGTTAACTTAACTTAATAATAAAGAGCGATGTTTTTTCAATGCAAAGCACAAACCAGTTTCTGACCGAAAAAAAATCGTGTGAGTGCTCAGATTTAAAAGCAATGCTGAATGAGTAGGACGTGTGTCGCTTGTGAATAGGGACTTTCTAGTTTCCACCACGTGAAAGAGCGTCTCGAAACCAAAAAAAAAGTGGAAAATTTTTTTTTGAGTCATAAGCCACCTTTTCATAGGCCGGGTCACATATAAGTTTGGTTTTTTGAAGAGAGATGCGACATAAATAAAAATTAAAAGACGATACAACAGAGCCGAATGCTGCTGTATCGAAGTTTTTGATCTGCTTTGTGTTATACGAAGATCGAAATTAAGTTACACGAAGTTGGAACGATTGCGACTGTCTTATCCCCAAGATCATAGGACAATTTATCTCGCTCTTTTAAAAAAACACTCCCAATTGCAAATGCTAGCTGTACAATCTTCATAGCGCAATGATATTGCGCTGTGCTTTTTGCACAGTTCGAAGACTATACGCAAAGGGTAATTCTAATCAATCATAATGGGACTCCCGTATAAGTCATTTGATTTGTAGTCGAAGTAATCGTTGCCAAAGACTGCTGAAGAAAAACCTTGTCTGGCTTAGAAACAGCTCTACAGTCTGCCTGGCAACCGCAGCTAATACATTTCATCAATTTTTTAGTTGATTCTGAAAAAGAAACAACAAAAAGGTCTCGAACCATAATATAAACTGTTTAAGTCGTAATAATGAAAAAAGACCGAATAAATGTAAACAAAACAAAAACATCAATAGTAGGTTCATTTAATATTAAAAATTGTAACAGTAACTATACATATATTTCTGGTTAAAAGAGGTAACCAATAATTAGTTAACTTAACAATAAAAATGATTTCTCTAACAATCTTCATAGTTAATAATATTAACATAGTTAATAATATTAATAATTAACAATTGTTAAATTGAACCTGTATTGTCTCAATAATTAGCTATGAAATTGTAATATTAAAAATTTTCATGGTTAAAAACCATGCATAGTTAAAACAACAATAATTGTTTTAAAATTAACAATTTTCATGGTTTAAAAATTCAACCATAGAATAGCTAAATTAACTATTATTATTTTTAAATACCAGTCAACAACAAAATGTTCATATTAACAATTTCATTGTTAAATTGAACCTGTATTGTCTCAATAATTAGCTA
The DNA here is from genome assembly GCA_963513945.1 of Hydrotaea diabolus. Lineage (NCBI taxonomy): Eukaryota > Metazoa > Arthropoda > Insecta > Diptera > Muscidae > Hydrotaea > Hydrotaea diabolus. The sequence goes on along the minus strand of OY740717.1, from coordinate 57,689,037 downwards.
TGAAATTTTAATATTAACAATTTTCATAGTAAAAAACATTGCACTGTCAAAACAACAATAATTATTTTAATAATAACAATTTAAATGGTTTAAAAACTCAACAATACATTGTTAAAACAACAATAATTGTTTTAAAATTAACAATTTTCATGGTTTAAAAATTCAACCATAGATAGAAAAGTTACATTAACTATTATTATTTTAAAATACCAGTCAACAACAAAATGTTCAAATTAACCTTATATAACGTAGACTCTAAATCATGTTTATTTATGGTTAAGTTAACCTTAAATAAGGTTATTTTTCTTCTCAGTGTATATAACATTTCGTAAGTTTTTTGGTCAACAAATCGAGTAGATTCGTTAACAAGTAAAATTGTCGCATTTGGGCAAATAAAAATCCACAAGTAGTTGTTGAATAGCCGATGCATCCACAAAGAGTGAGTGTTTGGTGCGGGCTTTGGCCTGGCGGCGTCATCAGGCCGTACTTCTTCGAAAATGAGATGTTCGATACCGAACACTATTCACGGTGTTCGCTTTCTTGAGTTATTAACGGACTTCTCGTAGCCAGAAATTAAGGATATGGACCCGGACGATCACCAAAACTATTTATTAGGATTGTTTTAAGTTGGTTTTTGACAAAAGAAATTTTAAATACAGTATGTCAAGAATGACTTTACACAAAGAAAATAAATATAAAAATTCATCTTTGTAAGCAAGAAAGTAATTTGTTTTATTCTATCAAGTATTTTTTTTTTGATTTATTATAATTATATACATTATTTACATAAGGTTAACAAAAAAATAAAGCAAATTCCATGCTAAAGAAACTAAACGTAAAACAAAATCAAGTAGAGTTCAATTTTGCTAGTGTCAATAAACTCTTTTCACAAAAGTGTTTGTATTAAATTTAAGACGTGTTACGATGTTTTTTAATTGATTTAGTATTTCGTATGACCACCCTTTGCATCCACCACGCATTGTAATCGCCTTTTCACAGATTGGATCAACTTTATGAGGTCATAATTGCTCGGTATATTTTCCCACTCTTCCAATATAGCGGATTTGAGTGCTGTCATGTTTTTGGGTTGGCGTTTGGCGACATTTTTCTTTAAATGCACCCACAAATTTTCAATAGGGTTTAGGTCAGGACTTTGAGGAGGTGTATCTATAACTTTTCCGCAATTATAAAGTAGCCACATCCGCACCATATGCGACTTATGCTTAGGGTCATTATCCTGATAATATTTGAATTTTGGTTTGTTGCCTCTAAAGAACTCAAATTTCCTAGCGCTGCTTACCAATTTGCTCTTTAGAATGTCTAAATACTGGTAGTTTCTATAAAGGCTAAGTCTCTCACTCCTTTGCTTGAGATGCACCCCGAAATCATAACCGACATTTTTCCAAATTTGACAGTTGGAATGATTTTGCGATTTTCTAGCGATGTTAATGGCTTTCGCCACACTCTAGACGGCCCATCGTTGTAATACAGCATCATTTTGGTCTCATCGCAGAATATGACGTCGTCCCAATAGTCGGCCGTTAGGGAAACATTCATTACAGCGAAGGAAAAGCGCTTATCTACATTGACTGAAGAAATGAGTGGTTTTTTTCGTGCAGCTCTTGATGAATATTTGTTCTTTAGAATCGCCTGTCTAACTGTTTCATGAGAAACAACTACTCCACACTCTTTCTCGAGCTCCCTTGCAAGGGTTCTGGGTTTGGGGGTTTCGACTAATTTTCCGTATCATTAGGCGCTCCGCACATTCAGTTATTTTTGGCTTCGGTCCTCCTCCACGTTTTGGCTCCAATCTACCCTCATTTTCAGCTCGATTTATTACATTATAAATTGTCTTTCGTGTTACTGAAAACATTTCCGACAATTCTTTCACACTTTTTCCCAATTGGTGATTGTAGTAAATCAGCTGAATTACATCGAACGATAATTTTTTGCCTGGCATTTTGCAAACTCAATATGTTACGTTGTGATACGTGCACAACAAAAACTGATCACTAACTGACAACCACAATCATATACAAAAGCAATGTAAATCGCAAATAACTGTAAAGTACCGTTGGCCGTTAAGTGAGTGTCAAAAGGAATAACAAATGCGAGTTGTGAAAAGACTTTCTTGACAGTAAAAAAAATATTGATAATTCTTTAAGTCCTATTTTTTGTTTTTTACACATTGGATTAACGTTCTTTTTATTTATCCCCTTTGCGAATACTGTATGTAATCATAAAAAAAATAAGTTAAAAACCAAAAACTTACATTTTCATACAAATTAAGTTGAAAATTATAATTTTTTTGTAATGTGTAAAGTGATTCTTGACATACTGTAAGTAAGTTTTAAATTTAAACTTAAAGGAGTGACATATTAAGAGATAGAGGTATGCCACCGAAACCGTGTCGAGCAAGTGGCCGATATTTCGATTCACATAATTGTCATAGATTCTTCTATCATAATGAAGAAATATTAAGATAATTCTCTGAAAAATATTTTTTATATTTACGTATTTCGTACTTGCCATGTCGAGTTGCAGCTTTTTTTGAGAAACCGACAGTAGTGTTTGGGCATAAAAACCGGTTTGTCGGTTTTCGGTTTGGGCACTCTAGTGGTGACAACCAAGTATTCATTATTCACCCAATGTTCCTTGTCGCCAAAGTTGCCCACTCTCCTCGCCCTCTTAAATTATAAGTCTTGTGTGGTATTTCAATTTCCGGACATGGACTCTTGTTGCTGCTTCGGTTTGTTTGTCGACATTCTTTGCCATCGCTCTCAGCCATGATGGGCTAAAATGGTTTTCTAACAACTTTTTTTTTCTTACTTCACTTCGCCCGATGGCCAATAGGGAGTACCAAGGAGCCGGTCCTTTAACCAGGAGGCGCTGTGGTGGGGTTACGTACACATGCAGGAGGTATTTACTTTCATAAAACCGCTATTGCAATTAATTACAAGTGTTTGCGGACAAATGAACACACGTGCACGACCATTAAACACAAACAAACACGCTCGCCAAAGGAGGCTATGTACAGGGTGGGCGAAAGGACCCTTGGCACCCAATGTACGGGTACAAGCCGTACGAGCATATTCACCGATACTATGTGGATACGGCGATGATCATATGATGCATGAAGCAGGGAAGCTATAGATGGTTAGAAATGAAAAGAAATGTTTAAGTATTGCAAAATGTTTACATGATGTCCACTAATGATGTGATGATGTGTACCACGATTTTAATGCCACATCACACAGCAAAAAAAAAACAAGAAGAAAAAAACAGCCAACGCAAAAGCTTGAAAGGATTGTTTGCTTTTAATGATTCGTAAACTATGTATGATGCATGATGGGGCATGCACTCACTGTATGCGAATATGTATGCTCAGGCTCAGATGTTTGTTTGCCATGGTTTGGGAGGGAAAATCTCTTTGGGTTCCTATGGTTTAAGCTAACGCGGGCAAGTCGCTGGAGCCGGTTTTTATCGGCATCACAACAGTTGAGAGCAAAATTGTAGCTGTTTACAAATACAATTCAAAGAATGAAAATTAAAAACTAAAAGGTAACCTTAGCGAAATTTAAGTATTCTTACTTCCCTTAGCATATTGGTAACTTATCTCCAATGAGTGAGTTGAGCACTTGCTTTCACTAAGCGGAATCTACTTTCTATAAGTAGAGCCGACTTCGTACGTACAATGTATTTTATAAAGAAGCTTCTACGAGACTTCCACATTAATGTCATACTCGTAAAGTTGCTGGCCCTATGTTCCACCGGGCCCCACACGTAGAAAAAAAGTATGGTTGGGATAACAATATTCGAAGAGCATCATACTATTGTTATGTATATGGTTGTGGTACAACAATGTTATGATCTTTACAACAATAGTATGATTCAAATACAACCATACTATGATCCTCACAGCAATAGCATGATTCACACGCAACCATGTTATGATCCCTGCAGCCATAGTATGATCGCACAAAATTAAACTATGATCCCCAATATTATTTATTAGAATAGGGTTAAGTTGTCAACAATAGATATGAATTATTTAAAAAATATATTAAATTTTAAATAAAGTAATAGAAGTGATTTATTTAACAGTAGAAAAAACTGTTTAAAAAAATTAGCGTTTTATTAAAAATATGTCAGTTAAACAAAGCCGAAGCAGTTTCTTTAAAATATTGTGATTTCTATATAAAAAAGTACTAACATTTTGTTAGATCCGTAACAATAACATTGTTCTAAAAAGCATATTCAAATGAAGAAAAATACAAGCATTCAGTATGATTGCCGTAATCATATTATTGTTAACATAAAATCCAAATAACAATACTTTTGTCGCATTAACTAGATTTAAATTCTTGCTACAACCATATTTTTATGTTTAAATTTGGCAACTCGTAATACTATTGTTAGATTTCAACAATATTAACATTTTTTTCTGTGTGCAAGGACATAAGATGAAGAAGAGTTGCTGGTATCTAGGAGGTAGAATGAGGTGAAAAATATTTAATTTTCCTAATAGACAGTGAACCGGTGTTACTTGTCTGAAGGTTATGCATTAGGGTGGAGTGAAATTCAAAAAAAAAAGTTAACCTCGGAAAGAGATGTAGTCTGGGGTCCTAAAGAGGGGAAAAATAAAGAAAAAAATTTAAAAAAAATTTTAGGGGTCGCGCCACTCCCTAGAAATTTGGAAATTATCGCTATTTTGGCGTTGATTTTAGAAAAATCCTAAAACTTAACGACTTAACTTATTCGAAATTTAAAAGTTTGAGCTTGTTCAGTGCCCGAACAAAAGTATTTGAGGCAAATATGAAGATAATCGACTAATATTTGTAGCTTTGGTGGCGATTTCATTGTTCAGCCAATTTTCTGAAGAAGGGACGATTTGACTTATTTTACTTTTTGAAATTTTTGAACAATGAGAAAATTTTTTTTAAATTTTTTCATGCCCTTATTTCATTGTTTACGCTATTGCAAACATTTATTGACATAAAACTTTAAAATCGGTTCAGGGGTTAGGAAAATTCACGCCTTCAAACATGTGTATTTGTTTATTTTGGCGCGACCCCTAAAAATTTTTTTAAATTTTTTTCTTTATTTTTCCCCTCTTTAGGACCCCAGACTACATCTCTTTCCGAGGTTAACTTTTTCAAATTAAAAAAAAGCATGTTTTCACTCCACCCTATTATGCATCCTAAAGACAAGATTAGTTCAACCCCACACAGAATACGCGCACAGGATATTCCATTCAGAAGCAAACCGAGATTTTTAACCAGGTCGATCAAAATATGTGTCCATATCTGAGACCGATATGGTCCCAGTTGTCTTTTAAATTCAATAATTTCAAAACAAATTATTTTTGATAACAGTTTGAAATTAGCGCGTAACTTTGAAACGATATGACCTCTGGCCTTCGCTAAGTATACTTTGGAAAGGTAAGAGGTAGGTAAAATAGACATATTTTCATGAAATGAGCCAAGGAATACGCTGGTGAAATTTGTCCCGTCGTGAATGAATCACCCTGTATATGGAGAGATCTTTGCAGAGGAGCTATATCAAAACGTGGACCGGTATGGCTGATTTTAATCTGAACTGAAACCTCATCGATAGCAATGAACTGTCCCAAACTAAATCAACTTTGGATGTACTATGTGGCTACTATCAGTAAAGCTAAAGACATAGAATCGGTTGTATATATGTGTGGAAGCTATATCAAATTTTAGCCGATTTTCATAAAAGTCAACAGCTTTTATCCAAAATACTTACTTCCGCCTTAGTTCATGAAGACCGGAGAACAATTGCGACCTGTAGTTTGAAAGCAAGCTTTAGATAGATAGCAGAAAGACGGGGGGCGGACAGGCCGAATCGTTCAATCGAATCAACTGGTGTTTCTGAGTCTATCGATACACTTAAACGTGGGTCTAGCTTTTTTGGTATACAACGGGTAAAAAATCTTATGAAAAAAGAAAAAATTATTCGTGGTGGCTACGAGAACACACACCGCATACGAAGAAATACAAATTTAAGCTGATAATCACCAAATCAAAATCTAAACTAAATATCGGGATCTAAACAGCTCCAGCTGGGTCTTAAAGGCTTTAGCAGCGGCTTCCTATAGAGCTGGTTAAAAAAATAACTGGAGTCTCTTTAACAGGACAATTCCTTCACAGAAAACTGGCCGCAAGATTTGAAAAATCATGCCAGGAGGGATTTCGTGGTCCTGAAAGCCCAATTAGCCTTTTCTAACATTTTAGTTTAATAAGCGTATAAAGTAGATGCTCTCACTGTGGCCCTTTTTGCAAAGGTACTCGAATTTTGTCATCTACTGTAGCCTGAATGCACTGCCATGTTTTTTGTTTTGTAACATTCAAAGGAAAACCCAGCAATTACTGGTTTATTTTTTTCATATTTTAAAATGCACATGTCACCAACTGCTGCCGCAGAAGTTGAAGAAAACTCGAACCAGCGCTCACCAGCTCTCACCGGCTTGTGTTTATCCATATATCCTTGAAAATAAATTGTTTTGTTAATTATTTATGCCTGGCTTAATGAGAGCTCTGTTTTTTTTTTCTTGTGAGTTTGCTGCCGAACCATTCTGCTTTTCACTCTTCTGCCAGATGAGTTAACAGATGTGACACATAAGAGGATTTTTTAAGTAACTTTTAATGAATTTTGATATGATTGCTGGTGCTAGTGCTGGTGCTGATGAGGCTGCTTTGCATTCGTGGCCTTTTCACTGGTTGTAAGAGACCTGACTGACTTGGCAGCCATATCAGTTTGGTCGTTGTCGTTTAATTATTTTAATGACTTTTCAAGCATTTTCAATAGATTCGCATCTTAAGCTTGAAATTCTAATGAACTCCCCCGTATACATAGAAGCACATAAATAAAATCTCTTGAATAGTGTTTGGGTGATACGATATGAAAAGCCAAGCCTTGGTTTTCTTTTGCCATGACAAACATTATCAAAGGTTGCTACATTCCTGGGGTTTGAAAATAACTTTTATTTGGTGCAAAATATTCGGGAAAATATAGAAACCATTTTCAAAGAGTTTTCGATTGGCACGCTCGTGGGGCAATGCGAGTACTCGTCCTTCCCGTAGTCAACCACCCCTAAGGTTAATGATTTGTAATGCCCAAAAAGCTTCTTAGCGTTGCAAAGGAAACGCTGTGGGTGTGTCTGTGCAGTACCACCCCCAGTGGTGAAAAATATTAATTTTTGCTCTAATAATCGAACACCGGGGTGGCGACACATAACAATTGAGGCAATTTTGCGTTAAACTCAAAAATAGTGAATTAATGCGAGCAAATATTCGAATGAAATTTACAATGCAAGTAATACACGGGCCACGGTTGCTGTGGAAGTTTTCGGAAATGAGAAGGCTTGAAAGGACTTAGTTAGGTGAGCAGGACACTGGAAATCTTCGTGACAAAAGTAAGACAACTGTTAGCACTGATTGAAAATAATGCGATACTGCTTATATATGTACCTGTATTGGTAGTAATGTTTTTTTATAACATAATTATTTGTAGATATGTTTCTTACTCTCTCTCCACCAAAGAGTAGATGGTAACCTAAATTTGTCATTCCGCGAAATATTGATCAGAGACCTTTTAAAGTATAAATATTATTGATGGTCGTAAAATTCGAAGAGGATTTAGCTATGTCCTTCCATGTGTCTGCTGAAGGCTCGATGGTGGCCAAAAAATCAACCTAGGTTCCTGAAACTTTGGCTTATGGTTATTAGCTGTTTGAGTCTGCAAATGGGCAAAATCGGCCCCGTGGAAAAAAGTTTAAGAACATAGAAAGATAAGTTCATTGAACCTCTAGATCAATTGGCCTATCAGGCAGGTCTGCTCGTCATTCACTCAAAAGCAATCGCAGAAACCATAAACATATTCAATGTGAATGTTCAGCTTGGATACCATCGTTGAGAGGTTGCCCAGAAGAAGGAGAGACTATTCGACAAACTAGCGTGGTATTATCTCAGATTTGACATGTGTAGTCGCCTTATTTGGCCTTTTGTCCGAATTGATATGGTCCAGCCATTCTTTAGAGGCTGCACGTAGAAAAAAAGTATGGTTGTGATGACAATATTCGCAGAGGATAATACTATTGTTGGGTATATGGTTGTGCTACAACAATATTATGATCCTCACAACAATAGTATGATTCAAATACAACCATACTATGGTCCTCACAATAATAGTATGATTCACACATAACCATACTATGATCCCCACAACCATAGTATGATTCACACTCAACCATACTATGATCTCCACAACCTTAGTATAATCCTCACAACCATAAAATGTTTCACATACAACCATAGTATGATCCTCACAGCCATAGTATGATTCAACCATAGTATGATCACACACCATTATACTATGATCCCCAATATAATTTATTAGAATTTGTTTAAGTTGTCGACAATAGATTTGATCCCCAATATTATTTATTCGAATTGGTTAAAGTTGTCAACAATAGATTTGAATTATGAAAATTATTTAAAAATACATTAAATTCATAATATCAGAAGTGATTTATTTCACAGTAGAAAGAATAAGTATAAATAAACGTAAGCGTTTTTATTAAAAATATTTCAGATAAACAAAGCCAAAACAGCCTGTTTAAAAAATTTTAATTTCGATAAAAAAAGTACTATTATTGCATTAGGTCCGTACTAATAACATTTGTTCTAAAAAGCGTATTTAAATGAAGAAAAATTACAATCATAAAGTATGATTGCCGTAATCAAATCATTGTTAACACAAAACGCAAAGCACAATACTTTTGTCGCACTAACCATATTTATATTGTTGCTTTAGCCATATTTTCATTTTTCAATTTGGCAATAATACTATTGTTACACTTCAACAATATTAATATTGCAGCAATTATACTATTGTCAAAAATAAATTCAGTTAACAATGCTATGGTTGCGACGAACATACTTTTGTTGTGGAGAACATATTATTATTGCCGTGACCATGTAGTAACCATGTTTTTTCTCTGCGTGTGCCTAGAAGGAGGAGAGACCGATAGACCAGAGTGGCATTATCTCAGCCTATAATAAGTAGGGGCATAAATACTCTTACAACATTGAACACAGCCATTTCATTAGTAGAACTGAACATACCTCGTTAATGTCATATGTGACAGCGCATAGAGAAAGGGACCTAAGAATAAAAAAAATCAATTTTCATTTTTTTTCTTTTTTTGATGGCTCTCCTAAACAAAACTTTTCATCAACTTTTCACTTTTTTTTGATGTGAACAACATCTGAGTATCGAATGAGACCGATCCCATGACCCAAAAGTGTTCCCTCACAGAGATATGCGCGTTTTATGAAAGTGAAGTCCTGAACAAAACTGGTTTTTAACCTTAGGCCCTTTCTATTTTGCGCGTCTCATATGGCTTTTGAAAGCTAACCTCAATAGCGTTAGTCTGCAACGGGATTTTAAAATTGTTTCAACTTTCATCAAGGATTGGTCAGATAATGAAAACCGTATCGCTGTAATAGCGCTTTTCAAGTGTGAAATGAAAAAAGGCAATATTTTCAAAACGCTCCGGCCACTAGGGATTAGCCGCATGTTCGTCTACCGATGCATAAAACTGTTTGAGGAGACTGGAGATGTAAAAGACCGCCACCGGTCGGGCCGCCCAAGCTCTGTTCGAACACCGCATGTCATCAAAGCCGTTTAATCAAGAATTCACAGAAATCCGCTCCGAAAATAGAAAATCATGGCCCGTGAGATGAATATCACGCAAAAGTCCATGAGTCAAATGATTAAAAAAGACTTAGGACTGCACAGAAAAAATTTGTGCATCGATGAAAAAATTTTACCGTTCAGGAAAAAATTAACAAGCAAAATGATGGAGTGTTTTTGAGCGGTCATCTAAGGAAGCATCTGAACTGATCCCAAGGGTGCAAAAGGGTCCTCAACCAACTTCAGTCATGGTTTGGTGGGTTGTCTCTTACGATGGGGTCACTGACCTGCATTTTTGCGAACAAGGAATCAAAACATCGGCCAAAGTTAACCATGAAACCGTTTTGGAAGCTGTTGTGAAGTCTCTTAACAATTCCCTGTTCCAAAACCAGCCATGGACTTTCGAGCAGGATTCTGCGCCGGCCCATAAGGCTAAAACGTCCCAGGCCTGGCTTTGAAACAATTTGCCAGCGTTCATTTGCTCTAAAGAATGGCCCTCAGGCAGTCCAGATTTGAAACCATTGGATTACAAATTGTGGACGGTTCTAGAGGACAAGGTTTGCCACAAAAGATACCCCAACATTGGATCTCTTAAGACTGCTTTGGTTCGAGCTGAGGCCAATTGCCGATTGGCTAGTGCGACTTAAGGCGTGTGTAAAGGCAAAAGGCGGACATTTCGAATAAGTACTCGTAGATTCTTTTTGGATATAATCAATATACATCAATAAATATATTAAAAATATTTGGTCCAAAAACATTCAGTACTTTTTAGTTTACAGCATAAAACGTATGTAACAGTATTCATTAGGGTGGAGTGAAAACATGCTTTTTTTATAATTTGAAAAAGTTAACCTCGGAAAGAGATGAAGTCTGGGGTCCTAAAGAGGGGAAAAATAAAGAAAAAAATTTAAAAAAAATTTTAGGGGTCGCGCCACTCCCTAGAAATTTGGAAATTATCGCTATTTTGGCGTTGATTTTAGAAAAATCCTAAAAATTAACGACTTAACTTATTCGAAATTTAAAAGTTTGAGCTTGTTCAGTGCCCAAACAAAAGTATTTGAGGCAAATATGAGGATAATCGACTAATATTTGTAGCTTTGGTGGCGATTTCATTGTTCAGTCAATTTTCTGAAGAAGGGACGATTTGACTTATTTTACTTTTTGAAATTTTTGAAGAATGAGAAAAATTTTTTTAAATTTTTTCATGCCCTTATTTCATTGTTTACGCTATTGCAAACATTTATTGACATAAAACTTTTTAGGATTTTTCTAAAATCAACGCCAAAATAGCGATAATTTCCAAATTTCTAGGGAGTGGCGCGACCCCTAAAATTTTTTTTAAACTTTTTTCTTTATTTTTCCCCTCATTAGGACCCCAGACTACATCTCTTTCCGAGGTTAACTTTTTTTTTTTGAATTTCACTCCACCCTAGTATTCATGTCCCAACTAAGTATACGGCAGGTGTAGTCACCTCAATTCGCCTTCGTCATAATGACATACTGATAACAGCAAATAAAACATATATCCTGCATTACAACATGGAGCACTCGACACACTGCACCTGGTAAAATGTCCTTTTAAACGCAATCAGCTGATTTCCAGGTCCATGTGGATACATCCGGTCCAAGTTGCCAGCTTTCTGAACCTGTGAAATCAGCCGTGCAGATCATGCAGCACAAGATGGAACGTCGCTCAGCATAAGCTTTAAAATGGCGCTCAGTGAGCTTATGTTACTTATACAGACATTTAAGCGCACATAACGCACAGTTGCCACAATTTGAGCACGTTCCAAGGTCTGGAAAATGCCCACCAGCCTTGGCATTAAAATGACGCGTAACAAGCTTACGTTATTGACTTTAAAGGGCCAAACATAGATAACGTAGGTGAGTTTTTCTAGTCTTACGTTCATGAGGTCCCATATGTCTCGCATGACCCCAAGGCTCTTAATTAACGCCCAACGAGCGTATGCTCCAAGCTGACAATGCCCAAGCACACATATGTGACGCGTAAAATAGAAAGGGACCTAAGGGTAAAAACCAGTTTTGTTCAGGAAAGCCATTTTAAAGATTAGGTTCCTTTCTATTTGCGCTTAGAATCGTCGAATTCACTTTCTTAAAACGCGCATATCTCTGGGAGGGAAGACTTTTGAGGCTGGGATCGGTCTCATTCGATGCTCAGATGTTGTCCACATCAAAAAAAAGTGAAACGTTGATGAAAAGTTTTGTTCAGGAGAGCCATTTTAAAGATTAGGTCCCTTTTTAATGGCGCTTAGAATCGTCGACTTCACTTTCTTAAAACGCGCATATCTCTGGGAGGGAAGACTTTTGGTGCATGGGATCGGTCTCATTCGATGCTCAGATGTTATCCACATCAAAAAAAAGTGAAAATTGATTTTTTACCCTTAGGTCCCTTTCTCTATGCGCTGTCACATATGGAAAAATTTGCTTTTCTGAACTTATGTCAAAGACTAGAATTTGCGAGCTGCACCTAAGACCAATGTTGAAGCAATCAGAGAGAATGGCAAATCTTTGTGGAATTTGCAAAACACCATCAATAACTATTAAGGAAAGTAGTAAGTATGGCGAGACGGAATACGAGGGTGACAGCAAAACTAACTGGCCTGGCACATTTTATGTTTTTTTTTTTGTTTTTTAAAAGCAATCTTTTATAAGCCATCTGTCAAATTTTCCGAAATATTTAATGATTATTTTCTTTGTTACAGGTGATTGAAGTAAACAAGTTTTATAATTTTTGAAAAATGGAAAATAAAGAGTTTCGTACGGTAATTAAACACTTTTATATGAAAGGTTATACGCCACAATTAATCAAAGATGAATTGGATTCTGTTCATGGTGATAATGCACCATCATACTCCACCGTGAAATCCTGGGCTCAACAATTTAAAATGGGTCGTTCAAGTACGGAAGATAAACAACGCTCTGGAAGACCGAAAACTGCTACTACTATTGAAAACATTAGAAAAATATTTAATGAAGTGACTAAAGATAGACGAATAAAGCTCAGAGAACTTGTTGATATTGTTAAAATACACGAAAAATAAGTTTGGAGTATTTTACATGATCAACTCCACATGAAAAAGCTATCCGCGAAAAGGGTGCCGCGTTTGTTGACTTTGCCCCAAAAAATCGTCCGTTGGACCAATACCGAGGAGCTTTTAGCGATTTATCAGCGTAATCCAATAGAGTTCTTGCGCCGATTCATAACTGCTGATGAAACATGGATCCATCACAACATCCCAGAATGCAAAGAACAGTCAAAACAATGGATAGAAGCTGGTAAAAGTGGTCCCAAGATGGCGAAAACTGTTAAGTCAGCAAGAAAAGTAATGGCCACAGTATTTTGGGATGCAAGTGGTATAATATTTATTGATTATCTTGAGAAAGGAAAAACTATAAATAGTGAATATTATTGTGCATTATTGGATCGGTTGAGTGAAGAAATCAAGATAAAACGACCGCATTTAGAAAAAATAAGTTCTTTTTCATCAAGATAATGCCTTTTCATACACTGCATTTTTAACTCAACAGAAACTGGCCGAATTAAGATTTCAAATTGCTCCTCATCCACGATATACTCGTAGTCCAAATTTAGCTCCTTCTGATTATTTCTTGTTTCCAAATTTAAAAAAAATTCTCGGTGGTAAAAAATTTTCGTCCAATAGCTGAAACTGAGGCATATTTTGAAGGTCTTGAGAAATCTTATTTTTCGGAAGGAATTAAAAAACTTGAAAAACGTTTGATGAAGTGTATTGAGTTGGAAGGAGATTAGGTTGAAAAATAAATAATAATAATTCCAAAAAACGGTTCTTTTTATGTTAGGCCAGTTACTTTTGCGGTCGCCCTCGTACATTACCTTCGCCACACGGCAAAATATGTTTTTCCTGCATGAAATACTACGCTACAAACTAAATTTTGTTGAAATCTAATGAAGTTTGCCGTTGTTAGGTCGGTTAGACCCTAAATCGGAAGGGAAATTAGTATGGGCCCCATATCAAGGTTTAATCTGATCTGGTTCATTTTCAGCAATATTTGTCCTGTGTAGTCTGGTCTATTTTCAGCAATGTTTATCCTGTATGCAAAACAATGCCGCCAACCAAATTTTGTTAAAATCTGATAAAAGTACATTTAACCAAATCGGGATGGAGTCCATACTATATCAAAACTTGGACCAATTTCCCCCAATATTAAGACTAACTGTGATTAGACGAAAACAAACAAATTGAGTTTCATCGAGATCGTTTCACATTTGCAGCCTAGCCTTTAATCTACAAAAACAGAAGTCTAATTTGAATCTGACAATAAACCAGAATCGATTAGTATAATTTTTAATGAATTTAACACACTAAATTTAATATCAGACTTCCTGGCGATGCCTAATTGTGATCGTCAGTGCCGAATCGCCATTTTTCGGATTTCTTCAGTATCAATTTTTGTCTGGTTTTGGTTTTGAAACCAAATGAGAGCACTTAAGCTCCACTCACTTGTCTTCGGTGCGATAAACTGATGATCATTGCCATGAGACGATAAAACAACAACAATCCGAAAAGCTATAGTTACTAACTGGCCACCCTTCAGAAAATTTTCCATTATCATTTTCAAAATCTCCTTTACGACATTTCCCCAGTAAACGATAATTTCTAGAATTTCGCTAATTTTCCCAACACCCTTCTTCGCGGACAAGAGCCAATGCCAGAGTATTAATCTCAAAGTACCACACCCTTCCCCCATTTACAGGGAAGAGTGCATAACAATATATTCGGGATTTTGACACTCAGTGTGGTGTAAGCAAAAAATTACTTAATCAAAGTTGGATTATCTGGAACATCTTTTAACTTATATGGCCACAGAGACAGAGAGACAGACAGCCTGACGGACAGACAATCACACCCAGTCGACGTTTAGACTCACCCCCTTCTTGGTTACACGTAATAAAGCCGAAGGCTTCTTTCATAAGCTCACCTAAGCTTCCTACAAAGACTTAGGTATGTATTTGTTTAACCATTTCCCAATCACAGGCAGTTTTCACACCCTCTTCGGGCCTTGGCGAAGCGGATGAATTTTGGACAGATTGCCTTGTATGAGGCAAGCCAAACTAACGCCACAGTCGCTGAGACAATGCCATGGGTAACGACTAAATTAAATTCACATTTGTGGCAGGCTGCCTGGCTGGCTGACTGCAGCAGCATCGCCCTCTAATAGATATGGACGGATTATGTACTCCGCTACCGTCATGAACATCCTCGAAATGAGAAAATATTAAATAATTTTTTTCTCTCCACATGTGCTACGAATTTTCAAGAGCTTTTTGTTCAAACACCGTGTAACGTTGGCGCAAGGATGTGTCAACAGCACAAAACCGATCATATGTACGTACGTACGTCTGTAGCAAGCAGGGACGGGTGTAAGCAGATAAAAGCCCGTAGAGATTAAAGATTCCCGTGGCGAACTTAATAAAAACGACCCACCGTACAAGCAGCCATGCAAAATGTCATTGCAGCGGAAAAAGGAGGGCAGGAGTAATACTGCCAACACCCTGTTGCCGTGTTCACATGCACGCTCACACTCACACACACACACAGGGACACAAGTACAATGCCAGGATATTCAAGACTTAAATCGGCTCAGACACTTAAGCATAACAAGCAAACTAACGCCGCACTTGTTTTAGGTTTTCCAAACATTTCTAAAACATTCATACCGCTCTGGCACAGGACCACCACCCTTAGCCAAGGAAGGAAGAGAAACCATGATTTTGGCCAGCACTTGAAACTGAACTCCACAAATATCCTAAGCTAGGCCAGCGTATCCACACTCACACTCCCCGAGTAGAGTCTCCTCCCTCCTTGTATGTACTAATTCCCCTATTGTTTCAGTTTCCACCGCATCCACCCATTGATGGTGTCTCATTTGACACTCGTCTCCAATACTTTAGGATGGATTATGTTGCCGCTCGAGTATGCAGCCATCTGCAGTTTAGCCGGCCGTGGCTCCTCTCCATGGTGTGGCATTAATAAGTAAACATCGATTGTCATCGATGTCATCATTTAATAATGCAACAACTTGCTGCGGATAATCCGCCACTAAACAACACTTGATTGCAACACCAGCCCATAGTGTTGGCGCTGCAAAATCATTGTTGCTGTCGTCCTCTTCAGCGTCACGCCACATCCCGGCGATGATGACGATGAATTCATTCATATGAGGAATTCATATGAATGGCAATGACAGCAATTTTTGAAATTATCTGTGGATTTTTATTTTGCAAATCCCTGTGACTTGAAATGAGGCAATTAATATCCACACAAGTGAGTGTCTATGCCGATGTTCAATTAAGAGTCAAGAGTTCGTTGACTACCGTAGGAGTACCTCTGAGGTGCTGGTTGGAAATGCTTTCAATTAAATTCGCTTTATTGCGATTTAAGTGCGAATCAAGCTTCTGTGGTTTTGTATCCACAATAAGGGGAAAAATGGATTGTCATCCTTCTAAACTAATGAAGACTTGGCTAAGCTTTGTATTGAGTTTATCTTTGAGTGCATTGAAGTCTGGAGAAACACAAGAAAATTGTTACATATCCCAGAAATCTTAAAAAGCATCTTCAATATTTTACAATTATAAACTGGCAAATAAAAAAAGAATGGTTTAATAGATGGACCACGAAAGAAGTTATTGAAAATTGGTTGAAACAAAAAAGGACCAATCAGCCCAGTCAAAAACGACATAAACAAATAAAAAAAGTTATTTTGATAAAAAAAAAGCTTCTGTGGCAATCATATGATACTAGCTCCCATAATATTAGGGCACAGAAATTTGCATTTAGGGTCATACTTCTGAAATAATGTCTAATAACACTAGTTTACACCGAAAATGTACATTTGAAGAGAGGTGACTTTTGTTATGTATTTTCATCTGCTGAATTCGAAAAACAAAGTTTAATTTTTTTTATGGAACAGTTTTCGAGATATCGTAATATTTGTATTTTTTTGGACCTTTTCTAACTTGACAAATCATGTCTCGAGCTAGAAATGACCAATAATATCAAATGCAAAGTATTGAAATGAAGAACAAACATGAATAGTTAGTTTTTCAAATATATTTTTATTTTTCAATATAATCTCCTGAAACTTCAATGCACTTAGTCCAACGCTTATCTAGCAATTCTATCCCTTGATTAAAATAGTTCTCCTCAAGGTCTTCAAAATACTGGTTTACAACTGTAATTGCATCTTCATTTGAGGTAAAACGCTTGCCAGCAAGGAATTTTTTAGATTTGGGAACAGGTAAAAGTCACTGGGAGCTAAATCAGGAGAATAAGGTGGGTGGTCAAGCAACTCGTACTTTAATTCGTTGATTTTAGCCATTGTTAAAACACTCTTGTGCGCTGGTGCGTTGTCTTGATGAAAAATTATTTTTTTGTGTTGTAAGCCAGGACGTTTTTCTCGAATTCGTACATTTAATTGATCTAAAAAGTTGCGATAGTACTCTGAATTTATTGTTTTACCCTTTTGCAGATAGTCAATCAATAAAATACCTTTGAAGTCCCAAAAAACCGTTGTCATAACCTTACCAGCCGATTGAATTGTTTTTGGCTTCTTTGGGGCACTTCCTCCAGCTTCAGTCCATTGTTTGGATTGTTCTTTTGTCTCTGGAGTATAGTGGTGGATCCATGTCTCATCAACAGTTATGAAACGACGCTTAAAATCCATTTTATTTCGCTGAAAACGATCCAAACAAGCTTGAGAAATGTTCATTCTTATGCGTTTTTGGTCGACTGTTAACAAGTCCGGCACCCATCTTGCAGAAAGCTTTTTCATCTGTAGTTCTTTATGCAAAATTAAATGGACTCGATCATTTGAGATGCCCATGATATTAGCTATTTCACGCACTTTTATTCGTCGATCATTTAATACCATATCATGCACTTTGGCTACAATTTCTGTTGTTGTTGCTGTTTTTGGACGTCCACTGCGTGGTTCTTCTTCAATGCTTCTGCGACCACGTTTAAATTCAGCAACCCAATTTTTTACTGTTGCATATGAAGGAGCACTTTCACCTAACACATTCACCATATCATTATGTATTTCTTGTCCCGATAAACCTTTTTTATGTAAATATTTAATGACACCACGCATTTCTAATTTTTCCATTGTAAAAAAATCGCGGATGCGTCTTTTGTGAACACCTGTTTCTATATGAAGGAGTTGCCAGATCGAAACAAAATTTAACATGTGTTCATAGCAGAGATGGAAGTTTCCAAAACACTTAACTTTTTTCTGTTTATACCGCGCTTTTTGTGCTAGGCTAAGAAGTTTCAGAACCGCCCTCGTAAATGGATCTTTAAGATAAGTGGTTCAAAATATATCGATGAAAATAGGTCACATTTTCAAAAATAACATATTTTACAGTGATTCTGTGCCGATTGAAAAGTACTAATCGTTTAAAAACGCCTGATTTCTCTTCATGCCCGTAAAGATGATAATTTTTTGCAAAAAGTTATAAGCAATTGAGTGAATAAATCCAAATCCCATATTCTCTGTATATATAAAATTTTCAACAATTTATTGTTTTTGAACGCCCGTAATAAATTCGTTACATTTTTACGTGTTTGAAATAGTTGTAGCTTTTTCTATCGCTTCGGTTGCTTTTGAGATCCGTTTCTCTAATCAGAAACCACACATAGTCTCCCAACATAGATTCATCCCAAAATCCCTGATAACGCCGCTCAATGGTTTCAATTTGTCATTGATAAATATTCTTGAAAATCAGTGCTTTTTATTAATTCCTCAGTGTGTGGACCATCGAAGACGCCTTCCTTGATTTTTGCTATTGAAAGCTGCGGGAAGAGGGTTCGCAAATATAAATAATACTTGGACTTCCTTGTCTAAGACCCTCACAAAGTTTTTTATGAGCCCAAGTTTAATGTGTAACGCTGGAAGGATTATATTTTCTTTTTTGACAAGAATCACGTTTTATTTTTTTTATTTAATATTGTCTTTACCCACTGTGATTTTCTGCCTTTCTGGCCAGTGGTTTTTCTATAATGATGTTCACGAGCACGACTATTATTGCCAGTTATGGTAATAATGACACACACAAAGAAAAACAAGGTGGAAATTTGGTGCGATTTACAAAATCTTAGTTAAACGAAAAAACATTCCATTGCAATCACCAAATCGTAAACAAGTGGATTATCTAAGCGCAGCAAGACTGAAATGAATATTTGACGCACAAAATAGAAAGGGATCAAAGGTTAAAAACCAGTTTTGTTTAGGAGAGCCATTTTAATGATTAGGACCCTTTCTGTTTGCGCTTAGAATCGTCGACTTCACTTTCATAAAACGCGCATATCTCTGGGAGGGAACACTTTTGGGGCATGGGAAAATTAAAATTGATTTTTTTTACCCTTAGGTCCGTTTCTCTATGCCCTGTCACATATACAAACCATCATGCGTTACAGTATACTAAAAACTTTTTGTCAAAGGAGCGGGAGTTTCCAAAACCGAAAACCGACATTACAGTTCCTATGTCCAAGCCAGACAGTCAATTTTTCAAAAATATCTAAAACCAGACAAGTCGGTTTAGCTGTTTTTTTCTGTCGGGTTTGCTGGTTTCAGTTTTTCGTTTGTTCTATGTATTACGAACAAAATTAATAATACGGGCTGCTATATATATATATATATATATATATATATATATATATATATATATATATATATATATATATATATATATATATATATATATATATATATATATATATATATATATATATATATATATATATATATATATATATATATATATATATATATATATATATATATATATATATATATATATATATATATATATATATATATATATATATATATATATATATATATATATATATATATATATATATATTTCTGGCCTAATAATGAAACTGCGAATATTTATCATCAAAGATGGTTTTATTGTTTTTCAAAATATTCTCCAGCATGATTTATACACTTTTGCATGCAAACTTTCTAATGGAAATTTCAGATGGCGCCAGAAATATATAAATAAATATATATATATATATATATATATATATATATATATATATATATATATATATATATATATATATATATATATATATATATATATATATATATATATAGCAACCCTCGTATCATGACGCGACAGCGATACCATTCACGATTACGTGCCGGCCATCATCATTTTTGAAAAAATATTATATAGTGATTGCACCAGCCCATATCCTTATTTGCTTATGTGCTTTAGGGTTTCTCCGACCAGTATTTCGAGTTGTTGCAAACGGAATGACACAGTCACTTTATCCAAATATTAAGTGTATAAAACGGATGGGCTACTCGTATAAGTGCTTTTTAGTATTGTTTACTCAAATAAATATATACGAGTATTAACCTTTATATAGGGTGATCCAGCTAGAGGCATTTTTTCAAAACAAAAAAAATATTAAAATTCAAATCAAGTGTGGAATCTTTGTTGGTAATTTGAAAGGACATTTTATGGTATTTATTTTTTGAAAATAATTACCTTGAAATGTTGGCAACTGTATTATGGAAATGAGCGTTCGATGAGAAACGGGAAGATCCGATGTTTTCGATCAAAATTTTGTTCAGTGATGAGGCCCATTTCTGGCTCAACGGCAAAGTCAATGAACAAAATTGCCGCATTTGGGCTGAAGAGCAACAAGAAGAGGTTCAAGAGGTGCCATTATACCCAGAGAAAACCACGGTTTGGTGCGTTTATAAGCTGGTGGAATCATTGGTGCATATTTTTTCAAAAATGATGATGGCCGGAACGTAACCGTGAATGGTGCTCGCTATCGCGCCATGCTATCGATCTTTATGCTACCTGTAATTGAAGCCCGTAATCTTGACGACACTTGGTTTCAACAGGACGGTGACACTTACTTGTCATACAGCTGCTCAAACAATGGATCTATTGAGAGCTCATTTCGAAAAGCTGCTAATTTCACGTTTTGGACAGGTGAGTTGGCCGCCTAGATCGAGTGATATCACACCTTTAGAAATGTTTCTTTGTGGTTACGTAAAGTCCAAAGTCTATACTGACAAACCAACTACGATTCAGATTTTGGCAGCCAACATTACGCGTGTTATTAAAGCCATACCGGTCGAAATGCTCGAACGAGTCATCCAAAATTGTACCCTCAGAATGGAAACTCTGAGGCATAGTTGCGGCCAACATTTGAAGGAAATTATGTTCAAAAAATAAATGCCATAAAATGTCCTTCGAATTACCAATAAATATTACACACTTTATTTGAATTTTTATGTTTTTTTTTGTTCTGAAAAAATACCTCTTGATCGATCACCCTATATAATTATTATTTTAATATCACATATTCATTTATATGGCAAACCATTTTTTGGACCCCTAATATTTTACGGGGACTTTATAAAAAAATTAGCCTATATGACTCAAATCGGCCCAAAATCAGTTGTTTTTCAATCGATATACCATACCAAATTTGATTTAAATCGGTAGTAAAATGAATGTTCTACACCTGTTGTCTGTTATATCGGGAGAAGTATTTGCAATGAGGCTACATCAAAACGTGAACCGGCATCTGTCATCAAAGATGTAACATGTTACACCATGCAACAAAAATTCGAACTTTCTCGAGGGTGAATGACTTCTTTTAGAAATAAAAGACTTACAGCCGTATTCATAAAAAATTAAAACAGATTTACAAACAATTGTTAAGCTTAAAGTATGAAAACTGTATTCATAAACGATTATTAGCTTAATAATCGTTTTGTAAACCATCATTAAATGTGTGCATTTAAATATTCTTTCGACCCTACTTTAACAGTGTTTTAAAGTGACGTTTGTGTTTGTTTGTCGACATTTACACACATATTTTTGGAATTTTTCGACTACAACGAAGAAAAAAATATTTTTAAAATATACGAGTAGAATGGATACGTTATTTTTTTGCGTTTGCAATCGTCTTTTTTTCCATTTTCATTTATAAAAACTTCTTTATGGAAAAAATACAACACAAAAAAGGGAAAATTGTAAAAAGTTCACTAGTGATGTGTAAACAATCAAAATAAGAAAAATATTATTCGTTATTCGAATACCGTTTTATCAGTAATACAAAATTGATCTCAATTTGTCTTTTATTTAAACATGATTTTGTTTTTATTATTTTACAAGTAAGCATATATATATTTTTGTTTATTAAATCAGTTCTTTGTAAAATAAACAATACAAAAAATATAGATTCGAGTACTCGCATAATTGATAATCGTATTACTGCATCATTAAGATTGAAATGGCAAGTCAAAACGACCGTGTTGCCAGCATTGAATCGACAAATTGATTAAATTGAATATTAGTTAAAGTAGTGTTTATGAATACGTTTTCTTAACAATCGTTTGTTAGGCAAAAAGTGTCTGTTAACTATAATATGTACTTTAAGTCCCAATTAAGATTTTTTTATGAATACGGCTGTTAGATTATAGTAAATTCGCAAACGGACTGTCAACGTCGATCCGAGTTATTTCTTATGGGCCAAAGAATATTTAATTTTGCAACGCTATGCCATATGAATTATGTTTAAATAAGTAAATATTCCTTTCTTTTCCCGAAATTTCTTGATCAAATCCCACCTCTAAGTTAGGAGTTTCCTTTAAGGTCTTTTTAACGAATAAGTGGAAAAATGATTCTTTAATGGGGGTTTCAGTATTTATTTTTTTTCTTTTCTGAAGAGTGAACAATGATTCTTTAACATCACAGTATCTGCATTACATTACATAAACTTTTTTAATAAATATGCTCGCTCGTATGCTAGCTCGTTTGTTTTATTTCGGTCTATTGTTTTAAACATTGAACAGGGATTAACCGGCTCAAGAGGTCTTGTTCTATATTTAATGATGGCTCTCGATGTGGATGGAGTCTCAGCAGAGGTGGCAAGAGTGGGTTGTATTTCCGTAGGCAATTGTGTGAAGAAAACTTTAAAAGTAGGGTTTACAACAGTAGCTCTCATTCGTTTGGGGAGAGCCTGGCCTTATAGAGTTCGGCTTTACTTTCAACAATTGCAGCAAAGCTTTCTGAAGAGGGTTGTCAAGGACCCGAAATCATGATAAAAGCAGTGTGCAGCCACGAAAATCAATGTCACTTTGCCATATTGTTAAAAACAAGACCTCTTGCATTTAAATATAAATGCAAGAGGTCTTGAGCCGGTTAATCCCTGTTCAATATGTATAAATGTTTTTAAAAATGGTCATTTTTGGATTAAAATATTCTACTATTTACTAATATTATCATTTAAGTACTTAATAGATTGTCTAAAATAAAATCAAAGTATTTTTATGATAAAACTACGCTTTTCGTCCTTTTTTTTAAAAAAATATATTTTCAATAAAATTTAATGAACAAGCTGTGTCAAAAATGGGAACAAAAATCGGCATAGAGGGACAATTTAAATATTACTTCTTTCCACCCATTATTTTTAGTTTCCTATAAAATATGACCGATAAGAACATATGTGACGCGCAAAATAGAAAGGGACCTAAGGGTAACAACCAGTTTTGTTCAGGAGAGCCATTTAAAAGATTTAAATACGTGTATCGTTGGTGTACCATCACTTTCATAAAACGCGCACATCTCTGTGAGGGAACACTTTTGGGGCATGGGATCGATCTCACATCCAAAAAAAAGAAAAAAGTGATAATTGATTTTGTACCCTTGATTTTGAATAACCCTTTCTCTATGCGCTGTCACATATATATTTTTTAATACATCTATAGCCGAGACTTCAAGCAATGATTTGAGTCACACTAGCCATTAAGTAGCTGGAAATATCTAGATTTAAAGTTCCACTTTACTCAACTTAAATAATGTATTATAATCAGCATTATCTTACAATATTTCTGTCATTTTAAAACCAAAATATAATTTTTCAGACCCACTTTACCAATTTACCAACCAAGTTTTGCAAAAACCTTCTGGTAATTCAATAACAGAATTAATATTTTTAAATAGTTAAATATAAAAACTTAATAGAAAAAATGTATAACAGATAACCGAATACATAAAACTTAACCATCTGTTGGTCCAGTTAACAACTGGACCAACAGATGTTAATGACAACCAAATTCAAAGAGTTCTTATGGCCCATTATCTAAATTAACAACCAATACATGTGCAAATTCATTTCCACACACAGAGAAAACATCTGTTGGAAATCGGTCCGAAAATCGGTCTGTTGCAATAAGCAACATTCCATAATATTGATGGTATCATGTTTCGAGATTTTATAAGATGGTTGCTACGACCATATCACTGAATTTACAGCGAGTATCACAGCTATACAAACCGAAATCAGTTTAACTATTGGTTGCGACAACTGACGGTTATGGCAAAAAACCAATACCTAGGTACCAATAATTGATGGTGACGACAGATAGTTCTTTGTAGTGACCAAACCCTGTTTAGTTGGCTGTTGTAACATACTATTAGTTATTCCAACATCAACATATAAAACCTATAATATTTTATCGGCTTTAGTCACAAAAAATGTATAAAAACAAAAAATAAGTTTCTTGGGTTAGACGGTCAATGCTTTCAAATGATACTGCCGTATAAAAAAACGAACTCCAATTAAAATTAATAGAATATATAAGTAAAAAAAAATATTTTTCAGAATATAAAGGCTGGTTAAATTAAAAGGGCCGTTGTTCAATGTAAACCACACCTAAACGTCAAGTTTTTTTCTGCATTTCATTTGATATTTCACAATTTCAGACTAATTCAATTTGAAACAGGGAGATGCACAAGCGACCAAAAATCTATAACAACAACCAATACATGTAAAAATTTAGGTTTATTAATCATCTTAACGATACTTGTTTTCTTCAACCGAAAGTGTCAGTTAATTTTATTGAAAATTGCTGTCTACCCAATCACTATTCTGTTGCAACGATGGAATACATATATAGTTCGTGCAACCACCCACATTCGGTTGGCAAGAAATTCGGTTATGGCAACAAATATGTTCTCTGTGAGCAGTTATCATCGCAATTAGTAAAAGTTATCGATACTTTGTCTTTTCAGTCAATACTGTCAGTTCGGACTACTGAAAAATTCCGTGTACTCAATCAAAATTCGGTTTTAGCTATGGACAACATATAAAGTACTTGCAGTCACTGGCATTCAATTGGCAAAACATTTGGTAGTGGCAACAAATCTGTTAAATGTGTGAAATTTTTTGATTGGATTTACGACTATCCCTAAGAAGAAAATTTTCCGATCCAAAGGGACTATGTCTTAACTATATGACTCGAAACCATTAAGGTATATAAACGTCTGTCTAACATAAACTTAACTTTACCTTGAGATCATAACGTAAAGTCTTTCATTTGCATGTCTTTACTTTCTTTCAGAAAATAAGGATATCAACCTCAATGTCTGCAGCAAGGACAATTTTTCATCTTCGGTCCCTTAGAAAAACAATCAATAACACATAAACGTATTGAGTTTCACATTGAAGTTGAAAAACTTGTCCCTTTTAGCTTCATTTCCATAACATTTTAAACAATTTCTTTCGGGCAAAAAGTGTGTGTCTCACCAGTCACCAGGACGAAACAGGATGGAACAATAAAATCGGTAATTCATATTTTCGCGGGTATGAGAAATAAATCATCACTTTAACGAGAGAAGTAAAAACAAATACAAATGATTTAGGTTTTTAATTTATGGCAAATTCTTGAAGAACAGGATCTGCAGAGCTACGACCATTTTTACAATATAAAATCGTGGCGTGTAAAATTCTCACTTCGGCGTAGTTGGTGAGCGAAGATTTATTCCTTTTGGAAAAGCTACTCTCACATGTTCCTTAAAGATGATCTATGGGCTATAAATAATGGCAAATAAATAAATAAATTATCACCCGACACGTATGTGCAGATCCTTTTCATTTGGTGGCAGACAGCAAACGCACCCCTAACGAGGCTCTCGCTCACCGTCGTTGGGCTTACCCAATGAAACCCTACAACAGCCAGGAGTCGAGTAGCGTAACTAAGCAGGCGCAGGATACACCGAGTTTTAGGGGTGTTGCTGCTGTTGCTACTATTGGTGGTGATAAATTTGACACATCAGGCCATATATTATCTCTTTAAGACAATTTACCAAATCCCCTGTTCCGTAGATGACTTTCTGAGGTTTCCTTCCTTTGGTGGCGGTGATGCTGTTGTGATCATACAAGTACCGCATGTTACACGGGTGTTAACCATTTCCCCATTTGCTTGCAATCTTACAACACCTCAAACTTCCGAATTTCTCCACATAAATTACGCTTTAACGTTTTTTAGCGCTTTGTTTTTTGTACTTCTGCTCATGAATTTTTGTGTCGTTCAAACAATTCTTTAGGATGCCCGTCGCCACCTCTCGTGTAATTCTGTGGCAAACCCCAAAAATGGATTCTCGCTGTTTGGTTTGGTCCACTACGGGGATGAGCAGCATCATTTCGTGGTAGTCCTGCAAACAATTTATTTGTAAAGGTCAGCCCTTTTGATGTTTGGCTCGTATGTAAAACGGCAAGTGTTGGAAATTGAAATGCGATTTATTTGCAACTAAGGACGAAACTCTTTAAAGAGTTGACAAAAACACCCAGCAAATGCGCATCTGGCAGTGTTAATACGATTTCTAGCCATGTGATCAGCGCACAGTGGGAAAATTACGAAAAAAATTGGAAATAATTCGGCCATTTCGTTTGTAATGGTCCGATTTAAATGAAAATTTACGTTGACCTTCTTGAAGTGTTACTGAGCTTAAGTTTTGAATTTCATGCATCTGTGTTTAACAGGTGCTGCACAGTGGGACCTCAAAGTTGGTCACCTCGAGTTGAAATTTTCTTTTTCAAGCCGCCAAAAGCGTATTTGTGGTCCGATCGTAATAATTTTTTCTTTAGTGAAATCTGCTGGACAAACCCAACCAAAAATGTTATTACAAATTTTTTCATATCTCGTACAATAAAAAAGATATCGGGACTTAAAGTTTTTTTTTCGAAAAATTTGCTTTGGATTTTCTGGGATTATTTTATTTTTGGGAATCAGTTTTAGGTGAATCGGGGAAAATTTAATCCTGGTTTAAAGAAAGCACTTTGGTTAATGTTTTAAAAAAAGAATTGTAGCAAAATCACCAATAATATGAAAATGCCAGCTGTTCAAAGTCAACTATTGCGAAAAAAGTGGGATTTTGAGTGTTTTACGGCGAAAAGGTACCTTTACTCTTATGTCAATAACTTTAATGTTTCTTAAGTAACATACAAAAAATTTGCATTTATTTCAAAGAAAACTTTATGCTTAATACAAATAATAAGCAATTGTGACCCTAGTCGGTACTTTTCTTGCTCCAGGCGTCTCCAAATATGGGCATTTTTTTCAAAAAAAATTGAGTTTGAGCTCAAATAAAAAAAATCGCCACACTGCTGGCCCAATTTGGTGCTATAAGTCAGTTAACTACATATGTTTTCTAAAATCCCAAGCAAAGAAATTTTGCGGGAGGCCATTTCTAGGACAAAAAAAATGAGTTTTTGTTAAAAAATCCCATTTCTGGGATTTTGTTTTCCCCTGTGTCAAATTTTAGAAAAGTGGCAACTCCAATTTTTTTTTTTGAATAAGTTTTTCATTTTGTCACAAAAATATTGATACTACGTAAAAAAATCAGGTTTATATCTCCAACCAGCAAAATTTTACAGTGGTCTGAAATATTGACTTTTTTTGCTACCTTCACAAAAAAAATTTTTTTTCTCGTTTTTATCAATTATTATTCAACATATTGAGTTAATTGCATTCTTTTTTATAATCTGTTAAAACTAGAGGTAATTACCTTTCCATTGGTATATAAAAAGTATATCCTTTTACCTACACTTATAACAGCACGTGCGCTGGAATAAGACCCCTTTGAGTAAAATATTAATTTTTTTGGTAAATAGCAATTTCATTTTGTGAGAGATCAATGTTGTTGCATTTAAAAAAATCAAATTTACACATTTCCAATCGCAAAAAAGTAATTTAATTGTTGCAGATAGAAAATTTGAATAAAAAGATGCTATTGACTTCATTTTTTGTGAAAAACTTTTTTTTAAATAAATTAACATTTAAATAAATCTTATAATTAAAAAACATTAAACTTAAATGATTTTATTCCACGTCCAGCATATCTAATAAATCAGAAAATTCTTCTTCGTCTCCATGCGTCATTTCGTGGTACGAAGTCAACTTACTTCTCATGGAGGATAAAAAAGGATCTGAAGATAATAATAAACTATTAAGTAAGTCTTCGTTTTGTGCTATTCTTGAGCATTTTCTTGTGGAAAATTGTTGAACATATCTGAAGTCTCGATTTCTAGCTTCTTGTGGTTCTTCAGTTAACTCGCCTATAGGGAGAAGGTGAGACTCGATTATTTGTTTCCCATGGAACAGGACTCTGTGTATAGTTGGCGTTAGATCTTTCCAGGGATAGAGATCAGCAAGCATTTTTAAAATTCGTTCGGCGTAAACTCCAAATTTATCGGAATTAATCTTTTGTTTGGAATTCAGAGCTAAAAGCAATATATTAACCATTCGAATCAACTCCTTATTGATTCCAGTTATTTCTGCAGCTGTATTATAGTCTGCGAAGAATCTTCTGGCAGTGTTTCCATCATTTGTATTCCCAAAGTTCGAGCGTGGTTTAGAAATATTTAGGCCAGTTTGTTGTTTAAATGCATCTTGAATTCTTTTTTTTTCACTTGCTCTCATTTCATGCATTTCTTTGTTAGCTCGAATGTTTTTCCTTTCATTTCCTGGTATAGATTTATACTTAATGTCATAAGCAAGGTTTAGAAAGTGTTCTAGAAACCTGATTCGAGCATGTAACGGTGCTATTCCAAACTCAAGGGTATCTTCATTGACTACTGAATTATTCGAAGCGTTTGAAAAATTAACTTTGCTTTTATTGCAAATGAAACACTACCAGCTAGATTTGTTTCCTGTAATATCGTTTGCGGCTTTTCCATCTACCATTGTCAGGAACATTTTAAAAGATATTGTAATAGAATACCTGTCGAATTTAAATGCAAAATCTTCTAATCTCGAAATATCATCTTTTAATTTGTCTGTGATGGCTTTAGTTAAATCACTCGTTTCTTTATGATATACGAAGGAGATTGGTCTGCAATAAATTTTGGAGCCAGGTGTTGGATTACGCCATATTGCTTCAGTAGGGTTTGATTTTCTGCGCGAAGTTGAAGGTAAGGTAGAGTCTAAATTTAACCTCAGAGGAACCAAAGATGCCATGAATACGCTCTTGAATTCGATCTGGGTAGATTGGCTATCAGAGCATTGTTTGTATTCCGAAAGTGCTGACAAACCATCACATCCCCACTTGCATATTAATTGAAGATGGCTGTTGTTGATTTTTTTTAGTTGTTCCTCATTCAATGTTGTTATTATCCTACTGGCAGTATTTTGGAGAAGTAGTTCCAAACTAACGCTGCCGGCCTTTTCTGTAATTATCACTGGGTTTGGCAAAATTTCCATTTTTCGTTCCTTTATTCGGTTGTATGCGGGAAACATGTCACATCCTTTATCAAGCAGCATTCTTCTTAAATGAGTGTACTTGTTCTTACTCAATCCCAATTCGATGATTAAAGCTAATGCTTCTTCCTCGCTAAAACCAGGACATGGTGTTGCAATACTTCTTTCAATGCGTTGGAGCCGCCTTGGTGATGCTTCCGTTAACACGTCTGCAATTCTTTTTGCGCTAGATGGCCGATTTTCCACCGTCAGTAATTCCTTGAATGTATCACAAATCTTTGAAGGTGAATGATTTGCCATCTCAGCCGACAACCGTTGTTTCTTTGCCTTTGGACATAGATCGTCGTATTCCTTAGTAGGAGCACCCACTAAAGCAGGGACAGTTTTAAATTCAATTATACTGTCGAGCCACTCAGTTGGTAATCTTGAATAATTCCTTTGATACTTCTCCATGAGCCGGTCAAATTTTTTCAAAAAATTTAATACTTTGCTGCTTTCGTTAGATTGTGTTATCTCGCTATATGTTGACTCTATGCTCTCTATTAAATATGCTACTCTGTTCTCCATTTTCCGAAGTTTGGTGTTTTTTAAAAATTCAACAAGTTCTTGAACAAGGAGTGTTATCGTCATGGCGGATTAATTTGTTATGATAAACCCATACAAAATCGGCGGTTCTTATATCAATGAGTAATACTTACAGGTAATCACAATAATATCCGCAATTAATACTTGACTAAAATACCAGGTATTCCCCAAAAATACATTTATAACAATGAATTTTTATGTACCCAGGTACATTCGCCTAAAATGTTGCACAATATTCCGGACATAGGGGACAGGTATTCCCCCAAAACATATAAGAATGAATGTTTAGGTACCTAGATCCATACTATACAATACTACCCATTTTCCGTTTTTACACAATAGGTAAACAATAATGGTAAAAATATATATTTTTGCTATTTATGGATAGGTACGAGAATTTTTAAAATTGGTATTCTTACCTATAAAATTCATACTTTACTCAAAGGGGTCTTATTCCAGCGCACGTGCTGTTATAAGTGTAGGTAAAAGGATATACTTTTTATATACCAATGGAAAGGTAATTACCTCTAGTTTTAACAGATTATAAAAAAGAATGCAATTAACTCAATATGTTGAATAATAATTGATAAAAACGAGAAAAAAATTTTTTTTTGTGAAGGTAGCAAAAAAAGTCAATATTTCAGACCACTGTAAAATTTTGCTGGTTGGAGATATAAACCTGATTTTTTTACGTAGTATCAATATTTTTGTGACAAAATGAAAAACTTATTCAAAAAAAAATTGGAGTTGCCACTTTTCTAAAATTTGACACAGGGGAAAACAAAATCCCAGAAATGGGATTTTTTAACAAAAACTCATTTTTTTTGTCCTAGAAATGGCCTCCCGCAAAATTTCTTTGCTTGGGATTTTAGAAAACATATGTAGTTAACTGACTTATAGCACCAAATTGGGCCAGCAGTGTGGCGATTTTTTTTATTTGAGCTCAAACTCAATTTTTTTTGAAAAAAATGCCCATATTTGGAGACGCCTGGAGCAAGAAAAGTACCGACAAGGGTCACAATTGCTTATTATTTGTATTAAGCATAAAGTTTTCTTTGAAATAAATGCAAATTTTTTGTATGTTACTTAAGAAACATTAAAGTTATTGACATAAGAGTAAAGGTACCTTTTCGCCGTAAAACACTCAAAATCCCACTTTTTTCGCAATAGTTGACTTTGAACAGCTGGCATTTTCATATTATTGGTGATTTTGCTACAATTCTTTTTTTAAAACATTAACCAAAGTGTTTTCTTTAAACCAGGATTAAATTTTCCCCGATTCACCTAAAACTGATTCCCAAAAATAAAATAATCCCAGAAAATCCAAAGCAAATTTTTCGAAAAAAAACTTTAAGTCCCGATATCTTTTTTATTGTACGAGATATGAAAAAATTTGTAATAACATTTTTGGTTGGGTTTGTCCAGCAGATTTCACTAAAGAAAAAATTATTACGATCGGACCACAAATACGCTTTTGGCGGCTTGAAAAAGAAAATTTTAACTCGAGGTGACCAACTTTGAGGGCCCACTGTGCAGCACCTGTTAAACACAGATGCATGAAATTCAAAACTTAAGCTCAGTAACACTTCAAGAAGGTCAATGTAAATTTTCATTTAAATCGGACCATTACAAACGAAATGGCCGAATTATTTCCAATTTTTTTCGTAATTTTCCCACTGTGCAGCGGTGGTAAGCTTCGCATAAGTAGTGCAGGAATTTCTGGTCGAAAATATAAATAAATATGACTTTTATGGTTTCATCCCTTTTTTCGCCTGCCACAGCCATCGTAAGGGAAACAGTTTGCGGAAAGGATTTAACTGATGCATGAGTTTGGCAAATAAAGTCGCAGCGTAACATAAGCGAAGTGCGGTGGAGCCACAGCCTGAGCGCGAGCATGAGTTTGGAGGAGCAGCACTAGCAATGGCGTTTTTGTATATTGTGATTTATTTGCTTTCAGCGATTTATTGCTACCGTTAGTAGTTTGCTTCTGGCCCATGCCGCATACTATTCCTCCAAGCTCTCTGTTGTGGCCATTTGCATGAACATAACGCTTCACGGGCTGCACAAACCCTCAAATGCTAACGTACTCTAGGTATTCAAGGGACAGACTAGCCCCATGATATTTTGAAAAAAGGTTTCGTGGTATGTGTCGTTTGGTCTATGCGTGATAGAATGCGGTACACGGTATGTTAAATATACTATGTTAAATACACTTATGATGGAAATGAAAGCACTGGAGATATTAATTGGGTTCCTTGAAGATATTTTTGGAGATTTGTCCAATTCCGTGTTCACGTTTAAGAGACATCCACTTACTTAAGACATAAAAATGGTCCTTTCAATACGATCGGTCACTTTATAGGGCCTTTTCGGAAATGCAGCAATAGGCTGATTTGATGCTGCTGATGCGCATCAGCCACAATTAACCATTTCATACTTAATCATGCGCAAATAACTCGCAAGCCTGCAGTACAAGTTATTTGAGTAACAGATGCTGAATCGATGCTTTTCAAAACACCTCACTATTGCAAAGTTGCCAGACGATGAATTTTCGAATGCTCTGCGAAGTACATGCAGCGTAGTGATGCATTTTCGAAAACGCCCATCGTTGGTCCTTCGAGCACATCTAATTTATTTTACGAATACTGAAGACAAGAATACGTTGACTACAATGGTTCTTTTTATACAGTCGATGGCATTATTTTTGGTCCTTCGAGCACATCTTATTTAATTCACAAATATTGAACCTAAGACTACAATTACAAAAGTCAAAATAAAGACAGATAAGCTGTGAGAAAAATAGTGAATGCCTCCAAAAAAATAGCACTAACAATTAAAGCTGACGGTACAGGTAGACTAGCAACAATTCAACCGGGACGATAATATTATACTCTGCACCATGGAGAGCATCCCAGTATGTCATGGGCACACACAGAGAACAAATTCGTTACCACAACCGCTATTTTGCCAACCGAATGATAAAGGTTACATGCACCTCGAGTATTCCTTCAGTACAACCGAATGTTTTGTAATTTTAGTTATTGGAACAGTAGTACGAGGGTTGCTATTTATATTTCAGGTCCGGCAATAAGAACACAATAATTTATCATTGGAAATGGTTTTATTGTTTTTCAAAATATTCTCCATAAGGTTCAATACACTTTTGCATGCGCACAAACCAATTTTCGATGCACTTCTTCCTTCCGATTGAGACACCCCCAAAACTTGATTTTTGAACACTTCAACAGCTGCTTCGGACGATGAAAAACTTTGACCACGCATTTTTTTCTTTATGCTAGGGAATAAGAAGAAGTCATTGGGTGCCAAATCAGGGCTGTATGGCGAATAGCTTATCAATTCGACATCTTGAGTGGTTAAATAGCTCATCGTTTCTGCTGATGTGTGGGAGCTCGCATTGTCGTGATGCAAAATCGTCTTCTGTTATTATCTATCCTTATTTTTTCGAACACTGTTGGCAAACAGATTGTTGTATACCACTCAGAATTATCCGTCCTATGTTCTACTAAAGGCACTGTAGCAACATGGCCGGTTATACCGAAAGAAAAAAACGCAATCATTTTCTTCTTCCACGAACAACTTTTGCTGGATTGGGCTCGTCCTGAAAGACCCATACGGTCGATTACTGTTTTGATTGGGGTTAATATGTAAAGATCCATGATTCGTCACCTGTGACAATGTTATACACTGCCTTCAAGATATCGCAGTTATACTTTTTCAACATCTCTTTGCACCAATCCATACGAGCTTTTTTTTGAGCATTCGTCAAATTATGTGGGATCCAAGGAGAACAAATTTTTTCACGGCCAAATGAACATGCAAATTCTTTTTGGTGCTTGTCATACTAATGCCCAAAGATGCCTCAATCTCACGGTATGTCGGTCTTGCTTAATCAGTTTACGCACAGTATCGAAGGTTTCTGGCAAAGTGACCGAAGTTGGACGTCCTTCACGAAATTCATCCTGGAGCGAACGGCGTCCGAGACTGAAGTCTTTATACCAGCTATCATTGAACAGTTGATGATGCTTCATCGCCAACAGTCTAAACAAGTTTATTTTGAACACTCTTGTCTCGATAACCCTCGCCGAAAATCGTAAAAAATCATCGCAGGAAAATGCTCACGGGATAGTTCTATTTTTTGACTGAGGTGAATTTTTCAATGCACTCACTGTAAACAAAACAATTCGCCCTCAAATGACAAAACATTCTGAGTTATGTTACGCTAAAAAATGTCAAAGTTTACAATGGAAGTTCCAGTTTGCTTCTGGGAACACTAGTATTGTCAGGACCCGAAATATAAATAGCAACCCTCGTATCGATGCAACATACCAAGTATCCGAACGTTCAGAAAACTGCTTGCACAATTGAAGTACTTGTACTTATAGGGTGGGCCATGACGTGGAAAAAGTGTTAAAGATGATAGAAGATTTTTACTAGAACAAAAGTTGGCTAATCGAATGGCATCAAGTCAGTTATAATCGAATTATTTGATTTTTAAAAAAGTACCATTAAAAAAAACAGTCTTTTATTCGGATAAAGGTTAAGTTTTCATCACTAATAATTGGTTGCAACAACAAAAACTATTTGTAAATACTTATACCTTTTTCTTGTTTTATTGGTAGAACCGTTCAAAAAGTTGTAATTAAAGAACGCTGGATATATTTATTATCTTGCGGTTTTTCGAACTCAATATTAATTACGATTATAAACATTTGGTGAGTGCAACCGAAATTTCTCTTTTGCAACCGAATTATTATAGTTCCACCCGATTTTCAATAAGTGTGTATTTCATGTGCCTTTTTTAAAGGGTCATTTTTACATCCTAAAACCTTCGATGTTTGATTTAAATTTAGCCAACTCCTAAATATAAATGCATTATAGGATTTGTAAGGAAATATATTTCTCCATAGTTAAAGGGGACCAATTTGTCAAATTTTGGTAGTTGCAAATTAATCGGTCCCGAGGCCTGAGAGCCCAAATTCACATAAATCCTCAAAAAATAGGGCTTCGTAATAAATTTAATTTGTTTTTTTTTTGTACACATATATATGCCC
This sequence comes from Hydrotaea diabolus, assembly GCA_963513945.1. NCBI lineage: Eukaryota > Metazoa > Arthropoda > Insecta > Diptera > Muscidae > Hydrotaea > Hydrotaea diabolus. The sequence goes on along the minus strand of OY740717.1, from coordinate 57,654,073 downwards.
ATGTTTGACAGGACCTTATTTTCGGGGCCCTGTGGACCATTAGCCCATACGCCAAGGCCTTAAGATAAATCATAAAATTAATGCCACATTCAGATTATTGAGAAAATTTCATTGCAAAAAGTGTGCTGATCTATGGGTCTCCAGGGCCCGTAAATCCAGAGTCGACATTAAGACAAATCAAAAAAGTTAGTTTTTATTGAAATGGGTGAGAAGATTCCACAGTTTTTGACTACCCATATCATTGAGACTAATCGCTCATCGAAAGTGCAGAAATCTGGCTTAAGAGTAAAAATCTTTTCGACAGCTTTTTGAACAAAATTGACAACTATTTTGTAAATATGTGTATTTATTTATTACCTCATATCAAAAATATTTTCAATAAACGGCAGACAATTTTTTTTGTGTAAATACGCGAATTTGTTTTAACGCTAAAAATCAAAAAAAAAAATCGATAAACAACTTACGTTAGTCACTATGTAAAATTTTTTATCACACGATTCCTTATACATTTTTTTGTTAAATTATTTACATTTTTTAATTTAACCAAACAATTTTTTTCTGTGCATATGTCCCCAAACATTAGCGGAATGTCTGTCGACCCCTGGGCCCAATTACCACGCTTAGTCAAGAGATGATGAACGCATTAATGGCTACGAATGCTAAGCAAATATTATTTTAAGTTATCTTTTTTTCTTAGGCGATTTTGAATTTAAATGAGCTTTAAAAAAAGTTATGATAATTTTTTAAAATTTCTGGTTTTATTGGAAAGATTGAACTTTGTGAAGTTTAATAATGGATCACAATATCATTCATATGACTTCTACAACTGGCTCGGCAGTACCTTATTCGATCAACCCAATTTTATAGTACATTTTCGATTGATTCGGGTCGCATCTTTTCAATGGCAACTTCGATTCTTTGAATGCTTTGCGTAACATTTATCCTTAATGGCTCCCCACTGAAAATAATTCAAAGGGCTCAAATCACAGCCTCGAAGCGGACAATTGACATCACAATTTCGGCTCATTATTCGAGTTTCAAATCAATCCGTAAACAATATAGATGGTTGCGTTGGCTGTGACATGTGGCCCTGTCTTGTTGTAACCAAACATCGCCCATGTAATTTTCTTGAATTTTTGGAAACAAATTCGTTCAGCAGGGCACGGTAACACTCACCGTTGACGGTAACGGCGGTTCCTGTCTCATTTTCGAAGAAAATAATCTAATTATGCCGCCATTCCAATTTTTTTCTTTATTCAAGTAGTAAAACATAACAAAGTATATAAACAAAACACAAAATGTTTAGCTCGTTTGTTTTACTTTGGTCTGTTGCTTTTACACATCGAACAGAATAAGTTGAGAAATGGTGTATCCCTTAATTCTAGAATATTTTAAATATTTAGTCTGAGAAGAATTTGTGACATGTATTGCTAATAAATTAAAGAGTTGTCGAAGGAAAATACTACTAATTAAAAACCTTCGTATTTACGATATAACAAATGCAATAATTAAATACCTAAAACATGATTTGAAGCTTTAAATGCAAGATCGTTTTTTTTTTTCAAAATATAACACTGTGGAACATTTTTGGGGTTATTGTCTGGGGGGTGAGAAATTCCAAGTCAGGGTGATGGTACTAAGTCAGTATATTAAAACCCTCAAAGGGTTTTGCGTTCGTATGTGCCAGTTTTTTTTATGACCTTTTACATTTTTTCCTTATCTTGATGTTTTTCGCTTAGTTGTAAAATGTTGGCAAAAACGTAGTTTGACATAGCTCGAGAACGACTAGTTCGATTTTGCTGAAATAAATTGAGAAAAATTAATAATTACATTTTCTTTAATCCATTAATATACTGTTTCTCTACCAAATCAACATTTTTGCAATTAGAAATAAATTTATGAAGAAAATTTTGCCAAAAAAATTTATTTTTTTTTTTTAAAACATATAAATCCCAAACGGAAAAACGTGTAGAGTCTTATAACTTTCACATAAAGTCACATAGCCTATAAACAAAATGCGACATAGATCATAGAAATCGATTAACGCGTTCTGCTTTTATTTACAATTAAGTAACTTCACTTCTGTCTAATATGAACTTCACTTAATTGTAAATAAAAGCAGAACGCGTTGATCGATTTCTATGATCTATGTCGCATTTTGTTTATAGGTTATGTGACTTTACGTGAAAGGCACATACGAACGCAAAACCCTTTGAGGGTTTTAATAAACTGACCTAGTACCATCACCCTGACTTGGAATTTCTCACCCCCCAGATTGGCTGTTGTACTGTGTAATTAATAAAAACCAGATTTAAGAGTGTTTTTGACCTTACAATTTTTGAATAATGAGATCAGGTAAAAGAGGATTATCTGAAAGGAAGCACCGAGCTTTGTAGTTGCTATACATCTGAAAGTTGATGTAGTCGATTTGTGGAATAGTGCCATGATAACCTCAGCATCATTCGTAACAGTTTATTTTGACAGATTTGTAAGGGTTTAATGTGAAATTTTGCGCAATGGCCCCAAATTGGACAGGCGTATAGAATAATAGACTGGAAAACGGAGAATAATAGACAGCAATACTTTATTTGCCACTGACAAATTTGAACTTCTGTTGATCAAAGGCTATAATAATTTGATAGCAATATTGAATTTGGTTTTAACAAATATAATATGATCGCGAAATGTTAGTTTTTTTTCCAGCAAAACTCGCAAATATTTAACATTGTCACACCAAGGGATGTGTAGGCCATATAATTGAATAGAAGAACTGGGAAGATTACAAATGCTTCTCTTTTTAGTGAAAAAGAAAGCTTGCGTTTCGGTTGCATTTAGTTTGATTTTCCATTTAAACATATAGTCGTTGACTTTGTCTAAAGACTTTTGTAATTTTAAAATAATTAAGGTTGGGGAAGAATGCGCTGTAAAAATACCGACGTCATCGGCATAAAGAGCATAGTGGCAGTCAACTAACTTAGGAAAATCAGAGCAGTATAAGATGTACAGAAGAGGACCAATAACAGAACCCTGTGGAACTCCGGCAGAGATTGGCATAGTAGTAGAAGGGAATTCATAATAGAAACTTGAAAGAAACGGTTGCTCAGAAAACGTTTGATAAGCTTTATGAGGCTCAGAGGAAAACCAAAATTAACTAATTTATAAATTAGACCGCTGTGCCAAATAGAATCAAAAGCCTTTTCAACGTCTCACAAAACTAAACCAGTCGATTCTTTTCTGTCAAAACTATCATAGACATATTTACATATTCTTTTGACTTGAAGAGGAGTGCTATGCGTTCTTCTAAAGCCAAACTGTTCATTAGGGATAATAGAGTTTTCGGTAATTGAAGATTGGAGTTTGTCCCTAATAATATCTTTCCAACACTACTGAGAAGTTTTATTGGTCTATAACTATACAACAGATTCGAAGGCTTTCCGCTTTTTAAAATGAGAATAATTTTAGCTCTCTTCCTTAGATTTGGAAAGTAATGCAGCTTAATGCAGCAATTGAAGATGTAAGTTAGATATTTAACGACTGCTTTTGTTGATTGAATAATAAGTGTACTTTTTATTCTATCAATACCACAAGGTTTCTTTTTGGTAATCTCTTGATAGCCTGAACAACATGGCCTGTATCAACAAATTCAGAGTCTGTTGATTCCACTTTTTCTGAGATATGGTGATTTCCTTCAAATTCCTTTGCTAAAGCATTACACTTCTCTTGATTTGTGACTAATAGTTCACTGTGATGTTTCAATGGAGGTAAACATGGATGTCTCTTTCTTAAAACCTTTGAAACATTCCAAAAGGATTAATATTTTACTATTCCACTTGATATTTCTAAAATTAGATATCATGGCTCGGATATTGCTGGTAAGATTTTTTACTATTGTATAATCACATGGTTGTCTGTATTTTCTCCACTGGCGACTATAATAATTTTTAATATTTATTATATTAATAATATTTGCTGGTAACTTCATATAATTATTTGTATTTACTTTTTTGGGCACAAACAGATCCTCGGCGTTGATTAACTTTTGATTAAGAAATGAAATATTGTAGTCGACAGTAGCCGGGCTTATTGTTGCATAGTGTCCTTTTCGAACTCCCTGTTCAAAAACGACCTGTACCCAACCCAATTAGCCATTGAATAGTCAAATTCACCGTGACAGCTAGGAGACGGAATAAAATTTAACTCAAATTTAACTGGTAAATGATCAGAACTGAGTTTGTATGTAGCAACTGGCTGAGAAATGCGATTTGGGATGTTAGTTAAAACGATATATACTGTCGAGGGAGATGACCTATTTGATGCCGGGACATATGTGGGATCATTGCTACTAAGTATCGATATTGGAAAAAAGCATGTCAAGTCCTAAAGAATATTTCCATAGCTGTTAGCCCGTTGACATCCCCAATTTCTGTGCCTGCTGTTAAGGTCACCGTACATCAGATTTGAATTTGCACTGGCGTTCCGGCAAGCTAGAGCCACCAGGAAAGTAAATACTATACAATTTAATATTACCAGTGTTATTTGATGAAATTTGTATACCAATATTTTCAATTAAATCTGTTTTTACAGTTGACAATTCCGAATATGAAATAGATTTTTTAACTAAGATTGCTTTGATCAAATAACTTATCATTATACTTCAGCCATGTTTCCGACAACAATCAAATATCAATATTTTCTCTTTTAAGGAAATCAAATAGTTCAATGTATTTATTGCGAATGCTACGGCAGTTCCAAAATATAATTTTTAAATCTTCGCAGGTCATTATTTATTATTATATAAATACTTTATAGCTAACTGTGCTATGACATTAAACTGTTAATGTTTATTAGAACAATTTCTTAGTCCACCAACAATTTCTATAGTAAGATTTGTAATCTCTTTTTCACTGAACAAATCGGTTGAGAGGCTGTTATCTGTTCCTGCTGGTTTCCAATTTGGATTAAATCCTGGATTCGTTACAGATGAAACTTTTTGGCAAGAATTAACTGCTGGGAAAAAACTACTTTGCAGATTAAAGGTGTTATTGGAACGTTGAGCGGGCAAGTATTTTTGTCGTCTTCCGTCTTTATTTTTAATTTTTTCTCGTATTTCTAAATAAATTTTCCGATTTGGACAAGTAGCAAACGTTGACTTATGGTTGCCATTACAGTTGGCACAACGCAGATAATTATTAGATGTACAATTATTGGTGAGGTGATTACTAGCACAATTGGAACATTTTGGGTTTATTGAGCAAAATTGTTCACCGTGCCCAAACATTTGGCATCTGTGACATTGAATAACTCTGTTTTTCATTCTTCTTTGGAAATCCCATTTTACAATGATTCGAAAGAGAGACTTGAATTTTTGGCGTAGATCAAATAATCTCACAGTTCCTCGCTCAAAACATACTATAAACAGAGTGTCTTCAAAGTTGCCATATTTTTTGTCACTGATTTTACTTAAGTGCATTTAAAACCAAGATCGATCAAAGCTGATTTCACCTCATCAGCTGATCTGCCTTCTAAGCCGTACATGACAACTTTAAACTTTCGTGTCTCTTTACTTTCGTGAGAGTAAAATTGATACTTGGTCATTGAGTGTGGAGGTTATTACGAGGGCGGTTCGGAAAGTTCTTAGCCTATCAATGAAAGAGAACAGTTAGTTTTTCAAAAATATTTTTATTTTCAATATAATCTCCTGAAACTTCAATACACTTAGTCCAACGCTTATCTAGCAATTTTATCCCTTGATTAAAATAGTTTTCCTCAAGGTCTTCAAAATAGTGGTTTACAACTGTACTCGTAAATAATATGTTTTCAAGTCATCACACCAATTGAAATTTTTTGTGTATAATAATTTGTTATTTGATTCTTGTTTAAAGCATCTTGGAAAACTTTCACATTTTGACCCAGCACTTCTATTGGTGGTATTGAAATATTTTTGGTAGTTTCACGGACATAAACACTGTCAGAATCATCCATATCTTGTTCGCCACCTTAATTGTCTGCCAATGCTTGAAGTGGTAACCAATAATTTCTCCTTGAATTCATGGAGTTTGAAGTCTTCTGCACTTTCGATGACGACATTTCGCCAACATCATTATTAGAAGCTCGTTTTTCTTAGTTCTTTTTGCAAAAAGTGTCACTGCACCTAACACTCACAGATTTTACGTCTGTTACGATAGTACAATTCGAACTGCCATCTTAAAATCCACACCAAACAATGACTCGTTGTGGATGCATTGGCTTTTTAATAGTGAAGTGTGGTTTCTTTGAAGCCCATATGTGGCAATTTTGCTTATTGACATAGCTACCGAGATGAAATCGGCTTCATTTGAAAAATATTTTTTCGGTAAAATTATTCATCTTCTGCAAAACAATCTTCAGCCCATTGGGCGAAGAGAGAAAGCATCGCAAACAAGAAATTTGAAAAAATTATCACTACAGTTTAACAGCCGATTAAATTTAAAATTTTTAATGACACTTTTTGTCAAATATTTGAAAAATCTGAACGTACCTTCAAAAACGTGGTATTATAACGGGTGATAAATCTAGAGGTATTTTTTTCAATAGGGATTTCTTCACTGATTACGCGTGAGTTGTGTTAAACTTTATTTTTTTTCTTTTCAGTATTGTTTGCCATTTGATCATAAAAAGACTTACACCGCGAAAACCACGGTGTGTGTCATTAACGCCACACCGGTCGAAAAGCTCGACGGGTCATCCAAAATTGAACCCTCCGAATGGACACTCCGAGGCGTAGTTGCGGCCAGCATTTGGAGGAAATTATATTCAAAAAATAAATTTCATAAAATGTCCATTCGAATTAACAATAAAGATTCCTAATTTCCATTATAATTTTTCTATTTTTTTATTTTAAAAAAATACCCTTAGATTGATGACCCTATACATAGAAATTAGAATTGATACCCAAAAAGGTAAAACTTAATTAAATATCAAAAGAAGTGCGGGTTTATACGTACGCTTATTTCTTTCTTTCTTATAGTCGCAATCATTCCATGTATTACAATATTTGAAACTCTTATTAGTTTTCGATATATATAAAACCACATCAAATTCTGTGCGAATTTTAATTTTTCGATTAAGTGTTTTAACATTGTGCATTTTATGCATATTTGTCATTTTTTTTTTGTATATACTTTGCATTTATTTTGCATATTTTTGATATGTACTTAATTTTTTTTTATATTTGTACTACAAAGTTTGGTTCCAATCGGATGAAAAAAAAAACATGACAAAATCCGAGGTATACTTATAAGTACCGTAATTTCTACTAATCTATTTGGAAATCCTTACATAAAAGCTTTTTATTAACAATAAGCGACCAGTTTCACTTACTGAAAACTGGAGTTGTCCTGATGGAAAGTATCTGGTGACCACTTCAAGATACAATTACTACCCAATACATGGTTTTGCTATTTTGTCTAACATCGCTATAGGCGATATGGTGCTCCATCTGCGCCATATGCACCATACAGCTGGCAAAATGCAGTGCCGAAGGAATGGGGGCCTCGTCGTTATTAAGCTTTAAATTTATGGTCATGTGCGCAAATAAATGATTTGGGAATACTGGTTTTGAAGCCAAAAACACATGGACCCACCAGCGTGCGTATATGTGTACATGTGTGTGTGTGTGTTTTTTTTTAAACATATAACAATTTTTAATTGAGTCCAAACCTGAATTCTTGGGAAAAACCTGGGGAGCCCGAGATACGAATATGTTGGCTGGCTGTATTCTGGTCTCTACGGTTAATTGTTTAAAAAAAGGTTACGATTTTGTCCCTGCCGTTGGCTGGCAACAAATACCATTTTTTGTAGTTGTTTTTTTATGTTTGTTGGATTTTCCCTTTAAAAAAAACGCAATTTCAGTGAATGGTTTTCATTAAACCTTATTTCGGGAGATATTACAACGCAAGCTCGACGTGACGTAAAGTCCAAAGCCCACTTGATGATGTGAACCGCATTTCGTTTATTAAATTCTAAGCATTCGCTTTTCTGTGGCCATAAAACTGGGCAAAAGATGTAAGTAAGGCGAAGGTGCAGGGAGGGGAAGAAAATGAAATCTTAAACCTTAAGGCATTCGCCGGGTTATGACATGAATGAAAATATCCTTAAAACCGTTCAACGCACGCAGCATGTTTTGTGGGTTTCTTAAATGACTTGTGACCAAAAGACCAACCGCCGCCAGTGTAACGGGCAGCGGGGGCAAAATGCCGAAAATAAATTGAATCAAATGGATTTTTGGGAAATTTCATTTGTTTTTTTTTGTTGTTTTCGTCTTTGGCGAAGGTTAATATTTTGAAATGTTTTGACAGGAGTCGTCTACCGCCACCAACAACACCCTTCAGTCAAGCCATTCAATCAAGCGAGACAGGGATACCAGCCGGCCACACACACACACACACACATTGGTGGATGGTGGCTGGTATTAATAATGCACCCCTTGTAGTAGAGTTTTGAGAGCGTTAGCGCCCCCCTCCGACAAACAAATAAATAAAACAAACATTTAAAATTTAATTTCGCATGTAATGAGGCGGCTTCTGTTGCCATGTTTGCTTGTTTGTTTTCATTTATAGCTCAAGGAAAACTGTTTGCATTTCCCCGCCACGAGATTGATGGACGCGAGGCGGTGGCCAATAATGAAATCGTTAAAACTGCCTAAGAAAGGCAGTGCATTTTAAACGCCACTCCAGGCAGACACATTTCCAGCATCACCACAAGTGCGTAAATTACGACGGGTATTTAAGCAATTCGGTGGCTACAAATAGCGCGATGATATCCATTAAACAAGAAACAATAGCGATTTTTCTTTAAAATGTAATAATCACCATAATTGTCCCACATACGATGGATGGGTAAGTATGGCAACGCTAATTTGCCAATTCGCCATTTGCAGATGCATGAATTGCTTCTTTTTTTAAGCGTCGAGTATGTGGTTGCATTACTTTGATTACACGGCAAAGTGGGCAAGAAGAACACACGCACACACACATGAGCTTAACAATAGATACAAAGATGGGCAACATCCTTAATAGTCCTCCAATTCTATTATCAACTCGAGCCAACAACAATCAAGTAGAGCAGCCCAGCATCATTTTCAACACCAGTACAAACGCCAGTGCCAAACACCAGCATCACCAACGCCATCGTCGCCGTAGTCGTCATCATCATGAAATCCATTAGTGTATGCCTCATTAAATCAGGAATAGCCTCCATTTTGCTAATGGAAAAAAATTCTCATCTTCAATAGTTCTAACGCGCATCAAATTCGGCATTACCACGAGAGTACACAAATCAACACAAGACCCACCCAGACCATACAAGGAAGGCAGCAGAAGGCAAATATGCCTTTAGTCCTCCCTACCTCGCCTGGTCCCGGCTCAAAAATACATGCCAAGCATCATCGCAGCACATGTCTGCCAGAGTGAACAAATGAAAGCGCGCCAAAAAAAAAAAGAAAAAACCAACCAACAGAACAGCCCAGAAATCCCCAGCAAAATAGGTGAAGTCTTAAACATCGTTCGCAAGAAGAGGATATTTGCATATCCATACAACTGCTGCACCGCCAACGCCGCCATTTGGGCAAATCCTCCAACAGCTCCATCCCATCAAAGGCATGGACAAAGATTCGTGGCAGCAAGAAGCATTTACTCTCATTCCTCGCCATGTGTACTTATGCCAATAAGGAGCGATGTTTTTTTTCTCGAAAAATTGGAAATAGCGCACAATTTCCCTAATTGGCAACGACAACGAACGAAAAAGGAATTCTCATCACACCACACGGACGGAGAACACGAGGGACAGACAAGAATTTTAAGATTGGCACAACAACAACAATGAAAATGCTTGAAAAGACCATCAACACCATCAGTTTCCCGTTCTTTGCAAATCGTATGTGAAACACCAGGCGTCAGGCTATACCGCCCGTACCAGGGAATGCGCAGTTTTAAGCAATGCAAGGGCTGTTATAAAAGTTCTAAAACAAATACAAACTAAACACTAGGAGATCTACCTAATTATCTTCCAATTTTATAAGGTTTCCGAAATATTAGGGGGTCATGGACGAATTATCTCAGTATTGAGTAGAAACTAGCACAGAAAGAGAGGGATTTTAATAGCTATTACGAGTAAAATTCCTCTTTTTGACAGCTGATTATTTTGACGTTCCAGGTGGCAACTCTGTTGTCACTCATAGACTCTATTTAACTCTGAGGTAAAACGCCATCTAACGAATATATCGGTAAACTAAGTGATCAATTGATAGAAGTTTTTGCAAAACGGCTCTGCAGTGAATCGACATATCCTGTGCAATGCCGATAAGCGCATTCGAGCAAGAATGCTTCTGCTGTGAATGTGGCTGAAAGATAAAAACGATCGAATCCATGCAACGCGTTATCCACTTCGAGGTTCCCTACTTTCTTAAAGAAAAACACACAGAAAATTCAAATTGAATGGGGAATGTTTACTTATATAATCATATGAAAGGACATTCTTTGGCATTTATGTTTGAAGGTTATGTCTATCAAATGTTGGCCGCGGCTAAGTCTCAGGTGATCCATCCGTTGAGTCCAATTTTCGATGACACGTTCGAGCATTTCGACTGGTAACTGTAGGGTTGCCAGACGGGTTGAAATGAGCTGGATTTTCCAGATATTTTAAGTCAAGTCCAGATTAAAGATATTCCACAATTAATCCAGCTAAATCGAAATTGTCAAATTTAAAACGTATACATTTGTTGACTACTTGAAATGATTCAAATGCTTTGTACACACTTTCAACATTTCCCTCTGATCAGACTAATTGTTTGCACAACCCTACACATTAGTACATCTCGTATTGTGCGCACTCATCACCATCAAAGTGTGAACATAAAACCTGCGTGTTATCCCTATCCACTCATCAATGATCTGTTGGCGCAGCACCGATAGTTTGACAATAGACAACATTTGATAGGCAGTAAACAAAAATATTAGCCGTTTGGCACTTTGTTGGCCAGCAGTAAAACGTTTTTTTTTTGCAGAAAGGATAAGAAAATTGTCGGAAATTACTCTGGGATTTTGTCACATACAGCATATCTGACAATGAATAATTTGTGAAGACGATACGAAGCATTCCTCAACAACAGTTGTTGAGGAATGCTTCGTAGAAGGTGCTTCGGAAGCTTATTTGTATTTTGTTCATAATGTAATGCATGAATTCCATTCAACTCTATTAGCCCTGGAAAGTGACTCGTGCACAATTTTGGAGTTACGAGTATATGACATAATGAATAATCTTAAGAGCAATCTACAATGTCGAGTAACTGATTCTTTTTACGGCAGCAAAGTTAGGTCAATTTTAAAACACATGTCTTCCAACGAAAGACAGAAGTTTAAGGCAGAAGCAAATTTATTTCTAACAAGAGCTATTATTTACTTAAATCAGCGATCTAATTTTGAAGACAATTCGCTTCACAATCAAATATCAGTTTTAAATCTAAAAAAATTATTTTTGTCATGGGATCAATTATCCAACCTTCCAAAACTTTTGAATATTTCGCATTAAATTGCTAACGATAAATTGTATTCTGATTTTTGTGTTCTTCGCAAAGTATTTGACCAATTGCCCAAAGATATCTCAATTGATAAGATATGGTCTAATTTTTTTAAAACATGTAATAAAAGCAATCTTGAAAATTTATATAAAATAATATCATTTGTTATTTCAATTCCAGTCAGCAATAGTTGTTGTGAAAGGGTACTTAGTATCTTAGATAGTTTATACTCAAAAGAACGGAATAGAATGTCAATTGACCTAAAAAAAGCGGAACTTTTATTTAAAACTTTAATTAAACTTTGCCTTCACCTGAAGGAACAGAATTAATAGGTTCTGCTTCTAAAAGTGCACAATATATGTGGCAAAATAAATAGATGCACACATTTAGCTTGATCTCTCATATTTAATACAATTTAATGAAAAGACTGAATTATAAATGTTTTGTTTATTTTTTATATAAAGGGTGTTTTTTATTGGGGTATAGAACTTTAAGTTGGCATCACTTTTTTAACTGGCGGCCATTTTGTCAGATGTCAAGTGCTTAATATTTAGTTTGGTTTGCCATTTCATCATGAACAGGTTGACAAAACAAAATGGGCCGAAAATGAGATTCATCTCGATGCTGATTTTCATCACAAAATTTTGTTCAGTGATGAGGCTCATTTTTGGTTGAATGGCTACGTCAACAAGCAAAATTGCCGCATTTGGAGTGAAGAGAATCCACATGAGACCCTTGAGACGCCATTACGTCCACAAAAACTGACTTTTGGTGTGCTCTATGGGCTGGTGGAGTCATTGGGCCATACTTCTTCCGAAATAATGCTGGAGAGTCAGTTACCGTTAATGGAGACCGGTATAGAGCCATGATAACCGACTATTTTGTTCCCGAATTGGATGGCATGAATGTGGATGAGTTGTGGTTCCAACAAGACGGCGCTACATGCCACACAGCGCACGTCACAATCGAATTATTGAAGGAAACATTCGATGATCGCATAATTTCGCGGAATGGACCTGTCAATTGGCCACCAAGATCGTGTGATTTGACACCATTGGATTATTTTCTTTGGGGATATGTGAAGTCACTCGTCTACGCCAACAAACCAGAAACACGTTAGGGGACTTGGAAGCCAACATTCGTGGCGTTATTGCCAACATACGGCCCCATATGCTCGAAAAAGTGGTTGAAAATTGGACCTGTAGAATTGGCTTTATTCGAGCCAGCCGCGGCGGCCACATGCCCGAAATCATATTTAAACATTAATGGCATAAAATTATCCTTCCAATAAAGCCAAATTGATGGACATTAAAACGATTTTCTTGTATTTTATTTCAATTCGAAGTTCTATACCTCAATAAAAAACACCCTTTACGAGTATTTTTACTTAAATACAACATAAACAGAATCTTCGCATCATATGCATGTTTTTTATTTTTCAAGATTTTTCTCCTAAAATCAAACTAAATTTTTCCAGATTCCATATAAAAGACAGTTTGTATCTGGCAACCCTAGGTAACTGGCGAATGACCCGCGTGATGTTTTCCAAGGCATGAATCGAAGCGGGTTTGTCCGCATAAACTTTGGACTTTACATATCCCCACAATAAAAAGTCTAACACGACCTTGGTGGCCAATCGACCGGCCCAAAACGTGAAATTATCTGCTCACCGAAATGTTCTCTCAATAAAACCATTAATTGATGCGATGTGTGGGAAGTGGCGCCGTTTTGTTGAAACCGAATGTAGCCGAGATCACGAGCTTCAATTTCAGGCATCAAAGTCGGTTATCGGCACGATAACGGTCGCCATTGACGGTTACGATCTCACCGGCATCATTTGAAGAAATATGGACCGATGATTATACTGTCCCACAAACCACACCAAACCTTTGTTTTTTCAGGATAAAGTGGCAGCTCTTGAACCTCTTCTGGTTGCTCTTCGTCCCAAATGCGGCAAATTTTTTAAAAAACCCATTGAGCCAGAAATTGGCCTTATTGCTGAACAAAATTTGGCTCGAAAACGTCGGATCTTCTTGGAACTTTTCAAGAGCCCATAGAGCGTAGCGATGTCGCTTGGGAACATCGGGCGGCTTCAGTTCTTGCACAAGCACAATTTAAGATCTCGACGTTAAATGCTCCAAGTCGTTAAATACGTCAGTCCGAGTTGCTGTGAACGGCGCCGAATCGACTCTCCACGGCCTTGGTGTACACTCTCAGCTACGGCCGCTACATTTTCTTCACTGCGTGCTGGACGTGGTCTATTCGGTCGAATATTATCCAATAATGATTGCTGGGTCTTGCTGGGTGTTGCGACTAGTACGCTCAGTAGGCCGATTATGTTGATCATAAGTTGAACGAAGTGCACGAAACACATTTCTCACAGAACGCGAATTTTCGTAATAAAGTTGAACGATTTGTAAACGTTGTTCAGGCGTAAGTCTTTCCATGATGAAATGCCAAACAATACTAAACAAAAATAACATGACAGCATGACACGACTCACACGTGATCTGCCCAAAAAGTCTACTGAAAAAAGTATCTCTACTTGGATTATCCATTAGAACCCTGGCCATAGAAATTGCGGAAATTAAACCACCCTACATTCACTGATTGGATCTCCACACACAGCAAACAAACTTGTTGCCACAACCGTACACGTTACTTTAAGTAGATCAACCGATACAATCGGTTGAGGAGACAAACTATCGGTAACCCCAACTAAAAAAGATTATTATTGGAAGTGAATTTTTACATGTATTGTTTTAGTTTTTTTGATTATAAACAGTTTTTCAATTCGGTTCGCATTTTAGCAAACATTTGTTAAGTAAATTGTATGTATTCAGAATATCTGGATAATTTTTAAGTTTCAATACAATATGTAATACAACTGATTACAGATGTTAACTGTCGCACATTGCATTGTGATGACACCTATTATAAAGATATGTCAAGATAACGAAATATTTAGAGGTTAATTAACTATTGACTAGATTAGTTACAATAAATTCAAGATAAAACGCATTTTTATATCGATGATGATAATGCTAGAGGTTCTGTATTCTGAACTCTTACAATTCGTTGGTACATTTGTATAATGCTAGCCGTAATCCGGTGCGCTGTGCTACCACAAAACATGCTTTTAGAGAAATAAATAGAAGAAACGCAGTACGGGCTGCTATATATATTTCTGGCCTAATAATGAAAATGCGAATATTTATCATCAAAAATGGTTTTATTGTTTTTCAAAGTATTCTCCAGCATGATTTATACACTTTTGCATGCGCTCAAACCTATTGTCGAAGCACTTTTTCCTCTCCGATTGAGACACCTCCAAAATATGGTTTTTGAACGCTGCAACAGCATCTTCTGGCGACGAAAATCGTTGACCTATAAAAAGTTGTAATTGGGTGCCAAGTCAGGGCTGTACGGAGGATGACCAATCAATTTGACGTTTTGGCCGGTCAAAAAGGCGCTGGCTTTAGCCGCTGTGTGAGAGCTCGCATTGCCATTGTTGTGTACAATGATTCGTCTTGTCTTCTCTTGTTCGCTTTTCCAATCTCTCCGAAGACTTCAGGCAAACAAATTGCGGTGTACCACTCAGAATTGACCGTCCTACGTTGCTCAAGCGTAACAGTCACCAGATGACCAGTTTTGCCGAAGAAACAGGCGACCATTTGCTTCGAAGTGCTTATTCCACGAACAACTTTTGTTGGATTTGGCTCGTCTTCGAAGACCCACACGGTCGATTGCTGTTTTGTTTCGAGCTAATACGCATAGATCCATGATTCGTCACCTGTGACGATCTTATAAACGTCTTTTGAAGCACAGCGATCGTATTTTTTCAAAATTTCTTTGCACCAATCGAGACTAGCCTTTCTTTGAGCGATTGTCAAATTGTGCGGGATCCAACGAGAGCAAACCTTTTTTACGGCCAGGTGTTCATGCAATATCGAATGTATGCTGGTGGAAGAAATGTCCAAGGATGTCTCTACCTCACGGTATGTGGCATGAAGATCTTGCATTATCAGTTCACGCACGGCATCAATGTTGTCTGGCACAACGGCCGTTTTTGGACGACCTTCGTCTTTGAGCGAGCGTCGGCCACAATCAAATTCATTAAACCAGTTTTTCACAGTGCTTTAGGATGGTGCTTCACTGCCATACAAAGATTTGAGTTCATCGATGCACTCTTGTCGTGATAATCCACGTCGAAAGTTGTGAAAAACGATCGCACGAAAATGTTTACGAGTTAATTCCATTTTTTTTGCCAAATTGATTTTTTCAAGTCACTGTAAACGCTACAAACGATGGTCGTAGGTCAAAACGTTCTGAGTACGTTTATGCTAAAAAATGTCAATCTTCCCAATGGAAATGTCAGATGGCGCCAAGCAACACTTTGTTTTGCCTAGGCCAGAAATAAATATAGCAAGACTTATATACCCACCATAGCATACTGCGTTTGTTCCAAGACGTTCGACTTATAATTATGGGACTAACAGCGCTCTTGAAAAAGATTCGTGAGTTTACATACAATTGGTACGAGTTTATGTTCCAAGTCTGATTTTTAAAATAAAATACCTAACGTTTTCTGGTCATTTAAAATTTTTAAATGTGTGGGCGGAGCCACGTCCCTTTTTACACTTGTGTACTTACAGAAATTTGACAGATATTACAGAAATTTTCCGATGCACACTATAAATTTCATTCTGCCAAACGTTTTTTTCTCTTTAATTGTATTTATTCCAAACCCCATTTTTCATAGCTAAATATTTTATTAGTTGTGGCCGTTTAATATTTTTGAATGTGGCGATGCTACGCCCTTCAGTAATGCATCCAATATCTGTGTAAATTATATTGCATAATACATCTCAGCTAAAATAGGGGGCGTGGCAACGCGTACTCACCCCCCCCCCCCCCCCCAAACGAATGAGTACATATAATGAATATGATGTTCCCACCTCTTAAAGTTTATAAGCTTTGAGTGTGTTAAGTTACGGATAAGTGGGCGGAGCCACACCTCTATTTAAAATCGTATTTGTTTATAATATGTGAGAATAATCAGGTCCACCGTAACAATCTGTAAAAATTTCAAGACCATTAAAGTGGCGATACACTTGCCACTTTTCGCCCGAAAATATTTCTTTACTCACTTATAGTACGAGGGTCAACTTCCCTCGTAGTTGTATGAAATGCAACACTACTGCCATCAAGTATCATCTGTTAATATACTACTGTCAAATTTTGAGGGGGTTCCAACATTTCGTTTGTGTTCAACAGCTGTTCAAAACAGACAACCTCGTTGATTTTGTTAAAAATTGGAAAAAGTGAATTTCCAAAGCAGTATTTTTTGCGGAAAAATACGTCAAACAAACTAAGGAAATGCTTGATAAATACTATGGGGACTGCACCATCGATTTTAATAAAGCGGTTTACTGACCCTAGTTGTGGTCGCACAAGTACAAATAACGCTGAACGATCTGGACGGCCACTTGAGGTCAATAAACCCGAAAAAGGCCAAAAATCTATATTATGGTGTTGGCCGATCGAAGAGAAAAAGTGCATGAGATTGTTGATGGCATACGCATTTCATATGGCAGTGTTTTGTTTACGAACCGGAGGTGTGGAATCTTCATCGATACAAGTAGCCCGCACTACAAGCTTGCACGATTCGCCATCTCTGGCGCGTACGTTCTAAACCACAACCCCACACTTCAACCAACTTATCCCATATTCTACGGATTTGGCCCCCAGTGACTATTTCCTATTTCCAAACCTAAAACAAAGGGCTCAGTGGAAATAGATTCAGCTCCAAAGATGAAATTTTTGATCAAACAAATGCCTACTTTATGAACCTCAAAAAATCCAATTTTTTGGAAGGGATAAAGAATTGGGAAAACGTTGGACCAAGTGTATTGAGCTAAAAGGAGATTATGTTAAAAAATAGTTTTTTTGTTTGCAAGAAAAACTTTGTTTTATTTGAAAAGTCATGGAATTATTCATCTGCCTTCGTAAACCAAAATTCCAAGATTGCAACGCAAAATATTCTCTTGTAACGAATTTGTATAGTTCAGGCCGATTTTTTATTCTTTTGATTTAAGAGATGTTTTTTATTCGTATTCTAATGATGAAGGAAGAACGTATTTGGTTAAAATCCAGTTCATAATTTACTCGCTAGACCCGATTCGCATTTTGTCGCGGGAACAGATATTTAATCGAACTCCCATTTCTTTTCTTGGTTAACCCTTTTGAACCAAACCAAGAGCCAACCGATCGAATCGAAAGAGTTAAGTTTACTACAGAAGTTTAAGGTTCCAACCTATAATTTTTAATGGAAATGGCTAAGAAACTATGTATTACACAAAATATATACTGACCTTGGCGAAACACACGATAAGATGCAACCTAATCCAGTTATTTGGTTATAACAATGACTCAGTTTGTTATAACCACCTGGTATTGATAATAACTCCATACAACTATAGTTGTGGCAACTAATAACTTGACGATTCTTCATTGACATAACCGTTTCATTAGTTGTACGTATTTTAATACAATCGTAGTTATCATATTTTAGTAGCTCGAACCATTTAAACATTACAACTGCAAAACGTTGATACATGCATCAAAAAGTGTTTTTGCTTAACCGAATTTTAGAGATTCGAACTGATTTTCACCAAATGTTTTCTGATGCAAACTTCCCAACCAACCCCCGTAAAAACCTAATTTGTTTGCCAGAGCAATGCATTTTTTTCGCATACATAGTAATGCAACCATTAAAATTCGCATTACTTAGCATCCCCCCGCCGCCATCGTTCACTCACTTGATGCATAAGAAATCAGCATTTTAAATGACTAACATGGCTCCTTCAATGACGATGTTGTCAACGTTTCTGGAATAAATTCCACGCAAGTAAGCACATGCGGAATATGTTCGTTCAACCATTCGCATGTAGGTATGCATGTTAAACAACTCATTTGTGAATACTGAATATCCGAATACCATTAAATCACCCAGTTCGGCGCACAGTGGGGGAGATGTTAAATTGAGCGGTTTTTTAGGGTTTTTATTTATTTCAGTCTATGGAAGTACAAATTCCTTACAGACTATTTCTTACATCTAAAAGTAAATTAAATCTAAGTTATTAATAAAATAACGTCACGAATCAAACAAATCAATGTTCTGATTGGAGATGCTATTGAACTCTTTCATTGCTCTAGTTATAGGTTCATTAATAGAATAATTCGTTCTATGAACAGGTAAACAAAACAAGTTAAAGCGCCGCAAAGTTCTAGTAGGAAAACAAAAAACGACTAGTGCCAACAAACACGATGAATCTATCGAGCCAGAAACCAATTTATGAAGAAAATCTTGAGATAATAAGCTTCTTCTATTGTCCAGCGTTTTCAAATGAATTAACCTACATTTTTCTACATATAAAGGCTGAGGTTGAGCAAAATAAGTTGAGCGAATAGCAAACGTATAAATCTGTTTTGAATTTTTTCAAGTCTACAAATGTGAATTGAATAAAAGGGATTCCAGATTAAGGAAGCATATACTAATTTAGTTCTAACTAAAGACGTATAAACTACCTTTACTGTGTATGGATCCACAAAATCTCTACAATTCCTTTTAATAAAAGCTAACAGTGGGTATGCTTTTGGTACAGTAGAATTTATGTGATTTAAATAAATATTACTCCTAAATCAACCATTTCATCAGCCTTAACTACTTTATTTTATGATCATTAAGCATATAGTCATATATAAGCGGATTTCTGCGTTTAAAATATGAATCCTTGAAACATTTCATAACATTAATTTCCAGAAAATTCTCCGAACACCATTTAGCAATACTCAGTACATCATTTTGCAAACGAAATACATCTGCTATGGATTGAATGCACAAAAATAATTTTATATCATCGGCATAGAGCAAAATTTTTGACCACATTATACAAGATGAAATATCATCAATAAAAAGAATAAAGAGCAACGGGCCTAGAATACTTCCTTGAGGAACAGCAGAAGAAGCAATATAAGCGTATGAGTTCACATACCCAACAGATACAAAACTGATTCTATTAGATAAATATGTAGTTAACCATTTTAGAAAAATTCCATAAAAACCAATTAACCTCAACTTATGGATAAGTAGATAAATCTGTGTAAAAAGTATCTACTTGACAACCTTGTTCAAAACTAGAAATGCAATACTGTTAAAAAACCGCTAGATTTGTAACAGTAGATCGACCTCTAATAAAACCATGCTGAAATGGTGATAAGATTGCTTTAACAGCAAAATACATCTTATCAAATATAATATATGTATATTCAAAAACTTTTGCACTATTACACAATTTCGAAATAGGTCTGTACCTCGAAACGATATCTTTTGATCCAGATTTATAAACAGGCGTAGTTGATGCAATCTTTCATTTATCAATAAAAACTCCCTGTTTAATCGAACTATTAAACAAAAAAAGCAAAGGAAGAACAAATATAAAGCAAATGTTTTAATGAAAAATCCACAAAGGCCGTTAGAATCAATCCTAAAGGTCGATTTTAGTCTACTTATACTGTATAACTCTAACATACCAAAACTAAGAGGAGAAATAGAAAAATGCATTCGACTATTTAAGCAAACACCCGGTTCAGAACTGACTAGAACTGACGAAATCAGCAAATAGATTTACAGTTTCAGAAGTACAGTTTGAAGTTTAATCATTAAAAAACATCCTAGAAAGATATTCAGAACTAGTTCTTTTAGAATTTACATACTGCCAACACAACTTTGGATTACTTTTGATATTAGTTTCAAAATTAAGAATATATTTTTTTTATAAAAACTTATTCAAAAATTAAACTCAGGCAAGGTGCGCTCATAACATGCCTTATAATTTAAACAACCAGTGGCTTTTGTTAATAATTTACTTATAAGTAAAGGTAGCTATTGTAGTCTTGAAATATTCCATATAAGTTGCACCTTTATTTTATAAACAGTGAAAAGATTTCTAAGAAGCTGTGAAAGTTACCGAAGCAATTCAGGTATAAATAAACAGAAAGGTTTGAAATTTAATTATGGATTACCTCGACCCTGCCAATCGTTGAGAAATAATTAAAAATACAATCGGAATTTTTTTGCAATTGTTAAAAGGCATTGCGAATAGCTTTGTAATATCGGTCGTTATAATGTTTTCGCAAGTAATTTGTCGCATTGTATTTCCTGCATAATATGAGTACATGCAAACATATTTTTAACATATTTTTTTCTCCGTATACGTGTTATCATTTGTACGATAACTAGCAACTAATACGAGTAATAATTCTGTGTTAAAAACGTTCAAAAACTTTTTAAGACAGAATATATGTTCTTCCAAAAACATATGATATTTCAGTATGCAGGAATGTAGTTCCAAACATAATTTATGCTTGTGAAATACCCATTATGCTGAATTACAAACATAAATACAGGGTTTTTTATTTAGGACATAACAATTTTATATATTAATAAAACACAGTATAATTAAGATATATAGTTCAAATTTATTCCAGGTGTAGCGCAAATGTTACATTTTAAGGATGAAATTCAATTTCTGTCATATGACCACCACGAGCCCGTATACAACGATATATTCTTTGAATCCAGTTTCCCACCACTCTTGCACACATTTTTACCGGATCGTTGTCAATTTCAAGATGCATGTTGTCTCTGAACTCGTCTAAAGTTGTTTGTAAAAACATTATCTATAGGTAGTGACTAGCGCTTTCCAAAAAGGCAAACGCCTTCCAAACCAGGGTAAAACTGTGGTTTGGAAACTATTAGACCTGCTTACATTTTAAGATGATCTCCTCTAGGTCATAGCTCTCACACATCGGCTCAAACCAGCGCCCTTTTGACCCGGCAAATCGTCGAATTGATGGGTCATCCGCCGTACAGCCCAGACTTTGCACTCAATGGCTTCTTTTTATTCCCGCACATTAAAAAAATGCATGGTCAACGATTTTCGTCGCCAGAATATGCTGTTAAAGCGTTAGAAAACCATGTTTTGGAGGTGTCCTTATCGGAGTGGAGAAAGTGCTTCGACAATTGGTTTGAGCGCATTCAAAAGTGTTTAAATCATGCTGGAGAATGCTTTGAAAAATAATAAAAACCATTTATGATGATAAATATTCGCATTTTCATTATTAGTCCAGAAATATATGTAGCAGCCCTCTATCTAAGCAGTATCTGTTTGGGTGTCTTCGCAGTAGTCATCCGAACCACCATCTCATGGACAGGATGGTTCCGCCCAGACGATATTCATGATCTAGAGCGATAGGTCCAGCGGTACAAGAAAAGCCCTTTAGATCATCGAAACAATCAGGCAAGTCTGAACGTTATTCACGCTGATGAAGCCGCAGCAGCAGTATCCAGCTACAACGTGAATTTATTGCTAGGGGAATATCTCCAGGAGATTTTATTAGAGAAGAAGACGCTACCTAGGCGAAACGCGTATGATTTTGGTTCAGCTGATATCTGGATGATGCAACTGTCCAACTCGAATTGGGCGCGAATTGATGCTAAAGTTCCGGAGGTTTGTCTCAATTGTCTTCAATTGTTTCATATTACCGCCAGATCTCTTTTGAAGCAACGGCGAGTTTTCTTCAACTGGATATCGAAGCAGATCCCCTAGGACAGGTCTTATAAAACAATATATACTGCGGTTACAACAACAACAAAATGTGACTGTGCACCGTAAGGACCTTCTCATGAAAATGGTTTTTTTAGCGGTAACTCAAGATCATATTTTAGACGAATCCAATAGAGTTTTAAGAATTCTTTAAACTTTTAAAAATTAAGTGTTATAACCCACAAAGAAATTTGTCACGAGTCGGCCATTTAACATTTTAAATTTAAAACGGCTTTAAAAAAATAATAGTGATAATTTTTTCAAATTTCTGGTTTTATTGAAACGGTTTAACCTTGTCATTTAATAATGGAACACAATATCATTCATATGACTACCACAACTGGCTTGGCAGTACCCCATCCGATCAACCCACTTTTTCAGTACTTTTTCGATTGTTTCGGGTAAAGACTCTTTAATGGCAACTTCAATTTTATGTTTCAACGCTTCAATTGTTTTTGGATGCTTTGCGTAACATTTATCCTTAATGGCTCTCCACATGCAGAAAAAAGTATGGTTGTGGTGATAATATTGGAAGACCATCATACTATTGGTGGGTATATAGTTGTGGTACAACAATATTATGATCCTCACAACAATAGTATGATTAAAATACAACAATATTATGATCCCCACAACCATACTATGATCCTTACAACAAAAGAATGATTCACACATAACCTTAATATGATCCCCACAACCATAGTATGATTCACACTCAACCATACTATGATCTCCACAACCATATTATGAACCTCACAACCTTAGTAGTAGTGTCATACATACAACCATAGTATGGTCTTCATAACCATAGTATGATTCACACGAAAAAATGGTATGATCCCAAAAACCATAGTATGACCACACACAATTATACTATGATCCCCAAATTATAAGTATTTATTAGAACTGGGATACGTTGTCAACAATAGACTTCAATTATGAAAATTATTTAAAAATAAATTTAATTCATAATGATAGGAGTGATTTATTTAACAAATGTTATGATCCCTACAACTATAGTATGATCACACACAATTATACTATGATCCCCAAATTATAAGTATTTATTAGAACTGGGATACGTTAGACTTCAATTATGAAAATTCTTTAAAAATAAATTGAATTCATAATGATAGGAGTGATTTAGTTAACAGTAGAAAAAATCAGCTTAAAAAACAAAGCCAAAACAGTTTGCTCGAAAACTTTTAATTTTCATATAAAAAGTACTATTATTGCATTAGATCCGTAACAATACCACTGTTCTTTAAATCATATTCAAATAAAGAAAAATTACAATCATACAGTATGATTGAAGGTATCATATTATTGTTTACATTAAACCCAAAAAAACAATACTTTTGTCGCGCCAACCATATTTATATTATTGCTACAACCATATTTGTGTTTTTTTAATTGGCAGTTATACTATTGTTACATTTCAACAACACAAATATTGCGGTTATCATAATATTGTCAAAATTAAATTCTAAAAGCAATACTATGGTTGCGACGAATATACTTTTATTGAAAAGAACATATTATTATTGCCGTGACCATATACTCGTAGTAACCCTATTTTTTTCTGCGTTCACAGCAAAAAATCCAAAGGGATCATGTCACAGCTCCTAGGCGGCCAATTGACACCACAATTTCGGCTGAATATACGATTTTCAAAATTTGTACGTAAAATATCGATGCTGCATGAGCTGTCGTTCATGTCATTCTCTTGAATTCAACGCTCACCGTTGACGGTAACAGCGTTTCCTTGCTCATTTTTGAAGAAACATGACCCAATAATGCCGCCAGCCCATAATTTACACGGAACAGTGACTCGTTGTGGCTGCATTGGCTTCTCAATAGTCATATGCGGCATATTGACATAAGCTCCGAATCTGAAAACACGATTTTTCGATAAACTCTTCATCTCCTGCCAATTGGGCGAAGCGAAAACGCATCGGAAGGTGCTCCATTTTGAAATGACTAAGTTCAACCTTTTCAATAAAACCAGAAATTTTAAAAAAATACTTGTTTTACAGCCTATTGAAATTTAAAATGTCAAATCGCTCACCCTATAGGTGGCAAAAATATAAATATTTCCCCACTGTGCAGTGTCTCTGAAACGCATTTAGCAAAAAATTAAGAAAATATGGAAAAAATTATTAAACGCGTTTTGAAAGTAAATTAGCTGCGCTATTCTGAGGTAAGGTGATGAAGATGATGCATCCAAGTACTTGCATTGTGTAAAGGTTTTAAGTGACATGAGGAACCCTGTTTCTGGTCCCAGCCTCAACAGTTGACAGATTGTCATTATCGGGACGGGGGAAGGGAGTTTCCAACGTTTGCTCTTCTTTTAATTATTCATGCTCATGAAGACATCTCTGGATTGTAAACGACTTAAAGACGCGATGAGTGTACAGTGTCGGATATTCTCGACATGTCTTACAAGTTGTTTACAATCTTATGGCCAATTGTTGGTGAGAACCAACCAAAAGCAGGCAAACGAAAAGGCCAACCAACCAACAATTGAGGTCTTGCCAACGAAAATCAATCAATGTTTTGTGCTGGTCACTGTAAGCCAAGTTGGATGTATGTCAACGTTTTTTTTTACTTTATTTTTCTGATTGAAGCCTTAAACCACAGCCGCAGACTAAAAGTTGTGTCCGTCTCGTACGGCTCAACACTATTTATCACTTTGTGGTAAGATCAGAGCGAGTGTCATCATTACGTTATGGCCAACATAATAGATTGGCATTAAGAATTTGGTACTCCAGTGACATGTCGGCATCATTAATAAAAATTAAAAGGCAATTAGCATTTTTGTATTTCGTAGCCCTCAAACTTATTTGAACAAAAAATAAAAATGCCATTCTAATGGGGCAATTCTGTTGGAGCTCTTCCTTTTCCAACAACGAAATTGCCGAAAGGTAACACCGGAAACAGTTCTCGCTGATTTGACTGAATCTTTATGTAATGTACTTTTCTTTCTTTTTCGCCAATAATAATAAGGGAAATACCATAAAAGAAAAGTTTCGTCTTCCTTAGTTTTGTCAACATTTTGGTTATTGTGACCAGCAGAGGACTAGAATAGTGCGTCACACGCTGCTGCTGCTCATTTGCAAGAATTTAAAGTACACTTTTCAGTTGTTTGTGGGTCTTGCCTCTAGCCGTGGCTAAGGTGAGAGCTTATCTCGTATAAACGCCGTCTCTGCTGCCTGCAACCTGGTGTGTATCCTTTCCTTTTCCATATTTATGGCAACATGGTTAAATCGGAATTGAAGGAGCTTCAAGGAGTAGTACCAGCAGAGATTTTTAACCAAATTATGTGAAGAAAGCCAACAAAAGTTATGCCAATGATAATGATATTCTCTGTGTGTGTGTGCAAGCGTTTTTTTCTTGCTTCCATTATTTTGCCTTTGGAAGGCAACCGAAAGATGTCTTAGAAGGTGGAGTACATAGAAAGAAATTATTTGGCAAACATGTGACAAATTGGCTAGAAAAAACTGTTCCAAATTTAATCATTATCGGTTATGATATTAGGGACACTAGAGCAATAGGGGGCAAAGTAGAAGGTACATTTGTAAAGGGTGCTCCAACAATAACGCCAGAAGTAAATTGCACATAAAACAAAACAAGTAAAAAATTGTAAGTTTGGCTGTGCCGAACTTTGGATATCCTCCACCAGATTCCCAAATAAAACCAAATTTGGTGCGGAAGTGTGTTCTAAAGGGTGTTTTTATTGAGGTATAGAACTTTGAATTGAAATAAAACACAAGAAAATTGTTTTAATGTCCATCAATTTGGCTTTATTGGAAGGATAATGTTATGCCATTAATGTTTAAATATGATTTCGATCATGTGGCCGCCGCGGCTGGCTCGAATAAAGCCAATTCTACAGGTCCAATTTTTAACCACTTTTTCGAGCATATGGGGCCGTATGTTGGCAATAACGCCACGAATGTTGGCTTCCAAGTCCCCTAACGTTTCTGGTTTGTTGGCGTAGACGAGCGACTTCACATATCCCCAAAGAAAATAATCCAATGGTGTCAAATCACACGATCTTGGTGGCCAATTGACAGGTCCAATCCGCGAAATTATGCGCTCATCGAATGTTTCCTTCAATAATTCGATTGTGACGTGCGCTGTGTGGCATGTAGCGCCGTCTTGTTGGAACCACAACTCATCCACATTCATGCCATCCAATTCGGGAACAAAATAGTCGGTTATCATGGCTCTATACCGGTCTCCATTAACGGTAACTGACTATCCAGCATTATTTCGGAAGAAGTTTGTGGATGTAATGGCGTCTCAAGGGTCTCATGTGGATTCTCTTCACTCCAAATGCGGCAATTTTGCTTGTTGACGTAGCCATTCAACCAAAAATGAGCCTCATCACTGAACAAAATTTTGTGATGAAAATCAGCATCGAGATGAATCTCATTTTCGGCCCATTTTGCAAGCGTTGTTCTTTTGTCAACCTGTTCATGATGAAATGGCAAACCAAACTAAATATTAATCACTTGACAGCTGACAAAATGGCCACCAGTTAAAAAAGTGATGCCAACTTAAAGTTCTATACCCCAATAAAAAACACCCTTTATATAGAAATCTTTATGTGCAAAATTTCATTTCGATAGGTCAAGCTTGTGGTGAGTTATCGTCATATTATTTCTTAAAGCCCATGAGACCGTTTGTGTGGGAGGAAGCAGTAGGACTTATTCGATCTCAACAGAATTTGGCGCAGAGGTGTGTTCTATATAAAAATCTTTATGTAGAAAATTTCATCTCGATAGGTCAAGTTTGTAGTGAGTTATTGTCATATTATTTTTCAAGGCCCATGAGACCGTTTGTGTGGGAGGTACCAGTAGGGCCTTTCCGATCTTTCCGATTTCGTCTCGATAGGTCAAGTGTGTGGTGAGTTATTGTCATATTATTTTTCAAGGCCCATGAGACCGTTAGTGTGGGAGGTACCAGTAGGACTTTTCCGATCTCAACCGAATTCAGCGTAGAAGTGTGGTGTATATAGAAATCGTGATGTGTAAAATTTCATTCCGATAGGTCAAGTTTGTGGTGAGTTATAGTCATATTATTTCTCAAGGCCCATAAGGCCGTTTGTATGGGAGGTACAAGAAATGGTGGCCCAATCTAAACCATTTTTACAAAGATGGTTGCGCCTATAAAGAGATTATTATTTGTGATTTTGCTCAAGAAACTGGACGGATATTTCCAAATAAAAAACTAATTTTATGAGGTAGTGTCGGTTGAGGGTCTCCAACACCAACCCGTAGATTTATATAGGCCATTTTTAATACCAACCATGCTGGGTTAACTACACATGTTTGTGCCAAATTTCAGCTCCCTAGCTGTTTTCATGCAGGCTCTATCTTGTTTTCAACAGACGGACAGCCGGACAACATGGCTAGATCGTCTTAGAATTTTACGAGGATCAATTTATACTTTGTTGGGTCTGCGATGATTATTTCAAGGTGTTACAGACAGAATGACAAAACTAATATGGTGGAGGGTATAAAAAAGTTTTCATAGAATTTTCTCAATATTTTTTTATATGACAGAGGGATCTACGAAAATTACAGGTGAAACAAAATATTGGCCAATTGCCTGGGCTTTGATGGCATACCTCTATCCGATGGTCCATAGTTTTAATGACTCTGAGACATAATCGAGGTTCAATCGTTGAAATATTGCAAAAGAAAGAAGTCCAACGGTGTCATATCACATAACATCGCTACAAGATAAAGCTGCCAATGAATTGCTCGCGCAAAAGAACCAGTGTTTCGTTAACTGTGTGACAAGAGTCACCATCCCGTTGGAACCACATAACGTACAGGTCCGTATCCTCAATTTCTGGCCACAAGAAGTCCTTTACCATCTCGCAATTGGGAACACCATTCGTGGTAACTGCCGGATGACGATACCAGCCCATAAATTGCACAAACCAGTCACTATTTGTGGATGTATCGGCTTTTCAGCAATCACCTGTGGTTTCTCATTTGCCCAAATACAGTAATTCTACTTATTAACGAATTCACTGAGGTGAAAGTGTAACTCGTAGCTGAAGATGACTTTCTTTATAAAGTGACCATTCACTTCCGTCTGTTCAACCAACCACACGCAGAAAAATTTATGGTTGTGGTGACAATATTCGAAGAGGATAATACTATTGTTGGGTATATGGTTGTGGTACAACAATATTATGATCCTCAAAACGATAGTATGATTCAAATACAACCATACTATGATCCTCACAACAACAGTATGACTCACACATAACCATACTATGATCCCCACAACCATTGTCTGAATCACACTCAACCATACTATTATTTGCACAACCATAGTACGATCCTCACAACCATAGTATGTTTCACATACAACGATAGTATGATCCTCACAACCATAGTATGATTCACACGCAACCATGTTATGTTCCCTGCAACCATAGTATTACACACACAATTATACTATGATCCCCAATATAATTTATTAGAATTTGTTTAAGTTGTCGAAAATAGATTTGATCCCCAATATTATTTATTTCAATTGGTTTAAGTTGTCAACAATAGATTTGAATTATGATAATTGTTCAAAAATACATTCAATTCAAAATAATAGGAGTGATTTATTTCAAAGTAGAAAAACTAAGTTTAAATAAACGTAAGCGTTTTTGTTAAAAATATTTCAGTTAAACAAAGCCAAAGCAGCTTGTTGAAAAAATTTTAATTTCGATGAAAAAAGTACTATTGCTGCATTAGATCCGTACCAATAAGATTTGTTCTTAAAAGCATATTTAAATGAAGAAAAATTACAATCATACAGTATGATTGCCCTAATCAAATTATTGTTAACATAAAACGCCAAACACAGTACTTTTGTCGCACCAACCATATTAATATTGTTGCTATAACCATATTTTCATTTTTAAATTTGAGAATAATACTATTGTTACATTTCAACAATATTAATATTGCAGCAATTATACTATTGTCAAAAATAAATTCAGTTAACAATGCTATGGTTGCGACGAACATACTTTTATTGCGGAAAACATATTATTATTGCCGTGACCATGTAGTAACCATTTTTTTTTTCTGCGTGCAGTCGGCGTATTAGCAACGCTTGTAGTGATCAGTAGGCTTGAGTTAATTGAATCTTATATTTTGCATCACTAATGTCCGTGAGATGTTCAATTGTTGGGCACGACGACGAGTCGGGGTTGACGGCTCTTCTGCCAGACTATCGCGAAAAAGATCATTGTTTTTCGTAGAACGAACTGGGCGAGGGGCGAACATGCAAAAGTATTTTCACAATTCCTACAGACACGGTTTTCTAAAATCTGCACACATTTTTCGCGTTTTTGGGCACATTCAGTCGACTATTTATTATGCCAAAAAAAGCACGGACCTCACTTTATGCATTTTAATTTGAACGCCCACTTTTGTAAAAGGCTATAATAATCTTAACGCGTTGCTCAATTGTGTACCTCTCCATGGTTGAATTTGTCCAACACTGTAACAAAGAGTCGGGAAAAAACTGGACGTTAAGGTGTGACTCAAAAATTACATTGTGTATTATGGTTGGACCACCCTGTACTTAAAAAAATATATTAGTCTTGAACAAAAGAAATCAGTTTAGACCATTGCAAATTTAATTGCTTTTATTTCAGTTGATCGTGCTTAGTAAAACAAAAATAACAAAATATTAATAGGTGGTATCCCTGAATTAATCTTGATGAAAAGGTCCGCTGCCCCAATGTTGCAACAGTGGGATAGAAAAACGGTAAGGTCAATAAGTCTGATGGACCGCCGGACAAATGAACAAATGGTGCATTAAGCAAATCATGGACAGATGGATAATACGAGTAATAATGTATGAGAACATTATTACTATCCATGTAATAACGCATAGTTGGGGTATATTTCTCCTCTTTTATGGTGTTATTTGTTGCGTAAAGTAAAGTTTTGACTTTTTAATCACAGTAAAGTTTTGAAATATTAATTAAATGAAATAAGACAGGGTGTCCGCCGGGAAGGTATACTTTTCTTTTATATATAAAGTCATAAGTAAAAAAAACTGATGTTGATGATTTTATAATTTATGTATTTCAAAATATCCCAATATTTTCAAATGGATTTGTCGTCCCTTTAATAGAATTCTGAATTTCAATTGACATTTTCAGAATACAAATTTTTAAGGTATAAAATTCTCAAATCTGGCCGTTCGTTGTTTTTCGTAGAGCGAACTGTGCGAGGGGCGAGCATGCAAAAGTATTTTCACATTTCCTACAGACCCGGTTTCACACAATTCTTAAAGTAAAGTTTTGAAATATTAATCACAGTAAAGTTTTGAAATACTAATAAAATAATACTGGGTGTCCGCCGGGAAGGTATACTTTTCTTTTATATATAAAGTTATAAGTAAAAAAACTGATGTTGAAGAAATTTATAATTTATGTATTTCAAAATATCCCAATATTTTCAAATGGCTTTGTCGTTCCTTTAATAGAGTTTCTGAATTTCAATTGACATTTTCAGAATACAAATTATTAAGGCCTAAAATTCCCAAATCTGGCCGTTCGAATAAAGTCTACATTTTAATTCTAGCGGCTTACCTAATATGTTGGACGTAGCGAATGAAGGTTGATTCCCGTTGTCATTTCTTTCGGTGTAGTTGTGACAGCAATTGGAGGCAGGCAATAGGCGACATTGGCTAAGATGAGGGTGGCGCTTTGGATCATTGTTATAAAACGCTCTGGAATGAAAGACAACAAAAAGGCCTGTCTGAAAGGATAGGGTGCCGCTGCTCGGTATACTCGTGCACTCACTCGTATATCGAAAGTTTTGCAAACTAGAAAACGTGTTCACAAAGGCTACAAAACTTATAACGAGAAAACTTTGCCACTTGCAAAAAGCGCGATAAAGAAACAAACAAGTTAAGAAGCAAACCTCCACCAGCATCGCCTCCACCACCGCCAATACCACCATCCTCAGAGATTCTCTGCGCCCAAATTTGTCGCTCCCCCGCCCTGCCATGCTTACTTCGATGGGTGTTTGTTATTCAAGAACTTTTACTAAAAAATTTGTTCAATTTCGCCAAGTTTTACTTAAGAAGAGGAGCTGGGGTTTTTTTCTTAACGTTCCAGCGAGAAAAAAATCAGAATCACAACAACAATTACAACAGCAGAAAAAAGGAACGCAACCAACAGGAAGTAAAGAAGAAGCTGGAGGCAAAGAAGAAGCACAAGAAATCAGCTCAACTTTAACGCGTTCACTCTTTACCGAACACCATTGCCAGCATTAGAGTTAACACCAACAACAACAACAGCAACGAAATGCTCGGGTTTTTTTTGTTGCCTCCTACCCCAAAAGGACGAAAAGGATGAAGACGAAGTTCGGTGTGTCGCTGATGAAAGCAGCTCGAAGTGCGTTACGAAGAAATTATTTACGCACGGGTGGTGTCATCTAATTATGAATTCATTTTATGTTAAAAATGGCGTCAGCTCTAAAAGATTTAATAAGAAATGGTTAAAGCCCATTTTAGCCCACCCCCTCGACAGCTGAAAAAATGGTGTCCAACGAGACGATGGTGAAATAATGCCAAGCGACAAGGAAATGTTGCCAGCCACCAGAGGAGGAAGGAAGCAAAAATGCACACAAATTTATAGAAAACTATCGTATATTTTCTTTAAAGAACAAAATTAACGCATAGAACTCATTGCCCCTCTCCCCCGGTTTTCTTGGTAACACCTAGCCAAAGTGGACAATAAGGTAGCTATACCGAACGCTTTGGCTTTTGTGGGGCCATGAATGAATTGAGACCAAGCCAAGCATCTAAAGAAGACGAGGAGCACCGACAAGTAAAGGCATCCTCGACCACTAGGAAAACTTGCAAATGCACATTACCCGCCATGGCAGACCAGAGTTTAGAAGCGCACCTTTCTGCGTCGCCTCCTGTTTTATTTTTTTTTTAGAAAAAATTCTATTACATTTTCTACGTTGGAGCAGAGAAAGAGAAAAAAACTTGTTAAAAAGATGCTGGCAATGATGATGGTGATTACCACAATAGGTGATGGAGAAGGACAACGACGTCTTTGGCACTGGCGACAACAGGAACATGACCAAAAAAACAAGCATTGACGACTTTTTCCTAGATCTTACCTTAATAATTTTTGCCCAAAGTTGAACAAACAAGAAGAAGAGCGCGCAGAAAAAATAAAGAAATTCAAATTAACGTTAACAAGCGAAGTTTTCATTAGTTATAATCCTTAAAAATTACCAACAGGAAAATTTGGGAACGCTGAAGGGGAGCTAAGCGATGTACGGCAGATTACCTGCCCAGAGTGTGGTTGGCATCATTAAAAGTAAGTTTGAGCGCTGGCAGTAAATGGAACCAACGGACGGACAAATTAGAATTTAATGAAATTCTATTTCAAGAGAACTTTAATCGCTGGTAGCTTAAAACATTGAAGAGTGAAGATTCCCATTCTCTAAACGGTTTCTCCGATGGTTGTCATTTCAAGCTAAGCTGTGTGAAAACTACTTCTCTCCAGAGTACAGAAATTAATTGTTTGCCTCTCTCTTCACAGCGAGAAAATACTTAGTAGGGACAAAAATATTGTTACACACGTTTTATGATGTAATATAAAAAGTACTGAATGTTTTTGGACCAAATATTTTTTAATATATTTATTGATGTATATTGTATTCAAAAAGAATCTATTTATTCGAAATGTTCGCCTTTTGCCTTTACACACGCCTTAAGTCGCACTGGCCAATCGTCAATAGCTCTACGAACCTCATCCATTGGGAAATTGGCCACAGCTCGAACCAAAGCAGTCTTAAGAGATCCAATGTTGGGGTATCTTTTGTGACAAACCTTGTCCTCTAAACCGTCCACAATTTGTAATCCAATGGGTTCAAATCTGAACTGGCTGAGGGCCATTCTTCAGAGGAAATGAACGCTGGCAAATTGTTTCGAAGCCAGGCCTGGGACGTTTTAGCCTTATGGGCCGGCGCAGAATCCTGCTGGAAAAACCATGGCTGGTTTTGGAACAGGGAATTGTTAAGCGGCTTCACAACAGCTTCCAAAACGGTTTCTTGGTAAACTTTGGCCGATGTTTTGACTCCTTGTTCGCAGAAATGCAGGTCAGTGACCCCATCGTAAGAGACACCCCACCAAACCATGACTTAAGCTGGGTGATGACCCTTTTCCACCCTTGGCATCTGTTCAGATGCTTCCTTAGATGACCGCGCCTACACTCTATCATTTTGCTTGTTAAATTTTTCCTTAACGTTAAAAATTTTTTTATTGGAGAACAAAATTTTTCTGTGCAAGTTATCAGCGAGCTTCACCAAAAGACGTTTGCATTTTTCAATCCTATTTTTTTAAAGCTGCACTCAATAAATGTCTGGCACGTCGTTTAAAAGCCCCAAGTCTTTTTTAATGATTCGACTGCGTGATGTTCATCTCACGGGCTATGATTTTTGTGTTTTCGGAGCGGATTTCTGTGAATTCTTGATTTAATGGCTTTGATGACACGCGGTGTTCGAACAGAGCGTGGGCGGCCCGACCGGTGGCGGCCTTTTACATCTCCAGTCTCCTCAAACAGTTTCATACATCGGTAGACGAACATGTGGCTAATCCCTAGTGGCCGGAGCGTTTTGAAAATATCGCTTCATTTCATTTCGCACTTAAAAAAAGATATTACAGCGATACGGTTCACATTATCTGACCACTCCATGATGAAAGTTGAAGCAATTTTTAAATCTTTTTACAGACTAACGCTATTGAGGTTAGCTTGCAAAACCCATATGACATTAACGGGGTATGTCCAGTTCAACTATTGAAATGGGTGTGTTCAATGTTGTTACAGTATTTATGTCGCTACTAAGTACATTATGAGAAAAAGTTACACTCTTTAAAGGAAAACAAAGGGTGATGAATCTAGAGGTATTTTTTTAATAGGTGTTTTTTCGAAGATTACGCGTGAGTTGTGCTAAACTTCATTTATTGTTCTTTTCAATATTGTTTGCCAATGCCAGAAATTTAAGCTAACAAAGGTTCCTGCTCATCGCCGTTTCAGTCTTAAGGCTCCCTCAAAGCTCGAAGAAAATCCACTGTTTTCGACCAAAATTTTGTTCAGTGATGACGCCCATTTCCGGCTCAACGGCAACGTCAATAAACAAAATTGAAGCATTTGGGCTGAAGAGCAGCCAGAAGAGGTTGAAGAGGTGTCATTATGCCCAGAGAAAACCACGGTTGGGTGCGGTCTGTGGCCTGGTAGAATCACCGGTCCATATTATTTCAAAAATGATGATAGCCGGAACGTAACCGCGAATGGTGCTCCCTATAGCGCCATGGAATCGGACTTTTTGCCATCTGAAATTGAAACCGATAATCTTGATGGCATTTGGCTTCAACAGGACGGTGCCACCTACAAGGGTTGCTATATATAATATTAGCTAATATTGAATAATTTGTCCTACCGAATTTCCATTAAGGCTAATAGCATTTTTTGATAGCAACAGCAAATATTTGCGGCTAACAGAATTATGGTAGTTCGGAACGTTTTTTCTCCGTGTTTAAGTTCGTGGTCTTTCGAATACAAAACACACCACTCGTGGTTATTTGAAATAAATCAAAGATAAAAGATGTTTTCGTATTAGGCTACGCCACTGATTTTTTTCTTTTGCTTAAATTACAATAAGAAAATCAGTGCTCTCTACAGGTTACTAAACTTGCATTTGTTAGGCAGTTACTCGTATAGCAAGCGAGTTGGCCTGATGTCGCTTAAGAAACGAGTTAGAGTTATTACACTTATTTTTCCAACATAAACTCAAACATGACATACCCAGTTATATAAAATATTGCTGCAAAGCTTTCTGATGACGATTGTCACGGAACTGAAATCGCGTGGCAGTGTGACACAAAAATCAATGTCACTTTGCCATTTTGTAAAAAACTTGTCTCCTTTTAATATGTAGATGCAAGAGGTCACGCCGGTTAATCCCTGTTCAAAAATATGCTTTTTGTTATGTATACTAAAAAATATCAAACACGAAGAGGTCTCCTTGACGAATTCGTTTTCGGTACATCTGCATGAGATGGGATAATCGAAACTATAAATATACTCATACTAATAGTTCAACGATATTTTACACAATTTTTGTAAAGCAGAGAGTGTAGAAATTAATAGATTTATTATATTTTCTTGAACATTTTATTACAATTTAAAGTTTTTATTGTCTGCTTTTGACTAATTCGCCGATAAACCCCCTTGTTTTTATACCCGCACCACATAGTGAGTGGTATGGGGTATAATGGCTTAGTGCTTGCGTTTGTAACACATCGAAGGAATCGAGTTAGAATACCGGGACCAGAGAGAAAGTTGCTCAGAATTACATTTTGAGTCGATCTAGCCATGTCTGTCTGGCTGGCTGGGTGGCTGGCTGGCCGGCTGGCTGGTCGGCTGGCTGGATGTAAAGATGTCCATCTATTCTTGTAATCAAAGTACAGGTCGCATTTATGCACCGATCTTGATGAAACTTGGCATGTGGTAATATATTGGGACAAGGACGAACGCTATTGAATTTGGTCCAAATCGGAGCACTTTCTGATAGACCCCCCATACAAAGGAACTCCCGGATTTGGTCCAAATCCAGTTGATGTCGCGTGTATTGGTCAACAAATTAAAAAAATATGCCATTCGATGTAGAACTGACCACAAAATGTAAAAAAAATAGTTGGACCCGCCTTTCGAACTTTTTTACCTAAAGTTTGTCGCATAGTGTTATTTCAAATATGTTAAAAAAGATATGTAGATACAGATAGAAATAGCGACGAGTGCTTTCGATTAACAGGAGACTTAATCACATTTATAGTGGTGCGGGTATCATAGAGTCGGCCACGCCCGACTATAGCACTTACTTACTTGTTTAATCATCTTTTGGTGTATACAAAGAAAACGTTGCCATATTGCTCTCAAGTTTGTTCAATATTGCCAGATTACCACATTGCAAACTAACTAGGTCACTTGACTAGTTATCTCAAAAGAACACGGCTAATATCGATTTAAAATATTTGAATAATCAAGGTTACCACACAGCACGTTCACTAGACCCTGTGTTTGCGATTCCTTTGTCATACAGCAATCTCAGTTAAATACCAAATTTGAGATTCAATGAATCATTTTCAATAATTATACCCTATATTGAATTGTGGATAGTATATTAAATTTGTCATTCCGTTTGCAGCACCACGAAATATAAATCGGAGACGAGCAAGGCTATAGCTCGTCCGTCTGTGTGTCTGCTGAAAGAATAATAGAGTTAAAACGAATCAGCCTAGGATCCTGAAATTGTGCATGCCGATGGCTTACTTTTGGGAATCTGTTTGGGATTGTGAAGAAGCGCAATTGGCCTATCAGGAAAAAAGTTTTCCTTTAAAAGACTAAAGATACATCGATAAAAATAACACTTTTTTTACTATTTGCTTAATAAATCGTAATGGCAGACATAATTTAAAATTTATACTGTACGTAGTAAATACGTCAAATAGGGCATATTTTTTTTCATAACCAACATTAAGAGTATGCTCCTATAAATGCGGGGGCTGGAGATACATCTTCCGGAAAACGATTCCACATCCGGCCTGTACGAGCGAAATACGAATTTCATCTGTACTGCGGTCAAGTGGTCAATCGCTATGTAAAACGAGTGTGAATTCCTACAAAGTCGCATATTCCTGCCGAACATATTTATGTCGGGAATAAGACGACGGATGGACTAAGTGTTGCCTTGCGCCATCTGACATTTCCATTGGAATGTTTGACATTTTTTAGCAAAAACGTACTCAGAACGTTTTGACGTACGACCATCATTTGAATTGTTTACAGTGACTTGAAAAAATCAATTTGGCAAAAAAATGGAATTAACTCGTGAACATTTTCGTGCGATTTTTTTTCAAAACTTTCGACATGGATTTTCACGACCAAGAGTGCATCGATGAACTTTAATCTTTATATGGCGATGAAGCACCATCCTAAAGCACTGTGAAAAACTGGTTTAATGAATTCAGTCGTGGCCAACGCTCGCTTAAAGACGAAGGTCGTGAAGGTCGTCCAAAAACGGCCGTTGTGCCAGAGAACATTGATGCCGTACGTGAACTGATAATGCAAGATCGTCAAGTGAGATAGAGGCATCCTTGGGCATTTCTTCCACCAGCATACATTCGTTATTGCCTGAACACCTGGCCGTAAAAACGATTTGTCCTCCTTGGATCCAGCACAATTCGACAATCGCTCAAAAAAAGGCTCGTGCCGATTGTTGCAAAGAAATTTTGCAAAAATACGATCACGGTGCTTCAAAAGACGTTTATAAGATCGTCACAGGTGACGAATCATGGATCTAGGCGTGTGAGCCTTAAACAAAACAGCAATCGACCGTGTGGATTCTTGAAGACGAGCCAAATCCAACGAAAGTTGTTCGTGGTAGAAGCACTTCGAAGCAACTGGTCGCCTGTTTCTTCGGCAAAACAGGTCATGTGGCGACTGTTCCGCTTGAGCAACGTAGGACGGCAATTCTGAGTGCCACACCACAATGTGTTTGCCTGAAGTCTTCGGAGAAGTTCGAAAAAGGAACAAAAGAAAACGAATCATTGTGTACCATGACAATGCCAAAACCAGTGTCTTTTTGACCGGCCAAAACTTCGAATTGATGGGTCATCCGCCGTACAGCCCTGACTTGGGACCCAGTGACTTCTTTTTATTCCCGCACATCAAGAAAAAATGCGTGGTCAACGATTTTCGTCGCCAAAAGATAATGTTGAAGCGTTCAAAAACCATGTTTTGGGGGTGTCTCGATCGGAGTGGAAAAAGTGCTTCGACAATTGGTTTGATAGCATGCAAAAGTGTATAAATTATGCTGGAGAATACTTTAAAAAAAATAAAACCATTTTTGATGATAAATATTCGCATTTTCACATTGAATAGGGATTAACCGGCTCAAGATCTCTTGCTTCTATATTTAAATAGAAGACAAGTTTTTAACAAAATGGTATAATGGCATTTTCGTAAGTAAGCCAGAAATATATATAGCAGCCCTTGTATAGAGTAATTCTGAACTTTTAGCTGAGCTAAGGAAAGGACGCGTGGGACGAAATGGCACAAAAGACGTACCTTTTTGCGCTTTAGTTGCATAGGGACCGTAGAGGGTATATAGGGTTCGGCCAGACCGAACTGTAATTCTTGTTTTTGATTTAAATGGCATGAATTTAATGAAGTTAATAATTACGTGCAACTATGTGGAGGTTGCGGTACATCTTTTTTTGCTGCAACTTTGCAATATTATTTACTTACAGTAATTCTGTCACGAGGACATATGCGAAAGGTAACAAAGCCTGAAGATTTGAGGGAAAAGGCGGGCAGAGGCAGACCACAGGGAAAATAAGCCCATATTTGAACGGCGTACAATAATAGCTGAAGCCAGGCCTCAATCACGTCCACGTTCGCCAAGTGAAATGCATAAATTCATCATAACCATCAGCGCCACAAGTGAGGCGTGACTCAAACTAATAACCGCAGCAAGAGAGAGGCAGGGAAGATTTATTGATTTCATCCAAGTTTTTGTCTTATAATCTATACTCACACACATGCTTATCATTATTTGTATTATTATTTTATAGGTATATCTATATATATTTATATGTCTGTAGTATAGTGAATTTATGGCCGATATCGTATCGAAATGATTTAAATTGTGCTGCCTAACGGATACACGGCAAATATGGCCAACGCATCGCTGTACAACGACGTATGCCAGCGGAATAAATAAAAGCCTTATGGGCCATTTGTCATCCTCATCATACTGGGCAGAGTCAATTAGTTGCGAGAGGAGCAGAACAGGGTGCTTGAATTGAACAATAGTTTGCGCTTTAACAGCTCATATTTATTGTATTATTTTATAAAAAAAAAATACAAAAATTAATCATTTAAATAAAATTGAATTTCTAATTGAGCGTGTACCCTGCGCGTGTGTCTGTTTGCCTTTCAGGCGGAAACAATCACATCAAATTTAGATTGTAATTATCTGCTAAATAGGAACTCATTTTCAAGGTCATTAGTATGAACTCTGTACCCCCATGCGGAGGGGCAGGAGTTGAAGCTTCAGCACAGCAACATGTCCGTAGATTTCCTAGTCCAACTACCTCCCCGCCCCGCTAGTAATATTTTCATTGTTGGTCATTCAGGCTTTGTTGCCAAAGGATGTCATAAATTATCCAAAACAAAAATATAAATCCATTCAAATGCCAGGCCAGACTAGTTCTAGAATAAATAGTGTACTTCAAATTCCCCCTTCAGGGGGCGTTGGGTTGGAAGAAGAGTTTCGCACTGTGTGAATTGCCAAGGTGGGAGGAGTGATTCGTATGTGGACGAAACCCAAGCTAATGCATATCCCGTTCATGTGATTATTATTCCTAGCACTGGTCACGATTATTGATGCAATGGCTGGCTGGATGAGTGAGTTGTTCCATGACAATACGACAACAGCAGCGTTGGCAATAATAACAACAACGACAACAACAACTCGAACAGCGTTATGAAACTGACAATGCTTCCGCTTTTGCCGCTTGCTTTTTGTCTACGCGCCATTGATTTTTCGTCTACAACGTCAGGCTTAAATGTTTTCGGACGGGGGTACAGCAACCGGCCGGAAATTATCAATAAATACGCGCCGCTCCACGCGACAGCATCCATAGTGGCCACCACCGCACTTGCAACAATCATTGATTCCCATCAAATCGAAATCAATAGGGGAGGGAGGTGGTAGAACAAAAATGAACATCGCTTACCCCTGATTTTTTATGCAACACAAATTGGCCAACGAGTGCCACGATGAGGGACGGACGCATTGCCATTAATGCGGAAGGAGGAGGGAGCGGGAGGCAATGTTGTTGTTAATTTCCATGGTAATGCGTTGCAACTATTCTAATATCACATCAAGGCGACGGAAGCATCATTATCATAAATTATCATTTTGTAGGAATTGCATCCGGCAAACAATAAACGACGAATGAAATGAATTGTCCAGCGGCCATAACATTGTGCAACATAAAAGCAGAAAACAGAAGTACATTTAAAATGTGAACAAAATTATTGGAGGAGTGAAGAAAAAATAAAATATTGGAGGGTTTTGTTAAAATTTGCAACAAGCTGGAAAATTGTCGATTAGACCACATTCAGCACGCAGTGAAGAAAATGTAGCGGCCGTAGCTGAGAGTGTACACCAAGACCGTGGAGAGTCGATTCGGTGCCGTTCGCAGCAACTCAGACTGACGTATGAAACGACTTGGCGCCTTTTTACGTCGAGATCTTAAATTAAAAGCGTACAAAATACAGCTTGTGCAAAAACTGAAGCCGCCCGACGTTCCCAAGCGACATCGCTTCGCTCTATGGGCTCTTGAAAAGTTCCAAGAAGATCCGACGTTTTCGAGCCAAATTTTGTTCAGCGATGAGGCCCATTTCTGACTCAATGGGTATGCAAAACAAGCCAAATTGCTGATTTTGGGACGAAAAGCAATCAGAAGAGGTTCAAGAACTGCCACTTCATCCAGAAACAAGTAAAAATTCTTAAGTTTGTCTGTGCCGAACTTTGGATACCCTCCACT
Source organism: Hydrotaea diabolus (assembly GCA_963513945.1). Classification (NCBI taxonomy): domain Eukaryota; kingdom Metazoa; phylum Arthropoda; class Insecta; order Diptera; family Muscidae; genus Hydrotaea; species Hydrotaea diabolus. Next base: position 57,613,171 of record OY740717.1, on the reverse strand, counting down.
AGATTTGGTGCACAAGTGTGTTCTATATAGAAATTTGTATGCCTAAAACTTAATTTCGATAGGTCAAGTTTGTGGTGAGTTATTGTCATATTATTTCTCAAGGCCCATAAGACCGATTGAGGGGGTGGTATCGGATATACCTACCCAATAGCAACCAAATTTGGTACAGAAGTATGTTCTATATAGAATGCTTTATGTGAAATACTTCATTTCGATAGGTCAAGTTTGTGGTTAGTTATCGTCATAGTATTTCTCAAGGCCCATAAGACCGTTTGTATGGGAGGTATCAGAAGGAACTACCCAATCTCAACTCAAATTGGTCCAGAAGTGTGCTTTATATAGAAATGTTTATGTGTAAAATTTCATTTCAATAGGTCAAGTTAGTGATGAGTTATCGTCATATTATTTCTTAAGGCCCTTAAGACCGTTTGTATGGGAGGTATCAAAAGAGGCTACCCAATATCAACTCAATTTGGTGCAGAAGTGTATTCTATATATAAATCTTTATGTGGAAAATTTCATATCGATAGGTCAAGTTTGTGGTGAGTTATTGTCATATTATTTCTCAAGGCCCATAAGACAGTTTGTGTGGGAGGTACCAGAAGGGACTACGTACTCTCAACCAAATTTGGTGCGGAAGTGTGTTCTATATAGAAATCATTACGTGGAAAATTCCATTTCGATAGGTCAAGCTTGTGGTGAGTTATCGTCATATTATTTTTCAAAGCCCATGAGACCGTTTGTGTGGGAGGTACCAGTAGAACTTTTTCGATCTCAACAGAATTTGGCACAGAAGTGTGTTCTATATAAAAATCTTTATGTAGAAAATTTCATCTCGATAGGTCAATCTTTATGTAGAAAATTTCATCTCGATAGGTCAAGTTTGTAGTGAGTTATTGTCATATTATTTTTCAAGGCCCATGAGACTGTTAGTTTGGGAGGTACCAGTAGGACTTTTCCGATCTTAACTGAATTCAGCGTAGAAGTGTGTTGTATATAGAAATCTTGATGTGTAAAATTTCATTTTGATAGGTCAAGTTTGTGGTGAGTTATAGTCATATTATTTCTCAAGGCCCATAAGGCCGTTTGTATGGGAGGTACAAAAAATGGTGACCTAATCTAAACTATTTTTACACAGATGATTGCGCCTATATAGAGATTATTATTTGCAAAATTTCAGAAATTTTGCTCAAGAAACTGGATGGAATTTCAAAATAAAAAACTAATTTTTATGAGGTAGTGTCGGTTGAGGGTCTGCAACACCAACTTCCCGTAGAGCTATATAGCCCATTTTCAATACCAACCATGCTAGGTTAACTATACATGTTTGTGCCTAGCTGTTTTCATGCAGGCTCTATCTTGTTTTCAACAGACGGACAACATGGCTCTTAGAATTTTACGAGGATCAAGAATATATATACTTTGTTGGGTCTCCGATGATTATTTCAAGGTGTTACAGACAGAATGACAAAACTAATATACCCTCCATTGTATGGTGGAGGGTACAAAAACAATGGTTTGGTGTGGTTTGTGAAATCATCGGTCCATATTTCTTTAAAAATGATGCCGTTGACAATTGACGCTCGTTATCTCGGCGACATTTGGTTTCAACAAGACAGCGCCACTTCCCACAAATCGCATCAATCATTGGATTTATTGAGAGAACACTTCGGTGAGCAGATAATGTTACTTTTTGGGCCGGTCGATTGGCCACCAAGATCGTGTGATATCACACCGTTGGACTTTTTCCTGTGGGGATATGTACTTATTAAGTCTAACGTTTATGCACACAAACCCGCTTCGATTCAGGCCTTGGAGCAAAACATCACACGTGTCATTCGCCAGTTTCCAGGCGAATTGCTCGAACGAGTCATTGAAAATTGTACTCAACGGATGGACCATCTGAGACGTAGCCGTAGACAGCATTTGATAGGCATAATCTTCAAAAAATAAATGCCAAAGAATGTTCCTTCAAATGATAATTAACATTCCCCATTCAATTTGAATTTTCTGTGTTTTTTTCTTTAAAAAAATAGGGCACCTCGAATCACGCGTTATTTTAAAGCCATGTTTAAAGGGTGGTCCAACGTTAATGCACGATGTTAATTGTAAGTCACACCTTAACGTCAAGTTTTCTGCCCAATTTATTTTACATTTGTTAATTTCAGTGTTTGACAAATTCAACACAATTTAGCAGTGGGCTTAAATTGCAAAAGCCCTTTACGAAATTAGGTATTGCGCGCAAATTTCAGCAAACCGGACCTGTAGGAAATTTACACACGGAAAAAATTCGCTTGACAATCAGTTCAGACTTTAAAAACTCTGTTCGACGAATATACGTTTGCTTTCAGTTGCTAAACAAATGTTAACAATCTAGACGGATATTTTGTTCGACGTACCATAAGATAGTTGCTATGATAATTTTATGGTACCAACTAACAGCATGTAGTGTAAATAATCGGTTGCCAGAACCGCCAGTTGTGGCAACTGATAGGTTTGCTTACAATTGTTCCCTGGTACCAACTATTAGTAATGCCAATAAATATTTTTGTCCTTATAAGTTAAACTCTCTGGATTAGCCTATTCAAATGGAACTTGCCATAAAATTATTGAAATGGCCGAAGAAGGCAATAGCTTGATAAACTAGTTTATATCTGAAAAGTCCCATTTCGAACTAAACGGCAATGTAAACAATCAAAATTGCCGTAGATGTAGTAATTATCAACCACAAATACTACATGAGGTGGAACTGCACACAGAACGAGTTACTGTGTGGTGCGCCGTTTCATCAAGCTGCATTGTAGGGCCATACTTCTTTAAAGAAAACGATTTAAAAGAGGCTGTCAATGCGGATCATTATTTAAAGATGTTGAAGGAGTTTTTTACCCAGAACTGTATCGGATTCAACAGCATTTGTTTTCAGCAAGATGGAGAAACTGCAGTTAAAGACAGACCGGTTATGGCAGATATCCAGAAATTCCACTTTCCGCTGGCCCTTAAGGGTTTCTTATGGGGTAATGGCAAGCAAGAGGAGTACGAAACGCAACCAAGGAATTTGAGTGAATTAAAGAAGTCCGTTATAACAATATGTGACGCGCAAAATAGAAAGGGACCTAAGGGTAAAAACCAGTTTTGTTTAGGAGAGCCATTTTAAAGATTTAACTACGTGTATCTTTGGTGTACCATCACTTTCATAAAACACGCATATCTCTGGGAGGGAACACTTTTGGGGCATGGGATCGGTCTCATTCGATGCTCAGATGTTGTCCACATCAAAAAAAAGTAGGTCCCTTTCTATTTTGCGCCTCACATATACTTAGTAGGGACATAAATACTGTTACAACATTGAACACAACCATTTCAAAAGTAGAACTAAACATACCCCGTTAGTGTCATGTGGGTTTTGAAAGCTAACCTCAATAGCGTTAGTCTATAACGGGATTTTAAAATTGTTTCAACTTCCATCATGGAGTGGTCAGATAATGAGAACCGTATCGCTGTAAAAGCGCTTTTAAAGTGTGAAATGAAAAAAACGACATTTTTAAAACGCTCCGGCCACTAGGGATTAGTCGCATGTTCGCCTACCGATGCATAAAACTGTTTGAGGAGACTGGAGCTGTAAAAGACCGCAATCGGTCGGGCCGCCCACGCTCTGTTCGAACACCGCATGTCATCAAAGCCGTTAAATCAAGAATTCACAGAAATTCGCTCCGAAAACAGAAAATCATGGCCCGTGAGATGAATATCACACAAAAGTCCATGAGTCGAATCATTAAAAAAGACTTGGGACTTGGGGTTTCAAACGACGTACCGGACATTTATTGACTTCTGCTTTAATAAGATTGAAAAATGCAAACGTCTTTTGGTGAAGCACGCTGATAAATTGCACAGAAATTTTTTTACCGTTCAGGAAAAATTTAACAAGCAAAATGATAGAGTGTATGCGCGGTCATCTAAGGAAGCATCAGAACTGATCCCAAGGGTGGAAAAGGGTCATAACCCAGCTTCAGTCATGGTTTGGTGGGTGTCTCTTACGATGGGGTCACTGACCTGCATTTCTGCGAATAAAGAGTCTAAACATCGGCAAAGTTTACCAAGAAACCGTTTTGGAAGCTATTGTGAAGCCTCTTAACAATTCCCTGTTCCAAAACCAGCCATAGACTTTCCAGCTGGATTCTGCGCCGGTCCATAAGGCTAAACGTCCCAGGTCTGGCTTCGAAATAATTAGCCATCGTTCATTTCCTCTGAAGAATATCCCTCAGCCAGTCAAGAATTGAACCCATTGGATTAAAAATTGAGGACGGTTTTAGAGGACAAGGTTTGTCACAAAAGATATCCCAACATTGGATCTCTTAAGACTGCTTTGGTTCGAGCTGTGGCCAATTTTCCAATGGACGAGGTTCGTGCAGCTATTGACGATTGGCCAGTGCGACTTAAGGCGTGTGTAAAGGCAAAAGGCGGACATTTCGAACAAGTAGATTCTTTTTGGATACAATATACATCAATAAATATATTAAAAAATATTTGGTCCAAAAACATTCAGTACTTTTTATTTTACAGCATAAAACTTGTGTAACAGTATTTATGCCCCTACTAAGTATGAAGCTATCCCAGCTGTATCCCAGCTGTATCCCTTCAGGCAGCAATGAATAATTTTTTGACCATAGGTCGCATATGCGTGGATGAGCATGGAGGTCATTGTCGGTCTAATATCTTTAACACAATAAATCATATAAAATTAAATTGAATTTTCTATACAATAAAAAACAATACATAATATACATAGGTAGAAAAAAAGTTTATTAAAATTCTTATTGTAGTACAATTGGTGCGCCATCTTGCATGGGGTCTATATTAAATATAAGCCTTAATGACTCACATCGGTCCTATAGATTGTATGTTTCTAAATTGATAGTTTGAAGTATTTCTCTGTCAGTAAATCGACGGATTATTAAGTGCTCACCTGACATTTTCAAAAAAGTTCCTACTCTAAAAATTCCACGAAATAGCCCCCACGGAAAATTATTAGAAAATTCTACTCACTTAAACAATTACAGATCCCAAACGACACAAGAAGTAAAATGTTTTTGTATTGTGCGTTCTGGCCTATTTCCCATATAAGTAAAACGATAACTTATAGGCAGAAAAATATATCCATCAATCATCCTACATCCCTTTAGTTAAAATTTCGTATATGAATAAAACAGTATTTGAAACAACATCAATACACTAAGAAGAAAATAACCTAATATAAGGTTAACTTAACGAAAAATAAACATAGTTTGGAGTCTACGTTATATAAGGTTAATTTGAACATTTAATTCTTGACTGGTATTTAACAGTGATAATAGTTAATTTAACTATTCTATGGTTGAATTTGTTAACCATGAAAGTTGTCAATTTTAAAATAATTATACAATGCATTGTTAATAATTATTGTTTTAACAATGCATTTTTGAGTTTTAAAAATAATCAAAATAAAATAATTATTGTTGTTTTATCAATGCAATGTTTTAACCATGAAACTTGTTAATATTAAAATTTCATAGTTAATTTATTGCAACAAAACATGTTCAATTTAACAATTAAATTGTAAATATTAACTATGAATATTGTTATAGAAATCATTTTATTGTTAAGTTAACTAATTATTGGTTACCTCATTTAACCAGAAATATATAAGTAGTTACTGTTACAATTCTTAATAATAAATTAATCTACTAATTACGTTTCTGTTTTGTTTACATTAATTCGGTCTTTTTTCATTATTATGACTTGAACAGTTTTTATTCTGGTTCCTGACCTTTTTATTGTTTCTTTTTCAGAAACAACTAAAAAATTGGTGAAGTGTATTGGCTACCGTAGCCAGACAGACTGTACAGCTGTTTCTAAACCCACCAAGGTTTTACTTTAGCAGTCTTTGGCAACGATGACTTCGGCTACTAATCAAATGACTTATATGGGAGTCGCATTATGATTAATGAGAATTACCCTTTGTGTATAGTCTTCGAAATGTGCGAAAAGCAATCTTCATAGATTGTCCAGCTAGTATTTTAATTTGGTGGAGGTTTTTAAAAGAGCGAGATAAATTCTCTTATGATCATTCTCACAATTACAAACGTTCAGAGCAAAGGAAGAACGAAAAAAGAGTGGAGCGATAAGACAATCGCAATCGTTGCAACGTCGTGTAACTTAATTCTGTACTTCGTATAATAGAAACCGTAGCTCGTTTCGGTAATTCGTACGGATCGTAGTTACCGACTGAAATTACCGATTTGACGTCACTGTGACGGCATTCTCACCTTCACTGTTTCTGTAAAAAAATTGCCGATTCCCATTCAATTCACTCGTTCCAAATCGGTATATGGCATTTGTTCCGATTCTACTTCAATAAGAATCGCTTAAAAAAGTGTTTCTGTAAGAAAAGTGACTCAACTTGAAAACGGTAACTTTCTCACTGACTTTAAGCCAAGCGAGAACTCTTCCGATTTCTATAGTGCTGTTGCAATTTTGAGAAAGCAAGTAACCAAATATAACTTTTTACACCAAGTACAATTTAATTGATGTCATTTTAGACAAATAAATATTTTATTAAAAAATATGTTTTAATTGTGTTACAGCGGTTTGATTGTGGTTGAAAATAGGCAGCAAAATATAAACAATTAAGATGGCAGTGTGTTGAAATTTACGCCAATTTATGAACCGGTTCCAACGAAATCAGTATGGTTATGCAAAATAACCGAGTGCAAATGTTTGTTTACTTGCTATCCATCACAGATCAAATTTTTACAGATTTCAACGTAAAGAAACAGCAGTTATCACGAAATCGGTTACTTTCAATCTAGTCGGTGTGACGTCACATAAATCGGTAACTTTCCGATTTATTTACAGAAACGAGCAACAGATCAAAAACTTCGATACAATAACCTTATACGAGTACTTATATAATGATCACTCAACTATTTTGTATGAACATTTGAAATTATATAACGTTATTTTGTCTTCGTTATTGAACATTTACCATGAAAAATTTAACCAGACACATGGTTAAAAAAATCATTGTTTTTCGGCTCAGTGTATTTAGTATTCTACATTCCCTACATTTTCTATCATAAAATAGAGAATTATAGGGTGATCCATCTAGAGGTATTTTTTCAGAACAAAAAAAAAACAGAAAAATTCAAATCAAGTGTGGAAAATTTATTGGTAATTTGAAAGGACATTTTATAGCATTTATTTTTTGAAAATAATTTCCTTCAAATGTTGGCCGCAACTACGCCTCAGGGTTTCCATCCTGAGGGTCCCATTTTGGATGACCCGTCTACATTGCATAGCTCTACGCATAGACCAAACACCAAATCTATATAAATTTATAGTGCGCTAAAAATAACTTCTCCGATATGGTGCCGAGAAATAAAATCAATGTGGAAGACGGAATTCTCAAATGGACTTCGATTTCAGTTTTGCCTGTAAACGTCTATGAAGTACTTTTAGGTCTAACTGTTAATAAATATTCGCCTTGACATTTTAAGAATCGTCCTCGTATATTCGTATTCTTTCCTCCACTGTTTAGCACAAGAAGGGAATTGTTTTTCGTTAAGGGCAAACTACCACACAAACCTTAGGTAATATCCAATTCTTTTCTGTTTTCCCCCTTTTTCTTGCACTTCCCACAAAACTTGCACTTCCCTCCCTCGACTTGACATTGAAATCGTTCAATGGCTAGTTCGCATTCACAAATGTCACCTGCAAGGTTTGCCTCCCTCCCAGTCACTCTCAGTGTTAGGCCACGCTGATGCTGGAAAATACATTTAAAATATCCTGTCAAACAGAAAAGGTAACAATTACAGGACGAGTACATGTGGCCAGGCCATTGTTGGCACTGCAAACAACAGCATCCTTAGAAGTGAGTCGAGGTGATTAGGCTTTCCAATTGAAAATGACACAGCCCTAGCCTCCAGTCAACGGGCCACAAGCTTGCCAGCCAGTCAGCCTGCCTAACCGCCCACCCGCTATTCGCCAAGCTGGTAATATTATTTTAGATGTACGTACGTGTGCTTGTATTAATAATAAAATAAAAATTGTGTGCACATCGATGAAGCCTTTCAATTGGGCCAAAGGAAAACCTTTAAAATTGAAAATTTCTCCATGTCATCGAATCAAGCAAGTTCTTTTGATGGCGAATTCAAAAAAATACAGTGTCCTTTTATGCTGACAAATTGCTCTCTGTGTTTTTCGTAGTGGAGATTGTTCTCGATAACGAAGCCACTATGTAGGCGGGGGCGAATGATGAGGGATGGCCCTGGGGAATGAGGCGGTGGGCTTCAAAAAGTTGTTATGTCTGCTAGGTCCAATATATATATATATATATATATATATAACAATACAATACAATAATCATTTCAAATCGTATCAAACATAATGATTTATTAAAATTGAAAAAAATGTATTTCATATTGAAACCTCATCAGGGATTGTATGGCGACAGGCTGCTGAATAGGTATTTGGTAACCGATTTAGGAATTAAATACAAATGTTCGTGGGTAATTAAATTAAGGCGTTTTTAACATTCGAGGAAAATTTGGAATTTCTTTTTCCGATCGGGTTTTCGCCATCGTTTCTATGGCACAAACAAGCTCCGATTCTCATAGTGAGGTTTACCTGAAATGGAACAAGAACTATTTCTAGTTCAAATGTCAGACAATAGTTTGTATTGCTGCAATCTCCTTTGTGTGAAAACGCCCGAACACATTTGTTATCAGCAAAAGCTTGATAAGTACAACGCATTACCATTCACATTTCAAGACAATGAACTCTCATTATAATTTGCGATATATTGAATCCAACAATAGGTACTTACTGATACGCAATTAGGTCTTATTCTCTAACACATACAACCTGCTTTTAGATTTTTTGTTGTCTGAAATTTAAAGCCTTGATGTCGACGATATTAGGTTTGAGCACGGCTGTGCTTCGGCTCACACAGTGCGGGGTACGCTAGTTAAAATAATTTTAAATAATACCTTATTTTATGCTTCGAAGTGGTCACCTGGCCGCCTAGATCGTGAACCACATCGCTGGATATTTTCGTTAGGTTTATTTGTCGATAAACTAGCTAGTTTTCAAGATTTGAAATTCAATATTGGCAACAATAATCAAGAGATGCCAGAGGCAATGCTGAAAAAAGTTATCAAAAGTTGGACCTTCCGTATAGAAAAATCTCAGCTTAGTTTGGGCCAGATAATAATTAAACATCCCATTCTATTTTTATAGTTTTATTTAAACTGGCCATACTTATGTACAAAGGTTGTTGCATTTAGCTTATTTATAGCTTCCAAGTAGACTTTCAAGTCTACAGGATGATAACTATTTTTATAAACGATGTACTTATATTTCATTTATGTTTTTTTTGTATAGAGAATTCAATTTAATTTTATATCACTAATTGCACTAGTTAATACCATTTTGGTTCAGAGTTGTAATTATTTTGTTCCTATAGATTTTGGCCTCCTAAGCACGAAAATGAATTTTAATAGTTTTTATAACCTTCAAACATAACACTAATTTACAAATTACAAATTTTTTCCTGGTCCAGAGTTCCCAATATTTTTTTCTTATAGATTTTGGCCTCCTAAACATGAAAATGATATTTAAAAAAATTTCCTCTGATGAGTTTTTACGATAGAGTGTTTGGATTTTTTTACGATTTTGTAATGAGATGTCTTCGCTTTTTGGACCGTAACTCCCAAACGCTATTACCGATTTGATCAAGAGTTGTCTCAAATATAAGGTAATAGCGTTTGGGAGTTATGGTCCATAAAGCTGAGACAACTCATTAAAAAATGGTACACAAATTCCAAAAATGCTATCTTAAAAACTAATCAGAGGAAAATGTTTTAAAATTCATTTTCATGTTTAGGAGGCCAAAATCTATAAAAAACAATTATTGAGAACTCTGGACCAGAAAAAAAATCGTAATTTGTAAATTAGTGTTATGTTTGAAGATGATAGACCGTAAATTACCTCAGTGCTCAACCACGCATATGAGTCATTCCATGCCAAACGGTACGCATTTTTTACATCACAAGCTTGGATTGCTTAACTAGTTTGTGTATGCATTCTTCTCTTAAAAATATTATATACGTGTTTCAAGAAAAAAAATTTAAAATTTTTTTTTAAATGTTATGACCAATTGAACTTTGGTGAAATGAAGATTTTATCAAAGAGGTGTGTTCATTCAGTCGCATGTAACTCCGGAAATACTTGACCGATTTTACTCTGCTATACCTTGTTTTGAAGGTAATTTTAAGCACTTCTAAAATAACGAAACGGTATGGCATAACGCCATAGAATTTTTTAAGTTTGTATCATTTTAATCCTTTTATTTCGATTTTGAAAATGATTACATCTTTTTTTATTTTTGAAATTTTGCAGGCGTATTCTTACAGGTCTGTTTTACCGACTGTGTAAGTTTTAAAGTGGTGAAATAATGCGTTCTATTTTTAAAAATTTTTTTTTACCTTATACCTTTTTCACTTCCATGAATATAGAAAATATAATATAGAAAAAAAAATACTTTTTAATAGTTTATTGACACAAGATATAACAACAACAAAAAAAACAAAGAAAAAAAGAAATAAAAACATGATACAATAGCCGTGCACGTATTCCAGGAGGGGCTTGTAAATTTTTTAAAGAAAACCTTAGGCCCTGTAAGTAAAATATTTTACTTTTCTGATGGCGCAAGCGCACAATACAAAAACAAGAAAAACTTTTTAAATCTGACGTTCCACGTAGAAGATTTTGGAATACCAGCGGAATGGCATTTTTTTGCAACGTCTCATGGCAAATGGCCCTGCGATGGTCTGGGAGGAACAGTCAAAAGACTAGCAGCACGTGCAAGCTTGTCCAGCCTCATAAATCCCATTAATAGTGCCGTCAAATTTTATGATTGGGTGAATAAAAACGTGAAGAATATTCATACAGAATTCTTCAATAACTATCAATATCAAGATAGGGCGAAACACCTGAAGGAGCGTTTTGAAAAAGCGAAAACAATTTCTGGAACTCTTGGCTACCATGCATTTATTCCACAACCCGATAAAATAATGAAAGTCCAGACAACATCATCTTCTGAGCAGTACTGTATGAAGATGGTATACAAGGCATAACATTTATTTCATTACTCATTTTTTTATTTCTTTTTTTCTTTGTTTTTTTGTTGTTGTTATATCTTGTGTCAATAAACTATTAAAAAGTATTTTTTTTTCTATATTATATTTTCTATATTCATGGAAGTGAAAAAGGTATAAGGTAAAAAAAAATTTTTAAAAATAGAACGCATTATTTCACCACTTTAAAACTTACACAGTCGGTAAAACAGACCTGTAAGAATACGCCTGCAATTTCAAAAATAAAAAAAGATGTAATCATTTTCAAAATCGAAATAAAAGGATTAAAATGATACAAACTTAAAAAATTCTATAGCGTTATGCCATACCGTTTCGTTATTTTAGAAGTGCTTAAAATTACCTTCAAAATAAGGTATAGCAGAGTAAAATCGGTCAAGTATTTCCGGAGTTACATGCGACTGAATGAACACACCTCCTTGATAAAATCTCCATTTTACCAAAGTTCAATTGGTCATAACTTTTGAAAAAAAAAATTATATTTTTTTTTTCTAATCGCGGATTAAATAGAATTGCTAGAGGACCAAATCTGCAAATTTTCATAAAAATCGGAATCATTGCGTTAAATTTTTGCCCAAAATCGTACCGTTTGGCATGGAATGACTCATATGCAACACCTAATCAGAAAATTATTCATTGCGGCCTGAAGTGTTGAATTTGGGATCGCTTTAATTATGGGTTTAATGGACTGATACCATTCAGTCAAATCTCTTGGTGTTGTTTTTTGCACATCTTGCTCGACATAACCCCATAAAAAAAAGTCTGGAGCAGTCAGGTTCGGTGAACTTGGGGATCAGAGGAAACTGGAATATCAGGATATAAATTTGTTTGGGAACTTTCGTTGGAGCTCTGCCATAACCGGTCTGGCTATATGTGTAGTTGCTCCCTTTTGCTAGAACCAAATGCTGTTGAATCGGATACGGCTTTGGCGCAGTTCTGGATAAAAAAAACTCCTTCAACATCTTTAAATAACGATCCCCATTGGCAGTAACTGTTAAACCGTTTTCTTTATAGAAGAAAACAATGCAGCTTGATGAAACTACGCACCACACAGTAACTCATTCTGGGTGCAGTTCCATCCCATGTGTATTTGTGGATTAGATTCACTCCATATACGGCAATTTTGCTTTGTCAGACAAAACAAGCAATTTAATTTATCACACTGTTGTCTTCTTCGGCTATTTCAATATTTTGTTTGACAAAATTCCATTCGAATAGGAAAATCAAGAGGGTTTAACCTGCTTGTAATTTGGACTTTTTACGGAAACTAGTTTAAGTCATCATGAATTATCCGTTGTAATGACCGTCTTCTAACTGCAATTTGAGCCGATAAGTTTCGAGTCGAGACGCTTGGATTTGCCTGAATTGCCGATGCTACAGCCGCGGTATTGTCTTGAACCTGAAAATAGGGATCTCGATGATATGGTCTTCGTGGGATGCTTCCAGATTCTTAAACACGATTACCATCCTCATAATGGTCCATCTACTCGGGGGAGTTCCGTTAAACTCCCGCCTAAATTCTCTTCGGAGGGAAATGTAGGAAAACAAAGCATGGCACCGCTGCACTATCCAAATCCTCTTTTCGGTTTCCCAAACATTCATTTTTATAAATCTAAATGCTAACTTTTCAAATAAAAAAATAAAATGCCGATTGCAGAAAAAAAGTTATTACATTTTGTTGTTGTAGCACCTGTATATTTCTTTGTAGCACCTGTATATTTCTTTCTCAAAAAGACATACGTCAAATTGAGAAACAGTTTCCAAAAATAAAAATCCCAGGGTCTACATAAAGTAAAATAATTTTCTGACGAAGTTTAAGCTCTATACAAAAGTATAATGTAAATCCTATGCGTTGGGCGCCAAATAAAGAAATCGCTGCCGGGCAATATTCTAAAGCTGGTCACAGAAGCATTTATGAAGTAAACAAACTAAAATGTGAGTTTCATATAGCAAATATAATAATTGGATTACGTATGGGCTACTTTGCGTGGGAACCACAGGAGCACTGGGTCAGGTCTTAAGACTGTTCTGTAAACACTAGCCGATATCCTATAGACACCTTTTTTAGGAATTTTAGCCACAATAGTTCATCTCTATTTAACAGGGACCAGCCAACGTAAGCCCAACCGGAGCATACAAATACAAATATACGTTGCGAAATACATTATAATATACTCGTAGCATATGAGCGCGTAAGAATAGAAATACAACTGAGATAATCGAATTTTTATTGTATGACAACTTGGAAAAGTTATATGTATTTAAAAATAAATATTTTTTTTAATTATTACCTACTAAAAACCATTTTTACTTTTATACTTATTACCGTAGACTAGGGCCTTACATTTATACAAATCTAAAAAATGCAAGCATATTGAGATTAGTAAGGTTTTTTTTTCTCTGAGCTCGTCTAAAGTTGTTAGCATGTTGGCATATACCCATGAATTGATGTGGCCCCATAAAAAGAAATCCAATGGCGTTAAATCGCATGAACGATGTTACCATTCCGGACCATTTCTCGAGACAACATGTTCACAAAATTTGCCCTTCAGTAAATCGATTTAACGCGTGTTGTGTGGCTAGTGGCACTGTCTTATTTAAACCACATATCGGCGATGTCAATCTTATCTCATTCTAGCTAAAAATAATTATCTAACATTGCACGATAGCGCGCTCCATTGAGGGATTGTTTTCATAGACGAAAAAATACGGTCAAATCACACCTCCGGCATGAAAACCACACCACACAGTAATTTTTTGCGGATGCAATTGTGTCATTTGAAGCACATGTGGGTTTGTTGCTATCCAGTAACGCTTATTTTGTTTATTGACAAAACCACTCAGCCAGAAATGAGTTTCATCGCTGAAGATGATTTTTCGATAAATTCTGGATTTTCATGAAGCTTTGCCAGAGGAAAAACAATTTGAGTTTGAGGGTCTGTTGACATAAAGATACGAACTTGTTATGTCCCTATTGAAAATCCCGGTATTTACATACTTCCCTCAACATTTTAATTAAAAGCCAACGGGGAACTTCTCAGCAACCTATGAACGATAAAATCCGTAAATGTGACGGGCAAAATAGAAAGGGACCTAAGGGTAAAAAACATTTTTGTTCAGGAGAGCCATTTTAAAGATTTAAATACGTGTATCTTTGGTATAGAATCGTCGACTTCACTTTCATAAAACGCGCATATCTCTGGGAGGGAACACTTTTGGGGAATGGGCATTGATTTTTTTACCCTTAGGTCTCTTTCTCTTATGCGCTGTCACATATTGTAAGTAACAGATATAAGAATATCTCTTATAAGAAAGTCACTTTTGGTATTTTTTTTTATAACTTTCAAAAAGCCTTTATCTGCTGCACTCACTGGCCGGGACCGGAACCTCTAAAGTCGGTTCCAAACAGTTGAAGCAAGGAATGCCTCTTTATTTCTTAGAGATTAAGGGCTAATCTTTAGGCGGAAAGCCCAGCACTGAAAAATGTTAGATATTCTTCCCTTGATTTGAACTTGGAGTTTTTGTGTGATTGTCGTGCACACTAAACGTCACACCATGGCAGTCCAACCGATAATCTTAGATTAAATAAAACCCAATTGGAAACAGAACTACTAACTAGTATTCCGATTCAAACCAATTTCTTCATCTCCTGCCAAACATTCTTCAGCCCATTGGGCGAAGCAAAACGCCTTATTCAATGACAAAGTTTAACCTTTCCAATAAAACTAGAAATTTGAAAACATTATTAGTTTTTTTTTACAGCCGATTCAAATTTAAAATGTTAAATCGGCTACCCTGTAGCATCGAGTATGGTGCTTTACCGCACTGTGCGAGTGCTACCATGCGATGGCCAGCGTACCTTACACAGTACAACACATGATTTCGGGACTCAATTCTGAAAATTGTTTGTGAAAGTAGCCCCAAAACGAAAAAGTTTTGCGTCATTCGTTTGGTCAAGGTACATCAAATAATAATTTAATAATTAACTTAAAGTCAGAAAGTATCGTATAGGGGAATTTATCACGTTTTAGGCTCTTTTGTTTGTCATAACTCGAAAACCATAAGCTGAAACAAATTAAAAAAAATTAAAAATTACAATTCTTTTAATCTGTTCATACAACGCACACTGGGTAATTTGAGTTGCTTTTTAGGCCATAATTAATTACAGCCAAAGTTTTGGGTCAATATGGCTGCAATTTGGAATGTACGACCTTTTCAGGAGCACGCACAAGTGGGTTTTTTGATTTTTGTAATAGTGGACATTTTTAGGGTTGCCACCATATGAAAAAAGTAAAAAACCTATTATCTCGAAAACGAACTGATATATATATATTTTTTTTTAATTTTGGCTCGATGAAAATTAGCAAGGTGGCTAACAAAATGGCGTATAAGCCATGTACACAAAATCTTAAATAAACAAAAAAATTTTTTTTTCAAGTTAATTTTTTATATATATTATGTTTTTTTTTTTTTTTTGTTCTTTGTTTGTGTCACATAGAGTTAAATAAAAAAGTAATTCAAATTTATAAAAACTAAAAAAAAACTATTTACATATTTTTTAATTATTCAAATTTTCAATTTCATTATCCAGATTTATTTCATCTAACTCTCTTTGGTATGCTTCACTTAAAACTAAATAGTCAATAGTTTCCAAATAATCCTCTTCTGAGCTTTCTTCTTCACTTTCCTCTTCACTTTCAATTCTTCTGATATTTACTTTCAAGTCTTCTGGTATTTCTGGAGTAAGTAACATGGCTACAACTTCACGTGGAAGCTGCATGCGGCTCTTCTGCTCTACGCGTTTCTTCACACTTATCGCGGAAACAAGAGGGTCGGACATGTCCAAAGCTCTGTTAAAAACATCCAGAAGATTGGTTTTTCGGCTGGTTTTTCGAGCGTGGTTTAATCTATCGTATTTGTAATGTTTGTTACGCGACTCAGCAGCTTCTTCTCCAAAACAACCTATAGGTAATATTGTACGCTCGATGATTTCTTTTCCGTGAATTAACACTTTGTGTACTGTTGCAGTCATTGGGAGCCACGGATATAATGTTAGTATTATTCTTGCAGTATTGTGACAATAAGCTTGGAATTTTTCAACGTTCAACGGGTAGAGGCAGCATATCGAAATAAGAATAATTTTCAAGGAATAAATGAGATTGACGTCAATGCCTGTTATTTCAGAAAAAAGTTCATGGCTCGTAAAGGCTCGACGGGCAGTATTGCCATCATTTGTATTGCCAAATCCACCCGGTTTTGGCTTATCAATAAGGAGACCCATTTTATCCCAAAACAGCTTTTGCATTTGTGTCTTTCTTTCGGAAACTGCTTGGCGATCATCTTCTGTACGAATTTGCCATTTTTTTATTTCGCACTTGTAGCCTGCATGCAGAACGAATTCGAATAAACGTATCCAACAATGCAAAGGGGTAAGGCCGTACTTAAGATTTTCTTCTTTAGCCTTAAACTTCTCGCTTCCAAAGTCTGTGATACTTAAAAAATCTTTCGGAGTGGCTTTACATATTGGACAAGCTTGACTTGATTTTGTGTCGGTTAAAACGCTCAAAACTTTACCATCAATTAAGGTTAGAAATGGTTTAAAATGACGCTGTGTCAAAGAAAATGATATATATCAAAAAACGAAAAAATTCGAAACGAAAAATATAAATAAATAAATTCAGAACTCTATTCTGAACACTCTTTACTAGAGAAAATCACGGCAGTTCACGGCCAACATTATTAAAAGCTTATGCAAAGTTTGAAAAAGGCATCTATTTAAGGTTAAGTTAGATTACGAGATTTTTCTAACAAAATAAATAACGTCCACCAAAAATTTTTTTTTAATTACTTACTATTTCCTCTCTTCTCCATATTACACACAACTTCCTTCTCTTGTTAAATAAATGATAAAAACCGTTTAAATTTATATAAAAATTACACTTTTTATAGTTCATTGAGCACTTTTCTTGAAAATGCCTAACTTTGAATGCCCATAAATCAGCTGATATTAGGTTTTTACAAAAACAAAATATGCAGTTTTTTGCTTTGATGTATTCTTAATCAAACGTCATTAACAAAAACATTATTATTTTTTATTCAAAAAATTATTTTTGGCCAAGATTCCTGAACAAAATACCTATTGTGCAACGTTTCGCTAGATAAGCAACAGTTTCGCAGTGATGAATAAATATATAAAGAAAAAAAAATATTTTTTGCCTAAAAATTAAAGTTTTTTTTTTAATTCATAAAAAATACAAAACGGTAAAAAGTGTCGAGTCCTATTACTTTCACGTAAAGTCACATAACCTATGAACATAGAAATGAGACATAGATCATGAAAATCGATTTACTCGTTTCGCTTTTATGCACAATTAAGTGAAGTGAAGGAATTTCAAAAATTTGCTCGAGATATGTACAAAATTCTTTGGAAAAACGTTGATGACTTTTTTATGATTCTCAGAATTGTTGTCATCGCTCAACATGAAAATAGGAATAGCTGGGAAATTCGTCGAAGTGGTAGTCAGAGATATTGATGACGCCTATGACTGTTTGAACTACATCTTTCCAAAACTCAGTGAAGCTTAAATTAGAAAAGATACGTATCGTTGTCAGTATTTTAATATTATCATATCTAAATTTGTTCACTTCGATATATTCGCTTTATCAACAATTTTTTAGTAAATGTTTTTTTTTTATATTTCATACAGGTATTCTCAATGGACCGGATATACGAAAATTAATGAAAAGCGAATCTTTCACAAATATGCTTTCGAACCATTATAACCAACTATGTACATGGGACGCATTGAAACAAGTCATCGAAGGCGTTTTAGGAAAGAACCGTGTACAGCGAGATGACCAACAGACACGAGTGGGTGGACAACTTGCAGTATTATTTTAAAAAAAATCAATGCATCAATGAAAAATCCTTATAAGGAAAAGCTCCCTGCTTTTCCATCCGTTATCAATTTGTAGCATTCTATATCACATAACTTTCCCCTTGGTGAGAGGTGGGACCTATCCAACTCCTCTGCGGAAATATGGGTTTCAACATCCGATTTCGATAAAAACTCCACACCGAGATGAAACTATTCCCGCGATTTAGGTTTAAATCGCCACAACACGAGTACATTCCAAAGGGCGGGATCAACTAGTTAGGCCAAAACAAGCGTTCTGGAGGCTCGCGACTATCCATCGTGCCAGACTTCACTTGCCGGCCAGCCCTCGTCACTTAAGAATATATACCAGTTTGCGATCCATAATACGTAAGAAAAAAAACAGAAAGAAACAGGCTTTGACCATTTAGGCAATCCTCTATTATTGGGTAACCAATGCCATATTCAGGGTACAAGTTTACTTCAATGTGGTTTCAGTAATAATCTAAAACACTTTTCTAAGTACCCACATCTCATGGCTATGGTTAGAGCAATTCCCAAAAAAAAACGGGTGCTACCTTTTTACGAAGACACCACCAACGTTGTAATTGGTCCACCCCCTTCTTTTTGCATTTTCAATTTCCCAAATTATTAATAAATCATTGACGTTGTTAAATGAAACGATGAAACTGTCATCATCAGCAGCATAATTCAAATCAGAAAAATATGTTTATTGTTGTTGTTGTGTTGGTTATGTGTTATTGTAAATTTTTAATTGCACCCTGGCGATGAAGTTGTCAATTGTAGATACGTTTTTTTTTTGTAGCGCTTCCTTGTGCTGTTCCACTTCTCTCTCTCCTCCCTTATTTCGTCGCTAAATAGAAAAATATTCATGCGGTAAATTTCATTGAAGGGGTTTTACACCGCAAGGAAACTAAACCGCAGACAGACGGACTGACAGTGTGGTAAATTAGAATAGGGTCAGGATAGTGCTAGCTGTAAAAGAAGTCGTGGGATTTTTAAGATTAAACCGCAGGCTGACGGTCGTTAAGGTGAATTTAAAAATTTAAATAAAGGACTGCAGTTTTAAGGGTGTTGACTAAAGAGGAGCTATACTAGAATGTTTATGGTATGGGCACATTTTATCTTTGCTTGAAAACGATTTTTTCTTTCGGATTTCTCTCCGCGTTGGCGGTGGTCAATCCAAAGAGTCAAATTGACAGAGTCTACATTTTAATTCCAGTTTGTCTCTTTTTGAAACTTATGATTTATTTCACCTTTTAATTTATTTGAAAAAACATTGCAATAAAATAAAGCTGGAATTAATAAAAGCGAGGCGGTGGCAGTTTTCAAGTAGTTTTTCCATAGGGTGGTCCAAACATAATGCACGATGTTTAATGTGAGTCACACCTTAACGTCAAGTTGTTTGCCCAACTTAATTTGAGATTTTTTTCTTTCTGTCTTTAACAAATTTAACCATGAGTGGGTACGAAATTGAGCAGCGCGTTTAGATTATTGAAGTCTTTTATGAAAATGGGCGTCAAATAAAAATGCATTTCGAGCACTTCGCGATTTTTGTGGTCAGCATAATCGACCAAATGTGTCCACAATCGGGAGATTTCTGTTCAAATTTCAGCAAACCGAACTTAAAGGAAATGTGGAAGGAACTGTGCACGCTTGCCCAATTCGGTCTGTTATCTGGTCGTAATTCTTCTATTCAAGATAACTAAGCAGTTATCTTGAATAGTTCGCTTTCGCGAAATGATAACGCACTTCTTGAGGCCAGAAATTGAGGATATAGACCAGGACGATATGTGGTTCCAATAGGATGGTACCACTTGCGACACAGCCAACGAAACAATGGCTCTTTTGCGTAGGAAATTCAAAGACCGTGTGATCTCAAGTCGTTGTGATGTCTATTGGCCGCCACGATCACTGTTGGACTTCTATCTTTGGTGATATTTAAAAGAAAAAGTTATCGTCAATAAGCCAAGAATACTTCAAGAGCTAAAGGACGAGATAATTTGGCACATTAACGACAGTACCATTATGTCTCGGAGTCAGACCATCGGATAGAGGTATGCTACGAAAGCCGTGGCAAGCATTTGACCGATGTTATATTTTACACATAATTGCCATAGATCCATCTATCATAATAAAAATTTTTAAGGTAATTCTCTGAACACTTTATGTTTTAATTATCATTAACATCGTGCGTTTTAGTTTAACCACCCTGTATAAATCAAAATTTAGGATTTCGAAAATTCTTTTGAAACTTCTCTTGAGCGATCTGAATGAAATTCATCACCAAGAGTAGCTGAAGTGTTTTCGAACTTAACTCTGTAAGATGGGCCTAGGGGGGACTACTAGTGCTAAGTTCGGAGGGTCCAAACTTGGTAAGCCCTCTAAATAAGCTACATTTTAAAAAAAATAATGCAAAAATATAGAGTGTCTGCTCTTAACTTGATGAACTATAAGGTTGTTAATTGCACTAGTATTCCAAACATGATTTTTCTAAAACTCATTTCAAAATTTCAAAAGACTATTTTTTTTCCTTAAGCAAAAAATATTTTCAATTATTTGTATACCTTCCACCGAAGGACTAAAGCACATAATATCTCAATAAAGGGCGAAGTTGCGTTAAAAAATTTTCATGTTATCATGTTAATTTTTAACAGCCAATTGCTTTGACAATTTTCAAATTGCCACACCCCTTCTGGTACCTCCCACAAAAATGTACCGTTTCGCCCACTTTTTGTATTCTTGTAATATCTTGTAATAATTGTATAATTTAAATCGATCTGTCCAAAAAAACAATACTTAACAATGTTGACAAAAAATTTGATACCTAGCCACGCTTCTTCTGGTAGCTCCAATACATATGACCCTCTTACAGTGCAGATTAGAGCCTATATAACTTCTCACTGTTTGAAAAAAATCTGCTTAATTTTTGAACTCTGTTAAATTTGAAAATTGTTTTTTAATTCTCGTATGAAAAAATGGTTGACACGCCCCAAGCTGGTACCTCCTACACAAATGTAGCACTTTTGATATTTTTGTAAGGTCTTTAGTAGTATTCACACAGTCTGACTATAAATCAATACTTGCGAGTAGTGACAGAAAATGAGATTTATAATCACGCCCCTTCTGATATCTCCCACAAATGCCACCATGAAATCCGATTAAATTGGGTACGTTATATATTTCTTACCACTTCGTATCCCAGTATGAAAATAGGGGTAAACACGCCTTTTTCTGATACCTCTCACATAAAAGTAGCATTCCGCCCAGGTTACGCAAACTATTTTCAATAGTAGCATTCATGCGATTCAACTAAAAATTAATAATTAGAAAACAGATTATAGCCGACGAAATATTAAAAAATGAACCACCCCCCCTCGTGTACAATACATAAATGACACTATTCGAGAGTACATAGAAATCAACCGTTTTTCCTAAAGCTCTATGCTATATAATTAGTATACCCTTAATCATGGGATAGAAGGCATATTTACTTTGCCATTTCGTCTGCAACACCTCGAATACTGATCGGCAACCCCATTAAGGGACCGAAGGGTAAAAAAATCAATATACATTTTTTTCTTTTTTTTAATGTGGACAACATCTGAGCCTCTAATGAGACCAATCCCACGACCCAAAAGTGTTCCCTCCCAGAGATATAAGCGTTTTATGAAAGTGAAGTCGACGATTCTAAGCGCAAATAGAAAGGGACCTAATCTTTAAAATGACTCTCCTGTACAAAACTGTTTTTTAACCTTAGGACCCTTTCTATTTTGCGCTTCACATATATAAATTCTAAACCCGTTTTTCTGTCTATGGAATACCAACTATTGATGTAGGTGACTGAAGTTGACTGAGAAACATTGGTTGATGGACTGAAACGGTTGGCCAGATTGGTTAAGAGGTAAAAATGTTCCCCACACAAGGTTAGGGTAAATCTTAAAAAAAACACATAAACACAATAACTCATGAAATAATAAAGATATGACGATGATGGAATATATGATTTTGGGATGCATCGAAGCACATTTTCAAGAAAAAAAGGGCGGTTCCATGTCCCCTTTAAAAAATCGCATTTATGGGCGAAGTAATGGACCGATCGTTATACAATTTTAACAGGATGAAACCAATGACTATAAAATTATCATAGATTATGTTTGGTAATTTTACATATGTGACGCGCAAAATAGAAAGGGACCTAAGGGTAAAAACCATTTTTGTTCAGGAGAGCCATTTTAAAGATTTAAATACGTGTATCTTTTGTGTACCATCACTTTCAAAAAACGCGCATATCTCTGGAAGGGAGCACTTTTGGGGCATGGGATCGGTCTCATTCGATGCTCAGATGTTGTCCACATCAAAAAAAGAAAAAAATGAAAATTGATTTTTTTACCCTTAGGTCCCTTTCTCTATGCGCTGTCACTTATTGATTTTATCTTTTCACGCGTATGACACACAAGTGGTTGCATTTGTCCTTATTAGAGTGCCCAAAACCGAGGTTTTAGAAAACCGGCATTGCGTTTTTTTTCAAATCCGTGTTTTAAAATGGCCGACTGTCGGGTATTTTTTTGGAAATAGAAAAACCGGCATTAACCAACATTCCGATTTTAGTCTTTTACCAAGTAATAGAAAATAAATCCCGGATCAATTGTCTACATTCCAATAGCAATTTGATCTAAAAGAGTTCAACTGTCGCTAGAGCTTGACATCTCAGCGAGCCAAAATGCTTTAATATTGGCGATTAAAAAAATTGTCAAAGCAAAGGTTTATAGACAAAAGTGTGAGGAATTTCTTTAAAGCATTAATGTAAAATACGCTTAGGGCTGTTGGTTCGCGTTTAAATTTACGGATTTTAATCACTTGCTGCAACGAGAGGTTTGTTTTTTATTCAAAAATAAACAAGTAAAAAAAACTTTAAAAACTTTATGACAATTAATACGAGTATATTATTTTCTTCCGGTTGTATAGAAATCCCTATGAAAACAGGTTTTTGAACCCCTTGAACGGGCTAAAAATTTACCCAGATTTAAAAAATAGGGGCATAATTGTTTTACGAAACAGCAAAGTTTCGAAAATTTCATTGTTTTTGGTACCCATTTGGTCTGTCCATGTCTAAATGGGTAAGATGTTCATTCTTAGGGTCCGTCAACCGAATTTTGTCGGACTGAAAACGTAATTCTTATTTGTCATCGGCAGAAAATTCCATAGTTCTTTTAAAGCCATATGTCCATCTAAATTGGATGTAATTTGTTGGGCCTCAGACAATACTTATATACGGACTTTATCAAAAAAATAGCTTATGTGATACAATTCTGCCTAAGATTGTTTGTTTGTCCATCGTTATATATTATGACAAATTTGATCGAAGTCGGAATTAATATGGTTTTTAAAGAGGTGGTATGTGTCATTGGGACTTTTGTTTCGGGGGTATACCAAAACTTGGATCGGTATCACCCATTTTTATCTGAGCTGATTACTGATCGATCGTAAAGAACTGTGCCCAATTTCAACAAAATGGATTAAAATGTGGCTTCTAGAGCTAAAGACATAAATCATTTGAATATATCTGTGGGATCTATATCTAAAATTTGACCAATTTTCATAAAGGCAACAGCCTACGTCCTTTGTCCAAAAAAAATACTTCTGCCAAATGTTATCAAGATTTAACATGAATGGCAGCTTTATATAAATACGAGGGCGACCGCAAAAGTAACTGGCCTAACATAAAAAGAACCGTTTTTTTTTGGAATTATTATTATTTATTTTTCAACATAATCTCCTTCCAACTCAATACACTTCATCAAACGTTTTTCAAGTTTTTTAATTCCATCCGAAAAATAAGATTTTTCAACACCTTCAAAATATGCCTCAGTTTCAGCAATAACCTCGCTATTGGACGAAAATGTTTTGCCACCGAGAATTTTTTTAAATTTGGAAACAAGAAATAATCAGAAGGAGCTAAATCTAGACTATATGATGGGATGCGGAGCAATTTCAAATCGTAATTCGGCGAGTTTTTGTTGAGTTAAAAAAGCAGAGTGTGAAGGAGCATTATCTTAATGAAAAAGAACTTTTTTTTTCTAAATGCGGTCGTTTTATCTTGATTTCTTCACTCAACCGATCCAATAATGCACAATAATATTCACTATTTATAGTTTTTCCTTTCTCAAGATAATCAATAAATATTATACCACTTGCATCCCAAAATACTGTGGCCATTACTTTTCCTGCTTACTTAACAGTTTTCGCCTTCTTGGGACCACTTTTACCAGCCTCCATCCATTGTTTTGACTGGTTCTTTGCATTCTGGGATGTAGTGATGGATCCATGTTTCATCAACAGTTATGAATCGGCGCAAGAACTCTATTGGATTACGCTGATAAATCGCTAAAAGCTCCTCGGAATTGGTCCAACGGACGATATTTTGGGGCAAAGTCAACAAACGCGGCACCTTTTTCGCGGATAGCTTTTTCATGTGGTGTGTCATTATGTAAAATACTCCAAACTTGTTTTTCGTGTATTTTAACAATATCAGCAAGTTCTCTGAGCTTTATTCGTCTATCTTTTGTCACTTCATAAAATATTTTTCTAATGTTTTCAATAGTAGTAGCAGTTTTCGGTCTTCCAGAGCGTTGTTCATCTTCCGTACTTGAACGACCCATTTTAAATTGTTGAACCCAGGATTTCACGGTGGAGTATGATGGTGCATTATCACCGTGAACAGAATCCAATTTATCTTTGATTAATTGTGGCGTATAACCTTTCATATAAAAGTGTTTAATTACCGCACGAAACTGTTTATTTTCCATTTTTCAAAAATTATAAAACTTGTTTACTTCAATCACCTGTAACAAAGAAAATAATCATTAAATATTTCGGAAATTTTGACAGATGCTTATAAAAGATTGCTTTAAAAAACAAAAAAAAAGTTGCTAGTAAAACAGGAAATGTGCCAGGCCAGTTAGTTTTGCGGTTGCCCTCGTATAAACAAATTTTCTCCAATCAAAGCGCCCGTTCTTGGCCTAAAAAACTGACGAGTGCGAAATTTCATCAAGATTGAAGCAAAAAACATAGAACCGGCTGAAAATATGTGTTCAAAGTAAAGGGTGTTTTTTATTGAGGTATAGAACTTCGAATTGAAATAAAACACAAGAAAATCGTTTTAATGTCCATCAATTTGGCTTTATTGGAAGGATAATTTTATGCCATTAATGTTTAAATATGATTTCGGGCATGTGGCCGCCGCGGCTGGCTCGAATAAAGCCAATTCTACAGGTCCAATTTTCAACCACTTTTTCGAGCATATGGGGCCGTATGTTGGCAATAACGCCACGAATGTTGGCTTCCAAGTCCCCTAACGTGTTTCTGGTTTGTTGGCGTAGACGAGCGACTTCACATATCCCCAAAGAAAATAATCCAATGGTTCATGTTAACCGATCCATGGTTAACCGAATTAATTGCTCTGATGGACGATTATGTCGACCATAAAATGGACGGAGCTTGCGGTGAACTTCGCGAACTGAACCATTACTTTCCAAATAAATTTGCACGATTTGCAAGCGTTGTTCTTTTGTCAACCTGCTCATGATGAAATGGCAAACCAAACTAAATATTAATCACTTGACAGCTGACAAAATGGCCGCCAGTTAAAAAAGTGATGCCAACTTAAAGTTCTATACCCCAATAAAAAAACACCCCTTATATATCTAAATCTTAACCGATTGGTCTAAAAAACTTACTCCTACTAAATTTTATGAAGAAAGGGCATCAACGCAGACTTAAAGTTTTAAAACAAGCTTTCGATAGACAGCAGACAGAAATACATCGTTAAATCGCATCAACTATTGTTGCTGGGCTTATCGGTACCCTTAAAGGTGGATCTAACTCAAATAATATTTACGTATTCCGCACGCGAAAATGATGACTTTTCTCAGACTTTACTTTCAACAACAACAAAAACCGAAAACCCGGGTAAACCTACATGTTAGGTTTTACCTTTTTTTCGAAATCGATTGTCGGGATTCGGGACATAAAAACTGAAATGTCGTTCTTGAACCATCCAGCCATATTCTGTTATATCCCACGCAAACGACCCTTTACGAGATTTCATTGAAATCGGTGCGCTTTAAGCAATTGTAGCGAATAGATGAGGTTTTTTAATTTTACATCAACCAAGCAATGGGTGGTACCATTTGGTCACATAGGTTTTCATAATGAACCATCTATGGGCTGAGTATATGTTTAAGTCAGTTCAACCAACTGGACCTTGATTGTTTTGACTCAACAGCTCTGTTTTCACTAACCCACTACGACGAAGTGCTTATGAAGAATTCCTTTTTCCAGCTCAATGACCAGAAGTGTTGTAATTTTAGAACTTATAAATCACTTCCCCGCACTATAATTTTGAAATAAATGCATTTTTTCTCAAGCTACTTTACTTTAGCAGGAACGATATTTCCAACTCCATTCTTCAGTTCGAAAGTAGACAATTACTCAGTTGTTGATTGCCAAAAACTGTCCTTATTTAAATTTCCCCTAATGTGGCTTTTTGAAACAAATTAAAAAATCAAAAAAAAATGGGAACACGTTTAAAATTGTCATCTGCGGTGTTAGGATGGGATGTACAGCCAACCTACCACCCAGGCATCCATCCACCCTCACCCAGGAACTCAGGGAAAAATACTTCAGCAAATATTTTCATAATATTAATGTGACATAATTACTTTCAACCACCAAACCAAATTAATTTTTCATGCCACACAATAGAGACCACCAAGACACGATGGATGTGGATGGATGAGATGAGATGACACACAGTGGAAGGGACGAGAAGTGGTGAGTGGCAAAGGGAACCCTTAGAGTTTTGCACAAAATGATTAGGTACGATACGAGTTCGCCTCACTGCATGAAGGGCTAACTCAAACCACAAGGAATACAAGGCATATGAACCGCAACGAAAAAAACGAAACGCAAACGATAGGACATAATCTGTGGAAGTTCCAGCTGAGTATAATTTTGGACACAAATGATTGTCATCAGCCTCGTCATCATCATCATCCTTGTAGTCCTTGTCGTCCTCATCGTTGTCGTTGTTATTAACATCACGAACATATTCATAATCGGGTTTAATTTGTTATGATTGCCGGCAACAGATAAGGCACAGGAACGCAACACTGGCCTAGGGTACTCTACTCTACGCCGCTTTGGCGTACTCCCGGCCAGAGCAATGCAAGGTTTCCCAATTTCACAATCGAGAATTGAAATCTCTGCTCGTTGTTTTTTAAAGGCATGGCACACAGTTGACATTCATCGTTTCGGACGTACAGATGTAATCCCGGTGTAATCTAACCAAATTAAACTTTAAAGGCAAACAGTTGTTAAGTGGTTGTTGCAGCCCACTGAGCCCACCGTCACCACTGCGATTCACATTTGCATTCGCCGCCACTCAACAGCCCATGAATGCCGAGGTATGAGAAGGCAGCACCACAACAGCTTTAACGGAAACAACATCAAAGTGGTAACATTTCAACAAAGAACTGTATAAGTTCGGATTTCATTTTGCCACTATTGCCCGTTCCAGCAGAAGGCCGACGATTCCCGCTTCCTTCATTTCCATTTTTGCGCTTCTTTATCGATGTGTGTTGACATACGTTTCCGTTTGTAAACGCTGTACGAGTATGTCATCGATACACTGAAATGAACTGAAAACCACTTGAAGTTCTTTGCCAAATCTCCACCACTCCATGGAGGGCAGAGGACATGTCTTGCTGGGCGAGGCTAGTATGGAATGGGTTGGCATGTCTACATATGTAACAATCTTTATGTAAGGTTTGTTGTTTGTTTGTTGATACACCACATACTTGACAATCTGTTAAAATACTTTACAAACAAACAAAAAACGAACTAAAGGGTTATTCCACAAGAACTATAGATTTTTGTTAAACCTCACAATAACACCCGTCTCTTTATACACCCCTCAAGTAAAAGGGTAATTTGTGTATACACGGTTAATTCAAAAACAAAATTCAACTGGGGTCCCTCTTCGTCCTTAGACTCACTAAAACAAGAAAAAATATCACCAAATCAAACGATGAAAGATGGAATCGGGGAAAATCTTTTTGGTCACATGTAAATGTGCTTCAATGTGATCCACTTTCAAAAGGGATCCTTCTTGAGAACAAAGCGGTGCTCATGTCCTTTAAATTGTAAAAATATTAGTTTATATGAATAGAGAACGATGAAACAACAAATCATTTGACCAATCTAAAGGGTGCACGCAGAAAAAAAGTATGGTTGTGGTAACAATATTCGAAGAGCATCATACTATTGTTGGTTATATGATTGTGGCACAACAATATTATGATCATCACAACAATAGTATGGTTCACACACAGCCATACTATGATCCCCATAATAATATTATGGTCCTCACAACAATAGAATTATTCAAACACAACCATACTATGATCCCCACAAGCATATTTTTATTCCCATTCAATCATACTATGATCCCCACAACCATATAATGATCCTCATAACCATAGTATGTTTAACGTACAACCATAGTATGATCCTCACGACCATAGTATAACTTACACACAATCATACTATGGTCCCCAAAAATTTTGTTCCATACGTGAAGTTTTACATCGCCTGATAGAATTTTTTTTGATAAACGACTTACATTTTTTTTTGTAAATATGTGAATTTGTTTGTCACTGGAAAACGAAAATAATAACGATAAGCAACGTTCGTCTATTTGAAATAATATGTACATTTTTTATCACAGGATTTTTTATTAATTTTTTGTTTGAATATTTGAATTGTTAATTTGAACCGAAAAAAATGTTTTCTTCTGTATACAATATGAATATTTGGAAAGAAATTCGGTAGACGAAAGAATATAGTTTTATTTTGAAATAGTTTTAACAAAATAGTTCTACAGGGTGCAGCTAAAGTCACGAAGGCGTTTAAAACAATCATAAGCGATTGTTTTGGGGATCTCCTGGCTTTAAGTTTTGCACTAACTGCACCTTGTATGGAAAAAGATGTAAATTTCTTCTTAATATTCTGCGTAAAGACCCCTCACTGAGCCTTGTTCCCGAAACCGCGTCACTAAGCGACGAATCATTGATTCGGAGGGTGAATTCCGCATATTAAAATGACGACGATAGGCTCGTTGAGTTTGAATTATTGATCGATGCTGTTCAAAATAAAATTCTAAGATTTTGGCTCGTTGGATAACGTTCTAACTTTTCATGATTAATCCCCCGGATTTGTTTTACATGTCCTAAAAATAAAAAGGGGAAAAAATTACATTAGAAAAGTTATTAATTTTTCAAACCCCTTCGCGACTTTTGTCGCACTTTGTATTACCAAACAGAAAACAAATTTTGTCGGTTCAATTAAAAAATTCATATATGCAAACAAAAAAATAATTAGGAATCCTGTGATGAAAAAATTTCACATATCAACTAAAATATTCGTACGTTGTTTATCTAAATTAATTCTGATTTCATATATTAATAAAATAAATTGTATTCATCGAAAATATTTTCTTTCAGAGCTGATGAAAAAAATCACATATTTACAAAACAGATTGTAATTTTTTTTTTATAAAAAAGCAGTCGGAAAATCTTTTAGTTACAAGCGGGGTGTATGCTGTGTCAGTGTTAGCACTTCACCATCGTAAGACCCCAAGCGGCTATACACTGAGGGAAGGCAGATTCGCATTTAACGAGAATTGCCGGCAGTAGTGTTTTCGCCGACCACAATTAAAATCCCCCGCACTGCATACACACTAAAACACATACACCCACATGTTGCAGTGCATGAATTTAATGTTGTTTGTCGTTGTTCCCATTCATTAAACATCATCGCAATAACTGAAAACTAGGTTAGTTTATTTACAAAAGTTTTAATAAAGTGGTGAAAGTTATTTTTATTTTTTGGTAAAAGTTTAAGGGTTATTTTTTTCTGTGTACAACTGAATTTATTTAAACTTTAAGTTGATTTTAACAAAATAGGTAACGCGAATTTTGTTATCACTACAATAAGATAAGAAAGCACAATTTATTTAAAAATAACAAAAATAAGCACTACCAATCCTCGGTGGCAGCAAAAGATAGGTACGAGGGTTGTTACTTATATTTCGGGTCCTAACAAACTAGTGTTCCCAGATGCAAACTGGAACTTCCATTGGAAACATTGACTTGTTTCCAATGTTTCCAACTCACAACGTTTTGTCATTTTAGGGCGAATTTTTTTGATTACAGTGGTTTAAAAAATTCATCTCAGTCAAAAAATGGAATTATCCCGTGAACATTTTCGTGCGATGATTTTTTACGATTTTCGACGTAGGTTATCGAGACAAGGGTGTTTAAATCAACTTGTTTCGACTTTTGGCGATGAAGCACCTTCAAAATCCACTGTTGACCGCTGGTACCAAGAGTTCAATCTCAAACGTCGTTCGCTCCAGGATTAATTTCGTATCGGACGTCCAACTTCGGTAACTTTTTCAGAAACCATCGATGCTGTGCGTGAACTGATTAAACAAGACCAACATGTGACATACCGCGAGATTGAGGCATCCTTGGGCATTACGAGTATGACAAACATGAATAAGATATTGCATGTTATTTTGGCGGTGAAAAAAATTTGTTCTCGTTGGATCCCACATAATTTGACGAATGCTCAAAAAAAGGCTCGTATCGATTGGTGCAAAGAGTTGTTGAAAAAGTATAACTGCGGTAGCTCAAAGGCAGTGTATAACATTGTCACTGGTGACGAATCATGGATCTATGCATATGAACCCGAAACAAAACAGCAATCGACCGTATGGGTCTTCAAGAGGAGCCAAATCCAACAAAAGTTGTTCGTGGAAGAAGTACATCGAAGCAAATGATTGCGTTTTTTCGGTATAGCCGGCCATGTTGCCACAGTGCCTTTAGTGGAACGAAGGATGGTCAATTCAGAGTGGTATACAATCATCTGTTTGCCAACAGTGTTC
Organism: Hydrotaea diabolus; assembly: GCA_963513945.1. Taxonomy (NCBI): domain Eukaryota; kingdom Metazoa; phylum Arthropoda; class Insecta; order Diptera; family Muscidae; genus Hydrotaea; species Hydrotaea diabolus. Next base: position 57,582,077 of record OY740717.1, on the reverse strand, counting down.
GAAGAAATGAGAAAAGATAATAAGAGAAGACGGATGGATCATTTTGTATCACAACAATGCGAGCTCTCACACATCAGCTAAAACGATGAGCTATTTGACCACTCAAAATCTCGAATTGATGGACCATCCACCGTACCCAATGACTTCTTCTTATTCCCTAGCATCAAGCAAAAAATGCGTGGTCAACGTTTTTCAACGCCTGAAGCAGCTGTTGAAGCGTTCAAAAATCATGTTTTGGAGGTGTCTCAATCGAAGTGGGAAAAATGCTTCAAAAATTGGTTTGTGCGCATGCAACAGTGTATTGATCATAAAGAAGAATATTTTGAAAAACAATACAACCATTTCCAATGATAAATTATTAGGTTTTTTTTGCCGAACCCGATATATAAATAGCAACCCTGGTACAATCTGAAAATCAATCTTCTGTAATTTTTAAAGTTTTTAGTGTTTACGGAATTTTTCCCAGAAGGTTACATTCATTGAGATTTTTTTTGTGACGAACTGAATGAACTGAATTATTTATAATTCTCAATTAACGCCTTTTTTCTATTTTTTTCTCTGTACAATGAAAGAAAACTCTAAAGTACTGATTTAATAGCCCTTTACAGCAAAATCATTAAACACTAGGCCTTAGACTTTGAGCAAAAGAGTGGACTAGAACGATACCACTCAAAAAAACGCACTTGAAAGTATGTGTTTGTTTGGGTTTTTAGGACTTTTAGTTGTTGTAATTTTTGGAAGCTTTAACCCACAGTGTGTGTGCCACCAAAGTATGCGCCAGGCCTCAACATTTTATTTATGGCTGGATTTCCATTTCCAACTCCTCTCCCCGGCTACTTTTCGCTTCTTGTCTTGTATCTCATCGTGTCATCATGATGTTGGTGTTGTTGTTGCTGTTGTCGTATCTAATGGATCTCGAAACATGGCCACAAATACACGTAAACATCACCAGCTTACAACTTCTTCCAACAACAAAAAAAGAAGAGAAAAAAAAACGCAGGAAAAAAATCATGACAAAAATTCCACTTTTCATCTGGTTTTTTTCTGCGGTGTTCTACTCGGCCCGTCCTGTATTTAAGGGGCTATCTACCCCATAACATCAGCAGTAACGACGACAATTCCGGGATATTTTCCTAATTTATCTTCGCTTGCTCTACCCCAGGAGGGGGGCAACATCAGCGTACCAGAAGGAGGAGAAAAATGTAGCCGGCACGCTATTGTTCGAGACCAAATGACCAAATAACAAATGGCGCAAAGTAGCTGAAAATGAAACACTCGCACACACACATACACAGCCAGAGAAAACATACGAGCCCAGTAAGTACTCGTCCACATAATGTTTTCTAACCCAAAAAACATAAAAAAGGTATAACAAAACCAGCGCAGAAAACAGGATCAGGACCAAGAACAGCATCCGTATCAGCCACTGAAATGTTGAACAAGTTGTCGCCGTCGTAGACTGGGATGTTTATTATATGACCATGGCCAGCGCAGAAAGTGTGTGTGTGTGTTTGTGTGTGTGGAGATAAAAGCTTTGATATGCATTGCGATTAAGGAAGGAAATTGTTTTGGACAAATCACTGTCGGGGTCAGGTACTGTCATTAAAGTTTCTTCTTCTACTGCTACTTCTCTATACGTTCTTCTTGAGCCAGCATCCGTCCGTCCGTCCAACAATGTCTTTCACATGCCCCATGAAGGCAATGAGCAAGAAAATGAGTAGAATGTAGTACGACGATACTTATGGAGAAACAACTCACACACACACACAGAAAAAACGACGACAAAACTGTCATGATGGAGGAATTAATTAAAAAACACATACATATACAAACTAACGAGGGCCACTAAAGAAGTTTACGGGGATAGTTAAAAAACAGACTGCTTGTATCTTGATCGTAGAGCTTTACTGAAAGAAGAGATTAATTTTGTACTTTTAACCAAAATTAAAATTAGCATTCTTAAATTGTGAATAAAAAACTTTTAAATCTTTTGGTGTATAGGGAACCTTCTTTAGTCCATTCTAAAAGTAGATTTTGATAGGCAGAAATTGCTAAGCAGAAACGAAATTGAAGCACAGAAATGTAAACTTTAACAATAACAGAAAGAGCACTTAATACACTGTGGAAAATTTTTGGGGTTATTGTCTGGGGGGTGAGAAATTCTAAATCAGGGTGATGGTACTAGGTCAGTATATTAAAACCCTCAAAGGGTTTTGCGTTCGTATGTGCCAGTTTTTTTTATGACCTTTTACATTTTTTCCTTATCTTGATGTTTTTTCGCTTAGTTGTAAAATGTTGGCAAAAACGTTGTTTGACATAACTCGAGAACGACTAGTTCGATTTTGCTGAAATAAATTGAGAAAAATTAATAATTACATTTTCTTTAATCCATTAATATACTGTTTCTCTACCAAATCAACATTTTTGCAATTAGAAATAAATTTATGAAGAAAATTTTGCCAAAAAAAAATTTTTATTTTTATTATTTTTTATGGCCAGAAGTCTGGAGTTATTGGGGAAAATTTATAAAAAAAAGGCGATAAATGACACTTTTTTGAATAAAAACATATATCAATATTCTTGTCAAAATGGGATGGAATACCTTCACTTAATTGTAAATAAAAGCAGAAAGCGTTAATCGATTTCTATGATCTATGTCGCATTTTGTTTATAGGTTATGTGACTTTACGTGAAAGTTATAAGACTCTACACGTTTTTCCGTTTGGGATTTATATGTATTAAAAAAAAAAAAATTTTTTTTTTGGCAAAATTTTCTTCATAAATTTATTTCTAATTGCAAAAATGTTGATTTGGTAGAGAAACAGTATATTAATGGAAAATGTAATTATTAATTTTTCTCTATTTATTTCAGCAAAATCAAACTAGTCCTTCTCGAGTTATGTCAAACTATGTTTTTGCCAACATTTTACAACTAAGCGAAAAACCATCAAGATAAGGAAAAAATTTAAAAGGTCATAAAAAAAAAACTGGTACATACGAACGCAAAACCCTTTGAGGGTTTTAATATACTGACCTAGTACCATCACCCTGACTTGGAATTCCTCACCCCCAGATTGGCTGTTGTACTGTGATATTATTTATTTCAAATATACTTAAGTGAACGCAGAGAAACTTTTACGCTTTACATATTTCTGGCCAAGGCAACACTGTGTTGCCTGGCGCCATCTGACATTTCCATTGAAAAGTTTGACATTTTTTACCATAAACTCACAACGTTTTGACGTACGACTATCTTTTGTCTTATTTACAGTGACTTGAAAAAATCAATTTGGCAAAAAAAATGGGATTAACTCGTGAACATTTTCGAGCGATCATTTTTCACAACTTTCGACGTGGACTACCACGACAAGAGTGCATCGATGAACTTAAATATTTGTATGGCGTGAACTGATAATGCAAGATTGCCATGTGACATACCGTGAGATAGAAGCATCCTTGGGCATTTCGTCCACCAGCATACATTCGATAGTGCATGAACTTGGCCGTAAAAAAGGTTTGTTCTCGTTAGATCCCACACAATTTGACAATCGCTCAAAAAAAGGCTCTTGCAAAGAAATTTTGAAAAAATACGATCGCGGTGCTTCGAAAGACGTTTATAAGATCGTCACAGGTGACGAATCATGGATCTATGCGTATGAGCCCGAAACAAAACAGCAATCGACCGTGTGGGTCTTTGAAAACGAGCCAAATCCAACGAAAGTTGTTCGTGGAAGAAGCCTTTCGAAGCAAATGGTTGCCTGTTTCTTCGGCAAAACTGGCCATGTGGCGACTGTTCCGCTTGAGCAACGTAGGACGCTCAATTCTGAGTGGTACACCACAATTTGTCTGAAGTCTTCGGAGAATCTCGAAAAACGAACAAGAGAAGACGAATCATTGTGCACCATGACAATGCAAGCTCTCACACATCGGCTCAAACCAGCGCCTTTTTGACCGGTCAAAACGTCGAATTGATGGGTCATCCGCCGTAAAGCCCTGAATTGGCACCCAATAACTTCTTCTTATTCCCGCACATCAAGAAAAAAACGCGTGGTCAACGATTTTCGTCGCCAGAAGATGCTGTTGAAGCGTTCAAAACCCATGTTTTGGAGGTGTCTCAATCGGAGTGGAAAAGTGATTCGACATTTGGGTTGAGCGCATGCAAAAGTGTATAAATCATGCTGGAGAATACTTGAAAAGCAATAACACCTTTTTTATTGATAAATATTCGCATTTTCATCATTAGGCCAGAAATATATATAGCAGCCCTCGTAATTTTGAGCTTTTTAGCAAAATTAATTTGAGCATTCTCAAATAAAATTTGAATAAATCTTGAATTAACAACATTCAAACCTTTTTGTGTATCATAACCTTACTTAGTCCATTCTAAAAGTTGATTTTGACAGGCAGAAATTGCTTTCCTAAAAAAAAGTAAAGCACAGAAATGTAAACGTTAACAATAACAGGAAGAGTCTTCAACATTGACCGTGTTCGATTGGCAACTCGCTTAGGAGGTGGCTAACGCGATAACTACACTCCATTGTCACAGAATATAAAATGATTTTGTGTAAAGAAAACCATAGACAGTTTGCATTAATCCAAGTTTGTTTTAAATAATTAAGGTTTTGAGAAGAAAGTTATTCAAGAATAGATTTAATGAGTTTAAACGAGCTTGATTATTACTCGCTGATATAATTTCTTAAATAATTTTTTATTAAATCAAACGGTTTGTGAAACTACAGTAAGCCAATTACGAGTACTTCTTGTATACAAAGAAATTTAAAAAAAAAATAATCGTAAAGTTGGGAGTTATCGCCTTATCGGCCACTTACTCGTTTACGAGTAATAAGCGAGTAGCCATAGAACACGCCTTTTACAATATTCGTGCTTAGAAGGCCTATAGATTTTGGCCTTCTAAACACGAAAATGAATTTTAAAATATTTTCTCTACTTAGAGAAATCTCAAAAAAATCGTAAAAAATTCTATCTTGAAAACTAATCAGAGGAAAATTTTTAAAAATTCATTTTCGTGTTTAGGAGGTCAAAATCTATAAGAAAAAATATGTAGAACTCTGGACCAGGAATAAATCATAATTTGTAAACTAGTGTTATTAGTTACTACCCTTCACAATAGGATTAAGTGAATACTAAATATGGTAATCTCGTGGCTGAAATTTTAACCTTCTTACTGGGATATGAACTTATTAACCTTGTATTTTGTAGACTCAAAGTCGAAAATATTTAAATATCACGCCCCTAAATCTGATCATGGCAGAATCCTGAGGGTAGTGGCATCAGCTACTACAAGTTTATCAATACAAAAACAACAGTATACAGAAAAATATGTTTTGGTTCAATTTTAAAATTTAAGTATTTAAACAAAAAAACTAGTCAAGAAAGCTTAAGTCGGGCGTGGCCGACTATATTATACCCTGCATTCCTCGATGTTCACAAAAGCCAACTGAAAATTTGTTTTTGGACACATTTTTAAAACTAATGTCATATTAAAATACGTGAGAAATGTCTTGTTTTTGGTTAAATCAGTTAACATATATATGAGAGCTACAACTTAATCTCAATCGATTTTCTCAAACTTCAACAGCGCCCGTCCATGGCTTGAGTCATCAAGATTAGTTGTAAAATATGGCTACTAGAGTTAAAAACACAAAATCGTATGATCATACGATATGTGTGGAAGCTATATATCCAAATCACAACCGATTTAAATCAATTTTAATAACGTTCTCCTTGCCCCAAAAAACTTACTCGTGATAAATTTCATCAAGACCGGATGTAATGTTTGCTCTTAGAGCAAAAAAATAGTAGGAGCTATATCTAAATCTCAACCGATTTCGTTCAATTTTAATAACATCCTTCTACGATTCGACTATAAATGAGGTCTTGGCCCAAATGCCGAAAATGAACATCGAACATTGACATTAATAGACAATATTTACTAGGAAACAACGGAATTTCGTCACTAAATCTAAATTTTCTTTAACTTTTTTTTTTTAAATTTAATGCTGGTTCCCTAAGGCCCACTCAACATTTGACATATGGTTTATCCAAAACAATAAAATTTACGAATCTGGAGAGGACAACGGTTCATTGGACTTCAAATATATACGTATAGGCCTGTCAACCAGGGACCCACCCATACAAAAACGCAAAATATGGTGGAGAGTATAGAATCTTCGGCCCGGCCGAACTTACGAATTGTCCACTTGTTTTTTTTTTAATTGGTTGACGATCCATTCAGGATTGAAACATATTTCACAAACTTGTGGTTCTGTCCATGCTAATATCGTATTAGTCTACAAGAAATGGTTTCTCAAGCTTTAGAGTTACGTGGGCGCGCGCTTTAGACATCGTTTAACCTAAAATAATCTAAAAAATGCCTTGGTCATTGAATATTGGTCCATTCCTTTGGCCAATAAGACAATTTTTTTCAAAGAGGAGTAGAACCGACTCCATACCTAATAACAGTGTTGTACTTATACCTAGATTAGAATAAGTTATTTCTTAATTCAGAGCTGTATGGGCAGTCCCACGACCCCTGGTCCGCGCATGACCTACTTAAGCCTGTAAATATTGTCCAGCCAAAAATAAAATAATGTAAGAACGTTTTAAACAACAGTGACAGTAAGCAAAGGTTGGCTCAGTCCTTTCGTGTACTGACCGATCTGCTCCATTTGTAATACCACCAGAACATATTGGTTTCCTAAATTCACCTGCAGTATGCTTTTCACGGACAGTCATATGCTCATGGCATTGATGTTTACGACGATCCAGAATAAAAATACTTTATAGGTTATTCGATCAATATTTCGAAGTGCTCAAAAGACCAGATTGAAAAATGATAGATTGCGAGAAAGGTCGCTAGACAAGTGGCTAAAAATCTTTTTAATGATATTTTCATATCTTAATTAAGTAAGTTCCCCAAAATGTCAAAATTTAAATAAATTTGTTCTTAATTTTTAAGAATTTGTTAAAATTGTCTACAAATACAGGGTCCATCTACAGGTATTTTTTCTGAACAAAAAAAATATAAAAATTCAAATCAAGATAATTTGAAAAGACATTTTATGTCATTTATTTTTTGAGGATAATTTCCTTCAAATGTTGGCCGCAACTAAGCCTCAGGGTTTCCATTCTGAGGGTCCAAATTTGGATAAGCATTTCGGTGAACCTCGTGAACATCTTCTTGTTGCTCTTCAACCCAAATAAGGCAATTTTGTTCAATGACTTTGCCGTTGAGCCAGAAATAAGCCTCATCACTGAACAAAATTTTGGTCGAAAACTGCGTTTCTCATCAAACGCTCATTTCCATAATACAGTTGCTAACATTTGAAGGAAACTATTTTAAAAAAATAAATGCTACAAAATGTCCTTTCAAATTACCAATAAACGTTTCACTCTTGATTTGAATTTTTATACCTGAAACATGCTTCTAGATGGATCAACCATTATAACATTTGTTAAACAAGTTTTTTATACCAACATAAATCTTTCAAATATATAAAAATTATAAAAACAATAATTTTTCTTCTGCACTTTAAGTAAGTGCTCCAGTAAAAGTTCTATAACTTTCAAACCTAGTGGAAACTCACTCTGAAAATTTGTTAGGTAAAAAATATCCTTTTTCAAAATATTTAAGGACTAAAGATATATCCTTGATTTAGAGTATTATGTACTGCAATGACAATATATTTGTTTACACTATCTTTGAGATAGTGTAAACAAATATATTGTCATTGCAGTACATAATACTCTAAATCAAGGATATATCTTAAATACACCTCGTTTGTTAATTAATTAATTTTTTCACAATAGTAAAAATAAAAACAAAGAGGATTCTAAGAAAAAGCGAACGTTAAAAATTGTAATGCTTTTAATGAAACTAAGGTCTTTTATTTTGGATTTTGTAAGCATTTGTCCGCGAGAAATATACCAGCAATAATAGCCAAGCATATGCGTAATGTCTTGTCCTTTAAAGCGCTCTTAAATAGCCGCATGGTCTTGATGGAACCTTTCGCCATGGTCATCGCTACAAGCTCTTTAATCCTTAGGAAAAAAATCTAAATGATTTTCAAGAAAGTAAATATTTAGCGACATTAAAATGCCATTTCGCCATCATTTCCGCGATAATATTTTTATAATTGGCAGCTCGTTTATTACCAAGAAACTGCCCAAAAAAGGGAACTGTACCTTTCCTGGCAAGTTGTTCGAAAGCAATCTATTTTGAGGAATATTCGTAGCTTGCGAATATTTTTATTTGTCTGCGGACCATTGAAAACACCTTAAATCATGCAAATCATTTTAAAGAAATAAAGCTACTGAATGACTTCTTAAAACAATACCAGCATCAATCTTTTCACCGCTCAATTTCGGAAAATTTTTGCGGAAACTCGCAATTGCGTCGCCCTCACGATCTAGTTAATTAAGAAAATTTGATACGAGGCCGAGCTTAATGTGTAGTGGTGGCAAAATGATTTGAGATGGCTGCACCAATGGTAGATGATCCATAATTTCAACACCTACTTTGTAGCAAGAGCGCGGCTTCCACATAAATTCAGTGTAATGCTGATATCTTGTGCGACAAAAAGCACTGGGGGAAATCCACGCTTAACACCCATGAAAAATCCGACCACTTTGAGATCGCAGCATATTTTTCAATTGTGCTCTTAGTACTTTATCAGCTCTAATAATAATTCCATGCCTTCGTATGTTTTTTGAGGTTTGTGACATATGCGATCGGAACAGATACATGTTTGTTACCGATATAAAGCAGCACGACTTTAAGGCTGTTGACCGATATATATGATATATGAGGGTAAACGATTTTTGCAAACAGTCCTAAGCTCACTGGGTGTTGGTACAAGTACCGATACTTCTGAATAAAGGTTGATAGCTGTGTGGGTACTTTTGCTGCATCTTCTTCTGCACGTTCTTCTGGTAAGTAAGAACCGCTGGAATAACCGATTCTTCATTAGCGTAGCGAATTTTGTTGAGCTGAACTTTATGTATACCTTCCATCTGTAAACTTGCATAAATTTCTATAGCAATAGTCGCACACGACTTCCGGCGTGTGAATATTCTGACGTGTACATGAAAATCGACGATACATGTGTATTTTTATTTTTTTCCCTCTTTCCGTAAAGGCATATTCACAAAAGCTCATTTTTGTAACGCGGATTGTTTGTGGACAAGCCACTGATTAACTTGGGATAGTTAGTGGGGCTGCAAGGACAACTCGCACGTAATGCTAGCGCAATCAGTATGATATTCTAAAAAATCGACTGCTTACAGCGATTATGCAAAACTAGCTTTATGTAATATAAGTCATTTTTTTTAGTAACTAGTTGCAAGATTTTATTCCCTTTTGAAGAATAATAAACTTGAGACGTTGTTTCTAAAGAAATTATTCATATCTCATTAGTCTCGCACTTACTGAACTTGCCTTTTTGCATAGCAGGCCAGTAGCGGCACTGTGGTTAAGGTGCCCGTTCCTAAGCGCTTCTGGTTCTTCCAAATTCTGTGGCCTTTACAAAAATTGCAGAATATTTGCAGTATCCAATATTTAGTTTTTTCGTTTTATTTACATTTAGTCGGTCTTTTATCGTTAGCATCGAGACCTTTGTTGCATATTTTTTAGAATCAACGCACTGCACTGTTCGAAGATTATACACACAGAGAAAAAAACACCATTGGAAATCGCTTCGAACTACAAAAATTTGGTTGTATAAACAGAATTTATGTTATAATAACTAAAATTCCATAGTACTGATAGTAACATGGTTCGAGATATCTTATGAAGGTTGCTACAACCATATCACCGTATTCACTGCCAATAACACAGTTATTGGTTAATTATAGGTTGCGACAACAGACTGTTATGGAAACCAATTAATTGTGCTGTACATGTTACTTTGGTACCAATAATTGTTGATGACAACAAATGAGTTCTTTGTAGTGGCCACAGCCTGTTTAGTTGGCTATTGCAACAGATTATTTCAACATGAACGTATAAACCCTATAATATTTAATCAGTCCTAGTCTCAAGAATATCGTTGTTTACGACGAAACCTTTTTCGCAAAAAACAAATGGTCAGGCAGTTTATGTTTTTGGTTTAGAGGTTAATATTTTCAAACGCTACTGACATACGCAAAGCATAAGAACTTTAACCAAAATAATCTAGAATATAGAAGCAGGCCTTACTGCAATGCAGCGAAATTACACAGACTTGATCAGAATTTTCGCCATAGATAGGCCTTCTTATTATATAAAAGAACAACCCATTTTTTGTTTTTCCATACTTACGGTCATCCAAAGCTTGGCAATAAATATTGTTATATATCTTAAATAATTTTTTTCCGATTGGGGCATCGCTGCAATGCTTACCAATACATCTATCCAAAGACGTATTTATTTTAATGATTAGTTGACCCACTACAAGACGGTAAAATATTAAATTATTTCAAAAAGTTCTTTTCACCAACAATCTATAACAACAACCGATACATGTACAAATTTAGTTCCAATAATTATCTTAGTCTTTTAGGATAACCGTTAATTGTTTTCTTCTACTAAAGATTTGCTGATATTCCAAACAACACTTGACTGTAACGATGGAATACATGGATAGTACGTGCAACCACCAACATTCGGTTGGCAAAAATTCGGTTGTGGCAACAAATTATATCACTTTGCATACCCAAAGGTAATTCTCAGTAATTCAAATGAGACTCCCGTAAATGTCATTTGATTTGTAGCCACACGCAGAAAAAAAGTATGGTTAACAATATTCGAAGAGCATCATACTATTGTTGGTTATATGGTTGTGGCACAACAATATTATGATCATCACAATAATAGTATGGTTCACACACAACCATACTATGATCCCAATAACAATATTATGGTCCTCAAAACAATAGTATAATTCACACACAACCATACTATGATCCCCACAACCATATTATTATTCACACTCAACCATACTATGATCCCAACAACCATAATATAATCCTCACAACCAAAGAATGTTTCACATACAATCATGATGTGCCCGATCCTCACAACCATAGTATGACTTACACACAACCCTATATGATCCCCAAATTTTTTTGTAAAGATTGGGTTAAGTTGTTATTCAACAATAGAGATTTTTAATCAATAAGTTATGTAAAAATACATAAAACTCTTTGTAAAGGGAATGATTTATTTAACAGTAGGAACAATTCATTTACGAGTATTAAAAATGTTTCAGTTATACTAGTCCGTAGTTTGTTTTGAAAAAATTTAATTTATATAAAAAAACTACTATTATTGCGTACGATTCGTAAAAATAACATTGTCAAATTAAAAATAAATTACGATTTTGCCTGTATGATTGCCGTAATCATGTTATTGTTAACATAAAACCAATGAAACAATACTTTTGTCCCACCAACCATATTTATATTGTTGCTACAACCATATTTTCATTTTTTAATTTGGCAACAATGCTTTTGTTACATTTCAACAATATTAATATTGCCGCAATCATACTATTGTCAAAATTATATTCAAAAAACAATACTAAGGTTGCGACAACCATACTTTTATTGCAGAGAACATACTATTGTTGCCGTGACCATATAGTAACCATATTTTTTCTCTGCGTGCACGAAGGTAACCATATGTGACAGCGCATAGAAAAAGAGACCTAAGGGTAGAAAAATCAATTTTAATATTTTTTTTTTTTGAATTGGACTACATCTGAGCACCGAATGATACCGATCCCATGCCCCAAAAGTGTTCCCTCTCAGAGATATGCGCGTGTGATGGTACACCAAAGATACACTTATTTAAACCTTTAAAATGGCTCTCCTGAACAAAACTGGTTTTTACCCTTAGATCCCTTTCTATTTTGCGCCTCACATACACATATGTATCTCCATTAATCAATGATTTTTGAAAAACTCGCAAAACATTCGCTAGTATTGGCTTTATTTTAAATTTATTTGTCAAAGAAATGCCTGCACGGAACTCAACGTCCTAAGGATTTTTTTGTCCAAAAAATCATTTCTTTTTATTGCCTTGTCGTTGTTTTTTCTCTCCCTGACAAAAAAGAAGAGGACACCGCACACATACCTCGCAGGGCGTAACTAATAACCAATATTAAAATAACTGTCCAATAACAATAAATTTTGTGAGTTTCAATAATAAAAAATATATATCCGGGAATTCCTATAAATTTCCTCAAGGAATGTTGTAATACATTTTTTATGTCTTCGGACAAACGGGCGGTCGGTCGGTCGGTCACACAGACAACGGCCATCATCATCAAGGGCATGGGCAACTAGAGGAGCTGGGGCGACCATGATACCATCCCCGACCATTATGGTCTGGTAAGAAGACCACAATGATGAGGATGCTGATGATCATACACATATTCACGGTTGCTTTTTTATTGAAATTTTATTATTAGGGATTTGTTTGTTATCCGTCGATTTTTTTTTTCAGCTCAACGGTTGCCTTTTTTGTTGCATAGGAAGAGACAGGCCACTAAAATCACAACAATTCTAATGGTCATTTGTTATTGAGATTTGTCGCTAAAGATATGGGTGGAAGAATAACTCTGATTATTTCCGATTCCCCCCGAAAGGCAGCGAAGGAGAGATGATAAGAATGCCGGAGATATGCATGCATTTATTTGTTAATAAATACAAATGACAACAATGACAACTATTCAAATTAATTACACTCGTACCTAATCCCAAGGAGTGCGAGCATCAATGGCAAACCCTCGGCAGGCCAGGGCCCGGCGGCGAGAAGAAATCTCCCGCATGCAAAGTGAACTTGAACCTTAGAGTGGATGGAATAAAGGTCAATGTTGAACAATGTGAAATACTTTATATATTTCAGACGATGAAGCCAACAAACCAAGCGACCAATCGATTGATGTGATGTTGTCCCAAAATTACGCATAATTAGGACGGAGCAGCAGGGACAAACAATACGCTCGTACAGTTGTATGTTTGTACAGACAAACAGACAAAATCAATGCTATTGACCCGCATACTGACCCCAGACAATAAACATACACACACACTGGCGCAGGCATAGACGCTAACTCACACAAACAAACAGACCGACAGACATCATCGCATCGCACAATGGAACGAAAATCTTTATGGATCTGTTTAAACAATGCGGAAAGTAGAACAATGCAAGGCAAATGGCATCGTTTCTCACCCATTTATACACAGGCATACATATGCACATAACCAAAGCTACTCTCCACATTTGTATTAACACTTGGACAAGCCAGGAGCGGAGAGATGACTTTAAAGGGCCCGTTCGATAGACTACTTCGGCCGTCACAGGGCCTTAAACACATATAACATATAACGGGTGGCCCAAATAAGACCAGCTGATGTGAAACACAAATAACTTTTTTATTTTTTAACATAATTTATTTTTTCTTTTTGCAGTTTATAACTGAACTCTTGGAAATTTAAAATGAATACTCAACGTATTCCACAACAACGCATTAAAATTATCGATTTTTATTATTCTTCTCAACGATCAATTGCTCTGACGCAGCGAAATTATCGCCGTTTTTTTAACTTAAGATCAGCACCCACATCTTCCATGATTACAAGTTTAGTTCGCCGTTTTGAGGAACTGGGTTCAGTTACCGACCCACAGACAGGTATTTTACCAATCTGGGCGGCCAAAATTCGATTTTTCAAAAATCGATGTTTTTAATAATTACCGATTGTAGGGTAAAGAGAATAGAATGCTTAACTAGATTCCGTTATTTTTTCATTCCTTTTTGCTTACATTCGTTTTCTACACGCTTTCAAAGTTTCTAGTTGCTAATTGTGCATTTACTATTTTGTTGCGTTCAAGTAAAGTAAAAGTTTAAGCAGGCTGTATTCAGTTGAAACATATAAGTAAAATGGAAAATTGTAAAGCAGGTAAATATTATTTAATCCAATTAGCTAAATAAAATTATAATTTAAATTCCTACTAGTAAAGCAGCATTGAAAAATATGGTATTTTAGTAAATTTCAATGGGTACCAAAAGAGAACTCTGGTCAAAAAGTTATGCCCCACCACTCACCACCACTTCAATCTGTGATTAAATGTAATCATAAACATTGTATTGGGCACATGGGGTATTGGGCATTGCGGTTTTGTGTTTTATAGCCATTTACCTTCTGCGGAAAAATATATCATAATTTCTGCTGCTTTACTGTATATTGTTTTGTATATTGAAAAAAACATTTATTCCAAATTTAGGTCCTTCAAAAATCAAGTACATAGTTCGTGGAGACGTTCTGAAAATTACCGATAAAAGCAATCTGTCCGAAATAAACGCTAACATTGACGATAGCAAAAATAGTGAGCTGCAATTAGGTAATTTTTCTAAAGAAAAGCGAGCTTTAGTAACCAGTAGTTTTGGGAAATTAAAAGGGGAATTTAAAGCAAAATGGCTTAAAGCCCAAAGAAAACCCAAAGATTTTATGAAAAATAATCATTCATGGATCACGGGATATTTTTCGATACCGAGTGCTGTTAGTTGTGCTGGGCGCCCAGTTAAACGTTTCGAAGAGTCCTCCGCAAGAACCCAAAGGCGCAAAACAGAGGATTTACGCAAATCCAACGACACACGTGTGTTGGTTGCAGCCACGCAAATCAACTTGGACACAGACGGAAAGAGAAATGCTACTGAAATACTGAAAAACATAACTTCGTCGCCAAATCGCGCACACAAATATAAAGTGGCTTACCAACAGAGTCAATCTAACTCGAAATGCACGGGACGGTTGCCAGTATTAAAAGCCCTTTCTATGTTCGTTGAAGGCAATCTTACACGAAAACAGTACGAGGTAGTTAGGATGAGCCACGGTAAGTACTACCCTTGCTACAGCTATCTCCAAGAGGCTAAGAAAGATTGTTACCCTCCACCGGGGGCTTTCAAAATTACTGCTACCTGTGCTGAGATAAGATTACAGGATCTTTTGAACCACACGTCCACTCGACTTCTGCAGTATCTTTAAGAAGTACTTGAATCCTTAGAAGAGAGTGAGATTTCGAGTTTGCGGCTTATTTATAAATGGGGTTGTGATGGGTCCAATCAATCTGAATACAAGCAAGCTTTTGAAAACGATGCCGATTCGGACGCTTATATTTTTCAAAGTTCTCTTGTCCCATTGCAACTGTTATCAACAACAACAGAAAAGGTGATTTGGAAGAACCCGACTCCATCTTCACCACGCTACTGTCGGCCGATACGAATTCAATTTGTGTAGGAGTCGTTAGACGTTACAAACCAAGAAGTACAATACATTCAAAACGCTATTAGCGCCTTGGTTCAAATGGAGTTTGAATTAAATGGAATTGCAATTAGTGTGCATCATACATTGGTACTCACTATGATCGATGCTAAAGTTTGTAACGCAATTACTAACACCAGCTCCACCATGAGGTGCTACATTTACAAGAAAACTTCGAAAGATTTTAATATTTTGGACAAAATTGGTGAAATTGATGAAAGCTCGCTAACGTTTGGTCTTTCAACACTTCACGCTCGAATTCGGTTCTTTGAGGGTATTTTGCATTTGTCCTATAAACTTCCTCTGAAGAAATGGCAAGCAAGGACCGAAATAGAAAAAGATGTTGTGAAAACCCAAAAAGCAAAGATGCAGCAAGAGTTTAGATGCCGAATGGGACTAATTGTGGACGTTCCAAAGCCTGGATTTGGCAACAGTAATGACGGCAACACAAGCAGGCGTTTTTTTCCGATCCAGATTTGGCAGCAGAGATTACGGGGGTTGACCGAAACCTTATTTTTCGTTTAAAAGTAATTTTAGAACCAATCTCCAGTGGCCACAACATTGACGGCGAAAAATTTAATAACTATGCAACCGAAACAGCAAAAATGTATGTTAGTTTGTACCACTGGTACCCGATGTCTCCAACAATGCACAAAATTTTGATACATGGACAACTTGTGATTGAAAAAGCTCTACTACCTATAAGTCAGCTGTCCGAAGAAGCCGCTTAGGCCAGAAATAAACACTTTCGCCAATACCGTCAAAACTATGCGCGAAAGTTTTCAAGAGAGGCCTGCAATAGGGATGTTATAAATAGATTGCTGCTAACTTCCGATCCTTTGCTAACGGGCATTAGGTCGAAGCCAAAAAAATTACCAACACCTTTCACAAAGGAATGTTTAGAAATGCTTGTTTCGACAGATCACAGCGACAGCCACGAAAATATGGCGGACACAATGAACGAAAATACTCCATGCTAAAGTGATGACCATATGTCCGAATAATTAAGTTAACTCTGAATAACAATTATATTTAAGTTGTAAGTTCTTGTTTTTTTGAAAATATGCCAAACAATTATTTAAAATAAAGGTAATACATTTATTACACATAATACATTTAGTACACATTTATTTCATATCTAGCATTTTCAACTTGTGGAGCAACATCCTAATCTGTGGTTTCAACAAGACGGATCCACTGCGCATACTGCTAGGCAAACTATGCACATGCTGCGTGAAATTTTTGGTGAACGCATAATTTCAAAAAATTCAGATTTCCCTTGGCCTCCTCGTTCACCAGATTTAACTGCGCCCAATTTTTTTTATGGGGATATTTAAAATACAAAGTGTATGTGAACAAACCACAGATACTTGGACAGCTCAAGCAGAATATTCGAGACGAAATACGGCGCCAGCAACCAGAAACATTACGCCGTGTAATGCAAAATGCGCTAAAAAGAGCCAATGCCTGTATCGAGCAAAATGGTTGTCATTTGTCTGATGTCATATTTCACACATAGTCACGTTAAATTTCCATAAAATGTATTTAACATATAAAAAAAATCATTTAAAAAAAAAGTTATTACTAGAGCTATACATGTTTAACATCACTAGGTCTCATTTGGGCCACCCTGTATAAGTCAAATAAATGAAAGACCTAACTTACTTGATTTTTTTTTACAAATTAATAAGGAAATATTCTATTGCTTTTGAATTGCTGAACATTCTTGAATACCTGCTGGAAAAGGGGTTCAGTAGAGTTTTGAAGAACCTTTTAAAAGGGATATAAATGCTCCTGATAAAGTACTTTAGGGAAATTACAAAGCGAAAGGTTATAACGCGAGTTCCATTTCGAGGTTCCTATTTTTTTAAGGAAAAAAACACAAAAAAATTCAAATTGAATGGGGAATGTTTATTATCATTTGAAAGAACATTCTTTGGCATTTATTTTTTGAAGATTATGTTCATCAAATGTTTGCCGCGGCTACGTCTAATCCGTTGAGTCCAATTTTCGATGACTCGTTCGAGCATTTCGACTGGTAACTGGCGAATGACACGCGTGATGTTTTGCTCCAAGGCCTGAATCGAAGCGAGTTTGTCCGCATAAACTTTAGACTTTACATATCCCCACAGGAAAAAGTCTAACCGTGTGATACCACACGATCTTGGTGGCCAATTGACTGGCCCAAAACGTAAAATTATCTGCTCACCAAAGGGTTCTCTCAATAAATCCATTGATTGAAGCGATGAGTGGGATGTGGCGCCGTCTTATTGAAACCAAATGTCGCCGAAATCATGAGCTTCAATTTCAGGCATAGTCGGTTATCATGACACGATAACGGTGATTCCACCGGCCCACAAACCACACCAAACCGTTGTTTTTTCTGAATGAAGTGGCAGCTCTTGAACCTCTTCTGGTTGCTCTTCGTTCCAAATGCGGCAATTTTGCTTGTTTACATACCCATTGAGCCAGAAATGGGCCTCATAGCTGAACAAAATTTGGCTCGTATACGTCGGATCTCCTTGGAACTTTTCAAGAGCCCATAGAGCGAATCGATGTCGCTTAGGAACGTCGGGTGGCTTCAGTTCTTGCACAAGCTGTATTTTGTACGCTTTCAATTTAAGATCTCGAAGTAAAATGTGTCAAGTCGTTCCATACGTAGGTCCGAGTTGCTGCGAACGGCACCGAATCGACTCTCCACTGTCTTAATGTACACTCTCAGCTACGGCCGGTACATTTTCTTCACTGCGTGCTGGACGTGGTCTATTCGGTCGAATATTATCCTATAATAAATGCTGGGTCTCAAGATGGGTGATGGTGTTGCGAATAGTACGCTCAGTAGGCCGATTATGTTGAGCATAAGTTGAACGAAGTGCACGAAACACATTTCTCACAGAACGTGAATTTTCGTAAAAAAGTTGAACGATTTGTAAACGTTGTTCAGGCGTAAGTCTTTCCGTGATGAAATTCCAAACAAAACTAAACAAAAATAACAAGACAGCATGACACGACTCACGCGTGATCTGTCAAAAAAAGGCTGTTGAAAAAAGTATCTCTACTTGGATCACCCATTATTTAAACATCTTTAAAATACCACATAGGAAACCTGCTCTGGAAAACCTTCTAGAATTCCTTAAACCTTTCATGAGCTCAACAGACTGAAGACCTGCTACAGATTCTGCACTAGAAGACCTTTTATGCGTTTATTAGACCGCAACCCTACTCCGTGGCGTAGGTTTGCAAATCCACTTATTAAGGTAGTTTCGCGACTTCTGGTTGATATCCTATAGGATAGGGTCAATCATCAAATCAATAGGCCTTCTGTTGAATTGAGTGGGACCCATAGAGTAGAACCTTCATTACAATGACCTCTATGAACTACAAAACAAAATCTTCCATTATACGAGGGTTGGTAATTATATTTCAGGTCCGGCAATAAAAACATAATAATTTATCATTGGAAATGGTTTTATTGTGTTTCAAAATATTCTCCTTTAAGATCAATACGTGGACTGCTATATATATTTCTGGCCTCATACCGAAAATGCTATTATTTATCATCAAAAATGGTTTTATTGTTTTCAAGTAGGATTTATACACTTTTGCTTGCGCACAAACCAATTTTGAAGCATTTTTTTCACTCCGATTGAGACATCTCCAAAACATGATTTTTGAACGCTTCAACAGCTGCTTCGGACGATGAAAAACGTTGACCACGCATTTTTTTTGTGAAGTTAGGGAATACGAAGGTGGATGGCCCTTCAATTCGACATCTTAAGTGGTCAAATAGCTCGTCGATTCAGCTAATGTGTGAGAGCTCGCATTGTCGTGATGCAAAATCATCCGACTTCTCTTATTATCTTTCCTGATTTCATGGAACACTGTTGACAAATAGATGGTTGTATACCACTCAGAATTTACCGTCCTACGTTCCACTAAAGGCACTGTGGCACCATGGCCAATTATACCGAAAAAACACAATCATTTGCTTCGATATACTTCTACCACGAACAACTTTTGTTGGATTTGGCTTGTCTTGAAAGACCTATACGGTTGATTGCTGTTTTGTTTCCGGTTCATATGCATAGAACCATGATTCGTCACCTGTGACAATGTTATACACTGCCTTTGAGCTACCGCAGTTATACTTTTTCAACATTTCTCTGCGCCAATCCATACGAGCTTTTTTTTGAGCATCCGTCAAATTATGTGGGATCCAACGAGAACAAATTATTTCACGACCAAATAAACAAGCAATATCTTATTTATGCTTGTCATACTAATTTCCAAGGATGCCTCAATCTCACATGTCGGTCTAGTTTAATCAGTTCACGCACAGCATCGAGGGTTTCTGGCAAAGTGACCGAAGTTGGACGTCCTTCACGAATGTCATCCTGGAGCGAACGAAGTCTGAGACTGGACTCTTAGTACCAGAGATTAGTGAACAGTGGTTTTTTATGGTGCTCCATCGCCAAAAGTCGAAACGAGTTGATTTAAACACTCTTCTCGATAACCCACGCAGAAAATCGTAAAAAATCATCGCACGAAAATGTTCACGGGATAATTCCATTTTTTGACTGAGATGAATTTTTCAACACACAGTAAACAAAACAATTTGCCCTCAAATGAAAAAACGTTCTGAGTGAAGTTATGCTAAAAAATGTCAAAGTTTCCAATGGAAGTTCCAGTTTGCATCTGGAAACACTGGTATTGGCAGGACTGGAAATATAAATAGCAACCCTCGTAAATGACTTCTAAAAAACATTTAGGATATCCTAAATTACACTTCTCTCTCTAAGACTTGCAAGGAAGAGAAATTTAAGAGGACTGCTGACTTCTTTCGGAGGCTTATTAGTTATAGAAGTTTACTTGAGCTTGAGAGACATAACTAAAAGAAGCATATTGAAAGCTGTATTCAATAGACCAGGAAAAAATTATTATTTACGAAAAAGGAAGGATGAAGAACTTAAAGGCATACCTTCAACATGCCTATTGGGAGCAGCATTCTTAAAGCTTGCATGCAATTATACAGGGTGTCTGTCGGGAAGGTATACTACGAGGGCGGTTCGGAAACTTCTTAGCCTAGCACAAAAAGCGCGGTATAAACAGAAAACATGTTAAATTTTGTTTCGATCTGGCAACTCCTTCATATAGAAACAGGTGTTCACAAAAGACGCATCCGCGATTTTTTTACAATGGAAAAATTAGAAATGCGTGGTGTCATTAAATATTTACATAAAAAAGGTTTATCGGGACAAGAAATTCATAATGATATGTTGAATGTGTTAGGTGAAAGTGCTCCTTCATATGCAACAGTAAAAAATTGGGTTGCTGAATTTAAACGTGGTCGTACAAGCATTGAAGATAAACCACGTAGTGGACGTCCAAAAACAGCAACAACAACAGAAATTGTAGCCAAAGTGCATGATATGGTATTAAATGATCGACGAATAAAAGTGCGTGAAATAGCTAATATCATGGGCATCTCAAATGATCGAGTCCATTTAATTTTGCATGAAGAACTACAGGTGAAAAAGCTTTCTGCAAGATGGGTGCCGGACTTGTTAACAGTCGACCAAAAACGCATAAGAATGAACATTTCTCAAGCTTGTTTGGATCGTTTACAGCGAAATAAAATGGATTTTAAGCGTCGTTTTATAACTGTTGATGAGGCATGGATCCACCACTATACTCCAGAGACAAAAGAACAATCCAAACAATGGACTGAAGCTGGAGGAAGTGCCCCAAAGAAGGCAAAAACAATTCAATCGATTGGTAAGGTTATGGCAACGGTTTTTTGGTACTTCAAACGTATTTTATTGATTGACTACCTGCAAAAGGGTAAAACAATAAATTCAGAGTACTATTGCAACTTTTTAGATCAATTAAATGTACAAATTCGAGAAAAACGTCCTGGCTTACAACACAAAAAAATAAGTTTTCATCAAGACAACGCACCAGCGCACAAGAGTGTTTTAACAATGGCTAAAATCAACGAATTAAAGTACGAGTTGCTTGACCACCCACCTTATTCTCCTGATTTAGCTCCCAGTGACTTTTACCTGTTCCCAAATCTAAAAAATTCCTTGCTGGCAAGCATTTTACCTCAAATGAAGATGCAATTACAGTTGTAAACCCCTATTTTGAAGACCTTGAGGAAAACTATTTTAATCAAGGGATAGAATTGCTATATAAGCGTTGGACTAAGTGTATTGAAGTTTCAGGAGATTATATTGCAAAATAAAAATATTTTTGAAAAACTAACTATTCTCTTTCATTGATAGGCTAATAACTTTCCGAACCGCCCTCGTACATTGTATGTTTATAATTGTTGATAAAATGAAAGAGAATGGATCGTATATTGATTAATGTTTTATTTAATGTCGATAATTATGTATGGAATACAATATCAGATAAATGTCCGCCTCTGTTAGCCTCACAAATATGAGCCCTTTTGAGCACATTTTTCATTACATTCTCACACATTTCATTAATTTCAACACGAATATTTTGTTTGAGATGCTCAAGCGTTTCTGGTTTGTTTGCATAAACCTTGCTTTTCAGATATCCCCACAAAAAGAAGTCCGGAGCAGTCATATCAGGCGACCCTGGAGGGCAATCACCATCACCATTTCTTGAAATAACTTGTTGTGGAAAGAGGTCTCGCAGTAATTCCATTGTAATCCTGGCTGTATGCGATGTGGCACCGTCTTGTTGATACCACATGTTAATCAAGCCCAAAGCATGCAGTTCTGGCATTAAAAAGTTTTCAATCTTACCACGATATCGTTTCAATCACAGTTATCGTTACGCCGTTTTCATTTTCATAGAAGTAAGGTCCAATGATTCGTCCTGACCAAATTGCACACCAGACTGCCACTTTTAATGGATGCAAAGGTGCCTGATGAATAGTTTGAGGGTTTTTCATTGCCCAGAACCGACTATTCTGTTTATTCACATATCCATTCAAATAAAAATGAACCTTGTCACTCTTAATGATTTTTTCATGAAAATCAGGGTAGTCATGGGCGAGCTGTAACATCCAATTGGCATATGTACGGTGGCGTAAATGGTCTTGTGGAAAAAGTTCTTGTGTCAACTGAATCTTATATAGAAACAAATGCAAATCCTTGTGCAAAATTGTGGCCAAAGTTGCTGTTTGAAGACCAAGCTCCTGAGCGCGGCGTCGAATTAAGGTTGATGCATTGTTTTGAACACTTTCTTGAGCAGCAGTAATTTTTTCAGCCGATCTTGCAGTATGTTGTGGTCCATGCTTGAGCCTATCAGCTACGGACCCTCCATCTTCGAAATCATTCACTACACAATAAATAGTGCGTTTCGTTGGCACGTTGTTTCTCCCAAAAATGTCACGTAACAGTAAGCGATGATTGATTTTAATAAAATGTTGGTGTTACGAATATTTTTCCATAATAAATTTGCCACATCTCTACTTCACAACTGCCAAATATGAACTGTCAAGACTAATGTTTACCAAAAAGGCGGCAAATCAAAGTAGTATGACGTCCCTACGGCCACCCTGTACAATTATAAATAGTATTTTTAGCTTTTCGAACAAAAAAAATATATAAAATTAGAGTATTAAATATTCCGACCCTTGCCAAGTAGAATTTTCCTTAAGCAAAAACATTTTTTTCTAAACTGATGTAATCTGTTTAATATAAACGGTGATCCATCCAGATGTATTTTTTCAGATCAAAAAAAATATAAAAATTCAAATCAAGTGTGGAATCTCTATTGGTAATTTGAAAGGACATTTTATGGCATTTATTTTTTATATAATAATTTCCTTCAAATGTTGGCCGCAACTACGCCACAGGGTGTCCATTCTGAGGGTCCAATTTTGGGTGACTCATTCCAGCATTTCGACCTGTATGGCTTTAATGTCACGCGTAATGTTGGCTTCCAAAACCTGAATCGTAGCTGGTTTGTCAGCATAGACTTTGGACTTTCAGTCGCTCCAAAAAAAAATTCTAAAGATGTGATATCACACGATCTAGGCGGTCAATTCACCGGTCCAAAATGTGAAATTAGCTGTTTTTCGAAATTACCTCTCACTAGATCCATTGTTTGGCCAGCTGCATGACAAGTGGCAACGTTCTGAAACCAAGTGTCCTCAAGATTACGGGCATCAATTTAAGGTAGCGCAAAGATCAATATCAAGGCGCGATAGCGAGCACCATTCACGGTTACGTTCCGGCCATTATCATTTTTGAAAAAATATGCACCGATGATTCCAGCAGCTTATAAACCGCACCAATTCGTGGTTTTCTCTGGGTATAATGGCACCTCTTGAACCTCTTCTTGTTGCCTTTCAGCCCAAATGCGGCAGTTTCGTTTATTGACTTTGCCGTTGAGCCAGAAATGGGCCTTATTACTGAACAAAAATTTGGTCGAAAACAGCGGATCTTCCCGTTTCTCACCGAACGCTCATTTCTATAATATAGTTGCTAACATTTGAAGGTAATTATTTTTAAAAAATAAATATCATAAAATGTCGTTGCGTATGAACAATAAAGATTTCACACTTGATTTGAATTTTAGTATTTTTTTTTATTTTGAAAAATACCTTCAGATTGATCACCCTATATATAAACTCTTTGTTTAAAATGAACTTGAAATAAAAATTACCAGAAAATGTCTCGTGGGAGGCCACTAAATATATGCAAACGATCTATAGAGGCCTCCGACGGAATGGCCTAATATTTTCCGCCTCTGTAAAATACATACACACGTACAGTTGTATCCAGAGATACTATCCCAGCCAGGGCAGACGGAAAATGTAAACGACATTTGTTATTGTTGTACTCGTATAAACCTTATGAAAATCACAAACACAATAGAAACAAAATCTCAAACACCCAAACACACACACACAAACAAACCAACATGCATAATTTAGAAGACACCACCGAGCAATGCCATAGACTGAGCCTCCTCTTTCTGGCGAACTCTAGGAATAAATGAATGAATGACTTTTTAGGCAATGAACGTCCGTTGGTATGTTCGTCCCTCCATTCAAGCGGGCACCCGGTCTGGCCAGTATTTGTTGTTTGCTTGCCTTGCCACACCAAATCCTGTCACAAAGTTCGAGTGGTACTCCGCTGTGCTATGCTGCACCGCAATATAAACAGCCGAAAATTAAACAAATATTTCCGCCATTAATTATGGGCAACAATTCGTATTTATGGCATTTAATTTGTGGGCTATTTATGATATTCTTCCACAAACACACACACACATACGCATATAATCAGAGAGAAGCACGAACATGCAGAACACCCAGATCAAGTGATTAATTCGATTTTAAGAAACCATTAAATGCAATTAAATCAAATTGACAGATTACGGTACTCAGACATGCAATGCAACCCCACCCCAAGCAGCCACAGCCAGTGGACGCGGCTGGCTAATGACACAAACCTCTGCCTCTGCCAGAGCTTTGGGAAAGTGGAACCATTAACAGTCGTTGCTAATACGGGACAGGGGGAGTGTGGTGGTTGTGGCCACCAATAAAAATACTCTACGGAGATTATCATTAATATAATCATGAGAAAATTAACAGATTTCCTTTTTTCCTTTTGCCAGAAGTTTGCCTCAAATTGCCAGCCACAATGCAGAGGCTAATAGACCCAGGGTCATTTAATAAAGGATATGGAACTGCTCTTTGATTTCAATTTAGACCAAACAAAGACTACGGTTTCTTTGATACAACATAAGAAATGGAAATGTTAGAAATTGTGAATTTTGGAAACAAGACATGCTTTTAATTCATATCGTTTTTGTAAGATTTGTCCTTAATTGCCCAAAAAGAAATCGTAAATATTAACCTGGACACCCCCTTACGCTCTATGAATTAATGCGACCTAGAAAAAAATTAAGGGGGACAGTCTTATTAAGGGGTCTTACGAGTCAAGATTGTCATATTGTGAAAATGCAAAATCTAAAAGAATCAATAGTTTCTGTTTGAATGTTTCTAAGATTCTTTCTTAAAATATTAGGTAACATTTAAAGGCGAAATGACTCATAACACATAATAAAATAATTTAATCATTTAAATACAGTGTGGGCCAAAAGTCACCATGGTGTTGAAAAATTTAATAACTTTTTCGTTTATATAGGGTGATCCATCTAGAGGTATTTTTTCAGAACAAAAAAAATATGAAAATTAAAATCAAGTGTGAAATCTCTATTGGTAATTTGAAAGAACATTTTATGGCATTATTTTTTGAAAATAATTACCTTCAAATGTTGGCAACTGTATTATGGAAATGAGCGTTCGGTGAGAAACGGGAACATCAGCTGTTTTCGACCAAAATTTTGTTCAGTGGTGAGGCCCATTTCTGGCACAACGGCAAAGTCAATAAACAAAATTGCCGCATTTGGGCTGAAGAGCAACAAGAAGACGTTGAACAGGTTCAAGAGGTGCCATTATACCCAGAGAAAACCATGGTTTGGGGTGGTTTATAAGCTGGTGGAATCATCGGTGCATATTTTTTTAAAAATGACGATAACCGTGAATGGTGCTCGCTATCGCGCCATGATATCGATCTTAATGCTCCCTGAAATTGAAGCCCGTAATCTTGACGACACTTGGTTTCAACAGGACGGTGCCACTTGCCATACAGCTGCTCAAACAATGGATCAATTGAGAGGTCATTTCGTAAAGCAGCTAATTTCACGTTTTGGACAGGTGGGTAGGCCGCCTAGATCGAGTGATATCATACCTTTAGACATTTTTCTTTGGGGTTACGTAAAGTCCAAAGGCTATGACTGACAAACCAGCTACGATTCAGGTTTTGGAAGCCAACATTACGCGTGTCATTAAAGCCATACCGGTCGAAATGCTTGAACGAGACATCCACATTTTGACCCTCAGAATAAAAACCCTATGGCGTAGTAGCGGCCAACATTTGAAGAAAGTTATATTCAAAAATAAATGCCATAAAATGTCCTTTTAAATTATCAATAAAGATTCCACACCTGATTTAAATTTTTATAATTTTTTGTTCCGAAAAATACCTCTAGATGGATCACCCTATACTTAGTACGGACATAAATACTGTTACAACATTGAACACACCCATTTCATTAGTAGACCTGAACACACCCCGTTAATGTCATATGGGTTTTGAAAGCTAACCTCAATAGCGTTAGTCTGTAACAGGACTTTAAAATTTTTTCAACTTTCATCATGGAGTGGTCAGAAGATGAGAACCGTATCGCTGTAATAGCGCTTTTCAAGTGTAAAATGAAAAAAGCGATATTTTCAAAATACTCCGGCTACTAGGGATGAGCCGCATGTTCGTCTACCGCCCTCGCTCTGTTCAAACACCGCACGCAGAGAAAAAATATGGTTACTATATGGTCACGGCAACAAAAGTATGTTCTCTGCAATAAAAGTATGGTTGTCGCAACCTTAGTATTGCTTTTTGAATTTAATTTTGACAATAGTATGATTGCGGCAATATTAATATTGTTGAAATGTAACAAAAGCATTGTTGCCAAATTAAAAAATGAAAATATGGTTGTAGCAACAATATAAATATGGTTGGTGGGCCAAAGTATTGTTTATGGGTTTTATGTTAACAATAACATGATTACGGCAATCATACAGGCAAAATCGTAGTTTATTTTAAATTTGACAATGTTATTTTTACGAATCTTACGCAATAATAGTAGTTTCTATATATAAATTAAAATTTTTCCAAACAAATTACGGATTAGTATAACTGAAATATTTTTAATAAATGAATTGTTTCTACTGTTTAATAAATCACTCCCTTTATAAAGAGTTTTATGTATTTTTACATAACTTATTTAATAAAAATATTTATTGTTGAATAACAACTTAAACCAATCTTTACAAAAACATTTGGGGATCATAGCATGGTTGCGTGTAAGTCATACTATGGTTGTGAGGATCATGCACATCATGGTTGTATGTGAAACATTCTTTGGTTGTGAGGATAATAGTATGGTTGTGGGGATCATAGTATGGTTAAGTGTGAATTATAATATGGTTGTGGATATCATAGTATGGTTGTTTGTGAATAATTCTATTGTTGTGAGGACCATAATATTGTTATGGGGATCATAGTATGGTTGTGTGAGAACCATACTATTGTTGTGATGATCATAATATTGTTGTACCACAACCTTATAACCAAAAATAGTATGATGCTCTTCGAATATTGTTACCCCATCAAAGCCGCTAAATCAAGAATTCACAGAAATCAGCTCCGAAAACAGAAAATCATGGCCCGTGAGATGAATATCACCCAAGTCATTAAAAAGACTTGGAACTTGGGGCTTTCAAACGACGTACCGGACATTTATTGACTGCAGCTTTAAAAAAAAATAGTATTGAAAAATGCAAACGTCTTTTGGTGAAGCACGCTGATGATTTGCACAGAAAAATTTTGTTCACCGATGAAAAAAAAATTTACCGTTCAGAAAAAATTTAACAAGCGAAATGATAAAGTCTATGCGCAGTCATCCAAGGAGGCATCTGAACTGATCCCAAGGGTGGAAAAGGGTCATCACCAGCTTCAGTCATGGTTTGGTGGGGTGTCTCTTACGTTGGGGTCAGTGCCCTGCATTTCTGCGAACAAGGAGTCAAAAATCGGCCAAAGTTTACCAAGAAACCGTTTTGGAAGCTGTTGTGAAGCCTCTTAATAATTTTCTGTTCCAAAACCAGCCATGGACTTTCCAGCAACATTCTGCGCCGGCCCATAAGGCTAAAACGTCCCAGGCCTGGCTTCGAAACAATTTGCCAGCGTTCATTTCCTCTGAAGATTGGCCCTCAGGCAGTCCTGGTTTGAACCTATTGGATTACAAATTGTGGACGGTTTTAGAGGACAAGTTTTGTCACAAAAGATACCCCAACATTGGATCTCTTAAGACTGCTTTGGTTCGGGCTGTGGCCAATTTTCCAATGGACAAGGTTCGTGCAGCTATTGACGATTGGCCAGCGCGCCTTAAGGCGTGTGTAAAGGCAAAAGGAATAAGTAGATTCTTTTTGGATACAATATACATCAATAAATATATTAAAAATATTTGGTCCAATAACATTTACTTCTTATTTTACAGCATAAACCGTGTGTAACAGTATTTATGTCCCTACTAAGTATAATTTTTTTTTGGATTATATAAATAGCACTTGAAGAATAAATAATGCAAAGATTCACAACTGAACAAAGAACCCGAATAATAGAATTTTATTAATTTATTTATCAGCGATCAAATTTTTGTACGTAAACGCATGAGTGATGAAGCTATTTTCATTTGAATGGCTTTATTATTATGCAGAACTGTAGGTTCTGGGGTTCTGAAAATCCAAGAGCCATTCATCAACGCCAATGTCACTCTATAAGGTGTACAGTATGGTGTGGGATCACATCTGCAAATATTATTGGGCCTTACGTCTTCGAAAATGAAGATGGAAGTGCTGAACCGTAAATAGAGAGCGGTATCGGTTTACGATAGAACATTTTTTACGTCCTGCTCTCGAAAACAGACCTGAGATGTTGTTTCAGCAGGACGGAGCCACTGCCCACACTGCCCGAGACCCAATGGCACTTTTAAGTTAAACTTTTGGAGAGAGAATAACTTCGAGAAATTCGGAAATTATTTGGCAATCGCGATCGCCAGATTTGTCAGCACCCAACAATTTTTTTTAGGGTTATTTGAAGGAGCGAGTATATGTGAACAAGCCCGAGACAATCCTTCAACTCAAGGCCAACATGGTTGCAGTAATTCGAACGCTACAGCCACAAGTTTTAAAAGATGTTATGGAAAATGCTCTAAAACTAGCCCATCATTGCGAAACTGAAAATTTAATTGAAAATTTTTTTCATATATAGTGTAATTTATTTATTTTTTTCTTTTTGCAGATTGTAACTGAACTCTTGGAAATTTAAAATGAATACGTACAGTCCACAAAAACGCATTAAAATTATCGATTTTTATTTTTCTTCTCAACGATCAATTGTTCTGACGCAGCGAAATTATCGCCGTTTTTAACGTAAGATCAGCGCCCACATCTTCCATGATTACAAGTTTCGTTCGCCGTTTTGAGGAACTGGCCAACCGTCCAGGAAGAGGTGCCCACCGAAATATTCGTACTGCAGAGAACGTGGAAGCTGTGCAGCAGCTTGGCAGCTGTGCAGCAGCTTGTCGCTAAAAAGAGTCAATGCCTGTATCGAGCAAAATTATGGTCATTTGTCTGATGTCATATTTCACACATAGTCACGTTAAATTTTCATAAAATGTATTTAACATATAAAAAAATCATTTAAAAAAACCGTTACTACAAGAGTTATACGTGTTTAACATGACTAGGTCTCATTTGGGCCATCCTGTACAATCTGAGAAAAAAAAATAAAAAAAATAATAAACTTTTGGCCCACATATTCTTAAGAATAGTTTTGCACACTTATAGGCACTGTTAATAAGGCAATTTTTAATCTGATTAAATTTAATTGGTCTATTCACTACTTTAATCAGATATCCACTAAATAATAGTTTTGTTAGACACGATTTTTTGAACGAAAATTTTTTCCTGCACACAGAGAAAAAAAATAAGTTGGAAATCGGTGCGTACTACAAATATTCGGTTGGTTAAACATGCATTCTGTTGCATTCTACGGTGTCAAATCATATTATAAGATGGTAGGTATGATAATATTATGGTACCTACAGCCAAAAACTTGTTTATACAAACCGAATTCAGTAAAACAGTTGGTTGCCCCAACGGGTGATTATGGCAAACAACCAATTATCAAGTACTTGTTACTTTGTTACCAATAATTATAATTGAAGTTCAGAACCGATAAGTTATTTGATGTAACCAAATCGCGTTAATTGGTCATCAGAATATTTTCCCTATAATAATTTATGACTTCAGGCCGCTACAAAATCGATAACACAATGATAATCTCCAAAAAAAAAACGATAAGAAACAACCAAAAGTGTATTTATTTTGATAATGTTGTAGATTTCAAACGATTCAGCCACATTAATAAACCAACTATAAATACAAAATTATTTCCAGAATATTGAAACAGGCTTAGGGCTTAGCGACATTACTCAGACTTGAGCAATAATTTCACACAAGATAGACTTTCTTTCACAATATTGCAAAACAACAACCAATTTCTTTCTGGCGGCGACCCATATTCCCTGAGTTACGGGTCGCTCAAAGCTTGACAGTAAATATTTTTATACTTTTTTTTAAATTCTTAAAAAATAAGGGCAATATAGAAGTAAGTATTATTGTAAAGTCAACATCTATCCAAATGAGAATTTATTTTGCTGATATAAAGATTTTTCTGCTCACCTTCTTAAAAAATAGCCCACTGTTTCAAAAATATGATCTATATTGTGATATATATTTCTTGCCACATATCCTTAGCCAAGACATGTACATACTCGTACGAGTATATCGGGTGATCCATCTAGAAATATGTATGATATATATTTCTTGCCACATGTCCTTAGCCAAGACATGTACATCTCGTACGATTATATATCGGGTGATCCATCTAGAAAAATGTTTTCAAAATAAAAAAAAATACAAAAATTTAAATCAAGTGTGGAATCTTTAATGTTTATTCGAAAGGACTTATTATGCCATTTATTTTTAGAATATAAATTCCTTCACAGTATGGCCACAACAACGCTCCAGGGTGTCCATTCTGAGGGTCCGTTTTTGAATGAATCATTCGAGCATTTCGACCGTTATGGCGGTTATGACACGCGTAATATTGGCTTCCTAAACCTGAATAGTAGCTGCTGTGTCAGCATAGACTTTGGACTTTTCATAGCCCCAAAGAAAAAAGTCTAAGGGTGTGATATCATACGATCTAGGCGGCCAACTCAACGGTCCAAAAAGAGAAAGTCTTCGAAACTACCTCTCAATAGATATATTGTTTCAGCAGCTGTATGGCAAGTGGCATTTCTTGTTGAAATCAAATTTCGTCAAGATTACGGGCTTTAATTTGAGGTAGCAAAAAGTCCGGCCACCATCTTTTTGGAAAAATATGGATATTTTTTCTAGTCTAAAGTTTTTTCAATAACACATTTGATCATCAATTAATCAATAAGACTCAAATAATTTACATTTGATTTATGTTGTAATTTATATAACTAAATTCCCTTAACGTTCTCCTTTAAATAACTAATTGGCCACAACCAAATAGTTTTTGTGGATATTTTTTATTTTTCGATTTTTGCTCCTACTCCCATTTTTGTATAGGGTGTTCTTTTTAGACGTGTGGTTTTCAAGATGAAATAAAACCCATATAACTTAATTTTATGGCCAAAAAATTAGCTTTATTATATAGATAAGGGTTTGCCATTATGATTTAAAAATAAACTCCGACAAGTGGCCGCCGCGCCGCGGCTGGCTCGAATAAATTCTAGCCGAGAGGCCCAATTTTCGACCACTTTTTGCAGCATTTGGGGCCGTATGTCAGCAATAACGCGCCGAATATTTTCTTCCAAGGCGTGTCGGGCTTATCTGCGTAGACAAGAGACTTCACATAATCCCACAAACAATAGTCCAGTGGTGTTAAATCACACGATCTTGGAGGTCACATCGCAGGCCCAAAGATTCCTTTAATAAATTGTTCATTTCGTTGGCTGTCTGGCATGTAGCGCCGCACGTTGGGGTATTTGACCACCAAAATGGAGATTAATTGAAAAATGAAAATTTAGATATCTGATTAAAGTTTTATACTCGATTATTGTAGAAAATCTCCATCATTAGGCAAAAGAATCGATAACATACTCGTATGTTGCTTAATTCAATTTTTGTGCTGTCTCAAAGTTCGTAATTTTTTCGATTTTTCCGCGTTTTTACAAAATGTGTTTTTTTGTATTTTCAAGTGCAAGTTTTTCTATTTTTGCCATTCAAAAGCCAATTATAATTATGGATCCTTCAGCTTCAGGTAGTTTCGAACAAAAAAAGCATTTGTTTGTCGACATTTGTAATGTACAACTATTTTTAATCGTTTATGGAAAAAGTCTAAATTTTAGCCATTCTTGAGAAGTATGTACAGTTTTAAAATGGGCTATCATGTTGATATTTTAAGGTTCCGCGTGGCATATACACATCGGAAGTTATAGCACAATATCGGATGTAAATATATATATTTGAAATACTATAATCCATTTTGTCGCCAGTTGATTACCGAATTTAATGAAATTAACTGCAATAGACAGATCTCACTTAGGGCTATCAAATTTATCTCTGAAGGCTCCACGTGGGATATACATATCGGGAGTTATAGCCCGATATATGCCGTAAATGTGTTTTTTCGAATTAATATAGCCGATAGTTAGGTCAGTTGAATTGCGATTTTGATTAAATTAAGTGCAAAGGATGCAGATTGTTGAGGGCTATAATTCCACGTGGAATGCATACATCGGAAGTTATAGCCCAATATACGTTAAAAAATTATATTTTTTCTTTTCCGATGTTTTATTCTTTTCCGATATTTCGGCCATATCTAAGCCATTTTAAGGCAGATTTTGATAAAATCAACTGGAATCGGCTAATAATCTCAGAAATAGTAAATAAAAATAAAGATTACATCGCCAGAAAGCGTCCTTTAGTTAATCTCCATTTTGGGGGTTCAATACCCCACTGTGCGCCGTCTTCTTGAAACTAAAAGTCGTCAAGAATACGGGCTTCAAATTCAAGTAGCATAAATTCAGATATCATGGCGCATTGGCGAGCACTATTCACGGCAACGTTCTGGCCATCACCATTTTTGAAAACAATATGGACCGATAATTCCACCAGCCCACAAACCGCACCAAACCCTGGTTTTCTCTGGACATAATGGCACCTCTTGAACTTCTTCTGGTTGCTCTTTAGCCCAAATGTGACAATTTTGTTTATTGACGTAGCCGTTGCACCAGAAATGGGTCTCATCACTGAACATAATTTTGGTCAAGAACATCGGATTTTCCCGTTTCTCACCAAAGTAACATTTCCATAATACAGTTGCCAAAATATGAAGGAAAGTATATTTAAAAAATAAATGGCATAAAATGTCCTTTCGAATAAAAAATAAAGATTCTTCACTTGATTTGAATTTTTGTATTTTTTTAAAAAAAAATATTTGGCATATTCTTCGATTTTATAGTGCAAATTTAAGCGTTAAATGCGCATTTTTGTAATGCACATAATTCCGATTCCAAATAATGATACTCTAACGAGAACCCCAAAAGTAGGCAACGGTCAACTTATTCACACGAACTTATCAGAGTGGCTACGTGAAAGGTATGTACGTAAGTACCAATGGTACGTTCCATGCGTGTGGTTAAATGTGCGTGTAGTGGTATTGGTCACGCTGAGATGTAATCTTTGGACAAATGTCCCATTTGATAGAAGGGATGTGCGATGGGAGCTGCTCGTATCATAGCACAGCAACAACAATTACAGCTGTGGAAAAACTAATAATCCAGCAGCTATATCATTCTCGCTGGGAGCTGGATTGTAGAAGCAAGCATCTCCGCGTCTCCGTTTCGGAGGCATCTTCTCCCCCGCATGGTCAGATTTATGGAGTGGAATTAATTTCATGCCATAACCAAGGAAAAATATATACAAGTTTTTTTTTTAACTTTGACATTGTTTTTTTTGGTTTTCCTTTTTCATTTGTGAGAGTTTCACAAGTAATTGAACAACGTGACATTTCACACAAAACAATTCGTCGTTTTGTGTGTCCTGTAGGGCATCTAGTTTTGGGTCGGGGAGGTGGACGAGGATATGTGTCAGAGTGTGTGTTTGGGTTTTGGATTCCTTTTCATTTGTAAGGCGAAGAACACATGTTCATGTTCGAACGACGTAGGTGGTATATATGATACTGAAAACACCGGACATTTATGAGAAACGTCTCACAAGGAGTAACGTACGTTTGTTATCGTTCGTTGGGGAAGGGAGGTGACAAAACGTGTGGCCTTAAAGTGAATGAACCAACAACTTTGATTTTTGTTTGAGTGACAATAAAAATTGAATCGCACAAAAAAAAACATACTGGCAGAAATTTTTGGAATAAAAGGTTGTCAAAAAAGTACTGGTAGGTCACTACGTCTACAAAACGGTGGTTGGGCTAATACAACCAGGAAGAAAATCAAATCATTTGCTATCTACAAAAGCATATCGATAATTCCCTGATGTTTCGAATAAAACACAGTTTTTTTGGCAAAAAAAATATTTTTCAACACAATCTTTACAATTAGTTTAACGTTTATCCAATTTTTGTATACCTTGCAAAAAATATGATTTTTCGAGGTCGATAAAATAAGCATTTGTTTGATCAATAATTTCATCGTTGGAACCGAGCCATTTCTTTTGGTTTGGCAATAAGAAAAATAATCACTGAGGGCTAAATGCGGAAAATATGGCGGATAAGGAACCAATTCGCAACCCAATGCATGCAATTTTGTTATTGAGACTTCACATTATCTTCATGAAAAAGAACTTTTTTCTTAGCCATATGGGGTCTTTTTTAATGCTCTTTAAAGTGGTTCAATAAGTTGGCATAATATTGGCCTTTTATTGTTTGCCCTTTTAAAGGTAATCGATGTGGTTTATCCCGCGTGCATCCTAAAAAACTGTTGCCATCACGTTATTAGACGACAAAGTCACCTTGGCCTCCTTCGGAGCCGGTTCACCTGGAGAAAGTAATTGCTTAGACTGCTGCTTGATCTCCGGAGTATTGTAATGGATCCATGTATCATCGACAGTTACAAAACGCCGCGAAAACTCATTCGAATTGCGGTAAAACAACTCTTAACAATCCTTTGAAGTTGTCACATGATTACGTTTATGGTCAATTGAGAGCAAACGCGGCACCCATTTTGCAGACAGCTTTCTTAAACCCAACTAATCATGAAAAATGGAAACTACACTGCCATATGAAATGCGTATGCCATAAACAATCTCACGCACTTTTACTCTCGATCGGCCAACACCATCTCGTGAATTTTTTCGACATTTTCGGGTGTATTGACTTCAATTGGCCGTCCAGAACGTTATCCAAAACTACCGTTGTGGTTTGAATGTTTAATAACTTTTTAAATTTATTTATTTCAGAATTTTGTGACGCAAACTTGGGGAATTTGGAAACACAACAGAACAGCGATCAGCTATTGTTGAGTTTTATTTTTAAAATCAAGAGTCAATTGTTTTGACGCAGCGTCAATTGTTTATCGTGCGTGCGTACTGGACCTAAAGAACCAACAACAAACCGCTTGGTTGGAAATTTTTGGACAACATGGTACAGTAAGACACCTTCCATGTACCGGAAGACCACGTACGGTCCAAACGGTTGAATATAACCAACGTGTTATGTACTAGGGCGGTTCGGAAACTTCTTTGCGTAGCACAAAAAGCGAGGTATAAACAGAAAAAAGTTAAGTGTTTTGGAAACTTCCATCTCTGCTATGAACACATGTTAAATTTTTTTTCGATCTGGCGACTCCTTCATATAGAAACAGGTGTTCACAAAAGACGCATCCGCGATTTTTTTACAATGGAAAAATTAGAAATGCGTGGTGTCATTAAATATTTACATAAAAAAGGTTTATCGGGACAAGAAATTCATAATGATATGGTGAATGTGTTTGGTAAAGGTGTTCCTTGCTCCTCATATGCAACAGTAAAAAATTGGGTTGCTGAATTTAAACGTGGTCGTACAAGCAGTGAAGATGAACCACGTAGTGGACGTCCAAAAACAGCAACGACAACAGAAATTGTAGCCAAAGTGCATGATATGGTATTAAATGATCGACGAATAAAAGTGCGTGAAATAGCTAATATCATGGGCATCTCGAATGATCGAGTCCATTTAATTTTGCATGAAGAACTACAGATGAAAAAGCTTTCTGCAAGATGGGTGCCGCACTTGTTAACAGTCGATTACAAACGCATAAGAATGAACATTTCTCAAGCTTGTTTGGATCGTTTTCAGCGAAATAAAATGGATTTTAAGCGTCGTTTCATAACTGTTGATGAGACATGGATCCTCCAGAGACAAAAGAACAATCCAAACAATGGACTGAAGCTGGAGGAAGTGCCCCAAAGAAGGCAAAAACAATTCAATCGGCTGGTAAGGTTATGGCAACGGTTTTTTGGGACTTCAAAGTTATTTTATTGATTGGCTATCTGCAAAAGGGTAAAACAATAAATTCAGAGTACTATTGCAACCTTTTAGATCAATTAAATGTATAAATTCGAGAAAAACGTCCTGGCTTACAACACAAAAAATAATTTTTCATCAAGACAACTCACCAGCGCACAAGAGTGTTTTAACAATGGCTAAAATCAACGAATTAAAGTACGAGTTGCTTGACCACCCACCTTATTCTCCTGATTTAGCTCCCAGTGACTTTTACCTGTTCCCAAATCTAAAAAAATTCCTTGCTGGCAAGCGTTTTACCTCAAATGAAGATGCAATTACAGTTGTAAACCACTACTTTGAAGACCTTGAGGAAAACTATTTTAATCAAGGGATAGAATTGGTATAGTAGTAGTATTGAAGTTTCCGGAGATTATATTGAAAAATAAAAATATTTTTGAAAAACTAACTATTCTCTTTCATTGATAGGCTAAGAACTTTCCGAACCGCCCTCGTATAGTGTGCAGGAAGTCCAAAAACATCAACAAAAAGACGTTTGGCACAGCTGGTGCTATCGTGGAGGTATACTG
Source organism: Hydrotaea diabolus (assembly GCA_963513945.1). Classification (NCBI taxonomy): domain Eukaryota; kingdom Metazoa; phylum Arthropoda; class Insecta; order Diptera; family Muscidae; genus Hydrotaea; species Hydrotaea diabolus. The sequence continues at coordinate 57,545,011 of OY740717.1, read as the reverse complement.
GAAAGAGCACGAATGTGCGCAGCCGAAAATGGCCACCACTTGTGGGATATAATTTTTTATACTTATGCCAAAAATATTCTCCATTAATATACAGGGTGTCCGCCGGGAAGGTATACTACTTTGTTTTGCCGCAATTTGGTAAACACAAGTCTTGACAGTTCATATTTGGCAGCCCTGAAGTAGAGACGTTTCAAATTTATTATGAAATAATAATAAACCAACGTGTTTTAATTGCTAAAACATTTTATTAAAACCGATCATTGCTTACTGTGACGATGAGAAAGTTACGTGAAATTTTTGGGAGAAACAAGGTGCCTACAAAAAGCACTATTTATCGTGTAGTGAATGTTTTCGAAGAAAGAGTATATGTAGCTGATATGCCCAAACATGGACCACAACGTACTGTAAGATTGGCTGAAAACATTACAGCTGCTGAAGAAAGTGTTCAAAACAATCCATCAACCTCAATTCGACGCCGTTCTCAGGAGCCTGGTCTTTAAAGAACAACTTTGGCCACAATTTTGCATAAGGATTTGCATTTGTTCCCATTTAAGATTCAGTTGACACAAGAGCTTTTTCCACAAGACCATTTACGCCGCCGTACATATGCCAAAAGGATGTTACAGCTCGCCCATGACTACCCTGATTTTCTTGAAAAAATCATAATGACTCACGAGGCACATTTTCATTTGAATGGATATGTAAATAAACAGAATAGTTGGTTCTGGGGAATGGAAAACCCTCAAATTATTCATCATTCACCTTTGCATCCATTAAAGGTTTATAATTTGGTCAGGAGGAATCACTGGACCTTACTTCCATGAAAATGAAAACGGGGTAACGGTAACTGTCAATGGGGAGCAATATCGTGATATGATTTAAAACTTTTTATAGCCAGAACTGCATGCTTAGGGCTTGATTAACATGTGGTATCAACAAGACGGTGCCACATCGCATACAGCCAGAATTACAATGGAATTACTGCGAGACTTCTTTCGACAACAAGTTATTTCAAGAAATGGCGATGTTGCTTGGTTTGATTGACGGTTTTTTTTTTCGCAAAAACTAATGTTTAATAAGCACTCGAAATTCACTTACGATTTTAAAAAGGGGGGGAGGGCGAAACCACGCCCTCTTTTTCTCCAGGATGAGTTTCAATCACTGCATCATCATATGTTTCAAATTTAAACGTCTTATTTTAAAGTTCATTAGATTTTGTATTTTTAAGTTTAGGGTTGGGTGGGCGGTGTCACGCCCCTTGTTCATTTTTACCATAAAAAAGTTAATAATAACCGAAATGAATGATTATTTCAATCAGTTAACATTTAATAAGCCGTTCTCCAACCAATTAATCTAACCATTAAAGCGACTCTTTAAAGAGGACATGGTAACGCTTACTTTTACTAGAGGATGTGTTTTGGTCTTAGCCAACATCATTTGTTCCATATCTCTAATAATTATAATTTATAAGGTATATTGTTTTTAAGCTCAGGAATGTGAGTTTTTCCTGAGGTTGATTCAGCCCTTGTGTTGGAATTTATTTCTCTTTGACCGAACTTGACCAGTTTCTTTTTTAACCGTTTCAGTCCATCAGTACATGTTTCTGCGAAATTTCAGAGTTTGAACCGTTTAAAAAATCTAGCAGTCAGATTGAAGTAATTACTTTTGATTTGATTGTACCATTTAGTCTTACATTTCAAAATACCACTGCATATTGCATGAAGAGCATGTTGACAATTTAAATTTTTTTCGCGAAATCTCCAGTGCGCGACGTTGCAATTGCCGGTCGCCTTGCTTTTGTCGCCGTGAATCTCTACCAATGGCCAGTTTATTTTTTTGTCCTCATTATCTACTACGACCCATTTTAAACGATTTATATCTTAACTATTTGCATAAGCTCCAGTTCTGCCTCCTTTTGTATTAACGACAATCATTTGCTCAGCACTGGACATGGTACGAGTACTGATAAACTGATTTCTAAAAATCTAATATTGGCTTAGCTACAACAAAGGTTATCAATCTATATCTGCTAGGCCGGTTGTATTTCAGAACCCTGGTATAACGTAGGAAATACCAAACTTAAAGCGCTTCGCTAGCGGTCAAAGGAAACATCAATACACACTTAGTCCGGAAAGAACTTCTGGTGGCCACTTGGAAAAATATGTAAGGGCAACAGAACTGCTGGCAACCCCGGTAACGGTGCTCTTTTGCCTTGTACCAATTGTTTTTCATTTTTTGTTGGAAGCCTTTGCTATTTCTCACTGGGAATGTCTACCTTGTCTGCACTACGATTAAGATGCGGTTTTTCGGTTTTAATTCTGCATGCTTTCGTAAACTTAAAGTTTTCAAAAATGTTCGTCATCAACATGTTGAAGATGTTACATGACAAGTTTGCAGCAGTTTCTCTTTCATTTTTTGAACAAAATATTATACGAAAAGATCTACACATTCGGCTCTTAAAGCGTTAAAATTTCGAAAATAAAATTGGCAATTTTGTTCATAATCTTCATGCCGAAAGTCTCCCCCTTTCTATACTCCACACCAGCCAACTATACAACGTACAATGACGTTTTTATTTTCGTATTCACAACCAAACGTCAAATAACCCTGCAGATATTTAACCACAAAAAATATTGAAACCTTCGAGTCCAGAGTGCAAAAAGCGGGCAAATATTTTAACTCTCGTACTCGTACATGTGATGTGTGTACGGGCACAACGTTTTTTATGCACAAAACTTTTGGATAAATCTTATAAATGTTTCAGCACATTTTCGGCTATACAAACAAAAAAGGGGGGGGGGGGGGGAATAAAACACAGCCAAAGCGAAACAGCAGCAGGAGCAGAAGAGCACACCAAGAAAAAAGTGAAAATAAACCCTCAATGTTGGCTAAGTTATTTGGCTTAACTGCCAAATGAAAAATTTATCAAAATGGAGTTTTTCTCCACCGAAAACGAGAAAACTGTAAGAGAAACAGCAGGGAAATTCAATGTTGTGCTCTCCAGCATAAAAATGCGCATGCTCCACAAGGATGGGGGGTACCCCCACCAGGTCGTAGGCCACAAATCTCAAAAAGCTGGTCTCAAACACTATCCCCCATAAAACACACACCGCACCGAAGAGACGTGTATGAGTGTGTGTTGCAAGTGTTTTTTTTTGGGTTGTATCGCATGTCTGAAGCCAGCAGATGGTTGCAGTGTTGGGGTATCAACCAACCATCCATCCATCCAGCCGTGTGTCTGTCCGCCCGTACATCCAACGAACTTTTACTCATCCAATAAAAACAAAAGAACCTTACAACGCACTCGATACTGTTCAATTTCGCCTGAATATTTGTCGGAAACATCCTTCGCGTGCCAAGGACATGCGTACAACGCCCCAGCATGGAAGTGCATGGAAAAATTCCGGCTGATAAATTAAAACGATGAAATTTCGATGGAGGACACACACGAAAAACGAAACACCACCACCAGAGAAATTTTGAAATGAAAGAACCGAAGAAAGGAAGAATATTATTAATTGCCAAGGAAAACGGGAGTAATTAGTCACTTTACTTTTACTTTAAACCAAAACGCACTCACACACATAGACGGACGGACATTTACATCCCAAAATAAGGTCAACAGCTTAGCCCTAGAAAAAGTGAAGAGATATTAATTGTATTATTGATACCATGGCTAGGAAGTACGCTTGGTAGGACAACGTTAAAGTAAAAAAGAGTTACCGATACTAACTATCGAAATCTTCCTATAATTGGATTTGGTACGAGTATTATGAAGACAATCCCTACAAGTTTAATATCACAATTAACATACACCATAGTTGGGAAATATTGTTTGCTTTTAAGGACCTCTTGTCTCCCTTAAAGGAGTAGGTTTTCATTACTTCAAATGCTCTCATAAGTAATGGAGACCGTTGCAGCTTCATAAAAGCAAAAATCAATCATTCTAAGTGCAAGCATTTGTAGAAATCTCAATGATGACCTTTGCAAGGACAATTCATTATCCTTTTGTTTGCCAACTAACAGACAGTCTGTACAATGGGATGGGTTTTGAGATACAAAACAAATGGACGAATTAGGTTCGGTCTGGAGAAATTTTTATCACACTTACTCCAGATCTGTCACGGAAGCATTTAAATTTCTCAATGTCACGCCCCATTGTCTAATAATGTCCATTGTCTAATAATGAACTTGAAAAGATTATTTTAAATAATCTTGTTGAACTTTGTGTGATTTTATTACAAAATTGAAAGATTGGCCTTCAAGGTTATTAGTGACTGCAAACAATACCAGAGATTAAATTATTTCATTTTTACACCCGACGTTTCGCTGGGATTTTCAGCATATTTATGACTGGTATTTTTATTGAATATTTAATCTTTCTTGTCAATTTTTACAGTGTACTTTCACTAGTTTGTATTTACGACTTAGAAGGGACATAAATACTGTTACACACGTTTTATGCTGTAAAATAAAAAGTACTGAATGTTTTTGGACCAAATATTTTTTAATATATCTATTGATGTATATTGTATCCAAAAAGAATCTATTTATTCGAAATGTCCGCCTTTTGCCTTTACACACGCCTTAAGTCGCACTAGCCAATCGTCAATAGCTGCTCGAACCTCGTCCATTGGAAAATTGGCCACAGCTCGAACCAAAGCAGTCTTAAGAGATCCAATGTTGGGTATGTTTTGTGACAAACCTTGTCCTCTAAAACCATCCACAATTTGTAATCCAATGGGTTCAAATATGGCTGCCTGAGGGCCATTCTTCAGAGGAAATGAACGCTGGCAAATTGTTTCGAAGCCAGGCCTGGGACGTTTTAGCCTTATGGGCCAGAGCAGAATCCTGCTGGAAAGTCCATGGCTGGTATTGGAACAGGGAATTGTTAAGAGGCATCACAACAGCTTCCAAAACGGTTTACTGGTAAACTTTGGCCCATGTTTTGACTCCTTGTTTGCAGAAATGCAGGTCAGTGACCCCATCGTAAGAGACACCCCACCACACCAAGACTGAAGCTGGGTGATGACCCTTTTCCACCCTTGGGATCAGTTCAGATGCTTTCTTAGATGACCGCATATGCACTCTATCATTTTGCTTGTTAAATTTTTCCTGAATGGTAAAATTTTTTTCATCGATGAACAAAATTTTTGTGTGCAAAAATTATTTTGCATTTTTCAATCCTATTTTTTTAAAGCTGCAGTCAATAAATGTCCGGTACGTCGTTTGAAAGCCCCAAGTCTTAAGTCTTTTTTAATGATTCAACTCATGGACTTTAGCGTGATATTTATCTCACGGGCCATGATTTTCTGTTTTCAGAGCTGATTTCTGTGAATTCTTGATTTAACGGCTTTGATGACATGCGGTGTTCGAACAGAGCGAGGGCGGCCCGACTGTTGGCTGCCTTTTACATCTCCAGTTTCCTCAAACAATGTTGTGTTCAATGTTGTTACAACATTGAACACACCCTACTTTGTCCCTACTTAGTACGAGATTTTTTTTCTTTGTTGGCTGTAGAGATTAAAAATCGGTTGGGATTGCCGCAACCACCAATTGTGGCAACTAAAAACATTAGTTTATATCCATTTCGGTTCAGAGTTCTAAATATTTTTTTCTATAGATTTTGGCCAACTAAACACGAAAATGAATTTCAAAAAATTTTCCTCTGATTAGTTTTCAATAAAGAATTATTATACTTTTTTGATGAGATGTCTCAGCTCTTTGGACTACAACTCCCAAAAGCTATTACCGATTTGCTCAAGAGTGGTCTCAAATGGAAGGATATTTGCTTTTCTTAAACAACAAAAAGGTATCTGTATCTATATATTTATATTAATTTTCATATATATATTTTTTCAATTTAAAATCGTGATTTTTGCACAAAAAATTCAATTTTTTAAATTTTAAACGCCTTAAACGTCAAAAATATTAAACTGGTTGTAATACCTTGTACAAAAAAGCTAATTTCCTATCATTTGAGACAACTTTTGGTCAAATAGTAATTGTAATAGCGTTTGGGAGTTATGGTCCAAAAAGCTGAGACATCTCATAAAAAAATCGTAACAAAATTCCAAAAATTCTAGCTTGAAAACTAATCAGAGGAAATTTTTTTAAAATTCATTTTCGTGCATAAAACGCAAAGAATCACAAACAATAAAGAGAAAAGAGAATTTCTGGCCTAATAATGAAAATGCGAATATATATCATCAAAATTGGTTTTATCGTTGTCGAAGCACTTTTTCCACTCCGATTGAGACACCTCCAAAACTTGGTTTTAGAACGCTTCAACAGCATCTTCTAGCGACGAAAATCGTTAACCACGCATTTTTTTTCTTGATGTGAGGGAATAAAAAGAAGTCATTGGGTGCCAACTTAGGGCTGTACGGCGGGTGACCCATCAATTCAACGTTTTGGCCGGTCAAAAAGGCGCTGATTTGAGCTGATGTGTGAGAGCTCGCATTGTCATGGAGCACAATGATTCGTCTTCTCTTGTTCATTTTTCGAATTTCTCCGAAGATTTCAGGCACACAAATTGAGGTGTACCACTTAGATTTGACCGTCCTACGTTGCTCAAGCGGAAAAGTCGCCACATGACCAGTTTTGCCGAAGAAACAGGCGACCATTAACTTGGAAGTGCTTCTTCCACGAAGAACTTTCGTTGGATTTGGCTCGTCTTCGTATACCCACACGGTCGATGAGTAGTAGGGATATGCTGATTCCAAATAATGATTGACAGCTAAAAGCACATTAATCATTTTTAATGTGCTTTTGGTATAGGAAATCCTATATAATTAATTTTTATTAGCTTTTGACATGAGTACGTGATGTGACCCTTTTTTATTTGGTAATAGGAAATCCTATGTGGTTTTCAGATAGTCCTAGGTAATTAATTTTTATTACCTTGGGGTATGAGTACGTGATGTGACTTTTCTTTATTTGGGTATAGGAAAATCCAATGTGGTTATCAGATACTCCAAGATAATTAATTTTTATTAGCTTGGATGAGTACGTGATGTCCCCCCTTTTTATTTAGATATATAGGGAGATGATAATACATTTTTATTAGCTTGTGTGTGGGGATCGTGATGTGACCCTTTTTTTATTTGATATGGTGTATAATTAAACATCGAGTGCAGTCATTGCTTCATCGATCGTCATAGTTCTGAGCCTTTCTTTGAAATTTTTCCGTTAAGATGGTGCTTGTGTTTAGAAGTATTCAAGTTAGTGTTTTAGGGTTGCACGTGTTCATATGTTTTGTCGTCATTGTTTTTATAAACCCTATTTTCCTTTTTTGCTGTCTGATGGAAAATCCCTTATGTCCATCTTGTGTGTGTGCTAGAGTTCTGTTGTGTTCGTCATAGTTCTGAGCCTTTCTTTCGAATATTTTCGTCAACACGGTGCTTGTGGATGTATGTGGTTTCTTAGCGATCGTTCATTTCTCTTTGTTAAAATTCGTCAATTTTCTGAGTCTTTCTTTGAAATTATCATCGTCAACATGGTGCTTGAGTTCAGAAGTATTCAAGTTATTGTTTTTGAATGTTCGTTTTAGGGTTGTACGTGTTCGTATGTTTTGTCGTCATTGTTTTTATGAACCCTATCATTGCTGTCTGACCCCTTTTGCCATGCTTTATGTGTATTTTAGCGATCGACAATTTCTCTTTGCTCGATTTCGTCAGAGTTCTGAGCCTTTCTTTGGAATGTTTCGTCCACATGTTTTTGATTTTCTAGAGGGGATGTACTTGATTTTGAATGTATGTACATATGTACAAATTGTGGCTGTGAAAGGTTCATTGCGTGCGTGTGTGCTATTCTGGTGTGGGTAGTCTCATTAGTAGTTTCCGTTAAAACGGTGATTGTTTAAAATTTCACTAGACTGCCGCATGTGAAGTTATCTTGCGTTTTCATGTGGAAAAGTACCAAGAGAACCCATCTTTATTTTTTAATATAGGAAATCCCTTGGAGTTTTCAGATTGTTCAAGGTAGTTAATTTTTATTAGCTTTAACACGTGATGTAACCCCTTTTTATTTGATATGGTCCTCTGTAAAGTCCGATATTGGGGGGTGATTAAATATCGAGTGAGGTCATTGCCCATGAAGCTGTTGCTTTGTGTGTGGTATTTCAGCGATTGTAATTATTTATTATTTTGAAATGAGGAATTGCTTTACAAGGTAAAAAGATCAGGTTTGTTGTTATTTGTTATAGAGGAAAGGAAAAGTAAGTCTGCGAATTTAAAGCAATTACATTACCATCTGGTAGACGCAAGTTTCTCCGTTGTTGTGGGCGGCTTATCGACACCATTATGTGTGCTGCCGACTAAGTCTCTGCTCGTTTAACGATCTATACAAAACATTGCTTTGATTTTGCATATGCGAAGTATTATTGTCGAAGAGTGCGGATACAAGCGACTCACTGACGCAATTCCCACCATATTGACCGACTGACGTTTTTTTCAGTTGGTGATTTGAAGTTTCTATTTATAGAACAACGATGTTGTTGATGAAGGCGGGTGTTGAAGGCAGGCTTTCCACTAACACCACTATCTTATAAGATCAGGTTTGTTAATGTTAGTCATAGAGGGAAGGAATTCATGCAATTTCGTCAGAGTTATTAACCTTTATTTATAATTGTCCGTCCACATGGTAAACATTTTCGTTTATGCATTGTACGTGATCGTGTGTATAATTGTCACTATTTTTATGAACCCTGTCTTTAGAATTGTGATATTTTAATTGTGACAATTTGTTGCAACGTTTTGATTTTCAAGTATGGATGTACTTGGTTTGAATGTATGTGAATAGTGTGCTTGTGACCTTGTGGAACGTTTTAAAGGTGCAGTGCGTTTGTGTTGTATTCAGGTGTTGGATAATTTCATTGGAATTTTCCGCTAACCCGATGATTGTTTAGATTTTTTCTAGACGCATGTGAAGAAATCTTGCTGTGGCTTTCATGTGGTAAAGGAAAATGATAAGCTCTTTTTATTATTGGTATAGGAATTCCAATGGGGAAAGCCGAAGGTAATTCATTTGTATTGGCATTGTTAAAGGAGGTGATGAAATCCCTTACCGTAAGCGGTAGCTAGGGGCTTCTCACACTCGGGTGGCGAGGGAGCTCTCCCACTTGTTTTAATGATAGGGTTTTGTAAAGGTTTTGTTGCTTGAATACATTTGTCTCCCTATTTCTTATAAAGTGAGAGTGGGCACAGAGTGGGGTCCCCATTTTCAGTCACTCTGCTGTGTGGGGGTTTTGTTTTTTCTAATGTGTCTTAAAAAGGTCGTTACTATTTACAACATGCATTTCATAAGACTTGAGGACGTAGTGAGGGCCTTATCCCACTTGTTTCAATAATGGGGTCTTGTTAAGGTTTTGCGGTTTAGAGGCATTTGTCTCTCTTTTTGACTTTTGGCGCCTGATTTTCGGGGAGTAAATTGCTGTGTGAAAGTTTTTCTTTAATGTTCTTTAAAAGAAAGTTTGTTGCTCAGTTGAATTTTAAGAATTTTACTTTTCGTTTATTAAATGTTATCTTTTACTCTTATCCATGAAAGTGTAATCGCATTAATTGTTAAGAGTTCACCCTCCTTTTAGGGTATTATGTACGGGTGTGGGAGGTTTTGGGAATTTTGCGTGCTCGAGTGTTTCCATATTTTCTGGTCTCTAGCCTATTTAAATGCTAGAATTGTTCGATGATACCATACATTGTTTGGTAGACTAGATTATCGATCGATTGGTAAATGTTAATTAACTATTTTCATATGTAAATTTCGTAGTAATAAACTATTTTTTTTTTTAATTGGTGTCCGCTTTTTCTTCTTGGTGGTTTGAATAAGGGTTTCGTGGTTGGGACATCAGTGGGAGGCGAGGTAAATAAGAACCCTGTCATTCTCTTATCTGTAAGAGTGTGATCGCGGAAATTGTTATGTGTCACCCCGTTTTTGTGAATGTACGATTACTGTGTGGTGTTGTTTTAGTTCTTAACAGGAGTTAACTAAACCATTGTCTTTTAAATTTTCTTTCGAAAACGTATCTGAAGAACACCTTGTTAACGATTTTTGTAGTTTACGACAAAAATATTTTTTTTTGGCACATCCAATGCCATCACTTTTTTTTTTGTGGCAGGTCGATTGATAATAAACGTTGCTTGTTGGCTGTAACAATTATGAAAAGTAATTTTAAAGTTATAATACTCTTTATGTAAATTGATTGAAAACACTTTATAACTTATGAATTAGAACTACAATTTATTAGCGGAATGCAAACACTTCGATGTCAACAGAATGATAATGTGATAAATTCCATAGAAAAATCTGTAAAATTGCAGTGTGTTTGATGAGTATCTGGCACATTGTATACAATAGAAGAACTATTTTTGGGTTCCCTGGAAAGAAATACCCATGTCTATTTTACATTCGAAAAATCGTTACAAACCCAGCATTTAGAGTAATTTTTGGGCTATTATTATTTTTGACATGAACGAACTTAGCGAAAGCCCTTAATTAAAAACCATCTGCTTAATGTATGTTTTGCTGATGTACTTTATTTATTTAATAGAGAATATACAATTTTAGATTATAAAAATTTCTTATGATAATTTAATAGTGAACATCTAATCTGGGTGATACAATGTGTCCTCCTTGGTGTGATGATTGGAGGCTCGACTATCATACATTTCTACCTACGGGTAAGAACATCAAACAATTTTTTAGCGGCGGGATTTTCAGCTCGTAAATACCGACGGCTTTATAAGTAACAGAGTAATCATTAAGTTATCTTTATACTACTCTGTAAAATACATTAGCCGCTTGGAGCCCTCGTTAAATAGCAGGTCCCGGTCAGCTCGTAAACGAATTATATCGTACACAGCACTAGTTTGAGAGAATCTAATGGTATGCGCTCTGTACAATGATCAGGGTCATAGCAATTAATAAAAATATCAGTTAATGACGTTCTGGCCGCATCTCCTTCTGAGTCTTGAAAATCTATACATTTCTCATGTTTTCTCAGTGTTGGTTAAAATTTCAAACGATACTTATTTCAAATATTGAAGTTCGAGCTCTTCATGTAACTGGATGATTTGGGTAAATTAAATAACGTTTCTGACCATGACACAGGCTCTTGAAAGAAGTCGTTTTAATATTGAAGTCTTAAGCTGTAATTCCAAAACTGTAATACATACACACTTTTCCAGAAGACAGCCAGAGTAAAGTTTTTTTCTTTCGAAATTTATTAAATATGATTTACTAACGCATAACATGTAACAGAAAAGTACATGACACAAACAACAAAAAGAGGCACACCTAATTTTTCTTCAATAAGAACCAAATTAAAATTTAAGTGGAACAAAATTCTATAAAATTTACAGAAAAACTATTTAAAAATCTTACTATGTCGAAATTTAAAATAATTTCAAATTCGATTCTTCTCTAAATATATCTATATAGTTTTGTCTCCACCTTTCAACTCTAAAACTAAAGCCATTTACATGTCGTTTTAGGAGTGGTATGAAAACCACAAAATTACAATTTTTCACAATTTTAGGTCATGTTCACTATTGCTTACATTTTCGTTTTTAGTCAACCAATTCTTGACCTTCTCTTAAATTTAAAATACTAATCGAAAAGGATATCTAATAATATTGTAAGACCACGGATTGGGATATTTATAATAATGTTTTTAAAACGTACTCGGGAGTAGTACTCGGGATTTGCACTAATGTGGAATTTTAAGTAGAAATCAGATATGATACTCATATTCGTTTTAATTTATTTAGTATCTTTGTTGGTCGTATGTCAGGTTTAATTCCAATATATTTTACAGCGTATTATTTAGCAATTTGACTTTCATTTGATACTTTTAAGAAATATGTTGCTTCGTCTGATAAAAACGTTATTTATCTTTACTCGCTAGATTAAAAAATCGCTTAAAAAAGCACAGTTCCATATTACTCAATATCATAAGAGCTCTCATTGTGGACCCTTCTTATTGTGGAAATACAAATGTTATGCTTAGTCTAAGTGAAAGTCCGAACGGATTGAAATTTAAAAACATTTATCTGTAGGCAAAGTCGTTACATCAACCGAAATATGAGTATCAGAAACAGATTGTTCACCTATAAAAGGGATGGAATACACATTTATAAATGGAGAAGATTTTATTGAACCTGAATATGCCAACTCTGATTCAATACTTATATTTGAGATATATTGCATGCAAAAACAAAACTATTAAAAGATTATACTTTTGTAAAGGTCGACATCGCCATATAGATTCATTCTTATTATATCAAGCATATAACCATATTCCAAAACATTTAATTCGCGAAAACGCATATATTTAGCCGTGAGCGTTGGTGAAATAAACATGGATTAATTAATAAATAAAGAAGACGAAATTCGCTGTGGACGTTATAGAAAAGGTTTCGATTAGTACATTCATATCTTGTAATAAATCAGCCTCTGATTCCAACAGACGTCAAAATGTTAAACATTCTAGTTTAAATATAAAGCCTACCAGTTGAAATAAACAACTCCACCAGTTGAAATTTACAGCCTACCACCACCAGTGAAAATCAACAGCCCCACCAGTTCAAACTAACAGCCTACCAGTTCAAACTAACAGCCTACCAGTTCAAACTAACAGCCTACCAGTTGAAATAAAAAGCCTACCTGTTGAATAATCTTTCCACCAGTTGAACAAATTAACCTTTAAGCTATAAACATGTCATAGAGGAAACCCTTCTACAAAAAAAAAATAGCATTTAATTAGGGGAAGCGGAAAAAAATAATATAGAAATTTAATAGCATAAAGGTAGGGAAAGCTAAAAATGTGATAGAGTATCTTAAACCTTTATGCCAGTGATCGAACCATTTAATCAAATATTCAACTTAACTTATTTAAGAGACATACAGACCCCACCGAACAGAGTTTTAAAAGTCCAAAGCAGCTTTTCGATAAAGAAATTTAAAGAAGACAATGTTGAAACCGCTATTATAAAAAAAACGGTTTGGTAGGATCATTGGAATTCTGAAGATGAAACAAATGGCAAGAATTTTTTTCTCTATCAAATAAAAACGACTCGGACGTTATCGATTTATCATCACTTCATAGCGACATAAAACTTGATACAACATATGGTCTACATAAGGACGAGAAAGGTGTCCAGAAAATCTTAAAACAAAAATTTTGTAGCATAATATTAGGGAAAGCGGAAAAAAGTTATAGAGAAATTCAATAGCTTAATATTATGGGAAGCAAAAAAAAAAGTGATAGATTATCTTAAACCTTTATGCCGGCGAATCGAACCATTTAATCCTATATTAAAATTTGAAGATGAAACAAATTAGAATAATTTCTGTTTTCAATCAGATGAAAATCGTTATCGCAAATAATTCGTTGGCGTATACACTAGGTTTATTTGAACTTATTTTCATTAAACCCATAAAAAATATGAGAATTTCAGGGGGTGCCATTTTGATTCGTCTATGAACTTTCCGTTATAAGTCTCCACCAACTTTTTATAGTCTTGCTAGGTGAACCTTAATTCTTTCCAAAGCCTTTGACGCTGTACGTTTTTTTGATTATATGTGTATTCATAAGTATACAAAACTGTTTATTAAAAAAAATCTTGTACATCATCAGTCTGTAAATTGTTGGCTTAACGTGCTTAGTTTAATAGTATTTAAAATACCGCAGTCACACTAGTAGAATTTTTTGATTTAGTTGCTTCCACCCGACTAAATTTCATGACCTCTATTTAGTGTTTAATAATTTGGACCTTCTTTCCATTTTTGATGTTATTATAAATTAAATAAATTTATTATCGTTGGATGTATATCGTTATAATATCATTAAGGTTCTGGTTTACAGCCTTAACCACGATGTCGCTAACGTTCGCACGCATTCTAAGCGACAAACAGCTGATTTCGTAACCACTAACAAGCATCAGAACGAGAAGTCGAAAAAAAAGTTAGTGCGTGAGAAATGACGTAATCATTTCAATGCAAAATTGGTAGTCACTATTTTCGTTCGCTTGTGTTTTGTCTTTCATTTGATAACAGAAACACATAAAAGCGCATATACAAGCCGAAATTAAACGAAGAAAATGCAATAGAAATGTTGTTTTTTAATTCTATGCATTCCGTTTCTGCACATTTTTCATTTTTAAATTATTTTTTTTAAAAAATTTTTTAAAAAAAATAATTTAAAAATGAAAAATGTGCAGAAACGGAATGCATAGAATTAAAAAACAACATTTCTATTGCATTTTCTTCGTTTAATTTCGGCTTGTATATGCGCTTTTATGTGTTTCTGTTATCAAATGAAAGACAAAACACAAGCGAACGAAAATAGTGACTACCAATTTTGCATTGAAATGATTACGTCATTTCTCACGCACTAACTTTTTTTTCGACTTCTCGTTCTGATGCTTGTTAGTGGTTACGAAATCAGCTGTTTGTCGCTTAGAATGCGTGCGAACGTTAGCGACATCGTGGTTAAGGCTGTAAACCAGAACCTTAATGATATTATAACGATATACATCCAACGATAATAAATTTATTTAATTTATAATAACATCGAAAATGGAAAGAAGGTCCAAATTATTAAACACTAAATAGAGGTCATGAAATTTAGTCGGGTGGAAGCAACTAAATCAAAAAATTCTACTAGTGTGACTGCGGTATTTTAAATACTATTAAACTAAGCACGTTAAGCCAACAATTTACAGACTGATGATGTACAAGATTTTTTTTAATAAACAGTTTTGTATACTTATGAATACACATATAATCAAAAAAACGTACAGCGTCAAAGGCTTTGGAAAGAATTAAGGTTCACCTAGCAAGACTATAAAAAGTTGGTGGAGACTTATAACGGAAAGTTCATAGACGAATCAAAATGGCACCCCCTGAAATTCTCATATTTTTTATGGGTTTAATGAAAATAAGTTCAAATAAACCTAGTGTATACGCCAACGAATTATTTGCGATAACGATTTTCATCTGATTGAAAACAGAAATTATTCTAATTTGTTTCATCTTCAAATTTTAATATAGGATTAAATGGTTCGATTCGCCGGCATAAAGGTTTAAGATAATCTATCACTTTTTTTTTTGCTTCCCATAATATTAAGCTATTGAATTTCTCTATAACTTTTTTCCGCTTTCCCTAATATTATGCTACAAAATTTTTGTTTTAAGATTTTCTGGACACCTTTCTCGTCCTTATGTAGACCATATGTTGTATCAAGTTTTATGTCGCTATGAAGTGATGATAAATCGATAACGTCCGAGTCGTTTTTATTTGATAGAGAAAAAAATTCTTGCCATTTGTTTCATCTTCAGAATTCCAATGATCCTACCAAACCGTTTTTTTTTATAATAGCGGTTTCAACATTGTCTTCTTTAAATTTCTTTATCGAAAAGCTGCTTTGGACTTTTAAAACTCTGTTCGGTGGGGTCTGTATGTCTCTTAAATAAGTTAAGTTGAATATTTGATTAAATGGTTCGATCACTGGCATAAAGGTTTAAGATACTCTATCACATTTTTAGCTTTCCCTACCTTTATGCTATTAAATTTCTATATTATTTTTTTCCGCTTCCCCTAATTAAATGCTATTTTTTTTTTGTAGAAGGGTTTCCTCTATGACATGTTTATAGCTTAAAGGTTAATTTGTTCAACTGGTGGAAAGATTATTCAACAGGTAGGCTTTTTATTTCAACTGGTAGGCTGTTAGTTTGAACTGGTAGGCTGTTAGTTTGAACTGGTAGGCTGTTAGTTTGAACTGGTGGGGCTGTTGATTTTCACTGGTGGTGGTAGGCTGTAAATTTCAACTGGTGGAGTTGTTTATTTCAACTGGTAGGCTTTATATTTAAACTAGAATGTTTAACATTTTGACGTCTGTTGGAATCAGAGGCTGATTTATTACAAGATATGAATGTACTAATCGAAACCTTTTCTATAACGTCCACAGCGAATTTCGTCTTCTTTATTTATTAATTAATCCATGTTTATTTCACCAACGCTCACGGCTAAATATATGCGTTTTCGCGAATTAAATGTTTTGGAATATGGTTATATGCTTGATATAATAAGAATGAATCTATATGGCGATGTCGACCTTTACAAAAGTATAATCTTTTAATAGTTTTGTTTTTGCATGCAATATATCTCAAATATAAGTATTGAATCAGAGTTGGCATATTCAGGTTCAATAAAATCTTCTCCATTTATAAATGTGTATTCCATCCCTTTTATAGGTGAACAATCTGTTTCTGATACTCATATTTCGGTTGATGTAACGACTTTGCCTACAGATAAATGTTTTTAAATTTCAATCCGTTCGGACTTTCACTTAGACTAAGCATAACATTTGTATTTCCACAATAAGAAGGGTCCACAATGAGAGCTCTTATGATATTGAGTAATATGGAACTGTGCTTTTTTAAGCGATTTTTTAATCTAGCGAGTAAAGATAAATAACGTTTTTATCAGACGAAGCAACATATTTCTTAAAAGTATCAAATGAAAGTCAAATTGCTAAATAATACGCTGTAAAATATATTGGAATTAAACCTGACATACGACCAACAAAGATACTAAATAAATTAAAACGAATATGAGTATCATATCTGATTTCTACTTAAAATTCCACATTAGTGCAAATCCCGAGTACTACTCCCGAGTACGTTTTAAAAACATTATTATAAATATCCCAATCCGTGGTCTTACAATATTATTAGATATCCTTTTCGATTAGTATTTTAAATTTAAGAGAAGGTCAAGAATTGGTTGACTAAAAACGAAAATGTAAGCAATAGTGAACATGACCTAAAATTGTGAAAAATTGTAATTTTGTGGTTTTCATACCACTCCTAAAACGACATGTAAATGGCTTTAGTTTTAGAGTTGAAAGGTGGAGACAAAACTATATAGATATATTTAGAGAAGAATCGAATTTGAAATTATTTTAAATTTCGACATAGTAAGATTTTTAAATAGTTTTTCTGTAAATTTTATAGAATTTTGTTCCACTTAAATTTTAATTTGGTTCTTATTGAAGAAAAATTAGGTGTGCCTCTTTTTGTTGTTTGTGTCATGTACTTTTCTGTTACATGTTATGCGTTAGTAAATCATATTTAATAAATTTCGAAAGAAAAAAACTTTACTCTGGCTGTCTTCTGGAAAAGTGTGTATGTATTACAGTTTTGGAATTACAGCTTAAGACTTCAATATTAAAACGACTTCTTTCAAGAGCCTGTGTCATGGTCAGAAACGTTATTTAATTTACCCAAATCATCCAGTTACATGAAGAGCTCGAACTTCAATATTTGAAATAAGTATCGTTTGAAATTTTAACCAACACTGAGAAAACATGAGAAATGTATAGATTTTCAAGACTCAGAAGGAGATGCGGCCAGAACGTCATTAACTGATATTTTTATTAATTGCTATGACCCTGATCATTGTACAGAGCGCATACCATTAGATTCTCTCAAACTAGTGCTGTGTACGATATAATTCGTTTACGAGCTGACCGGGACCTGCTATTTAACGAGGGCTCCAAGCGGCTAATGTATTTTACAGAGTAGTATAAAGATAACTTAATGATTACTCTGTTACTTATAAAGCCGTCGGTATTTACGAGCTGAAAATCCCGCCGCTAAAAAATTGTTTGATGTTCTTACCCGTAGGTAGAAATGTATGATAGTCGAGCCTCCAATCATCACACCAAGGAGGACACATTGTATCACCCAGATTAGATGTTCACTATTAAATTATCATAAGAAATTTTTATAATCTAAAATTGTATATTCTCTATTAAATAAATAAAGTACATCAGCAAAACATACATTAAGCAGATGGTTTTTAATTAAGGGCTTTCGCTAAGTTCGTTCATGTCAAAAATAATAATAGCCCAAAAATTACTCTAAATGCTGGGTTTGTAACGATTTTTCGAATGTAAAATAGACATGGGTATTTCTTTCCAGGGAACCCAAAAATAGTTCTTCTATTGTATACAATGTGCCAGATACTCATCAAACACACTGCAATTTTACAGATTTTTCTATGGAATTTATCACATTATCATTCTGTTGACATCGAAGTGTTTGCATTCCGCTAATAAATTGTAGTTCTAATTCATAAGTTATAAAGTGTTTTCAATCAATTTACATAAAGAGTATTATAACTTTAAAATTACTTTTCATAATTGTTACAGCCAACAAGCAACGTTTATTATCAATCGACCTGCCACAAAAAAAAAAAGTGATGGCATTGGATGTGCCAAAAAAAAATATTTTTGTCGTAAACTACAAAAATCGTTAACAAGGTGTTCTTCAGATACGTTTTCGAAAGAAAATTTAAAAGACAATGGTTTAGTTAACTCCTGTTAAGAACTAAAACAACACCACACAGTAATCGTACATTCACAAAAACGGGGTGACACATAACAATTTCCGCGATCACACTCTTACAGATAAGAGAATGACAGGGTTCTTATTTACCTCGCCTCCCACTGATGTCCCAACCACGAAACCCTTATTCAAACCACCAAGAAGAAAAAGCGGACACCAATTAAAAAAAAAAATAGTTTATTACTACGAAATTTACATATGAAAATAGTTAATTAACATTTACCAATCGATCGATAATCTAGTCTACCAAACAATGTATGGTATCATCGAACAATTCTAGCATTTAAATAGGCTAGAGACCAGAAAATATGGAAACACTCGAGCACGCAAAATTCCCAAAACCTCCCACACCCGTACATAATACCCTAAAAGGAGGGTGAACTCTTAACAATTAATGCGATTACACTTTCATGGATAAGAGTAAAAGATAACATTTAATAAACGAAAAGTAAAATTCTTAAAATTCAACTGAGCAACAAACTTTCTTTTAAAGAACATTAAAGAAAAACTTTCACACAGCAATTTACTCCCCGAAAATCAGGCGCCAAAAGTCAAAAAGAGAGACAAATGCCTCTAAACCGCAAAACCTTAACAAGACCCCATTATTGAAACAAGTGGGATAAGGCCCTCACTACGTCCTCAAGTCTTATGAAATGCATGTTGTAAATAGTAACGACCTTTTTAAGACACATTAGAAAAAACAAAACCCCCACACAGCAGAGTGACTGAAAATGGGGACCCCACTCTGTGCCCACTCTCACTTTATAAGAAATAGGGAGACAAATGTATTCAAGCAACAAAACCTTTACAAAACCCTATCATTAAAACAAGTGGGAGAGCTCCCTCGCCACCCGAGTGTGAGAAGCCCCTAGCTACCGCTTACGGTAAGGGATTTCATCACCTCCTTTAACAATGCCAATACAAATGAATTACCTTCGGCTTTCCCCATTGGAATTCCTATACCAATAATAAAAAGAGCTTATCATTTTCCTTTACCACATGAAAGCCACAGCAAGATTTCTTCACATGCGTCTAGAAAAAATCTAAACAATCATCGGGTTAGCGGAAAATTCCAATGAAATTATCCAACACCTGAATACAACACAAACGCACTGCACCTTTAAAACGTTCCACAAGGTCACAAGCACACTATTCACATACATTCAAACCAAGTACATCCATACTTGAAAATCAAAACGTTGCAACAAATTGTCACAATTAAAATATCACAATTCTAAAGACAGGGTTCATAAAAATAGTGACAATTATACACACGATCACGTACAATGCATAAACGAAAATGTTTACCATGTGGACGGACAATTATAAATAAAGGTTAATAACTCTGACGAAATTGCATGAATTCCTTCCCTCTATGACTAACATTAACAAACCTGATCTTATAAGATAGTGGTGTTAGTGGAAAGCCTGCCTTCAACACCCGCCTTCATCAACAACATCGTTGTTCTATAAATAGAAACTTCAAATCACCAACTGAAAAAAACGTCAGTCGGTCAATATGGTGGGAATTGCGTCAGTGAGTCGCTTGTATCCGCACTCTTCGACAATAATACTTCGCATATGCAAAATCAAAGCAATGTTTTGTATAGATCGTTAAACGAGCAGAGACTTAGTCGGCAGCACACATAATGGTGTCGATAAGCCGCCCACAACAACGGAGAAACTTGCGTCTACCAGATGGTAATGTAATTGCTTTAAATTCGCAGACTTACTTTTCCTTTCCTCTATAACAAATAACAACAAACCTGATCTTTTTACCTTGTAAAGCAATTCCTCATTTCAAAATAATAAATAATTACAATCGCTGAAATACCACACACAAAGCAACAGCTTCATGGGCAATGACCTCACTCGATATTTAATCACCCCCCAATATCGGACTTTACAGAGGACCATATCAAATAAAAAGGGGTTTCATCACGTGTTAAAGCTAATAAAAATTAACTACCTTGAACAATCTGAAAACTCCAAGGGATTTCCTATATTAAAAAATAAAGATGGGTTCTCTTGGTACTTTTCCACATGAAAACGCAAGATAACTTCACATGCGGCAGTCTAGTGAAATTTTAAACAATCACCGTTTTAACGGAAACTACTAATGAGACTACCCACACCAGAATAGCACACACGCACGCAATGAACCTTTCACAGCCACAATTTGTACATATGTACATACATTCAAAATCAAGTACATCCCCTCTAGAAAATCAAAAACATGTGGACGAAACATTCCAAAGAAAGGCTCAGAACTCTGACGAAATCGAGCAAAGAGAAATTGTCGATCGCTAAAATACACATAAAGCATGGCAAAAGGGGTCAGACAGCAATGATAGGGTTCATAAAAACAATGACGACAAAACATACGAACACGTACAACCCTAAAACGAACATTCAAAAACAATAACTTGAATACTTCTGAACTCAAGCACCATGTTGACGATGATAATTTCAAAGAAAGACTCAGAAAATTGACGAATTTTAACAAAGAGAAATGAACGATCGCTAAGAAACCACATACATCCACAAGCACCGTGTTGACGAAAATATTCGAAAGAAAGGCTCAGAACTATGACGAACACAACAGAACTCTAGCACACACACAAGATGGACATAAGGGATTTTCCATCAGACAGCAAAAAAGGAAAATAGGGTTTATAAAAACAATGACGACAAAACATATGAACACGTGCAACCCTAAAACACTAACTTGAATACTTCTAAACACAAGCACCATCTTAACGGAAAAATTTCAAAGAAAGGCTCAGAACTATGACGATCGATGAAGCAATGACTGCACTCGATGTTTAATTATACACCATATCAAATAAAAAAAGGGTCACATCACGATCCCCACACACAAGCTAATAAAAATGTATTATCATCTCCCTATATATCTAAATAAAAAGGGGGGACATCACGTACTCATCCAAGCTAATAAAAATTAATTATCTTGGAGTATCTGATAACCACATTGGATTTTCCTATACCCAAATAAAGAAAAGTCACATCACGTACTCATACCCCAAGGTAATAAAAATTAATTACCTAGGACTATCTGAAAACCACATAGGATTTCCTATTACCAAATAAAAAAGGGTCACATCACGTACTCATGTCAAAAGCTAATAAAAATTAATTATATAGGATTTCCTATACCAAAAGCACATTAAAAATGATTAATGTGCTTTTAGCTGTCAATCATTATTTGGAATCAGCATATCCCTACTACTTCGATGGCTGTTTTGTTTCGGCTCATTCGCATAGATCCATGATTCGTCACCTGTGACGATCTTATAAATGTATTTTGAAGCGCCGCAATCGTACTTTTTCAAAATTTCTTTGCACCAATCGACACGATCCTTTTTTGAGCCATTGTCAAATTGTGCGGGATCCAACGAGAACAAACCTTTTTTACGGCCAGTGTTCATGCAATATCGAATGTATGCTGGTGCAAGAAATGCCCAAGCAAGCCTCTATCTCACGGTATGTCACATGATGATCTTGTATTATCAGTTCACTCACGGCATCAATGTTCTCTGGCACAACGGCCGTTTTTGAACGACCTTCGTCTTTGAGCGAGCGTCGGCCACGATTGAATTCATTAAACCAGTTTTTCACAGTGCTATAGGATGGTGCTTCCGCCATTCATAGATTTAAGTTTATCAATGCACTCTTGTCTTGATAATCCACTTCGAAAGTTGTGAAAAATGATTGCACGATAATGTTCACGAGTTAATTCGATTTTTTTGCCAAATTGATTTTTTCAAGTCACTGTAAACAACACAAATGATGGTCGTACGTCAAAACGTTCTAAGTACGTTTATGCAAAAAAATGTCAAGCATTCCAGCGGAAATGCCAGATGGCGCCAGGTAACACTTAGTGTTGCCTAGGCCAGAAATCTATAAGTATATGACAATCCTCGTATTTAATCTTTCTTGTCAATTTGTACAGTGTACTTTCACTAGCTTGTGTTTTGCGGACCAAAACAGTACGACATAAAACGCAAAGAATCACAGACAATTAATAGCAATTCAAAAAATAAATTATGTATCGCAGTGTAAAATTTTATAACTATAGGTAACTTGGAACGATATTAAAAAATTTCAAATTGGGGTGTCACCGCACATGCAGTCATGCCAGCATGAGTTGCGTTATTGGACAGCAATAAACCCATATGTGCTTCAAGAGACACAATTGCACCATCAAAAAATTACTGTGTGGTTTTCATGCCGTAGGTGTAATTGGGCCGTATTTTTTCGTCAATGAAAACAGTCGTCATGTTACCGTCACTGGAGAGCGCAATCGTGCCATGTTAGAATTGAATGAGCTTTACATAGCCCATATGTGGTTTCAACAAGACGGTGCCACTAGCCACACACCATGCGTTACAATCGATTTACTGAAAGGCAAATTCGGTGAACGTGTTATCTCCAGAAATGGTCCGGTCGAATGTCCACCTCGTTGATGCGATTCTACGCCATTGGATTTCTTTTTATGGGGCCACATCAAGTCATTGGTCTATGCCAACAAGCCAAGAACTTTAGCAGAGCTAAGAGGCAACATCCAACGCGAAAATGCCAACGTTCCGGTCAAAGTATGTGCACGAGTTTTGGAAAATTAGGTCCAAAGATTAGATCGCTGTACACGGGCTCGTGGTGTTCATATTACCGAAATCCAATTTCATTCTTAAAATGTTACATTTGCACTACACCTGGAATAATTTTGTACTCTATATCGTAAATATTCTGTGTTTTATTAAAATATAAAATTGTTATGTTCTTAATGGAAACTCCTGTATAAGTTTGGCATTCCGTTTGTAACATCTCAAAATTCTTTTCTGTAACCCTGAAAAGGGTTGCAGAAAAGAATTAGACAAAGTAGCATTTTAGACAATGTAGCATTTTTGCTACATATTCTTGTAAAACAATTGATACTGAAAATGGACAAAATTGGGCAAAATGAGAAAGAGTTTCCCTAAAAGAAATTAAAAAGACTTGAACAAACTTCTACTACATAACTCAGATAATTAACTTTATAATTGGCTTTCATTGGAGGTCCTAGGGTGTGGTCATTGGTCCCTGTGACCCAAAAAGTGTCCTCTAATGTTCAGTGACACATTGGGATCTAGAAACACTGAAAATTTCTCACAAATTCAAATAAGCAATTAAATTTAAGTTTTGGGATAATTTGGAACTTAAACCGGCTCCTATTGTCCCTCGAAAGTCAAACATGTGAACTGGAATAAAAATCGTTTTAATTTAAAAATTCCAATATTCAAACAAAAAACTAATTTTGAAAACTGTGACAAAAAAATTTTACATATCAACTAAAATATTCGTTCGTTATTTACGAAAATATCTCGGATTTTAAGATTTTTTTTATCGAAAATATTTTCGTTATGAGGTGATGAAAAATATTGATTGAAAAGTTATTGATTGAAAATATGAACAAATTTACATATACAGGGTGATCCATCTAGAGGTATTTTTTTCAGAACAAAAAAAATATATAAAAATTCAATTCAAGTGTGGAATTTTTATTGGTAATTTGAAAGGAATTTATATGGCATTTACTTTTTTAATATAATTTACTTTAAATGTTGGCTGCAACAAGGCCTCAGGGTTTCCACATTAAGGATCCAATTTTGGATGACTCGTTCGAGCATTTCTACCGGTATATCTTTAATGGCACGCGTAATGTTGGCTTCTAAAACCTGAATCGTAGTTGGTTTGTCAGCATAGACTTTGGACTTTACGAAACCCCCAAAAAAAATGTCCAAAGGTGTAATATCACTCGATCTAGGCGGCCAACTCACCTGTCCAAAACGTGATATTTGCTGGTTTTCGAAATGACCTCTCAATAAATCCATTGTTTGAACAGCTGTATGACAAGTGGAACCGTCCTGTTGAAACCAAGTGTCGTCAGGATTACGGGCTTCAATTTCAGGTAGCATAAAGATCGATAGCATGGCGCGATAGCGAGCACCATTCACGGTTACGTTCCGGCCATCATCATTTTTGAAAAAATATGTACCGATGATTCCACCAGTTTATAAACCGCACCAAACCGTTATTTTCTCTGGGTATAATGGCACCTCTTGAACCTCTTCTTGTTGCTCTTCAGCCCAAATGTGGCAATTTTGTTTATTGTCTTTGCCGTTGAGACAGAAATGAACAAAAATTTTTCGCGTTTCTCACCGAACGCTTATTTCCATAATACAGTTGCCAACATTTGAAGGTTATTATTTTCATAAAATAAATGCTATAAAATGTACTTTCAAATTACCAATAAAGATTTCAGACTTGATTTGAATTTTTAATTTTTTTCTGTTCTCAAAAACTACCTCTAGATGGATCACACCATGCCTAATATACTCTTAAGCAAAGTGGGGGTTATTTCGGGGAACAGATTATGGAAGAGTTATACTGAATAAATAAGATTAAACGATTTGTTTAATGCAGTTGTAATCGATAGCACTATTTTCGCTTTTGGTTATGATAAAAGTTTATATATCAATACCAGTATTCGGTTGCAACAACAAAATGTTGTCAAAACTATTGGTTGCCACAACCAAACAAAATCGAAATTTAAAGATTCGGCATGTCCGGATTTACAAAATGTCTAGTTGATTTATTTCTGACTGATTTGCAAACCATATTTTCTCTGAATGTACTTTTGCAAACACACTGTCGATTTCAAATCTCACAAACCTCCTTCACACACACACGCATACACACTCAATCTCGTTTACATACGGCCAAAAGATTTATTCGAAAAATTTTGAAAGTGAAACGATACGAAAACATTTAAACTTGATTTACATTCTTAACAATAATTCAAATACAATTATTCAAATTTTCACAGCAGCCAACACGAATGAACTTGGCAAGCAGAAGGGTGAAGGCTGGCTGCTACAAGAATGGATGGGAGGAAGGGTGGCGCTGGTGATGGTGGTAATGATGGCACTGACACTGGCACAAACGACAACAACAACAACAGCAATAACATAGACAAACAAACACACGAGGCGGGTGTATGTGGCGGCAAGGAGTAGAAAAAGGCAGCAGCAACGAGCGAGCAGTAGCAAGTCATTAATTTAATTTATAAGCAATTGTCGCTGTTAACACCCAACTCCCCCCTGGTTTCGACACAACAACCTGATATGGAAGATATAGCAGCAGCAACAACAACAACAACAACACCGTCATCTACATCATCATAGTCATTGCCATCCTGGCTTGCCTGCCATCATCATTAATTTGTTGTTAACTTTTGTGAATTTAAGCAATTGCCAAAAAAAAAATAAAGCGTTCGTTCCATGCCACGGCGGCCAAGGAAGAAATCTATAAAATAATATTGTGGTTCCCAAAGGAATTAACCGAAAATGTGTTGAACACAACAACAACAACAAGAACTGCTGCCACTGCCACATCCACAAACAAACAGTCAATGAACGCGAGGAACAAGTCCTCGATACATGTACAAGGACTTGAATGTATGCACGTGTGTATGTATGTACATACGTGTGTGTGTGTGCTTGAGTGTGATGAAGGAACGAACAAACCCCTGTGCCTGAGAAGGAAACAATCCTGTCACCGGAGCGCGCGCTTTAAACGGAAGAAGACGATGACGTCTCGGTGAATTTTTAGCAGAAATCGTTTTTAAGCAGCTGCTTAAAACAGGCTACAACAACAACGATAACGACAACAATCATCAAATATATAAAAATTCATTTACACACATACAACAAGCGTTCAAACAAACCTAGCAAAGAGCGTTTGTTTATACTGTTCGCGATTAAAAATAGAACGCTGCACAGTGGGTTGTAATTGTAGTAAATAATTCCAAAATTTTCTGATCGGATTGACAGAAGCTTATATTTTAAGGCCTCCAAGACCATACAGTTATTGACGGTTAGCTCTAAGAGCCTGATTACAAAGCCAATGAAAACATGAGGAAAAATATTAGTCGTGTTTTTTTAACAAGCGAAAGAATTCGCTAAGGCAAAAATCGTTATCAAAAACCCTAAAAGTCTTGAACAGGGTGTCCGTCGGGAAGGTATACTACATTTGTTGTTTATAATTTCTGATTAAATGAAGGAGAATGCATCTTATATTGATAAATGTTTTATTTAATGTCGGCAATTATGTAAGGAACACTATATCAGATAAATGCCCGCCTCGGTTAGCCTCACAAATGCGAGCCCTTTTGAGCACATTTCTCATTACATTCTCACACATTTCCCGCGATATTTCATTAATTTCATCACGAATATTTTGATTAACCTGCTTAAGCGTTTCCGGTTTGTTTGCATAAACCTTGCTTGTCAGATATCCCCACAAGAAGAAGTCCGGAGCAGTCAAATCAGGCCACCCTGGAGTGCAATCAACTTCGCCATTTCTTCAAATAACTTGTTGTGGAAAGAGGTCTCTCAGTAATTCCATTGTAATCCTGGATGTATGCGATGTGGCGCCGTCTTCTTGATACCACATGTTAATCAAGCCCAAAGCAAGCAGTTCTGGCGTTAAAAAGGTTTAGTCATCATTTAATCATATCTCGATATCGCTGCCCATTGACAGTTACCTTTACGCCGTTTTTATTTTCATTGAAGTAAGGTCCAATGATTCCTCCTGACCAAATTGCACACCAGACGGTCACTATTAATGGATGCAAAGGTGACTGATGAATAATTTGAGGGTTTTCCATCGCCCAGAACCGACTATTCTGTTTATTCACATATCCATTCAAATGAAAATGTACCTCGTCACTCATTATGATTTTTTTCAAGAAAATCGGGGTTGTCATGGGCGAGCTGTAATATCCTCTTGGCATGTGTACGGCGGCGTAAATGGTCTTATGGAAGAAACTCTTGTGTCAACTGAATCTTAAATGGAAACAAATGCAAATCCTTGTGCAAATTTGTGACCAAAGTTGTTCTTTGAAGACAAGGATCCAGAGTACGGCTTCGAATTGAGGTTGATGGATTGTTTTGAACACTTTCTTGAGCAGAAGTAATGTTTTCAGCCGATCTTGCAGTACGTTGTAGTCCATGCTTGGGCCTATCAGCTACTGACCCTCTTTCTTCAAAAGCATTCACTACACGATACAAAGTGAGTTTTGTTAGCACGTTGTTTCTTCCAAAAATTTAGCCTAACTTTGTTACTGAGAATTGATGATTGGTTTTGATAAATGTTTTAACGATTAAAACACGTTGGTTTATCGAATATTTTTCCATAATAAATTTGCCACGTCTCTACTTCACGACTGCCAAGTATGAACTGTCAAGACTAATGTTTACCAAAATAGCGGCAAAGCAAAGTAATATACCTTCCCGGCGAACACCCATTATTTTGTTGAATACTCGTAAAAGTATCAAGAAGTTTTTCTTTTAAAAATTTTAAATTTAAAGAAACGAAATTCAGCATAAAAACACCCTGCGCGTAAGCTTAAATCTACTTTATTTAGCTTAAGTCCGATTATGTTTTTTTTCTAAAGAATTTTTCTTCTTTAAATTAAAACTGTTCAAAAAAAACACTCTGGATACGTTAATGATTTATTTAAACTTTTTTTATGTTTTGGATAACGATTGCAAATAACTAGCATAGCGGAGTTAAAAGCGGATTTTAGTTTTTTGTTAATTAAAACACGTCTATTATAACGGGTGATCCTTCTTAAGGTATTTTTTCAATAGGTTTTTTTTACACAGATTACACGTGAGTTGTGTACAACTTAATTTGTTTTTATTTTCAGTATTGTTTGTCATTTTATCCTGGAAACCCTTATACCGTTGCCGATGTAGTGTTTGGGCTCTTCAGAAGCTCGAAGACGATCCGATGTTTTCGACCAAAATTTTGTTCAGTGATGAGGCCTAATTCTGGCATCAAAAAACAAAATCGCCGCATTTGGGCTGAAGAACAACCAGAAGAGGTTCAAGATGTGCCATTATATCCAGAGAAAACCACGGTTTGATGCAGTTAATGGGCTGTTGGAATCATGGGTCCATATTTTTTCAAAAATAATAATGACCGGAACGTAACCGTAAATGGTGCTTGCTATCGCACCATGATATCGGACTTTTTGTTACCTGAAATCGAAGCTACTTGCCATACAGTGGCTCAAACAATGGATCTATTAAGAGGTCATTTCCAAGAGCAGCTAATTTCACGTTTTGGAGCGGTGAGTTGGCCGCCTAGATCGTGTGATATCACACCCTTAGACCTTTTGCCTTGGGGCTACGTAAAGTCCAAAGTCTATGCTGACAAACCAGCTACGATTCAAGTTTTGGAAGTCAATACGACGCGTGTCATTAACGCCATACCGATCGAAATGATCGAGCGAGTCATCCTAAATTGGACCCTCAGAATGGACACCCCGAGGAGCAGTTATGTCCAACATTTAAAGAAAATTATATTTCAACAGGGATTAACCGGCTCAAGACCTCTTGTATCTATATTTAAATAGAAGACAAGTTTTTAACAAAATGGCAAAGGTGACATTGATTTTCGTGGCTGCACACTGCTTTTCTGCAATTGTTGAAAGTAAAACCGAACTCTATAATGCCAGGCTCTCCCCAAACGAATGAGAACTACTAGTGTAAATCTTACTTTTCGAATTTTCTTCACACAATTATATTAAAAAAATAAATGCCATAAAATGCCCTTTCGAATGAACAATAAAGATTCCACACTTGATTTGATTTTTTTATTTTGAAAAAAACAAGTCTCGATTGAGCACCCGATATAGTAAAAGGAAGGACAAATTAATGTCTAGCACATGCAGAGAAAAAATATGGTAATTATATGGTCACGGCAATAATTATATGTTCTTCGCAACAAAAGTATGTTTGTAGCAAACATAGTATTGTTTTTTTAATTTAATTTTGACAATAGTATGGTTGTTGCAAAATGAATTAATATTGCTAAAATGTACCAATATTATTATTGCCAAATTAAAAAATTAAACTATGATTGTAGCAACAATATTAATATGATTTGTGCGACAAAAGTATGATTTTTGCGTTTTATGTTAACAGTAATATTATTACGGCAATCGTTTGAATATGCTTATTAGGACAATGTTAGTACCTTTTAAATGGAAATTAAAATTTTTTTGACAAACAGCTTTGGCTTCGTTTAACATAAATATTTTTAACAAAATCGCTCACTCCTATTATTTTAAATTAAGTGTATTTTTAAAAATTTTCATAATTAAAATCTTTTGCTAACAACCCAATTCTAATAAATAATTTTGGGGATTATAGTACAATTTTGTGTGATCATATTATGGTCGTAGGGATCATAACATAGTTCCGTGTTAATCATTCTATCGTTGTGAGGATCATACTATGGTTGTACGTGAAACATAAAGGATCTTAATATGGTTGTGGAGATCAAAGTATGGTTGAGTGTGAATCATACTATTGTTCGCATCATAGTAAGGTTGTATTTGAATCAACCTATTGTTGTAAGGATCATAATATTGTTGTACCACAACCATATACCCAACAATAGTATGATACTCTTCGATTATTGTTATGCCAACCATACTTTTTTTCTACGTGCACAGATAATGAATAAGGAAATGGGGAAATTATAAAAAAAACGTCAGAAACACATTTACTTACAATTAAGTTTCACTGTGGTGAGTTATAGACTAAATAAAAAACAGTTATTAGTACAGGATATTCCAAAAAATAGAAAAAGGGTTAAAGTTGTTGCAAAGCGAAACAAATTCAAAAGTAGAGAAAACCATATTATTGTAACTACTCGTAGACAGCATGAAAATAAACACGGGATTTGAAAACGTAAAAACATGGTCCGTGGTTTCGGCACTTTCGGTCATGCGAACTTCCCTTATCTCAAAAAAACCACTGTGCATGGATTAGTAGTAACATTTACTTTTATTTGAGCAACTAAAGGGTGTTTTTTTAGACTTGTGGTTTTCAATCTGTCCACCCTTTTTCAGAGTTAGTCTTTTTGACAGCTGTCACTTGATTTACGGTAAGTTTGGTTTGCCATTTCATAATGAA
Organism: Hydrotaea diabolus; assembly: GCA_963513945.1. NCBI lineage: Eukaryota > Metazoa > Arthropoda > Insecta > Diptera > Muscidae > Hydrotaea > Hydrotaea diabolus. Next base: position 57,514,550 of record OY740717.1, on the reverse strand, counting down.
TAGTCTTACTTCGGAACAACGTTTGTAAATTGTGGTGAATGGGCCCAAAACGAGATGGCCACCGATCCTGATTTTTACAAGAACATTTTGTTCAGCGATTATGCTCACTTCTAGTGAATGGGTACGCTAATAAACAAAATTGTCGCATTTGAAGTTGAATCGCCATTAGATCCTCAAAAAGTTACCGTGTGCAAAGGGAATTATTGGTTTATATTTCTTCAAAAATGAAGCCGGCCATAATGTTACAGTCAATGGGGAACGCTGTAGAGCCATGATTAATGACTTTTTCATGCCTGTATTGGAGGATGTTGATATAGTCGACCTTTGGGTGTAGCAAGACTACATGCCATGTCTACATGCCATACAGCCAACGAAACAATAAATTTATTAAAGGAAGGGAATATTTCTCGCGTCGTGGGCCAGCGACGTGTCCTCCACGATCGTGCGATTTAACACCGCTGAACTATTTTGTGTACGTTTATGTGAAGTCGCTTGTCTACGCAAATATGCCTAACACGAGTGACCCCTTGGAAGAGAATATTTAGCGCATAATTGCTGATATACGGCCCAAAGTGCTGCAAAAAATGGCCGAAAATTGGGCCACTCGGCGGTTGGCATGAATAAATTCACGTTCCAGCTTTTCAATTGTCTCTGGAAGTTTTGCGAAACATTTATGCTTAATGGCTTCGCACAGAAAATAATCCAAAGGGCTTAAATCACTGATCCGAGGCGTCAATTGGCATTACAATTTCTGCTGATTATTCGATTTTCAGAAACATCATAAAATATCGATGGTTGCGTTGGCAGTGTGACCTGTGGCCCCGGCTTGTTGAAACCAAATGTCGTCCGTGTCATTCTCTTAAATTTTTGGAAACAAAATTCGTTGAGCGTGGCGCGGTAATGCTCGCCGTTGACTTAACGTCGGCTCCTTCCTCATTTTCGAAGAAAACTGGCCCAATGATGCCGCCAGCCCAAAATCCTCACATAGCTGTGACTCGTTGTGGTTGCATTAGATTTTCAATAGTCACGGCATATGCGGCAATTTTTCTTATTGATATACATTAGATTAAATAAATAGTATTTTTTCCGAGTTACCTTTAGTCCCTTAAAGAAAATCTTTCCCCGGGCTGATTTCGCCAACCAGCTGATGACCATATGCCATCATCGTGAAAAAGTATTTAGGTTCATTTGATTTTAAAAATTGTTGAGTTTCCATATAGAAATGTGGCCCATGTGTCCGGCCGCCATAGGGCATATTGAAGTGGAAGAGGTTTTGGATCGACCCAATAGTTCCACAGTAACCTAGCACAGAATAAAATGTAAGAACAAATAATAAGCCTTAAATATGCATAGAATTTACTATTAAAATATTTATGGTTTAATGATTGCGATTTTTATGTCATGAACTTTTATGCCAATGGACGAGTTAATTTCGAAAACGGTTGCCTATTAACCCACTGTGCAATGATGACGATGTTTGTGACGATGTTTCGACGCTGATGATGATGATGTTGACAATGATGAGGCTGATGCTGATTCTGAGGTTCAAGCTGATGCCTTCCTTGTACACAGGCTTAGTTAGGTCCACGATTGTGTTTATGGCGTTGATGTGACATGTACTCATACACGCACACACACACATACCGACCAACACGCGCCACTCTCCAAGTGGGGGTGGGGTGTATTTATACGTATGTCTGTCTGTCTGTCTGTAAAAAAGCATAAAACCAGGCAGAATCATATTTATCAGCTGCTTTTCGTTGCCTCAGCGCGCGTCTCCTCGCTGGCATTTGCTCAAAGTTAAAGGGGTTGTGACTTTTGTTGACTTTATTTCTTCTGTACTAAATTCGGATGAGTTCGCGTGCGAATGGCAGAAAACCTATTATGAGACATATTAGATACGTTTCTTCCCGTAGTTGTCGTTGTTGTTAATGGTGGTGGTGATGGTGGTTATGTGGGTGGGTTTGTTTTCTGCACTCCCGGGAGCGGGGCATATTAAAGATATATGTAAATCGCTCATAACGACTTTAGGACTTAAAAAGTACGAGCACACATCAAGATATAGAACTTGAGTATTGCTCATCAAATACAATTTAGAGAGCAACGACTACACGAAAGGATTAGTTGGAAATCAGTTAAGAGATCTTTAAAATCCAATGGCTCAAAAACACTCGCCACGCGGCCAAAAATATATTTTTGCATGCAAACATTAATATGTTTGGAACATGGTACAAACGTATGAATGCTTGTATTTTATTACAAAAGGTTTACACAAACATTTGAATATTGGGATGCAAACAAATATATGTTTGGAATATAATCGATGTTTTAAAAAAGTATACGTTCAGGCAGTTGTCGGATGAATTTATGTATATTTGTTAAACATTGGATTAATACCGGTAATTCAAATAGGAAGGTAGGTATTTGTGCCATCTTAAATTTCTGCAAACATATTAATGTTTGGTTGCAAACATATATACTTAGTAGGGACATAAATACTGTTACAACATTGAACACACCCATTTCGATAGTAGAACTGAACATACCCCGTTAATGTCATATGGGTTTTGAAAGCAAACCTCAATAGCGTTAGTCTATAACGGGATTTTAAAATTGTTTCAACTTTTATCATGGAGAGGTCAGATAATGAGAACCGTATCGCTGTAATAAGGCTTTTCAAGTGTGAAATGAAAAAAGCGATATTTTCAAAACGCTCCGGCCACTAGGGATTTGCCGCATGTTCGTCTACCGATGTATTAAACTGTTTGAGGAGACTGGAGATGTAAAAGACCGCCACCGGTCGGGCCGCCCGCGCTCTGTTCGAACACCGCATATCATCAAAGCCGTTAAATCAAGAATTCACAGAAATCCGCTCCGAAAAGAGAAAATCATGGCCCGTGAGATGAATCATTAAAAAAGACTTGGGACTTGGGGCTTTCAAACGGCGTATCGGACATTTATTGACTGCAGCTTTAAAAAAAAGGATTGAAAAATGCACACGTCTTTTGGTGAAACACGCTGATAACTTGCACAGAAAAATGTTCTTCACCGATGAAAAAATTTTTACCGTCCAGGAAAAATTTAACAAGAAAAATGATAGAGTGCATATGCGGTCATCTAAGGAAGCATCTGAACTGATCCCAAAGGTAGAAAAGGGTCATCACCCAGCTTCAATCATGGTTTGGTGGGGTGTCTCTTACGATGGGGTCACTGACCTGCATTTCTGCGAACAAGGAGTCAAAACATCGGCCAAAGTTTACCAAGAAGCCGTTTTGGAGGCTGTTGTGAAGCTTCTTAACAATTCCCTGTTCCAAAACCAGCCATGGACTTTCCAGCAGGATTCTGCGCCGGCACATAGGCTAAAACGTTCCAGGTCTGGCTTTGAAAAATTTTCCAGCGTTCATTTCCTCTGAAGAATGGCCCTCAGGCAGCCCATATTTGAGCCCATTGGATTACAAATTGTGGACGGTTTTAGAGGACAAGGTTTGTCACAAAACATACCCGACTTTGGATCTCTTAAGACTGCGTTGGTTCGAGCTGTGGCCAATTTTCCAATGGACGAGTTCGTGCAGCTATTGACGATTGGCCAGTGCGACTTAAGGCGTGTGTAAAGGCAAAAGGCGGACATTTCGAACAAGTAGATTCTTTTTGGATACAATATACATCAATAACTATATTTTAAAAATATTTGGTCCAAAAACATTCAGTACTTTTTATTTTACAGCATCAAACGTGTGTAACAGTATTTATGTCCCTACTAAGTATGTTTGGGGACAATACTGCAGACATAATACTATTTGCTGTAACCCAAACATAACATGGCACTAACGTTAACAGCAAAAAGCACAACTTCTCTATCGATACGAGGGCTGCTATATATATTTCTGGCCTAATAATAAAAATGCGAATATTGATTATCAAAACTAGTTTTATTGTTTTTTTTTTAAAGTATACTCCAGCATGATCTTCACACTTTTGCATTCGCTCAACTTTTTCCACTCCGATTGAGACACCTCCAAAACATGGTTTTTGAAAGCTTCAACAGCATCTTCTGGCTACGAAAATCGTTGACCACACATTTTTTTCTTGATGTGCGGGAATAAGAAGAAGTCATTGGGTGCCAAGTCATCAATTCGACGTTTTTGCCGGTCAAAAAGGCGCTAGTTTGAGCGGATGTGTGAGAGCTCGCATTGTCACGCTTCACAATGATTCGTCTTCTCTTGTTCGTTTTTCGAATTTCTCCGTAGACTTCAGGCAAACAAATTGTGGTGTGCCTTTCAGAATTGCCCGTCCTACGTTGCTCAATCGGAACAGGCGCCACATGACTTGTTTTGCCGAAGAAACAGGCGACCATTCGCTTCAAAGTGCTTCTTCCACGAACAACTTTCGTTGGATTTGGCTCGTCTTCGAAGACCCACACGGTCGATTGCTGTTTTGTTTCGGGCTCATACTTATAGATCCATGATTCGTCACCTGTGACAATCTTATAAACGTCTTTTGAAGCACCGCGATCGTATTTTTTCAAAATTTCTTTGCACCAATCGACACGGGCCTTTTATTGAGCGATTGTCAAATTGTGCGGGATGCAACGAGAACAAACCTTTTTTACGGCCAGGCCAGGCAATATCGAATGTATGCTGGTGGAAGAAATGCCCAAGGATCCCTCTATCTCACGGTATGTCATATGACGATCTTGCATTATCAGTTCACGCACGGCATCAATGTTCTCTGGCACAACGGCCGTTTTTGGACGACCTTCGTCTTTGAGCGAGCGTCGGCCACGATTGAACTTATTAAAGCAGTTTTTCACAGTGCTATGGGATGGTGCTTCATCGACATACAAAGATTTAAGTTTATCGATGCACTGTTGTCATGATAATCCACGTCGAAAGTTGTGAAAAATGGACGCACGAAAATGTTCACGAGTTAATTCCACTTTTTTGCCAAATTGATTTTTTCAAGTCACTGTAAACAACACAAATGATGGTCGTACGTCAAAACGTTCTGAGTACGTTTATGCTAAAGAATGTAAAACTTTCCAATGGAAGTGTCAAATGGGTGGCCCAGGCAACACAACATCCCATATAGGGATGTTGTAGGTATTTAAGCCGGCAACCCTCGTATAAGAGCGCTTACTTCAATTTCTGGCCGTATAAATCGGCCTAACCGACAGTATGAGCGATAAAGCTCATTTCTGGCTAAGTGGTTTTGTCAATAAACAAAATATGCCTTAATGGACAGCAACAACCCCACATTACTGTCTGGTTTTCATGCCGGAGGTGTGATTGGGCCGTATTTTTTCGTCGTTACCGTCAATGGAGAGCGCTATCGTGCCATGTTAAAAAAATATTTTTGGCTAGAATTCGATGAGCTTGACTTCGCCAATATGTGGTTTCAACAAGACGATGCCACTAGCGACACAGTACGCGTTACAATCGATTTACTGAAAGGCAAATTCGTTCAACGTGTTTTCTCGAAAAATGGTCCGGTCGAGTGGCCACCTCCTTTATGCGTTACAACGCCATTGGATTTCTTTTAATGAAGCCATATCAAGTCATTGGTCTATGCCAACAAGCCAACAACTTTAGCCGAGCTCAGAGACAACACCAGACGCGAAATTGTTAACGTTCCAGTCGAAATGTGTGCAAGAGTAATGGACAATCGGGTCCAAAGAATAGATCGCTGTACACGGGCTCGTGTTGGTCATATGACCGAAATCGAATTTTATTCTTAAGTTGTAACATTTGCATTACACCGGGAATAAATTTGATCTTTATCTTAAATATTCGGTGTTTTATTAATACATAAAAGGAAAATCCTTAAAGGAAACTCCTGTATATAAAAAAAACCTGAAGTAAATCATATATGGGCCGATAGCCTTAGTTTCTAGTGCTGAAATTGAAGTGGGATTCATGGACTCAAGGGGGTCACTTGAATTCCCGGTGGAGAGTATTTAAGGTTTTCCTAGCCAACCCTCACTATGTTTTTATTTATTTTAGTTTTGTTTAAGAATTTTATTTCCCCATCACTACGCCTCCAATAAATTTAGCACTTTAAGCATAAAATAAGACTCTAGACCGCTTACATTCTTGGTAAGCAACTCCCAGCTGTTATATTTTATTATGACAAATATTAAACTAATTTTCCCTACATATGACTGAGCTCAGGACGAAACGTCTTTCACTTCGCAACAGCTTCACAATGAATTGTGGAAATATACGGCATGTTATTGCCACCTTTAACTCTTTGCTTAGGGGCAAAGGATGTTAGCGCCTTCAAAAGAAAGTTCCTGAATGTGTCAAAATTCCAACATAAAACAGGCGATTAAAGGAGAAGAAGACGATGACGGCGGCGGCGATGACGACAAAGACGACGACCAAGCGTGTTTAGGCGCAAGGTAAGATGTCTGTTACTGCCACACGTTTAAGATTACAAAGGACACAACAAGGATATTTCATGAACATCCCATATAGGGATGTTGTAGGTATTTAAGCCGGCATGTGTGTGTGCGCGTGTGTGTGAACACACACTTCTGCACTTGAGCCAACTTCCGGCGGGCATAGGTGAACATATGTAAAAATACATAAATTTGTTCAAGATTAAAAAGGAAGTTATAAAAAGTTTTCTCTTCGCGCCATGAACTTTTGTCAAACATTGTCAGGACACTGAAGGCACACGCAAGTAGGAGAAGCAGATGAAAAAAGGAATAGGACCAAAGGCAGCCCGAAGAAAGATGAAGTTGTAGGAAAATAACATTGAGTCAGGAAAAGCGCGATTCGTCATGTTCGTTTATGTAGTCGGTGTCGGCAAAGGTTTTGGAAGGGGCACGCTTTTAAAATGCCATTTTCCTTGAAAAGTGGCAAAGTTTTTGGTGGTGTGGTTTGCTTGTTTTTTTATTTAAAGAATATTTTTTGGGTTTGTGTATGTGTGTGTGTTTAAATTCCACTTTGTCAATCAACATTTACTTAACAAATATAAAAATAAACAAATGTAGCTACAAAATAGAGGAAAAAAGAAGAATCCAAATCGAAAATGTGCGACAAATGGCATCTGCTGTTGCAAACAAACAATGGCGTCATACTGGTGACCATTCACGTACCGCCAGCCAGGCCAAGGGATGCGTATTGATGTCATCCCAATGTTGTTCTTCTTGGCTACATTTGCTCCTTCTTAGTGGGGGGAGGAAGGCAGGCAGGCTAACTGGCAGAGATATAAATATGTTATTTTAACAAATTTTCAATTTTCAGAAACCCAAGCCAGTGTTTTTCACAACTCATTTTTAAAAACATCAACAACTAGAGTTTTGGTTTTATTTCCTCTGTTTCGTAAGCACATTCAATATTTGAAGTGTATCATGTTGCAGGGACTGTGGCATGGTAGGACGACCGATGGGGGGTATGTGGACTGTAGCTATACCGAGCGAGAGAGGGCTGTGATTAAATCCTGCTACTTTAAAGCACTTGTATGTTGTTTTAACATGAACGAACCAACATGTATTTGGTTTCGTGGGTTTATTTTTTTTTGCACAAGAATTTTTTAAGTGGATGTTGCAGAGAAAACGTGAAAAAACGTCGTTAGATTCGACCAGAACGAACCTTATGTAAGCTCCAGGTCTGTTTTTTGGATTCTTTCGGCCCATGTGTCAGTTCCAAATCTCAGCCAAAACATCAAATTTACTCTATATTTCGATTCGAACCAAAATTTGCTTTGCCTACGAGGGTTGCTATTTATATTTCGGATCCTGACAATACTAGTGTTCCCAGATGCAAACTGGAACTTTTATTGAAAACTTTGACATTTTTTAGCACATTTTCACTCAGAACGTTTTGTCATTTGAGCGCAAATTGTTTTGTTTACAGTGTGTTGAAGAATTCATCTCAGTCAAAAAATGGAATTATCCCGTGAACATTTTCGTTCGATGATTTTTTATGATTTTCGGCGTGGGTTATCGAGACAAGAGTGTTTAAATCAACTTGTTTCGACTTTTGACGATGAACCACCATCAAAAACCACTGGTTATCGCTGGTACCAGGAGTTCAGTCTCGGACGCCGTTCGCTCCAGGATGAACATCGTATAGGACGTCCAACTTCGGTCACTTTTTCAGAAACCATCGATGCTGTACTCGAACTGATTAAGCAAGACCGACATGCGACATACCGTGAGATTGGGCATCCTTGGGCATTGGTATGACAAGCATCAATAAGATATTGCATGGCCTTGACAAGAATTTGTTCTCGTTGGATCCCACATAATTTGACGAATGCGTAAAAAAACGCTAGCACCAATCCATGCAAAGAGATGTTGAAAAAGTATAACTGAGGTATAAGCTGCAAGGTTGCCACAGTGCCTTTAGTGGAATGTAGGAGGTCAATTCTGAGTGGTATACAACCATCTGTTTGCCGACAATGTTCGAAGAATTGAAGAAAGATAATAAGAGAAGACGGATCATTTTGCATCAGACAATGCGAGCCTATTGCGATGAGCTATTTGACCACTCAAGATTTCGAATTGATGGGCTCTCCACTTCTTCTTCTGTAGCATCAAGAAAAACATGCGTGGTCAACGTTTTTCATCGCCCGAAGCAGTTGAAGCGTTCAAAAATCTTGTTTTTGAGGTAAGGTCAATCGGAGTGGAAAAAGTGCTTCGAAAATTGGTTTGTGCGCATGCAAAAGTGTATTGATCTTAAAGGAGAATATTTTGAATCACAATAAAACCATTTCCAATGATAAATTATTGTGTTTTTATTGCCGGACCCGAAATATAAATAGCAACCAGTACCCATATGTTCACATTGACTATTTTTGACCATGAGGGACGTACCGGGTTTTCCATTGGAGACATAACAACTCTACTATACTTATATATTAATAAAACAGAAATATTTAAGATATAGATCAAATTTATTCCAGGTGTAGTGCACATGTTACATTTTAAGAATGAAATTCGATTTCCGTCATTTGACCACCACGAATCCTTGTACAGCGATCTATTCTTTGGACCCAATTTTCCACCACTCTTGCCCACATTTCGACCGAAACGTTTGCAATTTCGCGTTGGATGTTGTCTCTTAGCTCTTCTTAAGTTGTTGGCTTATTGGCATAGACCAATGACTTGATGTGTCCCATAAAAAGAAATACAATGGCGTTAAATCGCATGAACAAAGTGGTCATTCGACTGGACCATTTCTTGAGATCACACGATCAGCGAATTTGCCTTTCAGTAAATCGATTGTAACGCGTGCTGTGTGGCTAGTGACACCGTCTTCACGTAGGAAAACTTATGGTTGGGATAACAATATTCGAAGAGAATCATACTTTTGTTGGGAATATGATTGTGGCACAACAATATTATGATCCTCACAACAATAGTATGATTCACACAAAACCATGCTATGATCCCCACAACCTTAGTATTATTCAGACTTAACCATTATATGATCACCACAACCATACTATGATCAGCACAATCACACTTACAACTATAGTATGATCACACACAAGCGTACTATAATCCACAAATTAATTTTTTAGAATCGGGTTAAGTTTTCGACAACAGATTTGAATTGTGAAAGTTATTAAAAAAAATACCTTAAATTCATAGGAGTGATTTATTTAACGTAAACGTTTTTATTTAAGATATTTTAGTTAAACAATGCCAAAGCAGTTTGTTTGAAAAATTTTAATTTCCATATAAAAAGTACTATTATTTTAATAGATCCGCAACAATAATATTGTTCCTAAAACCATTCTCAAATTTATAAAAATTACGATCATACAGTATGATTTCCGTATTCATATTATTGTTAACATAAAATCCAGAAAACAATACTTTTGTCGCACCAACCATATTTATAATGTTGCTACAACCATATTTTCATTTTTTAACTTGTCAATATTACTATTATTACATTTCAACATTATTAGTATTGTGACAATCATACTATTGTCAAAATTAAATAAACTATACTTTTGTTACGACGAACATACTTTTATTGCGAAGAATATATTATTAATACCGTGACCATATAATAACCACATTTGTTCTCTGCGTGTTGTTGAAACCACATATTGGCGATGTCAAGCTTATCCAATTCTAACATGGCACAATAGCGCTTTCCATCCACGATAACATAAGGATTGTTTTCATCGACGAAAAATAACGGCCACCACACAGTAGTTTTTGGCGGATGCAATTGTGTCTCAGAAACGTATATTTTGTTTATAGACAAAACCACTCAGCCATCTCATCGCTCATCCGTTGGAGTAAGCGCTCTTTAAGTTGCGAAAAAAAAGTATGGTTGGGATCACAATATTCAAAGAGCATCATACTACTGTTGGTTATATGGTTGTGGCACAACAATATTATGATCATTACAACAAAAGTATGGTTAACTCACAACCATACTATGATCCCCACAACCATATTATGATCCTCATAACATAGTATGTTTAACATACAACCATAGCATGATCCTCACAAGTAAGACTCCCACATTACCATACTATACTCCCCAAAATTGTTTATAAGGATTGAATTAAGTTGTTATTCAACAGTAGAGATTTCAATAAGGTAAATTATGTAAAAATACATTCTCTTAATAATAGGAGTTATTTATTTTACAATAGAAAAAATGCACTTAGTTTACTAATCCAAAGTAGTTTGGTTTGAAAAAATTGAATTTACGTATAAAAAGTACTATTAATGCGTAAGATTCGTAACAATAACATTGTCAAGTTAAAAAATATTATGCCGTTATGATATTATTGTTAAAATAAAACCAAATCAACCAGCCATACCATATTTAACCACCATATTTAACCAACGCACCAACCATATTTATATTGTTGTTACAACCATATTTTCATATTTAAATTTGGCAACAACACTATTGTAGCATTTCAACAATATTAATATTGCCGCAATCATATTATTGTCAAATTGAAATTAAAAAAACAATACTATGGTAGCGACGATCATACTTTTATTGCAGAGAACATACTATTGCTGCCGTGACCATATAGGAACCATATCTTTTTTCTGCGTGTGGGCTACATAAAACTTTTAATTTGAATCGGCTGTTAAAAAAAAATACTCAAAAAGGCTCGTTTACAGGGTGGGCTATATAAAACTTTTAATTTGAATCGGCTGTAAAAAAAGCTGTTCATAATTAAAATTATTGGATTTACTCTTCAATGGCAACTGGCGATTTCATGTTTCAACGCTTCAATTGTCTCTGGATGCTTTGCGCTACATTAAGCCTTAATGGCTCTCCACCGAAAATAATCCAAAGCGCTCAAATCACAGCTTCAAGGCGACCAATTGACATCATAATTTCGACTGATTACTCGATTTTTCAAAAGCAGTCCGTAAAATATTGGCTGTGTGACATGTGGCCCCGTTTTGTTGAAACCAAATGTCGTCCATGTCGTTTTCTTGAATTTTTGAACATAAAAATTCGTTGAGCATGGCGCGGTAACGCTCATCGTTGACGGTACCGGCTCTTTTTTTTTAAGAAAAATGGTCCAATTATGCCGCCAGCCTAAAATCCACACCAGTACAGTAACTCGTTGTGGATGTATTGGCTTCGCAGTAGTCAGGTGTGGATTCTCTGCACCCTTATAGGCGGAAATTTTGCTTATTGACATAGCCACCAAGATAAAAATGAGCTTCATCTGAACACACGATTGGGCGAAGCAAAAAAGAATCGGATGGTGTTCCATTACTAAATGCCAAAGTTTAACCTTTCCACTAAAACTAGTATTTGAAAAAAATCATCATTAGCTTTTTTACAGCCGATTCAAATTTAAGATCTCCCACCCTATACGAGTACAAACCCAAAGAGCTTGTGACCATACGCCATCATCATGCAAAATTACAGGATCCTAGGTTGATTTGCTTTCAACAGACGCACGGGCGAACGTTCATGGCTAGGTCGTCTTAGAATATATGGGGTCTCCAGTCAATATTTCATTGTATTGCAAACGGAATGACAAATTTAGTATACCAAACTGTCTTCTTTCAATAGCAACATCATATATACCGATTACTATCATCAACCATCTTCCATACCAACATCATAAATACCAATTACTATTATCAAACAAATCCTTTCAAAGTTCAGGGTTATATGGGCGGGGCCATGGCCTTTTATCTAATTTAAACACACTATATAAGTATAGCCTATAAAAATATGCAAATCATTGATTTCATTATGTTAAAATTGTATAACAATCGGTCCATTACTTTGGCCATAAATATTATTAATTAAAAAGGGCGTGGCACCGCTCTTATTTTTCTCCAAAATGCGTTTGATCTTTGTCAACATCATATGTCCCAAATATCATCCCTAATATTTCAAAAGATATTGTCTTTTTAAGTTCGAGGTGTAGCAAACGGAATGACCAAAGTGAATATACCTTCTATCCTATGTTGGTGGCTACAAAAAGGATTGCCCGCAACATGGTGGGGAAAGAGAGCGTGAGGGGGCCTTGAGTAGTAACCCCGTAGTCTAGGCAAAGTGTAGCAAACTTCATTTAAGAGCTGTGAGTTGTTACAAGTACATGCCAAGCCACAGCCAGCCAGTCAGCTACCGCCTGAACAACGACATCCTATCCTCCTCCTTGACATCATCACCATCATCCTCATCAACAACATCTCGATGTTGCTGAGGCTGACGTTGATGGTGGTGGCGACTGCTGCTGCTGCAGCCGATGACGATGGTGGAAACTCGGTGAAGCGCTTGCATTCTCAAGCACATACTTGAGGATTTTTTACTTTAACGCGCGTTGATAATACATCGACCGCAGCGGCCGCTATGCACGACAACCGTCCCTTCGGATCGCCTTGTGAAAGCACACCGAAGAAGCATCCTGCGAAAAAAAATAAAAGTCAAAATGCATATTAAGGATGTCTTAGCGAAGCTCTTGAAAGGGAAAAACCTCTGGACTGCTTTTAATTAAACACCAAACTCTAAAACTCTGCAGCAATACTTTATATACCACCTAAATGTCCTTTGAACAAATTTCGGTTGCATTTAAAGGACACCCATGTGGGGTGCCATTGGTAAGAGTTACATCTACCGCTCGTGTTTCTTGCAAACCAGCCAACCAAACGAAAACGAGTATCCTTGCGTATATCCTTCTGCTAAGATTTTGATACACTTAACTAACATACTTGCAACACTTACGTTGCGTTACGTAAGTTCTTGTGTTCTCGTCGGTATGGATAAGTGGACGACGTATCAACATTTCAATTGATTTGAAGTGGGTTCCAAGCGTGTGACTATGTGTAAGTGTGTGTGTGTGTGTCACTCGGTAGATGGATGTCCTGGCATGGTACGTACGTATGCGAAGCACACCCCCTAAACCCTTTCAGTTTTTTGAACGCTTTAGGACTCGCATGTAATACTTGAGTGAGCGCAATGCATGAGACATAACAACACCATCAGCAACATCCTCCCTTTAGCCGCCCCTCCCTCAACCCCGCAGCGAGCTCCTTACCTCTATATAGTATATATAGTGTGACTGTGGCACTCACTCCTCTATGCTCGAACACTCGCATGTTCGTACTTTGCGCCATACATCCTGTAGCCAGCAACGTCTGGCTAATGTATGCCGCTTGGTTGGTAATGGTCTTTATGCCAGAAATAAAAGAAAGCAGAACAACAACAACAAAAAGTTGTTACAATTTATTTAATTTAACATAATTTAATTTTACATTCACGCTACTCGAGCAACTCCATTAGGCAGAAACGTGGCCAAACGGCAACAGTAGCAAAAGCACCAACAGCAGCCCAGCCCACCGTCATAGGAAGCATCATTAACAGTCGCAACAGCATTCCTGGGAACTGAGTGCATGTCTACACGTTTTCGAAAATTAAATCACTGGGCTTTTATTTCCATATCCCTACTAAGTGGGTTACTAATAAATGTGATCAGTGTCTGCTTCTTGGTTGGATTGGCCATACATCTTTAGTGCAAATCGAAGATATATCCGAAGGCATTTCATTTTTGAAATGATGCGAGGAAGAAATTTGTGTTAAGGAATGAATCATAAAAAATTTATAGAAGCCAAGTGTTCCTGCAGGAACTCCACCAGATACCATTCTAAGACCAATTATTTGGTATATCTAAGTCAGTCCGTGAAATTGGTATAAGTATGAGTACAGATCAACAATGTACCAACCCTACGGGAAATTGGACCGGTACAGAACAAGTCACGTGACAGGTTCGTCATGGATGGGGACCGGTCCCAGTACCGACCCAACTATATGAAAATAACCTGTAACTTTTACTTATACATGGCTTTGTCATTGAAGGGAATTAATTGCACTAGGTCACAAATAACAAAATTTTCTCTGTTATTTGTTTCTAGCATACTTTTTCCCATTGATTTTGACCTACTAAACACGAAAATGAGTTTTAAAAGTTTTTCTGTCGATTGGTTTTCGAGATACAAATTTATGAACTTTTTTTTTTAAATTTTTGGAGGTACACTTACAATTTTGAGCATATCTTTCGTCTTCTTTGACCTATTTGATCCTACTACTAAACAAAATCTGACAACAAATGGCGGACTTATAATTTTTTTGGTAAAAGACCGACGATACGAATCGCTTAGGATTGCCGTTTCTACACGCGCCGTGTAACGAATTTTGTTTTCTCTGTGTAAGCTGTGCAAATAATGAAAATCAAAATATCGTGAAATAGCGGAATTTCGTTCTTCTACCAAAAAAATTATAAGTCCGCCATTTGTTGTCAGATTTTGTTAAGTAAGGGCTTATTTTCTTTGTAAAAATGCCAGCTATACGTAAAAAACCAAAATTGCTGTAAGCATCGTGTTTTATATTTTATGTGAATTTTTATATGGGTTTTTCTGCCACATTTTTACTAAAAAAAACGCCGTTTTTTAACCTTTTTAAGCCGCCAACATCAAAACTACTTACCCGATTTGAAAATTTTCTGAGAATGAGTTGTAGACGGCTCAATTTTCTTTAATTTGAATAACAGTTGGATCAAATAGGTCAAAAAAGACGAAAGATATGCTCAAAATTGTATGTGTACCTCCAAAAAATTAAAAAAAAGGTTCAAAAATTTGTATCTCGAAAACCAATCGCCAGAAAAATTTTTAAAACTCATTTTCGTGTTTAGTAGGTCAAAATCAATGAGAAAAATTATGCTAGAACCAAATAACAAAACGACTGTTGGCTAGTGTTATCACTGCTCAATACAATGTGATATATCTAAGGACTGATCAAAATGGACGACAGGTACCGAACGTGTCATTGTATCGATCATAGAATACCCATGCCATCACATCAGTATAACCTAACACCTAGTCTGATTAAAAAAATTGATCTGCATGTAAATTTTCATACAAATTTGAATAGATTTCTAAACAAAATCCACTCAAAATTGATTTTGTTAAAAAGATATCTTTAATCTGCGGATATGTACTTAGTAGGGACATAAATACTGTTAGACACGTTTTATGCTGTAAAATAAAAAGTACTGAATGTTTTTGGACCAAATATTTTTCAATATATTTATTGATGTATATTGTATCCAAAAAGAATCTACTTATTCGAAATGTCCGCCTTTTGCCTTAACACACGCCTTAAGTCGCAGTGGCCAATCGTCAATAGCTGCACGAACCTCGTCCACTGGAAAATTGGCCACAGCTCGAACCAAAGCAGTCTTAAGAGATCCAATGTTGGGGTATCTTTTGTGACAAACCTTGTCCTCTAAAACCGTCCACAATTTGTAATCCAATGGGTTCAAATCTGGACTGCCTGAGGGCCATTCTTCAGAGGAAATGAACGTTTCGAAGCCAGGCCTGGGACGTTTTAGCCTTATGGGCCGGAGCAGAATCCTGCCAAAAAGTCCATGGCTGGTTTTGGAACAGGGAATTGTTAAGAGGCTTTACAACAGCTTCCAAAACGGTTTCTTGGTAAACTGTGACCGATGTTTTGACTCCTTGTTCGCAGAAATGCAGGTCAGTGACCACATCGTAAGAGACACTCCACCAAGCCATGACTGAAGCTGGGTGATGACCCTTTTCCACCCTTGGGATCAATTGAGATGCTTCCTTAGATGACCGCGCCTACACGCTATCATTTTGCTTGTTAAATTTTTCCTGAACGGTAAACATTTTTTCATCGGTGAACAAAATTTTTCTGTGCAAGTTATCAGCGTTCTTCAGCAAAAGACGTTTGCATTTTTCAATCCTATATTTTTAAAGCTGCAGTCAATAAATGCCCGGTACGTCGTTTGAAAGCCCCAAGCCCCAAGTCTTTTTTAATGATGTGACTCATGGACTTTTGCGTGATATTCAACTCACGAGCTATGATTTTCTGTTTTCGGAGCGGATTTCTGTGAATTTTTGATTTAACGGCTTTGATGACATGTTCGAGCGAGCCTGGGCGGCCCGACCGGTGGCGGTCTTTTACATCTCCAGTCTCCTCAAACAGTTTAATGCATCGGTAGACGAACATGCGGCAAATCCCTAGTGGCCAGAGCGTTTTGAAGATATCGCTTTTTTCATTTCATACTTGAAAAACGCTATTACAGCGATACGGTTCTAATTACACTACTCAACAAAATGAAAAAAATTTCATGTACTCCGGATGCGATAATTTTTTCTGTGTAGATAACCTTGACATGAGCTCGAAAAACGCAATAAAAAAATTTTTTTTCGTTTAGTTTTTGTTTTATTTGTTTTTTTTTAAATTTTAAATTTTTTTTTTTGGTTAATTTGTTTCGTCCGGCATAACTAGGGAACCACTAGCCCGATTTAATTGAATTAAATTTTAAAAAAATTAAAATTACAATTCCCTAAATCTGTTCATATATTGTTTTCCTATACAAGCAACAGTTTCCAAGTTAAAAATGAATATATAAAGGAAAAAACTTATTTTTTGCCTAAAGATTTAAATTTTTTTTTTTTAAAAAATCCATAAAAAATCCGAAATGAAAAAAAATGTCAAATCTTATTACTTTTACGTAAAGTCACATAACCTATGAGCAAAATGAGACAAAGATCATGAAAATCGATGCACGCGTTTCGCTTTTATTCGCAATTGAGTAAAGGTATGAATTTCAAAAATTTGCTCGACATATGCACAACTTTGTCTATGGTGAGGTTTTTTCTTTTTTATTACAAAAAAAATTAAAATTTGTTGGGTGACAAAAATATATGTTGGGTGACAAATTTTTGAAATTCATACCTTTACTCAAAACGCGTGCATCGATTTTCATGATCTTGGTCTCATTTTGCTCATAGGTTATGTGACTTTACGTAAAAGTAATAAGATTTGACATTTTTTTCATTTTGGATTTTTTATGGATTTTTTTAAAAAAAAAAATTTAAATCTTTAGGCAAAAAATAAGTTTTTTCCTTTATATATTCATTTTTAACTTGGAAACTGTTGCTTGTATAGGAAAACAATATATAATTGTAATTTTAAATTTTTTAAAATTTAATTCAATTAAATCGGGCTAGTGGTTCCCGAGTTATGCCGGACGAAACAAATTAACAAAAAAAAATTTTAAAATTAAAAAAAAAAAAAATAAAACAAAAACCATTCGAAAAAAAAATTTTTTATTGCGTTTTTCGAGCTCATGTCAAGGTTATCTACACAGAAAAAATTATCGCATCCCGAGTACATTTTGACTGTTGACTAGTGTTATCTGACCACTCCATGATGAAAGCTAAAACAATTTTAAAATCCTGTTACAGACTAACGCTATTGAGGTTAGCTTTTAAACCCCATATGACATTAACGGGGTATGTTCAGTTCTACTATTGAAATGGGTGTGTTCAATGTTGTAACAGTATTTATGTCCCTTCTAAGTAAAATCTATTCTGTGCGGTTTTATGTGCGAAGCTATACCAGGAATTTGACGACTTTGAAATTTCAAGTAATTGACACCTTATATCCATACCGCACCAGTTCTGTGACAGGTTCTGTTTTCACCCATCATTGATGCGGTACATTCAGGGTAATCGACTCTGCATTTCCCATAGGGAATCGACTCAACTATTTTGTTGGAGTATTAAAACTTATTATTATGGAGTCATTGAAGAGGTGTGTACTTACTATCAGCGCGAGTCCCACAGTATAGTGGGGATAATGAACAAAAGTTGGGACATATACATTTATTCACAATCACAAAATGGTGGCTACTGCTGCTAAAGACTTTCTGGTTTAAACATTTAGCCGCATTAAGAGAAAATAATTGGCACTAAGGGTAATTGTGCAGGTGCCACATATTACCAATTCAATCAGCAGACATGGTCATAAATATATACACATATAGGTTGTTTTTTTTAAACGTGTGGTTTTCAATCTGGCCACACCCTTTTTTCGGAGATGGCCTTTTTGACAGCTGTCACTTGATTTATGCTCAGTTTGGTTTACCACTTCTGAATGAAAAGACTTACACCGGAACAACGTTAGCAAATCGTTAGCAAATCGTGGCCCAAAACGAGATGGCCACCGATCCTGATTGTTACAAGAAAATTTGGTTTTGCGATTAAGCTCACTTGTGGTTGAATGGGTACGTTAATTGGCAAAATTGTCGCATTTGAAGTAATGAAAATGCAAAAGCCATTAGGCGTGTTCTGTTGGTTCTCGCTTATTAAACCCGTAGTGATCGTTAACAAGTTAACCGCTAAGACCGTCTACAGAAGGTTATCAATAAGATCGACTTCTAGACAAACTAGCTATTTTCGAGTCATAGCTCCCAAAAACTATAAATTTAAAAAGGAAGCGAAGTTTTTTATTTTTTGTGACGATAAAAAGTTAACCTAGACGGTCCTGATGGGTTTCAAGATTATTGCCGTGCTGAGTGCCAAAAACAGAAAATTACAGTGGTTCAAAGTTTTAAAGGTTAGTAACTCATGAAGGAGGTTGTATTTGTGTATACTCGTATACGAGTAGAATGTACTCCAATTTGCTTAATAACACATATGGAATAATTTGTCAGCGTTTTAATAGATATAGCTGAAACAAATTCTGCAATTAATTTAATATTTCAACAAGCAAAAGTCGAGAAGCAAAAAAAAGTTTATTTAAAGATACAAATTATGTAACTGTAGATTGGCCACAACTAAGTTTTGACCTATATTCTGTGGATGACGCTTAAGGAACTCTTTCAAATCAAGTTAATCAAAATGGTGGCAATTTTAACTGCTTAAAAGAACTTAAAGATGCCTTTAGCGAAGAGTCGTCCAAAAGTGACCAAAATGAATTTCACAAAGTAATAAATTCGAACCCTGTTCGCATAAGCATTATAAAATTTAAAAAATATTAAGATATTATTTTGTACCATACAAATATTTCACTCGGAACTATTTTATTCTTTGATAAATAATAACTTAGAGTCAATAAATTGAAAAAAGTTCTAAACTGTCCTTTTTTATTAAGCTGGATGGCGTAAATTGCATATTTAGGTACATTAAGCTGGGCGTGAGCCTGAGGTCAAACAATTTCAGATTCCGTTGTATTTTTTCTCCTATTTTTTCTTATTTTATCGAGATGATAAGTCTTGAAACAAATTGAGCTGCAAGAGAATGATTGAGAATCAGTTTTGATATTTTTGTTGATATTTTATTTAATATTGGAACAAATAAAGTTGGCACAAACATTGGGAATCATGTATTACCTTCTTGACCTTCCAACTGACAAAAGCAAAGAAATAAAATAATCACTACGAGCTTACTCAACGGAATTCGTGGATCGCCTTTCAGTGTCGAGATGAGGACTGTTTTGTGGAATAACATGGCCATGGTCAACGTACGAGTATGTGCGCAAAAAGGCTTTTCTTAGAACGAACTTAGAGATCCAACCATCAAAAAAAGCCCGTGATAATCGAAATGAAAAATCATGTAATGAAATTGACAGTCCACAGATCATCCGTAATACTCACATATAGGTCGCAATGGACTACAAATCAAAACTAAGGGCATGGCTTCCAAGATATTCTACAACCTTCTTGGCATAGCTATTGCGACTGCACCAAATGTAACATCCATTGGAATTTTTTTCAAATTGCAAAAATCAGTATTACCTAGTATCACGTTAAGAAATATTTATTGTATAATATAATCCACCTTTGTATATAAATATATTTTATTATTCATTTAAATTAATACGAATTTTGTACATAGGTTTTTAATTTTTTTTTCGTCTCATCCATTAAAATCTTCTGCAGACGGTCTTTCAACTTTTTCACCTGAAGCTTTCGGGAAACATTTTTTCAATAAACGGAGCCTAGATTCGTATTTTTCAGCATAAAATCCTCCTAGAACTAAAATTTTCATGATGACATACATCGAATTTCGTTATCAGTTGGTTAAGCGTTAAGGCGATAACTTCAAAACTTTACGAGAAATTTTAAATAATTTGTATTGAATACAAAATGCAAATGATTTGAAAATAAGTAATTTAAAAAAAAAATTATTCAAGAAATACTAAAGGTTGTTTTTTTAGACGTGTGGTTTTCAATCTGGCCACACTTTTTTCGGAGATGGTCTTTTTAACAGCTGTCATTCGATTTATGCTTAGTTTGGTTTGCCATTTCGTAATGAAATGACTTACTCCGGAACAACGTTTGCAAATCGTGGCAAATGGGCCCAAAACGAGGTGGCCACCAATCCTGATTGTAACAAGAAAATTTGGTTTTGCGATGAACCTCACTTTCGGTTGAATGGGTACGTTAATAACCAAAACTGTCGCATATGGAGTAATGAAAATCCATAAGCCATTGTTAAGAAGCCGTTACATCCTTACATCCTTTGGTGTGCTCAATGGGCAGAGGGATTCATTGGTCCATATTTCTTAAAAAATGAAGCCGGCCATAATGTTACAGTCAATGGGTACGCTATAAAGCCTTGGTTAATGACTTCTTCGTGCCTGAATTTGAGAATGTTGATGTGGACGACATTTGGTTCTAACAAGATGGCGCTACATGCCTTATAGCCAACGAAACAATCAATTTATTGAAGGAAACTTTCAGAGAGTGCATTATTTCGCGTCGTGGGCCTGTGGCGTGGCCTCCAAGATCGTGCGATTTAACACCGCTCGACTATTTTTTGTGGGGTTATGTGAAGTCGCTTGTCTAAGCAGATAAGCTCGACACGATTGACGCCTTGGAATGAGAATATTCGGCGCGTTATTGCTGACATGCGGCCCAAAATGCTGCAAAAAGTGGTCGAAAAGTGGGCCTCTCAGTTCAAGCTAGCCGCGACGGCCACTTGTCCGAAATCATTTTTAAAACATAATGACAAAACCTTATTTTTATAATAAAGCTAAATTCTTGGCCATAACATTAAATTATATGCGTTTTATTTCTTCATGAAATCCACACGTCTGAAAAAAAACACCGTTTATAAGCGAGCAATAGCCAAGCTCGCTTAAACTCATTAAAGGTTCTACACTGAGAAAAAAATATGTTAAAAATATGTTTGCATGCAATCATATATATGTTTGGGGACGGGCACAATCATATATATGTTTGTGTGTTAACATATTATGTTTGCCCACAATCATAATATGTTAGGGGCACAATTCTAACATATCAAAAAAAGATATGATTGTGTCCTAACATATTTTTGTCAAAAAAATATGTTAGAACATATTTTTTTTTGGAGTTTTAGAGAGTATTACTCTCAGAGAGCGTTATTGTATGACTCATCGTTTTGTGCAAAGAAGGGGAATATATGGTAACCGTGTGTATGAGGAGGAGGAATGGGACCGACACCAAAGGGTATTATTATTTGATGCTGTTTACTCGTCTGGCTAAGCTTAAGGTCGTTTTTTTTATTGAATATGTATTTGGTGAACGGTGAAAGAAATTTGTTGTTGTTTTACAACGTACAACAAATTCAAAATAAAAGAAGAAGATTATTAATTAAATATAAATTAAATATATCAAATCATTTTATTAACAAAACGTTCTGTAATACTGACGCCGTTTATTGCCCCACCCAAATTATTTTTGTCAACATACATATATACATACTATGTGCGCTTATCATGTTCTTTGAACAAACACACTCACGCACAAACATTTTTTATCATCTGGAATGACCTGGAGTACAGTAGTAAAGAGTGCAATATACTATTGAAGCTTTGACTTGCTCTGCATATCGCAAAAATTCTATTAAATGGGCACAACTCAAAATTTTGCAATTTTCAGAAAACTCAAAAAACTATTCTGCAGCTCGTAAACTACTTTTCAGAAAAAATTGTGATTTATTTAGAAGAAATTGGTAACAGAATATGATATGTTTGCATGTTTGCATACAATCATGTATATGTTTGCACACAATCATAGATATGTTTGCACACAATCATATATATGTTTGCACACAATCATATATATGTTTGCATACAATCATATGTATGTTTGGGAAAATTGCTGCTAGCCCAAACATGATATGTTTGGGAGCTGCTCTAAACATATATATGTTGCCTGCAAAATATGTTTGGGACAATATGTTACAGAGGCCGTTTTTTTCCTCCGTGTACTTGAATAAGTTTTTTTTACAAAAATGTTAATTCATTGAACAGGGATTAAACCGGCTCAAGACCTCTTGCTTCTATATTTCAATAGAAGACAAATTTTTAACAAAATGGCAAAGTGACATTGATTATTTTTTAATTATTAAAAACAAACGGGATTTAACTCAAGTTGTCTATAGTTTTTTGTTAACAGAATCATTTAATCTTGAAAAATGGTGTGAGCTATCGCGTTAGAGACCTCCTAAGCGAGTTGACAATTGAACAGGGCCAATTATTTTTTCAACATAGAGCTTGCCACGCTATCGTGGGCTTCACTCTGATGTTAATGCCGGCATATAACGATTTCCCTCTATGTTTTCCTTGATTTGCCACATTTTTTTTTATTCTACAATTAAAAATAAGTCCTTCAAATGCCATATACCTAACTAAGTGATTTCGTTACAACATGACTGGGTTAACAT
This sequence comes from Hydrotaea diabolus, assembly GCA_963513945.1. Taxonomy (NCBI): domain Eukaryota; kingdom Metazoa; phylum Arthropoda; class Insecta; order Diptera; family Muscidae; genus Hydrotaea; species Hydrotaea diabolus. The sequence goes on along the minus strand of OY740717.1, from coordinate 57,491,563 downwards.
TAACATGGTTTGACCCACACCTTAAAGTCCCCCCCTTCGTATGTTTTACGTAATTTAGTCGATCGTCACCATAACATCCCCTTGTTTCCAAGTTTGTAAAAGAAAAAAAGCACACACTTAATAGAGCCATTCATTGTTACAGTCACCGTCAGTCCGTCCGTCCGCCAGTCATTCATTTGCATTTGCCAAAAGGTCTCATCGATAAATGTTGTCACAACACTTGTCGCATCGATAAACACAACGTAACGCACTCCCACGTACACGCTTCGCATTTCAAATCTACACGTGAGCGATGACGACGTCACACAAACCAAATGGAGAAGGTGGCAACACGGCATGCCAGCGGTGGCAAAGAGGGCGTTCTGTGTCTTTGGGTGACAACATTAAATTGAGTCCTTTTTTTTGGGACCAAGAACAACAACAACAAAAACACGTCATAGACTTAAAACACAAATCAAGGAAATCAATTTGATTAGATTTACAATTTTAAAACGACGCTAGGCCAACGCCGAACCCTTCGGAACGACGACGACGACCAAATTTTTATGGCCAGGGCCACGTGTCGGAAAACGTGCCAAAGGCTAAGAAGCAACGCATAGCCAAAGCTTAAGTTCTAAAAATGTCATGTCACTGTGTCCTGTTTGTCCTCTGTGCTGTCGGTCCGTTCGCCCAGCCGTCCGTCTTTCTTAGGCAATACTCGAAAAAAGGGGGAAGGTATTGCATATTCACAGTTCACATGTGTTTTGAGAAGAGTTTCAAAGAAATGCTGGGAGTTTCCTTAAATTACAGAGAGTGGTAAAAAAAGTACCACCATTCATTCCCTGTTGCCCGATGCCATTGACATGTCAATGGCAAAAAGTTTGTTTTAGTGATTTAACTGTTTGACTAAACAATGATAAGTGTCAAACGGATACTAGGAACGCCTGACACTGTTGCAACTTAAAGATGTGCAAAAACAAACAACGGCTCGTGCAGCTTACACGGGCACTGGGGGAAGGCAAGTGGTAGTGGAATTTTTAAGCCCTGCGGAACTCCCCGCCTTTTGAGCAAGTTCAACGAAGCTTGAAATTTAATTGGACATTAAGCATATTTTTCTCTTCCAGAGCCAAACGCCCGTCGATCAGCTTTTCCACACGCCAACAAGCACTTATCACTCCCCTCGGCCTGGGCATAAGCGTTTGAGCAACCATCACAACATCAGCAAACTAGAAAACATTACATCACAAGAGAGAGCTGCGGGGCAATGCACCCTTAAAATAAATAAAAGTTAATGCTTAAATAATTCAATTTGCAACTTAATGCTACAAGTTAACGCCTACGGGGCTCAATAAGGCATAAACAAACCGCACAGCAACCTGGTGGAACAAACACTACACACCCAAAATTCAACCAACCCCCCCAAAGAGCTCACCCTCATGCTAGAGCAAATATTGCCGAAAACTGGTAAAAGCAAACAAAACCAAATTAAATAAATGATGTTTGTTGATGTTTGCATAATTTGGTAGCTTGTTGCTGAAGCCATCTCAGCCCAGCACAGCTTGTTCCTTAACAACCTGTTACAATGAGTTTTGGGATTTTCCAAACTCCACCGACAACATTGCCATAATAGAGCCGAATCCGTTGGCTGCCTGCATCCCTTAGCCGGCAAACATGCAATTCAAACCTCATTTAATTTTCTTGGGTTACCGACAGCAGCCTTTTTTTCGTTGTCGTAATTTTGCCTTTCCTTCGGGCCTCTTAATTCAATTACTGACCACCCAAACATAGACACCCTCGACCATGAATACGAGCAGCAGCTGAACTTCTCCAACATCGCCTTTAATTTGTTGTGAAAACTTTGTTGTGTGGAGTTCTTGTCTTGCTTCCAGGCTAGCATCATTTGATGTTTTGATTGCAAAGTTATTGTATTTTAAATGAAAACAATCTCCAGTTGAAGGATTATTGTTAGTCTGTGAATTAAAAACCTAAATAGGCTGTTGTCAAAGTTTCAGAACAACCAAAGACACGTTTTATTTGGATTAGTATTCAAAAAACATAGCTGAAAATGTATAAGGAGAGTTATTTCCGATTCAATATCGAAAGTTTTTGGAGAGTTATTCGGACAGTGAAATTGTCGTTGCTGGAGATTTAAATGTCCACAATTCCGCCTGCACGCAGAAAAAAAGTATGGTTAGGGTAACAATATTCGAAGAGCACCATACTATTGTTGGTTATATGGTTGTGGCACAACAATATTATGATCATCACAACAATAGTATGGTTCACATATAACCATACTATGATCCCCATAACAATATTATGGTCCTCACAACAATAGAATCATTCACACACAACCATAATATGATCCCCACAACCATATTATTATTCACATTCAACCATATTATGATCCTCATAACCATAGTTTGTTTAACGTGCAACCATAGTATGATGCTCTCAACCATAGTATGACTTACGCACAACCATACTATTGTTTGTAAAGACTGGAATACGTTATTATTCAACAATAAAGAATTTTATTAAGTAAGTTATGTAACAATAGGAGTGATTTATTTAACAGTAAAAAAAAATATTTATTATAAATATTTTAGTTATACTAATCCGTAGTTTTTTTTTAAATATATAATTTTTATTACTATTATTGCGTAGGAATCGTAACAATAACATTGTTAAATTAAAAAAAATAAGGTTTTGCCTGAAAACAATACGTTTGTCCCACCAACCATATTTATATTGTTGCTACAACCATATTTTCATTTTTAAATTTGGCAACAATACTTTTGTTACATTTCAACAATATTAATATTGCCGCAATTATACTATTGTCAAAATGAAATTCATAAAACAATACTATGGTTGCGACGACCATACTTTTACTGCAGAGAACATACTATTGTTGCCGTGACCATATAGTAACCATATCTTTTCTCTGCGTGTGGCTTTCGCATTCGAGCCATACAACTCCGTAGGGCCAATACGCCGAGCTCTTCGCCGCGCAAAATGACCCGACGCATATAGTGAATAAACTGACACATACGTAGCGCGTAAAAACCATACAAATCTGACAGTAACAGAAAAAAAAACGAATGGACTTTGCTAATGAGTATCTTCTGCATTAAAGGCTAAACGTTATTTTGGCGAGAGAGTGTAACTGCGCTAAATAAAGAAATTTTGTTTCCACGGTTGAACATGAAGGAGGTGGTGTTAAATTAAAAACAGAGTGCACACCAACTGCACCTAAGAGAAGTCTTTTGGTTACACCAGTATATTGATCCGAAGCACACAGCACTAGGGTTGTAACGGGTGTTTTTTCAGAACAAAAAAAATATGAAAATTCACATCAAGTGTGGAATCTTTATTGGTAATTTGAAAGGGCATTTTATGGCTTTTATTTTTTGAAAATAATTTCCTTCAAATGTTGGCAACTGTACTTAGTAGGGACATAAATACAGTAGTTTCCCGGTTTAACGACCATTCGATTTAACGAATTTCGCATTTAACGAACAAGCAAATTGTTTCCATTGAGTACCTTATATAACGAACAAAAAATATTTTTTGTACTCGGTTTAACGAATATTTTAGAAATATCCAAATTAAAAAGGGTGGTTGTAATGTAAATAAAAATACATACACTTGTTTAAAAAAAGGAAAACAGTTATGTATGTTTCACCGAATTTTGTTTTTTTTTTATTGTATTGTGATCAGTCATAGTTCAAGCACATGATCTTGAGAGCTTCTTAGTTTATTTTGTTATGTCAATGTGCAAACACGTGAACTGAAGAACTATTTAGTTTCTTTGTTATGCTCTTATAAATTACACTACTCAACAAAATGAAAAAAATTTCATGTACTCCGGATGCGATAATTTTTTCTGTGTAGATAACCTTGACATGAGCTCGAAAAACGCAATAAAAAATTTTTTTTTCGTTTGGTTTTTGTTTTATTTTTTTTTTAAATTTTAAAATTTTTTTTTTGGTTAATTTGTTTCGTCCGGCATAACTCGGGAACCACTAGCCCGATTTAATTGAATTAAATTTTAAAAAATTTAAAATTACAATTCCCTTAATCTGTTCATATACTGGGAATTGTAATTTTAAATTTTTTAAAACTTAATTCAATTAAATCGGGCTAGTGGTTCCCGAGTTATGCCGGACGAAACAAATTAACCAAAAAAAAATTTTTAAAATTTAAAAAAAAAAAATAAAACAAAAACCAAACGAAAAAAAAATTTTTTATTGCGTTTTTCGAGCTCATGTCAAGGTTATCTACACAGAAAAAATTATCGCATCCCGAGTACATTTTAACTGTTGACTAGTGTTATCAAAATGAGATCTAAGGGCGGTTCGGAAACTTCCTAGCCTAGCACAAAAAGCGCGGTATAAACAGAAAAAAGTTAAGTGTTTTGGAAACTTCCATCTCTGCTATGAACACATGTCATTTAATATTTACATAAAAAATCGGGACAAGAAATTCATAATGATATGGTGAATGTAGTTAAATAATGTTAAATTTTGTTTCGATCTGGCAACTCTTTCATATAGAAACAGGTGTTCACAAAAGACGCATCCGCGATTTTTTTACAATGGAAAAATTAGAAATGCGTGGTGTCATTAAATATTTACATAAAAGGTTTATCGGGACATGAAATTCATAATGATATGGTGAATGTGTTAGGTGAAAGTGCTCCTTCATATGCAACAGTAAAAAATTGGGTTGCTGAATTTAACCGTGGTCGTACAAGCATTGAAGATGAACCACGTAGTGGACGTCCAAAAACAGCAACAACAACAGAAATTGTAGCCAAAGTGCATGATATGGTATTAAATGATCGACGAATAAAAGTGCGTGAAATAGCTAATATCATGGGCATCTCAAATAATCGAGTCCATTTAATTTTGCATGAAGAACTACAGATGAAAAAGCTTTCTGCAAGATGGGTGCCGCACTTGTTAACAGACGACCAAAAACGCATAAGAATTAACATTTCTCAAGCTTGTTTGGATCGTTTTCAGCGAAATAAAATGGATTTTAAGCGTCGTTTCATAACTGTTGATGAGACATGGATCCACCACTATACTGCAGAGACAAAAGAACAAGCCAAACAATGGACTGAAGCTGGAGGAAGTGCCCCAAAGAAGGCAGAAACAATTCAATCGGCTGGTAAGGTTATGGCAACGGTTTTATGGGACTTCAAAGGTATTTTATTGATTGACTATCTGCAAAAGGGTAAAACAATAAATTCAGAGTACTATTGCAACCTTTTAGATCAATTAAATGTACAAATTCGAGAAAAACGTCCTGGCTTACAAGCGCACAAGAGTGTTTTATCAATGGCTAAAATTAACGAATTAAAGTACGAGTTGCTTGACCACCCACCTTATTCTCCTGATTTAGCTCCCAGTGACTTTTACCTGTTCCCAAATCTAAAAAAATTCCTTGCTGGCAAGCGTTTTACCTTAAATGAAGATGCAATTACAGTTGTAAACCACTATTTTGAAGACCTTGAGGAAACTATGAGAAAACTATTTTAATCAAGGGATAGAATTGCTAGATAAGCGTTGGACTAAGTGTATTGAAGTTTCAGGAGATTATATTGAAAAATAAAAATATTTTTGAAAAACTAACTAATTCTAATTCTCTTTCATTGATAGGCTAATAACTTTCCGAACCGCCCTTAGAAAAAGAAAGCCTTGTGAAAAATGCGGAAAAGATACGTTATGGATTTGTAACACGAAGAGCAATAAAGCATGGAGAGTTTCCAGAAATGGAGGAAAAACGTTTTGTCTGGTTCCGACGACAGCGATATTCGCACATCCCCATAACTCCCGAAATTTTACAACATGAAGCGAAGGAAATTCACAACAAAAATATATGGCGGTAGTTTCAATGCAAGTCGTACAAATAGAAATTTCAAGATATTATTTTGGAAAATAATTTGCCCAAAGATGCCATTTTCAACGCTGACGAGACCGGTCTGTTTAGAAAAGCTTTACCCGATAAGACGTATGTACACTCAGGGGAAAGAACGGCACCAGGTAGAAAACTTTCTAAAATATATTTATATGGCTGAATATTATAGCTCTGATAAAATAATACTCCGTAATATATATTTTGAGTAATTTACAAAAAACACCAAATAGTTGTACTGCATTTAACGAACGTTTCGATTTAACGCATAAAGCTTATACATATATAAGTTCGTTATATCGGGAAACCACTGTACTGTTACAACATTGAACACACCCATTTCGATAGTAGAACTGAACATACCCCGTAAATGTCATATGGCTTTTGAAAGCTAACCTCAATAGCGTTAGTCTGTAACAGGATTTAAAAATTGTTTCAACTTTCATCATGGAGTGGTCAGATAATGAGAACCGTATCGCTGTAATAGCGCTTTTCAAGAGTGAAATGAAAAAAACAATATTTTCAAAACGCTCCGACCACTATGGATTAGCCGCATGTTCGTCTACTGATGCATAAAACTGTCTGAGGAGACTGGAGATGTAAATGACCGCTACCGGTCGGGCCGTCCACGCTCTATTCGAACACCGCATGGCATCAAAGCCGTTAAATCAAGAATTTACAGAAATCCGCTTCGAAAACAGAAAATTATGGCCCGGGAGATGAATATCATGCAAAAGTCCATGAGTCGATTCATTCAAAAAGACTTGGGACTATCAAACGACGTATCGGACATTTATTGACCGCAGCTTTAAACAATTAGGATTGAAAAATGCAAATGTTTTAGCTGAAGCACGTTGAATCATTAAAAAAGAGTTGGGACTTTCTAACGACGTATCGGACATTTATTGACTGCAGCTTTAAACAATTAGGATTGAAAAATGCAAATGTTTTTGCTGAAGCACGCTGATAACTTGCACAGAAAAATTTTGTTCACCGATGAAAATTTTTTTACCGTTTACGAAAAATTTAACAAGCAAAATGATAGAGTGTATGCGCGGTCAGCTAAGAAACATCTGAACTGTTCCCAAGGGTAGAAAACGGTCATCACCCAGCTTCAGTCATGGTTTGGTGGGGTGTCTCTTACGATGGGGTCATTGACCTGCATTTCTGCGAACAAGGAGTCAAAACATCGGCCATAGTTTACCAAGAAACCGTTTTGGAAGCTGTTGTGAAGCCTCTTAAAAATTCCCTGTTCCAAAACCAGCCATGGACTTTTCGGCAGGATTCTGCTCCGGCCCATAAGGCTAAAACGTCCCAGGCCTGGCTTCGAAACAATTTACCAGCGTTCATTTGTTCTGAAGAACGGCCCCCAGGCAGTCCAGATTTGAACCCGTTGGACTACAAATTGTGGACGGTTTTAGAGGAGAAGGTTTGTCACAAAAGAAACCCCAACATTGGATCTCTTAAGACTGCTTTGGTTCGAGCTGTGGCCAATTTTCCAATGGACGAGGTTCGTGCAGCTATTGACGATTGGCCAGTGCGACTTAAGGCGTGTGTAAAGGCAAAAGGCGGGCATTTCGAAAAAGTAGATTCTTTTTGGATACAATATACATCAATAAATATATTGAAAAATATTTGGTCCAAAAACATTCAGTATGTTTTATTTTACAGCATAAAAGGTGTGTATCAGTATTTATGTGCCTACTAAGTATACGTTGATGAGTCACTACCCAGCAAACCAAACGTTCAGAATTCGGCCAAAATACTGTACGACAATCGGCAAAATGTTCCGATTTCTGACCGAGTTCGTAACGATACACATACGAGAGGATTGACAAAAACTACTTCTCTGAAAAACAAAGTCCTCAGACAAATCGAACAGAATTTGTAACGATTTCGGTTGGAATTCTCGATAGAGTTTAGATATTAATCTTAATTGTCGGATATCAGACATTGTCGGCAAATTTGGTTTACTGGGTAGCTATGTGACAAACGTAATTAGGGCACCAGACAAAAAGTAATTACTCTCCATAACAGTGTTGAAATCAACTAATAACTTTAAATGCAAATATATCCGGAATAGTTAGATCACAAATTTCTTATACATAACGTCGGCTTAAACTTTTGCAGCTATCCATAAGTCCATCATTATATAACCCCTGTTTAAAAATGTCTTTAAGTTATACACACGAACACTCATTAAAATATCAGATGGATGTACTCACATTCCATATGTTTTCATTTGTATAATTTGTAATTAAAAACACAAAATTCTCAACAACAACAAAAAACACGAGTTATGTATAGAAAAAAAAACACTATGAAAAATATAAGAAAATATTATGAACGCCGTAATGATTTGAAACAAACAGGCAAGCCAGCCGCACTCTAACCGACCCCGTCGTCTTACATCCAACCAATATTGTTGTAATTGTGGCGGCGGGGGAGCGCAGGTGGGGAGGGCGTTGCAAAGGACTTTGTCATTAGACTTCATTAAGGTAGACAGCTTAGATTGCCAGTTAAAGAGGCCCAGGTGGCACTGCGGCGTGCCATGTTAATTGGTGCAGCAGCACCATGTTGCACCGCCTAAGTGTATGCGGGAGCAAGGCAAACAACCAACTTAAGTGTGTTTGTTGATTTGTTTGGTACATGCACTCTAGCTGCAAGTACATCTTGGCACCTTATGCGCATTGTTGTTGACAGTTTTCAGTTTTCTTGTTGTTTTTCGTTTGTTTCAGAAGCTAAGTGCCGAGTCCATTAAGAGGCTTCTACACATCACACAAGCTTAGTAGATGTGACTGCGGCATTAAGAGCCAACCAACCATTCATCCTCATCCATCTATCGTTGCGGGCACCAACTAGGCTGTGGCATGCAGCTCATTCTCTCAACTGCCATTAATTTGGCAGTTAATTGCAATTAAGGAAACCCAGCCGAGCCGAGCCGAGCCAAGCGTCTCAGTAGCAACTTAATCCATGGCCAAGTAGAAGGCGTCATCATCCTCAGAGCAACATCGTCATCATTAGTAATTAAGAAATTGCACCACAATGTGCAAGTGACAATAAAAAGCATTTAACAAAACAAGAAAAAAGCACCGCGTACGCAATAAACCCTTTCCTTCTTCATACATGAGCACATCTAAAAGGCTCGAGGAGAAAAACAACTACGACAACGGCCGCTGCAGTGGCAGTGTGAAAATAGAGTGAAATCCTTTTTGCCTAAATTAAAAGCTCTCAGCCCCACTCCCGCCCTAGTTAGCCCACTCCGCGTTTTCGTTCTGGATGCACGGCTGTGAATGCTTTGTTTTGTGAGAAAATAATTTTGCAAATGGATTAATTGTTGTGTTTATTGTTAATTTCTTATTTCCACACCATTCAGGCTGTAAAGTCAAAGATTGTTCAGAAGTAAATGTGACGTGACGTGACTGACATCCATCCCCCATATTCAGCTTTGTGATTTCAGTGGCTTTTAATATAAGTGCACATACAAACGTTAGGTATGACCATTAAAGTTCAGACAAGGAAGTCTTTTCTATACCTCGAAAAATATCTCAATTAAATTTTTAATGACTACGACAAAATTTGCTTATGAAAATTCCTTGACTATGGCATTGATCAGCCTTTGGTGGTATTGATCTATATTTATGTCCTTTTGCAGTATAGATACGAGGATTGCTATTTATATTTCTGGCCTAGGCAACACTAAGTATTGCCTGGCGTCATCTGACATTTCCATAGGAAAGTTTGACATTTTTAGCATAAACGTACTCAGAACGTTTTGACGTACGACCATCATTTGTGTTGTTTAAAGTAACTTGAAAAAATCAATTTGGCAAAAAAATAGAATTAACTCGTAAACATTTTCGTGCAATCACTTTTCACAACTTTCGACGTGGATTATCACGACAAGAGTGCATCGATGAACTAAAATCTTTGTATGGCGATGAAGCACCACCCTATAGCACTGTAAAAAACTGGTTAAATGAATTCAACCGTGACGAAGGTCGTCCAAAAACGGCCGTTGTGCCAGAGAACCATTGATGCCGTGCGTGAACTGATAATGCAAGATCGTCATGTGACATACCGTGAGATAGAGGCATCCTTGGGCATTTCTTCCACCAGCATACATTCGATATTGCATGAACTCCTAGCCGTAAAAAGGATTGTTTTCATTGGATCCCGTGCAATTTGACAATCGCTCAAAAAAAGGCTCGTGTCGAAAGAAATTTTGAAAAAATACTATCGCGGTGCTTTAAAATACGTTTATAAGATCATCACACGTGATGAATAATGGATCTATGCGTATGAGCCCGAAACAAAACAGCAATCGATCGTGTAGGTCTTCGAAGACGAGCCAAATCCAAGGAAAGTTGTTCGTGGAAGAAGCATTTCAAAGCAAATGGTCGCATGTTTCTTCGGCAAAACTGGTCATGTGGAGACTGTTCCGCTTGAGCAACGTAGGATGGTCAATTCTGAGTGATTCACCACAATTTGTTTGCCTGAAGTCTCGGATCGGAGAAATTCGAAAAACGAACAAGAGAAGACGATTCATTGTGCACCACGACAATGCGAGCTCTCTCACATCGGCTCAAACCAGTGCCTTTTTACCGGCCAAAACGTCGAACTGATAGGTCATCCGCCGTACAGTCCTGACTTGGCACTCAATGACTTATTTTTATTCCCGCACATCCATGTTTTGGAGGTGTCTCAATCGGAGTGGAAAAAGTGCTTCGACAATTGGTTTGAGCGCTTGCAAAAATGTATAAATCATGCTGGAGAATACTTTGAAAAACAATAAAACCATTTTTGATGATAAATATTCCCATTTTCATTATTATACCAGAAATATATATAACAGCCCTCGTAAATGCATAAGGTTAAACAAAACAAATTCCAGTTAAGTTATGTCAGTCTAAATTCCCGACCATATGAACAACATAACGAAAAATAACGTCAGGTTACATTAAAATATTAGCAATTAACCTAGAGGCCCTTCTGCATCTTTAAAATTCTAAGCCGGTGGTCGCAACTTTAAGAGCGCTTACTCCAATTTACATCACCTTCAGCGATGAAGATAATTTCTGGCTGAGTGGTTTTGTCAATAAACAAAATATGCGTTGACATTGGACAGCAATAAACCCACATGGGCTTAAAGAGACACAATTGCCTCCGCAAAAAATTACAGTGAGGTCTGGTTTTCATTCCGGAGGTGTGATTGGGCCGTTAAACAATCGTCATGTTACAGTCAATGGAGAGCGCTATCGTGCCATGTTAGAAAATTATTTTTGCCCAGAATTGGATGAGCTTGACATTGCCGATATATGGTTTCAACAAGACGGTGCTACTAGCCAAACAAAGGCAAATTCCGTAAACGTGTTATCTGGAGAAATGGTCCGGTCGAATGGCCACCTCGTTCATGCGATTTAACACCATTGGATTTCTCTTTATGGGGCCACATCAAGTGATTGGTCTATGTCATAAACTTAAGACGAGCCAACGTTCCGGTAGAAATGTGTGCAAAAGTGGTGCAAAATTGGGTCCAAAGAATAGATCGCTGTACACGGGCTCGTGGTGGTCATATGACCGAAATCGAATTTAATTCTTAAGATGTGACGTTTACACTTCACCTGGAATAAATTTGAACTCTATATCTTAAATATTATGTGTTTTATTGATATATATATAAGTAGAATTGTTTTGTCCTCAATGGAAAACCCTGTAAAAAGTTACATGGACTTGTAAGCGGCGTTACATTACAGCTATACGAGAGCTACTTATTTATTTCTGGCCTAATAATGAAAATACGAATATTGTTTAGCTCGTTTGTTTTATTTCGGTCTGTTGCTTTTACACATTGAACAGGGATTAAACCGGCTCAAGACCTCCTGCTTCTATATTTAAATAGAAGACAAGTTTTTAACAAAATGGCAAAGTGACATTGATTTTTGTGGCTGCACACTACTTTTATCATGATTTCGGGTCCGTGACAACCCTCTTCAGAAAGCCTTGCTGCAATTGTTGAAAGTAAAACCGAACTCTATAAGGCCAGGCTCTCCACAAACGAATGAGAACTACTGTTGTAAACCTTACTTTTCAAGTTTTCTTTACACAATTGCCCACGAAAATACAACTCACTCTTGCCAGCTCTAAAGAGACTCCACATCGAGAGCCATCAATAGATTTCTTTTACAACAACGTGTGTGTAATACGAATATTTATCATCCAAAATGGTTTTATTGTTTTTCAAAGTATTCTCCAGCATGAAAGATGTCAGGGCTGTACGGCGGATGACCCATCAATTCGACGTTTTGGCCGGTCAAAAAGGCGCTGGTTTGAGTCGATGTGCGAGAGCTCGCATTGTCATGGTGCACAATGATTCGTCTCTCTTGTTCGTTTTTCGAATTTCTCCGAAGACTTCAGGCAAACAAACTATGGTGTACCACTCAGAATTGACCGTCCTACGTTGCTCAAGCGGAACAGTCGCAGCATGACCAGCTTTGCGGAAGAAAGAGGCGACCATTTTCTTCGAAGTGCTTCTTCCACGAACAACTTTCGTTGGATTTGGCTCGTCTTCGAAGACCCATACGCCAAGATCCATGATTCGGTACCTGTGACAATCTTATAAACGTCTTTTGAAGCACCGCGATCGTGTTTTTTCTCCAAATTTCTTTGCACCAATCGACACGAGCCTTTTTTTGAGCAATTGTCCAATTGTGCGGGATCCAACGATAACAAACCTTTTTTTACGACCAGGTGTTCATGCAATATCAAATTATGCTGGTGGAAGAGATGCCCAAGGATGCCTCTATCTCACGGTATGGAACATGACGATCTTGCATTTTCAGTTCACGCACGGCATCAATGGTTCGCTGGCATAACGGCCGTTTTTGGACGACCTTCGTCTTTGAGCGGGTGTCGGCCACGATTGAATTCATTAAACCATCGCCATACAAAGATTTAAGTTCATCGATGCACTCTTGTCGTGATAATCCACGTCGAAAGTTGTGAAAAGTGATCGCATGAAAATGTTCACGAGTTAATTCCATTTTTTTGCCAAATTGATTTTTTCAAGTCACTGTAAACAGCACAAATGATGGTCGTATGTCAAAACGTTCTGAGAGGGTTTATACTAAGAAATGTCAGACCTTCCAATGGAAATGTCAGATGGCGCCAGGCAACACTTATTGTTGCCTAGGCCAGAAATATATATAGCAACCCTCGTACATAGGATGGCAATTTTTCAGTGTTTCAACCAACAGGAAGTATACGAACGTCATTTTGTTACTCAAACAGACCATGATGATTTTGTTCGCGACTTAGGAATATCGGAAGACTTAGTTGGAACTTAGTTTCTTCCGATTGAAAATCACTTTCATTCGATCAATGTTTTGAGATAGGTGAAGATAATGGCATACCATACACAACAGATAAACAGAAACTTTTTGATACAATTGGTTGCTCTTACGATGCTATCGAGTGGCGACTTTTTGTAGACGGTTGCGTCAAAAGCCCTAAAGGAGTGCTGCTTCAAAATGGTAATGGGTATTCGTCGGCGCCCATTATTTACGGTACCGACATTTATGAAAATTATGGCAATATAAAAACTATTCTAAAGTTAATATATTACGGTGATCAACGATGGGTAGGTTGCCGTGATCTGAAAGTAGTAGCATTTTTTATGAGATTAAAAAAGGGATACTCACAAAAACCAGTACTTTCTATGCCTTTGGGAAGGTCGACAGAGTGAGCTGCATTGCACCGCACACAAATGGCAACAACGCCACTGTTATACGAATTCAGAAATAAAGTGAAGAGAAAGGCACAACACTTACTAAGTTCCTTATTGGAACCAGAGAAACCTAAAGAAAATACTAAGGTCAAGGGAGTTTGTGCGGCGATGCAAATGCCAATGAAAATTCATATGTAAAAATCTATGTACATAGAGAAAGGGATGTGGACAACATCTGAGCCACGAATGAGACCGATCCCATGCCCCCAAAGTGTTCCCTCCCAGAGATATACGCGTTTTATGAAAGTGAAGTCGACGATTCTACACCAAAGATACACGTATTAAAATCTTTAAAATGGCTCTCCTGAACAAAACTGGTTTTTACCCTTAGGTTCCTTTCTATTTTGTGTGTCACATATGAAGAAATTTTTTAATTTGACCAATGACCAATTGGGCAAATCTATTAAAAGAAACGATTCTCTGAAAGTGGCTATATTCTTTTACAAATAGGTTTTATGTATGCTTAATTTTTATGTTTTTGTTTTTTTTACATTTATTCAGTCCTTTATCATTATATAACTTGAACAGTTTTTATTCTGGTTCGATGCCTTCTTGTTTGTTTCGAAGACTATACGCAAAGGGTAATTCTCATTAATCATAGCGAGACTCCTGTATAAGTCATTTGATTTGTAGCCGAAGTAATCATTGCCAAAGACTGCTGAAGAAAAACCTTGGCGGGTTTAGAAACAGCTGTACAGTCTGGCAACCGTAGCCAATACATTTCACCAATTTTTAAGTTGATTCTGAAAAAGAAACAACAAAAAGGTCTCAAACCATAATAAAAACTGTTCAAGTCATAACTTAATTTTTTTAGTTTATTTGCGCAAGCTGTAAATAAATTTGTTTGCACATTTCGTATGTAAAAAATAATGCAGACAAAAACGTGTTTAAAACAACCGCGCTTAGTCCATAATACGTATGGAATTCGGTTCGAAATAGCGGCAAAAACATCAGAATTTAATAAGATTTAATGCCAAAGTTCTGACCGAAGTCGTTCAGAATTCGAGCTGAGAAATCGAAATTTCCTTTTGAATTTCCCTAGACTACAGTTCAGAATTCGGTCAGAAATAGGTTCAAAATGTCTGCAAAAACATCAGAATTCCCTCAGAGAAGTAGTTCAGAATTCATTTCAACCCTTTCATACGTTTTTCGTTACGAACTCGCTAAGAATTCTGATCCGAAATCGGAACATTTTGCCGATTGTCGTACAGAATTCTAACCGAATTCTGAAGGTTTGGATGCTGGGTATATATGAACAATGTTCATTGAACATATCAAATGATATAAATAACTTACTACAAACTTACTATAAGTACAAGAAAACTGTGCGACGACCCCTTCGGTGTCCATTTATCGGCTTGCCGACTAAAATACGTTGGTGCCCAATGTATGGCTTGGCTGAACTTAACGCAGTTTTTATTTAGTTTTATTTTATGCTCTTTTTTCACTAGGCACTTTTGAAGTGTTTTCAAAAGTTTGGCCAAAACAAGTCAAAATGAGACGTTTTCCCATTCAAGTAATGAAAACCTCTCACTTTGACTTGTTTTTGTACGAAAGAGGAACGAAAACGTTTCGAACAGGCGATGCCACCTGAAATAAAGTGTGTCATCTCCAAAATAATCGTTTTTTTATCGTTGGTTTGTCATCTCAAGGCAGACATTTTTTATCAATCGTCAAACATATTTGGTGAAATAGATATGTTATGAAGTAAAAGTAAAAATGAGCGTGCTAAAAGAAAAAAAACTTAATTTTATTTATTCATTTGTTAAAGAAAAATATGTATTTCAGTATTTTAATAGTCACGACGTTGTTCTTTGTTTGTAAACAATAATGAACTGTAAAACGAAAACCAAAACGAGAATGAAAACGACCACAAATTGTGTGAAAATTGGTTGAGACGTTTTGAAAAGTTTCGAGCGAAAACGAGAATAAATGGCCCAATGAAAATGCAGTATTAGAATATAAATTTTCAGGTGTTTTAAATGGACTACAGCTGAAGAAATGTTATCAATTTCCCAATGGAATAGTTTCGAAGATGTACTAAACAATGTCTTGGGGAATACCAAATCGGAATGCTATGAAAATACTGTTCGAAAACTAGTGGATAACTTTGGAAAAATGGGTGTAAACATGTCGCTAAAATACACTTCTTATAGGCTGTTTCAACTACGGTCGCGTCCACGTCCGCGTCCAAAAATTAATGAACGCGCGTTAAAGCCTATACAAAAAACATAGGCAGTTAGGTATGGGAAAAAGTAGCGTTCATATTGGACGCATTTTCCTATAAGTCGCGTTTACTATAAATTCGATTATTTTTGCAATCGAAACCCACCCATATCTATTAATGGCAACACCGCAAATTGCACATCGCTATTAAAACAGCTGTTTATCAGCATAAACATAAAGCGCTGCTGCTACTGCACATTTCCATTAGGCGCAATACCATTTGATCCTTATTTTCCACTGCGGTTAGCAAAATAATATCATGTTGTGACATTATCTCCATGATAATAGATAATGTCACAACACAAAAATATTAAACTTTTCGCACCGCAAAAAAAACAAATAAACACAAACAGCTGTTTGAACGTGGACGCAAAACACAATGGAATCACCATTACAAATGTTCGATAAATCGTTGATGCGGAAGTGGACGCGACCGTAGTGGAAACAGGCTATTAGACAGTCATTTGGACTTCTTTCCTCAAAATTTAGGGGATTTTAGTGATAAACTTGGCAAAAGTTTCATCACAGTTTGCCGCACTGGAGAAACGGTTCCGTGGGAAAAATACCGCACATATGCAGGCGGACTACTGTTGGTCTATCTGTCGGGTCACTGCTGGTCCACATAAACGACACGGCAAAAGCATACAATTTTCTTAAAAACATCTAAATAAACGAAAAAAAAACGTTTTCTAATTTATATTATTTAACTTATGAAAACGCCATTTTTTCGGAGTGCAAAAAATATTCTAATTTACCAAATATACCTAGAACTGTGAAACAAAATTAGCTGTAAGTTTCGAATGTGTTTGTTTTCTTAATTTTTTAACAAGTGGATTGATGGATGGCTTCAGCTAAGCTAAAAATATGATTTAATATTTTTTAGGCGTAATTTGTTCCCCCAGTTAAGTTCTTTAAATTTTATGTTGTTTTACTTAATTGTTATCAAAAATGGGACGTCGAAAAGATGACACACCAGAGGAGAGGCGCATTATCGTCAACAATTGGAATGGTGGAAAACCCATCTGAAATTGTGCATCAATCGATCGAAAAATTAATTATACGAGGGTGGTTCGGAAAGTTCTTAGCCTATCAATGAAAGAGAATAGTTAGTTTTTCAATAATATTTTTATTTTTCAATATAATCTACTGAAACTTCAATACACTTAGTTCAACGCTTATCTAGTAATTCTATCCCTTGATAAAAATAAAGTTTTCCTCAAGGTCTTCAAAATAGTGGTTTACAACTGTAATTGCATCTTCATTTGAGGTAAAACGCTTGCCAGCAAGGATTTTTTTTAGATTTGGGAACAGGTAAAGGTCACTGCGAGCTAAATCAGGAGAATAAGGTGGGTGGTCAAGCAACTCGTACTTTACTTCGTTGATTTTAGCCATTGTTAAAACACTCTTGTGCGCTGGTGCGTTGTCTTGATAAAAAATTATTTTTTTGTGTTGTAAGCCAGTACGTTTTTCTCGAATTTGTACATTTAATTGATCTAAAAGTTTGCAATAGTACTCTGAATTTATTGTTTTACCCTTTTGCAGATAGTCAATCAATAAAATACCTTTGAAGTCCCAAAAAACCGTTGCCATAACCTTACCAGCCGATTGAATTGTTTTTGGCTTCTTTGGGGCACTTCCTCCAGCTTCAGTCCATTGTTTGGATTGTTCTTTTGTCTCTGGAGTATAGTGGTGGATCCATGTCTCATCAACAGTTATGAAACGACGCTTAAAATCCATTTTATTTCGCTGAAAACGATCCAAACAAGCTTGAGAAATGCTCATTCTTATGCGTTTTTGGTCGACTCCGGCATCCATCTTGCAGAAAGCTTTTTCATCTGTAGTTCTTCATGCAAAATTAAATGGACTCGATCATTTGAGATGCCCATGATATAAGCTATTTCACGCACTTTTATTCGTCGATCATTTAATACCGTATCATGCACTTTGGCTACAATTCCTGTTGTTGTTGCTGTTTGTCGACGTCCACTACGTGGTTCATCTTCAATGCTTGTGCGACCACGTTTAAATTCAGCAACCCAATTTTAGGAGCACTTTCGCCTAACACATTCACCATATCATTATGAATTTCTTGTCCCGATAAACCTTTTTTATGTAAATATTTAATGACACCGCTCATTTCTAATTTTTCCATTGTAAAAAAAATGGCGGCTGCGTCTTTTGTGAACACCTGTTTCTATATGAAGGAGTTGCCAGATCGAAACAAAATTTAACATGTGTTCATAGCAGAGACGGAAGTTTCCAAAACACTTAACTTTTTTCTGTTTATAACGCGCTTTTTGTGCTAGGCTAAGAAGTTTCCGAACCGCCCTCGTAATGTGATCAGCTTCATAAAAACAAACTAGGGTATTGCAACAGAAAACAGATGCCACGTGCCCAAAAAAAAAACACACTCCCAGTAGTAGACCGAGCTATTGTCCGGAAGTCGAAGAAGGACCTTTTTGTGTCGTCTCGCGATATTGCAAACGATATTAACTCGGAATTCGAGTTGAATTTATCAGACAGACTTATTCGAAGAGGCCTAAATAATTCAGAACTCTATGGACGCGCAAGCCGAAAAAAACAAAATATTGCCATTATACTGTTTGCCCGCACCCACAAGTCTAATGACCTCTTATTTTGAAAAAAAAAGACTTTGATGAAACTAAGGTAAATCGTATGGGACCAAATGGTAGAAAATTTGTTCATCGACAAAATCTGTAGGAATTGAATCCACGCTACACTCAGCAGACAGTGAGGCATGGCGGAGGAAGCATCTTGATGTGGGGGTCATTTTCATGACAAGGTGTGGGACCCATCGTAAAAATTTATGGAAAAATAGACCGATTCTCATGAACCAAATGGAACCTTATGCTTTTGAACATATGCCAGTTTTTTCACATGTATGCACGACAATGACCCAAAACATACGTCGAAGCTGGTAAAGGAGTGATTTTCAAATGAAAACATCCCAGTTTTAGCCTGGCCAGCTCAAAGTCCTGACTTGAACCCAATTGATAACCTCTAGAAAGAGGTGAAAAGTGCAATTGCTCAACAGATGTACAAAAACTAGGATGCCCTTTGGGCAGGTACACGAAATGCTTCGTACTTGATTACCAAAGAGCGATGTCAGAAATGGATTCAAAGTATGTCTCGTATATGCCAAGCGGTACTTAAAAATAAAGGTTATTCTACTAAATATTGAGCAAGTCAACTAAAAACATTAATATTTTTATTGTGTTTTAATATATGTCCTTTTTATTCCAGAAAAACTAATTTGTGCTTTTTTACTGTCCAGTTAAAACTGGCATTTAAGAAGTTGCTGGCATTAATGAGTAGACGATAGGAGATTTCGTTGAAGTTTTTGTTTTTTGTTTCTTAAGAATTATACATGTGCTTTATGTTTATAGTTTTTTGTTGCTAAAATTAAAATATAGTAAAAATATGAATGTTTTTATAAAAATATTTTGTGCTATTTTACTGTCCATAACTGTAGGTCGCCAACATATTTTTTTCAAAAAATTCGGATAGAAATTCTGAAGGATATTGAAACATATATTTGTGCAATATTTTTTAAAAAATTTATTACTTTGAAATTTAATAGTCCTTTAAAAAGGAAACTTGATGTTTTAATGAAAAACTGTAAATGCAGTTTTACTTCACTTGGCCCCCTGCTTCAGATTATAGCTGTAAAACTATCGATAGTCGCCCCATTCGTTGCTTTCGATAGTTTTTGTGAACACTATCGATACTATCGGTAAAGTTGCGTAAGTTTGTATTATTTTACAAAAACCAACTTTTTCTTACAAAACCCGTCTACAAAGTTGTTTTACAAAATAAAAATTAATTAAGGTATATCAAAAAGGGAAACAAAACGCTTATTGCAATGACTTAGTTAATTTATGAGATCATTGGATGGTCCAAATACAGTCGTTGAAAAATCAAATTGTTATGATTTGATGAAGTCTCAATGCCTAAGAGTACCAAAGGCATAACGAAAGCCATTTGTTTATAAACGTTTCCAATTCCGTACATACGAGGGCTGCTATTTATATTTCTGGCCCAATAATGAAAATACGAATATTTATCATCAAAAATGGTTTTATTGTTTTTCAAGGTATTCTCCAGCATGGTTTAAACACTTTTGCATGCGCTCAAGCCAATTGTCAAAGCATTTCGGAGGTCTGTGTTTCCACTCCGATTGAGATACCTTCAAAACACGGCTTTTGAACGCTTCAACAGCATCTTCTGGCGACGAAAATCGTTGACCACTCATTTTTTTCTTGATATGCGGGAATAAAAAGAAGTCATTGGGTGCCAAGTCAGGGCTGTACGGCGGATGACCTATCAATTCGACGTTTTGGCCGGTCAAAAAGGCACTGGTTTGAGTCGATGTGTGAGAGCTCGCATTGTCATGGTGCACAATGATTTGTCTTCTATTGTTCTTTTTCGAATTTCTCCGAAGACTTCAGGCAAAAAAATTATGGTGTACCACTCAGAATTGACCGTCCTACGTTGCTCAAGCGGAACAGTCGCCACAAGACCAGTTTTGCCGAAGAAACAGGCGACCATTTGCTTCAAAGTGATTCTTCCACAAACAATTTTCGTTGTATTTTGCTCGTCTTTGCAGACCCACACGGTCTATTGCTGTTTTGTTGCGGGTTCATACGCATAGACCCATGATTCGTCACCTGTGACGAACTTATAAAAGCCTTTAGAAGCACCGCGATCGTATTCTTTTAAAATTTCTTTGCACCAATTGGCACGAGCCTTTATTTGAACGATTGTCAAATTGTGCGGGATCTAACGAGAACAGGTGTTAATGCAATATCGAATGTATGCTGGTGGAAGATATGCCCAAGGATGCCTCTATCTCACGGTATGTCACATGATTATCTTGCATTATCAGTTCACGCACGGCATCACGGCCGTTTTTGGACGACCTTCGTCTTTGAGCGAGCGTCGGCTACGATTTAAATCATTAAACCAGTTATTCACAGTGATATAGGATGATGCTTCAGCGCCATACAAAGATTTAAGTTCATCGATGCTCTTTTGTCGTGATAATCCACGTCGAAAGTTGTGAAAAATGTTCGCACGAAAATGTCCACGAGTTAATTCCATTTTTTTTTTTGCAAAATTGATTTCTTCAAGGCACTGTAAACAACACAAATGATGGTCGTACGTGAAAACGTTCTGAGTAATGTTTATGCAAAAAAAAATGTCAAACTTTCCAATGGAAATGTCAGATGGTGCCAGAAATATATATATATATATATATATATATATATATATATATATATATATATATATATATATATATATATATATATATATATATATATATATATATATATATATATATATATATATAGCAACCCACGTATAGCTCTACTTAAGACGTATACCAACCGGTTCAAGTGTAATATGTACTGTCGGACAGTGAAATATAGTATAGTAAATTATTTTGAATAAAAAAAACAAGATCTAACATTTTTTTAAATATAATCTAAACTGAACCAAACAAATTGCGTATGGGGGGTGTGCTAATTACATGCCCAACACTGTTCAAGATTTTGAGTTAAAGTTAAATTTACGTTTGTCCCTATAATACTGACTTGCTTGCCATGATTTCGAGCGGGAAAGATCTGTCAATCAAGAATAAAGCACCACCAGATTAACCCTAAAACCAGATTAACCCTAAAACCAGATTAACCCTAAAATTTTAGAAAACCCATTAGCCTTTTGGTCCTAATGCAAGCGACCTCTTAAGGAGTTTATGAGAAACTACGGTTACTGACTTACCGTCATCCGGACTAAGACTAGTGGTTAATGGCTGCACTAACAACAAAAGACGCCCTGCCTCAGGTCGATAAGGCAGTTTCTCTTAACTAGACTTGGTTTGCTACACCCAGTGACTGCGTTTTTCTCTAATCGATAACTCACATTCGATATCGGTAAGCAACTCTGCGAGCTGATACACAAAGTGACGGCCGAACGCAAAACGTGCAAACTCTAACTTAATTCCAGTCAGTTCCAATTCAGATGTCAAAGAGAATCATTGTCTGCCATTCGGCTGTTGTGTCGGGGCTATCTCTTAGTTATTGTTATCGCAACAACAAGCGTCGTTTTTCTTACGTTTTCCTCCTCAGTTGATTTGCTTCTACATGTCGTCGGCCACTGTTAACCCCGCGTAAACAAACACTCTCGCTCTCTCTCTATTAAACACACACGTTGTTACATTTGCTCACAGAGGAGGAAACGGGGAAAAATTTCATATTTTTTTGTTTTTAAAATATATTCGTTGTTTCGTCGTCGTCGCCACCGTCCGTAGTCCGTTGCGAGGCTCTGCAAAATATACACAAATTATCTCGCGTTTTGTTTATATCGTAACGTTCTTAGATACATATGGAATAATATTCACATGGTTGTTGTTCCTCTGGTACTATTCCTTTTTTTTCGTTGTAATGAGAAGTGTGTGTAAACTGTCTGTCATACAGAGTTAAGAAAGAGAAAAAAACGTACGTTTGTACAATTTGTCAATAACTAGTGAGTGTCATTGTTATTGTACGAGTTTTACACTAAACAACAAATAAAAGAAGAGAAACGAAGCAAAGAGGCACCAACGAAAGTTTTTGTTTGGTGTACCGTGTAAATGTTGAGTGATATTAGTGGTGATTCATGATTTCTCCTGTCCTGTTCACCACCGCCGCGTGTGAGTCCATATTTTCGGTGTATCGTTGTGTGTGTGTCCATTTATCAATACCATGATTTTGAAATAATTGAAAAACATCATCACCTCCACCTCAAGAACAACGCACTGCACCACACCAGCAACTCTGGACAATTCAGTGAGAATGTGTAAGCGTGAATAAAACGAACCCGTGAAAAACCAAAACAAACAGTGCAACTAAAGAAAACATATGTTCGGGAAGAGTTCGTCATCGTCATTATTATTATCGTCGTCCACCGTTTCGAGGCCCATAAAATCGACGAACTCAGCAACAGTGGCGCCAGACTACTCCAACCGCAGAGAGAGGATGCCATCAGATGCCACCACTACCAGCATGAAAACGGTGAAGATATTTTTCAGGTAAATGAAAAAAGCTACAAAACATCATCAGATGGCCTGGCCTGTCTGCCAAAGACAAAAAGCACAAAACCTAAATGAAAACACACACACATACAAATAAATCATTGGACAGAAAGAAGTCTTACAAAAAATATTGAAAATGCAAGAATCTAAGAAACTCGTGCCTCCAAATACTACCGACCCGCGTTGCTCTACCCTTGCTTCCATACACCCCCTTTTCTTTTTGCTTAGTACACATACGCCCCCCTTTAGTTGGCTGTATGCCTGAACTTAAGACAGTTGTGGGTATGAACCACCAGCATGGCGGCGGCGAACAATTTCTTTTTTTTCTACTTTCGGCCATTTGCTCACATATTCGTCGAAGACTGTCTGTATGTTCGCAATGGTCGCCGCCGTTCTGGTGTTATTTTCGTAAATGACGTAAGCGTCGAAACGGCTTTTCAAACAGAAAATAAATTCAACAAAAAAGAAACAGAATATCAAAATGTCAAAAGACCTGTGAGCGACCAAAAAAACACAAAAACCAAGACGCCAAACAAGTACCACTTGGATGCCGACGATTTTGGAAACAATAACAAACCAACCAACCAACAAAAAAAAAAACAAACGAGTGTAGAGAAGAAAAAGTTATCGAACGAAAAAAAACAATACAGACGGAGCGACGAACGGACGGACCAACAGACACAATAGGAAAGCCAAAAAGCAAACAATCAACAAAGTACACGAGCTGTTGTAAATATGTACTCGTGCATATGTACATACTTACACTCAACCGCACATGAGCTGAAAGCCCAAAGTGGAGCACCAAAGGCCGATCGCGCACAGATTTTGGGCCAATGACCCAACAGTGTATAACATTTTTGGGGGACATACACACGTTTTAGATAGAACTGCCACAATTACTCATCGTGAGCAAGCGAAGTGATAACTACTCCTTACAACGTAAATGTCAAAGCTACTCCAAGTTATTTGCAATCGATAGGCTTCCCTTCAACCAAATGTCAAAGTTCACGATTATTTGTAGTGCCTGACATTTGCAGCTACAACTTCCATCACACGTTGTACTCACTTATACCTTGAGAGTTTCGTCTACAACAACCATGGCAACGCTACTAATTGCAAACGTGCAAAAAGAAAGACATTTGGTTTGTGTATCGATTTCACCGTGGTCAGCAGCAAAGTGTGGGGGGCAAAATAATGTTGCCAAGTTAACAACATTGGCTAAAACCCATGAGTTGCTTTCCATGATGGGGTAAAAATCTTTAGGGCATTGTTATACCTGGATAGTGTTAAAGTTCTTACAAATATCCTTAAATGGGATGCGAATCAAGATTGATTCGGTTATAATTTGGCCACGAGATACTGTCGATTGTAGCGTCCCCTAGTGGAGCAATTGAAAAGTTTTTAATGGCATATTGGCCGTGTTCTACTTGAAATTCGCTTAAGAGGTTGCTAACGCGATAACTTCACATCATTATACAAATAATTTTTTTTTAAACCCGTTTGTTTAAAATATTTAGAATTTTTGGGAAGAAACTTATTCAAGAATACGAGTGTTGCTATTTATATTTCGGATCCGGCAATAAAAACAACAATTTATCATTGAAAATGGTTTTATTGCTTTTCAAAATATTCTACTTTAAGATCAATACGCTTTTGCATGCGCACAAACCAATTTTCGAAGCACTTTTATCACTCCGATTGAGAAACCTTAAAACATGATTTTTGAATGCTTCAACAGCTGCTTGGCCGATGAAAAACCTTGACCACGCACTTCTTTTTTTGATGCGAGAAAATAAGAAGAAGTCATTGGGTGCCAAATCAAGGCTGTGCAGTGGATGGCCTATAAATTCGACATCTTGAGTGGTCAAATAGCTCATCGTTTTAGTTAATGACTGAGAGCTCGCATTGTCGTGATGCAAAATGATCCGTCTTCTCTTATTATCTTTCCTCGTTTCTTCGAACACTGTTGGCAAACAGATGGTTGTATACCAGTCAGTTGACCGTCCTATGTTCCACTAAATGCACTGTGGCAACATGACCGGTTATACCGAAAAAAACGCAATCATTAGCTTCGGTGTACTTCTTCCACGAACAACTTTTGTTGGATTTGGCTCGTCTTGAATCGGGCTCATATGCATATATCCATGATTCGTCACCTGTGACAATGTTATACACTGCCTTGAACTACCGCAGTTATACTTTTTTTACGTCTCTTTGCACCAATCCATACGAGCCTATTTTTGAGCATTCGTCAAATTATGTGGGATCCAACGAGAACAAAATTTTTCCACGGCTTAATGAACATGCAATATCTTATTAATGCTTGTCATACTAATGGCCAAGGATGCCTCAATCTCACGGTATGTCACATGTCGGTCTTGCTTAATCAGTACACGCACAGCATCGATGGTTTCTGGCAAAGTGACCGAAGTTGAACGAAATTCATCCTGGAGCGAACGGCATCCTAGACTGAACTCTTGGTACCAGCGATTAAACGAAAGATCACAAAGAATTTAAATTTACCCAAATCTATCTTGAACAATGTTCTTAAGCGATACAAATAAGAAGCAAGAACGGTTGAAAAAAAAAACAAGAAAATAGAGATTAGTTTTGCAACACGAAGTTTCGGCCATGTAGCAACGATATCCAAAATTGCGCCTAGAAATGAAACTATGGCGAATAGTCAGACCTCCATAATATAGGTAACGATAAGGCCAGCAAAGGTCTATAAAGAAATGCGAGAACCAAATATATGGAAATTTATGCTTTTCTAGAGGTTTTTCATATATCCAAATTTTGCTGGGATTATAATCTATAAAGACGTTTTACATAGCCAAGAAAAAAATTTCTAACTCGTTAAGTCGCTGGTTTTTACGAGGTGGAAAGTCGCAGCTAAAAACTTTCAAAAAAATTTCTTACTCGGAGTTAATGCTGGACACGCTGGTATGATAGACGTACACACTAGATATCACACTAAGGTGGCCCATTTGTCAGATCAGCCGTCCCACTCTTAGATATATCAAGATCACGAATGAAAGGTTTTAAGCATAACGAGGTGTATCGTTCAAGCCTTACTAAACCCTCAGACTTAGATCACTACAAACCTCTTGGATTTGAACCCTCAGGGAAGCCGCCGCAAAAGAAGTCGCCCGAGTAGCGCATGGTATGGCGCAGACACCAAATCCAAAAATCGAGGTAGAACGTCCCAAGCCTTACGAAAACCTCAGACTGTGATCACTAGAAACCCTTTGGATTTGAACCCTCAAGAAAGCCGCAGACGAAGTCGTCTAAGTTACGCATGGCATGGCGCAGTGAGCTCGACAATTATGCGTACAAAGTTAACCGTTGAGCGAAGTAAAGATCATTTAGCGAGTAAGCGGATGAAGAAAGAATTCGAAGAGGCCCCATGTTCCTATAAGGAACCAAAGGAATGTATATGACCGTCTAATAAAACCAACCGCATTTAGAATAACGCACATTACGAATATAATTAATTTTGAATGACTTTAGTTTGCGTATACTGAGATATAGGTGGCCGACTAGTAATGTTTGATCCACAAATATATCTCAAAACCATTGGAGGCAAGGTTTATTTAACTAGTGTAGTGTTTCTCCAAAGGAGGTATCCTGTTTCGTTTAGTATCGGCCTTTTTAAGCGTAATAGAAAGTCGGAAGTTTAGTCGGAACATGTTCTGAAACGTACATAACAATTTAAGGTCTCCTCCTCAAAAATCGATATATTCCGAAATTGACTTGGCGCAACTAGTGAATGAACCGACATATACCGTGTGTAGAAGGACACCAACATAATATTTTTGATATTAACTTAACTTCGTATCCTGAAAGTACGATGTTATTGTTCGCAGTTACCTCTTGGTAACTTTGATCAGTGCATTTTTTCAGCGTCGTTTTCGTAATCCGCTCTCCGTGTAGCACGCCCAAAGCGAAAATTTTTAGCGACGAAAGGGCACGTTGGGGGGAGCTTAACCACTTTTTCTAGCATTTCAATTGGAAAAACTTTGCTTTCTTGATAACGACATAAATGCTGAAATGAAATGATCCAAAATATGATTTTATGTGGAATGAAGACATTTATTTTAAATAATGTTTCTTTGGCAAATTCAGCCAAAAACAGCATGTTTAGCAAGACATGCAGGGATGCTGTCAGATCTAAAGAGGATGCGTTAAGAAATCGGCGTTTGAACAAAAACTCCAATACTCAACTACTGCGTTAACAGGCAAGAACTTCGTGTTCTAGAATTCTTTAGTTGATTGTAAGAAGAGTAAATAATAGTTCTTCTTGTTAAAGAAAACCAGTCATTTACTGACTCGGTTGATAAAGCTGAAGTTCGGCGGAAATCTCCGCAGGAAACTCTTCCTAGCCAAAACGCAGTCAACCACTCCCTATGATCGAAAACGTATCTAGTTCCATGCCTCAAACATTTTTTCCAACACGTGGAGTTAAAGGGGTTCTTTCGAATCACGATGTACATACCCGGAAGGTATTTCGGCCCTTGTCCTGTGAAAGTGCCCTGAAAGCGGAATGAACGCTAGCCCGTTCATTCCGCAACATTTGTAACCTTGCTTACCGTGGGGGTCTTCCCAACGCGTTGAAAGCTTGCGAACTTCCTGCCGATTCCTAAAAGGTGAAGGCAATGCTGCGAATTATTGGGTAAAAGCGATTTGCTCTGCGCACTATAACTTGTAAGGTATTAAGAGATCCTCTACATGCGGAGAAAGCGACAGTATGGCTTTCGTAGAAATCGCTCGGCCCGGAGACCTGATGGCGTTCTTCTCGGAGCGTGGGAGTTGGTCTATACTCGTTATAGTTTGTTGAGAGTAAGGTCGTGGCTCTGGATATCCCCAAGACCTTTGATAGAGTCTGGAACGGTGCACTCATATCAAAGCTGATAGCTTTTAGTGTCGGTCATACCTTTGTTCGATTTATATTGAGCTTTCATAGAGATCGCACTATAAGAGTTGTTTTAGGTGGATTCTTATACAGACAGGTTCTGTCCTTTCTCCTTTTTTTATTTTCATTGACAACCTTTTGGGTCAGACCATTTATCTAAGCTACTCATGTGCAGAAGACAACAATCTCTGTCAATTATATTCATTCGACCCTAAGCCGAGTCTTTAAGAAATTGAAGACAAAAGGCGAATCCTGTATGAGACACTTGGCCGGGATCTACTATTTCCTACCATTTCCATTTCCACATGCGGTCGAGATTAGTTTTTAATGTACGCAAAACACATGCTGCTTGTTGCCTCACAAGTGATTCACTGACCCATCAGTGTCGTTAATTTCTATCGATGGTATGGATATTGAGCAATCAAATACTCTTGATGATCTAGACATGAAAATTGTATGTGACGTCCGTTGGGTGGGACATCTGTTCGAAGTGCCGAAAGAAGCACTCATGTACGCGTACGTAGGCTTTTTAAGCAGTGCAAGAAATATATCACTCCTTCTGATCTTTTCAATATCTATACAAGTTACATCAGGCCAAAGATGGAATTAAATTTCCATATATGGGCAGGTGCTTCAAAATCATTCTTGGAGCCACTTGAGCTTGTTCAAAGGAAAGCGATGGTGCTGATAGGCTTCAGTAGGCTATCCACCTATTGTCTCCCTTAAGCATCGTCGACATGTGGGTCGCATTACTCTGTTCAATCGTTACTTTCATGGTATAATTTCAACAAGACATCCTTCGTCTTCTCCTGACGTAAGGATGTTCGGCAGGGATGCGCGACTTTCTGGGAATTCATACCCGTTTATATCGATTGGCCAGTTGACCGCACTATACACTACAAATCAAATACGTTTTTCGCTCGTACAGTCCACATGTGGAATAAACTTTCGGGAAATGTGTTTTCCACTAATTATGAACTCTAGAAGTTCAAGGCAAGTGTCAATAAAAACATTGCGCCCACTTTCCCCCCTTCGATCAATGCAATGCAAAACATTAGGAGACCACCATAACCTTCACTTGCTGCAGTGATGCTTATTAAAACATAAAATAATATAAGATCTCGAAGTTTTCGGCCTAAACATTTCCTAGCTCCGCACATATTGTACAAGATTTGGCAACTCTGCTCACATTTGACCAACATTAATCAAAGCGGAGAAAACTGTTAAGCTACACGATAAAATAGAAACTGGCAAAGAGAGCGAGGTAGAGCGCTTTTCAGTAAAACTAAGAATCAACTGTAAGGTCTAATGCTTATTTAGGGGGCTTGTGTGGCTCCTACTCACTAGCCATAACAGGTTTCTTTTGTTCACCGCATCACGTATACCCCGAGCAAGGGTTTGAAGTTTCAAGCTTCGGTGAAAAGAGTTCAAGTTTCGCTTTGGTCGCATTCGCGTAAGCACACAGAAACAATTGTTGTTGGCGTTGTATTTAAGAAGGCACTTTGAAGCACACACACATAGACACAATTTTACTTAATAAGCGTGTGATACACATTGTTCTGCCAGATAAAACAGCCTAATTAATAAATAAATAAAATAAACCAAACCAAAACTGCTCAAAACGGAAATAAAACCGCAATTATATGTACGAGCGTATGAGTTTTTGTTATTTTTGTTGTTGTTTTTTTTTGTAAGAAGGCCGTATTTGTTTGCACTCGTATCTACTGCACTCATACGAAGGCACAGATTCACACACATTCCCACAGAAGTCAATGCGTCTCTCGAACTCTTTAAGAGTGTATGAGTGTTCGTACTCTACGTAGTTTAGATATAAACAATAACACACACAGACACACAATATCATTATTGCACCCTACAGTTGTTCAACATGAGCATTTAACGCTTAACCCACAGAGAGCAACAGGTAACCGACCCAACTGCTGTTCTCATCTTTTAGTGATACTCGTACCTTTTCTTATCAGCCGTAGGAGTGTTAGGATAACGAGTGTTTGTAAGAAACCCCAGAGGGCGGAAAAAGGACATGCATCTCGAACTCTCTGCAGGATGGCGTTAAGATTAACATCTTTGGGCTTAAAGAGCACTAGTTCATGCAATGAACACAAATTATAGATACTCGTGCATGTAGGTAACAAAGGTTAGTAGGAGAATACGAGGGATGATGCCACAATTTAAACAGAAATATAGTTTTAAATGTTTAGTTTTCCTGGAAAATTACTAAAGGTTTTCGCTTCCAAATGCCCAAATTTCTCTCTGATCACGATGTGTGATATCCAAACCCCATACAGCTCTGCTAGCCACGGTTTGCTTTTTTTTTGTATTCACATCCCACAACCTCAGGTTTTAAAGAAGATCCTCACCATTTGAATTAAAAAAAATATCTTAGATATATATCGCTCAGATTTTTGTATAGTTGTAGTCCAGGAGCATTTCGTGAAGGAACTCCGCACTTAGGCACTTAGTATCACCTGCTGTTATATGCTTCTGGTGGATTTTGATTTTGGGTTTTAAAAGAAACGACTGTCGGTGTTTGTATTAAGTAAAGAACAGGTATTAACCAAATTCCAGCTTTAGACTTTTGTCTAAGAGTAGAAAATATTTCCCTATTCAGAAGTGAAGTGATTGACCCATTTTATAGACTATAGGATCGCAGTATTCAATTGCTACTAATAGAGATTTGTTCTTAATTCACAAACAAACTAGTAAAAAATCTTAATTCGGGCGTAGTCGACCCTGATCTTTTAGAACAGGATTTTCGACCCTTGAATAACGTCCCATTTGAATCTTTGCGAAGATTTCATTGTTTTCCCGGCATGCAAACTCAGCTAAATTGTAAAAATGTTTTAATTTTTGGCTTTATTGTTATTCGATGCCCATGTATGCTGGAAGCAGTTTTTTAGCTCAACCCTATTTGTATGGAGACTATTTCAAAAAATGATACTAAGGGGTGTTTTTTATTGGGGTATAGAACTTTAAGTTTGCATCACTTTTTTAACTGGCGGCCATTTTGTCAGCTGTCAAGTGATAAATATTTAGTTTGGTTTGCCATTTCATCATGAACAGGTTGACAAAAGAACAACGCTTGCAAATCGTGCAAATTTATTTCGAAAGTAATGGTTCAGTTCGCGAAGTTCACCGCAAGCTCCGTCCATTTTATGGTCGACATAATCGTCCATCAGAGCAATTAATTCGGTTAACCATGGATCGGTTAACATGGACCATTGGATTATTTTCTTTGGGGATATGTGAAGTCGCTCGTCTACGCCAACAAACCAGAAACACATAAGGGGACTTGGAAGCCAACATTCGTGGCGTTATTGCCAACATACGGCCCCATATGCTCGAAAAAGTGGTTGAAAATTGGACCTGTAGAATTGGCTTTATTCGAGTCAGCCGCGGCGGCCACATGCCCGAAAACATATTTAAACATTAATGGCATACAATTATCCTTCCAATAAAGCCAAATTGATGGACATTAAAACGATTTTCTTGTGTTTTATTTCAATTCGAAGTTCTATACCTCAATAAAAATGTATATGGTCAAAATTGTTGGAATATTTATCTATCGTAATATATTGTACCAAATTTGATTAAATCGAAATTGAAATTGGTGTTCTAAGTGGTTGTTTGTAAAATCGGTAGCTCATTACTGATGGATCGTTAAAAACTATACCAAATTCATCAACATTGGATGTAATTGAATGACAATGGCCGTGTTATAATGGTAACTCGCTAAAGAGGTCGCTAATGCGAAAACTTCACACAATTGTTTAAAAAATATAACAACGATTTTGTTTACAGAAAACTATAGACATTTGCGTTACAGCCCCAAAGTTTCAAATAAAACGGTTTATGATGCTATAGCCAATCACTTCCTGTATACATAGAAATTTAAAAAAATGTCTCGTAAAGTTTAAAGTTATCGCCTTAGCGTCCACTTACTTGTGGTTTCTAGAGCTACTTACAAATATAAACATAAAATACCTTGAACATATGTGTTCAGCAGATCTGAGCGAATTTTCTTTAATTTTAACAGCGTCCGTCTTTGACCAAAAAAACTTACTTCTGCCAAACTTCATGAAGATCGGACAACAGGTCTGCTTGAACATATGTGTTCAGCAGAACTGAGCAGATTTTCTTTAATTTTAACAGCGTCCGTCTTTGACCAAAAAAACTTACTTCAGCCAAACTTCATGAAGATCGGACAACAATTGCGAGCCGTAGTTTTTGATGGACACAAAGACCGATTGATAGTTTTAATTGTGAATGCTGATTTGATCGGCACTCATTAAAGGTCGGTCTAGCTTTAATATTTTTGGCAGTTACAAACATTTTCCATGTAACTTACTAATAATTCCCTGTTTCACAGTGTGGCGCAGGGTATAAAAATGGTATTCAGTGCGAGCAAATTCTGTATTTTTTTATTGCTTTTATATACACCAACCAAAAAACCGGAAAACCCGACTGGAGAAAACCGGTTAAACCGACATGCCGGTATATTTTTGAGAAATCTTCTGTCGGGCTTGAACATAAAACCGGCCTATCGGTTTTCGGATTTGATTTTTTTTGATTTATCAATCTTATCTTGAGTATCACAGCCGGGTTTTGTAGCGGGTACAATCATACCTTACGAAAGTTTTCGACAACAAATCGACAATTTGAGAACAGCCTTACTACTCGAAAGATCTGAAGGGGGCCGACTTGTTATAATGGTTAGTCTACACGACTACCATACAAGTAAGCTCAAATTCAAATCCGGGTAAGAACATCTAAAATATTTTTTTAGCGGCAGTTTTCCTTCTCTTAAATGCCGGCAACTTAACGAGTAAGATAAGTATTAATCTCTTATCCCTGAAAAGCTTATAAGCCGTTCGACATTAAGCAGTTGGTAGTGGTCTTTGGGTATAGCAATTATATGGCGGACAGCTCACTGATTTCAGAGAAGTTCCCTGTTTGTTCCTTAATAAAATAATATGGAAATATGTAGATTGAGATTTAGTTACTATCCTGTGTAATCTCGAGTATCTTGTTCAGCTTTTGCAGTGGGAATAGCCAAAATAAAAACACAGTAACGTAGATTTCCAAATTAACATGGGATGTTAAGAAGCGCCTCACCACTCCGAATGAAATGTAGTAAACGTACCCGTATGTTATTGAATCGTCAACATACTTGATTACATCCTCCGTATCAATCCCTGATATTTGGCTAAGTTTTGAAGCAGCTGTAGCACAAGAAAGAGGGTCTGGTAAGCTTACGTTTTGCATTTGAGAAGATCCTTTTCTCCCCGATAAGAGAGTAATTGACGAATTTAGTTGCTCCTAAAAGTCTACGACATTTTATCAAACACCCCAGATCTATCTGATATATTTCGGGCATGTATTCTAGAAGTTCCCAGTTCTCTTCAGTATTATGAGGAGAGCTTCAACATCATTCCGTAATGCCTGTAGTTGAATAATTTATCTGTGCTTCTGAATAAGGAGGTCTGATAAACTTGAGATGGACTTAATCACTCCGCAAGGCCTTAAACTAACGTATTCACTTGTTTCTGAAAGGCTACAACTTTTGACTAAATGGCCTACATCAATCTTAAATATTTTTGCCAGGTTTTTATAGTTCCAACAGTATTTGCAGGAGAGCTTTATCACTACGAAATACCTGTCTTTGAAGAATTTATCTGTCTTTCCGAAAGAGAAAGTCTGACGTTTCACATTTCAAATTTTGATCACTTCTAAAGGCCTGTAACTACCGTATTTATTTGTTCCTAGAAGGCTAGAAGGCTACTAGACCAATCATAAATATTTCCCCAGAAACTGATGCAGTTTCAAGACTCCTCCCCTTCAGTATTTAAAAATGAGCCTCATCACTCTGAAAGGCCTGTAGTTAAAGATGTGTTCTGTGCTTTCGAA
The DNA here is from genome assembly GCA_963513945.1 of Hydrotaea diabolus. Lineage (NCBI taxonomy): Eukaryota > Metazoa > Arthropoda > Insecta > Diptera > Muscidae > Hydrotaea > Hydrotaea diabolus. The sequence continues at coordinate 57,457,717 of OY740717.1, read as the reverse complement.
GGATTAAGATATTTTATGAGATCGTAATAAGCTCGGGCCAGGTATTGTGGACCGGGATTAGTAGCCTCACCATCACAGTTTGAAGCCGATATGGAGTTATCGGCGGCGGCGTAGGATTAATTTCATTATAATTTTTTTTAAAACGCTCAGTAAATTCTCTTTTGCCAAGTAACATTGCAAGTAAGTTCAAATCAAAAATCTTCACTACATATTCTGCCGTTCTAAAGAAAGAAAGTCACAAGCGCTAAAACTCCAAAATTAGGATAAGGGCAGTATTCGGAACCGTGAATGAATTTCTTATTTTTTTTGTTTAACATAAAAGAGCCATTTTTACCTGTAAATGAGTGAAAACGCAAAAAGGTCACATCTATCGTGTTTCGATGTCAAAAAGCTAAATATCTTAAAATACTAAAATAGAGATGTGACTTGATTTCTTAGGAGGGCATGGTGATGACGTTGGAGGACAATACGTACATTATTAGCATAGACGAGAATAAGTAATTATTAGCATAGACGTGCTCTCTTTTACTGTGCTTGAGCAAGTAAAAGAGAGCGCTTTGGAAAATTATTGAACTTAATACACTTCTAAGGTGTTTTCAACATGGAACATTTTGGTTAGTAGACATAGACAATAGCCTCTACGCCACTACCGGTCTCACTAGATGATAGCTTTTTATTGTTTTTCTCTTTAGAGTGACAGAAAATGAGAGGGATGAACCGAAGAATTGTGCTTAGAGATTGTTTTTATCATAGAACTACATAACATACTTTTAAGTACTTATTTAACCTATTATGAGCAAGCACGTTTTTTGGTTTTAAAATAATGCAGAGGGTAGTGATAGGTCATTACCAGGTAATGTAAATGGTAATGAGTAGTAATTACTGAGTTTTTGCTGGGCGGTTGGAACATACTTTGTAACGTAAGTTGGTTCATAGATTCTTCTATTGAAAAAATATAGTTTTCATAACCACGAGTAAATATATACAATGTAAAATGAATCTGCTTTCAACTTTCTAAACAAAACTTTCTAAGAAAATAAGTTTTCTCAAATTTAGCGCCGAGTTTTATTAGTAACTACTGTAAAATTTCCGCACAGAAATATAATATTTCTATTTTTAACAACTGCTTAGAAAAAATAAACGGCAGCTTAAAAAAACCAATTGAAACCGTTAATATCGGCGGCTACACTAGGCAAAATTTCATCAACGACAGCGCTCAGCCGATTTGAGCCGATTCGGCTTCTAACTAACTTCGGCTTACCACTCTAGAAGAAATGTAGTTGTCATATGTATGAATTTTTAAAAGACTGATACTTTTTATCAGATTGATGTGATCTATCTCAGTTATTTATGCCATGTATAGTTGGTAGGGAGGGTTTCCCAGATATTCTTGGCATTTGGGGAAGAGTCCTAATCAATATAATTTAATAGATCGCTTGGATTAATCTATCTTATTTGGGCGAGGTTTTGTAGTAGCTGTAGATGATGTAAGTGGGTTAAGGCTTTGTTAATGCAGAATACACAATCGAACGTCTCCTAAGTAGGGTAAGAAAATCTTAAACCGTTCATAGCTGGTATTAAACAGTAAGTCCAGCATTTGAGAGGAGTTATTCGTTCGTGTCTCTATAGGAAAACTTGCGAAGGAAAGCTGTACTTTAAAATTGTCTTAACTATAAAATGGAACAAACAAATAGTTAGGGCGATTTTCCTCATGCCTCAAACATCGAAAAACCTTAAAAGCGGATAAAAATGCAACCCATATAATTTCGCTTTTTAAGTAATACAACTCAAGTAGCCCTTGCGGATTCGTTTCAAACAAAAGATTTCAAACAAAAGATTTCAAACAAAAGATTGCAGAAATCTTTGTTGAATTGCATACTCGTAGAGGACATTCGCAATACAGTTGAAAAAAAAACTTATTCGGACAAAAACGTCAATTCAAAGTACACTTTGTGACATGTTGCATCGTCTAGGTTCTAAAATATATCATTTTATAGGTAATGTTCGTATCTCATTAGTTCTATAAAATAGTATTCTCCCTTTACAAAGTATAGCGTTTCTTTTCTTCATGATCATTGCATCTTCGTAAGAAGTTGAGATACTATTTAAATTTAATGGAAAAACAATGTTCTGTATATGAGTCAATGTCATAAATTTTAGAGAAGACGTCAAAACAATTACGATGTTGGAGATTACAGCAATTCTTAGTAATTCAAAAGAATATTTTTTGATGTTATTGTTTTTTCTTCATATCTAGGGGGAAATGACTTCCAAGCTGCGTCATATGTTCATCAGGGTAAATAGATGGTCCTTCGAGCATACAAAGGTGAAAGCAAAGATTTCTATATTGAATGTTTTTATTCATTGATAGTGTTTGAATTACCTTTACCACATGTGATTTTGGATACGGGCCCCCAAAACAACACTGTTCATTTACCCTTTCATGTATTTTAATATTTTTTTCTTCTCTCACCACTAGCATAAATTCGTTTTTTTTGTGTTTCCTTAATATCTGTGGGAAAATTTTATCTTGAGTGATGGATGACTCACGGAATTGCGTTATAACGACACGGCGAGTGTCTCTACTCGGCAATAGGAATTGTCAGGAAATGTCAAATCGTCTGAGTTACCATGTGTTTTCAATATTTCTTATGTAGGCCGCCAGCAGGCTGTCTATGTAGCTACATTCGCAAGTCCGCAAAACCGCGATAATAGCATATTTATCACTTTTTTGAGCACATATTCTCTCGGCTCTCTGACAGTGCTGCCAGTTCGGGAGATTTGATCCCGGTTTGTGAATTTCAAATTGGAACAAATAATTTGATACCTAAATCTGCGAATAATAGTGCGAAATACCATTTATGTTTTCGGGGGTTATTGGCGGTTATTTTCTTAAGAGCCTTTGGGTTTTCGACAATGGCTAAACGCTATTACAAGATATTTTATTTGAATGAGTTAACAACTTGTTAAAATTTAATTTGAACGAAACATTGTGAAATTAGATTGAAAAATTAAGATTCAGGAGCGTTTAAAACATAGATATATGTAAGCTGTTGATGTAAAAGGTAATAACGAATTATCACTTGCTTTAGATATATAATTGTATGGCAGCTTAACTTGTAAAATTGCAGTAACATACTCGTATAGTACAAATTTTATGAAAATAGTAAAATCCTTCAGAGAATATGACTTGTTTTCTCTTGGCACTTTTTTAAACTCTCAAACTTCACAACCATCACTTTTTGAAAATTCTCAATTTTCAGAAAAAAGTGATAGGCCAGTCTTCTAAAATTTTACCAAAAGACTTTTTAAAGTACATATATACTTTCGAATTAAGAAAAAATTATTCTGCTATGCTTTCTAAAATTTTGTGTAAAAAGGAAAATGATGAAGGCATTTTTATGGAAAATTTTAGATTGAAGAATATAAAATGACATTAAATTCGGTCAGGCCAATATTAAAAAATATTATATATCCTTCAACATTTATTCGCTATTGATATAGGCAAATATAAAAACATATTTTAATTCGATTTAATGCTAAAATTAACAATTGAATCTGGTTTTGACTAAAAAAAATCGAGTTTTGGGCCCTCATGGACCATGACTGCAAATCCCAATCTTTGTTAAATTAAAAAAAAAAACAATTGATGTTCGGGTACGTAGTGAAATTGTTTTAAATTTGAATACTATATATTCAAATTTACAATTGGTTGCTTGTCTTAAAAATAACGGCCTTTTGTTTAAGAGATTTTTGCACTTTTTACGCACTATTTCCAGTTACTTTTAGTTCCTTCCAGGAAAACTTTTTTTCCTCTAGCTTATTTTGTTTGACAACTACTGTTCTTTTAACGGATAATCAGACTGGCGGAGGCATATATATTTCCGGGTCTTACAAACGGAATAACAAATTTAGTAGAAAAATACAGTCGAATCTCAATAATTTGACAATTTGATCAATTTGAATTTCTTGAAAATTTTAAGTACTTTGCCTTACTCGTGAAACATGCTCGATAAATTGAAAGATCAATCTGATTTGATCCCCGTGGTAATTCGTTCCAGAATTGCTACTCGTATTTTACCTGCCGACTTTCTAAAGGGTGGTTAAATTTTAAGGGCCGATGTTGAATGTGAACCACACCTAAAGGTTAAGTTTGTTTCAGCATTTCATTTGATATTTCTCAATTTCAGACTAAATCAGTTTGTACTATGGAAAGATACATAAGCGAGCAACGCGTTAAAGTTATTCAGGCTTATTATGAAAATGAAAATCAATTTTCGAAGAAAATCATCTTCAGTGATGAGGCACATTTTCAACTCAGTGGATTAGTCAATAAGCAGAATTGCCGCATTTGGGCGAATGATAATCCAAGAGTGATTGTCGAAAATACAATGCACCCACAAAGAGTGTTTGTTTGGTGCGGTTTATTGCCAGCCCATAAACCGCACCAAACACATCGCGCCGTATTTTTTTCAAAATGAGGCCGGTGAGGCAGTTTCTGTGAATGGTGTTCGTTGTCGTAACATTTTATGGTCCGAATTGGAAGATATGGATATGGACGATGTGTTGTTTCAACAGGACGGTGCCACTTGCCACATAGCTTACGAAACAATGGCTCTTTTGCGCGACAAATCAACATCGACCCTTAAAAACAAAACTCTATTCGCAGCAAGATTATATTACTTTCTAGAGAATTGAAATTAAATTTTCTAAAAAAAATCAATTATGACCTTATTTTAAAATCTGACTTTTCTGCACATCCAGAAGTGAAGGGTATTATAAAATAGGCCATACCCAGATTTAAGTTTTTTTACTAATTGATTTTTAAATAAAAAAACAAAACACTTTGCGCCACAAGTGATTTCATTGCATTCTAGATTCTAAAAAATGGAGACAATTACTTCACTTCTGCTTGAGGAAATATTTTTTATTCATTCGCAAAAGGCTGCAACCGGAATGATAATTAAAGCCGGATTTGACTTTAAAAGCCCCCAATCGGTTTTTTAAAACACGGTTTACAAAAAACAGATGTTTGTTTTCTGAAAACTGTTTTTTTACACATAACTGCGACTATCTTTACTGAACAAAAATGTCCGAAAAATTTGACTTGATGTTTTACAGTACTTCAACTTCAAACTGTTTTGTGGCCTCTACTAAACATTTTTCGATTTTGAGTTAATACAGTTTTGATGAGCAATTTCTATAGATGCAGAAATTCTTGGAATAGGAAAGATTTCTTACACACGAGTTATTGAAATTTAGATCTTAATAACACAGAATGTTTTCAAATACGGTGTTCTCGTATAAATTGCATCTAATTGTATATATGTGACAGCGCATAGAGAAAGGGACCTAAGGGTACAAAAAAATAATTTTAACTTTTTTTTTGATGTGGATAACATCTGAGCATCGAATGAGACCGATCCCATGCCCCAAAAGTGTTCCCTCTCAGAGATATGCGCGTTTTATGAAAGTGATGGTACACCAAAGATACACGTATTTAAATCTTTAAAATGGCTCTCCTGAACAAAACTGATTTTTGCCCTTAGGTCCCTTTCTATTTTGCGCGTCACATATATATATTCTGAATACCTAACTCACTTTCGATCAGACCAATAACTTACAAGTTACAACCACTTGTAGGTTATTGACTCTCACTTTCGATCTCACTTTGTTATTTGGGAGTTTCTGGGGGATAGGAAATCATTATTTAGTGATTCGTTGAATATACAAGAAACTGGCAACGCTGTTCACCGCGGCTCTTTCGGGAGAACGATTATTGATCGCTGTTTTTTTTCGTCACTTCGTTTTTTCATTTGTGGTGCTCTTCCGCTACGATCCGCTCCGATCACTCTTTCCCTGCTTTCGTATTTCTCCAACCTTTGGAGATATGCTCGTATCTTTACTCGTCTGTCAGGGTGTGCGTGCGTGTGTGTGTGAATGAGCATATTTATTGTGCCTCGTTGATTGTTGTCAATTTGTTGTTGTAGCTGTTGTTGTTTCAAAACAATCTCAGGCGAATATGGCCGTACGAATGGACAGACGGTTTTGGGTTTTGTTCATTCATACACAAAACGATTGACTATCTGACATTCGTACGTTTGCCTTCGGCGACTACGGCCACATACGCGGCGTTTTGCCAGTTCTCTACCTAGTTTGTTTCGCTCTCTCTCTTACTCGAGGTTGATCTTAAGCACTAAAGACCACGAACAACAACAAATAGAAGAAGAAGTCGCTAGCTAGTAAGCAGAAGAAGAGAAGAAAAAAAAACAAACATTTTTTTTGCTTTCGGTTTGAACGCGTTCGAAGTGCTTCTATAGCTTTGCTAAAATCATTTCTAAAATTAAACCTCAAGAAAGAAAACCAAACGTACCGTACCCGTGCACACACATACCACACGTTTGTTCGCGCGCGCACACACACCGAGCGGAGCGATTTTTTCGGTTATACGCGGACGTGCGAATGATAGTTTATAATCCGTAGAGAAAAAAAAATACGCATATTTTCGCAAATCCGCCTAGTGTTCGTCGGCAAAGAGGAGAAGCCATCAAAACATAATTTTGGTGATTTGGAAGGGATGGAAAAATCTCTTTTAGAAAATAACCTGATAAACCAGTAGCATTTCAGTTAGCGAGAAGGGCAATGCAAAAGGCCCCGCAAGTACTTGAAAATTTATTTGATAATAACCAAAGTTGTTCACAGTGTTCAGTGACGTTTTAGTTTTGCTATAAAAATATAAACAATTAAATTTAACTGTGTTTTCTTTTCACTCTACAATATGTGTGTTAAATGTTGTGGCTTTTTGTTGTCAGCAGCAGTAGTGCTAAATGTCAAAGATCAGTTGAGAAGATCGCTCTGAAGTTACAGCGTTCTTAACCAAATAATTTCGTTTTCATTTTAAACAATCGCAAGATAAATCACATACACAGAGATGCAAATGAACAGCAAGCCCGCAATGAATACCGTTAAACTCAAATAAACAAAAAAAAACTTAATAAAACAAAAAGAAACTGCCAATCCGAAGCTTCTACAAATTGAGCTAATAAAGGAAACGGATACATTCTAGTTGAAACTTGCTTTAAAAGAAATCACACAGCCTAGCTACTACTCAGCCACCACCATGGGTCTAAGAGCAAAAAACGCCGCCACTACCATAAACGGCGGCACCACCTCCGCCAAGCATAAACTCCTAAATGGCGCCCGCAAGCTTAACAAAACCTTTGGTCACACCAATGCGGTGGTGACCGCCACCACCACACCATCATCGCCAGCTTGTCTCAAAGCTAGTGCCGTCAAAGTGGTGTCGCCGGATCCGCAGTCCTGCAGCATAACCAGCATACGCACCACGTATCGCAGCAGTTCCACCTCGGCGCTGCTGGTGGCAACCGCCGCCAATATGCGTCCGCAAACGCTCAATGTCCACAATCATCATCAGGCACCAATGGATCATACACAATTATTCTTGGGGTATGTTTTTTGTTTTATTTATTTGTTTCTTATTTTTTTATTTTGTTTGTTTCATTTTTACTTGTCATATTTTGTTTTCGTTTTATTTTATCGTATTATTTTATAATTTATTGTGTTTATAATTTAAATATTTTTCGCCTAATTTTGTTTTTGTTTCATGTATTTTCCATACAATTCTGTTGTTTTACGTTCCGTAGACTTCAATATATTCCAACACAGTGTTTTGTTGCTGTTGTTGCTATTATTACGGCACCCTGTCTCCTCTGGGAGCAGCAGCCAACGCCGCCGCGCCCGCAGATCCGTCCGTCCATCCATACATCCGTTGCAACGTCAGTGTTGTATTCTGTCATCGTTATTTTAAATCATGTTTTTCTGCCTCTGTGTTTTTGTTCGTTGACTGTTGTTGTCGTCGTTTTTGTTTTTTTTTTTTATTTTTATTAAATGTTTTTCCTCCTCGTGTTTGGTTATTTTAGAATGCCACACCACCATCACAAATATAGACTTATTTTGTATTTGTTTTTTTTTTGTCTTCTTTTTTTTGTTCAAAATATTAAAATAATCGACGACAATATCATTGAACTTGATCTTTTAAAACATTAAGCGCGTTTTGCATTTTAATTAAGACATTTTTAATAAATACATACGGAGGCCACTAGCGTCAAGTAATTGCCGCCATATGGCAACCCATATGAAGGCTACGAGGCGGCAAAGAAAAGGGGATTAAAATAGATCAGATTTTTGGTTTTATAAATTTGTGAAGTGGTGTCGTCTGAATCTGTTCTAGTCCCTGAGATATCGCAGCTATAAATCCGACAGAATCTGCTCATATAATTCCCACAACATCCCATTAACCCTCTAACCGGCATGATCGTCTCAAGACGGTCTTCGAGTTTTGAGCTCCTTTGCCGTATTAAACATTTTTTTTAATTACGAGTAAAAATAGTGAAAAATTAAAAAAGTTCTGTCTAATGACAGTTTTTACTATTTTAAACCAAAAAAATGTTTAATGCAAGGGAGACCAAAAATCGAAGACCGTCTTGCCGGTTAGAGGGAAAATTCTCTCAAACCTCTAAGCTCGGCACCACTTAATTTTTATACCCACTGACCGGGACCTACTGTTTAACGCCGTCTTCGAATGGCCAATGCAGTTAAAAAATTTGATTTTACATAGTTTAGAGATAAATCTCTTCAAGTCGCCAGCATTTACAAGTTGAAAACCCGCCGCTAAAACTTATTTCGAGGGTTGCTTTTTTATTTCGGATCCGGCAATAAAAACACAATAATTTATCATTGAAAATGGTTTTATTGTTTTTCAAAATATTCTCTTTGAAGATCAATACGCTTTTGCATGCGCACAAACCAATTTTCGAAGCACTTTTCCACTCTGATTGAGACACCTCCAAACATGATTATTGAACGCTTCAACAGTTGCTTCGGGCGATGAAAACGTTGACCACGCAATTTTTTTTAATGCTAGGGCATAAGAAGAAGTCATTGGATACCAAATCAGGGCTGTACGGTGGAGGGCCCATCAATTCAAATAGATCATCGTTTCAGCTGATGTGTGAGAGCTCGCATTGTCGCGATGCCAAATGATCCGTCTTCTCTTATTATCTTTCCCCATTTCTTCGACCACTGTTGGTTGTATACCACTCAGAATTGACTGTCCTATGTTCCACTAAAGGCATTGTGGCAACATGGCCGGTTAAACCGAAAAAAACGCAATCATTTACTTCGATGCAATTCTTCCACGAACAACTTTTCTTGGATTTGGCTCGTCTTGGAACACCCATACGGTTGATTGCTGTTTTGTGTCGGGTTCATACTCGTATGCATAGATCCATGATTCATTACCTGTGACAAGGTTATACACTGCCTTTGAGCTATCGGAGTTATACTTTTTCGAAATTTCTCTTTGCACCAATCCATACGAGCCTTTATTTGAGCATTCGTCAAATTATGTGGGATCCAACGAGAACAATTTTTTTTCACGGCCAAATGAACATGTAATATCTTATTGATGCTTATCACACCTATGACCAATGATGCCTCAATCTCACGGTATGTCACATGTCGTTCTTGCTTAATCAGTTCACGACCAGCATTGATAGTTTCTGCCAATGTGACCGAAGTTGGACGTCCTTTACGAAATTCATCCTGGAGCGAACGGCGTCCGAGACTGAACTCTTCGTACCAGCGATTAACAGTGGTTTTTGATGGCGCTTCATCGCCAAAAGTCGCAACAAGTTGATTTAAACACTCTTGTCTCGATCACCCACGACGAAAATCGTAAAAAATCATCGCACGAAAATGGTCACTGAACAATTCCATTTTTTGACTGAGATGAATTTTTCAACACACTGTAAGCAAAATAATTCGCCCTCAAATGACAAAACTTTCTGAGTGAAGTTATGCTAAAACATGTCAAAGTTTCCGATTGAAGCTCCAGTTTGCAACTGGGAACACTAGTATTGTCAGGACCCGAAATATAAATAGTAACCATTGTATAGGTTTTTACCCGAATTGGAAACTGGGTTTATATGTTTGATAGTCCCGCACACTAACTTACCATCACACCACGGTGGCCCACACTCTACTAAGTTCCGTAATAAATGTTAAATAGAATTTTTTGTAAACTTAAAGCCGTACTCGCAACACTCTTGAACATATTCTTTCTCTTGAGCGGCGGCCCACTCTCTTCTAAGTTTCGTAATAAAAGAAACAGCTGAGTTTTCTTGAACATAAAGCCGTACTTGCAACAATCTTGGACAGATTTTTCCTCTTAGGCTCCTTCGCAGCCTCAAAAGTAGATAACCCAAGGTATGCACCTGCTATTTGCCATATTGCCCAAATAAGTTTTAAAGACTTTAGGCAATTAGTCCCCATTTACTCGAAGCAACTATACTCGAGTAAATTTTTACGATTCCCTTTTGGACTTGCCTGTTGTGTTTACAGAAGGCAACTCGGTTAGGGCAATTTTTGTTTTCATTCGATCTGATTTTTGTGTGAAAAAATACTTAAATAAATCGCAGCAAACTTCACAAGACGAAAAATTCAAATGGAATTGACAGTACGGTCAAGTTTTTTTTCCCTTTCCATTTCCCTTAATCGACTTTACAACAAACTGAGAGTTGCGTCAAGTAAAGTTGCCTCGTGTAAAAAGCGACGATCATGTCGTGGAAAAAGTAAAACAGATAAAGAGAGATTTGTACTAAAAACAAATATTGAATTTGGTTTAGACTCAGTAATAATCGAATTATTTTATTGTAACAACGCCTATTTAAACCAAAAAATAAGATAAAATTAAATTATTATCACCAATAGTTGCTTACAACAACAATATGTTTGCAAAACAATTGGTTGCTACAACAACCAGTAATATGATATGATATGATTAGTATGATCGAGCGATGCAATAATGTTGCAAGGCTCAAATCCTTATCCTTATCCTTAATGTTTTTAAAACAAAGAATAGAAAATAAAAGTGTGAACACATATAAAAAAAACCTTGTGCAGTTCATACTTTTATCAGGTACAGCAGACAGGAGTGACGTGGAGAAGGTGCTACGACCGAACAACAGCCAGTGCGGTATCATCAGGAACAACAGCGACGTGGAAAGGTTCTACAGCCGATCCCATTGTATCATCAGTGAGCAGTGCCGTCCAGGAGTGCTACCTCAGGAATCCCGAGATTGGCACCCCTCAACAAATTTAAGTAGACGACACTCCAACATTTGGTCCTTCGAGCCGCAAACGGACCTTTTCAAGAAAGGGTTTCGGCAACGCACGCTTTGCGGGTGTGGGCCACTGCAGGCCCGCTTGAACACGAACAAATATTATTTATCATCTTGTGGTATGTCGAACTGAGCATTCATTACGACTTACATAACATTTAGTTATTGCAAGGAAAATTCCTTATTTGCAACAGAAATTCTGTATTTTTGTAGTTTAGCCGATTTCCAACAAGTTTTTTTTTCTGTGTTTAGTAAACATCAGAATTAGTTTTAGAGGTATGGTTCCTCGGGCAAATTTTCCCATTTCGATCCCTAGAATAGATTTTCCTTGCCACTTGGGCGATTTTTAAATCGACCCGTCCTAGTGTTTACAAATCCTAATATTATATTATCCAGTACGCTTGTTAGTATTTTCTTTGTAAACTTAAGATACTGATGGCTTAACGAGATTGCTCTTTTTCTGGCGAGCAGCCTGAGTTGTCGTGCAACAATCCCTAGATCTCAAAAAACGTACAATGTAGGTTGTACGAGTACATTTTACACCCTGTTACTTTTTGACCCCTATGCTAAAGCACAATACTTCCACAAAACTTTCCCAACACACCACGTATAAAAGTGCCAACGATATTGGACACCCCGCTTAACAAACCAACATTTTGATGATGTTGTAAAAACCAAATTAACAATAAAAAAAATAAAGAAAACCAAATTAAACAAAAAGAAACTTTATTCGTTTCAATCAGAGACGACGATTTCATTGACCCCCACTTGTCACAGCCATTAAGTGAACATAAATAAATGATCTGTCATGAACATTTCAATTGATTATTGTTCAAAGCGACCAAAACGCTCACACATACACACAAAGGCGCGCACGCACACATCGGCATTTTAGCAAATAAAAAAAAAGAATTCCTGTTTAGCGGAGCGTATGACACATGAATGGAACATGTTTAAGAAGTCGTAAATTCGTGTGACAAACCCCCCTGCTCAGCGGCACCACCGCCCCTGGCGCAGACACGCTCAGCAGCTCCTTCCTTATTTGTGAATACAAATTCTCTGTGGGCATATTTTGTTCGGTGGCGATGATCAGTGATCACTGATGCTCATCGGCGCGCTGATCACTGACCTCACCGTACACGATGTTTATTAAGTATTCCGTATTCCGGGCGAACGACAACAAAGGCCTTTGCACACGTTCCATGTTGAACGATCCTTGGTCTTCACGCAGCAGCAGACTGACAGAGCATTTTGCAATTGAAACTTTCGCTATCACTTTTCGATCAACATCTTAAAGATGTTGATTAATGTAAATGATGGCGACAAACAGATTTCAGATTATTTCATAGCTATAGGCGGAAGCGATCCTGGTAGTAGATCGGTAGATCGAAAATCAATGACTACGATGATACATTGAGTCATCAGCTCTAGACAATGGCGGCTGCCATTAATGCCCCATTAATTTGCTTGCTGTTCACATGCGATAACAACAATTGCACTGTCAGCCTTATCCGGCGTCAACGAAATGGCTCTATTAATCCAGTCACTCCAGGTCGCTAGAGGTGGCAATATTATCTGAGTCATAACTGACATTCCTTGGTAATGGAATTTCGTAATTTGATATAATTGCGGAATTTGTATTTCTTTGGTTGTTTAGTTACAAGGAGAATCTTGAGTACACCTACCAACATATAAGAGTTGCATTTCAGTTTTGGGGTCTATTTTAAACCCCCTTTCGGAAACCAAACACCAGAATGCATCTTTTCTAAAGATTTTACTTCAAAGACAATAATGCCGTGAACGTCAAGACCCGATTTGATTTTCCAGCGTCTATTATATGCATAATCCATTATCTGTTATATAGATAATCCATTAAAAGATTTTGTCTTTTTATGACTTGAACAGTTTTTATTCTGGTTCGAAACCTTTTTGTTGTTTCTCTTTCAGAATCGGCGTAAAAAATTGGTGAAATGTATTGTCTACGGTTGCCAGGCAGACTGTACAGCTGTTTCTAAACCCGCCAAGGTTTTTCTTCAGCAGTCTTTGGAAACGATTACTTCGGCAACAAATCAAATGACTTATACGGGAGACTCATTTTTATTAATGAGAATTACCCTTTGCGTATAGTCTTCGAACTGTGCGTAGAGCAATCTACAACGCGCCATATCATTTCCACCAATTCCGTGTCTTAGACAACAATATTAATTAGGTTTTATGAGCCGTAAATTTAAATCACAAAGTTAGAGGCTAGGCAGGACGTTCCAGTTCTTAATTGATGGTGTCCAAAGAAGAAACATTAGCCGTGTTATTTTAGGTAACTATAACTATAGTAGTTACCTAGTTAGTTTGCAATATGGTTATTTAAAATTGAGAGTAATATGGCAACATTGTTATTCTTTGTATGCACTAAAGATAATTGGAATAGCAAGAGGGTTCATCGGCAAATTCATTAAAAGCAGTTAATTAAAATCTATAAATTGTATTAAAAATATAATACAGGTTGTCCGCCGGGAGGGCATACTACTTTGTTTGTTTATAATTTTTGATTAAATGAAAGAGAATGTATCTTATATTGATAAATGTTTTAATTAATGTCGGAAATTATGTATGGAATACAATATCAGATATATGTCCGCCTCTGTTAGCCTTACAAATGGGATCCCTTCTAAGTACATTTTTCCTTACTTTCAGTACGGCCTCGAATTGAGGTTGATTGGTTGTTTTTAACCCTTTCTTGAGCTGCAGTAATGTTCTCAGCCGATCTTGCAGTACGTTGTGGTCCATGCTTGGGCCTATCAGCTACACACCCTCTTTCTTCAAAAACATTCACCAAAAATTTCACGTAATTTTCTCATCGTCACAGTAATCGATGATGATTGATGTTCATAGAATGTTTAATGTATCGATTAGTTTTCTATAATAAATTTGCCAGGTCTCTACTTCACGACTGCCAAATATGAACTGTCAAGACTAATGTTTACCAAAATGGCGGCAAAACAAAGTAGAATACCTTCCCGGCGGGACACCCTGTAAATCAATAAATTGCTAAACTTTTAGTTTTTAAAAATGTCTAAACATTCTCTGAACTATCAGTTCGAGTTGATTTATAGCTTCACTTAAAGGTCCAATCAGTGTTGGCGGTTGACGTTATACTCAATATTGTGCGATTAGTTATGATGGTAGACGATGGTAAGAGAAAACAAAACAAAAACAGCTGATCGAAGAGCATTTGTACAAAATATAGAGGCTGTCTTCGTTTATAAGTATAAGTATATTATTCATAATTTTAAACTTTAAAATTTAATTTGCAAGAACGAAAACAAATTCTAAACAATTATCGCGCTCAAAATTTCGAAAAAGCATAACAATAAACAGCTGATCCGTCTCGACGTCTGACGGCTGATTCTGCAACCTGCAGAAGTGTACCGTCGCCAAGCGTCAAATTGTAGTTATCTCTCTCTAAAACATGCAAAATGCAACCCCAACTAAAACAGCGGGTTGCCCACCGTCAACCGTCTAGACTAATTGGACCTTAACCCAAATGTACCCCATACGAATTCGCCGATGAGACCTTTTCTTGTTTAATTCTTTTTTTTGTATAAATAACATAAATCTAGGTTTTTTTAAAGCAGGGAATGTTATGTTTGATTTTGTTGTAGGACTTGAGGCAAACTCGCTTGCTAACCTAGTAACTTCCATACAAATGCCAGTTTATTAACCTGAAAAAGAACACAGCTTTTGAAAAAATGTCGGGACGTCGGTTAGGGTTTGCTGTATTTTTTTTTTGATACTTCTATGGAAGGTGCTCCTCTAATAACGAATCAGAGATATGAACATTTAAGCATACCACCAGAAGCGAAAATCGATCTTCTTGTGTCTCTAACCCAGAGGAGGTCCAACCGCTTCTTCTATCCTGGCCGGTGGATCACACTTTGGATTATAGTCGCTTAGGGGCGAGTGGGGCAAATGAATCCTCTTAGGTTAACCCGATATATTTTCTTTTTTATTTTTATTTTTCATTTATTTGTAACTATTAAATTTACAATCATTTCAAATTAGGCCTCAGCGCCCTACAGGCCTTAAAGATTGTATTTATTCTATGACATTACTAGAAACAAGTATAATTGATATATCTGTATAGGTCATAAGTTAGATATTGATGTCTTAATTTGATACTTGTAGTCATTGGGAAGTGGCTGAACCTGAGATACATGTCCAATAAATCTGTGTTATTTCTAAATGAATCTACAATCATTCTGTTGTTACATGGCCAATGGTTTGTTCAATGTCGCTACAATCGCATAGTGGGAAGTTAGTCGATCCCCATTTGTATAGCGTAGCAGCGCATCTTAAATTTTTTCCACTGTACGACTTAGCCGGTACCAAAGAATCCCTAGCACATCAAAACAGGTGGCATGCTTGAGAGATCATGCAACTGAAATAGGTCGCCAAATGAGGGAATAGTTCATTTGTCTAGCCAGGTATTTTTTGCGTCAAAGTTATTTTGCAATATTTTCGCTGGTTTAAGTGGCGGGTTTTTCGATCTAAGACGGTTTCTCAAGACTGGTCTCATGTATGCATGGATTGCAAGTGTTGTTTCGCGGTGGCTAAAGATTAACAGCAAAATCACAGGTAAAGAAAATGCTTGGCTTGAAGTTTCGTTATCAAGAGGGTCCTACGATCCAAAGATTAGCCGAGGTCTAAGATAGTCCAAAAAGTAGGATAGAGTCAAAGCGTACATAACAAGAAACCTCCGTTGTATCTATAAAATACTTCATTCCCATTGAGCACAGTGGTTAAAACCGTCAAGGCGAGAATCACGTTAAACTGATATACTGTTGTATTCATATTTCCATGGAAGGTATGTACTCTGCAATATACCGAATCCACCAGCTAAACCAGAGAAAGCCAGCAGCTTGTTGTTGGCTGGTCAGTGAATCGCACTGTAATTTGTAGCTTATCCGGACTTTCCGAATACAGGATAATTTCTCAATTTTTGTGGTCCAACTTTTTCCTCTACTATTTTCTACAAATTTTCTATTGGATTTAGATCCATTATCCTGAAGCCACTGCTTTACAAGACCCCAAGTGTGTTTGGGATCATTGTCCTGTTGATGTACCCATTTAATGGGCACTTCCCATTCGGCGTAAGGTAGCATTACTTCATTAAGTATGTGGCAGTACAGATTTTTATCCATGGTTTCTTTAATCCAATATGTGTCGCGCGAAATAGAAAGTTACCTAAGGTTAAAAACCAGTTTTGTTCAGAAGAGCCATTTTAAAGATTAGGTCCCTTTCTATTTGAGCTTAGAATCGTCGACTTCACTTTCATAAAACGCGCATATCTCTGGGAGGGAACACTTTTGGGGCATAGGATCGGTCTCATTCGATGCTCAGATGTTGTCCACATCAAAAAAAGAAATGAAAATTGGTTTTCTTACCCTTAGGTCCCTTTCTCTATGCGCTGTCACATATAATGGTCCCATTCCATACAACGAAAAACATACCCTAAACCATTACTTGAAGGTTTTTGTAGTATAGCGGGAACATAATTCTTTTTAGGGCGTCTTACCCATAGTTTACCATCACTGCCAATTAAATTTCGTTTGGATTCATTCGACCATAACACATTTCGCCATTTTGTTTGCCAAGTATAGGATCTTCCCAATTTATGTGCGATTTTGCATAGGCCATGCGATTTCGTCTATGTATCCTATTCAATAATGGGACTTTCGTCGACGATCTTCCGAACAGATTTCTTTCGACTAACCGTCGAATAGTCCCAGCAGAAATACCGACTCCCAACTAGGATCTAAGCTCTTCAGCAGATTTAAATGGCTCCAGAGTAGACAATAACTTGATGTGGTCATCATCTTTAGCTAAGGTTTTTCGGGGTCTACCTCTACACATATTATTATTTTTTTCCTTATAAGGCGTTAAAAACAAAATTCTGCGATCTGCCAATAGTTTTTGCAATTTAAAGTTGACTTTTGCCTTTAAGTTTTAAATTTTCAATAATGGAACGCTCAGCGTCGGTACAATGTTTTGCTCGGCCACTATTGTTTGTTTAAAATGTTTGAGGATTATGGAATTTTGAAAAAAAAAATAGTTTCCAGATTGTGCAATTGACACTTTGTGATCACTTTTTCATTAAATTATTCTATTAAATTAAATGTTATTCTATTAAATTAAATGTTATTTTATTAAATTAAAAGTTATTCTATTAAATTAAATGTTATTCTATTAAATTATAATAGGTTTTTTATGTAATTTACCGTTGACTCTATTTTTTGTCCCTTCTTACTTTTCTCATTATGGACCCTTTCTCGTATTTTTATTAAGAACAAATCGTTGTCAGATTATTGTATTTAAAAACACTCAGCATTCACAATAATTCCATGGAAAAATATTTGGAATAACGTTATAAATTTGTCTTATAATGGTAATGTGTCTGAGCGTAACTAGTGACCCTATTATTTTGTCCAAAACTATACATACAGTTTCGGAATTTGTATGAGAGAATTTCATGTTTATTCTGAACTATTGTCATAAAAATTATGAAAAGCGTCATGAAAATTAGGTAACAATTTAAAGAAAAATTAGCAATATTTCATATAAAATATTAAAGTACTTCATAAAATGTATGAAACATCTTCATAAAAAAATTGAAGAAGTTCTTAAGAAATAAAAAAAATTGTGCATTAGGTTCATACATCGGGAATTTTTATCATTAAAATGGTTTCGTAATTTTCAAGATTTGTTTTCATTTTACTTATAAAAAGTTTCCTCGACTTTATAAATGAGACAAATTTCGTATTTTATATAAATCATTTCGTGATTTTCACAAATATAAATTTTCTTGTGTATGGAGCTAAGTGTTCACATTTAAAAACGAATTTTTACCTAACAACTACGAGTATTCCTGCTATGTTACATGTTAAATACTAAATGTTTGCTCACTTTTGCACTCTGTTGTAACAATGAGGTCAAAAGAACCTTAATATGCTTCTCCAAAACAAAAATTTTAGATTTCAATAAAACAAAAAAAAAACACAATTAAATTGCAATATTAAAATTTATTACTTTCTTGACACTTTCCGTGTACGACCACGACTTTCTACATTCCCCATAAAATATATTCTACAGGTCGAATACTATATTTTTTTCTTGTTTTCTTTTTGATTTGTGCGTGTGTTTTATTTATCTCGGGAACACACCTTCCGTCAACCTCAGAATATATACACATAATCTGTTGGGGTTTATGGGAGGATTAATGTTGAATTTTTTTATGCATGTGTTTTTTTGTTTTGTTTAAAAATAAAAATAAAATGTTGTCCGATCAAAGATTGTTCGGTGTTTTTAAGTATTTTTAAAAATTGTTGGCTGTTTATTCTCTTTTCAAAGTCATTAACTTACACCCACTGAATATTCTGTTGCCCCTACATATTTTCGCATACATACATAGACAAATGTATGTACATACATATGAATCTAGCCATCCATATACATACATATGAATGGCTAAATGTCCTCCCATGGCGATATTGGCACAAATATACATACAATTCCGAATGTATATTCATAAAATATTGAATATTTTTGT
Organism: Hydrotaea diabolus; assembly: GCA_963513945.1. NCBI lineage: Eukaryota > Metazoa > Arthropoda > Insecta > Diptera > Muscidae > Hydrotaea > Hydrotaea diabolus. Next base: position 57,438,913 of record OY740717.1, on the reverse strand, counting down.
TTTGTTTACACAAAAGAATCTCTTGTCTCTTTGTTTGAAAAGAAAAGAAGCAGGAAAAATTATTGTCAAAAAAACGAAAAGAAATTAAGCATTTTTGTATAATTTGTTGTTTTAAATTTAATCATTACCGCCAAAAACCAAGTTATTGTATTTGTGACTAAATATACCAAATCAGGAAAATCGTTGCTTATGAATAATAATGCTGTTTTATTTTAATAAAAAAAAATAAAAAAAATAAAATAAAAAACAATTGTTTAGCAGCATTAGCAATATGAGAAAAACCACACGTTCAATGAGAACCCTTCACCGCCATCGTCATAGTTATTATTACGATGATAATTTCGATCAGATGATGAATGATCTAAACACTCGATACGAGCACCAATAGAATATGTAAAATACATATATAAAAATAAATACCTGTAATTTTTTATTTAAATAAATACACCACAAAAAAAATAAACAAATTATAAGAGAGTGTGGCTGTCCTAAGCAGAAACGAATAAAGTTTTAAACTCGGAATTAAAAATATATAATTTCCTCTTCCTAATCAGTTTGCAGTTCTCTAGTTATAAGGCAAATAGGTTATTTATTACATAATCATTTTTAACGCCCATATTCATTAAGACTTACAATAGGGTTAAAGAACATTTTAAAAAAGAAAATTTGAGTTTTAAGCCTAGTGTATTTTTTTAATGAATATAGCCCCAAATTTTTAAAACAACACAAAACATAAATTGCTAAAGAACTCCCATTTCCATACTACTGATTGTTGGTGCAGATTATAAATCGTTTTTTCAATTTTGCATTATTCAGCATTGGGACGCCGCGGCGTCCCAATGCTGCGCGCCCAATGCGGCGCGCCGTGGTGTGAAGATTTGCGTGAACTACTTTTTGAATTAAAAACCTACTTCATATTTTTATGAATATAGCCCTTTATTTGTAAAGCAATACAAAACAAAAATTACAGAAGAATACCCATTTCCCCACTACTGATTGTTTATGCAGATCATGAATCGTTTTTTAAATTCGGCATTCGGCCGCTATGCCGTGAAGGTTTGTGTCGACGACTTTTTCGCATGTAAGCGAAGCATGTCGGCGGATTTAGCCATTTTAAAGCGTCTCAGTAGGTATCGGTCAGAAAATGTTTGATTTATACTTAAGAGTTACGCAAGACCATTTAAATGACCATTTAAGACATTTGCCTTTTTTTAAAACAACGAAATGCGAAGTTACTGAATATCAGCTTATTGGCAATCTTTCGTCGCATAATAATAACACTCTGCGACAAATGGTAAGGGTCAGTGATCGGTTTGGAATGAAACCACCGGGGAAAGTTATATTGGTAAAAAAAAGTCATACGTGTTCCAGCGTTTCGCTGGGTCTCATCTAGGAATCGAGATATATCGATTTGAAGTTAGTAAGTATCGTATAGGGGAATTTGTCACGTTTTAGGCTCTTTTGTTTGACATAACTCGAGAACCACTCGTCCGATTTAGCTGAAACAAATTTAGAAAAATTAAGAATTACAATTCCTCTAATCTGTTCTTAAACCGTTTTCCTACTTAAGCAACAGTTTCGCAATTATAAATAAATGTATGAAAAAAAAATTATTTTTGCCTAAAAATTAAAATTTTTTTTTTTTAATTCATAAAAAATCCAAAACGGTAAAAAGTGTCAAGTCCTATTACTTTCACGTAAAGTCACATAAGAAAACGAAAATAAATGTATTTAAAAAAAAAATAAAAAAAAAAAAAAAAATTTTCTTCATGCGCTTATTTTTAACTTGGAAACTATTACTTGTAAAGGAAAATAATATATGAACAGATTAAGGGAATTGTAATTCTTGGTTTTTTAAAATTTATTTCAGCTAAATCGGACGAGTGGTTCTCAAGTTATGTCAAACAAAAGAGCCAAAAACGTGACAAATTCCCCTATACGATACTTACTAACTTCAAATCGATATATCTCGATTCCTAGATGAGACCCAACGAAACGCTGGGACACGTATGACCTTTTTTTGACCGATATAACTTTCCCCGGTGGTTTCATCCCAAACCGATTGTGGCTGTCGCACAGTGTAATAATCATAACAGGCCGGGCTATGAGAGGAGTTGCACCATCTTCCTGAAACCACACAGAGTTGAAAGAAATTCTTTTTCGGCGTAATTCTGGATAGAAAAACTCTCTCAACATGCTCAAGTAACGTTCTCCAAAAACCGTAAGGGTGCGACCGTTTTCTTCGAAGAAGTAGGGCCCGACAATGCAGCGTGATGAAACTGTACACCACACTGCGACACGAAGTGGATGCAATTCCGTCTCATGGAGTATCTGTGGGTTGGAAGCACTCCATATTCAACAATTTTGTTTGTTTATGATGCCATTTAAATCGAAATGGGTCTCGTCAGACATGTAAAGACAGTTCAACATGTTTCCCTCCTCTTTCACCATTTGAAGCATCTTCTTGCAAAATTTCAAGTGACCGGTTGTTGGCCATTTGAATTTAATATAGCAATAAGTCCAAATCTTTGTGCTTAATTGACTGCAATGACTGTCTGCTTATACACATTTAAGCAGATCAGCTTCTTGTCGAAACTCTTTGATTGTTTTGTATGGCAGCAGCTATACAACAGCGATTCCTCCGTCCGAACTGAAGGGTTTCGATGGTATGGTCTTCTGTTGACTGTCCCATGTTCGGCAAAATTGTTAACAAGTCTCATTATGGTCCATCTGCACGGACGATTGTCGACAAACGTGCGCCTATACTCTCATTGAGCCGAAACTACGGACTCCAGTGCGTGTTAGCGGCGGACAATCCAAAGCCTTGTTTCTGTGTCCCAGCTATTCATTTTTGTTAAATCTAAAAATCAATCTACAAAAAAAAATAAATAACCAGATTCATTAAATAGAAAATAACTTATTAGTTTTTTTTGGTAGCGGCTTTCATCAGCCACCCTGTATGTGACGCTGTAGAGACTACACCGCAAATGTCTTGAGAGGCAATTCTTATGGTCTTGCTCAGATCTTTAATTTATACCGTCCTCAGTTCAATAACGCAAGAGTAGTTTCTCCGTTTGTTTCTTAAGGGAATTATGTACGGAATTCCGCATTCTAATGTTATTGCAAAAAAAGGACAGTTTTCCTTATATAGAGTTAAAATTTGTAAACGACAATACCCTCACTTCCTTACTACTACCACTTTGTAAAAATTTAGGATTCATAAATGTCTTGAAATAAGGCCAAAGTCTTGAATCGCAATTCAAATGGTCTTGCTCAGCTCTTTAATTTATACCTTCCACAGTTCAATGATGCTGGAGAAGTTGCTCTTTGTTCCTTAATGAGATGTTAAGGCAAATATGTACGAAATTCAGCATTCTAATCAAATAGAAAAATAGAGAGTTTTCCTTAAATAGAATTTATGTTGGAAAGTGACAGAACCCACATTACCTAACTACTGACACTTGGCAAAAATCAAGTATTTCACATTTAAAGTGCTTTGCAAATTAAGAAATACGTTGAAAACTTGAAAAAAAACATTTTTTTTAAATGAAAAAAAAATATCTAAAAAAAAAGTTGTATTATTAATAAAAAAAATAAAAATACTAATAACTCTGCATTTAATTACAAGTCAAAGTTTCACCTAGTTTACCTTAATTATGGTAAAAGAAAAATATATGCTACAGAACCTCCGTTTCCCTACTACTGACTCTTTGTAGAAATCATGTAGTACCATAATCCGGCATCCATTTAAAATTTCAAAGTTTCCGCAGAACCAAAATTTAAAAATTCGGCAATTTATAGGGAAATTAAAAATATTTTTTAAAAAAAACTAAAAAATCTTCAAAATATTAAAAAAAATTCAATTTTCACTTTTTTTTGATGTCGACAACATCTGAGCATCGAATGAGACCGATCCCATGCCCCAAAAGTGTTCCCTCCCAGAGATATGCGCGTTTTATGAAAGTGATGGTACACCAAAGATATACGTATTTAATTAAATCTTTAAAATGGCTCTCCTGAACAAAACTGGTTTTTACCCTTAGGTCCCTTTTTATTTCGCGCGTCACATATGAACTATCAAGAGGTATTTTTTCAAAATAAAAAAAAATCAGGTAGCAAAAAGTCCGATATGATGGCGCAATAGCGAGCACCAATTTTTTAAAAAATATGGACCGATGATTCCTCCCGCCCAGAAACCGCACCAAACCGTGGTTTGCTCTGTGTATAAAGGCAACTCTTGAACCTATTCTGGTCGCTCTTCAGCCCAAATGCGGCATTTTGTTTATTGACGTTGCCGTTAAGCCACGAATGGGCCTCAACTCTGAAGAAAATTTTGGTTGAAAACAGCGGAACTAATGACGATCATTGCCATAATATATTTTAATACAATTTGGAGACGTTGTTGCGGTGTAAGTCTCGTGCGATGAAATGGAAAACAATACAGAAAAGAAAAAAATTAAGTTTGTTTAAAGGAAACTCGAAAAGTGAGATTATCAACAGTAGTTATCATACGTTTGGTGAGCCTTAAAGAGTTCAGACTAACCAAAAGTTCAGTTTTCCTTTTAACAGTTGCTCCCAAGCTTTGTGATAATGGCCTGAAATTCCGCGAAAAGCTGTTAGGCAGTTACGGATTACATGTCAATTTGACTTTTGTTAAAAAATAAACTTGTCTTCTATAAAACTGAAGATGCAAGAGGTCTCCCTGTTCACTGTGTTAAAGCGAAAAACCAAAATAAATAAACGAGCTTAAAAAATTTTTAAAAGCAGGATTTTTTTAAAAAAATATTTAGATTATAAACAAACATCAAATTTTTGTTCCTTGACTTTTTCAAAATAAATAATTTAAAAACGTTATTTTACTCGTACACGCGACCAAAAGAATATAAAACAAATTCTCACACAAAAACCTTGATACCCAGAGTTTTCGCTAATTTAGCAAAGGCTTCTGTAAATAACAGAAAAAGCGCCGCTTCAGAAAAATTTTAATTTTCGTACAATTCTTGTGCAATTCCCTGATAGTTGGTTTTGAACCTTAGCCACTGTTTTTCCTGTTCACTGTGTTAAAGCGAAAAACCAAAATAAATAAACGAGCTTAAAAAGTTTTTAAAAGCAGGATTTTTTTTAAAAAAATATTTAAATTATAAACAAACATCAAATTTGTGTTCCTTGACTTTTTCAAAATAAATAACTTAAAAAGGTTATTTTACTCGTACTTATCATACGAACTTGTAGCGTTATTGAGTTTCTTAACCCCTGAAAACGGCTGATAAAGGTACCGGAAATATTGGGAAATAATTAATAAAAATAGCAAAAATACCTGTTATTTACATGGCCTCAAGCTGAACAAAAAACGCAAAGAAATGAAAGATCTCAATTGTAAAAATCCCTTTGTTATAAAAAGATATTAAAAAACCGTTGAAGAACAGCTTTAAGGCATTAAGGGGCATAATTTTCGCTATCTCAGAAAGTCTCAAAAACACGGTACAAGTCAAGGTAAATCTCAGACGTACATAGATAATTTCGTAGAAAAAATTACATTATAAAAACACAAACCTATTGAATTACCTTACCAGGTTTTAACAGGCTTTTAATTTTCAAAAAACATTCTTCTAAAAATGTATTTATCGTGAACTCATCAGCCTACAGTAAACTTTAAAGCATTGTTAACCTTAACTTACATCTTCCCCATTTTTAAGTATGGCCAAATAATACTACACAAACACACATTAATTTTATTGTCAATAGGATTCCATTTTAATCATATGATCAATACCGAAGTCAGATCTCAGGCCGTACAAATTCAATTAGCGTTTTTTAAAAAAAAAAACACTTAATTAGCGTAGTGCCTTAAAGACTTTATTGAAAACAAAATTATTGTTATTCACACATTACATGCGCCCACAATTAATATTTAATTCGCATTGTGATCTTTAGACCTTAAACGTTCGGCATCATTTGTTCCCTTTCGAGCGCAACAACGACCAGATCTCTAAACTACCTATGAATCATTTGAAGATCGTTTCGTTTAGGGAGAAAGTCTACATTTGCGTGTACCCGCAAAACAAAGATTCCATGCTTAATTACTTTTCTCCGAAATAAAATGATGTTTCAATCAAATCCCGATGCTTCCCATTTCCGTAGAAGGAAGAAAGTACACAAACTGACTCATCGAATTCGTTAGATGGGATGGTGTACGTAGATGAGCATAATGATTTCTATGAAAGTAACATGAGTTAGTTGCACTAAAGTTGCCAGTGCCTAGAATCTTAAAACGAAGTTGTATAATGGCTTGTGGCCCTTTTTGGGGGGATAAACTGCAACATTTGTAAACTTTTGTATGTTATCTTCTGCTTAACCAATGTGGAAGAAAATATATTATTTGTCAAATAGATTTTTAACAATACCAGTTTCTTAATGGGTATTCTATACTAGATAGAATCAGCGAACTTAGCTTTTTCTCTTGGTGAGATGATTGACGTGACAGTAGTCCTAATTACTTTGGAAGAACAGAGTACCAAAAGAGCTTGAGCTTCCCTTCCATAATTATTCTGGTGTTTGCCTATAAAGGTTTATAAATAAAAAGAAATTGCAAGATTATTAATGGGACTGCCAAAGAAGTACATTTCGCTTCTTTTCTTTGCAACAAAAATGTCCACTCAAACATAAAAACTACATGGTTTGGGGGCTGCTTCATTTTTCTATAAAAATACTTTAGAACAAAAGATGTAATATTTTTTCTCTGTCTTAAAGAAACTTTGGAAAATATTAAATGTTAGTTGGTACTTTAAAAAAAAAAAGAGAATTTTTTTTAAATATTTATTTTCACAAACTCTTTGATCAACTACGGCAATTAAAACAAGTAAAAATGTTTAGTTTGGCTGTGCCGAACTTTGGATACCCTCCACCAGATCCCAAATAAAACCAAATTTGGTGCGGAAGTATGTTCTATATAGAAATCTTTTTGTGCAAAATTTCATTTCGATAGGTCAAGTGTGTGGTGAGTTATTGTCATATTATTTCTCAAAGCCCATGAGACCGTTTGTGTGGGAGGTACCAGTAGGGCCTTTCCGATCTTAGCCAATTTAAGCGCAAAAGTCTGTTCTATATATTAATCTTTATGCCGAAAATTTCATCTCGATAGGTCAAGTGTGTGGTGAGTTATTGTTATATTATTTTTCAAGGCCCATGAGACCGTTAGTGTGGGAGGTATCAGTAGGACTTTTCCGATCTCAACCGAATTCAGCGTAGAAGTGTGTTGTATATAGAAATCTTGATGTTTAAAATTTCATTTCGATAGGTCAAGTTTGTGGTGAGTTATAGTCATATTATTTCTCAAGGCCCATAAGGCCGTTTGTATGGGAGGTATAAGAAATGGTTGCCCAATCTAAACCATTGTAACATAGATGATTGCGCCTATTTAGAGATTATTATTTGCAAAATTTCAGTGGTTTTGCTCCAGAAACTGAACGGATATTTTCAAATAAAAAATTAATTTTTATGAGGTAGTGTCGGTTGAGGGTCTCCAACACCAACTTCCCGTAGAACTATATAGTCCATTTTCAATACCAACCATGCTAGGTTAACTACAAATGTTTGTGTAGCTGTTTTCATGCAGGCTCTATCTTGTTTTCAACAGACGGACAGCCGGACAACATGGCTAGATCGTCTTAGAATTTTACGAGGATCAAGAATATATATACTTTGTTGGGTCTCCGATGATTATTTCAAGGTGTTACAGACAGAATGACAAAACTAATATACCCTCCATTGTATGGTGGAGGGTATAAAAATATTATACTACATATTTTAATATTCAACCATTTCTGAAATCAGCATAAAATTTATTTTAGTTAAGCCCGAAAAGTAGAAAATATAGAAAAAAATAAGCTCTAAAGATATAAACAAATTTAATTTTTTACAAAACAAAATTAATTAATTATAAAAAGAATGTTTTTTTTTTGCAAAAAAAAAAAAAATATTTTTAAAAACAACCTCTCTTATCAACTTGGAAAAATTAAAAAAAATTATTTCGTTTTTTTTAATTAAAAAAAAAATTTATTTTTAAATGTAAAGAAATGTTTGCAAAAGTGCGGTTTATGGGGCGTGAGGCGCAAAAAAATATGACCCGCGACCAAAGGATATAAAACAAATTCACACACATCACACAAAAACCTTGATGCCCAGAGTTTTCGCTAATTTAGGAAGGGTTTCTGTAACTAACAAAAAAAGCTCCGCTTTCAGAACATTTTAATTTTTCTCGTGCAATTCCGTAATAGTTGGTTTTTAACGCTAACCGCTGAGTCTTGTTGGCCCCTTAGAACAATATCCTTACATTTTCCTTTCGTTTTAGTACCCACACTTTCAGGTATGAAAGCAGGCGGAATCAATTACAAGACCCTTCTTTGTTTTTCCGAAATACTCAAGTCAAGACGATGACATATTAAAACTTCGGTACAGGGTATTACGACTTAGTGCTGATGTTTGCAACATTTTCCAGGAATGGCAAAAGACTCTTAAGTTAAGTATACTGATCGCCACTCAGAATCACTATCTGATTCCATTGAGCGATGTCCGTCCATTTGTCGTTGTAATCAAATTAAAGGTTGCAATTATGAACCGATTTCGATGAAACTTGCGACATTCTTTAAGTATGAACCAAGCACAAACCCTATTGAAATAGATCCAGATCGGTCCATATTTTGATCCATAGGTTTCTTCCGATTTCAGAACCTACAGCATTAAAAGCCACGTCCGATTGCGACCAAATATTGCACAGAACGGTACAAGTTCCCAACACTCATCTCTGGTGAAATTTGTCTTTATTGGTTCAAGTTTTCGAAAAGCTTCCACATAAAGCCCCTTCCTATTTAAGATTCTGCAGCTCTAGAAACCACAGTTTGCACCCGATAAGGTCAGATTCTGCATGATACGTTATGATCGACTATTAATTAACTTTGCTGAAACAGGACCGCAAAGGTCCATATATTCTTAACGCAAAGGTCCTTCCTGATTTCACAATCTGCAGCTTTAGAAGCCATATTTTACACCCGCTTCCCACCATGTTTCGCATGGGGTGTTAAGAGCGACCAATTTCCATGTCCATTAACATTGGACCATATCGATCCAAGTTTTCGAACCCCCTTTACAAAGGTAGCGGTCCTGCAGCTCTAGAAGCAACAAATTATACCCGATCACGCTCAAATCAAATGCACGGTACGTTATAAGCGACAAGTAAGTAGCTCTTACATATTGAGACCAACCTTGCTGAAGCTTCAGACGGACTACTTTAATCCTCGAAATAGCAGTGTTGTGGGGTATATCATAGTCAGCCAAGTCCGACATGATTTTTTTTACACGTTTTTTTTCACGCCCACATTTTTTATATAAGTAAAAAAATCTGTTTTCCTATTTTTTAAAAAATAAAATGTAATCGAGGCATATTGCAACTATATTTTATAGTAGGCAAATTTTTTTACACAAAAGCAAAAACTTAGCGATTTTGATTGCGACCTTTATCAAAGAGCTACTTGACTGACTGCAAATGCTAAAAGAAAAACTATTAGACGAGGTTCTTCCCAAAGAATGAGAACTATTTCAGTTGTTTATCGCTTTTCGGGTTTATTTTGAACAATTGCACAAAAATACAATAAAAAAATTATTTTTAAAAAAAAATATTTTAATTTATAATTATTTTTAAAAAAAAATATTTTTATTTAATTTTTTTTAATTTAATTTAAAAAAAGTAATTTTAAAAAAAAAAACATTTTGAAATTAAGAAGTATTTTGATTAAAAAAATGTATTTTTTTTAATAAAAAAATATAATTTTTTTTTTTTTCGTTTTTTGTTATTTATTCGGCGGGTTTAGAAACAGCTGTACAGTCTGCCTGGCAACCGTAGCAAATACATTTCACCAATTTCTTCTTTTTAAGTTGATTCTGAAAAAGAAACAACATAAAGGTCTCGAACCAGAATAAAAAACTGCTCAAGTCAAAATATAATTTTTTTTAAAAAATATTTTTTTTTAAAACAAAATTTATTTTTTTAAACAAATATTTGTCTTAAAATCATTATTGTTTTCGAAAAAAATTATTCTTTCAAAAACAAATTATTCTATTAAAAAAATATTCTATTAAAAATTTTTTTTTTTTTTTTTAAATGGTAATTTTTCGAATGTATATTTTTTATATCATTTTGTATGTATTTACAATGTCTTATTTATATTGTATTCCTTTTATCAGGCTATATTTTGTTTTGCTAGCTCCGGTTGAACTAGATTCGTCTAACAACTGTCAATACAAACCAAAAGCAGTCGCCGTTACAAAAACACAACCCCAAATCAGTTTTGGCATTCATTCGATCGACTTCACCTTCTGAGATGATTAAGAACATCTAAAGGGGAATTGTTTTTAGAAAATTCGTCATATGACCGTCGACCGACCAATAGATTTCCAACAGAATCCGGAAAGCTCTGGTTTGCGGTATTTAGAGCTCATCATCGTTGGAACAACAACAAAAAATACTTTTAATACGATTTTAAATTGTTTGCTCCAAAATCGTAGATGATCTCACAGACTTAAAACTGGGTCTTGCTGCCGCAACAACAAAGCCCACGGGCAGACCTGACGATTGCCAGATTGTTCATATTGGGCTAACAACCTTTGGCTATTGTCTCATCTTGTTTTTAAAGTTACCAAACGAATTGAGACGTTCATTTTTTGTTATTGTGGGTTCAACTTTCTTTTCGGTTCATTGTTTGTTTGTTTGTTTTCTCCCCCGACGCAACAACGCTAGAATTCCCAAAGTTTCGTGTGAATATCAAAGTGAAATGCAATCGCGCATAAATCAACCAACTACTCGTATTTTTAGACGCCTACCAGCAGCAGCAGCTGCAAACGCAAACTAGAGTTCATTGCTATTTATAGACAAAAGACCTACGAAATGTGCCAAAGACGCTTTGTTATGGCGTTACGGGTCGGCTGACTGACTGCTCTCGTCACCCATCCGTGACAAAGACCCATTCGATTGACAAGAGAGCAGAGGCAGTATGTCGTCGTACGTCCGACGGTTAAATAAGTCATGACATCATGGGTATTTATTGAATGTTAACAAATCAGCATAGAACAAGGCAACAACAACAGCACCACACACATATGCCGGTCGGCTAGAGTCGAGACCGGCCCACCCTTCCCTTATAGAGTTTTTGCGTTTTTAGCTTTAGATTTGTTCTTTTTAAGGGGATGATGGTGTTTTTGGTCTAAAACCGCAAAACGTAGTAATACAACTACTACGTCGAATCGTCTTGTTGTGTCGTGTTGTTGTTCTTCTTCTAGCTTTCTTCAGTTGGATTTGTTGGTGTTGGACTTTTTTTTTATAAATATGAGCATATCGTTTTGGATTGCTGCTTGTTGTTTTTTTTTCCTTACCAAAATGAAAATGATCTAAGGCGTTTAAAATGAACTTCTTTGCACGCTTTCGGTTGTGGTTTGGTTTGTAATGTTGCTGCTGCTGTTACTGTTGCTGACGCGGAATGGAATATCGACAATACCAAACAACAACAACAAAATGTACTAATCATATGGTTTTTTTTGATTTGAAAATGATTTAAAAATAACAATTATGACATCAATTCGTGACTGCCATTAACAACACCAGCAGCAGCAACAACAACGGCAACAGCACCAACAAAAACCAACTGTAGTATGATGACTGACTCTGACTAGGTGAACATGATTTGTTGTTACGCCGCACAGTGGTACATTTGCACAAACAAGCAGCCTAAAATCCTAAATATCGGAAACTTGGAACTTCAGAATTAATCGGCAGTTTCAAGTATTTTGCGTTCATAAACATTTTATTTTAACATTTCAGCTGTAGCTGTAAAATTCGCTTCAGTTTTGGTATAAATTAGTACAATTTGTTCTGTTTTTTCCTAAAAGCGGATCAGATGGCTTTAAATATTTTAAAAACATCAGCAGTGTTTACTTAAGTAAAAAAAAAACAAGATGTTCATAAGGATCAGTCCCTAATACTACTACAGAGTAACTTCTGCTGGCGTGGAAGTCTTTTTTGAATTTTTTATTTCCATGGTCTTCCCAGTTTAACTTTTTGAACCCATGGGTTTTATGGAAATAATTTTAGGCTTCTATTGGATGTATTGTTCTATAGAAACATGGTCTCAAATCTGACTAAGACTTATGAAGGAAAATCAATTTTTATTAAATGTTCTTTAAATCAATGAACATTATTATCAGATTAATGTACAATTTTCATTAAATTTATGTAAAATTTTCATTAAATTGATGTACAATTTTCATTAAATTGATGTACAATTTTCATTAAATTAATGTACAATTTTCATTAAATTGATGTACAATTTTCATTAAATTGATGTACAATTTTCATTAAATTGATGTACACTTTTCATTAAATTGATGTACAATTTTCATAAAATTGATGCACAATTTTCCTTAAATTGATGAACAATTTTCATTAAATTAATGTACAATTTTCATTAAATTGATGTACAATTTTCTTTAAATTTATATACAATTTTCAGTAAGTTGATGTACAATTTTCATTAAATTGATGTACAATTTTCATTAAATTGATGTAATATTTTCATTAAATTGATGTATACAAAAGGGTTCCTTTTTTCACCTTTTTAAAACAACACCGATACGGCATCGTGTAGGTATAATTTTTATTGATTCCAGGCCCAAGTCCCTTCGCGTAACATTTCTATAAAAGAGAAAAATTTGAACTTGCAGTCTTTTCGACAAAACAGCAACAAAGTTCTCACTCAACCGAGCGTTTCTGCATTGTTAAGGGACTGTGTGTGCTCCGAGCAGACTCAGGTGGTTTTCCGAAATTTCCTAGTAAAGGTTGCAAAAAGTCCCACAAGAGCGCAAGAGCTGCCTGTGCAGGTGCCATTTTTTCAGGAATTTTGCTATATTCATTTAATATATTGCCACGCCCAATGCTTAGATTCCTTTCAAGATCTTCATGTCTTAAAATCTTACTGTTTTAAACCCACTACTACTAACTTCTCTATATTCTCCTCAGCGAAGTCCATTAAATGAAACAATGTTCCTAGTTCATTTTTTAAAAATGTCATAATTTTCAACTCTTTAAAACTTTTTCCAAAAAAGTTATTTTTCGAGTTATAACAGTCTTGAACAAAATGAGAGTATGATCTCATTTTAATTGCTACCGGAATATAAATGACATTTGTCAGTAAATAAGGTTTTGGATATAAGTATAAATTTTGTTAGGCGTCGTAGAAGGGAGTGCAAGCTTGTCCAAGGTGATAGTGGCAATTTTATAGAAGGTTACTGATGATTATGGCAATTTTCAGATAGTGTAATCTCTTGGGGTATAGATAATATAATCTGATATATATCAGTAGGTCAGACTGCAAAAAATCAGTCTTCTGTGAACCAAAGACCAGTGAAGAATATCAATCAAGTGTAAAATATCCTGTTTTGAATTGTGTGCCTTAAAAGTATTTTGTATACCTTTATGAACTAGATTTAAATGGAACTTATCCGGTTTTGTAAACATTTCTTACGAAGACATATAACAAATCCATAGCCAGGATACAGTGAAAGTCCTTTTGTTTTTTAAAAGGATACAAATAAACAGCGCCCAAACCAAAACAGACAAACAGGGTATCTGTAGTGAAATTTGATTGTAGCTAAACAAGTTTAAAAATGTTTTAGACTGAACAATTGAAGATAAGTTGATCAGGCAGGATCAGCTAACATAATAAATCAGAGCCTTTACAAGAAAAAAAATATTGCACAATTGCTGTAACAAGGCTTCAGCTTAATCAAGTTTGAAGAACATTTTATTTGATTAACATTAACTAAAGTGGATCAAGCTGGTCCAGTCGACATCAGGAATCCTGAAGGATCTACCAAGGCTAATCAGAGACCCGTTTTTAAAACAAGGCATCGACATCTATACATATGACTTTGAATACAATCAAAACAAGAACCCTACACAAGTATTCTGCAATTGTAAACGTGGATTTAAAACCGACAACTGAAGCCTTAATAAAAAAAACTTAAAGAAAAATTCAACGAAATTTAAAAATTAGCCAGGAGAAGCAGCATGCAGGCGAATATCAATAAAAAGTCTATTGCTATGGAAACGACAAACGTTAAAAATTCTAAAATTTTGCAGACAACTTGTCAAACCATGGAATCAAATATTAAGGAAAAGCTTAAGGAAAATTCGATTATTATGAGGGAAAAACATCAAACTAATTTAAATGATATTCATGAAGCCTCTAAACTCATAAGTAAACAACTGGAGAGCTTCGAGACGCAAGTTCAAAAACTAATTAAAAAGTTTGAAGTCCACAATGAGAAATTCCACGATGTGGAAAAAAATATAAATTACCTACAAAGAAAACGTACTCCACTAAAAGTGGTTAAAAAGGCTTTCAACGAAACGAAAAATTCTGGTTACGACTCAGCAATGCCTTTCGCTGCAAAGATTAATTCTTGGTACGGCAAAGATAAAACTCTAAAACTCTTTGTGGTGTCAAAGAAAAGCCCTGCAAAAGTTGTTCAGAACATCGCCGCTGACTGCATTAACCGGTATGGTCAAATATTGTAAAGCTCTTCAGCTACTATTTGGGTCGGGTCTATGTATAAATAACGTATTTTTAAATATCCGACAAATTTTGTTTACTTTACTTCGCACTTGTCTAGGAAGGCAAGAGCATAGCCTTTCAGAAACTTAAAGGTTTTTCAGCTCCTTTTTTCATACTTCATTATTTCGCCAGCTTGAAAATCTTCAAGGTCCAAAAAAAAGAAATTTTCCCACGAACCAATAAAGTTGCCTGCGCCACTACGACAACCAATAGTATTTCGATAATATTTTAAAACAAAAAAAAGTCCAAACGTTTTCCGGGAATACTATAACGGAATAAAAAATGGCTAACCTTAATGAATATTTATACGGGAGGATGACATTGGTAACTTTGTTAGCTTTTGAAATATAGCAATTGGAATAACTATCATTACTATCTAGTCGGTGGTAATATTCTTTCTGGAAATAAAAGTTTTATAAAAATTAATACTACGAGCAGAACTGCGAACAATTTTCTTGTTGATTTTTGATCGAGTTCAGTTTGGGAAAATTTGTAGCTTCCGAAAAGAAAGCAAATTTTTTTTGTTCATTATTTTAGGAACTCTATGGGAATAACCCTTCTATAAATAATTTATATAACTATATCAACTGAAAAACGACGCGACGGGGTTATGAGGAAAACACATTGAACATTTTATTTGAATCTCTTCGAATTGTTCATTGTCCTAGAAATTTTCTCTGCGGGTAGTCCGTTCTACACACGGACAACATGGCTGAATATCCAATTTTTCCCTGTAAAAAGAATTGTACGCCGTTTGCAATTCGCCGAGGGAAAACCAAAAAATGACTAGTCTGCTACACCCAACAACCTGTATCCGATCAAGAAACTTTAAAGAATATCCGGTATCATCAACTTATTTGCAAATTCAGTAGGCATTCAACTTGTGCAAACATCTAGGTCACCTTAGCTAGTAGCTTAGGTTAGGTAAACTTAGCCCAGCCTGTTATCCCCAACAAGCACAGGAATCATTTCCTGTATCCGATCCAGAAACTTTAGAGAATAACATATAGCACCTAATTATTCGTAAATCCAGTTGCCATTCAACTTATCCAAACATCAAGGTCACCTTAGCTAGTAGATAAGGTTTGGTTGACCGCCGCCCGCAGCATAGCTCACTTGGCTGCTGAATACGAGAACTCGTCGCAAATAATTCCTGTTATGCTACCTGGCCATAGCTTCTATTATTCTTTAACCGACCCACCATAATATAGGTGTGGATCCTGCCAAGTCACCATGAGAGAGACTGGTTTTGTTTGTTAGTATCTGTAGACCAAATAGTTTTCGTCTGTAAAAAAAAAAAAAAATCCGGGCAGTGACAGAGAAGCTGTTTAGTTGTCTTCTCCTTCTCTTTGCACAGATGGTTGTGGTGACAATATTCGAAGAGGACAATACTATTGTTGGGTGTATGGTTGTGAAACAACAGTATTATGATCTTTACATTATAAGTGTGACTCAAATACGACCATACTATAATCCTCACAACTATACTTTGATCCTCACAACAATAGTATGATTCACACATAACCATACTATGATCCCCACAACTATATTATGATTCACCCTCAACCATACTATGATCCACAACCATATTATGATCCTCGCAACCATAGTATGTTTCACATACAACAATTATATGATCCTCACAACAGTAGTATGATTCACACGTAACCATGTTATGATCCCTACAACCATAGTATGATCATACACACTTATACTATGATCCCCAAATTATTTAATGGAATTGGGTTGAGTTGTCAACAACAGATTTGAATTATGAAAATTATTTAAAAATGCATTAAATTCAAAATAATAGAAGTGATTTATTTAACAGAAGTAAAAATCTGTGTAAAAACGTAAGCGTTTTTATTAAAAATATTTCAGTTAAACAAATTATTAATATTCATATAAAAAGTACTATTATTGCATTAGGTTCGTAACAATAACTTTGTTCTAAAAAGCATTTTTTTAATAAGGTAAAATTACAATCATACATTATGATTGCCGTAATCATATTATTGTTAACATAAAACACCAAAAACAATACTTTTGTCGCACCAACCATATTTATATTGTTGCTACAACCATATTTTTATTATTAAATTTGGCAATAATACTATTGTTACATTTCAACAATATTAAAATTGCGGCAATCATATTATTGTCAAAATTAAATTCAGTAAACAATACTATGATTGCGACGAAAATACTTTTATTGAGGAGAACATATTATTATTGCCGTGACCATATAGTAACGATGTTTCTTCTCTGCGTGTAGAGATGAAGTTTCCCAGATATAAGCTGCTTATCCTCGCGAGAGGAATGCTAATATCACCACTCGACTCATTAATTAATTTAATTTAATTCCGGGTAGCGCCAGTCTTTGCAGCATTTACAACGTTTTGCACTTCAACCTTCCTCCGTTACTTCTGCTGCGTCGTCTCTATTTAGGTGCAGGAACCGCGACACCTCTACAGTGTGCGAACTAGTGAATAAGTGCAGAGCATCACGTTGCCCTTGATCACATGCCGAGCAAATGTTCTGTATGGTTGTTTTAGCCCGGGGCCCAATACATATTGAGACGGCAGCTAAATCTGGGCCTCAGCAGTGTCAGAATGACGGGGAAACTTCTCCCCGTGTCAGCAGCTTTTAGGTATGGACATCGAGGACAGCATTAACCCGGTGCGAGTTTTTAGCTGTTTTCACCGTGTTCCTGTGAATGCTGTTTAGGTCTGACTTGTTGTAGCGGCACACGTAGTAGAGGCGTGGCATCCGTTGGCCGAAGATTGCTGCTTCGGGTCAATTCGGTACATAGAACCGGCTGTCGAATCATTTATTCTGCTGGATCTCCCTTCGGCACTATTAATTCTTCCTCTTCGTCGGCGACCACTTGACCGCAGCCCCGTAACACAGAATCGGTTTGACAACGAAATCATATAGCCAGGCTTATTTCCCAGTTGACGTCAATGACCTTTTTGCAGAGATATAAAGCAGTTGCCGCCTTAGTGCTCTTTATCCGGATGGGTTGGTTTCAGTTTAGTTTACATTTACGCCAGTCCACGATATATAGCACGGTCGAATAACGATCGAGAGATTGACAATTTTATTGACCTTAGTGGTTAGTCTTGAAATCAGTAACTGAGAATGTGGTAATTTATTTGTTGGTTGGTCGCTTCAAGGAGCGTTTATTTTCCGTAGATTCAGGTTCCAGTTTAGTTCACTATCCAGCACCAGTCCAAGATGTATGAATAACGAAAGTGTTACCCTATCAATCGAGAGATTAACAAATTTATTGCCCTTGACTGAGTTATCTGCTACAGTTTAGGTCTTGAAATCAGTAACTAGGAATGTGGAAATATATTTGTGGGTTGGTCGCTCCAAGGAGCGTCAATAGGCGGTTTGAACTCTGTTTTAAGTAATCCTAAATATTTTCTCATAACCATCTCGTACAGTTAAGAAAACTAAGAAGGTCCCTTGAGTAGATATACAGAACATGTTAAGGTCCAGTTAGTCTTGACGGTTGACGGTGGTTTGACGGTTGACGACGGTAGACTTCTGCAGGTTGCAGAATCAACCGTCCACCGTCAAGACTAACTGGACCTTAACTTGACGGTAGGCAATCAGCTATTTCAGTTGAGGGTTGCATTTTGCATGTGTTAGAGGGAGATAACTACAGTTTGACGGTTGACGACGGTAGACTTCTGCAGGTGGCAGAATCAACGGTCAACCGTCGAGACTAAATGGGCCTTTATGCAAAAACCTAAAAGCGCGGCTACTGTGACTTCGCTAAGTCAAAGCAGAGCAAGAAGAGGGCAAAGATTCTACTTACTGTCTCTTCATCTTTACTGTGGCTATGACTTAACAATTTTATATATTTTCAAAAAAAAATCCTAGTTGGAACTGAGGCCTAAAGTTATTAAAAACTAATGTATTAAGTGATAATGGCATTATTTCTCTCTTCTACTAGTCTTCTTTATGTCGATGCCTGCTTCGGCTTCCATGTGGGTTCCAGTCTCTTGAAAGCTGCAGCTTTGGCGAAGTCATTCATTTGCTGGTTTCTTCAGAACATGGCCTTATCCACTTTCATTTTCGGTGTTTTATTTCATACATTTGACTACCCTTAACGATAATGCGTAACGTTTTGACATGGTCTATGCAAGAGCATTGCGTTCAGGACCTTGCATGTCAGTCGTTAGGTGTTTGGATAAGGCTTATTTCAGGTTTATTTACTAGTTCGAAGTTTATTCTAAGCTTCCTTATTAAAATAATTGCCAGCCAGCTTAAAACTCTACATCACCATCGTTTCAAGCTCACTGAACTGTGAGAAGTGCTCCATTTGGTCTGGAAACTACATGCAAATGTTCTACAGTATATTTCTCGCTCATTAAAAATTTACCAATTTTTCTTTTGCCATTCGAACAAATGTACCACTGTGCGCTGTTGTGCTCCATTAGTAGTACAGCGAATAGTTAGAGCAATGGTGGTGGTGGTAGTTGACGACTTTATATTCTCACAATCATTGAAAATCGATATACAATATTTCCGTTTGTCAACCTCGTGCTAGAGTGGCCAATAAACAATCCAACGCCCGCTGCCTCATAGCGCCCTCCCCACCCAGCTGTGACGGGCTCTACCAACCTTCTCCATTGCTTAACATCCACAGACCGCCGGGCGATGCAAATGCATCTTTCTTTGTTTCATTAGGTTTTGGTGGAGCTTTCAATTTCAGTTGTTGACAATCGCCATTCAGGTGTTGAATAGTTCAGATGTCGCCGCACCAACTTCGGCTATTGTAGAATTAAAAAACAAGAATAAAGAACAAGTTAAAATTTGGCTCGCGAACTGTTTGTATAGATGCGGTTGGTGGCGCTGCTAGGGCCGCCTTTATCTTTGGAACCAGCAGACATAAATCGTGCACATTTTGATCGATTAGATTAGAGACTTGATTTTGTTGTTATCAACCACAATACAAAAAATACAAAGTCTCTTTTTCTGTACTTTTCGGAAGGTGGCCTCCGGCCCCCATTTCACAGCGGAGTTGAGGCGGTGAGTTTGCTGTCGTCTGACATTGGGTGAGTGGTGCTCGAAATGCAAAAAAAATTGGCCATTACTAACAAGTTTGTGGCGCTAGCATGAGGTTTGCGATTTCGGTGCTAAATATTTATGCGTAAACGTGATATCATACCACCAAAATAAGCGAAACGCTAAACTTTAAAAAAAAAAACACACACACACAAAATAAAACTTAGAAATTCAACAGTTAAACAAAAAAAACATTAAATTCGTTCCAATACAACGCAAAAGAAATCAACGGGTTGATGTCATTGTATCGGGCCGCTCGTCGTTCACTACCATAGTTGGCCATGTAAATATCGTTCAGTGTAACGAGCAAACAAACAAATCCAAAAGAAATTGGAAAACGCCAAAGCGTCACAACTTCCTGAAAAGCCATTCCTGTTCGACGATTGTATAACCGCGTGCATGTCGCTCTAATTGCGCCAAATGGCAGGAGGCAACCCCAAGACTTGGTCCCTTGTAATTGTTATCACTAAACAGGGAGTTCGTGTGTCCGTGCAGCTGTCAAGGTACCCAAAACAATACAATAATTCTCAATTTGTCCATACATGTTGTTTGTTTTTTATCTCAAGTGCGTGTTTTCTTTTACTACGAATATTTATTTATGCGTGTAATAAAACAATATGCGCGCAATCACAGCCTTCACAAAAAACACAACAGCACTGACGATTTCTCGTTCTTTCTCTCTGTCTCTCACTCCCTGCCGTTCCCTACGCTCTTTCAATGTTTTTTTTTGAAAACGTAACATATGTCAATGTGTAGGTGTCTCTCACTGTCTCTCTATTTCGCGTTCGTTCTCTCTAGTGCCAATTCTGCTGCGAAATGTTGCCACTTGGTTGCTATTTGTGAAAACAAATGGAAACATCAGATATGCTGTGGGATAATGCGACGAGGTAACTTTCGTGAGGTCGAAACTTGAATATGGTTCCATTGTTTGGACGCCGTTTTATGCAACTAATTGTTATCGTGTTAACAGATTGCAAAAAAAAAATTATAAAATTTGCCTTATTTTCTGTGCCCTTTTCTAGCCCTAATCCATCGTATGAAGCTAGATGCAGGCTGATACATCTTGAAACTTTAGTTAATCGCCGTTCAAAGTGTCTCAAGTGTCCTAAAGGGTGGTTAAATGTTAAGGGCCGATGTTGATTTTGAATGAAACACAAATTATTTAGGAAATTATTGTCATTTCTTTTTATTATGATAATATTGGTAAGGTTCAATTATGTATGGAACAAAATATCGACCAAATGACCGCCGCGACCTCGGCGGCACATCCCCATCCGATGGTCCAAATTTTCGATGACGCTGAGGCATAATTAAGGTTATATGCCGTTAATGTGTCGAATTATCTCATCCTTTAGCTCTTGAATTGTTGCTGGCTTATCGATGTACACCTTTTCTTTCAAATAACCCCAAAGAAAGAAGTCCAACGGTGTCAAATCACATAATCTTGGCGGCCAATTAACTTCGCCACGACGTGAGATAACATGGCCATTGAATTTGTCGCGCACAAAAGCCATTGATTCGTTAGCTGTGTGGCAAGTGGCACCGTCCTGTTGAAACCACATATCGACCACATCCGTATCTTACAGTTCGGGCCATAAAAAGTTCGTTATCATCTCACGATAGCGAACACCATTTACATTAACTACCTGACTGGCCTCATTTTGGAAAAAATACGGCCCGATGATGCTTCCAGCCCATAAACCGCAACAAGCAGTCACTCTTTGTGGGTGCATTGTTTTTTCGACAATTACTCTTAGATTATCATTCGCCCAAATGCGGCAATTTTGCTTATTGACGAATCCACTGCGGTGAAAATGTGCCTTACCACTGAAGATGATTTTCTTCGAAAATTATTCATCCACTGTTGCCATTTCTTACCACCATTCTGACCATTGTTGACGTTTATATCTTTCCTTGGTTCTAATTGAGTTAGTCTAAAATTGAGAAATATCAAATGAAATTCAGAAAAAAAACTTAACATTTAAGTGTGGTTCACATTCAACATCGGCCCTTAAAAGTTAACCACCCTTTATATTGTTTTTATACATCATCAGTGGTCTTTTAGACCACTTTAGACCTTGTTGGATTTAATACACCTGTTAGGCGTCTAAGGTATAATTAATATTTTTATGTTCCTCTTCTAGCACTAATTACTCCTAACATGAGCCTCTTGTGAGAACTTTTAGAGATTTTAATGAAATTAACTTAAATTATGATTTAGATTTCTCATTTGCACTGAATAAATTTAATGGTATATTAGATATAATATATTTTTAGAATGGCTTGTCTGAAAGGATTGTAATTTATAGACGTAAATAAATAAATAAAAATAAAGTACATTGCCCTTTTGACTCTATAAACCAGGTCAAATATCACATGTGGATTTTTCTATATGATGTCAGCTATGGCTTTTTCTATTTTCAAGTTAAGGAATCTCGGTTTATCTTAGCTGCTTTTCCCTTCAACGTTGACTTGAGAAATTGTCTGCAATATACGATATATTAAGTTTCGTAGATTTTGCCCCAGATACGAAATTTTCGTTATTTGGTGTGGGTAAAGCGTCCTTCGTTATATTTTATTATAGGATACATTTTAATATCCACGGCATTGTTAGCAATCGCCGATGAATTCATATTTCAAATGCTTGTAGCAGTTTAACATCTGAAGCTTTTAAAGTCCACACTTTCACGGAATATAGCAAATCTGAGCATAGTAGAGTTTACTGAATCTTTAATATCTTTCAATATTTATATCATGACTAGTTGGAAGTTTTTTATATACACGCCATTGTTAGCACTCGTCGATGGATCCTCATTTCAAATGCTTCTAGCCGATTAACATCTGGGGCTTTTAAAGTCTATACTTCCACGGAATATAGCGATACTGACCATGAATTTTATTTTAGAACTTTTTTTAAAACCAAAGACAAACTTCTTTTGCCATCTCTATGCGAAATATAATTTCTTTCGTGACGTCCCATTTCTCATATAGTAGAAAGTCAAAATATTTGAAACTCTTTGCTCCTTCGACACATGAGTTGTGTATTTTGAATAGCGTCTCGTCGGGGGACGTACAGGAACAACAATTTACTATCCATTTAGTGTCTTTCACACTAAGCAAACATGTATTTATTATAAATCTAAGTGATACAATCTTCGTACAATAACGTCAGATACAAAATATCGCATTTCGAGTAAAATGTCTTGAAGTTTTCAATGTAAAAGTAAAATTATCGTTAAATTCTGTCAGTCCGAATTTTGTTTAACCACCTCCGTGAATCTTCGTTAAATCAGATTAAAAATCTTCCAAATATTAATTCTCTTGAGTAAGCTTAGAAATAGTCTCATTTCTCACAGGCCATTGAACGAGGTTCTCATTTTCACCTAACTCAAGATTGTATTTCAAGTGATTTTAGATATTACTAAAAAAAATCTTAGTGGCAACACTGCTACAAATTCTCTCAGAGGGGAACAGCTGTTTTCTGGTTTCACTGATTTCTCCTTCTTTTTCCGCCTATCTGTCTTCTATGGCTGGGCATTGCGGTAATATTTGGTATGTGTTAATATTTATATGTTCCGCTCGGGTTGGTTTCGTTTCGTGCAAATTCTCTGGCCTTCTCGCACCTCTCTCTCCCTCTCTCTCGGACTCGGCACTTTTTGTGAGTAAAGGAGGGGGTCTGCTATTTGGCGCCGCAAGTTCTCCTTCTCATGTTGTTGGTGGTGGCCTATCATTGTTGCTTCGTTCGGCATGCCTCTGGCACTCTCTGACTCTGCCGCTCAAATCTCTCGCTCTCCGCATGAGAGTGTGTTTAAAAGTCATTTTTATTATTAGTTATGACCTCATCATCGATTATTTTGTGGTTGATTCTTATTGAAACGAGTCCCTCCTGTTTTTTTTTTTGCACAAGCCAAACAGCAACAGCGGTAACAACAACCAACAAATTTTATAACAGCAACACAGCAACAACAACAGCAGCATCAAGCAAGCCAGCGTCAACAACAACAGCAAAAATTACACTAGATTCCCGAGCTCTATAAAGTGTTGTCTTCTCATTCAATTAAGAGACACTGCATGCATGCCATACCTTTGGTTCTTTGCCTCTTCCACATACCGACACATACCTAGTGTTAATTGTTGTGTACACAATAATCGCATATACCGTGTGCTGCGAAAGTTTCGAAAGACTTGCATTTAAAAAACGTAAACGCAAATGCACAGAGTTCTCGCTGGGTTATTGATCTTCGTGATAACGTGGGTGAACCTACAATGTAGAAGAGTTTGTCAACGAACATGTTAGCTATTAATTTTGAAGATCCTGTGATAGGAGAGCCCAGTTGTACTAGTGCGCCATCAGGCTCAGACTTGGTCTATAGGATCAGCGTGAACTTCAAATCTAAATAAATAGTCTTTGCAAGTCATTACCTATCACTTCCTTGGTATTTATGCTGAATGCACCGCCTATCGACGCTAAGTTAGCTAGCCCAACAGGTCGCCGCCCACAAAAAAGTGGATGTTGATTTGTTCCGCCACAAAATAGTAATCGGGGTTTTCTATTCATAAGTAGCAATTTGAGATTATATTAGGAACTCTGTGCTTATGACATAGAACTTAATTGTCTTCCATTTTTACCCCGTTCTAGGTAAAGTCTGATTCGAAGAAGAATCGGATTCTATAGTCTGCGAATGCTGGGCATTGGTCCTCCCCGCATGCCCTACAGAGGTTGTCGTCTACTATTCTTTTTCTATTTAGATGCGTCTGTAAGCCTAGGTTTCCCAACTAATCTCCGTTTTGCTTTAGGTCAACAATGTTCTAGTCCTCCCTCGTCCGGGTCGCCCCACAGAATATTCATTGTCATCTTAACGATTTCACTATTCCGTAGGATGGTGGGGGCGTTCTTTGTTCTTCTTCTCAACTTCTTTGGCTAACGTTCGTTGTTAAGCTAACGAAGGCTAAGGCATTTGTCCTCACGTTTTACATTTTATAAGATCTCATTATGGCTTGGTAGGCGGAATTAATGTTCAGTTTCCGGGTTTTTGATGTAGTCTAAGTCCCGCCCTTTCCCCAAGCTTCGAGTTATCTGTTAAACAGTAAATTCTAGCGTTTATCTGCTGGTTTCATCAATCCAAGATTATCTGTCCGGCATCAAGATTTCACAATTGGCAACTTTTGTCGTCTCTGGTATCCGATCACTAACTACTGTCGTGATCGCCATCGATACATTCGCCCATCACTTTAAGCCTCATTGTCGCGAGGGCCGACAATGAGGCTTTAATAAAAGTCTAAAACAGGCAATGGTATGGAGAACAGCGATCCGAATCTTCAAACTATTGGAGTATTAGGATAAGATACGTTTCATAATGTACCATTATCAGTGTTTTAAAAACCAACCCGTTTTTAACTAAAACCTGAAAATCAAAGTTTTATTTAGCTTTAAAAATATCAAGGGCTAAATAGCGAACAACAGCTAAATCTTAAAAACCGTACACATTTTAAAAACAAAGCTTAAGATGGATGCAGCTTTCCAAATAAACAGTTGACGAAAGACATTTAACTAAAGAAAAAGCAAATAGCTTAACAAACCCACAGCTAAAAGAAATTTATAACTGAACAACTCGTAGCCAAAAAGATTTCTTTCTTACGGTTTGTTGTGGTTCGATGTCTCTACTTTCCCTTAGTACTGCTATGCTTATAGATTTTGCTACCGATATTGATTAGGAACCCACCCGGAATCGCTTGATTAGCTTTTGCAATTAGCCATGCGTAAGCACCATAAAGGAGCTCGGGCAGAATAAACCTGCGACTTAGCATTATACTCATTCGTCTAGAGATGCTCATTGCTTAGCCCAAAGTAGTATCTATTTGTAATCTCGATCTGTCTTTCATTTCCGAGGCCGGTGGTATTCTTCGTATTAATATTTGACTCGAAAAAGATGAACTCGTTTACCATCTTGACATTATAAGTGCTGGCTTCCGCCAAATGATCACCATTCATTCGTCGAGTAATTTCATAAGCAATTGCAAGAAAACGATTTATCAGACCTAAATTCGCTGATCTTTTCTAATTTTTAGAACAGCAGCAGTAGAATCTCGATTTTCCGATGACGCCGACATTTCGTAGTGCACAATTTTTCCACATTTATTCTACTTTATAACTAGAGTATGTTTGCTCTAAATCTTATCTGTTGGTTACATTTTCTACACCCGTAAAGTGAATTACGTGATTGGCTTTAAGTCAGTAATAATCGAATTATTTTATTTTTCATTGGACGGTCCGTTTTTTAATTTAATGAAATTGAAGTTATCATTACCAATAACTGGTTACAACAACAACATTTTGCAAAACTATTGATTGTTACAACCACCAATTGTGGCAACTAAATACACTTTTCGCGTTTCATTGGTGAATATGTACCTCATTACTGAAGATGATTTTCTTCGAAAATTGATTTTCATTTTCATAATAAGCCTGAATAACTTTAACGCGTTCCTCGCTTATATATCTTTCCATGGTTCAAATGGGGAAGGCTTAAATTGAGAAATATCAAATGAAATGCAGAAAAAACTTGACGTATAGGTGTGGTCAACGTTCAACATCGGCCCTTAAAATTTAACCACCCTTTATAAAGGCTATTACAAAATACCTCTTTTTGTAGTGTATTTTTATCTCTTGGTGGCGGTCCCTGCATTGGTAGATTGCGAAAAGGTTTTTAGCTTAAAAGGCATTTAAGATAGCCCTTCTCTTTAAGTGCTATTAGCATTGGTATAGAGCATAGAGTTTGTACAAAGCAAATTTTGACATTTTGTTTTCAGGAAATTTTAGTTCCAGATCCTCCATTAACCTGATTTTTTCGGTAGTTCCTGTAGTGCCATCTCTGAGGAACTTCCATCAATAGCGTTGCACAGTCAGTTTGTGTCCTGGCTAATAGTGGTGCATTTAAAATGTTATGTGCTATTATCGAACGCTCTGGTATCATGGATGGCTTTTTATTTTAATCCACATACCCCTGCAAAATTATGCTTAGTAAAAAATTCCAAAGTCTGAATTGGGAATCGAACCTACAACCCCGCGGCAGCAAGACCAGCTTTCTATCACTTGGCTTTTGAGGAACTTATCGTAATCACATATTTCGGTCTTCAGATTCATATTTTCTGAGTACTTCAGGTAAACTCTGGCAGCATTAGTTTTTTTTACCAGTTTTTTAGTACCGAAAATACAACCGACCTGCATAAACTTCCACAATGCCACCCATACTCGGCGCTCCGTATGTATGCCTCGATGCACACTTATCGTGTTTGTTTACTTTTCAACCAGTAAATATTTTTCTAAACTTTGTCAGATTCAAATAAATGGAATTATTTTCAAAACTGCAGAAAAGGCTCGCATGCTCGCTCTCCTCCTCTTACCCTGTGCGCGCACACTGGGCGCGCTGATAATGTCGGAAGACCGGATGTTGGTGGTCGATGGTCTGGTTGTTTCACAAAACGTTTGCATAAAAATACTGCGTTGTTTGGATTTCTGTTAATTTTTTTTTCTTCTTTTTAATATTTTATTTTGCAAACATTTACATCTTACGGAATAGTAAAATTCCACGCACATCATCTACTTATAGAGGCTTTTGTTAAGATACCACTTTCGAATTCCGCATTCGATTGAAAATATTTATGACAACATTCAGTGGAGCCAACCACACGATTATCATTCATTCATGTTTTTTTTTATATGGATTAGATAAAAATCGTTAAGATGATTATGTCATACAATGGATGTGTTGTTTTAGATATTTTTTATTTAATAAATTTATGCTATATCATGGCGTTTGGTGAGCAATTTGCATAATGAATGATAGGTACTCTGATATTAGCGCTAAGATAGTACAAAGCAACAACAAAATTATTAAACTGAAACCATGTTAAGATACAAAGCATTTGCCGATTTACATTCGAGCAAGAAAAAAAACGACACCACACACTTTTGCCATGTTTGTTTGGGCATCGATGGCACTGAGACTATCTCAAGTTGAACATAGACAAGATTTAGTCCACCTACACTCCGCCGGCCGTTATTGTCGTCATTATCATCCGTCAAAACAGGGGCAACTATCACATACCATAAAACAAAAACATCAACAAAAAACTGATCGAATCTAGTGAAACATGTGTACCCAATCACACGCCAGGTACGATTATACCGGATACAAGGGATACATACACGCATAAGGTGGTGAGCTAACAGATGTTGCAACAGCAACTAATATGATTTTATACGTGAAATGAGGCAGAAGTCTTAATTATGCCGCTGTTTGTAGAATTTCCCAGTTTAAGCCCTCACTGTCAAGACACATCCAAATTTCTAAGAGACATGCATTCTTTCAATGCATGCTCCGGAACGTAGTCCTTTCACTCCTCTTTGCACAAGATATGATACATACTTTTTCGTTTGTTAATTTTTGTTCTTCGATTATATAGTATACAAAATGGAATTTTTTTACACTAAGTTTGAAAAATAATGTCTCTTATAATGATCCCCGTTTTCAGCCTCACAATGATGGGCTCGTTTTAGAGTATTTTCCATAACATCTTTTAAAATTTGTGGCTGTAGCGTTCGAATTTCTGCAACAATGTTGGCCTTGAGTTGAAGTATTGTCTCGGGCTTGTTCACATAAATTCGCTCTTTCAAATAACCCCAATGAAAATTGTCGGGTGCTGGCAAATCTGGCGATCGCGCTGGCCAAATAAATTCCGAATTTCTGGAAATTATTGGCTCTCTAAAAATTTGACTTAAAAGTGTCATTGTGGCTCGGGCAGTGTGGGTAGTGGCTCCGTCTTGCTGAAACCTCATCTCAGGTCTGCTTTCAAGAGCAGGACGTTAAAAAATGTATCATAAATCGATACCGCTCTCCATTTACAGTTACAGCACTTCCATCTTCATCCTCGAAGAAGTAAGGCCAAATGATATTTGCAGATGTGATCCCACACCTTACTGTACACCTAATGGGGTGCAATTGGCGTTGATGAATGGCTCTTGAATTTTCAGAACCCCAGAACCTACAGGTCTGCTTATTAACAAAGCCCTTCAAATGAAAATGACCTTCATCACTCATGCATTTGCGTTAAAATAATTGATCGCTGATTTAAATAATATTCTATTATTCTGGGTCTTTGTTCAGTTGTGAATCTCTCCGCATTTCCAACAAAAGTTTTTAAACACCAATCATAGAATTTCTAGAGACTTCGGATCTGCAATGGACTAAATCCTCTGTCCTGTGAGATATTGCAGGGCGAAACCAACTCAAAAGTGTTCAATACTTCCCAAAAAAAATTTACAGTACCCTATCTTACGAGGGCAGATCAATAATTGTGTGACTTTTCGGAAAAAAGTTTTTTTTGGGAAATAAAATAATTTTTCAACGTAATCGCTTATTAGCTCTAATTGATCGCTGATTTAAATACTCGTAATATTCTATTATTCTGGTTCTTTGTTCAGTTGTGAATTTCTCCGCATTTCCAACAAAAGTTTTTAAACACCAATCATAGAATTTCTAGAGACTTCGGATCTGCAATGGACTAAACCCTCTGTCCTGTGAGATATTCAGGGCGAAACCAACTCAAGTGTTCAATACTACCCAAAAATACTCAGTTCCTTATCTTACGAGGACAGATCAATAATTCTGTGACTTTTCGAAAAAAAAAACACTTTTTTTTGAAAAAAAAAAATATTTTTCAACATAATCTCCTTTAAGCTCAATACACTTAGTCCATCGTTTCTCTATTTGTTGTATCCCTTCCTAAAAAATAGGACTTTTCGACATCCATAAAATAGGCATTTGGTTGATCAATAATTTCATCGTTGAATCATTTTCCACTGAGCCATTTCTTTAGGTATGGAAAGAGGAATTAGTTGCTGGGTCCTAAATCCGGGGAATATGGCGGATGAGGTACCAATTTGTAAACCAATTAATGCAATTTTGACATTGAGAAAAAAATAACTTTCTTCTTGGCCATCTGGGGTAGTTTTTTTTTAAATCCTCGTTAACTCGGTCCAATAAGCTGGCATAATATTGACCGTTTATTGTTTTTTCCTTTTTAAAGGTTATCGAAGTGCGCTTGCATCCCTAAAAACTGTTGCCATCACCTTATTGGCCGCTAAAGTCATTTTGGCCTTCTTCGAAACCGGTTCACCCGAGAAAACCCATAGTTTAGACTGCTCCTTGGTCTCCGGAGTGTTGTAATAAATCCATGTTTCATTCACAGTAACAAACGTCGCTAAAACTCATTCGAATAGCGGTTAAACAGCTCGAAACAATCCTTCGATGTTGTCACACGATTACGTTTATGGTCAATTGAGAGCAAACGCGGCACCCATCTTGCAGACAACATTCTTAATCCAACTGATCATGTAAAATCGAAACCACACTGCCATATGAAATGTGTATAGCATCAACAATCTTACGCACTATTACTCTTCGATCGGCCAACACTGTATCGTGGATTTTTTAGGCATTTCCGGGTGTATTGACCTAAATTGGACGTACAGAACGTTCAGCGTCATTTGAACTTGTGCGACCACAAAGAAAGTTAGTAAACCACTTTTTTAACCATTGAAATCGATGTTGAAGACTCCCCACAGTATTTATCAAGCTCTTCCTTGGATTGATTAACGGCCGATGTTGATTTTGAATAAAATACAAATTATTTAGGAAATTATTGTCATTTCTTTTTAATATGATAATTTTGGTATGGTTCAATTATGTATGGGACAAAATATCGGCCAAATGGCCGCCGGCGGCACACCTCCCACCGATGGTCCAAATTTTCGATGACGCTGAGACATAATTGAGGTTCTATGCCGGTAATGTGCCGAATTATCTCATCCTTTAGCTCTTGAATTGGTGCTGGCTTATCGACGTACACCTTTTCTTTCAAATAACCCCAAAGAAAGAAGTCCAACGGTGTCAAATCACATGATTTTGGCGGCCAATTAACATCGCCACGACGTGAGATAACACGGCCATTAAATTTGTCTCGCAAAAGAGCCATTGTTTTATTAGCTGTGTGGCAAGTGCACCATCCTGTTGAAACAACATGTCTACATCCATATCTTCCAATTCGGGCCATAAAAAGTACGTTATCATCTCACGATAGCGAACACCATTCAGAGTTACTGCCTGAAGGGCCTCATTTTGGAAAGAAATACGGCCGCCAGCCCATAAACCGCACCAAACAGTCACTCTTTGTGGGTGCATTGTTTTTTCGACAATCACTCTTGGATTATCATTCGCACAAATGGGGCAAGTCTGCTTATTGACGAATCAACTGTGGTGAAAATGTGCCTAACTTTAACGCTTTGCTCGCTTGTGTAAATTTCCATGGGTTAAATTCAGTTAGTCTGAAATTGAGAAATATCAAATGAAATGCAGAAAAAAACTTGACGTTTAGGTGTGGTTTACATTCAACATCGGCCCTTAAAGTTTAATCATCTTTTATTTCTTGAACAGCTGATAACAAAAACTAGATAACGGAACTCTCTTAAAATTTGACAGAAGTCTATTAACAGACGTGTATTTGATGGGAGCAGTGTTACATTTCATATAACTACGAGGGAAGTCGGAAAACGCACGGAATTATTGATATGCCCTCGTATGTCTTGAACTGTTGTTTAACTAAATGACAGAACTCTTAAAATTTGCAGTAGTATATTACTTGGTACTACGAGGAAAGTTGGGAAAGTTACGCAATTATGGATATGCCCTCGTATATCTTGAACTCTCTTTAAATTTGACAGTAGTCTATTAACAGATGATACTTGATGGGAGCAGTGTTGCATTTCATATAACTAAGAGGGAAGTCGGAAAACGCACGGAATTATTGATATGCCCTCGTATGTCTTGAACAGCTGTTAAACTAAATGACGGAACTCTTTTTAAATTTGACAGTAGTCTATTAACAGATGGTACTTGATGGTAGCAGTGTTGCATTTCATATAACTACGGGGAAGTTTGAAAAGTCACGGAATTATTGATAGGCCCACGTACCCTGTACCACAGAGTGCTGGTGGGTATACAAATTTTGTACCTTTCCGGCTCAAAAAGTACCTTTTTAATCCTTTTTTGTACAAATTTATCAACCCTGCTACCAACCACAAACAACTTGACAACAGCTGGTTGTGATTAATTGTGACTGTGTTGCCAGATTGCAATGCCTACATGCAGTTCGATTTTGTGCATTTACGTCAGAGTTAATGCACTTTGGGAGGAGATAATGCACGAGTTAATTTCATTGTGTTTGTTAATGCACATTTACGCTGTCGTCAGTCTGTGCTATAACTACACTTATTCCGGTCAGTTAATGCGATCCAATGATTGGTTTTTGTAGCATTTATATTATTTCTAGATAATCTTTTACAACACCAACAAGCAGAAACGATTTGCTCTACACTCTGAAATTCATTCTCCCCAAGTTGGGACCCCAGTTGGTTTACTCTCAACACCTAGCCTAATCAGCATTGATAAGAATATAGAGCCTCCGGGAGCTACTCAATATATTTGCTGTCTATCATCATCCTAATCCTAATGCCTAAAAGTCTGTTTAGTTCTCAAATTTCTCCAGCACTCACTAAACAAAGCTAGAATCGTTGAAAATCTGGCCTCTCTGACGGCCAGATGATGATATCATGTACGCCAAAGGTCATTCCTCTAACGAAAATTGCTTTCACCAGCGCTCAATTATAGATCGCTAAATCATTACGAATCATTTAGCGAGCGTGGAAGGTGTGAAGACTATAAGCCGATATTTATGTATATGGCTGACTTAATCTGTCTGCCTAGCTGGATGCCTATAATTTTCGTAAGAGTTTTGGACTCCCTTGCACTCTGCACATCTTTTCGGTACAAAAGGCGGACGGCGCGAAACGCAGCAGCTGTGGTACTACTTCGAGAGCGTGTGCGTTGCTGTTTTGTCGATTGCAAAAGCATTGATGATTTCATGTTACATTTGTTGTCGCTGCTGCTCGAAATTTATTGGCCCGCCACGAGAGTATTGGGCGTTCGGTTCGGTGGTACACTAAACCACAAAAACAAAGCAGCCAAGAAAGGCCAAATTGCTGTTCAAACTCTGGCAGCTGCATGTTGGCGTAACTTTCAAGTGTGTGTGTGTGTGTGTGCAAGCGTCTCGCTGTCTGTCTGCCAGATTGCCTGCCCGAACGTCAGAGAGTGTGTTGTGTTGGCCGGCCGCAATGATGCAATTGTTTATTTGTTGTCTGTTTTTGTTTCTAACACTCGGCTGCTCCACGGTATGCGGCAAAGCATTCACCTTTCGCCTCAAAAGGGAACAGACCACAACGGTGGAGGGCAGTAGCACGCATAGCGCATTTTTTAGGTTATACATACTCTAAAACATAGACTTAGACCAGTTGTTTAAGGGCTTGACTAATTGTTTTCGTATTCTCTTATCTTTACAGTGAGGTCCTAGCTGCATGGCGTGCCAAAGCAAGATGCAATATTGTACCTGCCGATCGTACTCAGGAACTGTTTCAGGAGCTGAGCTTTCATCCAAATGACAAACAAAGTAAGTAGGCTTAAGGTCTCTCCTTGAAGTAAGGGAAGTTCAAGTTTTTATTCGCTTACAGTTAGTGACATGCTGCAAACTGCTAAACTGTTGGCCCGCAAGGGCAGCCGCCAATCCCATGGTTTGACATTTGGAGAGTTTTGCGTTCTAGCCGCTGACTTAAAGAGATTCCGGTACGTACAACTAGCTAGGCCATTCCTCAGCTCCCCTCTACCTTATGGTTAATTTTACAGCACTTCGTCCTTTGGTTCTACCTCGCCGGGCTATTGCGACAAAAACCACTTACTAAGCTCGCTTCAGGATGATAAAGCCTTAGGAGCTGCTGATAGTGACGCTGAGAATAAAACGAAAAAGCATGATACCAGTAGCAGCAACAACACCACCAACAACACATCTAGTTTTCCTGGCAGCGAGCTGCGCAACACCAAATCCTTGAGCAGCGTAGACGATTGCCAGAAGAACGACAAACAAAAGTCGGGCGAGAAAACCTCTTGCCCCGTGGAGGTCTTCTTGGGTGGCTCCTGTAATCCCACCACCTGGCGGGCAGATGTTGCCATACCGGCCCTTAAAGAATCGGGCATTTCCTTTTATAATCCGGTAAGTTTTGACTCAAAACCTTCTCTTACATAGAACCCTTCTAATGTTTTTGATTTTTGGGTTCTTCCTTAGCAAGTTTCCGATTGGACGCCAGATCTCATAGAGCTTGAGCATCGTGCTAAGGAGAAAGCGCGAGTGTTATTCTTCGTTATGGATTCAGAAACTCGCGCGTCTGCTGGTGCCATAGAGGCGGCACATATAGCGGGTCAAAACTGCAAGCAGCTGGTGCTGGTCCTGCATCCGTACAGGCCTAATCAAAATATACTCAACGAACATATATCTCAGCAGTAAGTACAGAGCTCTTTCTAGTCTTCACTAAACCACTTAGCTTAGAGGGTTATTAATCGTTCTCTTTCTTTCAATTCAGAGAGTATATTGATCTTACGCGAAATCAATTAATCTTACGCGAACTGGTTACCCGTCGTGGTCTGCCAGTGCTCAATAATATACCCTCAGGTCTGCAGCGTACCAAGGAAATACTAGCCGGTTTTAGAGATCCCCCCTCGAATATAGCTTCAATTTTAGTGTAAGATGAACTCTATTTGGATGATGAATGGTGGTTTATAATTTGATATTTTTGTTTGGTTTCCCTCATATATAGCGTAATACGTGGTGCTTTTGACCGTGTCAATCCCGTGTATGATCTTATCACTGTTGAACAGTGTCAACGTGCTCTCTTGTACTTGGGCTATGCCCAAAGCTTGGTGAACTTGGATAATTTGCAAAAAATCATTGCCGCTCAACGGGAGGCCTTGTACCCGCGCAGTTGTACAGCAACAAACTCCCACGACAACACCTCCTCCTCCTCTTCAACGTGTGCTCAAAACTCCCACAACGTCAAGTACAAAGCTCCCTTGGCGAGCGCCACGGCTTCAGATGATCATATTGATTTCAATCTCTTCTGTGTCATATCGGCCTATTTGTCGGTGCTGCAGCAAGAGATTCATGAAAGCGGTTGCATTTCACCCATAAAGGGTACCAATGTGCCACCACCGCCCGTCTATCTGTCCAATCTGCAGGGTAAGTTGGTTAGCCTTTAACCGAAACCACAAGTTAAGTAATAATATCTTCTGATTTTAGGTGAGGATACATTTGCCATTACCTATTTCAGCAGCAAAAATATATCGCGCACTTCCAGCAACACCAGCGTGCCGAGCAGCGAAGAACGCCTGGCGAATTGCCATGATTTACTGGCGCTTAATCGTGACAGTGGCACCTCCTCACCTCAACCCTCGGAGCCGTTGCGCTCACGCTCTCAAGCCCAATTGGGTAAACCCAAGCAGGTGCTGGTCAATGTGGAGACCATAGAGACCACCGAGGTCACGACCACTCAAACTATACAGCCACAGACGGCGGCATTCTCAGCTCAATCAGCCCTACAGGTGGATACGGCCACTCAGACGGCTGTCAATGAAGAAGAAAGTGACTCCAACGATTCGGTGTTCTCCAGCAGTAGCTCTATAAATTCCATAAACTGTTGCGATCCTTTGTTGGGTTACTCGGTGCCCGATTTTCGTGAAGTGTATTTGGGAGGCAGCTGTTATTTGCGCACCAAATGGCGCCAAGATCTGGCCATACCGTATCTCAAGTCCAAAGGCATTTCCTATCACTTACCTGCTTTGCATGAAAGCTTGAATCCCAGCCAATTGGATTTGCCCGACAAGGTGGCCGACGACGATGACAATAACAAGTCATCGGGGCCGAATTGGCGAGTGCGCAATCGACAGCCTACCGCGGCCGCAGCGAATTTCATGCGCACACGACGGAAATGCCGCACGAATAGCGGCAATAAAACCAACGAAGAAACACTGGAGGAGGTCACCATCGCCGAGGAATCTCTGAGTTGGACCTTGTCGCCAGTACGCACGAATCTCTTCAATCCCTCACTGCTGGACTCAAGTCGAGTCCTACTGTTTGTCATAACCAATGAAACACGCTCTCTGGCACCCATGACATTGGCAGCTCATTGCATTGGCCTCATGTACAATGTGGTATTGGCCGTGCAAATGTTACCCGAGGACTGTGTCATTGGCAATGAAAAGGTGAGTTTAAAATTTTCACTAGACAGACCGAATGGAGTAAGCTTATTATGTTCTTTCCCCAGCTCACCCCTACCGCCATTAAGGATTACAATCGTGGCCGTTCCTATTTAATTGATTTGGCCAAACGTCAAGGCGTACCGGTCTTCAATGATATTAAGGCAGCTCTGGAGTGTACGGTGGAAAAGATACAATCCTACAACTCCCGACGTTATGAATGATGAGCGGCTAAGCTCGGGAAAGGAACCCCTAATATTTTTTAGCCAGCAACTGAATGCGTTTATGCCTCATATTTTTATTAAGCTTTTTGGAATGTGCCTTTTGTTCAATGTTGGTTTTCCTTTCCTACGTTTTTCGCCTCTGTTCAAGCGTTTTCCTTTGTGTATATATTAGTTTAGACCAAGAGATCCCTTAACCCCCCTACCCTCCTACGAGATGCAGCAACTCTATTTTTTTTGTTTCTAGACCCTTAAGTTAAGCTTAATCTGATCATTAGTTTCTTGACGCAATCCCAATCCCTCGCCCCGCCCGCCCCTTAATTGACAGCAATGTATAGTACAGTTTTAGTTAAATTTAGGAAATGCTAATAATGTTTAAGATCAACACATTCAAATTTAATGCATTAACATAAGATGATAAATAAAAAAATAATAAAATGAACAATTAATCCTTAAAGTATGCCTTGGTTTTGTGTGCCTTTTGCTGTAGCCAGAGCTTTGACAAGCCTTCACTTGGTGGCAAATGAAGACCTCCAGTTGTCTCTTTCCCCCAAGAGATCTCTCAGCAAACTATGATAGTTGGAAGAGCACAACAACACAGCAATTTGGGGTATGGGGAAAGCCATAATAATAATTGCTCCGTCTCTCTGGCGGTGTTGTTGGCGGCGCACAGTGGGGTATTTCACCCCAAAATGGAACTTAATTCAGGTAAGCCATTAAATTACCATTTTATTAATATTTTTCGACTCAACTTGAACAAATGTGATATAATAGGTTAAGGACTTGTTTTTTTTTTATTTTTTAGTATACAGTAAGACCTCATTAATTCGATTAATTTATTGCTGACCATAATGTGAATTATGGTAAATTCATATGTTTGGGTAGTTTCGTCTGTTTTTTGAAAAAGAGTACATCGTAATAACAATTTCTTTTTATGTGACAAATAACACAAGGGAACAAGGTATTTGTTGTTTGAAGGTAATTTAAAACGCTGATCCAAATCTGTACTTGGTTTTTCATATCAGCTCGACTTTTCGCGATATACCGTTATGTCCAAAACTAAAACACTTTTACTACAAATGCATATACTGCATTTTCATTAGGCCATTTATTCTCGTTTTCGCTCGAAACTTTTCAAAACGTCTCAACCAATTTTCACACAATTTGTGGTTGTTTTCATTCTCGTTTTGGTTTTTGTTTGACAGTTCATTATTGTTTACAAACAAAGAACAACGTGGTGACTATTAAAATACTGAAATACATATTTTTCTTAAACAAATGGATAAATTAAATTAAGTTTTTTTTCCTTTAGCACGCTTATTTTTACTTTTACTTCATAAAATATCTATTTTACCAAATATGTTTGACGAATGATTAAAAATGTCAGCCTTGAGATGACAAAACCAACGATAAAAAACGATTATTTTGGAGATGACACGCTTTATTTAAGGTGGCATCGCCTGTGCGAAACGTTTTCGTTCCCCTTTCGTACAAAACAAGTCAAAGTGAGACGTTTTCATCACTTGAATTTGTATGGGAAAATGTCTTATTTTGACTTGTTTTGGCCAAACTTTTGAAAACACTTCAAAAGTGCCTAGTGAAAAAAGAGCATTAAATAACTTGAAAACGGTTCACCATATTTTTGGTCACAGTATTCAGATATTACATAAATTAGATTTATTCAATCAGCTATAATTTTCAATTTATTAATTAAAGACAATTGTAAAGAAAAATAAAAATTTTTAATTCAAAAATCGATCGGAATGATTTTAATTCCGTACTTACCATTCCGGTCGGGTTTGTTTTACCTTCTTCAGTTTCCGATCGATTTAGGTAGTTACAAAAATTTTAAAAACCCTGGTTATTCTAATTTGCTATGACAACTCTATACATATCAGAAAACAAAAACCATATGTTTTAAGTTAACAAAATAAACAAACGGAGTTAAGAAAAAACTAGTTCCACAAACATTGTCTAACAATTGTTCCTTTAATTTATAATGGGCTTCCAAAATATTGCACAAAATATTGTTAATTCTATCCAAAGCGCTTCTACAACAACACGATCTCCCTCCACGAATCCTCTAGCTATATCATTGTGGCACTCCATGAACTCGACCAAAATTTTATCTTGAGCACCGATTCTATACTTTCCCCTAGAATATTTGTAAATGAAAATATTGGGAACAAAAAAAATACTCACATTTCTTATTTGTTTTATTTTTGTCAGCCGTTCACAAATAATACAAATTAATTTTACAAAGTTTTTTTTTGATTTTAGTTTATTTCGTTTAAGGCAATTATTTGGCTTGTATTGTTGGCTTAGTACTATTGAAAATATAAAAGATTTATTAAAATAAATGTTAACTAAGCAAAAATTTAACGTTATTAAAGATTACAATTATCTTTATTCAAAAAAAGTACTTTTATCAAAGTTTTTTTTGTTTATGGAACTAAAAATATCAATTCCGATCACATAATCAAAAGTGGTTTCATTCCGACCAAATCTTTCGGAATTATTTTTCTGGAGAAGCAAAATACGGAACCGAAACCACTTTCGATCGGAATTGTGTTCTGTGACATGCCTGATTATAATTTAATTACTCATACGACTCATCGAAAAATTATCTTTTATAACATTTTCTTAAATTATCTGGTTTAGAGGGTTGATTTTTAATGCTTCAGCAACAGTCCGCCATCATATGGGCATCTCAGTGACCCTGGCACCGCTCTTCTACTTTATAGTACGATTATCTTGATGGAAACGTTCTCCTCGTTCTTCACTAAAGTCTCCAAGATTTTCGGGAAAACAATCTAAATGTATGAGTAGATAGTGCACCTTAATGCTCATATTACAACCAAGCTTTTCGAAATGTGACCACATGTTATCCACGTGGTCCAAGTTGTTCTCATCCTTCTTGCTTTCCAGGAAATTTTGTACTTTTTAAATAAATTCATTCCAAGCATTTCTTTCAATATCTGTCATGGAACTACTAAAGTTTTCATCCTTGATTAACCTTTTGATATGAGGGTCATCTAAAAAGTCAGCGTTCAGTTTCTTACAACTCAAATTTTGGAACTTTGTGCTGATATATCTAAACAATCACTGTCCTTGTTGAGAGCTTTGACAAATTGTTGCATAACCCCTAGCTTGATGTGGAGAGGTGGTAGGTAGTATTATGCGATTCCTAGACACAAGAGGTTCATTAACTATATTCAGATATCCTGGAACCATAGCTTCCCTAGAAGGCCAGTCTTTTTAACTCCAGTTAGGATAAATCAATTAAAAATAATAAAATAAATAAATTAGACCGGTTTGTTTTGTTAATTCCTGTTATGTCTACAACGCAAAAATAACAATCATCATGATGATTAGAAGGTTCCCGCCAGATCATTGGTGTTGAAATGGGTCCGTTTCTTGTTTGCCCACAACCTTAAATACTCTAAACAGTTGTAACATACAGTATTAGGAATCCAGTATAAGTACTTGTCACGGGTTTCCATGGTAAATCCAAAGTAGTGAAAATACTCTTGTTTAATGCACTCCGACACTCTTTTTCCTTTTTTTTTATAAATGTAGGTTTTGCAACTTTACTTAAAAGTAATAGGTTTTGACACTTTTTTCCATTTGCATTTATTATGATTTTTAAAAA
Source organism: Hydrotaea diabolus (assembly GCA_963513945.1). Lineage (NCBI taxonomy): Eukaryota > Metazoa > Arthropoda > Insecta > Diptera > Muscidae > Hydrotaea > Hydrotaea diabolus. The sequence continues at coordinate 57,399,105 of OY740717.1, read as the reverse complement.
TACAAAATTTTAATTTTTTTATGTAGAATCAAAAAAAAGCAAAAAATCTGATATCACCGAACTTAGCATAATTCATTCAATTTTCAACTTTGAGCGTGAAGGAAATTTAAATATGTAATTTTTTTTAATACAATAGCCTCATTCATTTTTTTTGATCATATTAAAAATATTTCCAAGGTAACAACTACATCTTTAAAAAAAACACAATTTAAAAATCTGCTTATGAATAGAAATTTATGATTTTTTTAACTTTAAGTTTTTGGAAAAAAGTCGAAAATACGATTTGTACATTAAAAATGTTCCCCACTAATTGCGACATCCAGAAGTTCAAGACAAGTGTCAATAAACATTATTCCCTCTTTCCCCCCTCCGATCCTTTACTTTCCACTCGCCAACGCAATGCACCGCATGTATAGGGGGCATCCCCTGAGTGTTGGTTATTAAAAAAAAAATAGTAAAAAATTGCTATAGAAATCCCAACAACACACAAAAAGTTCAACTTTGTTCCCTTGTGTTATTGTTTACAGTAAAAAAAATTGAAAAAAAAATTAAAAATTAAATTATTATTAACACTTCGCATTTTTAAAAACCAAAAATACTTAGTTATTTATTTTTTAATAATTTTTTTTTGCATAAAATTTTTATATACAGAAAGTACATCTAAAAACGAACATAAAAAATTAAATGCTGTAGTTTGCAAGAATTTCAAGATATTTTTCCAGGAAATACAGAAGTATCGATTATTTTTTTTTCTGCAAAAAAATCAGTCCACTCTTAACGAAACGCGTAATGAAAAATAAATTCAACACCGAGAAATAATGTCTACTCCTCAGAAACTACAAAAAAATATATCACTAATACATATAGCGAGCTTTATCGCACAGGTGATAAAACAGCTAAAGCTTAATAGCCTAAACAGACGACAGCGTTAATGCGCATTAAAAATCCACTAATGCAAATTAAAATTTGATGGTAACATTGTACGAGTAAACAACTGTTGGTCAACTTTTTTTTGCTGGAATTTACTTCGATATAAAAAGGATAAAAGACAGAATTTACGATTACCCGCTGTGCTGTTGGCGAAAAATAGCAATTTATTTGATACTTTTTGACTTTGAAAAGTACCTTGGTACTTCCGAAAATAATTTTTATACTTTTTTCAGTATACTTTATAAAAGTACTATAAAAAGCGCCCAACAAAAAATTCATTGAATAAAATTGAAATAGAAACCTCGCAAATGTACCTATATATGGGGGCTACATGAAAACGTGAACCGATATTTTCCAATATTACCGAGATTGATAATATATCTTCCATATTGCACTATACTAAATTTGACAAAAATCGAATGGTTAATGTTGCTAGTTGAATGGCAAGACCTCAACTCTGGAGCGACCTTTGCATGGGTGCATATTGCATGGGGCGATATGATCCAAGGCACTATGCAATGGTTTTACCGACAGGAAACGAATCGGAGAGAACCTTTGTGCAGTGCTATCCCAAACCATGGACTATTAGAGACTCGTCACGTTCTGTACAAAACTTGGTCAGAGTTAAATGTAATATGTGGTTTTTTTAGCTGCGGATTTTGGGCTGAAACTGGAAAGGCCTTAGTATGCTGTAACAGCATGACCCTATATTGACAAGTTTTAATAGGGTTCGCTCTATGGAATCAGATAGTGGTTCTGACTCGATTCGGGTCTATCTCCTTGTATTTTGGGGTAACAAACATCAGCATTATACCATAATTTCCTTTACCACAGAGTGGTAATAGTGGTATAAAAATGCGGTTCCGGCTCGAAAAGTACGTTTTTAATACCAATTCGTCAACAACATTTATCATCCCTTCTACCAACCATAAACAATTTGACAACAGCTGATTTGGTTTGTGAAAATCGTGGCACTGTTGCCAGATTGTAATACCTTAATGCAGTTTCATTTTGTGTATTTACGTCAGAGTTAATGCAGTTTGCACGAGTTAATCTGCATTAAGTCTGTTAATGCACATTAACGCTGTCCTCTGTTTAGGCTGTAACGCAACATATTCTGATGTGAATTATATAGTATGTAGTACAAGGAAAATTCAGTTCGGATTACTGGATAATTCGGATTAGCGAATTTCGGATTACCGAGGTCTTTTTTTTCAATTAATCACCCTTATTCTGATTGTCGTCGTCAAGACAAAACAACGACATCTTGCGACGACTGTTGATACTTGGTATTCGCGTAGTCGTTTTTCGATAACTATTGACAACTATTGACACAACTCGGTATTCTCTAAATGATATTGACGTTGTTATTGAATTGATACGACTCTGTTTTTGTCGTCGCAGTTTTTGGTAACGACTAAGAAGTTTGCTGTTAAAATAAAAAAAAAACCAAAAGCAAAAGTAAAAGTGCAAATATGAAAATTACAAATAATGAACAGTTCCAAAAACTTGTTGAAGAGTTGGAGAAAAATCCATCCTTAGCAAAAGGTTTCAAAAGAGGAACAGTGCCAACAAATTTTAACCAGCAATGGGAGAACATTGCAAGTGTTTTGAATGCTTCCGGACCACCGAGTAGAGATGGTGATGGCTGGCAGAAGGTTACTAACTTATATCCCTGGTTTTTTGTAGATTAATAAAATTAAATATTTTCGTTAAGGTTTGGAGAGACTTAAAGTTCGAAGTCAAAAGGAAAATGGTTGAAAACAAATCGGAGATGAAAGCAACAGGTGGCGGTGTAAATAAATATATTACACTGAGCCCGTTTAGAAGAAGCTGTTGCAAACCTGCTGCAGTTTCAAAAACAGATAAATCCTGAAGCTCATGGTGTTGCAGCAAGTTATGAGGAACTTGTCACTGAAGTGCTCGGTGTTGACCCAGTTATAGAGATGGAAACAACTGTTCACTCTGAAGAAATTTTACTGGAACAGGAGGAGCCTTCAACATCAAGGAACGGGAGCAGTTCAAGAGCCAATGAAAATTAATTAAACCTTAAACTTACTTGTTGTCTGGTAGTTTCATGACATCAGACCTATATCGCAGTGTCTTTCTCTGTAAAATAAGTTTCTTTTTATTTTCTTCATCACTTGAATCAGAGTTTGAATCAGAAACAAAAAACATTTTTCAACAATTGGATGAATAGATACAAAATCTGATGCAAAAATGTTAGGTATGTGATTTTTTTTATTGAAGTTATCGATAAACAGTCAACGTCAAGACAATAATGATACGGAATACCAAAAATGCGTTGATGTGATATTATATTGAAACGAAGTGATATTGATATTAAATTGACGACGACGTTGACGACGACAATCAGAATAAGGGTGAATATAGCTTTCAGGTACCTAATTTAATAAAGCGAAGTTATTCCTTGCGAACATTTAAGGCGATCTCAAAAATCGAATTACTGTTTTGGATTTATAAGAGTTATGCACCAAATTGGTAAAATTTTTATTTAAAATATTTTAAAAGGAAACGTCTCAAATTATTAAAATAAAAAATTAAATTTTTAAAAATAAATTAAAAAAAGAAAAAAAAATTAAAAAAGTAATAAGTTTTAATAATTGAAGAGTGTTTCTGTTCGTATGACCCCAGATTCATATAGATCGGCTAATCCTTCCAGCAATACAAAGTTTTCCAAATTTTGGGAAATTTTCAATTCGTGACCATAAAAAAATTTTGCAGAATTCAACAACTTGGCGATAACAAAAATCTATTTACTGTTCTTGATTTGTAAGACTATACGATTATTTCAAAGAATTAAAAAAAATCGTTAACTACAAACATTTTATTTTCTAAAAAACATATGTAAAACTTTACACAAAATAAAACAAGCAAACGGACAGGCCGAACCTTATGCACCCTCCAAAGTCCATACGCTACTAGAGCGCAAGAAAGTAGGTAGGTTTTTTTGGGCCCTTTTCGCCCAAGAATACGTTCCTCTTGTCAGCCAAAATGACGCCATAATTGGATTAGTTCCAAAATTTGCTTTAATTTATGTATGTCTATATTTTATATTAACCCTCACGCAGAGAAAAACGATGGTTACAACATGGTCACGGCAATAATAATATGTTCTCCACAACAAAAGTATGTTCGTCGCGACCATAGCATTGTTAACTGAATTTGTTTTTTACAATAGTATAATTGCTGCAATACTCGACTTAATATTGTTTAAATGTAACAATAGTATTATTGCCAAATTTAAAAATGAAAATATGGTTATAGCTACAATATAAATATGGTTAGTGCGACAAAAGTATTGTGTTTTGTTTATGTTTTTGTGTTTGCGTTTTATGTTAACAATGATATGATTACTGCAATCATACTGTATGATTGTAATTTTTCTTCATTTAAATATGCTTTTTAGAACAAATGTTATTGGTACGGATCTAATGCAATGATAGTACTTTTTTATCGAAATAAAATTTTTTAAACAAGCTGTTTTGATTTTGTTTATCTGAGATATTTTTAATAAAAACGCTTAAAACGTGAAATAAATCACTCCTAATATTTTAAATTTAATGTATTTTTGAATAATTTTCATAATTATAATCTATTGTTGACAACTTAAACCAATTTTAATAAATAATATTGGGGATCAAATCTATTGTTGACAACTCAAACAAATTCTATTAAATAATATTGGGGATCATAGTTTAATTGTGCGTGATCGTACTATGGTTGTTGGGATCATACCATGGTTGCGTGTGCATCATACTATGGTTGTGAGGACCATACTATGGTTGTATATGAAACATACTATGGTTGTGAGGATCATACTATAGTTGTGGAGATCATAGTATGGTTGAGTGTGAATCATACTATGGTTGTGGGGATCTTAGTATGGTTATGTGTGAATCATACTATTGTTGTGACGATCATAGTATGATTGTATTTGAATCTTACTATTGTTGTGAGGACCATAATATTGTTATAGCACAACCATGTACCCAACAATAGTATTATCCTCTTCGAATATTGTCATCACAACCATACTTTTTTTCTGCGTGCTCCAAATATCTAGCAACTATGCCCGTTTTTGAGATATTTAGTGCGTCTCTACTAACTGTACCCATTATAACTCCTTAAATTATGATTTGTCAAACCGAAGTTTTCGCTTAGGAGTTTTCCATTTTTCTCTACACGAAAGAATTGTAGTGTAGAGCAATGTAGAGAAAGCAGCCGTTATTCATTTTAAAAAAATGATTTTAATCATATTTATTAAAATACTCTCAAAAACGACTTCACAACATTTGTTAATGTATTTTTTGTAAATTTTAAAAATTCCTCGACCAAACAATTATCAGAACATTAATTTTCGTTTGTAGGTGGTGAAAAAAGTCTACACTGATCTTATTATCATCCCTGTAACAGTTGCAAATTCCGCCACCTATTCGTTTTAGCACTACCAAACGAAAAATTCTTAGGAAAGCGAGAATTTTGTTAAAGGTGAATACTAGGCTTTAGCAAATACTCAAAAATGTGTACTTTTAACCGAGGAATTTTTAGGCCCTTTAAGGGAAACCTTTTTCTGGGCCGATATCACCAATTTACAATCCAGGGACAAAGATCGCAATATCCAAATCTACCGTTAACAATGTTCTTACGCGATATAAAGAAATAGTGGCAATCGACCGAAAAGCAAGAAGGTTAAAAAATAGGAAATGGAGACCCAGTTTTGCGGGCGAAGGTATTAAGGTCCAATCGTTCGAATCCAGGTCTTTCCGACAATGATCGAGAAAAAAAGCTACGAATCAAGCAAAAATACTATACGAAGAATTAGAATGAAAAACAGCAATCTAAAGCAGAATGGAGAGCTCGCAATCTGAACGAAAAGGTTTTGAGAAAATATAACGGGTTCATTATAATGGATGAGGAAATGTGCTTCAAAAGGTCAACAGTTTTATGGTCGGGGTCAGAAAAGTTGGAAATTCTTATAAAAACTTAAATTGCCTACATCTTCAAACCTAAGCGCCTAATCGACAAAATAGACTTAAATCGTGACCACTTGTTGTCGGAGTCAGAAAAGTTGGAAATTCGTATAAAAACTTAAATTACCCATATCTTATAAACTAAGCGTCTATTCGACAAAAGAGCCTTAATTCGTGACCACTTTTTGTCGGGGTCAAAAAAGTTAGAAATTTTTATAAAGACTTAAATTGCCCATATCTTCTAAACTAAGCGTCTAATCGAAAAAAGAGCCTTAATTCGTGACCACTTGTTGTCGTGTTCAATAAAGTTGGAAATTCTTATAAAAACTTAAATTGCCTGTATCTCCTAAACTAAGCGTCTAATCGACGAAAGAGACTTAATTCGTGACCACTTGTTGTCGGGGTCAGAAAAGTTGGAAATTCTTATAAAAACTTAAATTTCCTGTATCTCCTAAACTAAGCGTCTAATCGACGAAAGAGACTTAATTCGTGACCACTTGTTGTCGGGGTCAAAAAAGTTAGAAATTTTTATAAAGACTTAAATTGCCCATATCTTCTAAACTAAGCGTCTAATCGACAAAAGAGCCTTAATTCGTGACCACTTGTTGTCGTGTTCAATAAAGTTGGAAATTCTTATAAAAACTTAAATTGCCTGTATCTCCTAAACTAAGCGTCTAATCGACGAAAGAGACTTAATTCGTGACCACTTGTTGTCGGGGTCAGAAAAGTTGGAAATTCTTAAAAAAACTTAAATTTCCTGTATCTCCTAAACTAAGCGTCTAATCGACGAAAGAGACTTAATTCGTGACCACTTGTTGTCGGGGTCAGAAAAGTTGGAAATTATTATAAATACTTAAATTGCCTATATCTTCAAACCTAAGCGCCTAATCGACAAAAGAGACTTAATTCGTGACCTCTTGTTGTCGGGGTCAGAAAAGTTGGAAATTATTATAAATACTTAAATTGCCTATATCTTCAAACCTAAGCGCCTAATCGACAAAAGAGACTTAATTCGTGACCTCTTGTTGTCGGGGTCAGAAAAGTTGGAAATTCTTATAAAAACTTAAGTTGTCCATATCTTCTAAACTAAGCGTCTAATCGACAAAAGGGCCTAAATTCGTGAATACTTCGGTGGGCCAAAAGTGACCTTGGGGTTATAAATTTTAATAATCTTTTTGTTTATTATTTTTTTTCTCAGATTATATAATGTGCAAAATGGAATTTTTTTACACTAAGTATGAGAAATATTGTCACTTATGACCCCCGTTTTCAGCTTCACAATGATGGGCTCGTTTTTGATCATTTTCCATAACATCTTTCAGAATTTGCTGTAGCGTTCGAATTTCTGCAACAATGTTGGCCTTTAGTTGAAGGATTATCTCGGGCTTCAAATAGTCGGGCGCTGACAAATCTGGCGATCACGCTGGCCAAAAAATTTTCGAATTTCTGGAAATTATTCGCTCTCCAAAAACTTGGCTTAAAATTGCCATTGTGTCTCGGGTATTATGGACAGTGGCTCCGTCCTGCACATCTCGGGGGTGTTTTCAAGAGCAGGACGTAAAAATTGTTCTATCATAAACCGATCTCCATTTACGGTTACAGCACTTCCATCTTCATTCTCGAAGAAGTAAGGCCCAATTATATTTGGATAGGATTTTCAGAACCTACATTCAAATGAAAATGATCTTCATTACTTTACGTTAAAATAATTGATCGCTAATTTAAATAATAATTTGTATGCTTAATATTGCAATCTAGCGCTTCTTTTAATTTGGATTTACTTAAAATGGTAAGAACTCTTTTATTTGAAATAAAAATTTTATAAAATGAAGTCTTTGTTTAAGAAAATGGGAATTCCGAAGAAGAGGAATAATGGTTCAATCATGAGAAATCGTGGAAAGTCAATTCGCGAAGTAGCAAAATGCTCAGGAAGAATATACTTTGTCCAATATGCTTTATCTAAAAAGCAGACCGGAGAAACTGGCGGTAACCACATAAAACAAGCACAGAAACTAATAGCTGTAATGGCTAAAAAAGACTCGTTCGTCTGGTCTTCTGCTAGCCAAATTACCCGGAAGAATAGCCAGGAAAGTTCCGCTCAGGCGTTAACAAAAAATTAACATGAGATTAGAATTTGCTACAGAACATTTACTGGGTGTGTGGATTAGAATTTGATGAGATTAGAATTTGCTAAAGAACATTTACTGGGCGATACATAATATGTGACGAAACATTTGATGTGGACAACATCTGAGCATCGAATGAGACCGATCTTATGCCCCAAAAGTGTTCTCTCCTAGAGATATGCGCGTTTTATGAAAGTGAAGTCGACGATTCTAAGCGCAAATAGAAAGGGACCTAATCTTTAAAATGGCTCTACTGAACAAAACTGGTTTTTACCCTTAGGTCCCTTTCTATTTTGCGCATCACATATGGAGCGACGAAACAAAATTAATTTGGGTTGGAATGGATTGCCAAAGAAATGTCCGTCGACCTTAAGGAAGAGCATTCCTCGAAAAATTCACGAAGAAGACCGGTTAACATGGTGGAGGCAACATAATGGTTTAGGGATGCTTTTCATAGAATGGTTGGTCCGATTTATCCCATTGAAAACACAATAAGTGCAGATGGATGCAGGGAAATATTGAAAAATGTAATGCTTCCATATGCCAATTGTTTGGCTATTCCAGCAAGATAATACCCGAAAAACAAATCTAGGTTACTTCAGAACTGGTGCTCTCAGAATAGCGTTCGTATTTTAAGCGGGCTAAGACAATCTCCTGACTTAAATCCAATAGGGAACTTGGGGAGCGAATTAAGCAAACGACTCTCAAAAGAAGTTTACAAAAATAAAGATGATTACAGGGAAAAAACAAAAAAAATTGGTACGATCACCATTGGAAACTTGACAAAAGTTGATATCTAGCATGCCCAAAAGAGTAGAGAAAGTTGTACAAAGTAGAGGTGGTTGTACGAGGGTTGCTATATATATTTCTGGCCTAGGCAACACTAAGTTTTGCCTGGGGCCATCTGACATTTCCATTGGAAAGTTTGAAATTTTTTAGCCTAAACGTACTCAGAACGTTTTTACGTACGACCATCATTTGTGTTGTTTACAGTGACTTGAAAAAGTCAATTTGGCAAAAAATGGGATTAACTCGTGAACATATTCGTGCGATCATTTTTCACAACTGTCGACGTGGATTATCACGACAAGAGTGCATCGATGAACTTAAATCTTTGTATGACGTTGAAGCACCTTCCTATAGCACTGTGAAAAACTGGTTTAATGAATTCAATCGTGGCCGACGCTCGCTCAAAGACGAAGGTCGTCCAAAAACGGCCGTTGTGCCAGAAAACATTGATGCCGTTCGTGAACTGATAATGCAAGATCGTCATGTGACATACCGTGAGATAGAGTCATCCTTGGGCATTTCTTCCACCCGCATACATTCGATATTGCATGAACACCTGGCCGTAAAAAATGTTTGATCACGTTAGATGCCGCACAATTTGACAATCGCTCAAAAAAAAAGGCTCGTGTCGGTTGATGCAAAGAAATTTTGAAAAAATACGATCGCGGTGCTTCAAAATACGTTTATAAGATCATCACAGGTGACGAATCATAGATCTATGCGTATAAGCCCGAAACAAAACAGCAATCGACCGTGTGGGTCTTTGAAGACGAGCCAAATTCAACGAAAGTTGTTCGTGGTAGAAACACTTCAAAGCAAATGGTCGCCTGTTTCATCGGCAAAACTGGTCATGTGTTGAGCAACGTATGACGGTCAAATCTGAGTGGTACACCACAATTTGTTTGCCTGAAGTCTTCGGAGAAATTCGAAAAACGAACAAGAGAAGACGAATCATTGTGCACCATGACAATGCTAGCTTACACACATCGGCTCAAACCAGCGCCTTTTTGACCGCCCAAAACGTCGAATTGATGGGTCATCCGCCGTACAGCCCTGACTTGGCATCCAATGACTTCTTTTTATTCCCGCACGTCAAGAAAAAAATGCGTCGTCGCCAGAAGATGCTGTTGAAGCGTTCAAAAACCATGATTTGGAGGTGTCTCAATCGGAATGAAATTTTTTTTTCGATAGTTGGTTTAAGCGCAAGCAAAAGTGTATAAATCATGCTGGAGAATACTTTGAAAAACAATAAAACCATTTTTGATGATAAATATTCAAATTTTCATTGTAAGGCCAGATATATATATAGCAACCCTTGTACTGGGTACTAGTCCTACATAGATATTTACAAATAGTAGTTTTTAAGAAAACTATTAAGAAGTTTTTGGTTGTTGTATTCTTCATAAATATATCTACAGTGTGAACCATTTAAAACTTGAAATGCCGATTACTTTGACTTTGAAAAACAAATAACAATAATTTTTATATTTATTTTCATGTTTATGTTTGACATTTACAAAATGGGACGCTATACGCTCGAACGTAATTGGGAAATATTAAAAACCTACTTTCAATGTAGTGAGTCTTTAACGCAAGCTGTAAGAAATTTATGTGGAAAATTTTGCGAGATGAGATCAGTCTCCAGTCAATTTGTGAAGCGAGTTCATGAAAAAGGATCGTTATTGGACAAACAAACCCGAGTACGTTTTCGTCTAGTCTGTTCAATCGAAAACATTACTGATGTGGCTGAGAATGTCCAAGAGCATCCATCAACTCGTCATCATTCTCAGGAGGTGAACATTACTCGCACTTCTTTGGGAAGAATTTGGCATAAATATGCAGGCTTACAAAGTTCCGTTTGTCCAAGAACTGAAGCCTCATGGCCATCCGATGCGTTTTCGCTTCACCCAATGGACTAAGATTGTTTGGCGGGAGATTAAGAATTTTGCCAAAAAATCGTCTTTTCAGACGAAGCAATGCAAAGTTGCCACATATGGGGTTCAGAGAACCCACACGTAACTATTGAAAAGGCAATGCATCCACAACGAGGGGGGGTTTTTGAGCTGCCGCCATCAGTAGACCATTTTTCTTCTTCAAGGAGCTGCCGTTACCGTCAACTGTAAGCGTTACCGCTCACCTTTGACATTAGATGCATATTTAAAATTATAAATTATAAATGGTCCCTAACGCGTGATCCATTTCGAGGTTCCCTTCTTTTAAAAAAAAAACACAAAAAATTCAAATTAAATGTGGGCTGCTTATTATCATTTGAAAAAACAGTCTTTGGCATTAATTTTTTGAAGATTATGTCTATCAAATGTTGGCCGCGTCAACGTCTCAGAAGGTCCATCCGTTGAGTCCTCCAAGGCCTGAATCGAAGCGGGTTTGTCCGCATAAACTTGAGACTTTACATATTCCCACAGGAAAAAGGTAATGGTGTGATATCACACGATCTTGTTGGCCAATCGAACGGCCCAAAACGTGAAATTATCTGCTCACCGAAGTGTCCTCTCAATAAATCCATTGATTGATGCGATGTGTGGGAAGTGGAGACGTCGTCTTGTTGAAACCAAATGTCGCCGAGATCACGAGCTTCAATTTCAGGCATCAAATAGTCGTTTATCATGGCACGATAACGGTCGCCATTGACGGTTACGTTCGCACTGGCATCATTTTCGAAGAAATATGGACCGATGATTCCACCGGCCCACAAACCACAACAAACCGTTGTTTTTGCTGGATGAAGTGGCAACATTTGAACCTCTTCTGGTTGCTCTTTGTCCCAAATGCGGCAATTTTGTTTGTTTACATTGAGGCAGAAATGAGCCTCATCGCTGAACAAAATTTGAATCGAAAACGCACGAAACACATTCCTCACAGAACGTGAACTTTCGCAATAAAGTTGAACGATTTGTAAACTTTGTTCAGGCGTAAGTCTTTCCGTGATGAAATGCCAAACAATACTAAACAAAAATAACAAGACAACATGGCACGACTCACACGTGATATGTCAAAAAAAGGCTATTGAAAAAGGTATCTCTACTTGGATCACCCATTATTCAATTTAATAAAATATATGAAAATGAATATGAATTTTTGTTCCTTAGTTGCTACAAATAAAAATGGACTGATTTTATCTTCTTTTTTCATGCAAAAAATGTATTTTTTCTTCTTTAAATAAAAGTGATTTAGGTTTATCTATAATTTTGAGCAGCTGTGTACAAAGATTTGTGTGGCCAAATTGCAACTGCAACATTCTTTAAATAAACTAAACAAATTCACCAAACAAGAACACGGACCTCGAGCTTGAGTATTGATTATGGATTTCTTTAATTACTTATTTAGATCAAAAAAATATACGCAAACATCAATTTTTATTTTTTAAATGAAATGTCATTTTAGGGATCCATATACCCCACTGTGCGGTGTCGGTGGCTCTCTCGCTCTTAGTTTCAATTGTCGTCACCAGCGGCGTTGTGTACTGGTTGGAATGCTGAGAGCGGTGTGGTGTGAGTGAGTGCAAAGCCTGAAAACTACCGATAATTTAGCTGCCACCGCCGCTAGTATGCCATTGACGTTTGTGTTGTGTTTTCGGTGAGTAAGCAAGCGTGTGGTGGCTGCCTGATTTTCGAGTGCTGGTGGTGGTCGTCGTTATGATAACACACTCACAACATTGTTGTTGTTTTCATTATTTTCTTTGATTCTTTTTTGCGTGTGGCGATCGCCGCCCCGTCTTTTCATCCGAAAGTTGTCAGATCAGTGACGCGAAACCACAAAAAATCAACGGTTCTTCTTCGCGAACGCTCAAGAAATCAAGTGAAATTTTTACGCAATCTGTCATTAGCTTCGAGGTACTACATATCGGTCTATCTGCATACGTATCGGGCCATTCATTCAAGCGTCGCAAAAAGCGTTTAGTTTGCAAAGTTTCGTATGAAGTCGTGCGGTGTCGGCGCTAGCTCCCTAGCTTCGTAGAGTACATACGGTGAAGACAAAACCAAAACGTAGCCAGAAAGAAAAAACCAAACCCATTGAGGGCATAGTGAACCCGCGAATAGAGAGAACAACCGAAACAGACGGACATCTTAAAGAGTCTGTCTGCCGGACCATCTCTCGGTCCATCGCGCTGTATGTTAATGATTAGACCAAAGAAAAAGTCAGACAGTGGTGGCTGTCATATTGTGTTTTTTATTGTTTGTTTTTTCCCCCACTCAATTCGGTTACGCGAATTTCGAACGTAGAAGAATCTTTTTTCACGTTTTTTCTTATTTATTTTTACTTTTGCAAAAGTCTAGCCACAAAATCAATCGAAGTGATTCCAAAACAAACAGCGTTGACTGCGGTACACTTAGAAATTAAAAAAAAACTAAAGCTAAAGCAGTGTAACGCTTTCCGAGAGCAGTGACTAGTGTTGGTGGTGGCTAGTGCTTAATGTGATGTGCTATGCTGCTTCCAGTAAAATAATGGAAAAACAATAGCCCACAACTACCAGTATTTACAAAACAACAATATCATAATAACAATAACAACAACGACATAATGATTAAGACTCTTCACAGAGTTCAGTCAACTGCAGAGCGTAAGCGTTAGCGGTAAGTGAATTTCTTCGGTTTCTTTCAAACGATATGGCAAGCGCTAGACAGGCCCAGTGAATGAATTGTGTTTTTGTCTAACGCAACGTCTGCCTGTCCGTCGGTCTTTCTGTCCCTCTGTCATGTCTTCAGATTCAAAATGAAAGTGAAACGCTAAAGTGAAAACAAACCAGAGCTCTTAAGTGTCGAGCCCTGCCTGGCGCCCGTACCCCTAAACATCCCAGAACCTACTAAATAATTTGCGAAAGAAAAAAAAACACCGAGCAAATTCAAAATGAAGAAAATCACTTAATTTTGTTGTCTCGTTTTTATTAAAAAATTGTTATAAATCACATCAAATTTAACCATATCAACGACAATAACAAAAACAGAAGCAGAGTGGAAGAGAAGAGAATCTAGCGACGACAATGTAGAAAATATTCGTAACGCCAACTGACTGGCAGAGGCCCAACATTATCAAACGCCCTATCACCACTACAGAGGCATTAACTGCCGCCAAATGCTCTCTGAGTTAAGAGAGCAAGTAGCAGTGATGCTAATGTAGTGCTCTGCTAGTGCTTTAAAGTAATCATAAACATGCAAAAAAGTTTGACAAATTACAATGGGCGTGCTTTTTTTGTACTCCATTTTGTATTTTTCAAAACCGTGTTTTAAAAAAACTTACTTTTAAATAAAACCCGGTTTTAGCCTTTTTCTGCCCCATTAAAAATAAAAAGGGTGGTTAAATTTTAGGGGCCAATTTTGAATGTGAACCACACCTAAACGTCAAGTTTGTTTCTGTATTTGATTTGATATTTCTTAATTTCAGACTAACTCAATTTGAACCATTGAAAGATACACAAGCGAGCAACGCGTTAAAGTTATTCAGGCCTTACTTTATGAAGTTATTTTTGGCTTGAGGTCATTTATTTAAACTCGTTGTTCTATGTGTTGCTTAATTTTTATTTATCCCAATATTTCGATTGACTTCGTCAATCATCTTCAGGGGTTGTCAATTAACAAAACAATGTCGTCCGTCTGATTATCGCTGTCAACTGCAAAATGAAAATCAATTTTCGAAGATAATCATCTTCAGTGATTAGGCACATTTTTACCTCAGTGATTCGTTAATAAGCAGAATTGCCGCATTTGGGCGAATGATAATCCACGAGTGATTGTCGAATAAACAATGCACCCACAAAGAGTAACTGTTTGGTGCGGTTTATGGGCTGCCGGGCCGTATTTTTTCCAAAATGAGACCGGACAGGCAGTTACTGTAAATGGTGTTCGCTATCGTGATATGATAACGAACTTTTTATGGCCCGAATTGGAAGATATGGATGGACGGTGTCACTTGCCACACAGCTAACGAAACAATGGCGCTTTTGCGAGACAAATTAACTTCGGCTCTAAAATTTGACCACCCTTTAGTTCGGACCGATTTTGAACTAGTTTTTTCACTGTGTGCATATGTGCTGACAGCAGTTTGTGGGCAACAACCTCATTTGTGTGGGGACTATACGAAGGTTGCTATATGTGACAGCGCATAGAGAAAGGGACCTAAGGGTAAAAAAATCAATTTTCATTTTTTTTCTTTTTTTGATGTGGACAACATCTAAGCATCGAATGAGACCGATCCCATGCCCCAAAAGTGTTCCCTCCCAGAGATATGCGCGATTTATGAAAGTAAAGTCGACGATTCTAAGCGCAAATAGAAAGGGACCTAATCTTTAAAATGGCTCTCCTGAACAAAACTTTTCACTTTATTTTTGATGTGGACAACATATGATCATCGAATGAGGCCGACCCCATGCCCCAAAAGTGTTTCCTCCCAGAGATGTGCGCGTTTTATGAAAGTGAAATCGACGATTCTAAGCGCAATTAGTCAGGGACATAATCTTTAAAATGGCTCTCCTGAACAAAACTGGTTTTAACCTTAGGTCCTTTTATATTTTGGGCGTCACATATATATATTTCTGGACTAGGCAACACTAAGTGTTGCCTCGCGACATCTGACATTTCCTTTGGAAAGTTTGACATTTTTAGCATAAACGTACTCAGAACGTTTTGATGTACGACCATCATTTGGCAAAAAATGGAATTAACTCGTGAACATTTTCTTGCGATCATTTTTCACAACTTTCGACGTGGATTATCACAACAAGAGTGCATCGAAGAACTTAAATCTTTGTATGGCGATGAAGCACCATCCTCCTATAGCACTGTGAAAAACAGGTTTAATGAATTCTCGTGAAAGTCGTCCAAAAACGGCCGTTGTGCCAGAGAACAAAAAATACGATTGCGGTTCTTCAAAAGACGATCTTCTTCTTCGGTTTATAAGATCGTCACAGGTGGCGAATCATGGATCTATGCGCATGAGCCCGAAACAAAACAACAATCGACCTTGTGGCTCTTTGAAGACGAGCCAAATCCATCGAAAGTTTTTCGTGAAAGAAGCACTTCCAAGCAAATGTTTCTTCGGAAAAACTGGGCGACTCTTCCGCTTGAGCAACGTAGGATGGTCAATTCTGAGTGGTACACCACAATTTGTTTGCCAGAAGTCTTCGGACAAATGAACAGGAGAAGACGAATCATTGTGCACCATGACAATGCGAGCACTGACACATCAGCTCAAACCAGCGACTTTTTGACCGGCCAAAACGTCGAATTGATGGGTCATACGCCGTACAGCCCCGACTCGGCACCAAATGACTTCTTTTTATTCCCGAATATCAAGAAAAAATGCGTGGTCAACGATTTCCTTCGCCAAAAGATGCTGTTGAAGCGTTCAAAAGTGTATAAATCATGCTGGAGAATACTTTGAAAAACAATAAAACCATTTTTAATAATAAATATTCTCATTTTAATTATTACACCAGAAACATATATAGCTGCCTCGTAACAAAACATGGGGCTATGTGGTTCAAACTGTTGCAAGATTAGTTATTTGTCTGTCTTAATATACTGTACCAAATTCGATTAAATCGAAATTAAAATGGGTGGTCAATTTTTTTTCAAACTTCTTCCAACCGCAAAATGAATACGACGTTCGTATTCGTGACGAAATTGTATTGTTTTTTAATACCCATATATAAGTATAGTTCAAAGTTTAAGGACTCCGATTTTTATGCCCCTTGGCCCTTTATGATCCGAATCCTAAATTGGTCTAAATGTTATAATACTCGTAGGTGCATTCTTGGTTTTAATAGAAGATTTCCCCGTTTCTGTATACCCATATGTCCCCGAACATTAGAGGTCAATTTTCGGGCATCGATACCACGCCCATCTATGGACAGTTAAAGAATCAATGCCCACCACTTCAAAAGAAAACTAATTTTAAAGTTAAGTAATCAAATATCATAGAAAAAACTTAAACAAATTTAAATTTTTATCAGAATTTTTTACTGAGAACGCAATTACATTCAAGGTCATCTTGATTACACGAAATTTATTTGCAAACTGATATTGTATAAGAAGTTGGTGCAAAAGTAGTAGCGTGTAAAGAAAACGACCAAATTCTTTTCCAAACTAGTTGTGCAACCAGTTGTAAAGTGTTGGGGTCGCATAACGTATTAGCTTTAAAGATTAAGCAAATTGTCGCCCCTTGGACCTCAATCCTCCAACAAGACAGAGATTAGCGCAAAGAAAAAAAAATAATCGCCTAAGTCGCCAATTTCAAAGCAGACCAGCCAGGGCAACCTTATTTGAGCGCCGTCAGTGAGCCAACCCGGCGGATTTTACTGTTGGAATTGGGCATTTATCCATATAAGATTGTGCTAACGCAATATTTGAGGCATGCAATCCCTGAGCAATGCTGATCTGGATTTAGGCTTAAAATGATTTTCAAAAGTGCTGCCCACTTTTTCGACTCAGCCGCTATGTAAACTAGCAAAATTTTCAAAAATTAGGGATGCACAATCGACAAGTGTTGCACTAAATCATACCACTGCATCCACAAAGGATAACCGTTCCTGGTCGGCTTTAAACAGTAGATGGCGGTTATAAAAACCCTAAATGGTATGTTGAGGGAAGCAATCATTTTTTTTAATGACGCAACATAAGGCAAACAAAAGCATACCCAAATATTGCGTTTATAGTGAGACCACATCATTTATTTTCGGAAATGGCAATTTCCTGAATAAATAAACAAAATAATTTCAATTCTACCAAATTGATTCTTTTTCTACGTTTTTCCAAAAGTGATAATTGGATACATGGGAGAGATTTCAATATAGTTTTGGAGACCCTAGAAAGTATACACTTTGATTGTCTTAAAATTCTTTGTTGAAATAGCGACACTGAGCCGAAAATACAACAATTTTTTTAACCATGTGCCTGGTTAAATTTCTCATGGTAAATGTTTGATAACGAAGCCAAAATAACGTTATATAAGGTCAAATGTACATACAAAATAGTTGAGTTAACATTATATATGGTTGGGTTTTGCAAGCGAGGGGCAGAAAAATGTGCGACATAAACAAAAATTTAAAGATCATTCGGCTCTGTTGTATCGAAGCTTTTGATCTGCTTTATGTTATACGAAGTTCAGAATTAAGTTACACGAAGTTGCAACGATTGCGACTTGTCTTATCCCCCCACTCTTTTTCCTTTCTTCCTCTGCTTTGAACGTTTGTGATTGTGAGAATGATCATAAGACAATTTATCTCGCTCTTTTAGAAAACCACCAATAATTAGTAGGTTAATATAATATTGTACCGGTAATTATATTTCTGGTTAAAAGAGGTAACCAATAATTAGTTAACTTAACAAAAAAAAATATTTTTATAACGATCTTCATAGTAAATAATATTAACAATTTCATTGTTAAATTGAACATGTATTGATTCAATAAATTAACCATGAAATTTTAATATTAACAATTTTTATGGTTAAAAACAATATTTTAATAATAACAATTTTAATAATTAAAAAGCGAAATCGCCCAAGGCTGAAAAAGTTTTTTATTAAAGCGACTATCTCGAGAAGAGGAACAATTTTGAGGGTATTTCCACAAAAATCATAATTTTTGTAAAAGAAAAATTTTTGAAATGCAGTCTGTTAGTTGAGGCGCAATTGATACCTCATATAAGTTTATAGTTGCTTCACTTTTCGGCTATTGTAGCCCAACAAACGGTCCGTATGGTAAAAACGAGCTATCAATAGTCAATATGGATATACTCGTATACAAAAGGGAGAAAATTTGTTGTCACAACCGAATTTTTTGCCATATGAATGTCGGCGAATGCACGTACTATCCATGTATTCCATCGATACAACCGAATGTTGATTGCGTAACGGCAATTTTTAATAGCGGAAACTGGCAGCATCGGTAAGCTTAACTAATAACCCAGTAAAATATAGGATCATCCAAAGATTAATCTTGGATCGCTCCTTTGCAAGCAATGGATTACCATAAAACCCCGAGCCTCATGCATTTTGTACTCATTTTTAACACTGCAAATCCGCAAAATCGAGCACTACTTTTGAGCTTCTTATAGAGTATAAAAGGAGTATTCCTTTTGATCTCGGACAGGAGGACAAAGGGAGTAATGTAAGACGAAACAAAAGTTAAGTCAAACAAAAAAAAAAAACATGCAAAAGCAAAAAGTCATTGATGCGTCCCTCGTTAATCCACTTGGAGTATTAAGCGGGGCATAAACATTGTTTTTTTTATTTTCGATGAATTTTCTAGAAAAACGAAATAAAAAAGGTGCGATTGCTCGCTTTTTACTCCAAATGGATGAACAAGTCATTACTCCTTTATTACTCGATTATGGATTATATATTTTTATATATATATTATTATTCGAAATGAGTTGGTACCTGTATTGTTCATAGTTATTGATTTTTGGCTATAAGTACTCTTTAAATTCGGTTCATTTCGGTTTGGTTACCACGAGCTGTACCTGATAGTACTACAGATAGTACTGTACCACAGATAGTCCTATTTTATGTATTCGGTTATCTGACCGAGAGACCATTTTTATACCCTTCAGCATACAATGGAGGGTATATTAGTTTTGTCATTCTGTCTGTAACACCTGGAAATAATCGGATACCCAACAAAGTATATATATTCTTGATCCTCATAAATTCTAAGACGATCTAGCCATGTTGTCCGGCTGTCCGTCTGTTGAAAACAAGAAAACAGCTAGGGAGCTGAAATTTTGCACAAACCTGTGTAGTTAACCTAGTATGGTATTGAAAATGGGCTATATAGCTCTACGGGAAGTTGGTGTTGGAGACCCTCAACCGACACTACCTCATAAAAGTTAGTTTTTTATTTGGAAATATCCATCCAGTTTCTTGAGCAAAATCTCTGAAATTTTGCAAATAATAATCTTTATATAGGCGCAATCATCTGTGTAAAAATGGTTTAGATTGGGCCACCATTTCTTGTACCTCCCATACAAACGGCCTTATGGGCCTTGAGAAATAATATGACTATAACTTACCACAGACTTGACCTATCGAAAGAAATTTTACACATCAAGATTTCCATATACAACAAACTTCTACGCTGAATTCGGTTGAGATCGGAAAAGTCCTACTGGTACCTCCCACACTAACGGTCTCATGGGCCTTGAAAATAATATGGCAATAACCCACCACACACTTGACCTATAGAGACGAAATTTTCGGCATAACGATTAATATATAGAACAGACTTTTGCGCTAAATTTGGCCAAGATCGGAAAGGCCCTACAGGTACCTCCCACACAAACGGTCTCTTGGGCCTTGAAAAATAAGATGAAAATAACTCACTACAAACTTGACCTATCGATATGAAATTTTCTACATAAAGATTTTTATATAGAACACACCTCTGCGCCAATATATTGCGCTATGAAGGTTGTTTTTCGCAAAGTTCGATGACTATACGCAAAGGGTAATTCTCATTAATCATAATGGGACTCCCATATAAGTCATTTGATTTGTAGCCGTTGTAATCGTTGCCAAAGACTGCTGAAGAAAAACCTTGGCGGGTTTAGAAACAGCTGTACAGTCTGCTGGAAACCGTAGCCAATACATTTCACCAATTTTTTAGTTGATTCTGAAGAAGAAACACCAAAAAGGTCTCGAACCAGAATAAAAGCTGTTCAAGTCACAATAATAATGAAAAAAGATCGAACAAATATAACCAAAACAAAAACATAATCAGTAGGTTAATTTTATATTAAAAATTATAACAGTAACTATATTTCCGGATAAAAGAGGTAACAAATAATTAGTTAACTTAATAATAAAAATGATTTCATTAACAATCTTCATAGTTAATAATATTAACAATTTCATTGTTAAATTGAACATGTTGTATCAATAAATTAACTATGAAATTTTAATATTAACAATTTTCATGGTTAAAAACAATGCATTGTTAAAACAACAATAATTATTTTAATAATAGCAATTTTAATGGTTAACAAAATCAACAATGCATAGTTAAAACAACAATAATTATTTTTATATTAAAAATTATCGTGGTTAAAAAATCCAACCATAGAATAGTTAAATTAACTATTATTACTGTTAAATACCAGTCAACAATAAAATCTTCAAATTAACCCTGACCTTAACGTAGACTCAAAATCATGATTATTTATATAGGGTGATCCATCTATAGGTATCAACAAAAAAATATAAAAATTTAAGTCAAGTGTAGAATCTTTATTGGTGATTTGAAATGACATTTTATGGCATTTATTTTTTGAAAATAATTTCCTTCAAATGTTGGCAAACGGGAAGATCCGCTGTTTCCGACCAAAATTGTGTTCAGTGATGAGGCCCATTTCTGGCTCAACGGCAAAGTCAATAAACAAAATTGCCGCATTTATGCTGAAGAGCAATAAGAAGAGGTTCAAGAAGTGCCAATATACCTAGAGAAAACCACGGTTTGGTGCGGTTTATAAGCTGGTGGAATCATCGGTGCATATTTTTTCAAAAATGATGATGGCCGGAACGTAACCGTGAATGGTGCAAGCTATCGCGACATGACATCGATCTTAATGCTACCTGAAATTGAGGCCCGTAATCTTGACGACACTTGGTTTCAACAGGACGGTGCCATTTGTCATACAGCTGCTCAAACAATGGATCTATTGAGAGGTCATTTCGAAAAGCAGCTAATTTCACGTTTTGCACAGGTGAGTTGGCCGTCTAGATCAAGTGATGTCACACCTTTAGACATTTTTTTTTTGGGTTACGTAAAGTCCAAAGTCTATGCTGACAAACCAGCTACTATTCAGGTTTTGAAAGCCAGTATAAAGCGTGTCATGAACAACATACCGGTCGAAATGCTCGAACGAGTCATCCAAAATTGGGGCCTCAGAATGAAAACCCTGAGGCGTAGTTGCAGTTGCGGCCAACATTTAAAGGAAATTATATTCAAAATATAATTGCCATAATATGTGTTTTCAAATTACCAATAAAGATTCCAAACTTGATTTGATTTTTTATATTTTTTTTTGTTTTGAAAAAATACCTCTAGATGGATCACCCTTTAGTTAAGTTAACCTTATATAAGGTTATTTTTCTTCTCAGTGAATAGCGTACACCAAACAGTGACTTTTTGAGGATGTAACGGCGTCTCAACAATGGCTTGAGGATTTTCATAACTCCAAATGCGATAATTTTGGTAATTAACGTACCCATTTAACCAAAAGTGACCTTCATCGCTGAACAAAATTAAAATCAAAAAAAAAAATCAGGATCGGTGGCCATCTCGTTTTGGGCCCATTCACCACGAGTTGCAAACGTTGTTCCGCAGTAGGTCTATTTATTATGAAATAGCAAACCAAACTAAGTATAAATCAAATGACAACTGTCAAAAAGACAAACTCCGAAAATAGTGTGGCCAGATTGAAAACCATACGTCTAAAATAAACACCCTGTAGTAGTAATTCACACTCCATCGGCAAATTATGTTTAAAATCCTTTCGGCGCTTTATCGATTTCAGAGCCTGGCTTGTTACAAGTTGACATCACTCACTGCTGTTCGGTGTTGTTGGATTTCCCCCAAAGAGAGTTGTTGGATTGTTTACGAGTACGATTCCATCGGTATGTGAGTTGCAGTCGTTGCTTTCGTTTACAAGATAGAGCGAGAGTTTGGTCTGGTCTGGTGGGTCTTGTCAGACCACATCGACAGCAAACACAAGATCGGTTGTTCTTTCCAAAATTCATACAAAATAAAAGCTCAACAACAAAACAAAAAACAACAACGGCAAACATACGGGTGCATATTCATTCATACGTATGTATATACAAACATACATAAATTTATTTATGTTTAAATCATACATAAATATGTAAATATATGTGAATATTTAATAATATTGTACATATGTAGTGGGTACATAAATATATACATAAAGGAAAAGGCACAGCGTCAACAGAGAGCAAAGCGAAGTGATGCGATTATCATCATCGGCAACATCATTGCCGCTGCTGGTCAAGTGAGAGTGGAGTGTGTGTGCGTTGTGAGTGGTGGTGCGCGGTGAAATCAAAATTAATAAAAATAAAAAAGAAAACCAAAGAAAGAAGAAAAAGAAAACACAAAAAACAAGAATAAAACAAATAGCCGCGACAACAACAAGAGCAAATAAAGCAGCAATAATAAATAATAATAAAAAAATAAGCTCAACAACAGTGAAATGATAATAATTGTGTTCGTTTTTTTGTTTTTTATTAAAATATTTGAATCAACAAGTTTGAAAAACAGCAACAATATCCATAAACAACAAAACAATATAGATACTTCTGTTTCTTCCCTTTCTTTCGTCAGCTGGAACACTTGTCTATCCTTCACTTCCCCCAAATACCCTTCAGGGTTTAACCCCGAATTCTAAAACTGCAACATACCCGTACAATGTTTTTGCTTTCCTTGAACGACGAACTTCCCCACGAAATATAATAGAAAAACCGACAACCCCTCAATTAAAAACCAGTGCATTCATTGCCGTATATGGCGTTTTGGAATATTTGCGAATATAAAGTAAGTACAGAAATCCCCTCAAGTCCCTCACACCCTCAGATATAGAAATAAATTTCGATTTCGACTTGGTAACGATATGTGAAGAAAGAAGATTCGGCTAGGCCGAATCTCATATTTCCTTCGCCTTTGATCAAATATATAGAAAAGTGTAGTTTATTTCGAGGTAACTTTAGTCCCTAAAAGAAAAACTTTTTCCCTCAGCCTATTTCGCTCATTTACAATCCCAAACATCTCATGCCCCTAAGCAATTATCGTGAACAATTTCAGGATCCCACCTTCGTTCCTTTGGTCGCTGTCGTTCTTTTAATTGGCACGGACAGACAAGGCAATATTGTCTTAGAATTTTACGACGATCAATACAATATATATACTTTATAGGGTCTCCGATCAATATGTCAAAGCATTGCAAACTAAATCACAAATTTATTTACACTTCATTCTGCCGTAGAGGGTATACAAGTAAACAAATTATTCGAATTCAACGAAATAAACAACAAATGCGTATTGTATTTTTTTTTTAAATTTTGAAAATTTACGAGGTTCAATTCGTAAATTTTTGAATACTCAACAAGTAGAAAATTCAAGTGGAAAACGCCGGACCCAGGCACGAAAATAAAACCGTTGGCCCAGCACCATATAGGGTGGTACAATTACTGGCAAGCGTTGAAATTTGTAAAATCATGCAAAATGATGACATACGCTTGGTCGATTATATTAAAGAGTGTTGGGAATATGGAACGTAAAATCTGTTGGCAACGGTCAATAGCAATATCAATCAAATTTCATTGAAATACTCAGCAGATAATTTAAAAAGTGTTTAACCCACCATAAAAACGCTTCTTATATTTACTTTGTCATTTCGTTTGTAAAACTTGAAATACTGGTTGAAGGACACTTATAGTAAAGGGTGTTTTTTATTGGGGTATAGAACTTTAAGTTGGCATCACTTTTTTTAACTGGCGGCCATTTTGTCAGCTGTCAAGTGATTAATATTTAGTCTGGTTTGCCATTTCATCATGAACAGGTTGACAAAAGAACAACGCTTGCAAAATGGGCCGAAAATGAGATTCATCTCGATGCTGATTTTCATCACAAAATTTTGTTCAGTGATGAATGAGGCTCATTTTTGGTTGAATGGCTACGTCAACAAGCAAAATTGCCGCATTTGGAGTGAAGAGAATCCACATGAGACCCTTGAGACGCCATTACATCCACAAAAACTGACTGTTTGGTGTGCTCTATGGGCTGGTGGATTCATTGGGCCATACTTCTTCCGAAATAATGCTGGAGAGTCAGTTACCGTTAATGGAGACCGGTATAGAGCCATGCTAACCGACTATTTTGTTCCCGAATTGGATGGCATGAATGTGGATGAGTTGTGGTTCCAACAAGACGGCGCTACATGCCACACAGCGCACGTCACAATCGAATTATTGAAGGAAACATTCGATGAGCGCATAATTTCGCGGAATGGACCTGTCAATTGGCCACCAAGATCGTGTGATTTGACACCATTGGATTATTTTCTTTGGGGATATGTGAAGTCGCTCGTCTACGCCAACAAACCAGAAACGTTAGGGGACTTGGAAGCCAACATTCGTGGCGTTACACAGTGGTTGCGCCCATACGACAAAAATCAAAAAATTTGTGGTAATAAATTGATCTTGTAGTGAAATTATTAGTCGCTAATGTCATCAAATGTTCATATTTTGACATTGTTTTGATCATTTCTAACGGTATTTTCAAAATAAATGACGTCAAAGTGTAAACAAGCATAAAAGAGGATAGTTGCGATAAAGAAGTACTAAAACAACGTGAAATTTCAATTGTTAAAATTTGTTTATTAAGGTGTCTAAATAAAATTTTCAAAAATGGAAATGAAAGTGGAAGGTATTAAAATTGTTTTAATGCATTAAAAAGTCTAATATGTGTTTTGTGTTTTTGAAAAAATGCGGAATTAAAAAAGTACCTTTTTCTACATAGTTTTGTAAAATAATTGAAATTTACTTAGACTTTTAATTACTTTGTCCTCCGAATGCCTTAACCGGACTAATTTGTAAATGTAACTACATATATTTATTTTACAAAAACGTTTAAATCAGGTGCACATATTTGCACATTTTGTAATAAAAAATAAATAACTAACTCAACCTCTGTGTTTTTTGTGTGTCTAGAATTTGTGTTGTTAGTAGCGACATATAAAAGAGTGGTATTGTTGTTATTATTGGAAGTGATTTGTGTTACTTTTTAATTTGTTAATTCATTGTTACAGAAGCGGCTCGTCAATGCACATTTTCACGATTATTTATTTTCGAAATCTGGTGCACTAAGGATGGGTCAAATGCAGATAAAGCCCAACAAGTGTTTGATGAAATAACTAAATACATTGATTTTGAAATGGAAGATGGAATGTTTTGTGAACTATTGACATGTATAAAGTATTTATGTAGAAAAATTGCGATTTTTTGGAAAATAAGCCATCGCATAAAATCACGAGTCTTAACAAATTATACAGAATGGCTTACTGCCAAAGAAGTTGTATCATTAAAACTTAAACCCATCTTGTTAACACCTAAGGAGCATACACCGAATGCAAAAAAACGTGGTCGTCCATCTTCTGATTTCACAAATTCTTCCAAGAGAACCAAACAGCGAAGAATTGCAAGATTGGCAGAAACTGATGAGACTGCAGCGGATGCTCTACGTAGTGTGAATTCGGAACCAAATAATTTTTTTTCCGAATTTAATGTTTCTGAAGTTGTAGCCCTGATTATTGATACTAATCTAACAAAAAATCAGTATCTAAAAATCCGAAGTTTTATAAACACCAAGCTTTCTTGCACTTTATTTCCAAGCTATGAAAAGATATTAAGAGAAAAGAAAAAAAGTTATCCAGATGCTGAATCCATTACAGTGAGTGAAGCACATGCTGAAGTAGAACTACAAAATTTACTTAACCATACAGCTTTACGCATTGTAGATCTGCAATGTGAAGTCTTAAGCGAGCTATCAAATATAAACAACCTTGTTTTGATAGGCAAATGGGGATTCGATGGAAGCTCTGGATTTAGTGAATATAAGCAACGTTTTAGTAACAACACCCTTCATGACAGTAGTTTATTTGTAACGTCTTATGTGCCTCTTCAACTGGTGACTAAAACTGCTAAACCAGAAGACGGACAAATAATATGGAAAAATCCTCGGCCATCGTCAACTCGGTACTGCAGACCGGTCCGGTTTCAGTTTAAAAAAGAAACATCTGAAGTTTGCATTGAAGAAAGAAATTACTTCAAGGAGAAAATTGACAATTTAAAGTGCACAGAGTATTTAAAGGCTGAACAAAAAATAAATATTGAACACAAATTGCAACTTACTATGGTTGATGGCAAGGTATGTAACGCTTTAAGTCAAACGTCTTCTGCTAAATGTTACATCTGCAAAGCAAATCCGAAAGAGATGAATGATATAGAAACATGTCTACAAAAAGTGGTTCACAAAGACAATTATGAGTTTGGGCTTTCACCTTTACATTCATATATTCGCTTCTTTGAGTATTTTATTCATGTTTCTTATAGATTAGGTCTTAATAAATGGCAAATTAGGTCGGGTGATGAAAAAAATATATTTATCAAACGAAAAAAGGAAATTCAAAGTAAGTTTAGATCGGAAATGGGCTTGGTAGTAGACATGCCTAAATCGGGAGGTAGTGGAACGTCAAACGATGGTAACACTGCGAGAAGATTTTTTTATAATCCCGCTTTGGCTGCTAAAATAACGGGCCTTGATGAAGATCTCATTACTAGATGTGCATCATTACTGCAAGCAATGTCATCAGGCTACAAAATAAATTCCAACAAATTTAAAAACTTTGCGCTTGATACTGCTAAAGGACTCGTGGAAAAATACCCTTGGTATTATCTTCCACCTTCAGTGCACAAGATCCTAGTACATGCTTCCGAAGTTATTTACAATGCAATAGTATCAATTGGAGAACTTTCAGAGGAAGCTGCGGAAGCCAAAAACAAAGATATTAAAAGATATAGGCTTCAACACACCAGGAAAATTTCTCGAATCGCAACGAATACGGATTTAATAAATATGTTATTGTTAAGCTCCGATCCATTCATTTCCGGTCAACGAGAGTTACCACGCAAAAAGAAAAGTACTTTATTAAAAACTACAGTTGAGCTGCTACAAGACTGAAAATTTAAAATATTGTATTTTTTTGAATTAGCTTCAATTTATGTTATGTGTAGTATTATGTAATAAATAAAAATTAAATTTTTTAAAAACAATTTATTTTATTTATTTACTTTCATTCTATATTTACACTACAAAAAACTATCCAAACGCAAAGAATATTTTTGAGAAACGCGCTCCTAATGCCTACACGCACTCCTAATGCCTACGCCTCCAAAGGCAAATTTATAAAAGTGGGCGGCAGAAGCGGGTGACCACGCCCAGTTTTTTGCAATATCATTTTAATATCGTCAGACATATTCTGTGTAAGTTTCAAGGCGATATCTTCATTCCTTCTATTTTTGTCGCTGTTCCCCATACAAATGCAACCACCGTGCGTTATTGCCAACATACGGCCCCATATGCTCGAAAAAGTGGTTGAAAATTGGACCTGTAGAATTGGCTTTATTCGAGCCAGCCGCGGCGGCCACATGCCCGAAATCATATTTAAACATTAATGGCATAAAATTATCCTTCCAATAAAGCCAAAATGATGGACATTAAAACGATTTTCTTGTGTTTTATTTCAATTCGAAGTTCTATACCTCAATAAAAAACACCCTTTATATACAGGACACTTATAGTATATTCATTTACGACTGGAAAAATTTCACCAGGGTATACCTTGGCTCACTTCATCAAAATATGTCGAAATGGCAACGGTTTTAAAATTTTTAGATTGGTGGTCGGTGGATATTAGGGAAAAATTGCTAAGTTTTGAACTAGTGGTCGATCACTTGTCAGTCAAATAGTCATAACTTTGGAACGGTAGGACCTCTTTGCTTCGTTTACGTAAGTTTGGAAAGGTAAGAGGTAGGGCTATTTTTTAAGAGAAAAGTCCGACCACTGGTTCAGAACTTAGCAATTTTATCTAGTACCCTCCGACCACTTATCCGAAAAATTTTAAAACCCTGCCATTTCGCACCGTAGATGGACATATTTTCATGAAATGAGCAAAGACATACGCTAGTGAAATTCGTCCATTTGTCATTTCTGAATGGCTAAAAATTAAAGGTATCTACACACAGAGAATGATTGGTTTTAAATCGGTTGGAACTACAATGGTTCGGTTGCAAAAGACGAATTTCGGTTGCAATCACCAAAAGTTTACAATCGTAAAGTATATTCAGTTCGAAATACCACAAGTTGATAAATATGATCATCGTAAAGAACGTACTACTTATTAAACGGTCATACCAATGATCGGCGAATAAGGTATTTAGTTGCCACAAATGGTGGTCGTGGCAACCAATAGTTTTGCAAACATTTTGTTGTTGTAAGCAATTATTAGTGTTGACAACTGAAACTTTAACATAACCAAAAACGGGTTGTTTAAGAATTTATTTTAAAAAAATAATTCGAGTATTACCAACCGATTAATCATTTTTTTTTTTCAATTTTAATTTAATTTATTTCATGGTATTACAAAAATTTTACAATTTCAGTAGATATGACAGTTGTAAAGAGTTCAAGGATATTTCCTTTTTCTGCTTAAATATAATACAAAGTTGTTATTTAATGATTATAATATATGAACATTATAATGTTTCTAACATAACTTTGGAGGGAAAAATTTGCAAAAACCTTTATGAATATTTTTATTTTTAGATAAAACTTACAACTACTTAACCTATTTTATGGAGCTAGTCATAATATAATAATAATTAGAGTATAAGCATCTAGAGTTAAATTTGACGTAAGCTTGCTTATTCTATCTGCAACTAAATCTACCTCAGCTTATTGGTGTAGCCTTGATGTCGAATATAACCTGGGAAGATTATATATTAATTTTAGCAGCTTATTTTGAACAACCTGTAATTTTCCCACGTGGCATTTGGCACTAGTTGCCCAAACTGGAGCGACGTAGTAAATAACGGCGTGAAATATAGATTTAAGAATTAATTTTTTGTTGCTGATGTTAAGATAGGAGTTTCTATTTATAAACTGGTATAAGGATCTTAAGATATTGCATTTATTTACAATATATGGTATACGATTTTTGAATTTCATTTTTGGATCTAGAATTACGCCTAAATACTTAACATTATCATGCCATTGTAATCAATTTGTTTTCCATTAAAAAGCATCCATCGTTTTTCCACTTTTTCCTCCTTATGATCTTATGAGTACTTCAAGTATATCAATCGCTATGCTTGTAAACACAGAGAAAAGAACCGTTGGAAATCGACCCGAATTACAAAAATATACTTTCTGTTGCAATCACTAACATTTTAAGATTAATTGTTTCATCTTAACATTAGATGGTTGCTTTAATAATATTACGATTCTTACAGTCAATAAGTCGTTTTTGCTAACGAAATTCAGAAAAATTATTGGTTGCCACAATTGGTAATTATGACAACCAACCAATTATCAAGTTGTTACTTTGGTACCAATAATTGGTGGTGACGACAGGTAAATTCTTTCTAGTAACCAAACCTCGTTCCGTTTGCTGTTGTAACTTATTACACTATGCAACAAAAGTTCGGACTTTCTCGGGGGTGAAATGTTTTTTTCTAGAATTGAAAGACTTGGGTGATTATAGTGAATTCCCAAAAGGATGTCCCTCGTATGGGTCAAGGAAATTTTTATTTTGCAACACTATACCATATGAATTGAGTTAAAAAGTAATAAATATTCCTTCGTTTTACTGAATTCGTTATGAGATGTCTTAAGTGAAGTTGATTCTGAAAACAACATACAACAATAAGGTCTCGAACGAGTTTACTTTCGTAGAGCTTTTTAATATCCTCTCTTTGAAATTGGAGCAGACTTTTCGTTCTTTTTCAAAAAAGTGAATCAATGTGAAAAAATGATTCTTTAACGGGAGTTTGAGTATTTTTATGTCCTATAAAAAAATTTCCAATTAATTTTATTTGGGACGTGTTCTTTTTTTAAATAAAATTGTAAAAATGTTTTTCAAAACGGCCGTTCTTGGGTTTAAATGTTCTACAAAATTACTACTATTATCATTTCAGGAATATCTTCAATATAAACTCGTCTTTTCGTTCTTTTTTCACAAAAAATCAACTTTTACTAAAATATAAAGAACGACACAGAAGGACGATTTATTTAAAATAATTTTTTCCATCCATTTTTTTAAATAACCTACAAAATATGACCGATATGAAAGTATATATTTTTTATCACATGAAGTCAAGGCTTCAAGAATTCATTTGAGGCATTTTGTGTCACATCTGCCCATAAGTAGCTGGAATTATTCAGGTTTTAAATTCCACTGTACTTCACTTAAATAATTTATAATAATCTGCTTTACGTTAAAATGTTTCGACACATTAAAACCAAAAATTAATTTTTTTTTAACCCAATTTACCAATTTGATCCAAAAATCGTCCCACTTATGCATACAGACTTAATTAGATTCGAAAGCAAAAACAACGTTTTAATAAAGCATGCTCATAATTCAAATTACAGAATAAACATTTTCTAATCGGTAAACATAAACATTAAAAACAAGTAAGTAAGTGCTATAGTCGGGCGTGGCCGACTCTATGATACCCGCACCACTATAAATGTGATTAAGTCTCCTGTTAATCGAAAGCACTCGTCGCTATTTCTATCTGTATCTATCACGCAAGCACTAAGCCTTTATACCCCATACCACTATGTGGTGAGGGTATAACAATTATAGTTGGTCCACATTTTCATACCTTGTTTTCGGACCCTGTGCCCTCCCACGGACGAGATAAATCATTTGGCTTGACATATTTAAAGTCCTGAGGCAATTCCCTGTCAGGGGTCACACTAAAATCCGGGTAAACCGAAACTTTTGGACGCTCCTAATGGACCCTGGGGCCCAAACAGGTCGAATTTTTTTCTGTATTTAAAATTGTAAGATAATTTCCTTTCATTTAAGGGGTCACACTTATATTTAAAAGCATGGGTCCATTTTTTGGGTTCTGAAGGCCCCGTAGGTCCGAGAGGCGGGTCCAACTATTTTTTTTACATTTTGTGGTCAGTTCTACATCGAATGTCATATTTTTTTAATTTGTTGACCAATACACGCGACATCAACTGGATTTGGACCAAATCCGGGAGTTCCTTTGTATGGGGGGTCTATCAGAAAGTGCTCCGATTTGGACCAAATTCAATAGCGTCCGTCCTTGTCTATATTACCACTTGCCAAGTTTCATCAAGATCGGTGCATAAATGCGACCTGTACTTTGATTACAAGAATAGATGGACATCTTTACATCCAGCCAGCCGGCCAGCCGGCCAGCCAGCCAGCCAGCCGGCCGGCCAGCCAGCCAGCCAGCCAGCCAGTCAGACAGACATGGCTAGATCGACTCAAAATGTAATTCTGAGCAACTTTCTCTCTGGTCCCGGTATTCTTACTCGATTCCTTCGATGTGTTACAAACGCAAGCACTAAGCCATTATACCCCATACCACTATGTGGTGCGGGTATAAAAAACTTTCTTATTTCGTTTAGATAACTACTTATAAATACATACAATTTAACCATCTATTGGTCCAGTTAATAAATGCTCGCGGTAATGATAAGGAGTTCCTATACCTATAACAACAACCGATACATATACTCATTTACTTAGTTTTAGTAGTTTCAATTATCATACTTATTAGTTTGGGTTTCTGATATTTTGTCTACTTTACCGATACTGTCAGTCCCCTCTACTGAAAATTGCCGTGTACCCAATTAACATTCGGTTGTAGCGATAAAACAAATGCATGGATCGCACATGAAACCACCAACATTCGTTAGGCAATTGCAACGCACCACTCAAAGACAAAATAGTTTTGGCAAAAAATAGTTTAATGAAATTCGGTCGTCACAGCCGACTCATAGGCTATAAGAATCGTTAAATTTTTTTGTAGCTACCATCTTATGTTAAGCTGAACCCTTTAACAATGAATATCATAGAATGTTGGCGATTGCAACAGAAAGTATGTCTATCCAACCGAATATATGTAGTACGGGCCGATAACTGATTTTGTCTTTGAGTGTAACAATCTAATGGGTCTACCTGGTCTTTAAGGGAGCAAATGGAGGTTTTTGCTGAATTACCAGCTTTGCAGAATTATTACAGAAATTACTTAAAAACCCGAATTTAGATTTACGTGATATACATTTTTAAGAATTGCCACAATTATAAATGTAACAAGCAGCTGCTTTCCGGGGCTCCGGCTTGAAGAAGGGCTGCCAATTTTGACGATTTATTGTCATTTCGACGATTTTATAAGTAGAATTTGACCCAATGACGATTGACATCTTTAAGTAAAAACGCTTAAATTGACGACTTAAAAATTCAAAGAATCTGACGAAGAATTTTTTACCTTAACAATTTGTGCAAAAAACGAAAATTAGAATATATATATTTGCATTAATTTAGCAAAGAAAAACAAATTCCTTCTATTTTTTTTAAAGTTGGCTTTAACTTAGTTATGTATTAATTCGAAGCGGACATGGTAACTATAAACTAGTTACCATGTCCGAATGTATGAATTTATTAAATGTATGAATTTATTAAAGCAAAAAGTAATAAGTCTAATGTGGACAGTTTCAGACAGACACTTTATTACTCGTTAAAAAAGCCACAAAGGAACGTGTCAGACAAAAAGACTTTTGCTACTGATGAGAGAGACGTAGTCTTAGATTATATTTCCGTTGGAAATAAAGTCGCGATTATCCCCATTTACACGAGGCAACTTTACTTGCCGCAACTCTTACTTTGTAGGAGAGAGAGGCAAGGGAAATGGACAGGGAAAAACTTGCCTGTACTGTCAATTCCCTTCGTGTTTTTCGTAGTGTGAAGTTGGCTGCAGATTATTTCAGAATTTTCAAACAAAAATCCGAACGAATGAAATCAAAAATTGTGGTAACCGAACTGCCTTGTGTAAACACAAGAGGCAAGTTTAAAAAGGAATCGTAAAAATTGACACAAGTATAGTTGCCTCGTGTAAATGGGGACTAAGTTTGACAATTGCTGGTATATGTAATCACAGTATGGCGATAATTTATGAAAACAAATCCTTTCTGGTATGTGACGATTCTAGGTTGAGTTATATTTTGACAAATGATGTTTCGGCGATTTTTTTTTTTAAAATACGATTTCTGTCGTTTTATGTTGGCAGCCCTGGATTTCAGTCACACGACTTGCACCTCTGTTTGGAGCGTGAGTTGCCCCAACAGTCGTTTCTAACTACCCATAAAATAGGGTTATCCTTCAAATAGAGTAGTTACTTATTAATACAGGGTGTCCGTCGAGAAGGTATACTACTTTGTTTGTTTATAATTTTTGATTAAATGAAAGAGAATGGATCTAATATTGATAGTTGTTTTATTTAATTATTTTGTTGTATTATTATTATGTATTATGTATGGAATACAATATCAGCTAAATGTTCGCCCTTTTGAGTACATTTTTCATTACATTCAGCACGGCGTCGAATTAAGGTTGATGGATTGTTTTAAACACTTTCTTAAGCAGCGGTAATGTTTTCAGCCGATCTTGCAGTACGTTGTGGTCCATGCTTGCGCCTTTCAGCTACAGACCCTCTTTCTTCGAAATCATTTACTACACGATAAATAGTGCGTTTTGTTGGCTTTTGTTGTTTTTCGGAAAATTTTTACGTAACTCGTCATCGTCACTGTAAAAGATGATTGATTTTGATAAAATGTTTAACAATTTACCGAATAGTTTTCCATAATAAATTTCTACGACTGCCAAATATGAACTGCGACTAATATTTACCAAAATGGCGGCAAAACAAAGTAGTATACCTTCCCGGCGGACACCCGGTATAAGCAGAGCTGTAATTTCATGGCACGTCAAACCAAATTTTTATTAAGATAAATTAAATGTTGTGGTTGCGAAAGAAACTATTTTCTTCCAACGGATTGGTAAACTTCGGCTCGAAATTCAGCCGACTTTTTTTGTGTGCAATAAAGAAAAAACGGGAAACCTCAATTTTCTTACGTGAGCCAGGAACGGACGGCTCACATTGTGGTTCTGCCAAGCCGAATAATCCATCAGTCTACAACACAAACAAACGTCACACCGTTTTATGTGGTTTGACCAAACAGCTGATGAGACCGCAATAAACAAAAATAATAATTTCGCATCAGCGTGAAAAATTAGCAACAGAAATGAAAAAGAAATGTATTTGTGCATATTTATATTTAATTATATTATATTTAAGCGTGTATATTAATAACAAAAACACATGCATTAAGAAATAAAAATATAAATATGTGGTTACGAACA
Source organism: Hydrotaea diabolus (assembly GCA_963513945.1). NCBI lineage: Eukaryota > Metazoa > Arthropoda > Insecta > Diptera > Muscidae > Hydrotaea > Hydrotaea diabolus. Next base: position 57,364,219 of record OY740717.1, on the reverse strand, counting down.
AAACTCATATACTCAAACAAGCAACACGTTTCATATATTTTTTTGACGTGTTAATTATGGTTTGCAAAAAAAATATCGCAATTTGTCCAAAGTTTTAATAGAGAGCCCAAAATAAATTGCTTACGTATTTGGTAAACTTTCGCTAGAAAAGTTAAATTAAACATTTGAAAAGCAAAGAAAAATTGATTTTAGTTTTGATCAAAAGTGCATATTTGAAGCAAGCTAATGGATCAGTTTTCTTATTGCCATTCCGCAAATTTTCGAGAGAAATATCAGCAGGCGACCGCAAAACTAACTGGCCTGGCACATTTTCTGTTTTACTAGCAACTTTTTTGTTTTTTAAAAGCAATTTTTATAAACCATCTGTCAAAATTTCCGAAATATTTAATGATTATTTTCTTTGTTACAGGTGATTGAAGTAATAAAGTTTTATAATTTTGAAAAATGGAAAATAAAGAGTTTCGTGCGGTAATTAAACACTTTTATATGAAAGGTTATACGCCACAATTAATCAAAGATGAATTGGATTCTGTTCATGGTGATAATGCACCATCATACTCCACCGTGAAATCCTGGGTTCAACAATTTAAAATGGGTCGTTCAAGTACGGAAGATGAACAACGCTCTGGAAGACCGAAAACTGCTACTACTATTGAAAACATTAGAAAAATATTTAATGAAGTGACTAAAGATAGACGAATAAAGCTCAGAGAACTTGCTGATATTGTTAAAATACACGAAAAACAAGTTTGGAATATTTTACATGATAAACTCCACATGAAAAGGCTATCCGCAAGATGGGTGCGCGTTCGTTGACTTTGCCCCAAAAAATCGCCCGTTGGACCAATTCCGAGGAGCTTTTAGCGATTTATCAGCGTAATCCAATAGAGTTCTTGCGCCGATTCATAGCTGTTGATGAAACATGGATCCATGACTTCATCCCAGAATGCAAAGAACAGTCAAAACAATGGATAGAAGCTGGTAAAAGTGGTCCCAAGAAGGCGAAAACTGTTAAGTCAGCAGGAAAAGTAATGGCCACAGTATTTTGGGATGCAAGGGGTATAATATTTATTGATTATCTTGAGAAAGGAAAAACTATAAATAGTGAATATTATTGTGCATTATTGGATCGGTTGAGTGAAGAAATCAAAATAAAACGACCGCATTTAGAAAAAAAAAGTTTTTTTGCATCAAGATAATGCTCCTTTACACACTGCATTTTTAACTCAACAAAAACTGGCCGAATTACGATTTGAAATTGCTCCGCATCCACCATATAGTCCAGATTTAGCTCCTTCTGATTATTTCTTGTTTCCAAATTTAAAAAAATTGTCGGTGGCAAAAAATTTTCGTCCAATAGCGAGGTTATTGCTGAAACTTAGGCATATTTTGAAGGTCTTGAAAAATCTTATTTTTCGGATGAAATTAAAAAACTTGAAAAACGTTTGATGGAGTGTATTGAGTTGGAAGGAGATTGTGTTGAAAAATAAATAATAATAATTCCAAAAAAACGATTCTTTTTATGTTAGGCCAGTTACTTTTGCGGTCGCCCTCGTATAACACCCTTGCATTAAGAGTGTTGGAAAATAATTTTCATTTCCAATGTTAGTCACTTAAGCAGCATGAGATTTTATTGCGTTTGAGATGCTGACATTATCGTAGTTTATTGCGCTATTAAATGCATTTAAAAACTCATGCTAAATAATAATACCCAGGGCTTTGAGTCGGCAATTAAAAATGGATTTAAACTCTTATTTTATATTTCTGCGTTTAAGTTAGTCTGTTGTTTATCAACGCAGCAGAATTTCTGCTGTTGATATTGTTCCTACGTCAGAAACAGGTTTGCCAGGGGAGCGTGAAGTATGTCAGTGAAGATAAATTTCAATTTAATTTTCAGAAACGAAAAAAAATACGTGGACAGGGAAAAAATTTGCCTGTACTGTCAATTCCTTTTGTGTCTTTCGTAGTGTGAAGTTGGCTGCAGATTATTTCAGAATTTTCAAACAAAAATCCGAACGAATGAAATCAAAAATTGTGGTATTTGCGGTATTTCGAACCAAATATCCATTACGATTATAAACATTCGGTGGTTGCAACTGAAATTCCGCTTTTGCAACCGAATCATTGTAGTTCCAACCGATTTCCAACTATTTTTTCTCTGCGTGTGGTTACTATATGGTCAGGGCAATAAAAATATGTTCTTCGCAATAAAAGTATGCTCGTCGCAACCATAGTATTATTTACTAAATTTAATTTAAACAATAGTATAATTGCTGCAATATTAATATTGATGAAATGTAACAATGAAACTAGGGTTGTAGCAACAATATAAATATTGTTGGCCCGACAGAAGTATTGTTTTTTTTTGGGTTTTATGTTAACAATAATATGATTACGTCAATCATACAGTATGATTGTAATTTTTCTTCATTTGAGTATACTTTTTAGAACAATGTTATTGTTACGGATCTAATGTAATAATACCAGTAGTACTATTTATATGTAAATTAAAATTTTTCTGCTTTGGATTTGTTTAACTGAAATATTTTTAATACTCGTACGAGTATAGGCTAATAAGGCCAGAAGGTCGTTCGTCTGGAATAATGTTGATAATATTAAATTCCTCACCTTCAATGTCAAATTTGAGCGAAATTGCTCTAGAGCGGATCTAATTGCATTAAAAGTATTCATACTTCTTCTCAATTGTCACAGTAACACATTTTCTTTAAAGCCGGTAAGCCAGTATGCAACTTCATCAATTACCATCCGTTAATAGACCACTGTCAAATTTTGAGAGAGTTCCGTCATTTAGTTTGTGTTTAACCGCTGTTCAAAACATATAACCTCGAGGATTTTGTTAAAAATGAATTTCGAGTGCTCATTAAATATTATTTTTTGAGGAAAAAACCGTCAATCAAACCAAGAAAAAGTTAGATAAATATTATAGGGACTCTGCACCATCGATTTCAATGGAAAAAAAAGTGGTTTACAGACTTTCGTTGTGGTGGCACAAGCACAAATGACGCTGAACGTTCTGGACGGCCAATTGATGTCAATACACCCGAAAATGTCGAAAAAATCCACGATATGGTGTTGGTCAATCGAAGAGTAAAAGTGCGTGAGATTGCATTTTGTATGGCCGTGTGTTTTCGATTTTACATGACCAGTTAGGTTTAAGAAAGCTGCCTGCAATATGCGTGCCGCGATTACCATTTCATCAAGATAATGCACGGGTACACACGTGTGCAGTCTCAATGGCAAAATTGCATGAATTCGGTTACGAATTGGTACCTCATCCGCCATATTCTTCGGATTTAGCCCCTAGTGACTAATTCCTATTGTAATTATTGATTAAACAAATAGCGTCAAATATTTTAAAATTAGAATTTATGTTTTCAAACCCATTGGGGACCTCGGATTTTTTGCGTTGCTGAAATTTAAATTCGGATTTATCTTCACTCACACACTTAAAGCTGTCGGTTTATCACCAACCTCCTTAGTTAGTATATATCGGATACGACCCACTTGGAAACATTAATGAGATGTGATTTTAAGTTGCTGTTGGCAAGGCTAAGGATATCATATCAAATCACAGCCCAATTTGTATCAATTTCAATACGTTTAGTCATTTTTGTTTTAATTTCTATCTCAGTTGTAATTCGGAGAATATTATTTGAAATTAGGAAACTCCTTTTCAAATTTAGAAACTCCATAGAAGAACATCAATATTAATTTAAGTCACCATATGGAATTTAAAAAAAAAAGCAAAATGAAATTCAGAAAATTATATTTTTTTTGAGTCAGATACATATTTTGACAGTTTCTTTATTATAATTGATGTCTTTTAAATAGCGAATGGAATATTCTGCATTTTATTTAACGTCTTTTATTGGAAATTCTGAGTCGATCAGTACACAAGGGGATATCGTTAAATATGTACACACAGTCAGACAACAGATTCGTTGGTTGAGGTTGAATGCAACTCGAATATTCCATCAGTACAATCGATTGTTAGTTGGTACTATTTACTTTTCAGTTATTAAGACTGAAGTATCGGTTAACATAAGAAGTAGCCGAACCTTCAGAAAGGAATATTAGCATCTAAAAATACACGTACGGCAAATGTTCAACGAACATTTTTTAAATTTTCTTCAGAGGCAAAAATCTGTTATCTAAAGGGTGGTCAACATTTAAGGGCCGATGTTGATTTTGATTAAAACACAAATTATTTAGAAAATTATTGTCATTTCTTTTTGGTATGGTTCAATTATGTATGGAACAAAATATCGGACAAATAGCCACCTCGGCGGCACACCTCCTTCCGATGGTTCAAATTTTCAATGAGGCATAATTGAGGTTCTATGTCATTAATGTGCCGAATTATCTCATCCTTTAGCTCTTGAATTGCTGCTGGCTTATCGACGTACACATTTTCTTTCAAATAACCCCAAGGAAAGAAGTCAATAAACATCGCCCCGATGTGAGATAACGCGGCCATTGCATTTGTCGAGCAAAAGAGCCATTTTTTCGTTAGCTGTGCGGCAAGTGGCACCGTCCTGTTGAAAACACATATCGTACAATCCATATCTTTCAATTCGGGCCATAAAAAGTTCGTTATCATCCCACGATAGCGAACACCATTCACAGTAACAGCCTGACCGGCCTCATTTTGGAAAAAAATACGGCCCGATGATGCCGCTAGCCCATAAACCGCACCAAACAGTCACTCTTTGTGGGTGCATTGTTTTTTCGACAATCACTCTTGAATTATCATTCGCCAAAATTCGGCAATTCTGCTTATTGACGAATCCACTGAGGTGAAAATGTGCCTCATTACTGAAGATGATTTTCTTCAAAAATTGATTTTTATTTTTATAATAAGCCTGAATAACTTTAACGCGTTGCTTGCTTGTGTATAGTCTGAAATTGAGAAATATCAAATGAAATGCAGAAAAAAGCTTGACGTTTAGGTGCGATTCACATTCAACATCGGCCCTTAAACCGGTAATGCGGGAACTTGACGAAAAAAAATTACATATTTTCAAAAAAAAAGCTTAATCGCTAGAAAAAGCTAAAAACAAAATAACCGGTAAAGCATTTAGTTTGATTTACGAAAAAACGCTAATCGAATGCACTAGCTTGAGAAATTTTAAAATGCATCTTTTCTTTTTCACCTTTTCGGAACTCATGAATTGGCCTATATCTGAAATATGAAAATTGATCCGAACTACAAAAATTCGGTTGTAGAAGCAGACATTCTGTTGCAATCACAGACTATGCATGACATTGGTAGTAACAAGGTTCGACATATCGTAAGACGATGGTCCACTAAAAAAATAATGTTCATAAAATCACCAAATATTTCATATACATACGAGGGCGACCGCAAAACTAACTGGCCTGGCACATTTTCTGTTTTACTACTTTTGTTTTTTGTTCTTTAAAAGCAATTTTTTATAAGCCATCTGTCAAAATTTCCGAAATATTTTATGATTATTTTCTTTGTTACAGGTGATTGAAGTAAACAAGTTTTATAATTTTTGAAAAATGGAAAATAAAGAGTTTCGTGCGGTAATTAAACACTTTTATATGAAAGGTTATACGCCACAATTAATCAAAGATGAATTGGATTCTGTTCACGGTGATAATGCACCATCATACTCCACCGTGAAATCCTGGGTTCAACAATTTAAAATGGGTCGTTCAAGTACGGAAGATGAACAACGCTCTGGAAGACCAAAAACTGCTACTAAATACTATTGAAAACATTAGAAAAATATTTAATGAAGTGACTAAAGATAGACGAATAAAGCTCAGAGAACTTGCTGATATTGTTAAAATACACGAAAAACAAGTTTGGAGTATTTTACATGATGAACTCCACATGAAAAAGCTATCCGCAAGATGGGTGCCGCGTTCGTTGACTTTGTCCCAAAAAATCGTCCGTTGGACCAATTCCGAGGAGCTTTTAGCGATTTAATAGCGTAATCCAATAGAGTTGTTGCGCCGATTCATAACTGTTGTTGAAACATGGATCCATCACTACATCCCAGAATGCAAAGAACAGTCAAAACAATGGATAGAAACTGGTAAAAGTGGTCCCAAGAAGGCGAAAACTGTTAAGTCAGCAGGAAAAGTAATGGCCACAGTATTTTGGGATGCAAGGGGTATAATATTAATTTATTACCTTGAGAAAGGAAAAACTATAAATAGTGAATATTATTGTGCATTATTGGATCGGTTGAGTGAAGAAATCAAGATAAAACGACCGCATTTAGAAAAAAAAGTTCTTTTTCATCAAGATAATGCTCCTTTAATGCATTTTTAACTCAACAAAAACTGGCCGAATTACGATTTGAAATTGCTCCGCATCCACCGTATAGTCCAGATTTAGCTCCTTCTGATTTTTTCTTGTTTCCAAATTTAAAAAAAATTTCGTCCAATAGCGAGGTTATTGCTGAAACTGAGGCATATTTTGAAGTTCTTGAAAAATCTTATTTTTCGGATGAAATTAAAAAACTTGAAAAACGTTTGATGAAGTGTATTGAGTTGAAAGGAGATTATGTTGAACAATAATTAATAATTCCAAAAAAACGGTTCTTTTTATGTTAGGCCAGTTACTTGTGCGGTCGCCCTCGTATGTATAATACGAAATTTGCTTTATTTTTTTAGCCAAAAAATCTTTTCATAAGAAATATAAAAACAAACCTTAAAAACTACAAAATCGGTTTGATGATAAAAATTTATGATTTTTCAGAACTTAGTGGAAGATATTCTCATTTTTAACGAATTTCTTTCATATATTTTAAGAATATGTTTCATACGTTTTGTAAAGTAGTTTCAAATTTTATACTTATATGAAAAAATTACTAATTTTACATGAAATTGTTACATGTTATTTATGATTTTTTTTTAATAATTTCTATGACAATATATAACAAGAGACATTAAATTTATTCATTAAAATATTATTCAAAAATTTTTTTTGAAAAATGTTCAAGAAAATAAGAAACTTTTTCATTTCATACAGATTTTGTAATTATTAGGCTTGAAAATTTCACTAGAACCTACAAAGACGTTTTTAAGCAGATTCGGTCACAACTCAATTAAGTTATACCTATACAGTAGTGTAATTCAAATGAATGAGCATTATTATCGTATGCACAAGCACAAAATAATGTTCTTTAAAACGGCGAATCATTTTCTTATAATTTCCAGCAATGTAACTTTTACATTGCGAAAAGAAGACTGCCCTCCACTCACTTTAAATGGCGTTGTGAGTCCAAAATCTAATCACGTAAAATATCGTGGACTTCGAATAGATCAGCGGCTTAACTGGAGAACATATAAAGATGAAAAGGAAGGAAGTTGAGATAAAAACCAAAAAAATGTACTGGTTAATTGGCCCTAAATCACAATTAAGTTTAGAAGATAAAGTCATCCTTTATAAAACTATTTTGAAACCTGTGTGGACTTATGGAATCGAACTATGGGGAACATCCAGCAATTCTAATTTGTAAATTTTACAAAGGTATCAGTCCAAGACTCTCCGACTAATTTCTAATGCACCATGGTTTGTGAATAACCGCTGTATTCACAACGATCTTGGTTTTAATTTTTTAAAGGACGAAATAGCTAGGTTTAGTACCAACTATTTAGACAGACTAAGTAATCACTCTAATGTTCTGGCTATATCTCTTTTAGAAGACAGTGACGAGATTAAAAGACTAAAAAGAAATCATATACTAGATCTCCCATTTTTAAAATAAATGTATGTACATAATTGCAATAATATAAGTTAACCATGTAAAATATATTAATGCTGAGGCCTCTGGGTTTTAGCTATACTGTCATTAATTTATTACTAAATTTGCTTATTATTTTTGTATATAAAATAGATTGCAAATAAATATATTGTTGAAAAAAAATATTTACATTTCATACAAAATAATAACATTTTTGGCAAACATATAAAGCAAAAATTACGAAATGGGTTCGGATGATTTTTCACACAAAATTAAAAATTTTTTATAAAACATATGAAGAAAAATTAAAAAAAAACTTTTTAGATGCTGTTTTAAGAAGCCGGTTCGTAAATTCCTAAAAACTTCTTCGCAAAATACACGAAATGTACGAAAAATTTCGTCATTTATATGAAGAATGTACGAAGAACAGAATATAAAAAAATGTTTCGTAAATAGTACGAACATATTTTTTTCAGTGTAGCTACAATTTTATCACGGTTCGCACAGCCAATAAATAGATTGACCAATCGAAGTCAGTAAAACTATCGGTTGTGGTAACTGGTGGTTCATGAGTTGTCACCTACACGCAGAAAAAAAGTATGGTTGTGGTAACAATATTCGAAGAGGGCAATACTATTGTTGGGTGTATGATTGTGGAATACAACAATATTATGATTCCCACAATAATAGTATGACTCAAATACAATCATACTATAATCCTCACAACCATACTTTGATCCTTTCAACAATAGTATGATAAACATACTATGATCCCCACAACCATAGTATGATCCACACGTAAACATACTATGATTCCCACAACCATAGTATGATTCACACTCAATCATACTGTGATCTCCGCAACATATTATGATCCCCATAACCATAGTATGTTTCACATACAACCATAGTATGATCCTCACAACCATAGTATGATTCACACGTAAAAATATTATGATCCCTACAACCATAGTATGATCACATACAATTATACTATGATCCCCAAATTATTAATAGAATTGGGTTAAGTTGTCAACAACAGATTTGAATTATGAAAGTATTTAAAAATACATTAAATTCAAAATAATACAAGTGATTTATTTAGCTGTAGAAAAAATCAGATTAAAAAAACGTAAGCGTTTTTATTAAAAGTATTTTAGTTAAACAAACCAGTTTGTTTGAAAATTTTCAATTTCCATATAAAAAGTACTATTTTTGCGTTAGATCCGTAACAAAAACATTGTTCAACGAAGCGTTTTAAATGACTAAAAATTGCAATCATACAGTATGATTGCCGTAATCATACTATTGTTAACATAAAACCCAAAAAAACAATACTTTTGTCGCACCAACCATATTTATAGTGTAGCTACAACAATATTTTCATTATAAAATTTGGCAATAATACTAGTGTTAGATTTCAACAATATTAATATTGCGGCAATCATACTTTTGTCAAAATTAAATTCAGTAAACAATACTATGGTTGCGACGAACATACTTTTATTGCGGAGAACATATTATTATTGCCGTAACCATATATTAACCATGTTTTTTCTCTGCGTGTAGTTTTGAAAACCGGAATGTCGAGTACTACCGTTTTTTACTAAAAATTAGACCCAACAGTCGGTTTTTTAAAACACGGTTTTGAAAATCACTCGAAATTTTTTGAACCCCCTATTTTTCGGACACTCTGGAATACACGCAATTGAAAAATAAATAAGTTTATTTTCATTACCATAATCTGATTAAATAGTCCGATAAAATCAAATATTATAAGAATATGAAAATCATTTGGTTGTTAAAAAAAATAAGTTTTCTGTTGGCAGACACACAATGTTGAGATTACTTGCCAACAATAAAACTTTAACGAAAAAGGGCATACAAAATTTCGGCCGGCTGAAGTTAAATATCTATCGTTTTAATTGTTTCACTTCTATTTATTAAGTGCATTGATGACAAATGTGCATTGGATTAATGTCAATATTCATTCAATCATTAACAAAATAATGACTGCGTTGACTACGAAACAAAGACAAGTGTCATTAAACCAACACAAGATTTGATCAGCTTGATGAAGATTTTTGCTTTCAGAGGTGCACAAATGATTGAGTTCCATTAAATAAACGCAAAAATCGATTTCAATATTAAAACAGGTTTTTTTTCTGTTATTTAGATGTTGAACACATAAACATAAACTGTTTATTAAAACAAAATTAAATTTAAATAAAAGAGGCTTTTGTTGTTACTGCCAACAGGTTCTACAAAAATTAAAACATCTTTTGGTGTTCAAGAAAAAAAAAGAATTCGAAAACAAAAACATTATATTTTGAACAATGTTTAATTTACATATTAGTGGCTCAAATCCGCGCAGGGGGAAAAGTCAAAGCCGGTTTTAGCAAACGATGATACAAATGCCAGGGGGTTTTCCCTATATTTGCCGCTCTAAATCAGTATTTCACTTCCCGGTTGTAATGTATTTATGGTCTTCTTAAAAGAGATCTTCTAAAGGAAGTTTTCTGTGCCAAGGGACAAAGCAACTCAGCAGTTGGAATGCCTTAGCTTATAAACTATGAGAGATATAAGGCAGATATTTGTTACATATCTTAATATATATAAATAAGTTATGTTCGATGTACGAGCATCTAAAACTTAAAAATCGTTAACACAATTAAGACTGTATATAAGCCTGCCGAAAGATAAGTCTGCCGAAAGGGTTCTCTTATATTTAGTCCCAATATTTGGCACTGTTGTCTAAAAATTAGACTTTTTTCGTAGATATGGTATGATGTGCTTTAAATAAAAAAAATAAATCTCTTAAGATAAGTTCACTGATTAAACTTGCACCGGCTCACTGGCAGTGGACTTGAGATAATTACGAAAAACTATAAAAGCATCGGTGTGGTGTTAGCATACAGAAACAAGACTACTACAAGAAACCTATTTGTGACGCTCAAAATAGAAAGGGACCTATGGTTAAAAACCAGTTTTGTTCAGGAGAGACATTTTAAAGATTAGGTCCCTTTCTATTTGCGCTTATAATCGTCGACTTCACTTTCATAAAACGCGCATATCTCTGGGAGGGAACACTTTTGGGACATGGGATCGGTCTCATTCGATGCTCAGGAGTTATCCACATCAAAAAAAGAAGAAAAAAGTGAAAATTGACCCGTAGGTTCCTTTCTTAATGCGCTGTCACATTTTCATTTGCTGTGTTCACAATTATCAGCAAAATATTTTTGTAAAAGAACATTTTAGAAAAATTCCAACAAAAAATGTGTAAGTGCAACTTGCAATTAATAAAGTTGTCATATCTTCACATTTTTTATTGGTCGTTTATTTCAACTGTAACATCCTTTGTTGCATACAATCCCGAATTTTCCTTAGTCTTCAAAAACCAATTATTTGTAAATAATAAGAAAATAATATGGGCCGATTTTAGACCACTAGAGCCCATAGGACCAAAAAGTATTATCATTTTGGACAAGTTAACGTGAATTTGTTAAGAGGTACTTTTAGTCTTTTTTTTCCCTGGAAGCCGACTTCGGCTATTTAAAATCCCAAACAACCATTATTGGGCAATATTTTAGGTTCCTAAATTTTTGATTGGCCGCTCTCGTGCTTTTAAAATACACACAGCCAAAGAGACATGTTTAGATCGTTTCTCTATTTCAGAGGATAATATGCTTTATGGTCAATACTCGTATATCAAAAATAGAAGTACCGTTTAAAGTGCTTGATACGAGGTCTGTTATATATATTTCTGGCCTAATAATGAAAATGCGAATATTTATCATCAAAAATGGTTTTATTGTTTTTGAAAGTATTCTCCAGCGCTTAAACCAATTCTCGAAACACTTTTTCCACTCCGATTGAGACACCTTCAAAACATGGATTTTGAACGCTTCAACAGCATCTTCTGGCGTCGAAAATCGTTGACCACGAATTTTTTACTTGGTGTGCGGGAATAAAAAGAAGTCATTGGGTGCCAAGTAAGGGCTGTACGGCGGATGACCTATCAATTTGGCCGGTCAAAAAGGCTACCATTTGCTTCATCCACGAATAACTTTCGTTGGATTTGGCTCGTCTTCGAAGACCCACACGGTCGATTGCTGTTTTGTTTTGGGCTCATACGCATAGATCCATGATTCGTCACCTGTGACAATGTTATAAACGTCTTTTGAAGCATCACGATCCGATTCTTTTTTTTTGCCAAATTAAGTCACTGTAAGCAATACAAACGATGGTCGTACGTCAAAACGTTCTGAGTACGTTGATGCTAAAAAATATCAAACTTTCTAAAGGAAATGTCAGATGGCGCCAGGCAACACTGAGAAATATATACAGTAACAGCCCACTAAACAGGGTTTGGTCACTACAAAGAACTAATCTGTTGTCGCCACCAATTATTGGTACTAAAGTAACATGTACATCACAATTGGTTGGTTGCCGTAACCGCCAGTTGTCGCAACCAATAGTTAAACTGGACTAGGTTTGTATAACTGTGGCCGTGAGAACTGTAATATGAATAGAGCAACCATCATATAATATCTCGAAGCATGTTACCATCAATACTATGGAATGTTGGTTATTGCAACAGAAATTCGGTTTATCCAAACATTATAGTGGTAAATAAACTAGAATAAAATAGTGAAATATGTTGAGATATATCAAAATCCAAATTTCTCCAAAATGGTGCTTGATGGAGACTTTAGATATACGACTCGATCTCAGTAAAACTTATTTGATTAGATCCCAGCAGCGGAATACTTTGTTGCTAAGCTATATATATTTTCTTAATGGAAATTCCATCAACTTCAGTTAATCGAGAAAACAACTTTAGTTAATCAAGAAAACAATAAACTTAAAAAAAGTGAATTATATTTTTATAAGATGTATTAAATGTATGTAGTGAGGATCTGTGGCATAAGAAGCCGATACGATCCTGCCAAAATTTCAATTAAAAGATTAAAATATTCAAACAAACAATAAATTTAGGAATCCTGTGATAAAAAATTTGGCATATTTAATAAAAAAATTCGTTGTCTTTTTTCCGGTGTATTGATGGTGTTGCACGACTAATAATAATAAACGCTCTTATTGACGGTGCAATTAATCGTTAAATGGGGCAAAGAAGCCAATGTGTTTAAAGTGCTTCGAATAATTAAGTTCGAAGCAATGCCCCAGTTTGGGGTAGGCAGCAGCGTACGAAAAATTAAGTTCACGTCATACAGTGGAGCCAGTAGAGCAAACGAGGTTGCAAAATCAAAAGTTTTATAATGGCCTTTGATTGTTTGACTAAACCCATCTTTGTTTGAATAAACCCATCTTCAAAGCTCTCCTTAATAAAGGGTGGTTTAATTTTAAGGGCCGATGTTGATTTTGAATAAAACACAAGTTATAAGTATTTAGGAAATTATTGTAATTTCTTTTTATTATGATAATATTGGTATGGTTTAATTATGTATGAAACAAAATATCGGCCAAATGGCCGCCGCGACCTCGGCGACACACCTTTATCCGATGGTCCAAATTTTCGATGACGCTGAGGCATAATTGAGGTTAGGTTCTATGCCGTTAATGTGCCGAATTATCTTATCCTTTAGCTCTTGAATTGTTGCCGGCTTATCGACATACACCTTTTATTTTCAATAACCCCAAACAAAGAAGTCCAACATTGTCAAATCACATAATCTTGGCGGTCTATTAACATCGCCACGACGTGAATTAACACGGCCATTGAATTTGTTGCGCAAAAGATCCATTGTTTCGTTAGCTGTGTGGCAAGTGGCACCGTCCTGTTGAAACCACATATCGTCCACATCCATATCTAACAATTCGGGCCATAAAAAGTTCGTTATCATCTCACGATAGCGATCACCATTCACAGTAACTGCCTGACCGGCCTCAATTTGGAAAAAAACGGCCCGATGATGCCGCCTGCCCATAAACCCCACCAAACAGTCACTCATTGTGGGTGCATTGTTTTTTCGACAATCACTCTTGAATTATCATTCGCCCAAATGCGACAATTCTGCTTATTGACGAATCCACTGAGGTGAAAATGTGCCTCATTCACTGAAGATGATTTTCTTCGTAAATCGATCATCCAAGCCTGAATAACTTTAACGCGTTGCTCTTTATATCTTTTTATGGTTCAAATTGAGTTAGGCTGAAATTGAGAAATATCAAATGATGTGCAGAAATAAACTTGACGTTTAGGTGTGGTTCACATTCAACATCGGCCATCAAATTTAAACACCCTTTAGTATCAGATTCTTAGTTTATAACATATATATATAACCTACAGATTTTACAGATTTTCGGTTTTCGAAAAATCATTCGATCGTCTTAAATATTTAACAGAGTAAAATAATGGCCCCATTATATATTACAATCGAACAGATGGGAATAACACCAGAGTGTTACCAGCTGCTACATCACTCTGAATGTCAATGTCTTCTTCTCATACCAAGAGAGACCTGTCAAATCCCATTTACCTATGAACGATGTCTGTTTTCATTTCAGTACAATTCAATTAAAAAATATCACAAAAGCTAAATTTGTATAGGCAACTTTATAATTATATTGTCAAACCCGCAGAATTCTCGCATTCATTAGTCGTCTTCATATTTATCTGCTAATATTCAAAATTCATTTGCATAATTGCGGAGCGATTAAGAATGCGAAAATAAAGTAGGCCAACGGCAGCGTCGTGGCAGCACAATTCTTTTATCTCAAACTTTCCTTTTGTATTGAATTTACAAAAACATAAAAGAGAGAAGAATATTTTTCCCAGTTCGTTCAGATTATGTAATAAAGAAGATATGCGCGAATAAAGGAATATCGTAAGACAATTCAAATGTTGCTTTACTTTCAAATCAATGCAAGCTTTTCGATATCTAAAAAAAGTTTAAGAATTCCAACACCGAACTTTTGGCAGTGAAACTCTTCATAGAGAAGACTACAACTCTCAATCCTAAAAACAGGGGGACTCTTTCAGTCTGAGGAAAATTTCAAGGTGTTGCTTTAATTTGCTTGTCTAGGTCATGGTTCCCATTATCTAAAAACGAAATTAAACATTTTTTTGCATATCTGACCAGTATTTTTCGCATGCTTTTCTCCGCCAAGATCGTGTATGCCTATGTTCATCCACTCGCACTCGCTGGCAGTGCCGAACAGTTGAGAGATGAACTCATCGTTTCCCTCAAACAAAAGAATCGTAGACGCGTACGAGTATAACAAATGGAAATGCTTTTTTTTAATGTCATATACTTAAAAAATAGGCGTAGAGCCATAAAAAGCGAAATTGTTACTGCAGCAGTCATAAATATTTTCAAAATTCTATTATTTCTCAAACAGAAGTGATTTAAAGATAAGCGTAAAACAAACACGGCCAGCAGCGGAAGAAAGGGCTAAGGGTGCCCTATTGGGGTGGGCGGCAATTACGGCGGTTAGGCCCACTGTATTGTAACAAATGTCAACATACAGAGAAAAAATAGTTGAAAATCACACAATTTGACAATCGCTCAAACAGAGGCTCGTGTCGATTGGTGCTAAGAAATTTTGAAAAAATACGATCGCGATGCTTCAAAAGGCGTTACTAACATTGTCACAGGTGACGAATCATGGATCTATGCGTCTGAGCCCGAAACGAAAAAGCAATCGACCGTGTGGGTCTTCGAAGACGAGCCAAACCCAACGAAAGTTGTTCGTGAAAGAAGCACTTCGAAGCAAATGGTCGCCTGTTTCTTCGGCAAAACTGGTCATGTGTTCCGCTTGAGCAACGTAGGAGGTCAATTTTGAGTGGTACACCACAATTTGTTTGGCTGAATAACGAACAAGAGAAGACGAATCATTGTACACCATGACAATGCGAGCTCGCACACATCGGCTCAAACAAGTGCCTTTTTGACCGGCCAAAACGTCGAATTGATGGGTCATCCGCGGTACAGCTCTGACCTGGCACCGAATGACTTCTTTTAATTCCCGCACATCAGGAAAAAACTGCGTGGTTAACGATTTTCGACGCCAGAAGATGCTGTTGCAGTGTTGAAAATCCGTCTCACTGATCTGCTGAAACCAGCGCCTTTTTGATCGGCCAATATGTCCAATTAATGGGTCATCTGCCGTACAGCCTTGACTTGGCACCCAATGACGTCTTTTTATTCCCGCACATCAAAGAAAAATTAGTGGTCAACGATTATTGTCGCCAGAAGATGCTGTTGAAGCGTTCAAAACCTTGCTTTGGAGGTGTCTCAATCGGAGTGGAAAAAGTACTTCGACAATTGGTTTGAGCGCATGCAAAAGTGTATAAATCATGCTGGAGAATACTTTGTAAAACAATAAAACCATTTTAGATGATAAATAATCGCACTTTCATTATTAGGCCAAAAAAATATATAGCAGCCCTCGTACACCTTTTTTACAGTAAAAATCATCCATTTTCTTTTCCAATTTTTCTACGCAATGACCCTCCCTACGAGTCTTCAAGTACAGGGTGGAGCGCGTTAAACTGTTTTTTTGCACTGCAGGCTGTGGCGAAACTGTTGGTCGAAGAGAGTGATGGGTGTGCGTGGCTTATAGTGGCTGACGGGAGATTTGTATTCGTCTGCTTCTCAGTTGCCATCTTGCATTGGACACGTGAGGAGAGGTCATTTTGTTCTAAATCGAATTTTTAAATGCGCACTCGATCATTGCAGTGCAGCGTGCTTTTCGTTTACGATTCGCTGTTACGCAGACGTGTTCCTGGACAGCAATCAATTGTAAATTGGGTAATGTGTCATGTGTACGAAGGGGACCTGAGAGAAGGATTACAACACCACAAAACAGTACCTGCTTAGGTGTTATGTTTTTTGTTGTAGCACGGGTTTATACATCTGCTTAGGTGTTATGTTTTTTGTTGTAGCACGGGTTTATACATCGGATTGAGCCAAAAGCACATTATTTTGGCCAGGGCTTGTCAACCCAACCAACCCTGTTCATGTTCTTCTTCTTTATTGAGCTCAACCGCTCCGAAGAACTTTGAGCTGGAGCTTTTATTAAATTGTGGGGCCCTTTGGGCTATTGGTTGTTGTTGTTGTAACAACTAACATATATTGTTGAGGTGACTGCCCCTGGCCGAAGAGTTTCGGGTCAATCCGGTACATAGAACCGGCAGTCGCGGGCTATTGGTAGGGTGCTTTATTGACTAAGGTGAGACAAAGCTATCTGAGTATTCGTGTTCATTGGTGAGACTCCTCCCGTTCGGCTTTAAGTAACACCATATGGGCATTTTGAAATTTCTCTAAAACTCAAATAGGGTGTCGCTGTTTGTTTTTCTAATTCTTTGAAGGAAGCGTATTTTTACCTTCGGGGTCCGAGGTCTTCTCCACGGTTTTCCGTAAAGGACATCACAATTTTGTATATTAATAAAACACAGAATATTTAAGATATACTTATAGAGTTCAAATTTATTCCAGGTGTAGTGCAAATGTAACATTTTTAAAATGAAATTAGATTTCGGTCATATGACCATCACGTGTCCTTGAACAGCAATCTATTCATTGGACCCAATTTGCCACCGCTTTTGCACATATTTCGATGACAACGTTGACAATTTCGCATTGGATTTTCTCTCTGAGCTCGTCTAAAGAAATGCAATGGCGTTAAATCGCACAAAGCACATGTCGGTTTGTTGCTGTTCAATAAGGCATATTTTGTTTATTGACAAAATTACTCAGCCAGAAATGAACTTCATTGCTAAAGATGATGATAACGGCGGGAAATTGCGAGTAAGAGCTTCTAAAATTGCGACCACCGACTTAGAATTTTGGCAATATTTTTTAATGATTTCCAAACGTGGCTCGTAAGTGAACTTTACCATGATGAAAATTTTGACTTCGACTAACGTTTTTACACTACAAGATCATTAAAAATGTTTGAGGGTGCCTTGACATTAGGATACGAAATTGTTATGTCCCTATTGGAAACCCCTATATAAACTGCAAGCGTTGTCTGAAGAGATTGGAGACTTGGAAGTCAGGTCCAGTTTTCTATCTTTTATTGTTCTATCTTTCAATGACAGAAGATCCAGAAAAAACCCCTGTCAATTTTTTTTTAATTCTTAAAATTGAATTCTGCACTATTGAATTTTTGCACTATAGCTGTAAACGCATGCTAGATTGGAGAGGTAGTCTATTACCCCCACTACAAGATTTTTGTAGAGCCCATGAAACTTTTTTCCGTAAGCTTGAAACTCTTTCCAATATTGCACTGCTACATCTTTGTGGAAATCTGGCCAAATCTTTGTGGAAACCCAACTAGCTACAATATTGTAAAAACTTAGCCACCTTTTAATACCTCTTAAGGGAAGGACCATTTTTACTCTTCGTTCGTTATTTAGCTCGAATAGTTTCTCAGAGGGCTTTAAAGTCGAATCAGGCGACTAAATTTTCTTTAAAAACTTAAACTTTAACTTCTTAACTAAACTTTCCCCCATTAACACCAGGAGTATATGCGCGTGAATTCCCATACATGAATGGTTTTTCAAAGGCCTTATGAGTAATCCGCCACTGCTCATCTGTACCTTGAAAAGGTCATTTTCAAATAGCCAACAAACACCACCACCACCACCACTTGTATTCGGTACTTTTTCGATTGTTTGTATGCACAAACATCCCGAAGAAGATATCAGCGATATTTTATATATGAAATAATCATATACTTGTACATATATGTCGGTTGGCATGTTTCTCGAAAATCGTTTTGTCAAGATCCTCCTGCAACCCATTGTCGCTGCGATATATCATCACTTGTTATGGCTGCCTACCGCCACCCGGCACGCTTTGGAAGGGGACTTTTACTTTCGATTAAATCTACAGACCGACGAAGTATACAAATATTTATTTTTACTTTTATAATTATTTTCTGTTTATCGTGTACCTCAGGGCCTTACGCAACTTACAACAAAAATATTTGGGGCCATAGGCGGAGAGCCGAAAATATCAGACGTACTTAGAGTGCGGAGTGGATTATTGATAAAACATTGTGTTGACACTTGAAAAGTATTATCAAACAAGTGGAACTTTTACGATTGTTTACATGTATGGGGTCTTGCACATTATGTATGTACATATGTACATACCTATGTATATCGTATCTAACTACAAACTTAGCCAATTTCTATTTGACTGATTAATATCATAAAGTCTGACAATCAAGAAGACATAAATGTTGAATTCTTTAAAAGGGGGGTGCGGTTGATTTTGAGACACAATTAGTTCGGCAAGAGAGCTAATTTTCCAAAAAAAAAACAGATAAGCTATTTTTAAATATTTCACTACATGAAAAATAAAATAGTAGTCAACAAAGTTGTTAAGGGGTTACGAAACGAAATAAGAAAGAAGCAGTGAAAAAAAATATAAGATTGGTCACGGCCAAGAAGTTGGTACCCTACACCACTGTGGTATAAAGGAAATACATTGCTGTAGAAAATATAAAAAAATGTTTGATTTATAATGTGTCCTTTAGAGTGGCAGGACCTCAAATCAAGAGGAACCTTTTATCATCCCATTTCTCCCGAATTAGTTATAGATCGCTTTTTACGCTTTATGACTAAGTTCTGAAAGATTGAATTTAAAACGTGGTTTGTAGAACATTATCGTCAATTTCTATCGATGGTACGGATATTGAACAATCAAAAGAAGCACTTAAGTACATAGGCTTTTTAAAGCGGTGCAAGAAATATTTCACTCCTTCTGATCTTTTCAATATCTATACAACTTACATCAGGCCAAAGATGGAATACAACTCCCATATATGGGCAGGTGCTCCAAAATCATCCTTGTAGCTACTTGACCGTGTTCAAAGGAGAGCGATGGCGCTGATAGGTGACAGTAGGGTATCCAACTCTATTGTTTCCCTTGAGCATCGTCGGAATGTGGGTTGCGTGACGCTGTTCTTTCGTTACTTTTATGGTGTGTGTTCATCTGACATCCGTCGCCTTATTCCTGACGTGAGGATGTTCGGCAGGAATACGCGACTTTCTAGGAATTCACACCCGTTTGTTATCGATTGGCCAGTTGACCGCACTATACACTACAGATCAAATTCGTTTTTCGCTCGTACAGTCCGTATGTGGAATCGACTTCCGGCAAATGTATTTCCCACTAATTGCGACATCCAGAAGTTCAAGGCAAGCGTCAATAATCATTACTCCCTCCCTCCCCTCCGATCCATTACTTTCCACTCGCCAACGCAATACACAGCATGTATAGGGGGCATCCCATGAGTGTTGGTTATTTAAAAAAAAGGTTGGATATTGATCCTTTGTAAATGAATACACCGAATTTGAGCGTGCTAGAATATATACTGTGGCTTGAAGAGCAGCAGCAGTAAATCGGTGATATAAAAAAACATGGACCGATGTGGTCCAGTTTCAACTAAGTTTATTATTGGTCGCTTATAATCTTATCATGCGGAATTTAAGGGAAATTGGATTTTATTAATGGCTTCTAGAGCAGCAGGACCTGTAATTAGGTGGGGCCTTTGTGCAGAAGCTATTTAAAAACATTGGCCAAACTAGACCAATTTAACCAGTGTCTAAAGTTATGCAGTCATAATGGCTTTTGCTAAATTTGGTAGAAATCGGGTGTAAAATAAGTCTTACACTGAACCGAAAATACAATGATTTTTTTAACCAAGTGTCTCGTAAAAATTTTTCATGGTACATGTTTGATAACGAAGACAGAATAACGTTATATAAGGTCAAATGTACATGTAAATTAGTTGAGTTAACATTATATAAGGTTGTTTTTTCAAGAGAGAGGCAGAAAATTGTGCGACATAAACAAAAATTTAAAGATCATTTGGCTCTGTTGTATCAAAGTTCTTTGTCTGCTTTGTGTTACACGAAGTTCGGAATTAAGTTACACGAAGTTGCAACGATTGCGACTGTCTTATCCCCCAGCTCTTTGTCCTTTCTTCCGCTGCTCTGAGCGTTTGTAATTGTGAGAAAGATCATAAGACAATTTATCTCGCTCTTTGAAACCACAACCAAATGCAAATGCTAGCTTTACAATCTTCATAGCGCAATGATATTGCTTTTCGCACAGCTTGAACACGCAGAGAAAATATATGGTTACTATATGGTCACGGCAACAATAGTATGTTCTCTGCAATAAAAGTATGGTTGTCGCAACCTTAGTATTGTTTTTTGAATTTAATTTTGACAATAGTATGATTGCGGCAATATTAATATTGTTGCAATGTAACAAAAGCATTCTTGCCAAATTAAAAAATTAAAATATGGTTGTAGCAACAATATAAATATGGTAGGTGGGACAAAAGTATAGTTTCATGGGTTTTATGTTAACAATCACATGATTACGGCAATCACATAGGCAAAATCGTAATTTATTTTTAATTTGACATTGTTATTTTTACGAATCCTACGCAATAATAGTAGTTTCTATATATAAATAAAATTTTTTGAAAACAAACTACGGATTAGTATAACTGAAATATTTTTAATATATGAATTGTTTCTACTGTTAAATAAATCACTCCCTTTATTAAGAGTTTTATGTATTTTTACATAACTTATTTAATAAAAATCTCTATTGTTGAATAACAACTTAACCCAATCTTTACAAAAAAATTTGGGGATCATAGCATGGTTGTGTGTAAGTCATACTATGGTTGTATGTGCAACATACTATGGTTGTGAGGATCATAATATGGTTATGGAGATCATAGTATGTTTGAGTGTGAATCAAACTATGGTTGTGGGGATCATAGTATGGTTGTGTGTGATAATTCTATTGTTGTGAGGACCATAATATTGTTATGGGGATCATGGTATGGTTGTGTGTGAACCATACTATTGTTGTGATAATCATAATATTGTTGTGCCACAACCATATAACCAACAATAGTATGATGCTCTTCGAATATTGTTACCCCAACCATACTTTTTTTCTGCGTGCAGCAGTAACTCGGAGATATAAAAAACATGGACCGATGTGGTCCAGTTTGAACAAAGTTTATAATTGGTCGCTTATAATCTTATTATGCGGAATTTAAGGGAAATTGGATTTTATCAATGGCTTCTAGAGCAGCAGGACCTGTAATTAGGTGGGGCCTTTGTGCAGAAGCTATTCAAAAACATTGGCAAAACTAGACCAATATAACCAGTGTCTAAAGTTATGCAATCAAAATGGCTTTTGCTAAATTTGGTGGAAATCAGGTGTAAAATTAGTCTTATACACTGAACCGAAAATACAATGACTTTTTTAACCAAGTGTCTCGTAAAAATTTTTCATGGTAAATGTTTGATAACGAAGACAGAATAACGTTATATACACGCAGAAAAAAAGTATGGTTGGGATAACAATATTCGAAGAGCATCATACTATTGTTGGTTATATGGTTGTAACACAACAATATTATGATCATCACAACAATAGTATGGTTCACACACAACCATACTATGATCCCCATAGCAATATTATGGTCCTCACAACATTAGAATTATTCACACACAACCATAATATGATCCCCACAACCATATTATTATTCACATTCAACCACACTATGATCCCCACAACCATATTATGATCCTCATAACCATAGTATGTTTAACGTACAACCATAGTATGATCCATACAACCATAGTATGACTTACACACAATCACACTATGATCGCCAAAATTTTTGGTAAAGATTGGGTTAAGTTGTTATTTATTAAAAAAATATTTATTAAAAAATGTCAGTTATACTAATTCGTAGTTTGTTTCGAAAAAATTTAATTATTTAAAAAATTATAATTTATAAAATAACATTGTCAAATTACAAAACAATACAATTTTGACGGTATGATTGCCGTTATCATGTTAACATGAAACCCATGAAAACAATACTTTTGTTCCACCAACCATATTTTTATTGTTGCTACAACCATATTTTCATTTTTAAATTTGGCAACAATACTATTGTTACATTTCAACAATATTAATATTGCCGCAATCATACTATTGTCAAAATGAAATTCAAAAAACTGTACTATGGTTGCGACGACCATACTTTTATTGCAGAGGACATACTATTGTTGCCGTGACCATATAGTAACCATATCTTTTCTCTGCGTGTAAGGTCAAATGTACATACAAAATAGTTGAGTTGACATAAGGTTGTTTTTTTCAAGAGAGAGACAGAAAATTGTGCGACATAAACCAAAATTTAAAGATCATTCGGCTCTGTTGTATCAAAGTTTTTGATCTGCTTTGTGTTGTACGAAGTTCGGAATTAAGTTACACGAAGTTGCAACGATTGCGACTGTCTTACCCCCCGCTCTTTGTCCTTTCTTCCGCTGCTCTGAACGATTGTAATTGTGAGAAAGATCATAAGACAATTTATCTCGCTCTTTTAAACCACCACCAAATGCAAATGCTAGCTTTACAATCTTCATAGCGCAATCATATTGCTTTTCGCACAGTTTGAAGACTATACGCAAATAGTAATTCTCATTAATCATTATGGGACTCTCGTACACGTCATTTGATTTGTAGCCGAAGTAATCGTTGCCAAAGACTGCAGAAGAAAAAAATTGGCGGGTTTAGAAACAGCTGTACAGTCTGCCTAGCAACCGTGGCCAATACATTTAATCAATTTTTTAGTTGATTCTAAAAAAGAAACAACAAAAAGGTCTCGAACCAGAATAAAAACTGTTCAAGTCATAATGATGAAAAAAACCCAAAAAATGTAAACAAAACAAATAAAATTAGTAGGTTCATTTAATAGTAGAAATTTTAACAGTAACTGGTTAAAAGAGGTAACCAATAATAAGTAAACTTAACAATAATAATGATTTCTATAACAATCTTCATAGTTAATAATATTAACAATTTAACAATGTTAAATTGAACATTTATTGTTTCAATAAATTAACTATGATGTTTTGATAATAACAACTTTCATGGTTAAAAACAATTCATTGTTAAAACAACAATAATTATTTTAATAATAACAATTTTAATGGTTAAAAAAGCTCAGCAATGCTTTGTTAAAACAACAATAATAATTTTAAAATTAACAATTTTCATGGTTAAAAAATTCAACCACAGAATAGTTAAATTAACTATTATTATTGTTAACAACAAAATGCCCAAATTATAGAGTAGACTACAAATCATGTTTATTTATGATTAAGTTAACCTTATATAAGGTTATTTTTCTTCTCAGTGTACATCTGATTTGAATAAGTGACGCGCAAAATAGAAAGGGACCTAACGTTAAAAAACAGTTTTGTTCAGGAGAGCAATTTTATAGATTAGGTCCCTTTCTATTTGAACACTTTTTGGGCTTGGGTCGGTCTCATTCGATGCTCAGATGTTGTCCACATCAAAAAAAAAGTGAAAAGTTGATGAAAAGTTTTGTTCAGGAGAGCCATTTTAAAGATTAGCTCCCTTTCTATTTGCGCTTAGAATCGTCGACTTCACTTTCAAAAAACGCGCATATCTCTGGGAGGGAACACTTTCGGGCATGGGATCGGTCTCATTCGATGCTCAGATGTTGTCCACATCAAAAAAAGAACAAAAATGAAAATTGATTTTTTTACCCTTAGGTCCCTTTCTCTATGCGCTGTCACATATGGTTTACAGTCAAGTACCAAGGACGTTGACTAACAGCAGACCTGCATTAGTGGAAAGAATTTGGCGGTTATGACAACTAATAATATGTGGTTCATGTACCATAATATAGCTGTAATCATGTCGTATGCCGAATCCTAAAAGCATAGCGGTTTAAAATATTACAAAAACATATGGTGACTACAACCGAGAATTAGGTTCATTTTAGTTTCAACAAAGTTTTAACCCCTTGTTTTTCTCCGTGTGCGATACATTTAAAAATATACAACTAAACAGTGGGTATTATCTCGCAATCGAGTACAGGCAACTATAAATAACCACTTGAGAGTTCCATCAAGTTTCCTACCCAATATACAGGGTGTACAGATTAGAACGACAGTACATTTGGACGAAGTTAGCTTCGCACTTCTTATCATTTACAGCCCTCAAACGGACGGAACACACACACACGTACCTAAAACCCATACAAACATCTTCGAAGCAATACAAGTGCAGGCTAGAGTATAAATGTTTCTACAAAACAAATTGATTAGTTTATAACCGTTATTAATGTGTCGTAATTGTGACCATAAAGTAAAAAATAATTAATAATAGACGAATGCGACGATGGCAACGACAACGTCAACTACACACGAAACGCGACTATTACTTATTAACTAAACCCTGCAATTACATTTAAATATGAATTCCTTAATTAGCAGACTTTTATTGATTACGCCCTAACCATTCCGAAATTTATTACAGGTGAACGTGCCTCCCCCTTCCACCCATCCAACTAACTGACTAACCAACCACCCTACCAACCAACCAACTACTGTCTGTAACATCGAGGCCGACGAGAGCAATGACATGAATGACACCAGCAGCATGAAGGGACCGCAGGAACTTACAGCCGCCGAAAGTTTAATAGCAATCAATAAAACGGAAAAGATGGACGCCTTAGCGGAAATTCAAGAAGAAAATGGTAAGTCTAAAAAACATATCCATATTCAAGAAAAAAAATTGAAGACTGCTAAACAAATCTAAATCCAGACTTCCTCTTAGCTTCTGCGACCAATGCCTGAAGCTTTGTTAAGCCTAAGGGCAGACTTAATCTCAAGTTTTACGAGCATAGCTTTAGCTCTGTCGCTCATATCACTTATGAGTAATTGTTTCATGGGCTTTGCAATGAACACCGTGCGTCTGGGAGATAACCCCATATCAGTGTCGTTGTCGCTGATGCATCGTCGTAGTCTGCGTCTAGAAAATCTAGAGTGCAGCCCCTACTAGCCGAATGGCTGTCTGTCTGACTGATACGAGGTACGCACAAATCGTCTAAAAACAAAACAACAAAAAGAGTCAGCCTAAATAATGCTACAAAAATCAAATAAAACAAACTTTGCAAATAGCACAAATGCAAAATTAACAAATGCGACTTTGTTGCTCATTCATTGACTTGCATACACTTCAAAAATATAAGCAACGGAAAGTCGCAGGGACTATCACAAGAAGTCAGGGGAATTCCGTAAAATTAAAGGTAAACAACCTGAAATTTCTGCGAGTATTTGAAGGCAGTCTATACAATTATAGAATATATTTATATTTTGTTAGCGTTAAGGTTTAAACTGGTCTAAGCTGAATTATCTTAAAGAAAAATGTTGGCTCTGAACAAATTAGGTGTTGCCAGTACCGTTTGTTGGTACCAACAAACTAATTTTATAGACAACTAGCGCCCGACGAACTTCGACTCGCCCTTATTTAACGCCTTCGGATAAACTCCAGAGTGATAGTAAAACACAGATGTGACAGCGCATAGAGAAAGGGACCTAAGGGTAAAAAAAATCAATTTTAATTTTTTTTATGTGGACAACATCTAGGCATCGAATGAGGCCGATCCCATGCCCCAAAAGTGTTCCCTCCCAGAGATATGGGCAAATCTACGGTATAGTACGATTCCATGTCACTCAGGCTTCTAACCACTTTAAGAGCAATATATAATATTTCTGAAAGTGTCATAATTTTCAAAACGACGAGTTTAACCTCGCCAACATTCTAAAGTTTTAAAATTATGCTGTTAATGTAGTCTACTGAGCTAAGGTCTACCCTAATTTACCCTAATTTTGCTTGTAACTTTCGAAAGTTGTTTAACTCTTTTGGCTATAACTTTTTCAGCATAAAAGAAAATCATTCTAATCTTTTTGTGGATGATAGTAATGATGTTGCAAAATCTTCTATATGTTGAAAAAAAGCATTTGCCATCACTGAGGAATAAATGGTAGCTCTTCAAAATCTGTCACTCTGTTTTTGCATAAAACGAAAATTAATACAATTTTCTTTTTTGCGCTTTCAGCGTGAACGTAATTGCAAATTTTTTAATATTGGATTATAAACGACAAAGATACTAACAAAAGGTGACCAAACAATTTAGTGTGCCTTCAGCAACAAAGAAATTATGACAGTACAAACATCATCAGTTCGATGCGTGCAGATCATGAAATTTCATATTTTTTGAAGAGCACATCCGCAGTTTGAAAAATAACTAGTGGCAACCCTGTGTGATCGGTAAATATGAGTACTACTAATAATGTGTGTAAGTGCTAAATAGATCGAATTATTATTTTGGTACCGAGAGCCATTTTAGGTTAAATTTTGTTGATTTTCATAGGGTTTTCAAGCTTAACTTGCAGTAGAACCAAAAGGGACAATCCGATCATTTTAGCACTTTCACAAAACAATAGTGCCTATAAACTCTATGATATAAGCCAAATTTCAACCTTTAATTCTTGAAACTGCGGATGTGCCAATCAATTAAAAATATAATTTTTAGCGTCCTGTTGAGTAAAAAGTACCGTAAAGGTAAAAACGTCATCCGATCTATTTAGCACTTTCACATAATAATTGCATTGATCATACGGAGAATTTAAGATATATTGGATGCTATAATTCTCAAAACTGCGGGTGTGCCTTCCATTTTGAATTTGCCTTTCAGCGAATTTTGGAGAAAAAACTGTTGTAGATAATTCAATGTTTTACCGATCTATTTATAAATGGAACAACAAAGGTTTTTCAAATTGTGTGGTCTAAGAATAACAACAAGACGCTGTACATAAACCATTTAAGCTGTTCTTATTGCGTTTTTAATGGGGTTTATAATCTTTATATGTGCTGTCACTTTCCTTTTAAAGAAAATAAATGGTCTTTTGAGGACAAAAATGCTGTTACTTCTAAAAAAATAAAAATAAAACACTAAAAAATGAACATTGTTATATTTAAAAATAACTATTTATTTTTAATTTTACAAAATTTTACATTCTAAAAATTCTGGGATTTTTCGCTTATAACTTCTTCAGCACTTGAAAAAAATGATGCACGCGAGCACATTATTTATATTTAATGTATTTTTAACAAGTTGACGCTAAAATAAAACGTGTGCCTCTAATTTGAAATTTTTAATTTTTCAAAATTGAAATCGGACTATTTTGTAGATTTTCCCATATGCTCGTTTTATGAAAGTGAAGTCGACGATTCTAAGCGCAAATAGAAAGGGACCTAATCATTAAAATGGCTCTCCTGAACAAAACTGGTTTTTAACCTTAGGTCCATTTCTATTTTGCGCGTTACAGATAGTTCGAATTTCAATGCGATTTATTTAAGTGGAATCGAAATTAGTTGAGAGCCATTGTTTTTTGATTAGTTTTCCGGCGCGAAAACTAACAACGAAGGCGGTTTTCCAACAGGCAAACAGGAAACGTACTGATGACCGTTCGAAAAACAGGGAAATACGAGATTAAGCCCACAGACTTTAAACGAATGGCCTATCGATTTATTGATTGTCATCGCTAAAGCCAATGGAACGGGGAACTGAATCTGCTTGAATTGAAATGGAAGATCAGTTGGAATAATCGGAATTCGTGGGATAAGACCCTTTTCTTCTTTTAATTTGGCCTTGCTGTTTGTCGCTTAAATCACATTGTTCATCAGTTTCTTGACGGACAGCCGCATACCGCACAATTTCGGATGATTCAGATTCCTCATCATGATTATGATCAATGCCACCTTCAGCTGTAAATTATGCGGCGGAGTTCCTGGCACATAAAGCCCGTTCAAAAATTCCGACGGATATTTTGTCGTTCACGCTGTCAACAGATTTGCACAAATGCAGTTCTCCAGCGAGTTGATTTTGAATAAGCAAATTCAAGCTATCGAAGTTCTTATTCGTCGATGCTAGAAATGCCCGTCCACTTATCCAATCGAGATTTTTATAATTTTTTGCAAGGCCGGGGAACACTTTGGGGATGAGTTCCTCCTGCGACGATATGAACTCGCAAAAATTCGTGAACGATATTAATCCAGTAGAAACAACAACATTGCAAAGCGCCAGCAGCTGTATCGAGAATTCAAGAGCCGATGTGTCGTTCGGCAGCGCGACTCTCAAGTTCGTGGTCAATTTCAACTTCTTGACATGCCGCCACAAAGACGACGATTTCAGTCAAGCATTTGTTCATCGGGATGACGGAAAGCGTTTGACGAAATTTGTCAACTTTGTCGTTGGTGGCCGTTCTCCTCTTTGCACTGAATTTGCGTTCATAAAGTAGACACCCTGGCTGGCCGTTTGCCAAGTGGACCGCCAAATGTACGACAGTCGGGTGACGTTCATGAATCGGAAATGTAAACAGCCACCAAATTGCCTCGTGAAAACTTACGTAACGTCCACGTTGAAATTTCGTCACCTCGTCGTTAGCATTCGGTTTGACAAAGTCAATACAAGTACCACCATGTCGCTCCCTTTGTTTACAAGTTTGCAAACGTATTCGATGGATTTAATGGAGTTGCAATACTCAACATTACAGTGGGTTGAGAACGTTTTACTCAAAAAAAAATATGAAACGATCCAGCGGTTATCGATATTAACATCATTTCCTTTCACTTTCATCACGATTTATCTGCCATTTTCAGCTGAAGAACGACGCATATACAGAGTTGTCGAGTTTAACGTGATTATCGCCACTCTGAACAACGAATATACGATTCCACCGATTCTGCCAAACACCAACAAACGGGAAAAACGCTTTGTGCAATTTCCACGCACCGCGAGGTTGGGTTGTGGACTCCGCTAGGGCTATGGGTCATGTACGTTGTCACAACGGAATACATATCCGATCATCTGCTGGATCTGCTATTTCGGCAGAAATGATCGAATCAATATGATCTAGTCGGATCTTGCCGAGGGAAAAGTGCACCTTTTAACTTCTCCATCCAAAATTCAAGCGAAACGTATTTTTATCACAATTATTCAAAATTTTCCAAATTTCACAACGAATTTTCGAGCTTTACATTGTCCAAATTAATCATCAAATAACGCGATAAAATGCAAAATTTCGTCAAAAAAAATGTTTACGTTTTTCCCAAATTTTCTGAGTTTTCCACTAACAGTTTTCTCCATTCCAGAACAATTCCATACCAAAAACCAATTTTTGATTTTTTCAATTATCCGACTTTTCCGCAGGGTTTTCCCTAAGTTTTCTTTCGTAAAAACCTTCTCCCGACAATAAAGAACAGCTGAAAAAAAATGTAAGCCAAATCGGTCCAGCTGTTCTCAATTGATGAATTACTACTTAGTAGGTACATAAATGCTGTAAAATAAAAAGTAATGAATGTTTTTGGACCAAATATTTTTTAATATATCTATTGATGTATATTGTATCCAAAAAGAATTTACTTTTTCGAAATGTCCGCCTTTTGCCTTTACTCACGCCTTAAGTCGCACTGGCCAATCGTCAATAGCTACATGAACCTCGGCCATTGAAAAATTGGCCACAGCTCGAACCAAAGCAGTCTTAAGAGATCCCATTTTGGGGTATCTTTTGTGACAAACCTTGCCCTCTAAAACCGTCCACAATTCGTAATCCAAATCTAGACTGCCTGAGGGCAATTCTTCAGAGGAAATTAACGCTGGCAAATTGTTTCAAAGCCACGCCTGGGACGTTTCGGCCTTATGGGCCGGCGCAGAATCCTGCTGGAAAGTCCATGGCTGGAAAAGGGAATTGTTAAGAGGCTTCACAACAGCTTCCAAAACGGTTTCTTGGTAAACTTTGGCCGATTTTTTGACTCCTTGTTCGCAGAAATGCAGGTCAGTGACACCATCGTAAGAGACACCCCACCAAACCATGACTGAAGCTGGGTGATGATCCTTTTCCACCCTTGGGATCAGTTCAGATGCTTCCTCAGATGACTCTATCATTTTGCTTGTTAACTTTTTCCTGAACGGTAAAAAAATTGTCATCGTTAAACAAAATTTTTCTGTGCAAGTTATCAGCGTGTTTCACCAAAAGACGTTTGCATTTTTCAATCCTATTTTTTTAAAGCTGCAGTCAATAAATGTCCGCTATTTCGTTTGAAAGCCCCAAGTCGTTTTTAATGATTCGACTCATAGACTTTTGCGTGATATTCATCTAACGGGCCATGATTTTCTGTTTTCGGAGCGGATTTCTGTGAATTCTTGATTTAATGGCTTTGATGACATACCGCATGTTCGAACAGAGCGTGGGCGGCCCGACGGTCTTTTACATCTCCAGTCTTCTCAAACAGTTGTATGCAGCGGTAGACGAACATGCGGCTTATCCCTAGTGGCCGGAGCGTTTTCATTTTCACTTTTCTTTTCACACTTGAAAAGCGCTATTACAGCGATACGGTTCTCATTATCTGACCTCTCCATGATAAAAGTTGAAACAATTTTAAAATCCCGTTACAGACTAACGCTATTGAGGTTAGCTTTCAAACCCCATATGATATTAACGGGGTATGTTCAGTTCTACTTTTGAAATGGGTGTGTTCAATGTTGTAACAATATTTATGTCTCTACTAAGTATACATTTTACACACCATTTTTATATATAAGCATATGTGACGCGCAAAATAGAAAGGGACCTAAGGTTAAAAACCAGTTTTGTTCAGGAGAGCCATTTTAAAGATTAGGTCCCTTTCTATTTGCGCTTAGAATCGTCGACTTCACTTTCGGAAAACGCGCATATCTCTGGGAGGGAACACTTTTGGGGCATGGGATCGGTCTCATTCGATGCTCAGATGTTGTCCACATCAAAAAAAAGTGAAAAGTTGATGAAAAGTTTTGTTCAGGAGTACCATTTTAAAGGTTAGGTCCCTTTCTATTTGCGCTTAGAATCGTCGACTTCACTTTCATAAGACGCGCATATCTCTGGGAGGGAACACTGTTGGGGCATCGGGATCGGCTGTCACATATAGATTTTCAACAGTTACAACCGCCTCCTTCGATAACCAATAATTTTACTGGTATCGATAATCATAATCGAATTATTTATTGTCTGCATTGACACGGCATGCCGAACCGAATATCCACGAAGAATGTTAATTGTTGGTGTTGGCAACAAAATAAAAAGTGGTCATCACCGATACAAATGAAAATTATAATAGAAAACATTCAATTGCAACCACCGGTACTTGTAACTGTATTCTATTATCATAACCGAATTATGTTTTGTCTGTATTATACAGTCCATTATACAATCATACGTTTAACCTTACGGTATGTCTAACCGAATATCCATCAAGATTGTTGTAAACAGTTGGTGTTGGCATGCCATAAGTTGTTGGCATTACTACTTGTTAGTACCAATGAACAGTTTAATAGAACACATTTTATTGCTTTTATGACTACCAACCTTCTTTTATGATGACCAATAATGTGACTGCATTTTATAAGTGCAACCCATTTATTCACTGTCTGTCTGTACCGTACTAAAATCATGGTTCCTATTTTTTGGTATAACAAACCGAATGATTGTCACCGGAAGAGTTCTTGTCTATTGAAATTTTAATAAAGGGTGTCTTTTTAGACGTGAGGTTTTCAATCTGTTCACACTTTTTTCGGAGTTGGTCTTTCTAAAAGCTGTCACTTGTTTTATGCTCCGTTTGGTTTGTCATTTAATGGTGAATAATAGACTAACTCCGGAACAACGTTTAGAAGTAGTGCTGCGACATCGACCTTAAAACATCGATGTTTTAATTAAAGGCATCAATGTCGATAAAACATCGGTAAAAAAAATCGATGTTCGAAAACATCGATGCTTTTACGGAAATATTGTATTTGCTGATATTCTCTTTTAAATATGTGTTATCAACAAATAAATCACCCTATTTGATGATATTAAGGCCAAAAAATATAAAACTTGATTAATACTAGAGTTATTTTATTTATGTATCTATATTGCTAACACAAAATTATATAAAAGATTATTGTTCAATGTTCCAAAACTTTGAGTTGACAGTTTGTAAAAATAGAATTTTTTGGAGCTTCTCTCCTGAGATAGAGCTTCTTCTGCAATATTTCCAGCAGCCGAGAACACTCTCCCAGAGGGGAGAGAAGAGATTGATAAATATTTTATAGCCGTCTTCATCAACGCTGAGATTTTAGGCACATATCCCTGTTGCCATGCCTCCAGGGGATTTTCATGTAGTCTAGACACAGGACTTTTCAAATATGCAGCCAATTCTGTTGGCGTTTGAGCAGTATCCATTTGATCAATAACCCTGGATCGTTTTTTGGCCTTCCAATTCTCTTGCACCAGTTTGTGATGTTCATTTCAAAAGTTGAAGACTGAAATAAGGTACACATTCTTTATAATCTTTTGTCTCTTTTTTCCTAACTTAGGAGCAAACCAAAAGAGACAAAAATACAACATAGTACAAATTTTACAGCACTGGTCACAATCATAGTCAGACAGAAAAACATCGATACAATACATCGATGTAGGTAAAACATCGGCACTAAAACATCGATGTCGCAGCCCTATTTGGAAGTCGTGGTTAATGGGCCCAAAACGAGATGGCCTCCGATCCTGATTTTTACAAGAAAATTTTGTTCAGCGATGAAGCTCACTTTTGGTTGAATGGGTACGTTAATAACCGTAATTGTCGCATTTGGAGTAACGAAAATCACAAGTTATTGTTGAGACGCCGTTGCATACTCAAAAAGTCACTGTTTGGTGTGCTCTATGGGCAGAGGGACCCTTTGGTCCATATTTCTTCAAAAATGAAGCCAGCCATAATGTTACAATTAACGCGATAGAGCAATGATTAATGACTTTTTCGTTGGAGAATGTTGATAAGGACGACGTTTTCGAATTGAAGAATGTTGATGTGGACGACCTTTGGGTCTAACAAGACGGCGCTACTTGCGATACAGCCAATGAAAAAAATATTTTTTTTAAAGGAAACTTTTGGTGAGCGCATTATCTGGCGTCGTGGGCCTGTGGCGTGGTCTCCAAAATCATATTAACACCACTGGACTATTTTTGTGGGGCTATGTAAAGTCGCTTGTCTACGCAGATAAGCCTGATACGATAGACGCCTTGAAAGATACAATTCGGCGCGTTCATGCTGACATACGGTCCCAAATGCTGCAAAAAGCGGTCGATAATTGGGCCTCTTGACTGGAATTTATTCGAGCCAGCCACGACGGCCACTTGTATGAAATCATTTTTAAAACATAATGGCAACCGCTAGTTTTTATAATAAAGCTAAACTATTAGCCATAATATTAAATTATATGCATGTTATTTCTTCTTGAAAACCAAACGTTAAAAAAACCACTCATTAGTTTGGATCGATTTCGTTTTTCCGTTATATGGACTTCGACAATAATCTACTCGATGTTAAATCGCAAAATCGTTTTTATCGCCTACGTAGTTTAAACAGCTGTTGTTTGCATGTACCAAGTGTGCAGATGAATTTCCATTTAAAGGAATAATAGGTTTAAACTTAAATAATAGTCTTTTATTGCAATGACCAAATGTTAGACCCCAAATCAGGAGGTGCCCCTAAACGTTATGGACTTTTACCAATTTCTCCAAAAGCAGTACCGACCGCCATGAAAAAATGGATTTCGGCCCATTATGGAAGTGTTGCCAAGGGGGCGTGGCACCTACATTTTAAAAGTTCTTTCCATACCAACACCATATATACTTTACATACCAATTTCTATCGTCACATCTGTAGTAGCTCACGAGAAAAAGCCTTTCAAAGATCAGGATTGAATGCGCGGTCCGGTCCACGCCTTGTTTCCCATTTTTACCACAATAAAGCATAATCATTGCTTTTATTCTGTTGAAATTTTATAACTATAGGTCGATTACTTTGGCCATAAATGCGATATTTGATAGAGTCGGGGTCCGCCCTTTTTTCCTCCAGTCCTTGTGAGGGGGAAATTTGTACCTCTTGACCGATCCGGCCCAAAAACACATACTTCTGCAAAATTTCAGCCACCTAGTTTGCTTTACACAGGCAGACAGACGGACATGGCTAGATTATCTTAGATTTTTTACGGCGATTGGCAATATAAAGGGTGATTAAATTTTAAGGGCCGACGATGATTTGAGGCAAGTGGCACCGTCCTGTTGAAACCACATATCGTCCACATCCATATCATCCAATTCGGGCCGTAAAAAGTTTGTTACCATCCTACGATAGCGAACACCATTCACAGTAACTGCCTGACCGGCCTCATTTTGGAAAAACATGGCCCGATGATGTCGCCAGCCCATAAACCGCACCAAACTGTCACTCTTTGTGGGTGCATTGTTTTTTCGACAATCACTCTTGGATTATCATTCACCCAAATGCGGCAATTCTGCTTAATGACGAATCCACCGAGGTGAAAATGTGCCTCATCACTGAAATTTGAAGGACCATTTTTTTTAATAAGCCTAGATAACTTTAACGCGTTGCTCGCTTGTGTATCGTTCCATGGTTCAAATTGAGTTAGTCTGAAATTGAGAAATATCAAATGAAATGCGGAAAAAAGCTTGACATTTAGGTGTGGTTCACATTCAACATCGGCTCTTAAAATTTAACCACCATTTATAAGCCGATTGCTCACATAGAAAAAAAAGATATTACGTTTTGTTTTTGTAGCACGATTTGTGCACCACCCTGTATGAGAGATAATATTTGTTCAGGGTAACTAGCATTAGATCGTACCCCAATATTTCTTTGAGAATTTTAAATTGATAAGTGATAACTTTTAAACTCTTACAAGGACACATGTCAAACCACCGAGTGTTGCCACCTGGTAGAAAAGCTATGCAGCATCCTGTATTGCATGTGTGCACTGCAAAACCATGACACAACTCTTTTTTTTTGTCGTTATTTTTAAATTTGTTGCAATTATCACGTGTAACAACCAGCAGAAGTACACGAGAAAACAACAGCAGAACACTGAGTAATTTTACAAGACAAGATATGAAACCAGAATATCGCATTCAGAAGTAGTTTTGTGTTGGTTCGCTTTGTATTGGAACTGATGTGACTAATTTCCATAATTCTTGTGAAAAAAAACAAACAGGACGGACATACAGACAGACAGACGAACGACGTACGGTCGATCGGTTGGTGGATCGGCGTTGCTAGCTTTAGCTAGCTAAAGTCAACAACGCTGCTGACGCTGTCGCTTTTGTTGCTGTTTTTGTATGGATTACCCCCGCTAACCTTATGTACATACAGTATATGTTTGTATGTATGTATGTACATTAGGGTGGAGTGAAATTCAAAAAAAAAAGTTAACCTCGGAAAGAGATGTAGTCTGGGGTCCTAAAGAGGGGAAAAATAAAGAAAAAAATTTAAAAAAATTTTTAGGGGTCGCGCCACTCCCTCGAAATTTGGAAATTATCGCTATTTTGGCGTTGATTTTAGAAAAATCCTAAAAAGTTTTATGTCAATAAATGTTTGCAATAGCGTAAACAATGAAATAAGGGCATGAAAAAATTTAAAAAAATTTTTCTCATTGTTCAAAAATTTCAAAAAGTAAAATAAGTCAAATCGTCCCTTCTTCAGAAAATTGACTGAACAATGAAATCGCCACCAAAGGTACAAATATTAGTCGATTATCCTCATATTTGCCTCAAATACTTTTGTTTGGGCACTGAACAAGCTCAAACTTTTAAATTTCGAATAAGTTAAGTCGTTAATTTTTAGGATTTTTCTAAAATCAACGCCAAAATAGCGATAATTTCCAAATTTCTAGGGAGAGACGCGACCCCTAAAAATTTTTTTAAATTTTTTTCTTTATTTTTCCCCTCTTTAGGACCCCAGACTACATCTCTTTCCGAGGTTAACTTTTTCAAATTATAAAAAAAGCATGTTTTCACTCCACTCTAATGTACATGTTTACATATATATTTTTATTTATAAAGATATGTAAAATAAAAACATTTGTTGTTTTTGTACGTCAAATGCAGAGAAGTCAAAACAACAACGGCAGAGCGATTTCAACAAAACACTCGCTTTTCATTCTTCATTTGCGAATCCTCGCACCGACTGGCTGACGAATTGGCTGACTGACTGCCTCTGACGCGCCCGTCTGTGAGTGTTCATCGTTTGCTTTTGTTTTGTCACAATATGGATAAAATAATGAATTACTTCAATTCGTAGTCGTATAATCCGCGACATTCATGCCGGCAACCTTACAGCCATGCGGCACTCGACTGCCAGACCGACCCTACAATATCTGCGAATTCGTTTGCATTTGTGTGGTGAGCCCTAGCCCTTGCTTAGTTAGTCAGAAAGGCTATGCACGATTTTTTACATGAACATGACATGCATTTTACTTAATTCATTTTTATTTGTTCTCTTCTTGGGATGTTTTTCCATTCATTCTGGCGATTTTGTCGCCGTCGCGGCCGCCTTCTGCAGTCATGTTTGTTTGTCCCAAGAAATGCAGTTTATTTCTGTTTTGTACCGCATAAGTCATACACGAGGGGGGTAAACAGTTGCCCCTGTCGTTCTGGAGAGTGCAGTCAAATGCTCAATGCGACCTGAAGTTTTCAGTTTTCTTTGCTTACACACGCGTTGCCATGTGGCTGACACGACGTATGAATCATGCAACATATGCACCCGTTGGCGCTAAGTGTTTCCTCTACTTGCAGCTTATGAATGCTACTGTTCCAAAGTGAGCAATTAAAATCCTTGCCTCAAAGGAAGCACAATTAATAATCAGAAGTTTTGGAAAATCATTGAGGAGATGAAGCAGACTTCCGTCACCAAAATAAAAACATGTTTGTGAGAACTTTAAAATATGCGATACAAGCAACTTTTCTCAACGGAATATTGAAGACTACCGACTTTTCCTAAATAAAAGTGGTTGCCTAGGGGCTTAACTAAATGAAAAATTGTCGCCAGACTTTTTCCAAAGAGGAGCAGTCGCTCGGAGACCTTTCCTAAAGAAATTTCGCGAAAAAGTTTCCTAAAGAATTTTAAAGAAAAGAGTATTCTAAGAAAAGTTTTCGCGACTTTTCTCTAAGAAAAGTTTGCGCGACTTTTCTCAATGAAAAGTTGTCGCGTCTTTTCTATATGAAAAGTTTGCTCGACTTTTCTCTAAGGAAAGTTTGCACGAATTTTCTCAAAGAAACATTTGCGCGACTTTTCTCTAAGGAAAGTTTGCGCGACTTTTCTCTAAGAAACGTTTGCGCGACTTTTCTCTAAGAAAAGTTTGCGCGACTTTTCTCTTAGAAACGTTTGCGCGACTTTTCTCTAAGAAAAGTTTGCGCCACATTTTTTATAAGAAAAGTTTGCTCTCTAAGGAAAGTTTGCGCTACTTTTCTCTAAGAAAAGTTTGCGCGACTTTTCTATAAGAAATTAAGATAAGAAAGGTTGTCGCGACTTTTCTCTAAAAAAAAAGCTGTCGCGACCTTTCTCTAAGAATAGTTATCGCGATTTTCTCTACGAAAAGTTGTCGCGACTTTTCTCTAAGAAAAGTTTACGCGACTTTTCTCTAAGAAAGGTGTCGCTACTTTTCTCTAAGAAAAGTTGTCGCTACTTTTCTCTAAGAAAAGTTGTCGCTACTTTTCTCTAAGAAAAGTTGTCGCGACTTTTCTCCAAGAAAAGTTGTCGCGACTTTTCTCTAAGAAGTTTTAGTAATAAAAATTGTCGCCAAGCGACTTCTCTAAAGAAAAGTTTGGACTTTTCTTATAGAGAAGTTTGTACTTTTCTCATAGAAAAGTTTAGACTTTTATTATAGAAAAGTTAAGACTTTTCTTATAGAAAAGTCTAAACTTTTCTTATAGAAAAGTTTAGACTTTTCTTATAGAAAAGTTTAGACTTTTCATATAGAAAAGTTTAGACTTTTCATATAGAAAAGTTTAGACTTTTTTTATAGAAAAGTTTGGACTTTTCTTATAGAAAAGTTTGGACTTTTCTTATAGAAAAGTTTGGACTTTTCTTATAGAAAAGTTTGGACTTTTCTAATAGAAAAGTTTGGACTTTTCTTATAGAAAAGTTTGGACTTTTTTATAGAAAAGTTTGGACTTTTTTTATAGAAAAGTTTGGACTTTTCTTATAGAAAAGTTTGGACTTTTCTTATAGAAATATTTGGACTTTTCTTATAGAAAAGCTTGGACATTTCTTATAGAAAAGTTTGGACTTTTCTTATAGAAAAATTTGGACTTTTCTTATAGAAAAATTTGGACTTTTCTTATAGAAAAGTTTGAACTTTTCTTATAGAAAAGTTTTGACTTTTATTATAGAGAAGTTTGGATTATTGTCGAATCCGAATAAAATTTCCTAGCAAAATATTCCACAACCAAATATATTCCGATAAGAGATGGTAATAAAAAAGTAAATAAGAAATACCATTCCAAACAACCTGTTTAATTAGAGCAGGCACGCCTTTACAGAGTGTGATAAAAGTGCCATCGCGCTTTGCATTATTGTGGACACAATCACCATGAGAAAAGTTTGCTTGCAGTATTAATTTGCTTTTGTAATTGAGACCAAATCGATATTTATTTTGAGCGTCCCAATAAAATGTTTTGGTATTATAGAGTATACGAGGGGTATTCGGAAAGTTAATGGCAACAAGTTTAAAAAAAACAATGTGGGCCGCCGTGGTGTAATGGAAGTAGGCACAAATATCATGCCAGTAAACCCAGGTTCAACCTCGGGTAAGAACATCTTACAATTTTTCACCTCGTAAATGGTGACCACTTTACGAGTAAGAGATTTATCGCTAAACCATGTAAAAACTTCTCAGTAAAATACATAAATTCTGTGGTTGGGAAGTGAGTATAAGAATTAAATAGTGCACAGCTAATCGAACCGAACGCGTCGCATAAACTTACGTTACAATCGCCCAAAAAGAGGATCGTGTCGATTGGTGAAAAGAAATTTTGAAAAAATACGATCGTGGTGCTTCAAAAGACGTTAATAAGATCGTCACAGGTGACGAATCATGGATCTATGCGTATGAACCCGAAACAAAACAGCAATCGGCCGTGTGGGTCTTCGAAGACGAGCCAAATCCAACGAATGTTGTTCATGGAAGAATCACTTTGAAGCAACTGGTGGCCTGTTTCTTCGGCAAAAAGGGTAATGTAGCGACTGTTCCGCTTGATCAACGTAAGACGGTCAATTCTGAGTACACCACAATTTGTTTG
This sequence comes from Hydrotaea diabolus, assembly GCA_963513945.1. NCBI lineage: Eukaryota > Metazoa > Arthropoda > Insecta > Diptera > Muscidae > Hydrotaea > Hydrotaea diabolus. The sequence goes on along the minus strand of OY740717.1, from coordinate 57,324,406 downwards.
CCTGAAGTCGTGGGAAAAATTCGAAAAACGAACAAGAGAAGCCGAATCATTGTGCACCATGACAATGCGAGCTCTTACACATCGGCTCAAACCAGCGCCTTTTTGACCGGCCGAATTGATGGGTCATACGCCGTACAGCCCTGACTTGGCACCCAAACATCCCGCAAATCAAGAAAAAAATTCGTAGTCAACGATTTTCGTCGCCAGAAAATGCTGTTGAAGCGTTCAAAAACCATGTTTTGGAGGTGTCTCAATCGGAGTTTAAAAAGTGCTTCGATAATTGGTTTGAGCACATGCAAAAGTGTACCATTTTTGATGATAAATGTTCGCATTTTCATTATTAGGCCAGGAATATATATAGCAGCCCTCGTAGTACTCGTAGCACCTTAACTAAATGAGTTCATTGTTTTTCTTTCTTTGAACGAAGAGTAAAACTTTTATACTGCCCTACGTTCCTGGGCAGACTATTATGGAACATTTACTTGCTGTAACACATTCTTGGCATTTGATTTGGCCAAGTCGAATGGAAAGAATGCGTTATACAATGTAGCTTGTGATTGATTACAATGCCCACACCGGGCGGGAGATGGATAGAAGATCGTTATCGGATCACTTGTTTAGTGTGGCAGTGTTGGCTGTAGCCACTACTGTGCACTATTGCATGAGTTTCAGCGAATGGTAGTGTATATTTTGTTCGTGCCTATTTTTACCCTACTCCAATCTGTTATTGTGTTTAAATATCGCGACGAAAAACCCATGACATTGATGCAAGCCCACTTGACTCATTTCCTTCTAGCATTAAACCGGCACATACTCAGATCATCTTGGATACGTCATGTGTTTTAAGTCCGTTCCTAGCTCAAGTCTAACCCAAGCTGCCCTATTTAATTATATAAATTTAATTTGTGCCGATGTCTGTGAGTCAAATCAGTTTGATGACCTCCAGACGATTTTCTTTTTCTCTCCAGACGATTGTATTTTATTATTATTTTTTTTTCAAATCAAAAATTGGCCCATGTTGATGATAAGGCAAACGATGAGAGCGCGCTCATAGTTTGCGGCGAGATTGGGAATATTTGTTCTCCTTCTCGAACTTGGACAAGAAAAATCTCTGAAAATTATACAATATTCAGAGTTTTGTATGGCATTTAAGCTGAATATTGACTGTTGTTAGGGGGATTTTAAAGACAAATTTTGAAGATAGTAAGCAATTACAGAAGTCATGCCAGTAGGTAATTAGTAAGGTTTTGATGTAAGCAATTGTTAACTTCACAATGGCACAAATGTTAAATTACACGTTTAAATAAACGTTTGAAATTCTATCCCATTCGCTTACAACAAGCAACCAAAGAATCGAAAAACTTCCATAGTACATTTTAAAGTTTGATATAAATTATGAAATGTTCATAAAATGTATGAAATGTTTCATACATCTAATTAAATATTTTATACTTCATAAAATGTTTTATAAATCAAATGGAATATTTCATACTTCATAAAATGATTCATAAATCTTATGAAATATTTCCTTGGCGAATAATCGGTGAAACATCTATCTATCTATGTATGTTTGTGTGTAACATTTTTTTTTCAGTGTACCAGGTTCATTTATAATAAACATTATTTTTTTCTTTTTGCAAAACAATCATGATTTGATCATTTGATAAATTTTGAACAATAAATGGAAAGTCATGATCTTGAAAGCTAGCGTATTGTATTTGACAAGTTCAAGAAGGAAAATATTTTTAAGAATCCTACAATTCCGAAAATAAGAGGAAAAATATCAAAAATTGTATATTTGGTAAATCTAAAGAAATGGTATTTTTGGTAAATCTCAAAAATTGGCATTTTTGGTAAATGTCAAAAAATGGTATTTTTGGTAAATCTCAAGAATTGGAATTTTTGGAGAAAAAAAGCAGCCATTTAGCCAGTTTGCAAAGGCTTATTGTGATATAAGAAGCCAAATTCTGTTTTTATAATCGAAGCTATGCGTTTCAAGAACTTATTGGTGTTGAATTTTTTTTTTCAAATTTTCTTTTTTTTTTTATTAGATTACTGCAGTAGTCCAAGAGATGTTCTATGTTTTAACTCTGTAAAATTCCCTTTATGGAATCAAATAAATTTTTTCCACGTATATTTACAAGTTTGCTTATGATAAGCAAAATACTATTTTTTTTTAATTTAAGCGGGTTTTTTTTATTTGTAATTGAAACGTGTTTAACTTTTGACTTGATTAATATTTTTCCTCTAAGTCTGAACATGTTTCAAGCAGAAATTAAAAAGGACTTGAATCTTCTGCTAAGACGGTACACAAAAATTACTAATTTAAAATAGGGGATAGTGTTTTCAGAAAATCGGGGTTTTGAGAAAACCGGCATTGCGTTTTTTTTTAAAACCGTGTTTTAAAAACCAACTTCAGGTTCTTTTTTTAAGTTAAAAACCGGCATTAACCGACATTTCGGTATAAGGCTTTTGCCGAAGCATAGAATATATTTTTCCCTCTATTACTGCGAATTTAGGTTTGTTTTTTGTTTATTTATGATAAGCAAAATACTATTTTTTTAATTAAAGCGTTTTTTTTTAATTTGTAATTGAAACGTGTTTAATTTTTGACTAGATTATTATTTTTCTCTTAGTTCGAACATCTTTTAAGCAGAAATCGAATAAGATTGGGATGTTCTGCTAAGACAATGCACGAAAATTTTAAATTAGCGATCGGTCGATTAACAGTCGATTTTTCAAAACAGTGTTTTAAACAATCGACTGTCGGGTTTTTCTAAAAGTAAAAAACATTCATTAAGCGACATTCCGTTTATAGCCTTTCGCCAAAGAATGGAAACTAATTTCCAATGTGTTGCTACGAATTTAGGTTTTTTTATTTAGAAAGGTAAAATAGCTGAACTCGGTCTTGGTCGACTGTAAAAAACCTCCACTTCTTGATAACTAAAAGAGCCAATTGAAATCAGGGTTTCGGACCCCTTGAACGGGCTTTTAATTTACACATACTTCTAAAGAAGGTCATGTATCAATTTTCGTGAAAATGTGATTGTTTTTGGCACCCATATGTCATTGTTTAAATGGGTCAGATTTTCGCGGTTCGTCTCCCAAATTTATCCAAACTGCAAAAATAATTTTAATTTTTGGCTTCGTGATAAAATTTTAAAGTTTTTTAATCCAGACAATTTTAATCCAGACAACCGATCACTGTTTTACAAGTATCGTATAAACGCCTGGATGACTTACATTTATTTTTAAAGTACAAGTACTGCTGTATTGCTTTCAATGTATTTTTTTTTGCCACTGTCGCCAAATTGTTGGTCAAAATTACCCCAAAAAAAATCGCTAAACTATAACTGCATCGTACTATTGCCAATAGATATGCCCCTCTATCCTATGATGGTTGGTACAAAAATACAAAGAACGGAGTCATTCAATCGAATATGAACCAAAATATCGAAAATGTCGACTATAAATTGTGACTTTCTGCGATTTAGAGTAAGCTTCTTTTTATTGAAACCTTTAAAAGTTAAAGTAGGGCGTTTTTATTAAATCCGCCAGGTTAATCGTTGTATCACAATATATATCGCCATATTTGGCGAGAAATCGCCAAACCTGACAAGCCTGCTTCGAACTTCGCAAAAACTCCTTTAGTAAATAGTAAAAACAAGAGAGAAAAGACAAAAATCGTGCTTCTAGAGGTACAGCAGCAGAAAGAGAAATCCCAGTCGTAGAGGTAAACAAGTAAAAAATTCCCACTTTTAGAGGTAAATTCTAAAAAATCAAGTCCCACTTAAAGAGGTTTAAAATCATGCTTTGGGAGGTTTTTTTGTTCAAAGTGTGCAGGTAACGCAAAAACTGTCCGACTTAAGAGGATTCCCACCTAATCAGTAATATCATAAAAATTCCAAAGCTTTATAAAAAAAATTACAAAACTTTATAAAAAATTGCTAAGCTTTATAAAAAATTCCTAAGCTTTATAAAATGACGGATTTTCCAAAATTTTGACGCAGGTGCTGTGGTTAATCTACATATGTCATAACTAAGACCCATAAGGCCTGATTGCCACTGATCTCCAAGCTCATATCACACACTTTTTTTAGAATAGTTGCTGTTGTTTCTGACACGACGCACAACGTCGTGTGTCGCTTTTTCTGCGTCCTCATCTTTGTACGAGTTATAATTTTTCAACCAATTCGTCCAGAGATTTTGGGGTTGAATTATTATTATCAAAATAAAAACGAAAATAATTGCGATAAACCTAGCAGCCAGCACATAGCACACACCGACAGACATTTCTTGTCAATTATGGGTGGCTATGTCCGTATGTACGAGATATGTGTAGGTACACCTACCTGTAGCGTGTTTGTTGATAAGACATATCATTTCGTCTTTTTTACGATTCTATAGCTATTAAAGACAAGCAAACAGCAACAACGACGAAAGGCTGGCCACCAAACAGCAACAAATCAACGTTGTTGCGAAGACGATTGCTGGCGATTACGTTTGTTCTCGCACGAGCGCTCTCAGACCACTCTCGTTCTCTTTCTCGCTGCTTATTTTCACTTGTTCGTGCCGATGGTGTCAACTTTCTGTTTTTCAAACGTTTAAAAACAAAATTACTAATTTACGTTTGAAAAAATTTTGATTCAAATTGGAAGTTTGACCTCTGAAAACACCATGAAGGGTCATAGCTAGGTCAAAAATTGTGTAAGAGAAAAATGTTTACCTGTTTATTTGCAACACAAATGCTTAAGGTATATTTTCCGAAAGTTGTCTGGCTTACGAGTAATAGCTCATTAAAGCCTGCAACTAGGTTTACTCAATTTTTAGGGCTAAAAGTCGTGAAGAACTGACCGGTTCCCATCCGATTGAAAAAAATTTTGCCCAGATATTATTTTTGATGCCCAATATACTAGAAAATGAGCGGGGAGCGGAAAAAATGACACTTTGTGTTTTATGGGCGCTCTTATATGCATAGATCCATGATTCGTCACCTGTGACAATGTTATACACTGCCTTAGAGCTACCGCAGTTATACTTTTTCAACATCTGTTCGCACAAATCCATACGAGCCGTCAAATTATGTGGGATCCAACAAAAACAATTTTTTTTTAGCCCTAAAAATGAACATGCAATATCTTATTGATGCTTGTCATACTAGTGCCCAAGGATGCCTCATTCTCACGGTATGTCACATATCGGTCTTGCTTAATCAGTTCACACACAGCATCGATGGTTTCTGGCAAAGTGACCAAAGTTAGACGCCCTTCCCGAAATTCATCCTGCAGCGAACGGCGTCCGATATTGACTGAGATGAATTTTTTAACACACTGCAAACAACACAATTCGCTCTCAAATGACAAAACGTTCAAGTTAAGTTATGCTAAAAAATGTCAAAGTTTCCAATGGAAGTACCAGTTTGCATCTGGAAACACTAGTATTGTGAGGACCAGAAAGATAAATAGCAACCCTTGTACACTGAACGTCGATGGGGGTAAAAAAAAAATCGTGTAAACGAATCCACGTAAGATGAGTTTTATGTTGGATTATCTGTATAAGTATTAACTATTAAAACGTTTTTTTTATATTAAATATAAAATAAAGGGTTATAAACAAATTTTATATAAAAATAAAAGCCCCTGAAGAAGCCGACAAAAAATAGGCGAAACGCAGAATTAAAATTATACTTAATCACAACAGTCCAACATCCAAATAAATCACAACAGTTCCCTGTTTTTTAATATATACATAGTTATATATTATTGAACTTCGTAAAATTCTAAGACGATCTAGCCATGCCCGTCTGTGTGTTTGTAGAAGGCCTAGGTTCCTGAAATTTTACATTTAATGGGCGAAATCGGCCCAAGGGAACAAGTTTTCCTTTAAGAGACTAAAGGTACCCCGGTAATATGTACTTTACACTTTTTTAAGAATCTGCTCAACCAAAGTTTTTTGTAGACGGTGAAATGGATACTGAGTTGAGACCTCTAAGTATCTAAAAGTCAGCATTTTCAGGTCGTTGTAGTGCAAAAAACGGCCGCATGGTCATAACTGACGACTAATAGTCAATATGGTACTCAAATTAAAGAACATTTTGTCTAAGATTTGAGATGATCTCATGGGCCGAAAGGGTCCAAAAACTGTTTTTGTTTTAGACATTTTAGCTTAGGTACGGTTTAGGGTATTGGCCTTGCCATTACTTGTTTTATCTGGTATTTGTATTTATGTGATACTCGAAATGTTACTATTATAATAACAGGGGCCAGGAACTTGACGACATAATAAGTTTTTTTACACAACTGTGTGAAAGTCAAATGTGTGATTTGACTAAAGGTTCATGGTCACCACTTTACTGTCTTGAAAATGCAAAAACAACTGCTTCAGACATATGTCGAGCATAAATACTGATAAACTGATAATTTTCTAGTTGATCTTAATTAAAAACCAATACAAATCTTGTGCTCTTAAAATAATTGTGCAATTGCACCGAGATATGGACAGACGTTGCCCCTCCGTAATTGTAAAAACAGTTCGTCATTGTAAAAACACGACAACATAACCCCTTTATTTTAAAGCCCCTTGAAAATTATCTCTTAAAAAAATTTATGTTACAAAAATATTACAGGTTGGTAAAGCACATGTGGATCACCAGCCGAAGAGTGGAGGAATATTTTACTGTCAGAATAATCCAAAGGGGCGTGTCACCACGTAATTTTCCTCTATATTGTGTTTTGTTACATGCTAATGGCATTTGTTCCAAATATCGCTGTCATATCTCTGAATAATCGTGCATTATGGTCTCTTTAGGTTCTGGGTTGTATAGACGGTACCACACCCCTTGACTAGTTTTAACCCAAAATAGTCTATAATATTTGCAAGTCATTAAATTAATTTTGCTAAAATGTTGAAACGATCGCCCTATTGGTTTTGTCAATTATGTGATTTTAAAAGGTGGCGTGACACCGCCCACTTCTCTCCAGGAAGTATTTCGATACAAATATCATCGTCATATCTTGAACGCTAACATGCCCCCTTTGTCCAATAACATAGTATTGCACCTTACAAATATCACCTGGCCTATGGTTCTATATTGTGAAAATTTAGTAATGATCGGAGTTGATAGTGGTATAACACAGGGTTTTTATTAAGGACATAACAAATATATAAATTAATAAAACACAGCATATTTAAGATATAGAGTTCAAATTTATTCCTGGTGTAGTGCAAGTGTTACATTTTAAGAATGAAATTGATTTCGGTCATATGACCACCACGAGCCCGACCGTGTACCGCGATCTATTCTTTTGACCCAATTTTCCACCACTCTTGCACACATTATTACTAGAACGTTGGCAATTTCGCCTTGGATGTTGTGTCTGAGTTCGTCTTAAGTTGTTGGCATAGACCAATGACTGGATGTGGTCCCATAAAAAGAAATCTAATGGAGGTGGCCATGCGACCGGACCATTTCTCGAGATAACACGTTCATCGAATTTGCCTTTCAATAAATCGATTGTAATGTGTGGCTAGTGGCACCGTCTTGTTGGAACCACATATCGGCGATGTCAAGCTCTTCCAATTCTGGCCCAAAATAATTTTCGAGCATGGCAAGATAGTGCTCTTTATTGATGGTAACATGACGATAGTTGTTTTCGTCGAAAAAAAGGGCCCAATCACACATCCGACATGAAAAACATACCACACAGTAATTGTTTGCGGATGCAATTGTGTCTATTGAAGCACAGGTGAATTTGTTGCTGTCCAATATTTATTGACTAAACCACTTAGCCAGAAATAAGCTTCATCACTTCGATGAAATTCTGGATTTTCGTTAAAATTTGCCAGAGCCACCGACTCAGAATTTCGGTAGTAATTTCTAATGATTTCAAACGTTGCTCGTAAGCGAACTTAACCATAATGAAAATTTTGACTTCGACTAACGTTTTGACACTGAAAGATCATAAAACTGTTCAATAGGGTGGAGTGAAATTCAAAAAAAAAAAGTTAACCTCGGAAAGAGATGTAGTCTGGGGTCCTAAAGAGGGGAAAAATAAAGAAAAAAATTTAAAAAAATTTTTAGGGGTCGCGCCACTCCCTCGAAATTTGCAAATTATCGCTATTTTGGCGTTGATTTTAGAAAAATCCTAAAAAGTTTTATGTCAATAAATGTTTGCAATAGCGTAAACAATGAAATAAGGGCATGAAAAAATTTAAAAAAAATTTTCTCATTGTTCAAAAATTTCAAAAAGTAAAATAAGTCAAATCGTCCCTTCTTCAGAAAATTGACTGAACAATGAAATCGCCACCAAAGCTACAAATATTAGTCGATTATCCTCATATTTGCCTCAAATACTTTTGTTTGGGCACTGAACAAGCTCAAACTTTTAAATTTCGAATAAGTTAAGTCGTTAATTTTTAGGATTTTTCTAAAATCAACGCCAAAATAGCGATAATTTCCAAATTTCTAGGGAGTGGCGCGACCCCTAAAAATTTTTTTCTTTATTTTTCCCCTTTTTAGGACCCCAGACTACATCTCTTTCCGAGGTTAACTTTTTCAAATTATAAAAAAAGCATGTTTTCACTCCACCCTACTGTTCAAGGATGCGTTGACATAAAGATACGAAACTGTTATGTCCCTATTCGAAACCTCTTATGTTAGCAAACAAGTAAAAAAGTAAAATCCGGACATGGCCAACTATGAGATACCCTACACCAAAACTGCAATTCAGAGAATTAAACACCTCTGTCTGGAGCTTGTGCAAGGTGGGACTCAATATTTTAACCTCAAATTGGGAGGTAACTTTGTGTGGGGCTATTCAAAAACATGGATCGATAAGATTCACGCAAAATTTGGTAGGAATCGAATGTAAACTTTGTCTGCTAAAGCCTCAGATTCTGATATCGGGAAGGACCATTATGTGGCGGCTATTCGAAAACATGGACCTTTTTGTGCTGCAGTTTCTCTTAAGTTAAAAAATGCTCGGTCATAACGTACCAGGAACAATTTGGGGTTAATTTGTGGCTTCTAGAGCTGCATGACCTCAAACCGGAAGGGACCTTTGTGTGGGACCAATTCGAAGACATGGTCCGATATGGTCCAATTTCACCAGAGATATGTTTTGGGTGTTAAAAGCCTCAGATTCTGATATCGGGAAGGACCATTGTGTGGCGGCTATTCGAAAACATGGACCTTTTTGTACTGCAGTTTCTCCAAAGTTAAAAAATGCTCGGTCATAACGTACCAGGATCAATTTGGGGTTAATTGTGGCTTCTAGAGCTGCATGACCTCAAACCGGAAGGCCCTTTGTGTGGGACCAGTTCGAAGACATGGTCCGATATGGTCCAATTTCACCACAGATATGTTTTGGGTGTAATATGTGTCTTTAAGAGCTGAAGGCTCTAAAATCGGGGAGGACCTATGTATGGGGGCCATACGAAAATATGGATCTTTGTGATCTCTTTCCTACTCAGCCTATCTTCGCGTAATAACCTGCATATTTTGTGTTGGTCCAACTCAATAAAATTCGCTACGTTGACATCACTGTTATTAAATTCTTAATAATCTCACTCTCCCTCTCTGTCGCTCTCTATGTGTATATGAGCGTTTATTTGAGCGCGTTGCGATGGGGCCGCCGTTTGCCGGCATTCTAAGATTTTGTTGTTGGCCTTAGTGGTGGTAGTAGCCGACCGAAGACGTTGAATTTAGTACACAATAACCAAATTGTGCGACGACGCTGCGGCCGGCCTAACTGACTGCCTTGTCGCCGGCCCGAGAGCGTGCCACCCCGATCGCATCGCAGTTGTAAAAGCGCGCTTTGTTGTTAACAATTTGTTGGTGGTGTTGTAGTCGGTGTATTTTTCGCTTTTTTTTGTTTGTTTGTCAAGATTGACGACTAATTCTACTATCAACAGCAATAATAATAATAACAGCAACAATATCAGCGGCAGCAACATCGCCAGCAGCAATATAACACGGCCTTAGTAGATACGCTTTAGTATGTGTCGGCAATATTTGCAGGTTTAGTCGGCATTTTACGTTAGAACATAACGATCGTTCATCCCAATATTCACTTCTATTTCGGTTACGACGTGTTGCGGTCTGTCGGTCGGTCGTTGGCGCTGTGGTAAACGCACACAACAACATCAAACAAATGCGAAAATCGTAAGACCCTTGTAATAAAAATTCAAAGGGAGATTTCAGTTGACAATTCAATTAAATTATAACCCACTGTGATCGTTCCAAAAAAAAAAAAAAACAAAGTGATATTTTAAAAAACCCAAGATGAAGAAATGAATTAATGTCTCGTCAACCCCTCGAAGACAAGCTATTGCAAAATCTAAATCAAAAATTAAACGACGACTACTTAAGCTTTGAAGGCGTCCATTACTTGTATTGAAAAAAATAGAGAAAAATACCATACAAAATATAAAAAATAAATAAATGAAAAAAAAATTCAAATTGAAAGTAAATATTTGTGATTCTTTAAGTGCGCGCCCAGTCCAGACCCTGTAGTGTTTTTAAATGTAAGAAACTCACATATCACATATCTCTCCTAACCGGCCAACTATACTTATATATACGACGAGCGAGCGACGAGTCTCCACGTAATGCTTTTCAAAATTCGTACATTACGGTATAATAATACCAATACATAGATAAGTTCCTCAACACACACTCATACAAACTCTAGTCACTTAAATATAATGCCTGAAAGTCGCTGGATAAGGTGATTTCTATTTGAAAATCAATTTGAATATTTGTGAATTTCTGTTTTGTTTTCTTTGGTCAACATTATAAATTAAAAACAACAACAACTACAATATTTTTTGTGAACATTTGCATTTACAAAACTTGAAAATCAAAACTAAAATCAACAAAACCGGCTCTAAATTATTAAGACAGCGGCATCAACAACCTAACGAGATTGTCATCCATTGTCCTGCTGAGTTCCTTACAACGAAATTTATTCGGATACGTAAATGCTACCGAGCATGCTTAAAATGAAGACCGAAATAATCACCGGCAATGGTTTCGACGGTTCCTATATGTTCGAGGATAATCTGTTGCATATGATAGGTAAATATCAGCTGATTATATTTAAAAACTCCAGATGACAAAAAAAAAGCTGTTAAGAATTTAGCAAGCTAGAGATGATTGTAACTTGACTAATGATTAAGAAATAAAAATGATTAAAAAAAACAAGTAAAATTTTTAGTTTTATCGGAATGGCCGAATTTACCTAAAATACTCAAAAAAAATCTACGTTTCTCCGGGATAGCTTAAATCCCATAAAGGAAAACATATTTTCTCAGATGTGACAGCGCATAGAGAAAGGGAACTAAGGGTAAAAACATCAATTTTCATTTTTTTTCTTATTTTGATGTGGACAACATCTGAGCATCGAATGAGACCGATCCCATGCCCCAAAAATGTTCCCTCCCAGAGATATGCGCGTTTTATGAAAGTGAAATCGACGATTCAAAGCGCAAATAGAAAGGGACCTAATCTTTAAAATGGCTCTCCTGAACAAAACAGGTTTTTAACCTTAGGTCCCTTTCTATTTTGCGCGTCACATATGCCGATTTCGCCCATTTGCAATCACAACCTTAAAACCATCATCGTGCAAAATGTTTATATTCTACCTTAATTTGTTTGATGGTTACTGTGCTTTCTTGCTACAGATGGACGGATGTGGCTCGATCGTTTTAAAATTTTACGACGATCAATAATATATGCTTTATAGGGTCTCCGATCAATATTTCGAGGTCTTGCAAACGAAATGTAAAATTTGGTATCCACTTCATCATTCGGTTTTGGGTATAAAAATATCTAAAAAAAATAGCCAACAGAAAAAAACGTTTATAATATAAAGCATCAATAGGCGTGTTCCAATGGTACTAGCTTATTAAACGCGTAAGTGGTCGTTAATGCGATAACTTTAAAATTACTCGTAGGGAAGGCCATGACGAGGAAAAGATGATAGTGGATTTTTACAGGAACAAATCCATTAAACAACCCGTTTTTGGTTATGGTCATCACTAAGAATTGGTAACAGCAACTAAATGTTTTCAAAACTATTTGTAATAATACCCTTTTCGCCTTTCATTGGTATGATCGATCAATGGGTTGTGAGTGCAGTACGATGATCATACTTATCATCATGTGGTATTTCGAACCGAATTTCCATTACGATTTTAAACATTTCATCTTTTGCAACCGAATCATTGTATAAGAAGTTCCAACCGATTTTGTACTAACCGAAAAATTATAATAGGGTTTTCATTCTGATGTTAGGATAGCCGATTATATGTTACAGCGGTGTGAACTAAACGGGGTTCGATAAGTACAAATTTCATATTTGTTGTCACCACCAATTACGGTACCAAAGAAACATGTACTTTATAATTGGTTAGTTGCCATGACCAGCACTTGTGGCAACCATCTGTTTTATTTGAATCGTGTGGTATAACCATCTGGTTGTAAGTACCATAATGTTATCGTAGTTACCATCTAATGGTATACGCAGAGAAAAAATATGGAAACACTATGGTCACCGCAACAATAATATGTTCTCTACAATAAAAGCATGTTCGTCGCAACAATAGTATTGTTTTTTGAATTTCATGTTGACAACAGTATAAATGCGACAATATTACTATTGTTGAAATGGAACAATAGTATTATTGGCAAATTCAGATATGAAAATATGGTTGCTGACACAAAAGTATTGTTGTTTAAAATGTACGTTAACAAAAATATGATTACGGCAATCATACAGTATGGTTGAGACTATGAACATAACAAAACTGGTTTTATAGAGCATACCCAATTTTTGTAGTTCGAACCGTTTTTTAACAGATTTTGTCTCTGTCAGTAGGACCCACGACTACCTTAAAAGTAAACCCAGGCTCAAATCCGTATATAAACAGCCGGTTGTAGTACATAGATCCAAATTACAAGAATACTTGAATTGTTTGGTATAACCGGTACTGATAGTTAGTACCGATATATAATCGTAGTTACCATTTAATAGTATATCGAACCATGGAAAGATGGTGATTGTAACAGAAAATCCAAACCAATTTTTGTAGTTCGGACCAATTTTCCACGGATTTTTTTTCTGTGTGTAGCGTTTGCGACTATAATATAAGGAAACACAGGGTCAATCAAATCCGTTTAAGAATATCTGGTCGAAGTACATATTTAAGAATAGCTGGTCGAAGTACATACATAGATCCGAATTAAAAGAATACGAACAAATTCAGGGTGAAACAAATCCGTCCCTTATAAGAAAGTATATTTTTTAAATTCTAACGAAAACAACTCCTTGAAGTTAAATTCACTCCTTGAAGTAAACAACAACTATTAACAAGTATTAACCAAAAGTAAATTAATAAAATAAAAATGGAAATCGTCAGACTGCGCCCATGATAAACACTCAAATGTGGTCTTGTCCAAAAACCTTACCTGGTAAACGTACGCAACTATAGAGAATTGAGATTGGATTGCATTTTGCCAATCATTAGAAACGGTAAATAATGCTTCAAAGTCTAAAAAATTCTTCCCAAACATCCCAAAGTTCTGGAATTCCTTAAAACACTAATAGAACGTAGACCGAATCAGGACTTAAAATTCTAAACATTCTTTCTCAGACACATACCCCACAATGTGTAGATGCAAACCAAAATTTGGTTACTGATAAGGCCTTGACGTCAGCATTGCAATCAGATGAAGATGTGATTAGAGGAAAAGTCACCTATCACATCAGTAGTTCGAAGACGTCTGCACTGAGAAGAAAAATAACCTTATATAAGGTAAACTTAACCATAAATAAACATGATTAGGAGTCTACGTTATATAAGGTTAAGTTGAACATTTTGTTTTTTGACTGGTATTTAACAATAATAATAGTTAATTAAACTATTCTATGGATGATTTTTTTTACCATGAAAATTGTTAATTTTAAAATAAGTATTGTTGTTTTAACAATGTATTGTTTTTACCATGAAAATTGTTAATACTAAAATTTCATCTTAATTTATTGAAACAATACATGTGCAAATTAACAATGAAATTGTTCATATTATTTACTATGAAGATTGTTATAGAAATCATTTTTATTGTCAAGTTAACTAATTATTGGTTACCTCTTTAGTTACTGTTACAATTTTTAATATTAAATTAACCTACTAATTATGATTTTATTTTGTTAACATTTATTCGGTCTTTTTCATTATTATGACTTGAACAGTTTTTATTCTGGTTCGAGAACTTTTTGCTGGTTCTTTTTCAGAATCAACTAAAAAAATGGCTACGGTTGCCAGGCAGACTGTACAGCTGTTTCTAAACCCGCCTTGTTTTCTCTTCAGCAATCTTTGTCAACGATTACCTCGGCTACAAATCAAATGACTGATATGGGAGTCCCATTATGATTAATGAGAACTACCCTTTGCGTATAGTTTTCGAACTGTGCAAAAAGCAATATCATTTAAATCATTTTTTAAAAGTGCGAGGTAAATTGTCTTATGACCTTTTTCATAATTACAATCGTTCAGAGACAGTCGCAATTGTTGCAACTTTGTGTAACTTAATTCTGAACTTCGTATAACACACATCAGATCAAAAACTTCGATACAACAGAGCCGAATGATCTTTAAATTTTTGCTTATGTTGCACATTTGTCTGCCTCTCTCTTGAAAATCCAACCTTATATAATGTTCACTCAACTATTTTGTATGAACATTTGACCTTATAAGAGTATAACTTTATTTTGTCTTCGTTATCAAACATTTACCATAATAAATTTAACCAGACACATGGTTAAAAAATCGTTGTCTTTTTGGCTCAGTTTGGATTCTGCAGATGCTGACAGCACTACAAAAACAACAATCTGTTAAAAACATACAACTATATCGAGACTTACCTAGCTTGAACTCGGGCGAAAAATTTAAAGGGGCTCGGTGGCCTAAACTAGATAGGAATAGACTATGTAGTCGCTCCAGAAAAGGCTGGGCAAGTGCCATGGTAAAATGGTTACTTTTTGAAGATCTAGAAGAGTAATTCTTCTGCAAGTTGGTAGATCTTTTAAGTTTTCTGAGGGATCTGTCACGACTTAAGGGCAGCTTCCTGCAGAACTTATGGCGTAATATACCTTTTGGGTCAATGAAACTTTTGCGTAATTTACCTTTTGGGTCAATGAATTATCTTTTGAGAGGATGTACCGCGTGTCAACTCTTCAAGTTTGGACACAGTCCTCATACTTAATATAACTAAAGCACAAATTTGTGCGAAAGACTAAACATTCTCATTTAATGAATGGACCCAATTTTATTTGAGTGTCTGCCTCGGCTGCCTCAGCAGAAGCGCTTCCTGTCAAGCCAATTTTCCAGGACCTTGGTGACGGGTTTTGTACCTCTCTAATGGCTCTGCCAAAGGTGACTTGTGCGCCGACGTGGTGTGATGGGAGTATGCCTTACTATCATGCCAGTTAAGCCAGGTTCAGGTAAAAGCATCTAACAATTTTTCAGCGGCGGGTTTTCCACCTCGTAAACACCTGCGACTTAACGATTAAGAGATTTATCTCTAAGTCATGTTAAAACTTCTCTATAAAATACATCAGCTGTTCGGAGTCAGCGTTAAACAGAAGAAAATGATTAATCACTGCTCTGTAGTACACACGAAAATTTCATTTCCAGAAGCATTTTCATAGAAAAAGTAGACCAATGATGCCACTATTTAAAAGTCCGCACCAATCTTACACTCTCTGAAGATGCATTTGCATCCCGACGATCACGTGCGGGTGTTCCGATGCGGCAGTTTTGATTATCAAGCAAAGCCGCCCATATGAAAATGTGCTTCTCGTTAGGAAAAATACTTTTTGAACGGAATCGTTAGACATTTCAAGCTGCTCGAAGCTCCAAACTAAGAATTACGTAAGAGAAATCAATGGTCGTGAACTTTAATTGGGCCTTTTCAGAGAATAATGCAAGGTCTTTGTGCAAAATTCGTTTTATGCTAGTCCCTGAAATGTTGAAATCGAGTGGGACTCCATATTCCAGAGCTGAGTTACACACACTTGGCTACGACAGCCACATTCCCGTCAGTGTGCATCGTATGGAGACCTTGAGAGTTGTCCATTAACATGCCATGATCACAATCTTGCCTACAGCAGGCGCGGTGTAGCTTCTTTTTAATAAATGCAATATTTAAGACTACACAGCATTGACTATGGAAATAGGTTTGCATTATTTCCCAAGTACAAGTGATAGAAATGCATATTGTAAAGCAACCCAGGTGTACTTGCTATATTTGAAATTGAGTGTGGGCTACGACTGAATCTCTTTGACTATTTGCACCCTTTCTTTTTTTAAGCATTTAATTAAATGTAATCACAATGTTGCTCTAAACAATTTGGGGAAAGGGCGTTTTTGTATTTTGAAATGCTTGAATCAGAAGAGTTAGTTTTCGTTATATTGATCACCATTGATTTCATAATTATTAAAATAAATGTTATTTCTGCCTACCCCAGTGTAGTCTTGTGTCTATAAGTACAATTGCCGCGAAGCTTTCTTTTAAAGATCGCACTGGACCCGAAAATGAGATTAAAACACACACAGAGAACAGATTTGTTGTCTCAACCCCCAGTTATGGCAACTAAATACATTTTAAATGTTTTATTGATATGACCGATTAATTAGTTTACAATGCGTTAAAAATATTTATCATCGTGTGGTATGTCTTTCAACGCTCGAAGATTGAGAAAAAAACGGCTCAAAAAGCTCGATTTAGACTAAATTGACAGACTGACTAGTATGTGATGCTGAATTTTTCAAAGAATTTTTCAAAGAGAGAATGGTTGAAGTCTTATCGGTGTATTGTAGGCGGCTTTATAAAGTGAGTCCAACTAATCCGCACGATGTTAATTGTTAATAAAACGAACAGTTTTCAGAGAATTATAATTATTTTTATTATGTTATAAGTATATGGATCTATGACAGTTATGTGTAAAACAAAATATTGGCCAAATGCTCGCCACGACTTCGGGGGCAACCATCAACCGACGGTTGACATTTTCAATGCCTCTGAAACAAATTGGGAGTTCAATGTCGTAAATGTGCCGAATTTGCTTATCCGCTTGAATAGTTCTTGGTTTATTGACGTACTCCTTTTTTTCTTTTTAATATCCCCAAAGAAAGAAGTTCAACGGTGTCAAATCACATGATCGTGGCGGCCAATTAACATCGCCACAACGTGAGATACTCGTAACAGGTCATTAAATATCTCGATCAAAAAAATCACGAAGGGCACCTTCTGCATTTAGATTTCCCATTTTCACTAAAGGCTTTAACAATCTTGACAATTGTGTACGTCTCCTTGGTTAAACAATACACGCAGAAAAAAAAGTATGGTTGTGGTGACAATATTCGAAGAGGCTAATAATATTGTTTGGTATATGGTCGTGGTACAACAATGTTATGATCCTTACAACAATAGTATGATTCAAATGCAACCATACTATGATCCTCACAACAATAGTATTATTCACACATAACCATACTATGATCCCCACAACCATAGTATGATCCACACTCAACCATACAATGATCTCCTCAACCATAGTATGATCCTAACAACCATAGTATGTTTCACATACAACCATAGTATGATCCTCGCAACCATATTATGATTCACACGCAACCATGTTATGATCCCTACAATCATAGTATGGTCACACTCAATTATACTATGATCCCCAATATAATTTATTAGAACTAATGCTTTAATAGTGTTTTTTTTTATCGATATTAATATTGTTTAAACGAGCTGCTTTGGTTTTGTTTAACTGAAATATTTTTAATAAAAACGGTTACGTTTATTTAAATTAATTTTTTGTACTGTGAAATAAATCACTCGTATTATTTTAAATTTAATTTTTATTTTTGAATTATGAAAATTTATCAAAAATTAAATTTAAAATAATACGAGTGATTTATTTCACAGTACAAAAAATAAGTTTAAATAAACGTAAGCGTTTTTATTAAAAATATTTCAGTTAAACAAAACCAAAGCAGCTCGTTTAAACAATATTAATATTGATAAAAAAAACACTATTATAGCATAAGATCTGTACCAATAACATTTGTTCTTAAAGCATGTTTAAATGAAGAAAAATTACAATCATACAGTATGATTGCCGTAATCATAATATTGTTAACATAAAACGCAAAACACAATTCTTTTTGTCGCACCAACCATATTTATATTGTTGCTATAACCATATTTTTTAAATTAGGCAATAATACTATTGTTACATTTCAACAATATTAATATTGCAGCAATTATACTATTGTCAAAACTAAATTCAGTTAACAATGCTATGGTTGCGACGAACATAATTTTATTGCGGATAACATATTATCATTGCCGTGACCATGTAGTAACCATGTTTTTTCTCTGCGTGTACTTATAAACACAAAATGTTAAATAAAGCTGGCTGGACAAACAAAATTACTTATTTTGTTTTTAAGTTTTTTGTTTTTAATTCATTTTTTCAATTTTTTTCTCGACGTTTCGTCGGCTTCTTCCGACATCCTCAGGAGAATTTTTTTTTGATTATCACGATTAGTTTATATTTCGTTTCAATTACTTAAGATTAAAACTGGACAACACGGCACAATTAAATAATAATAAAAAAAATAAAACAATATAAAATATCAAAACATTAAAACAACGAACTTTGCTGTTTCAAATATTTCAACATTTTGCAAATAAATTCTCCTAAGCATGTCGGAAAAACCCGACGAAACGTCGAGAAAAAAATTAAGAAAATGAATTAGTTTTATTTATAAATTTAACCATCTTTAGCCCATTATAAACAAAAAAGTAAATAAAAAAACTGGTCGTTAACAAATTACACAAAAATACATTAAAGTCTGACTCACAATTTACATCGGGCATTATGGTTGGACCACCCTTTACACAAAAGATGTAAAGCTGGTATGTAACGATTTTTTTCTAGAAAGCCTCCAACGCATATTTGAGATAGTTTAGAATGTCTCTTTTTTAATAAAGTACTCAGGATAAGGTTGTACAGATGAAGTCCATTTTTGTCCATCTGTGATATTGTAGTGTTGATGTTGCTACACTTAAGCGTGGTAAACCCAAAAATGGTGCACACCGAAGATTAACTTATAGAAACTTTTTTTCAATAAACCAAAATTATACGAGTATTCCACTACTGAGATATCATTATTCAAAATTTCCATCTCAATTAATTGATTTAGAAAATTCAAATAAAATTTGTTTATTGTTTAGTCCATAATCGATTTTCTGCTTTGTTTGTCCATCTCTAGAACGAAATCTACTTTTAGAGCTTCGTGTATATCTTCTACTTACTTTTTTTTTAGGTTAGGACCCGAAGTCTCGACATGCATGGTTGAAAGTAGTAGTCAACTAGAATGGGTTGTATTTTAGAATCTTCTGTGAAGTGTAAGACAAACACGATCAATTCTACAAGATAGACGTTTTGAGCTTTATCGTGAAATTGAAAAACAGAGTCGATTAAAAATCATTTTGGGAATGCTGTTTTTGTGTGTGTTTAAAGTGTGCGAAATTAGTGTTTTCGTCTTTGGTGTAAGACTAAAGCTGTATTGCTCTTACGAGTCCCAGACTGCTTTGACTTTTGACTTTTTAGTATTATTCTCGATCGAAATTTTAAAAACTCCACTCCGGTATGCGCCAACAAATCCCAACGTGTACTAATGATGAGCTACTTGTGAGTTGAGTTAGAGTTGCCATATTGCGGAAATGTTCTCTTCTATGTCACCGTCCCATTGACGGTGATTAACCAAAAACTATTTCGATTATTTGTTGGAAATGTGTAATTAAACAACCGACAACCTTGAGGTAAACAACGAATTTTAAAGAGAGTATTCGTGTACGCCTATAATCATAAACATGCACTGGTAGCGACATATTTTCCTATGAAGTTAGATACGGTATGTCGACGAACCATTTATTAATTTAGTCAATCGTTTGTGAAATGATAATTTCGGTAAAGAAAAAAAAATAAAATAAAACAATCGAAGTAAATAAAACAATTAAATTGATATATTTTTATACATATACAATGTATATGAATGTATGTAACTACATGGGTGTGTGGGTAAATTTAAAAAAAAGCGCCACGTTTATGTATAAATATACGATACATGTTAACAGTGGGTGGTAAAATTTAATCTTTAACAGAGGAATTTCAATGTCAAAATGAAAATTTCATCATAAATAAAAAGACCTACAAAGAATTCTTAAGACGAAGAAGAATACAATATGAAAACCGTTAGGGATTAGATCTACATTTATAGGTGTTACATTCACGGGCGGAATTGACCAGCAAGGCAAACAAATTTAGGAGTATGTATAATATTCTACCTGCCTTAGGACTTAAAAAATATCAGGCGGACATTCCGAAATCTTTTATTTGAGAAGGCCTTATAGCTAGCCTTTTTTATTCCATCCTATTCTTTTTTTTTGATCAGTAAGTTCAGGTGATGATATGCCAATTTGTGCCGTCCGAGCAGGGTACGTATAATACAAGGGCTGCTATATATTTCTGGCCTAGTAATGAAAATGCAAATATTTATAATCAAAATTTTTTTATTGTTTTTCAATGCATTCTCCAGCATGATTTATACACTTCTGCATGTGCTCAATCCAATCGTCGAAGCACTTTTTCCACTCCGATTAAGACACCTTCAAAACATGGTTTTTGAACGCTTCAACGCTTTCTTGGAATAAAAAGAAGAAGAACAACTTTCGTTGGATTTGGCTCGTCTTCGAAGACCCACACGGTCGATTGCTGTTTTGTTTCGGGCTCATACACATAGATCCATGATTCGTCACCTGTGACGATCTTACAAACGTCCTTTAAAGCACCGCGATCGTATTTTTTCAAAATATCTTTGCACCAATCGGCACCAATCGGCACCAACCTTTTTTTTTTAGCGATTGTCAAATTATGCGGGATCCAACGAAAACAAACCTTTTTTACGGTCAGGTGTTCATGCAATATCTAATGTATGCTGGTAGAAGAAATGCCCAAGGATGCCTCTATCTCACGTCATGTCACATGACGATCTTGCGTTATCAGTTCACGCACGGCATCAATGTTCTCTGGCACAACGGCCGTTTTTGGACGACCTTCGTCTTTGGGCGAGCGTCGGCCACGATTGAATTCATTAAACCAGTTTTTCGCAGTGCTATAGGATGGTGCTTCACCGCCATACAAAGATTTATCGATGCACTCTTGTCGTGATAATCCACGTCGAAAGTTGTGAAAAATTATCGCATGAAAATGTTTACGAGTTAATTCATTTTTTTTTGCCAAATTGATTTTTTCAAATCACTGTAAACAACACAAATGATGGTCGTACGTCTAAACGTTCTGTACGTTTATGCTAAAAAATGTCAAACTTTCCAATGGAAATATCAGACGGCGCCAGGCAACACTTAGTGTTGCTTAGGCAAGAAATATATATAGCAACCCTCGTACAATTGCAATGCCGTCTAGTGGTGCAGGAATTTTAGAAAGGTACAGGTTAAACAATGCCAGAGATATCACCCACCCTGGGTAACTCCCTGTATAACTCTACGGGGCTTCGACTTCCTGTCTCTAAATTCTTTACGACCAAACGTTTCAACTACTTAGTCTGTCGCAACATTCCGTGCAAATTTTTCGCATGTTTTTAGGTTCGTTAAGCTGAATATTTGGTCCTTCGTGTTGAAAAAAAAATATTTTATTTAAGTTGATAAATTAGTGTTCATATAATAATTTTAATATAAAAAATATATTTTAATTAAATGTTAAGTCATTTTCTTATAGTTCAATTATCTTAGCTACTATTGTCATAATATCAACAGTCAAATTATGGTCCTTCGAGTTGAGAAAAAAGATCTATATCAGTTGAATAATAATAATAATAGAAAAATATAATATTTTGCTAAAATGTTGATTCAATATCCACGAATTATCGTAGTTCAATCCCCTAAGCTTCTAGTGCCATAATATCAACTTCTGGTCCTTCGAGTGGGTACAAGTCATTTAATGTGAGTTGAGAAGTATAGCATATTTTCAACTAAGTGCATAAAATTAACTAATCAAAAGTTTTTGGTAAAATGTTGAGTCATTATCTGCGAATTGGTTTAACTCTCTTAGCTACTCGTGCCACAATAACAAGATAGCTGCCAACTTACGGGGAGGTTTTTTTTGTTATAAATGATTATCGCAAAAATTCAAATCTGAAGAAAAACAACTTATTCTCGTATGGCAAATAAAATCTCCTAGAGTATTATAAAATAATCCTGGTTTCATTTCATATTTCTTTTACTATTTAATTATTTATTATGTTGCTTATCTCTTGTGGTATCAAACGGCAACAGCTCACCACGGAGTTTAAATGGCGATTATTAATTTACGATCTTGTTGATAACTGGCCAATAGCATTTTTGGGCTGATTGTTTGTGGATTTTTTTTGCGTTTTGGAAATAAATGTTTTAAGGAATTACATCAGGCCATCTATGATGAGATTTAGAATCAGAATAGAAACCAAACTGGAGTTTTTCCCTTATAAGTTTCTGGCCACTTTTCAAGGTTTTCGGGTCATTTAAGTCATTATAGTATGCACTTGCTTTGTTTTGAATTTTTTGCTTTAACTACGGCAAACTAAACTGGCCAATTAGAATATGATGACCAATTAAAATGTTAATAGACGCGTTATAATTATTTTTAATATTTTTCTCAATTTTTTTTTGTTGTCTTACAATTCCAATTTAATGAACGCAAATGAAGTGATTGGCAATTAAGCAATTTCCATTTATTGGAAATGTAAAACAGTAGACAACAAAAACTTATCCAACCACATTTGTCACAATTACAACTGAATGGGGCTGGGGGAAGAAAGGAAAAACAATTAGGTTTCAACTAGAATTTAAAAAAAAAGATTAGTGAAGTCCTTGTAGGTGCAAAACCTAATTAAGTGTTACAAGAAACCCCAAAAATTAGCCAGAATTGCTTACTTTAACTATCAATCCCTTTAACATTGCCACCAGAAAGTTAAATAAATTTGCCTTAAGTCAAAAGAAAAACAAAATTAAATCCGATTTGACCGCGAGTTCACAATAATAGCCATACAATTACACACAATTTAAGATCATTGTAGACCACTTTTTTCTCAGCTGCCAAGTATTTAGTTGCTGCTATTCGTTTGTTGGCTTCGCAGTCGCTGGAAAAAACATCTTTTTTATCTGACTTTACTACTTAGAATCTAGGCGATTTTAATCGCTGCTTTATGAGTTTTTTTGTAAAGTATTCAGGTGCCACGAACGAATTTGTTGCTGGACCTGATCTCTGATATCTTTTGGCAAGCATCGTTATTTGATAACAACTTCTCTCAGGGGGTTCATGGCAGCGGCCACCACACCGGCGGCGACGACACCACCGTCCGTCCCCATGTATTGAGTGGTAATTAAAGAATTTTCCTTGAACCACACTGATGGTGGCCAGAGCACATTTAACTAAGATTTGCGTTTCTTTTCGGTATTTAGTTTTTCAATTTGAATACACACTAACTACAAGCGGCTAATTAGGCGCATTTTTATTTATATTTCATTAACCTGTTGTTTAGATTTAGAATATGTCCATTATTATCTGTCGAGTATATTTAGAACGCAACAATCGCAGTAGCAGCGAACTCAGTAGCAAATCTTAATGTGCTTATGTACATACATTTATACAATACAATAATAACAATAATAACAAGTTGTCGTAAAAATTATAATTACTTTAAGAGTAGGTTTTTTTTGAAATATAAGAAAAAATTATATAGACAGTCTGTTCAATAAGAATGTCTGTCCAATCAATGTAAAATAGAAGTGACACTTTACCCAAGATTTATTTATTCTTTCTATGCTTCTCTTTAATCTGCGTTAAAATCCTTAATCTTCATTCATAAGAAATTTTGTTTGAAAACAAATTTTTGGTCCTTCGATCCCAACTTTCAGTCCTGCTATTCAAACTTTCGGTCCTTTGTTCTTTACTTCTGGTCCTTCGAGGCAAAACTTTGCTTTCCCGGATTTCAAAAGAATCAATGAAGCGTGTACAAACTGACTAAATTCCTGTTGGGTGTATTTTTATCATAGCCTCTCGTTGAATCCGAATGTTCAGGCTTTCGATCCCAACTTTCAGTCCTGCTATTCGAACTTTCGGTCCTTCGTTCTTAACTTCTGGTCCTTCGAGGCAAAACTTTGTTTTCCCAGATTTCAAAAGAATCAATGTAGCGTGTACAAACTGACTAAATTCCTGTTGGGGTGAATTTTTATCATATCCTCTCACGAACTTTAGGTCCTTCGTTCTTAACTTCTGGTCCCTAGAGGCAAAACTTTGCTCTTCTTGATTTCAAAACATTGAATGTACTCGTAGCTTGAGTGAACTAACAAATTCCTGTTGGTGTATTTTTATCATATCCTCTTAGGGCTTGTTCTACCATATAGGCAAACAAGGCAATTGCCAAAGGTGCCAAATCGATTTTTTTAGTAGTACTCCAAACTTTTGGTCCTTTGTTCTTAACTTCTGGCCATTCAAGGCAAAACTTTGCTTTCCCACATTTCAAAAGAATCAATGTGTGTAGGAACTGACTAAATTCCCTAAATTCTTGTTCGGGTGTATTTGTATCATATCCTCTCGTTGAATCCAAATGTTCAGTCCTTTGATCCCAACTTTCAATCCTGCTATTCGAACTTTCGGTCCTTCGTTCTTCACTTCTGGTCCTTCGAGGCAATACTTTGATTTCCCTGATTTTAAAAGAATGAATGTGTGTATGAAGTGACTAAATTCCTGCTCGGGTGAATTTTTATCATATCCTCTCAAACAAGCCTATTGCCAACGATTCCAGATCGATTTTTTTAGTAGTACTCCAAACCTTTCTGGTCCTTCGTTTTTAACTTCTGGTCCTTCGAGGCAGAACTTTGCTTGCGCGGATTTCAAAAGAATGCATGTAGCGCGTATGAATTGACAAAATTTCTGTTGGTGTATTTTTATTACATCCCCTCAGGACCGATTCCACCATATAGACAAACAAAGCTATTACCAAAGATGCCAGATCGACGGGGGATTTTTTAGTAGAACTTGAGATAGACGGATGGATAAGTTATTAGCTGTCGGTTGTGTACGTAGCTTCGCGACGTGAAGCATTCTCTGTGCATTTTTATGTATGGCTTTCGCAAATACTTAAGAACTATATTCTATTCCATTCTTTTTCTATTACTTACTTCCTACAAGATCCCATTAAGGAATAAGGGGAAACTTCTCTTATACCCACTGACCGGGAAGTACTATTTAACGCCGGCTCCAAACGACTAATGCATTTTTACATGGCTTTGAGTTAAATCTCTTACTCGAAAAGTCTCCGGCATTTACGAGTCAAAAAACCAGCCGTTGAAAATTTTCAGATGTTCTTACCTGGATTTAAACCAGCACTTTTTTCACTCCTATTGAGACATTTCCAAAACAAGGTTTTTCAACGCTTCAGCAGTATCTTCTGGTGACGAAAATCGTTGACCACGATTTTTTTTCTTGATGTGCGGGAATAAAAAGAAGTCATTGGGTGCCAAGTCAGGGCTGCACGGCGGATGACCCATCAATTAGCGTTTTGGCTGGTCAAAAAGGCGCTGGTTTGAGCCGATGTGTGAGAGCTCGCATTGTCATGGTACAAATTGATTCGTCTTCTCTTGTTCGTTTTTCGAATTTCTCCGAAGACTTCAGGCAAGTAAATTGTGGTGTACCACTCAGAATTGACCGTCCTACGTGGCTCAAGCGGAACAGTCGCCACATGACCAGTTTTGCCGAAGGAACCGGCGACCATTTGCTTCGAAGTGCTACGTCCACGAACAACTTTCGTTGGATTTGGCTCGTCTTAGAAAACTCACACGGTCTATTGCTGTTTTGTTTCGGGCTCATACGAATAGATCCACGATTCGTCACCTGTGACAATCTTATAAACGTCTTTTGTAGCACCGCGATCGTAGTTTTTCAAAATTTCTTTGCACCAATCGACACGAACCTTTTTTTGAGCGATTGTCATATTGTGCGGGATCCAACGAGAACAAACCTTTTTTACGGCCAGGTGTTCATGCAATACGAGTATCAAATGTATGCTGGTGGAAGAATTGCCCAAGGATACCTCTATCTCACGGTATGTCACATGAGTTCACGCACGGCATCAATGTTCTCTGGCCAGAAATATATATAGCAACCCTCGTAATAGTCGCGCACACTAACCATCATCAGGGCGGCCCACATCTTTATCTTTAATAATCTGTGTTAAGTTCCATCGACTGCATTTTTGATAACAAAAAAACCCTTTGCTCCTTCGATCTAAACTTTTGGCCCTTCGATACAAATTGTTTGTCCTTCAATAAAATACTTTGCTTTCCCAGAATTCTAGAAAGGTGTTTGTCACACAGATAGGTTAATTGGCTAGCGGTGCAAAGCTATGAATCAGATGGCAGTGCGAGTGATTTTTGTTGTGTTTACTTTGTTCGGTGGAATATTTTACTGCAGCAGATTCTCATTGAATTGAACTGCCTGCCTTGATCATTGTAAAAACACATTTGTTGCTTGGGGTCTAAGGAAGGTAAAGTAGCGTTCACCTAAAACACTGTCACCCCTGGTTGCAACTAAAAAGTTTTGAATAATTTTTAAGCAGCTCTAACGGACCCGGAGAGATACAGAGATCAACCGATTGGACGTATTGGTTTGACGAGGAATCCGACTGACTACCTGTCACTGAATGTAATGCCGAAGAATACCTTGAAGACGAAAATTCCAACTAGTTTCGATTGGACAGTAAACGCTGTAAAATCAGAGAACGAAGTCTCGATCTTCACATTAGTACAGAGTCGCAGCGATATACCTGGACAAGATTACAGATGAATATGCCACTATGGGCTCGAGAGTAGTGAACAAGCCAACAACTTCAGTGATACACAGCCCGTTCGTTGAACGCATGAATGCCTGGTGCAGCGTTCGGAGCAGTATTCAAGCCAACAACCTTAGTAATATATATAAGTAATCATTCCCCGTTGAACGGATAATCGCCTGACGATCCTGGAAAGAGGATCAAATTGGAACTCAATTCACAACTGCAGAATATCCCCGTCTCTCGGGCCGGTAATAGTCAAAATGGAACAAGCTAATCTTTAACGGAAGTCTTTCGATGACAGCCACCGGAGGAGTCCTCACGGCGCACTGCTTAATTGGATCTATGACGATGCGCATGAGTATTCCGTGTAGAGACTTCTGCTTCCAGGATGTAGAAGCGAAGAGTCGGTGTTTTTGCTATTCGAATGCAAGGGTCCTGTAACATTCGGAAGACGATCGCTGGCAACCCTCGGAGGAGTCCTCACGGCGCACTGCTTAATTGGCTCTATGGCGTTGTGCATGAGTATTTCTTGTAAAGACTCCAGCTTCCAGGATGTATAAGCAAAGGAGTCAGTGTAGCTGTAACAATCGGAAGACGATCGCTGACAACCCTCGGAGGAGTCCTCACGGCTCACTAAATGGGCTCTATGGTGATGCACATGGGTATTCCGTGTAGAGACTACTGCTGCCAGGATGTAGACGAATAGAAGAAGAGGAGTGGCTGAAGCATTCGCAATTCGCATGCACGGGTCCTGTAACATTCGGAAGACCATCGATGTCAATCGTGATAGGAGTACTTACGGGGCACACCAAAATGGGCTCTATGACGATGCACATGAGTATTCCTGCTAGAATGTAGAAGAGGAGGAGTCGTTGTAGCATTTGCTATTCGCATACAGGGGTCCTGTAGAATACAGACCTGAGAGCATAGGTAGTGGATAATTATTCGATTACTTAGCCGATCTAGGAGATGTGCCTTAAATCCAGCTTATATTTTAGAAAGAGTCGGCTGCTTTCACATGGCCCGAACAAGCCAATAACCATAACGGAAACCCGTCAAACAACACGGATAAGCTGCCTATATGTATCCTCTCTCTGCTATAACTCTTCATTTCCCCTCTCGTTCTCTCTCTCTCTTTCTGTTGCTCTTATCTCTAGGGTTTAACTGTTGGCTTGAAAAAAGGTCTCTCAATTGTTCTCCTATCCTAAAATGCTGCAGCAAAATCAATTAATCTAATTCCACTTTTTTGAAGATGCTGCTCAGGACGCTCCCCTTTTATTGCCCCAATGGGCAAGTTTGATTGCTTCAACAACACATATTTCAGCGGACTTTAAATGAAAAATAAAAATACGAAACAAGGTACAATTTTATAACACTCTTACCGAGTTCGTCGTCATTTAAAAATGTAATCTATAGTTATTATACTTATATTCATTCCGAAATCGCATAATAATGACCCCTTGACCGATTAAACCCTTCAACCATTATTGAAGAATAGGTGATAATTATTTATATTCAATATTCCGAAGCGACAATTTTCCTTGGTTATTAAGTGAAATCAATTTAAACTTGATAAGAATAGTTGGTAACTAAAAGATTCATATGGACTAGGGCGACGAAGAAGAGCATTTTGAATTAAATTTAGTTTAAACCACAGATGCAATTAATCAGATTTGAGTTTTTCGATTTGATAGCTGTCGTTTTTTCGCTTGATAAAAAAAGACAAAAAGTAAAAGGCTAAATGTTCCTTTATGTCGCTCTTCATATGGAATCTTTCCCGTGGAACCCAGTGTTCCCATTGGCACAGTAATCCACGTGTATTATGAAGCGTGCTCAAACGATTTTTATGATCATTTTTAATATAAAAGCCCATACGTATGTTCGTAGGAACATATTTTAATGTATTTTAGTATAATGTTTCTATAAACAGAAACAGTAGAACTGCGTGGCTTGTATTGCTGGGCTCTCGCAAGTTAATGGGGGTCAGAATTTGTTGGCTGTTTGGGATGATGTTGTTAGCCTAAATGGCCTTTTATATCGCTGTCAAAATTATTCAAAACAACTTAATTGCAAAAGCGTTTGAGCCGCATCACAACAAAATTGGTTATAACTCAGACATGTAGTCGGAAAAAAGCATCACAATCACCCCAAACAAAAAAAAACACGAGCCGGGGGTTACGTTTAGGTGTTAATGGAGCACGACATACATGTATGGGCACTGTGCGAATGAGTATTTATAGTGAAATGACAACGAAGATGATGACGATGATGATGTTGCTGATCTTATATCTATCAGCCACATAATAGGTGTTATTATAATAAACACTCGAGCCGGAAATATTATGATAATGTTTAAAGCAAACAAAACATTTGGCATTTGCCCGATCTATATTCAGCAGCATATTTTGGAAATTCTCAATAAGGCAACGCAATACTTTGAGAATGCGATGCGTAAAATCCCGGCAATAAAAACCCCTTACCCTTTACTTCATTTCGTAACGTAAAATAATGACTTCCTGCTCTTATTAAAGCTATACAAATCTTTGGCATACGAGTACCAAATCGGTCTAAAAATACTAAATAATACTTTCTTCTAAGCCAGTGATGTCAACTAAATAGGAAATACAGGGTGGAGCGCGGTTATTTGGGAATGAAATAAAAAATGTACTTTCTATTTAAATTATAAGTATAAGTGTATTGAACAGTAAGGAAATTTTTAAATTACGAGGGCGACCGCAAAACTAACTGGCCTGACAATCTTTAATAAGCCACCTGTCAAAATTTCCGAAATATTTAATGATTATTTTCTTTGTTACAGGTGATTGAAGTAAACAAGTTTTATAATTTTTGAAAAATGGAAAATAAAGAGTTTCGTGCGGTAATTAAACACTTTTATATGAAAGGTCAAAGATGCATTGGATTCTGTTCATGGTGATAATACACCATCATACTCCACCGTGAAATCCTGGGTTCAACAATTTAAAATGGGTCGTTCAAGTACGGAAGATGAACAACGCTCTGGAAGACCTAAACTGCTACTACTATTGAAAACATTAGAAAAATATTTAATGAAGTGACTAAAGATAGACGAATAAAGCTCAGAGAACTTGCTGATATTGTTAAAATACTCGAAAAACAAGTTTGGAGTATTTTACATGATGAACTCCATATGAAAAAGCTATCCGCAAGAACGCTGCCGCGTTTGTTGACTTTGTCCAAAAAAATCGTCCGTTGGACCAATTCCGAGGAGCTTTTAGCGATTTATCAGCGTAATCCAATAGAGTTCTTGCGCCGATTCATAGCTGTTGATGAAACATGGATCCATCACTACATCCCAGAATGCAAAGAACAGTCAAAACAATGAATAGAAGCTGGTAAAAGTGGTCCCAAGAAGGCGAAAACTGTTAATTCAGCAGGAAAAGTAATGGCCACAGTACTTTGGGATGCAAGGGATATAATATTTATTGATTATCTTGAGAAAGGAAAAACTATAAATAGTGAATATTATTGTGCATTATTGGATCGGTGGAGTTAATAAATCAAGATAAAACGACCGCATTTAGAAAAAAAGTTCTTTTTCATCAAGATAATGCTCCTTCACACACTGCATTTTTAACTCAACAAAAACTGGCCGAATTACGATTTGAAATTGCTCCGCATCCACCATATAGTCCAGATTTAGCTCCTTCTGAATATTTCTTGTTTCCAAATTTAAAAAAAATTCTCGGTGGCAAAAAATTTTCGTCCAATAGCGAGGTTATTGCTGAAACTGAGGCATATTTTGAAGGTCTTGAAAAATCTTATTTTTCGGATGGAATTAAAAAAACTTGAAAAACGTTTGATGAAGTGTATTGAGTTGGAAGGAGATTATGTTGAAAAATAAATAATAATAATTCCAAAAAAATGTTAGGACAGTTTTATGTTAGGACAGTTACTTTTGCGGTCGCCCTCGTACATGGTTCTAGATAGTGTATCTGGCAAATGTCGACCTTCGCCATCCACACATACGTTTTCTGAAGTTTTGATAAACTCTAACAAGCATGTCGACTGGTATTCGGTCAATTTCAGCCTCAATATTGTTAAATAGGTCTTCCAAGGTGTAGGGATGGTTGATATACACCTTCGACTTCAGGTAACCCCAAAGGAAAAAATCGCATAGGGCTAAGTCTGGTAAGCGTACTGGCCAGCGCACATCACCCCTCAAAGAGTTTAGCCGTCCAGGAAACATTTGCCTCAAACAATTCATGGTAACCTTCGCTATGTGTGCAGTGGCTGTCAATTGTTGGACCACGCACATTTTATACGGGTGTAAATTCAGTTCATCATGAAGAATCCGTTGGGGAGAACGTCTGGAAATTCTAAGAGCAAATGATTGCTTCCGAGCAGATCGTTTCGAAGATTGCAGTACTGCTACTCTAACTCTCTCGATGTGTTGTGGTGTTGTAATCCTCTCTCTCAGGTTCCCTTCTTACACATGACACATTCCCTGCTGTTTTCAATGAAGTTACCCAATTTGCAATCGGTTGCTGGCCAGGAACACGTCCGCGTGGGGGAACAGCGAATCATAAACGAAAAGCATGCTGCACTGCAATGATCGCGTGCGCATTTGAAAAATACTCAAAAGGACACAAAATGACCTCTCCTCACTTGCCCAATGCATGATAGCAACTGAAAGGCAGACGAATACAAATCTCCCTTCAGCCACCATAAGCCACGCACACTCTCCACTCTCTTCGACCAACAGAGCCGCCACAGCAAAGTAAATTACCGCACTCACTCTGTATGTCTATCCTCTATAGGATGGCCAAATAAGAACGATCGAACACTTAATTTGAATTATCAGACAACAATCTTATACTTTAGATTGACTCTGGCTGTATTTTGAAGCTTTTTTAATGTCATTAGGTATGGAGTAGTACACAGTAAAAAGTTTTGGTTTAATTTTAATGCCGAGCCGGTGTTTATATATAACAAATCCAAAAAAGTTTTAAATCTATTCCATTACGGAATACTTTTAAGGAGATTGAAAGAGAGAGAATGAGAGAGAGAGTTGTTTCTTATTTTTTTTAGAGCATTAAAATAACACCAATATGTATTACGGCTTAAACCTTTTTGGTGTTAAAATAAAACCAAAATATTTATATTTAATACCTAGCTAGGAATTAATTTAATGCCCTGTGGAATAAGTTATACACCGAACTAAGTGTTATTTTTATTCTTAATAAGAATTTGATTAATACTATTCGGAATGTTTTATATTCTCGAATTGGTGTTATTTCAATACCCAACCAAATGAATTGTATGCTAAAAGGGTGTTGCTTTTAATATAGGCAGGTGTAAAACTAACACCATTTCTATAAAATTTAATAAATAAAACAAATTTAATGGTTAGTTTTTTAATATATATTTCATTTATTTCATAATAACATAAATTAAGTAATACAATTTCTTATTGTGGTAGAACATCGCGTGTTAATAAGCAAAACTCTACAAAAAAACAACTACAGGAACTGTACTGCGATATTATTTCTGCCAGCTCCTCAAAATCAATGTCGGCACCGTAGCGATCTTTTAACACAAGTTCTCTGCCTTCTACATTAAGATTCAGCTTGTTTATAACTAACATTGAAAAACTTTAATTAACAAAGTATTTAAGTGGTAAACGCTTGTAAGCAATACTCACTTGAAAGTAGTATTCCTTTCGGAGTGAAAACCTCACTTTCTGGATCAGAAATCTTAATTATGTAAAATTTTCTACCACTTGACGAACATTATAATGCTTTTTTTCTTACTTTGTTTGTATGACTAATCTTTTTCTTGTTATATTTGTAAACCAAAACAAGTAAACTCATGAGAGAGACACAACTTAACAGCTGTTTTTAATACCTTACAAGGTGTTGTTTTTAAACTTTAAGGAATAAAATTTTTCTATGAGAGAAATTTAATTCTTTTTTGGTGTTAAAATTAAACTTAAAGTAATAAACTAAAGAGAAACAAATTTCTAATGCCTTTTTTGGTGTTATATTTAAACTTAAAGTAATAAACTAAAGAGAAACAAATTTCTAATGCCTTTTTGGTGTTATATTTAAACCAAATGGAATTGTTTTTTCTTTTATAGAAATATTTAAATCAAATTTTGGTGTTATTTTTATACCCAGTAAGCATTAAAAAACTCTCAAATTTCTCATGGTGTTAAAACAATTCCCTGAAGTATTTAAATTTGTACCATATGGTTTAAAATATAGACTATTTTGGAATTAATTTTAAATTTAATTCCAAAGAAGTTTAAATTTAACTCCGCTAAGTTTAAAAATTAAACCAAAACTTTTTACTGTGTACTTACTTAAGTCCCTAGGAAGAACTTTTCTCAATATCATTGAACTGTGCACTATTCAATTCTTATACTAACTGACTGACAAGGAGCTACTGTTTAACGCCGGCTTCGAACGGCTAGTGCATTTTGAAGAGAAGTTTTGACATAGCTTAGAGACAAATCTCTTACTCGTAAAGTCTAGGCAGAAAACCCGCCACTGAAAAATTAGTAGATGCTCTTACCAGGGGTTTAACCTGGGTATTATAGCGGTGCACACTTCCATCACACCACGACAGTCCACATGTATAAAATATAACTTCACTGAAATAGTCTTTGCTGGCAGTAGTATTTTTTAACCATCGCTGAAAATAATTTTCGGCCTGCTGATTTACTCATTTAATTTCGATTTGTTTAACAGATTTATCGGAAATAAAAATTGACTCCAATTTTTTTTGTTTCCTTCTTCTTTTTCTGAGAATATCTAGAGGATTATTCATTTATGAATGGACAAATTTAACCAGCGTATTCCTTGGCTCACTTCATAAAAATATGTCCATCTACGATCATTTCCGAAAATGCAAGGGGGCAAAATGGCAAATGTTAAAAACAATCGAAAAAAGGTATTCAAAAAATCTAAATCGATCGATAAACTGTGGAAATTACTACAAAAAATCGATATTGTAGGCAAAAAATTAACTTTTACCAAAATTTAAGTTGATCTGCCAATCTTTAGCTGACAGTGCTGTCCGCGTTCGGTTAAATTTTTAAAGACTCAATCCAATATGCTATTCCTTCAATAGCATCTCGAATGTTGGCCTTGAACTCGTTCAGAGTAGCAAATGAAGTTGTTCTTATTGACATAACCGCTGAGGTCCTAAAATAAAAGTGGTTCGTTCCAGAAGATGTTTTTTTTTGGCTTAAATCCAGATCTTCACCCTACATTTCCAGAGCCCGCATAACCGCTGAGGTCCCAAAATCTTGATCTAGCCTATAATTTTAAAGCCCATCGAGCCAACTGTGTGGTTAATGGTTTACCAACTTTTATTCTTGCGTCAGCAACATTGGATTTAATACAGGGTGGCTGATGAATATTGCTGCATTAAGAAACTTTTTTTCAGTGTATGGAATTAATTCTTCTGTTAATTATGGTAAAGCTTATAATATTTAAAAAAAATAGTTTAATTAGTTTCACAATTTATTGAATTGAAAATTAAAATGACTGTCTGCTTATACTCATTTGAGCAGATAATCTTCTTGTCGAAACTCTTGGATTGTTTTGTTTGACAACAGCTACACCAGTGATTGTTTCCTCCGACCTAACTGAAGGGTTTTGATGGCAGGATCTTCTGTTGACTATCTCATGCTCGGCAAAATTGTTTACAAGTCTCAATATGGTCCATCTGCACGGAGGATTGCCGCCAAACGTGCGCCTATACTCTCTTTGAACCGAAACTACAGTCTTCAGTGCGTGATAGCGGCGGATAATACAAATTCTTGTTTCAGTGTCCCAGTTATCCACTTTTTTCTAAATCTAAAAATCAATCTGCAATTTAAAAAAAAAATTAACCAGATTTTTTAAATAGAAAAAAGTATTTAAATTTTTTTGGTAGCAGCTGTCATCAGCCACCCTGTATGAAGATAGGATTAAAAATGTGGCTCCTAGAGTAGGAATTTCTCCAATTTCAATAGCTTCTTTCATTGACCCATAAAACTTACTTGTACCAAGTTTTATGAAGATCGGACAACAACTGCGACTTTTTGTTTGATAACAATCTTCAGATAGATAGCATAGCAGGATAGACAGATATCATTAAATCGCATCTAATTGGCGGTTCTGAGTCTATCGGTACCCTAAAGGCGAGAATAGTTACGTATTCCGTAT
This sequence comes from Hydrotaea diabolus, assembly GCA_963513945.1. Taxonomy (NCBI): domain Eukaryota; kingdom Metazoa; phylum Arthropoda; class Insecta; order Diptera; family Muscidae; genus Hydrotaea; species Hydrotaea diabolus. The sequence continues at coordinate 57,289,235 of OY740717.1, read as the reverse complement.
GTGAAATTAGATCCTATGTACACGAGGCAACTTTACTTGCCGCAACTCTCAGATTGAAGGAGAGAGGGGTAAGGGGAATGGAATGGAAAGAACCTGCCCGTACTGTCAATTCCTGTTGTTTTTTGTTGTAGTGTGAAGTTGGCTGCAGATTATTTTAGTATTTTTTTACACAAAACTCAGAACGAATGAAAACAAAAATTGCCGTAACCGAATTGCCTTGTGTAAACACAAGAGGCAAGTTCCAAAGGAAATCGTAAAAATTGACACAAGTAAAGTTGCCTCGTGTGAATGGAGACTTATGAAGTATTTTGTTTTTTTGCGAGGGTTGCTACAGCTATTTCTGGCCTAGGCAACATTAAGTGTTGCCTAGCGCCATTTGACATTTCCAATGGAAAGTTTGACATTTTTTAGTATAAACGTACTCAGAACGTTTTGACGTACGACCATCATTTGTGTTGTTTACAGTGACTTGAAAAAATCATGTGGCGACTGTTCCGTTTGAGCAACGTAGGACGGTCAATTCTGAGTGGTACACCACAATTGGTTTGCCTGAAGTCTTCGGAGAAATTCGAAAAACGAACAAGAGAAGACGAATCATTGTACACCATGACAATGCGAGCTGTCACACATCGGCTCAAATTAGCGCCATTTTGACCGGCGATCCGCCGTACAGTCCTGACTTGGCACCCAATGAATGCTTTGTATTCCCGCACATCAAGAAAAAAATGCGTGGTCAACGATTTTCGTCGCCAGAAGATGCTGTTGAAGCGTTCAAAAACCATGTTTTAGAGGTGTCTCAATAGGAGTGGAAAAAATGCTTCGACAATTGCAAAAGTGTATAAATCATGCTGGAGAATACTTTGAAAATCAATAAAACCATTTCTGATGATAAATATTCACATTTTCATTATTAGGCCAGAATATATATAGCAGCCCTTATACACCCAATAACAAAAAAAAACCGAAAACTGTAAAACGCTACAGCAAAAACCCGGATTAAACCGACATAACGGATTTTGGCTACTTTCGAGGGCATACAAACCGGAATGTCGGTTTTCGGTTTTGGACACTCTAACCCCGATGGAAACGTGGATAGTAGATGTAACGAGAATTATTCGGTTGACCAAAAAAATCTGTTGTGGCTATGAAAGCGTTCTCCTTGAAATGAGTTGATCCTTATTAAGGTCAATATCAAACCACATGATATAATTTTGTTTTTAGAGTTTTTGACCGAAATAAGTATAAATATCATTGCGTATGGTGAAACCACAGAGAGGCGTGCGGAATGATTTCATTCAAACAAATGGTGATAGACACAGCGACATCGACAGACATATGTCTGTATGTATGTATTTGCTATATAAACAAAGCTATATTAATAAAATACAATAAATTAAAAATACATTGGGACAGACAAAGAACAAAAAAAACGCTGACCAAAAATATCGTCGTTTTTGAGTTTTTGTTGTTGTTTGTTTAGCATTTTCCCCCCAACAACAATTGTACTATAAATGTCTCAGGAGTAGAGATAGCTAGCTAATGCGGCTGGAAACCCTTTATTTTGTTTTCATTTCATTTATTCACTTAATTTCAGTGTTTTGCTTTCTAGTTGTTGTTGGCTTGACTGACTGTCGCTGACTACCCCGACTCTCGACTGGCGTAGCTTGATTTTCAGTATTCCGTAGTGTTTTTTTTATTGTTTTTATTTCAGCTATGAATTTGATCTTTGACACGCATATTTTAGCTACGTATGAATTCATGCATATGACTGCTGGCTACTGGCGAGTGAGTTTCAGTTGGTTTTTTTTTAGAGGGAATTGTTTTTTTTCATTTAAGTTTTTTTTTTATTCTTGGCGTTTATTTTTATTTTTTTTTAATGCAACAATGAATAATTTTCGTTGACTCATTTTCTTTTTTGGAGGATCATTAGAAAAAAAGCGATCGATCGAATCAATTCACATGTAGGTACGTGTCGCGTTTTTACTTCTACGGCACGTAAGTAAGCATGTGTAAGCGAATGCATGGGGTATATAAATAATAAAAGTATATATTTGTATAGAAATAAATTTATTTGATTGTTCGCCATGTCCGTACATGGAAGAAATTCGAACAAAGCAACAAGAGTTCCTCACGAAAGTTTATTGCCAATGATAAGGCTTGATAAGCCCCATATAACTCATACATATTTAATCAATACTTTAGTTTCGTTTAGAAAAAAAAATAAATAAAACGTGAAAAACATGCATGTGTCTTTAAAGGCGAAAATAGAATCGGTACAGTCTGTGAAATGAGACAGCAGACTGTCGCTTTAAATCATTAGGGGGTTATTACGAAGGCTAATATATCCATTTCTGGCCTAATAATGAAAATGCGAATATTTATCCTCAAAAAAGGTTTAATTATTTTTCAAAGTATTGTCCAGCATGATTGATACACTTTTGCATGCGCTCAAAGCAATTGTCGAAGCACTTTTTCTACTCCGATTGAGGCACCTCGAAAACATAGTTTTTGGACGCTTCAACAGCATCTTCTAGCGACCAAAATCGTTGACCACGCATTTTTTTTCTTGATTTGCGGGAATAAAAAGAATTCATTGGGTGACAAATCAGGGCTGTACGGTGGATCCATCAATTTGCCGTTTTGGCCGGTCAAAAAGGCGATGGTTTGAGCCGCTATGTGAGAGCTTGCAATGCACAATGATTCGTCTTCTCTTTCTCGTTTTTCGAATTTCTCCGAAGACTTCAGGCAAACAAAGGTTGGTGTAGCACTCAGAACTGACCGTCCTACGTTGCTCAAGCGGAACAATCGCCACATGACCAGTTTTGCCGAGCTTGCAATGCACAATGATTCGTCTTCTCTTTTCTCGTTTTTCGAATTTCTCCGAAGACTTCAGGCAAACAAAGGTTGGTGTAGCACTCAGAACTGACCGTCCTACGTTGCTCAAGCGGAACAATCGCCACATGACCAGTTTTGCCGAAGAAACAGGCGATTATTTGCTTCGAAGTGAATATTCCACGAACAACTTTCGTTGGATTTGGCTCGCCTTCGAAGACCCACACGGCTCATACGCATAGATCCATGATTCGTCACCTGTGACGATCTTATAAACGTCTTTTGAAGCACCGCGATCGTATTTTTCAAAAATTCTTTGTACCAATCGACACGAGCCTTTTTTTGAGCGATTGTCAAATTGTGCGGGATCGAACGAGAACAAACCTTTTTTACGGCCAGGGGTTTATGCAATATCGAATGTATGCTGGTGGAAGAAATGCCCAAGGATGCCTCTATTTCACGGTGTGTCACATGAAAATCTTGCATTATAATTTAACGCACGACATCAATGTTCTCTGGCACAACGGCCGTTTTTGGGCGGCCTTCGTCTTTGAGCGAGCGTCGGCCTCGATTGAATTCATTAAAATAGCTTTTAATGAATTCAATAGTGCTATAAGAAGGTGCCCCATCGCCATACAAAGATTCAAGTTCATCGCGTGGTCAACGACCGTTTTTGGACGGCCTTCGTCTTTGAGCGAGCGTCGGCCACGATTGAAGTGCTATAGGAAGGTGCCCCATCGCCATACAAAGATTCAAGTTCATCGATGCACTCTTGTCGTGATAATCCACGTCGAAAGTTGTGAAAAATGATCGCACGAAAATGTTCACGAGTTAATTCCATTTTTTTTGCCAAATTGAGTTTTTCAAGTCACTGTAAACAACACAAATGATGGTCGTACGTCAAAACGTTCTAAGTACATTTATGCTAAAAAATGTCAAACTTTCCAATGGAAATGTCAGATGGCGCCAGGTTACACTTAGTATTGCCTACGCCAGAAATATATAAAGCAACCCTTGTAAGATATTTGAAAAGCTTTGGCTCGACTACTCGTACTACACAAGTAATCCCAATTAAAAAATGTCTTGAACAACATTTAAAGAAGTATAATTTCATGCGCTTAGTTTTTACATGAACCTCGTTCTTCGATGGCACTGTTGAAAGTTTGTAGCGCCGGTGCATTCTGGTTATTTGGTACAATGTGTCCCAGTCAGCACAATACAGTCCAGCCACTTCTCATTTGTCGTTAAAAATTGCTTAATTGTGGTCTTAAAAAATTATGTAAACTTATTACCAAATATGTTACTCCCATTACCCTTTGCTTTATATTAAAACTAAAAATAATCACTTAATGCTAATAAATTATATGTAAGATATGTAACTTTCATTACCCTTTGCATTATTTTGAAACTAAAAATAATCACTTAATGGTAATAAATAAAAAAAAACCTTATCAGTCTGAATGTAGCCTATAGTATAAGTAGTTGTATTTAAAGCAGGGATGGTCATTTTATTGCACAATTGTGCAATCACTACCTCACACATATTCTTACGCTCTCCCATTTAGTCGTCGATGAGACTTCGACAAGTGCATATATCTAGCGGATGCTATAATATTTTTTTTCAGATTAACAGAAAAGACTTAAGTATGACACTCGAAAAATACTGTCGTATGATCAAAAATGCTTTTAGTACCACCCAATGCCTTATATGTTATTTAACATTTAAGGAAGGTAGAGACTTTTTTATTAAATGTTTGCGAATGTTTTCATAGCTACATAAACCATTTAAGTGATAAGGAAAGAGAAGATCTTTTTTATAGAAATAAAACAATTTTTGGCAGATACAACAATTTACTTAATTTGAAATTACAAGGGAAGGAACGCAATATACGCGACAACGCTTTTTTTCTCCTTTCCTAAATTCAGTGTGGTGACTTTTCCAATTTTTCATAAACTTCAATTGTTCACAGAAATCCCGAAAACTGCAAAAGATTTGAAAATGCAGAAATATTTTAAATACTTTTTAATTATTTTCAAGATAGGTTTTGAGGTCTTGTGATTATTTATTTATTACTTTCAATCTAATACTGCATTTTCATTAGGCCATTTATTCTCGTTTTCGCTCGAAACTTTTCAAAACGTCTCAACCAATTTTCACATAATTTGTGGTCGTTTTCATTCTCGTTTTGGTTTTCGTTTGACAGTTCATTATTGTTTACAAACAAAGAACAACGTGGTGACTATTAAAATACTGAAATACATATTTTTTTTTAACAAATGGATAAATTAAATTACGTTTTTTTTCTTTTAGCACGCTTATTTTTACTTTTACTTCATAAAATATCTATTTCACCAAATATGTTTGACGATTGATTAAAAATGTCTGCCTCGAGATGACAAACCAACGATAAAAAAACGATTATTTTGGAGATGACACACTTTATTTAAGGTGGCATCGCCTGTGCGAATCGTTTTTGTTCCTCTTTCGTACAAAAACAAGTCAAAGTGAGACGTTTTCATCACTTGAATTTGTATGGGAAAACGTCTCATTTTGACTTGTTTTGGCCAAACTTTTGAAAACACTTCAAAAGTGCCTAGTGAAAAAAGAGCATAATGGGCTTAGCCCTTACAGATCAACTCTCACAACTATGTACTTAATTCTAATATAACATATTGGAGTAGTGCTTCTTTGAGGATGGAACAGTTTGCGTAAAAATCTAATTAATTGCTTGCTCTGGTGCACAACATCAGACACCGCGATACAATTTCATTTACACCATAATTTTATCACTGAAAATACTCAAAGAAAACTGTATGGTCTCTCAAATTTCTTGTAAGAATATTGAAAGGTGTAAGTTATAATAGCTCCGGTGAATCTATTCGAGGGTTGCTATATATACTTCTTATATATATTACACTTAGTGTTGCCTGGCGCCATCTGACATTTCCATTGAAAAGTTTGACATTTTTTAGCATAAACGTACTCATCATTTGTGTTGTTTACAGTGACTTGAAAAATCAATTTGGCAAAAAAAATGAAATTAACTCGTGAACATTTTCGTGCGATCATTTTTCACAACATTCGACGTGGATTATCACGACAAGAGTGCATCGAACACTCTGGGAGGGAACACTTTTGGGGAATGGGATCGGTCTCATTCGATGCTTAGATGTTGTCCACATCAAAAAAAAAGTGAAAAGATGATGACAAGTTTTGTTCAGGAGAGCCATTTTAAAAATTAGGTGCCTTTCTATTTGCGCTTAGAATCGTCGACTTCACTTTCATAAAACGCGCATATCTCTGGGAGGGAACACTTTTGAGGCATGGGATCGGTCTCATTCGAAGCTCAGATGTTGTCCACATCAAAAAATGAAAATTGATTTTTTTACCCTTAGGTCCCTTTCTCTATGCGCTGTCACATATGGCGATTAAGCACCATCCTATAGCACTGTGAAAAACTGGTTTAATGAATTCAATCGTGGCCGACGAAGGTCGTCCAAAAACGACCGTTGTGCCAGAGAACATTGATGCCGTGCGTGAACTGATAATGCAAGATCTTCATGTGGCATACCGTGAGATAGAGGCATCCTTGGGACTTTCTTCTACCAACATACATTAGATATTGCATGAACACCTGGCCGTAAAAAAGGTTTGTTTTCGTTGGATCCCGCACAATTTGACAATCGCTCAAAAAAAGGCTCGTATCGATTGGTGCAAAAATATTTCAAAAAAAAAAAAGGTTGCAGTGCTTCAAAAGACGTTGCTAAGATCGTCACAGGTAACGAATCATGACTCTATGCGTATGAGCCCGAAACAAAACAGCAATCGACCGTGTGGGTCTTTTAAGACGAGCCAAATCCAACGAAAGTTGTTCGTTGAAGAAGCACTACGAAACAAATGGTCGCCAGTTTCTTTGGTAAAACTGGTTATGTGGCGACTTTTTCGCTTGAGCAACGTAGGAGGTCAATTCCAAGTGGTACACCACCATTTTGTTTGCCCGAAGTCTTCGGAGAAATTCGAAAAACGAACAAGAGAAGACGAATCATTGTGCTCCATGGCAATGCGAGCGCTCACACATCGGCTCAAACCAGCGCCTTTTTGACCGACCAAAACGTCGAATTGATGGGTCATCCGCCGTACAGCCCTAACTTGGCATCCAATGGCGATCAAGCACCATCCAATAGTACTGTAAAAAACTGGTTTAATGAATTCAATCGTGGTCGACCCTCGCTCAAAGACGAAGGTCGTGAAGGTTGTCTAATAACGGCCGTTGTGCCAGAGAACATTGATGCCGTGCGTGAACTGATAATGCAATATCCTCATGTGACATACCGTGAGGTAGAGGCATCCTTAGGCATTTCTTCCACCAGCATACATTTGATATTGCATGAACACCTGGCCGTAAAATGGTTTGCTCTCGTTTGATCCCGCACAATTTGACAACCGCTCAAAAAAAGGCTCGTGTCGATTGGTGCAAAGAAATTTTGCAAAAAATACGATCGCGGTGCTTTAAAAGACGTTTATAAGATCGTCACAGGTGACGAATCATGGATCTATAAGTATGAGCCCGAAACAAAACAGCAATCGACCGTGTGGGTCTTCGAAGACGAGCCAAATCCAACGAAAGTTGTTCGTGGAAGAAGCACTGGTAGGCTGTTTCTTCGGCAAAACTGGTTATGTGGCGACTGTTCCGCTTGAGCAACGTAGGAAGTCAATTCTGAGTGGTACACCACAATTTGTTTGCCTGAAGTCTTCACCATTGAATCATTGTGCACCATGGCAATGCGAGCGCTCACACATCGGCTCAAACCAGCGCCTTTTTGACCGACCAAAACGTCGAATTGATGGGTCATCCTCTGTACAGCCCTAACTTGGCATCCAATGACTTCTTTTTATTCCCGCACATCAAGGACAAAATGCGTGGTCAACGATTTTCGTCGACTGAAGATGCTGTTGAAGCGTTCAAAAACCATGTTTTGGAGGTGTCTTAATCGGAGTGGAAAAAGTGCATCGACAATTAGTTTGAGCGCATGCAAAAGTGTATAAATCATGCTGGAGAATACAATTAAACCATTGTTGATGGTAAATATTCGCATTTTCATTATTTGGCCAGAAATATATATAGCAGCTGTCGTACAATGCACTGCATATACTTAGTAGGGACATAAATTCTGTTACACACGTTTTATGCTGTAAAATAAAAAGTACTGAATGTTTTTGGACCAAATATTTTTTAATATGTGACGCGCAAAATAGAAAGGGACCTAAGGGTAAAAACCAGTTTTGTTCAGGAGAGCCAAGATTTAAATACGTGTATCTTTGGTGTACCATCGCTTTCATATGCGCATATCTCTGGGAGGGAACACTTTTGGGGCATGGGATCGGTCTCATTTAATGCTCAGATGTTGTCCACATCAAAAAAAAGAAAAAAGTGAAAATTAATTTTTAATTTTACCCTTAGGTCCCTTTCTCTATGCGCTGTCACATATATTTATTGATTTATATTGTATCCAATCTACTTATTCGAAATGTCCGCCTTTTGCCTTTACACACGCCTTAAGCCGCACTGGCCAATCGTCAATAGCTGCACGAACCTCGTCCATTGGAAAATTGGCCACAGCTCGAACAAAAGCAGTCCTAAGAGATCCAACGTTGGGCTATCTGTTGTGACAAACCTTGTCCTCTAAAACCGTCCACAATTTGTTATCCAATGGGTTCAAATCTGGACTGCCTGAGGCCATTCTTCAGAGAAAATGAACGCTGGCAAAATGTTTCATAGCCAGGCCTGCGACGTTTTAGCCTTATGGGCCGGCGCAGAATACTGCTGGAAAGTCCATGGCTGGTTTTGGAACAGGGACTTGTTAAGAGGCTTCACAGCAGCTTCCAAAACGGTTTCTTGGTGAACTTTGGCCGATTTTTGACTCCTTGTTCGCAGGAGTCTCGTAAGAGACACCCCACCAAACCATGACTGAAGCTGGGTGATGACCCTTTTCCACTCTTGGGATCAGTTCAGATGCTTCCTTAGATGACCGCGCATACACTATCATTTTGCTTGTAAAATTTTTCCTGGACGGTAAAAATTGTTTTATCGGTGAACAAAATTTATCTGTGCAAGTTATTAGCGTGCTTCACCACAAGACGTTTGCTTTTTCCAGCCCTTTTTTTTAAAGCTGCAATCAATAATGTACGCTACGTCGTTTGAAATCCCCAAGTCCCAAGTCTTTTTTAATGATTCGACTCATGAACTTTTGCGTGATATTCATCTCACGGGCCATGGTTTTCTGTTTTCGGAGCGGATTTCTGTGAATTCTTGATTTAACGCTTTGATGACATGCGGTGTTCGAACAGAACGTGGGCGGCCCGACCGGTGGCGGTCTTTTACATCTCCAGTCTCCTCAAACACACGCAGATAAAAGATATGGTTCCTATATGGTCACGGCAGCAATAGTATGTTCTCTGCAATAAAAGTATGGTAGTCGCAACCATAGTATTGTTTTTTGAATTTCAATTTGACAATAGTATGATTGCGGAAATAATAATATTGTTGAAATGTAACAATAGTATTGTTGCCAAATTTAAAAATGAAAATATGGTTGTAGCAACAATATAAATATGGTTGGTGAAACAAAAGTATTGTTTTCAAGACTTTTATGTTAACAATAACATGATTACGGCATTCATGCCAACAAAATTGTACTTTTTTTTATTTTGACAATGTTATTTTTACGAATCTTACGCAATAATAGTAAAAATAATTAATTTTTTTCCAAACAAACTACGAATTAGTATAACTGAAATATGTTTCATAAATAATTTTTTTACTGTTTAATAAATTACTCCTATTACTACATAATTTACTTAATAAAATTCTCTATTGTTAAATAACAACTTTACCCAATCTTTACAAAAAATGTTGGGGATCATAGTATGATTGTGTGTAAGTCATACTATGGTTGTGAGGTTGTGATCTTACTATGGTTGTACGTTAAACATACTATGGTTATGAGGACCATAATATGGTTGTGGGGATCATAGTATGGTTGAATGTGAATAATAATATGGATGTAGGGATCATAGTATGGTTGCGTGTGAATAATTCTATTGTTGTGAGGACCATAATATTGTTATGGGGATCATAGTATGGTTGTGTGTGAACCATACTATTGTTGTGATGATCATAATATTGTTGTGCCACAACCATATAACCAACAATAGTATGATGCTCTTCGAATATTGTTACCCCAACCATACTTTTTTTCTGCGTGCAGTTTTATGCATCGGTAGACGAACATGCAGCTAATACCTAGTGGCCGGAGCGTTTTGAAAATATCGCTTTTTTCATTTCACACTTGAAAAGCGCTATTACAGCGATACGGTTCTCATTATCTGACCACTCCATGATGAAAGTTGAAACAATTTTAAAATCCCGTTACAGACTAACGCTATTGAGGTAGCTTTCAAAACCCATATGACATTAACAGGGTATGTTCAGTTCTACTTTTAAAATGGGTGTGTTCAATGTTGTAACAGTATTTATGTCCCTACTAAGTATAGGGGACATCCCCTGAGTGTTGGTCTTAATATGTGACGCGCAAAAACGAAAGGGACCTTAGGCTAAAAACCAGTTTTGTTCAGGAGAGCCATTTTAAAGATTAGGTCCCTTTCTATTTGCGCTTAGAATCGTCGACTTCACTTTCATTCGATGGTCAGATGTTGCCCACATCAAAAAAAGAAAAAAAAATAAAATTGATTTTTTTACCCTTAGGTACCTCTCTCTATGCGCTGTCACATATATAAAAACTGGTGGTTGTTCTCTTCCACTTTTTCTTCGACATTACCCATCCTACCTAAGTTTAAAAGTGTGTAACAGATGTTTGCCTCTGACGAAAATTGTAAATATTTTTGAATTTTTTTTAAAAATGTTAAAACTTTATTTACTGAAAATTATGGAACACCAACTATCTATCATTCGGTTGTACTGATGAAGAACTCGAAATGCATGCAACCTTAATAATTCGGTTGGCAAAAAATGACGGTCGTGTCAACGAATTCTGTTCTCCGTGTGTATGGATATCGCGATGTTAAAATTTTGTGCCTCTTATTACCATGCTACTTGCAAAGGCGAAATCGATCAAACTTATGCCGCTGTCGGAGTTTGAGATAGTTATTATGGTGGCCAAACTTTCCTACGGTCCGACCAACAAACCCCTAGGGCCTTAAAGGAAAGATTCTTTTTTTTGATCACAATGTTCTAATCCTTTAGACCAGACTGTATGTCGTATGATTTGTGGTGTGAGAAAAACGCTTCAAATATATTTCATACATCGCGCCACAATTTCTAAGTATTAAACAGAAAAAGATATAGAAAATATGCAAAAAAACATAAAAATAAATTTTACGTATTTACGCAATTAGCGTTTGAAGTGTTGTTGTGCTAACAAAATAAAATGTTCGCAAAACAAAAATTTTTAAAAGAGGGATTTTAATCTGATACCAATACGAGTATGAATTGAAGTTAAGTCTTTATCGAACAAAACAAAAAAATAAAACAGCAACGCAAAAACAATCATGACATACCGCCAGTCATTATTCGCAACTAATAAAACAGCTCGTCTGATATAACGGCTGAGTAACCAACCATCTTTTGTTGGCGGCAGACAGCGATTGCAAGTGAACTTTGAAGTATGACGCTGCTCGTTGGGGGACTGAGGCGAAAGAATAAACTTCACTTTTATTATTTTTTTGGTCTTATTTTTCAGGAAAACAAACCGCGCTTCGAAATATGAACTTGTCTGTACTTATGTTGAGGAACATTCCTGAAGACGAAAAATTTAAAATAATAAAAAAACAACGTCACCAAAAGAAAAACCAATAGTTTGACTTGGCAATGGTGGGGGGGGGGGGGCTGATTGGGTAGACACCTACTGGCGATGGTGTCAACAACTTGCCAATCCCCCTTTGCTGCCTGGGTAGATCGATTGCAGCAGTTGTTGCTATATCTTCGTCTAACAGTCATGCCAACATTAAAATCTACGCTATAACGATGACGGAGCGTTATTTATTTTTGTTTCTTGCCATTTTCGTTATTTGCTGTTGCCTGTTTGAGGGCAGGCATGAGTTGTTCTCTCGAAATGGCAACACAAGTTGGCGTTTATGTAATACCAATTGAGGAGAGAAGTACGTCTCGTTTAAAAAAACGATTTTGTTTGTACATGCATGCATAGTATTTGCAACTTGTTTGCAATCAAAATAAGTTCTCGCTGGTTAAATTAATGCATATGCGAGGGATGTTACACAAGTTTTGGTCATAAGTGAATATCATATTTTCTTATATGTGACCCGGCCTATGAAAAGGTGGCAGCGTTCAATCCTGCTTTTTCAATTTCATTTATTATCTTGATTCTGGATTTTCAATAAAATTCTGTTTTTCTTTCATTTGTGCTCTTCTTTCTCTACATTTTTAGTACACTTTCTAGTTTTCACCACGTGAAAGAGCATCTCAAAAACTATCGAAACCAAAGAAAAAGTGGAAATTTTTTTTTTGAGTCATAAGCCATCTTTTCATAGGCCGGGTCACATATACTGCTTTACTTGTTGGAAACGTTACGCTGAAATATTCAGAAAAAAATTAAAACAAACTTAATCGAATGAGAATTATGAAGACATCTGAAATTATCTGGGCACAGTAAAAAGCGAGGTCGTAGCTCACAAAACCCATCATAAGAAAAAAAATGGTCAGGCTGCATTTTATAAACCCTCCACCGTAGATTCTCTTTGGAATGGGAGAAATAACAATTATGGCAGAAAGCCACACTTTTTAACAACTTTTAAGATAAGTTCCCTATTCGGATTCATTACGAATATATATTGAGCATCCATTTTATTATTTACTAGTCATCTCTTCCTTTGAACATTATGGTCTTTTTAATATCTCAGTCAATTTTACTTTTTGGATTCTTAACCTAACTTTGAGTGTTCCTACATATTTACGCTAGTAAAAACAGTTAAGATCTGATCAGATATAAAAAGATTTAATTATATCTTATAGAGTATATTGCCCAAGTCTAACGAAATTTGCCTATATCTGATAATATCTCGTGCCAGATATCAAGCTCTGACCGCGAAACAGACGTAAGCGTCACTCGCTTTTTAATAAAATTTGATAAAAAAAACTGTACAACACTCTTAAGCTTAAATATTACAAATTAAATATTAATATTTACAAAGATATAGCAAATTTAATTGTATCGAAGTCCTCTAGATGAATTAGACAAAAAACCAAAAAAAAAAGCTTTCGTAAACGTCTTTCTCGCGGTAAGTGCTTGATATAATTATATCTGGTGTTAGATCCCCATATATTTGCCATATATGATTCGATCTAACGAGATCTGATCATATCTGGTAGCATATATGTTTGGATCCAACGAGATTTGGTACTAGATCTAGCCGTATCTTGAAAATGTGTCAACCGTATATTAATGGCACTAATCTTTAAGTATGGCTCGCAAGTTTTTGGATCGGCTTAATCGAAAAAAGTGGACTGTTTCCAAGAGCATAGGTGAAAATTAGAGTGCCCGAAACTAAAAACCGACATTAAGGTTTTATGTCCAAGCCCGACAGACGGTTTTCCAAAAATAGGTTAAACCCGACACGTCGGTTAACCCGGTGTTTTCTGTTTTTTTGTAGTTGAATGTAAAATCTAAGAAATCCCAAAAATTCACGTGTGCTATATCTTACTAGTATTTAAGCCAACCCACCTTTCTCGGTCTCAATCGGCTTATAATCACCAGATGATACGATTTACCGATGCCCTCCTGTCCGTCCGTTCATCTAAAGCTTGTAATCAAACTACAGGTTGTTGGGCGATTTTCATGATACGTATTTGGAATAATTTTTTTTTTGGGCCAATGACGGACTCTATAACAATTGAAGAAAATCTGTTCAGATTTTATGGTTATCAATTTTATGTTTTCAGCTCTAGAAGCCACATTTTACATCCAATCCTAAAAACATTTGGCACAAGTAAGTTTTTTGTGGCCAAGGACGGACGCTATTGAAATTGGCAAAAACAATTTAGATAAAGCTCCCACATCATCTTCTTCAAAATGGATCATAATGACTCACGTTTTGATAAAGCCCCAAATTATCTGGGAGCCCAAAAACTGCAAAAAAAATAAAATTTTCTCACTAAACAAAAAATAAATTTGGCAAAATATTGCTGACGGACTCGGAGCCCGAAAATCTTACGAATTTAAACTTGGACATACGAGTATGGGTACCAAGAACAATAAAATTTTCGGACAAAGTCAAATATGAACTTATTTTTTAAATCTCTGTAAATTTATGGAGGATCAAAATATGCTTTTCTGCACATCCAGAAGCGAAGGCCATGTCAGACTTAAGATATTTTACCAGCTTATTTTTGAATAAAAAATCTCTAAAGAAGTTGGAAAAATCCCAACGAAACTTCGGATTGAAAGAATGAAATAATAATGTCAGACTTAAGATATTTTACCAGCTTATTTTTAGATAAAAAATCCCTAAAGAAGTTGGAAAAATCCCAATGAAACTTGGGATTGAAATAATGAAATAATAATGCCACCCTTAAGATATTTTACCAGCTTATTTTTGAATAAAAAATCTCTAAAGAAGTTGGAAAAATCCCAACGAAACTTCGGATTGAAAGAATGAAATAATAATGTCAGACTTAAGATATTTTACCAGCTTATTTTTAAATAAAAAATCCCTAAAGAAGTTGGAAAAATCCAAACGAAACTTCGGATTGAAAGAATGAAATAATAATGTCAGACTTAAGATATTTTACCAGCTTATTTTTAAATAAAAAATCCCTAAAGAAGTTGGAAAAATCCAAACGAAACTTCGGATTGAAAGAATGAAATAATAATCTTGCAGTTGCAGACTGAATGTGACCATGTAAAAGCCCATTTAGGAAAATCCTAAGAAAAACCAAAAAAAAACAATCCCATATTTGAAGCGAAGGATTTTATTGCTTTCTAGAATCTAGAAATGGAGACAATTACTGCACATTCGGATCGGGTAAGGGCTAAAACCAGAATATCGGTTAATGCCGAGTTTTTACTATTAAACAAAACTCGATATTTCTTTTTTAAACACGGTTTTTAAAAAAAACAAATTGCCGGTTTTCTAAAATCCCCATTTTTTGGACCACTAGTCGAGATAAATGGTTGGAACATTTTATCTCTCTGTACTAGAAGACAAGAACCGATATGTGTTTTTGATTTGTTGGATAATTTCCTGATTTTCCCTTAGGATTGCTAGCGAAAGATAGTGGAAAGTGCAAGGAATAACAGATTTAGAATGTGCGGCGACTAGGCAAAATTAAACGAAAAAAATATACGAATTAGGTTCGGCCGTGGCTCTTATACCCTCCATCATGGATTACGCTCCAATTTGAAAATGGTGCGAAGGAGGCGTGGCACCGCCCAATTTTCTTCTGGAATGTGTGTTCAATTCAAGCCAATATTATATGTTCTAATTATTATTTTCATATCTCTAATAGTTCATGAGATATTGTATTTTCAAGCTCAGGATTGTTGTTTTTACAGAGGTTTGAGGGAAAAACCTATTTAACTCTTGACCAATCTAGCCTATTTTCAAAACATAGCTTCAATAATGCGACCTGTGGTTTGCTTTCCACTGGCAGACGGACGGGCATGGCTAGATCGTCTTAGTACGAGTATTTTACGACGAATGTATCTATTTTATGCGGTCTCCGACAAGTATTTCGATGTCTTACAAACGGAACGCCAAAGTAAATATCCTATGATGGAGGGTATGAAAATAAACAATAATTGTCAGTATTTTTTATTTGTGACCCCATTTTAAATTTTATAATTATGTTTTTTATATAAGTTAGTAATAAATAATTAATATCCGCCATATATAATTAGATCTGATATTTTTAGATATAGTTTTATTTATTTATGTACTTGTTTATGATAAAATATAATTATATGTAATTTAATCTTGGACAAATTTCGAATCCAAGTATGCCTGATCATTTCTAATTGTATACAATTATATTAAGTATATATAACAATTTTTTGGATCTGACGATCTGCTGCCAAATAAAATTAGATCTGATCAGATCTACACTTTTTACTCAGGTATTTACAATTGGTAGCTTGTTTTAAACCGTTCTTCCTCTGGTCCTATTTCTATTTCGCCCATCGCGCACAAGTTACGAACGAGTCCTATCAAATTTTGTTTGGTCGCTTTGGTGCTCTTAAAAGACACAGACGGAAGGCGAATGAATGAAATTTAGTACTACGGCTGGTCCATCTTTTTAAATCATATGTTTTATTTGCAGTGACAAGACTTTTATTTTATATCATTTGGTAAATTAAGTGCAATATTCCAAAAATTGAGAATTTTTTAAATAAAAAATTCAGTAGACACTTTTTAAAAGATAAAAATAAAAAAGAGTTTGGCTCTGGATGCTTTGCATAACATTTATCGTTAATGGCTCCCCGCAGAAGATAGTCGGTCACTTGACAAAACAACGTTGAATGTAACGGCGGCTTCTTGCTCATCTTCGAAGAAAATTGGGTCGCCAGCCCAAAATCCACACCAAACATGGACATGTTGTGATTGCATTGGCCTCTCAGTAGTCACGTGTGGGTTCTCTGAAGCCCATATGCGGAAATTTGGCTTATAGACATAGCCACCGAGATGAAACATTCTTCCTGAAACAATCTTCAGCCAATTGGGCGAAGCGAAAATGCATCGGATGGTGTTCCATTATTAAATGACAAAGTTTAACTTTTTCAATAAAACCACAAATGTAAAAAAATATCAGTCCTTTTTTTCAGCCCATTCAAATTGAAAATTTTACTTCGCTCAACCTAAATATTATGATTGACAAAAAAAAAAAACAATCTTGGACTGATTTGAGCCATATAGGCTTATTTTTTGATATAGACCCCGTACAAATTGTCTGGGGGCCCAGAAAATAGCAGCCATATACATGAACATAAAATAACTACAAAATTATCTCACGAAGCTAAATATAACGGACGTTATGACCGAAAATCTGACCCATTTAAACGTGGACATATGAGTATCAAAAAACCAAGTTAAAATATGATCTTATTTTTAAAATCTTGGTTCTAACCCTGTTCCAGGGCACCATTGCTTCATGGGCTGCTAATTATATTTCGGGTCCTGACAATACTAGTGTTCCCAGATGCAAACTGGAACTTCCATTGAAAACTTTGACATATGTTAGCCTAACTTCACTCAGAACGTTTTGTTATTTAAGGGCGAATTGTTTTGTTTACAGTGTGTTGAAAAATTAAACTCAGTCAAAAAATGGAATTATCCCGAGGACATTTTCGTGCGATGGTTTTTTACTATTTTCGGCGTGGGCTATCGAGACAAGAGTGTTTAAATCAACTTGTTTCGACTTTTGGCGATGAAGCACCATCAAAAACCACTGTTAATCGCTGGTATGAAAAGTTCAGTCTTGGGTGCCGTTCGCTCCAGGATGAATTTCCTGAAGGACGTCCAACTTCGGTCACTCTGCCAGAAATCATCGATGCTGTGCGTGAGCTGATTAAGCTAGACCGACATGCTTAATCAGCTCATCCTTGAGGCTTCCTTGGGCACCTCGAGTATGACAAACATCAAAAAGATATTCCATGTTCATTAGGCCGTGAAAAAAATGTGTTCTCATTGGATCCCACATAATTTGACGAATGCTCAAAAACAGGCTTGTATGGATTGCGGCAAAGAGATGTTGAAAAAGTATAACTGCGGTAGCTAAAGGCAGTGTATAACATTGTCACAGGTGACGAATCATGTATCTATGCATATGAACCCGAAACAAAACAGCTATCGACCGTATGGGTCTTTCAAGACGAGCCAAATCCAACAAAAGTTGTTCGTGGAAGAATTACATCGAAGCAAATGATTGCGTTTTTTTCGGTATAACCGGCCATGTTGCCACAGTGCCTTTAGTGGAACATAGGACAGTCAATTCTGAGTGGTATAGAACCATCTGTTTGCCAACAGTGTTCGAAGAAATGAGGAAAGATAATAAGAGAAGACGGATCATTTTGCATCCCGACAATGCGAGCTCTCACACATCAGCTAAACGATGAGCTATTTGACCACTCAAGATATCGAATTGATGGACCATCCACCTTACAGCCCTGATTTAGCACCCAATGACTTCTTCTTATTCCCTAGCATTAAGAAAAAAATGCGTGGTCACTGTTTTTCATGGCCCGAAGCAGCTACGCTTCAACAGCTGCTTCGGGCCATGAACGCATTTTTTTCTTAATGCGAGGAAATAAAAAGAAATCATTGGTTGCCGAATCAGGGCTGTACGATGGATGGATCAAAAATCATGTTTTGGAAATGTCTCAATCGGAGTGGAAAAGTGCTTCGAAAATTGGTTTGAGCGCATGCAAAAGTGTATTGATCTTAAAGGAGAATATTTTGAAAAACAATAAAACCATTTCCAATGATAAATTATTGTGTTTTTATTGCCGAAGACGAAATTTATACCTCGTATACTTTTGATTCGGAGATTTTGTCTTATTCTTTGGCAAAAAGCTTTAATCTTAACTAGAAAAAAACCGGAGTTATATTTCGGGGTTTTTTTAAACAAAATGATCGTTTCAAAAAAACTGACTGTCGCGTTTTATTTTTATAAACAAACAGCGAAACGACAGTTTTCGGAAAACTCCGGATTTTTTTAGTTAATATTGAAGACCGCCCTTTTATTGGAAGACTGATTAATCAGGACCCCTGCATTAGCTAAAAGTTTGACCCCCAATGCATTTCCTACTTCGGTACTACTATAAATATCGCAAGATGTGGCAAAGATCGACTGAAAATTTCGACAAACACCCATGCTGTAATGGAACCTTCTTCCTGTGTTTCAGTGTAAAACTCTCGCTGAAACCTTTCTGAGTAGCCGGCGTATATTTAATGGGATATTTTCTGCAGAGTAACGTTTCAACCGCAATCGCACATCTCAAACGAGAGCGCTCGATTTTTGTAGTCTCGTGTATGCAAATGTTTAAATAGAAACATGTTTGTTATTGCGTTGCTGTTATTGTTGTAGTTTTTGTTTAATAATTATTGTAATAAAAAAAGTCAGTCAGATGACAGACAGAATAAGCAAACAAGAGAAATAAAAAAAAAATAAAATTAATCAAAAGAGAATCCCGGAATGTGAATGAATGAAAGACGAACGCGACGACCGGCGATGAATGTGAATGTGCTCTGAGCAGAGTCAGTGGGACAAAAGTGGGGCTACTCTCTCTCACTCTCTTTTGCTCATAGTATTAATTGTTATTAATTAAAGCAATTAACTGCAGTAAAATTTGATATGTATATAAATAAAAAAAAAAAAAACATTACCTACCCGCGCTTGACTTTAAGTGGTTTGGGAATAATTGCTTTTTTCCTTCCTAAGGTAATGCAAATAGCCCCAATACTACTGGTCTTGAAACTGAAGGATCATTAAATGCTAATGAGACACAACGCAACGAACCGGTTACTCTTTTCGCACCATCTATTATTAGTTGTTAAGTGTTTATTAATTTTTATCTTATCACTAATTGTCATTTTCTTCTCTTCTCTTGTACTTGCAGATCCTGACAATCATATGCTACATTCGGAAGCCTTATCGGGCGCCAATACTGTGCCTCATAGTCCGGTGAGCCAGGCCTTGAGTCCGGTTGCCGCTTTGGGCCACAATAGCAACAGTAATCACAGCAATGCCAATTCTCCGGTCAGTACGGGCAGCAATCACAACAGCACATCGTTTGCGCCCAGCAGCAATAGCAACAACAACAGTACACAGTCTTCCACGGTTTGTGCAATATGTGGCGATCGGGCCACGGGCAAGCACTATGGGGCCTCCAGTTGCGATGGCTGCAAGGGTTTCTTTCGGCGCAGTGTGCGCAAAAATCATCAATACACCTGCAGGTAAACTAAGAGATGAAATTAAAATTTAAAACTCCAATTTAATGTCGAAATTTCTTTAAAGGTTTGCCCGCAACTGTGTGGTGGACAAGGACAAACGCAATCAGTGTCGCTACTGCCGCTTACGCAAATGCTTTAAGGCCGGCATGAAGAAGGAGGCAGTGCAAAATGAACGCGATCGCATAAGCTGCCGACGCACCTCCAACGATGATCCCGATCCGGGCAATGGTTTGTCGGTGATCTCTTTGGTCAAGGCCGAGCTCGAGAGTCGCCAATCGAAGGCGGGTGCTGCCATGGAAACAAATGATAACGAAGATCTCTCCAACAAACAGTTTGCCAGCATCAATGATGTGTGCGAATCGATGAAGCAACAGCTGTTGACACTAGTCGAATGGGCCAAGCATATACCGGCCTTCAACGATCTGCAACTGGACGATCAGGTGGCTCTGTTAAGGGCCCATGCTGGCGAGCATCTGCTGCTAGGCCTGTCCAGGCGTTCCATGCATTTAAAGGATGTTTTGTTGCTGAGCAACAACTGTGTGATCACCAAACATTGTCCAGGTAGAACTTGCTGTCATTATCTTCTTAATGCAATTTAGATCTTAAACCTTTACTTTACGTTTTTTTGAAGATCCCCGTGTTTCTCCCAATTTGGATATATCACGCATAGGCGCTCGCATCATAGACGAGCTGGTGATGGCCTTAAAAGACGTTAACATTGATGACACCGAACTGGCCTGCATTAAGGCCTTGGTGTTTTTTGATCCCAGTAAATAAACCGTGTAACCTTCTTTCTAAATTTCCGTTCTTAAGAATTTTTACTCTTTCTGTCTTTCTAGATGCCCGTGGTTTAAACGAACCCCAGCGCATTAAGACCTTACGTCACCAGATCCTTAACAATTTGGAGGATTATGTCTCCGATCGACAGTATGAGTCACGGGGACGTTTCGGTGAAATTCTACTCATACTCCCAGTACTACAGTCCATAACCTGGCAAATGATTGAACAGATACAGTTTGCCAAAATCTTTGGAGTGGCTCATATTGACTCACTGCTGCAGGAGATGTTATTGGGAGGTAAGTTATGGCGCAAACTTTAAAAGATCTTTTACTTATTATTAAATCATTCGCCTTTTTTTAGGAGAACTGGCCGACAATAACACACCGCTAACACCACCCAACCTGAACCACTACAGTCCCACGCATTGCTTGGATGTCAGCCAGGTGACCTCGTCATTAGATGTGCTGGCCTCTTCTTCCAGTAGCGATCACCTGAACGATGCCATATCCACGTGCATGGAGAATACGCTAGAAGCACAGCTAATGACCCCCTTAATGGAAAATAGCTCAATGAATGGCCATTTCAATTTGGGTGGTCCATCGCTGGTCTCACGTTCGCCTCAGGTCTCTTCGGCCACGGGGCAACAAATGCGGCGAGACAACAGCTCTCCTTTGCTAAATGATAGCGAGCGCAGTAACGAAGCAGATCCCTCGAGGAATACTAGCAACAGCTACTTGGACTCGTATGGGCATGTGCGCAGCAATGCCATCTCCTCGCTGCACAGTCATTTGCAGCAAAACACCTTGCAGCACCAGCCACCCAATTCGCCCCATCATCAACATCATAATATGGGGGCGGGACCCATGTCCCATTCACCGCCCATACATCGCAATCACCCCTACCAAAGAACAGAGGCGACGACGTCGTCGTCCTCCAACAATTCGCCCCACAATAATGCGCAGCTGCGTAATCCCGCGGAAATGACTCTCAACGAATACAACCGCAGCGAAGGTACGGCCGAGGAATTGCTGCGTAGGGCGCCCATTAAGATACGGACTTCCGAGGCCCTGACCGCAATGTCTCCCAATCCCCTACCAACCACCAGCTCCTCCTCCACCTCCAACTTTATTCTAAATGCCATGCACGATGGCGATGCGTATCGCATGACCCTGAAACAGGAACCCGAGACCGGCTACTAAACGTCGAGTGCCTCTTCCAAGCTCTTTCCGGAACTCTTTTATTTTTTTAATTAGTTTTAAGCATCTGGATCATTTGAAGGTTTATATTTCTAGCGTAGGTCTTTTTGAAACTAATTTGTAATTTTGTTTTAGTTTGTATACTGTTGAAAATTTTGTTGAATAATGTTTTATAGCTTAAAGCGGTAATTAGGTCTTGTTTCTATCGTTCTTTCCGCTCCCTAGCAGCCCACTATGTCTGGATATTTCGTACTAGTACTACTACATAATACATAGTCTTCCTTTTGATCAAGTAGTTCTAAGTCTAAGATAAAGTCAATTGATTTTTAATTTTTTTTTTTATTTTTATTTCTATTTTTTTATTATTTTATTTTGTTTTTATTTGAATTTCTACAATTATTGTGAATTGTACTTTATAATCGTTATTTTTATATTTTTATTTTATTATTATTATATAATATTTTATTACTTTTATTATGGAATGAAAAACTTTCGTTGTGTTTGGTAAAACTTAATATTTTTACTCTTTTTTTTATTCGATATGATATTTTTTTTATTCAATAGGGTGTGATGAAATTATTTGAATTATGCAAAATACTTGTACGTACGTTTATGTTTACAACAAATAAAACAACAACAACATTACAATAATTGAAAATGAAGAGCAATAAAGTTATAAATGAATGTGGAAAATTATAATTTGAGGCCAGGATGCAGGAGTACTTTTTTAGAAACCAATGCACCATGCACTACCACGAGTTATTTGGTAGAGGGCGGTTATTCTGAAAAGACTGCGGATTTTAATGATATGCAACAAAATACAGGGGGCAAATCATGCATTTCGACGTTGAATGCCACTTCGTACGAAAACCAATTTCGATACTACTAAAAGTTTGGATCACGACATTCGATCGGTATTTTATATCTCATACCAGGGGTTTGTACAGGGTGGAGCGCGAAAATTTGATTTTTTCCACAACAGGCTGTGGCGGCACTTTTAGTCGAAGAGAGTGGAGAGTGTGCGTGGCTTATAGTGGCTGACGGGAGATTTGTATTCGTCTGCCTTTCAGTTGCCTTGATGCACTGGACACGTGAGGTGTGTTGAAGCGTATTTTTCAAATGCGAACTCGATCATTGCAGTGCAGCTTGCTTTTTGTTTACGATTTGCTGTTCCCCCATGCGGACGTGTTGCTGGACGGCAATCAATTGTAAATTGGGTAACTTTATTGAGAACAGCAGGGAATGTGTCATGTGTACGAATAGGACCAGAGAGAAGGATTACAACACCACAAAACATCGAGAGAGTTAGAGCAGCAGTACTGCAATCTCCGAAACGCTCTGCTCGGAAGCAAACACTTGCTCTTGGCAGACTCTTTTCAGCCGGCTCTTGAGGCAGTGCAATTAGAGGATACATGGTTCTAACAGGATGGCGCCACTGCACACGAAGCGAGGGTTACCATGAATTGTTTGAGACAAATATTTCCTGGACGGCTTTTCTCTTTAAGGGGTGATGTGAACTGGCCGGCACGCTTACCAGACTTAGCCCCTTGCGATTTTTTCCTTTGGGGTTACCTGAAGTCGAAGGTGTACATTAGGGATACAACCAATTTTTTGGCATAGTACCATGAGGTCAACCATGTCCTAGTAACCACGAAAATCATAATCTTTTGTAATTTTTCTGGAAAAAGTTCACGCACCAATTGGTTTTTCTAAACAGCTGTAAAAAAAATTATTTAAAAATTTATGATTTTGTTTATTTTTTTTAATTTTTTTTTTATTTTTATTATTTTTTAAATTACTGAAAGTTACATATATATGTACTCGTATAATAAAAATATGAAAATTTTTGAGTTAGTTATTGAAAGATAAAAATTTAAGATTTAGAGTTCGAGGAGATTTACAAAAAGGATAAATATCCTGAACAACTTTAATGGCACGCTCCGCACAGATATTACTTCTTTGTTGGTTTTGGATTATTGAATCATCTTTTTTCCAATGCTTAATAAAGCAGTTTTTAGCAGCTTCAAATCTTGAAAGTGATTGATATAAAACTTTGAAGTTGTCGTCGCGAAATCTTTGGTCTGAAAACCATATGTCAAACCATTTTCCGCAGATAAACTCGCATATCGGATACAAGTCATTCTGATATTTTGGTATTAATATATAAGCTAAAATCGCTAAAATGGCTCTTGAGTTCCAACGAGCGTTACTTATTGGGGGTATAGGTTTAAAATTTATATATGGAAATTTTTTGGTTTCTTGAAAGAATCTAAATGCAGTTCCTAGTTGAAACAAATACTGCATGTCGTCGCGCCATTTAATATTTTTAATAGCAAGCATTTCACTATTTTGAATGTAGCTCTGTTTTAAGTTGTTGTAATTCGAAATCATCTGTAAATATTAATGCAATTTCATACTTAAGTTTTTTTTTTTATTTTAAATAAACATATTATTAAGTTTTCTTAACCAAAAAGAAAATTAAAATTTTTCAAAACTTCATCGCGGTTGGTGCGTGAACTTTTTTGACCTTAGCGAAAAAATAAATATACGTTCCCTTATATTTTTTTATGCTCTATTGGACTGTGCTATGCCAATTTTGATATTTTAAAAAATTGTTAAAAAGTTGTATCCCTAGTGTACATCAACCGTCCCAACACCTTGGAAGATCTAATTAACAATACTGAGGCTAAAATTGGCAGAATACCAGCCGACATGTTTGTTAGAGTTCATGGAAACTTCAGAAAACAGTGTGTTCAGCAGTGTGTGGATAGCGAAGGTCGACATTTACCAATTACTCTATATAAAACTAGGTAATTCCCTTATTGTTCAATACAATTAAAATATAAAATAATTATTTCTAAGGTACATAATTTTTTTTATTTCATTCCCAAATAAGCAAATGTTCGCGCTCCACCCTGTACTACCCTATCCCGTAGTAGTGGAGAAGTAATAATTTTAGTAATAATAAAAAAAACAACAGTACTCAAATGCGTGAACATTCAAATGTTTTAAAAGCTGCTTGGCATTTTTAGTTATGTGATCAAGGCTAATTAATTTAAACAACAGTTTTCATTATTTCTGTGATAGACGCAGCTTGTACCTAACACCATCTCAATGCCACAACTAATGCATGAAATCAACAATGCAAAAGCTTATTGTCAAAAGGTGTGGAAATAAATCGGTCCTGTTTGAGGGCGACCGCAAAAGTAACTGGCTTAACCTAAAAAGAACTATTTTTTTTGGAATTATTATTATTTATTTTTCAACGTAATCTCCTTCCAACTCAATACACTTCATCAAACGTTTTTCAAGTTTTTTAATTCCATCCGAAAAATAAGATTTTTCAAGACCTTCAAAATATGCCTCAGTTTCAGCAATAACCTCGCTATTGGACGAACATTTTTTGCCACCGAGAATTTTTTTTTAAATTTGGAAACAAGAAATAATCAGAAGGACCTAAATTTGGACTATATGGTGGATGCAGAGCAATTTCAAATCGTAATTCGGTCAGTTTTTGTTGAGTTAAAATGCAGTGTGTGAAGGAGCATTATCTTGATGAAAAAGAACTTTTTTTTTCTAAATGCGGTCGATTTATCTTGACTTCTTCACTCAACGATCCAATAATGCACAATAATATTCACTATTTATAGTTTTTCCTTTCTCAAGATAATCAATAAATATTATAACCCTTGCATCCCAAAATACTGTGGCCATTACTTTTCCTGCTGACTTAACAGTTTTCGCCTTCTTGGGACCACTTTCACCAGCTTCTATCCATTGTTTTGACTGTTCTTTGCTTTCTGGGATGTAGTGATGGATCCATGTTTTATCAACAGCTATGAATCGGCGCAAGAACTCTATTGGATTACGCTGATAAATCGCTAAAAGCTCCTCGGAATTGGTCCAACGGACAGTTGTTTGGGGCAAAGTCAACAAACGCGGATAGCTTTTTCATGTGGAGTTCATCATGTAAAATACTCCAAACTTGTTTTTCGTGTATTTTGACAATATCAGCAAGTTCTCTGAGCTTTATTCGCCTATCTTTAGTCACTTTATTAAATATTTTTCTAATGTTTTCAATAGTAGTAGCAGTTTTCGGTTTTCCAGAGCGTTGTTCATCTTCCGTACTTGAACGACCCATTTTAAATTGTTGAACCCAGGATTTCACGGTGGAGTAGGATGGTGCATTATCACCATGAACAGAATCTAATTCATCTTTGATTAATTGTGGCGTATAACCTTTCATATAAAAGTGTTTAATTACCGCACGAAACTCTTTATTTTCCATTTTTCAAAAATTATAAAACTTGTTTACTTCAATCACCGGTAACAAAGAAAATAATCATTAAATATTTCTGAAATTTTGACAGATGGCTTATAAAAGATTGCTTTTAAAAAACAAAAAAACAAAAGTTGCTAGTAAAACAGAAAATGTGCCAGGCC
Organism: Hydrotaea diabolus; assembly: GCA_963513945.1. NCBI lineage: Eukaryota > Metazoa > Arthropoda > Insecta > Diptera > Muscidae > Hydrotaea > Hydrotaea diabolus. Next base: position 57,263,003 of record OY740717.1, on the reverse strand, counting down.
AGTTAGTTTTGCGGTCGCTCTCGTATAATTTATTGATTTGGTATTGGCAGCATATCGCATCTACAGAATTAAATATGATACCATTTACGAAGTTCTGCCTAAAAGATAATGCAGGTGTAGGATACATCCAAAGTAAGGTTGATGGTGGTCTATAAGTATAATGAAGGTACAAAAGAAGCTCAAGAGTGTTGAAAACTCAAATACTCATAGTTGATTTGTAAAAAAAATCAAACATTATTATTGTTTTCCCAGCAATTAAAAGTAGACGCTGAAATGTCTAATAAATTGAGTATACTTATATGTATAATAATCATATACGTGACAGCGCATAGAGAAAGGGACCTAAGGGTAAAAAAATTCAATTTTCATTGAATGGCTTGAGACCTTTTTGATCTACATTTTAATCTTTCTCCGCCCTCAAAAACCTTTAATCTGCTGAGATAAGACTAAACATTGATTCGCTTAATTGGAAACTTTTTCCCCCTTAGCCGATTTTGCCCATTTATACGCTTATGTGCTGTGTTCCGAGAGTTTTTCAATCCCCATAATTTTTTAAATACCCTTTTTTCAAAAATGGTGTGCTTCATTTCGAGGGAAACTAACCATTTAAAACTCAAGACAGAAAAATGGTGTTACGTTTTAGTCGAACTATTTTCTGTAAATAACAACAGAAAGCATATGTTTTACAGCTGATCGACAAACAAATTTATTAATTTTGGTTTAAAAAAAAATTATAAAAATGCCTGCAAGTTTGTTAATATCTGTTATGGCTTCCCTAAGAAGCCAACTGAGTCTAGAACGTGTTAAAAGGCGTCGGCTAAGGGATGCATCGAATCCAACGGATATGCCGAACTGTTCGTGAGTACTTTGCATAGCCACCTCTAAGGCACACAATAACTATTTTTCAGCAATCTTGAGAATAAATAAAGATGCTTTTACGGATATTCTTAGAGAAGTTGGCCCTTTCATTAATAAGGGCAGTTAGCAGCAACCTTACGATTTCTGGCTTTTGGTTGTTTCCATGGTGTAGTCTGTAACAATGTGTAGAAGGTCATGAACGCTCTGGAAGACAAATTGTACGCGGATTGAATTAACATCAGTACGAGTATAAGCAAAGATGAAATACGGCCTCCAAATTACATTTTTTTAAAAATATTATAAAAATTAAAAAAACGGCATCTTTCAACTATTGAGCACAAATCATTTTCGTCGCCATAACTAAACACAGCAGAGAAGCGTTAATAAAAATTAAACATTTTTATTATTTTATTTAATTTCATTAATTAAACGTTCATGTGAACAATGTTTTTGCAAATATAGATTAACAACATATTAAATATTGACTATGTGTCATTTTTTTTCTTGTGTTTAGGCTTATCCCCAAGGGTACATGAGGTCGAATTGAATACCCAATTTGTTTTTGGATTCAAAATGGCGCACACCAAGAATGGGGAAGTGATTCACATTCGAGCCAAGTCGAAATGCAGCACATGGACGATAACTCCAAACAACTTATGACCGTATTTCATCATCATGTAAGTTTCAGGATCCTAGGTTGATTCGTTTTACTGCTATCGTGCTTTTAACAGACACACAGACGGACGGACGGACATGGCTACATCGCCTTGAAATTTTTCGACGATCAAGAATATATTTGCTTAAGCGGAATGACAAATTGAATATACCATCGACCCTGAATATACCGTATTTATCGATCATATGCACGCTGGTTATAAGAATTTACCGCTTATATGCAGCTTAACTTGAACAGTTTAAATTTGGTTTTATATGAACTGAGTTCTTTTAAATGCATTTTCCGCTTATAAGCACTGAAATGTGTGCAAATTCAATGTGTATATAAGCGATAAATACTGTATACAAATTACGTTTTCTCAAAAGCTAGAGTTAACAAACGAATTTTGTCTCGCAAGCAGTGTCTTACAGATTTCGAAAGACCTCTCATATTTTTTTCCAAATAGAAGGTCTACCACAATGTGCTAATTTACAAAGAGATCTATGAAAGCTCCCTACAAGGCGTAATTTACAAAGTCAGCAGTATCTCTGCCAATAAAAGTGACCCATCCTAACGGGAACAGTAGTTTGCCTGTAATTTAGGAAATAATTTCCAACATTTGTCTCAAGCCCATGCAGAGCGTGTCCCTTTCGAACTTGTTTTAATCAAATCAGCGGCTATAGTTTTATCCATAGGGAAATGCTTTTTGGTGACTGACTTAATTGACTAAATTTGTCAAACTTGCTTGATAATGGTTTGTGGTAATAAGCTGTTTAAGATTATAAATGGACGAAATTGGCCCAGGAGAAAAAGTTCACCTTTCAGGGTCAAGGGTCCCTCAGTAAAAATTACACTTTTCACATATTATATTTCTTTGTAAAATAACAATAGTTGAAATTGGTACTGTTAGTTGGGATGCAATGCATACCTCAAAAAAGAGCTTAGTTGCTGGACGGTTGGGCTCATGTGGCCCAAAAACATCCCGCCAAGACGGGCGATCAATAGTAAATGTGGATGTATGGGTACTCAAAGTAAAACAAATCCAAATATTGAGCAATTTTAAAGTTATGGCTGCGATGAACCATTCTGTTTTTGCGCTGTAGTTGCGTAGGGACAGTGGAAAGTATATATGTTCGGCCTGGCCGAAATAATATAAGCACGTGTGTGACACCTGTATGTGACAAAGTATACTAAATTATTGTCACAAAAATACGCAGCACCACCAATAGCGGAAAGACGGAACTATGTTTGCAATATCAATGGTTTTAACAGAAGATAAGACAGAATTCATGTTGTACGCAAAGGTTAGGAATATCTTTAAGAGTCTCCTTTAACTACGGCATCCATACACTTCGAAGCTGCCAAAACATCCCAATGGGAAAATGTAAATACGAGTGTAACATTCTACCAATTCAGAGTAGAAACAGAAACACAACATTGCGGTTGTCAAATATACGAGGGCGACCGCAAACCTAACTGGCCTGGCACATTTTCTGTTTTACTAGCAACTTTTTGTTTTTTAAAAGCAATCTTTTAAAAGCCATCTGTCAAAATTTCCGAAATATTTAATGATTATTTTCTTTGTTACAGGTGATTGAAGTAAACAGGTTTTATAATATATGAAAAATAGAAAATAAAGAGTTTCGTGCGGTAATTAAACATTTTTATATGAAAGGTTATACGCCACAATTAATCAAAGATGAATTGGATTCTGTTCATGGTGATAATGCACCATCATACTCCACCGTAAAATCCTGGGTTCAACAATTTAAAATGGGACGTTCAAGTACGGAAGATGAACAACGCTCCGGAAGACCGAAAACTGCTACTACTATTGAAAACATTACAAAAATATTTAATGAAGTGACTAAAGATAGACGAATAAACCTCAGAGAACTTGCTGATATTGTTAAAATACATGAAAAACAAGTTTGGAGTATTTTACATGATGAACTCCACATGAAAAATCTATCCGCTAGATATGTGCCGCGTTTGTTGACTTTGCCCCAAAAAATCGACCGTTGGACCAATTCCGAGGAGCTTTTAGCGATTTATCAGCGTAATCCAATAGAGTTCTTGCGCCGATTCATAACTGTTGATGAAACATGGATCCATCACTACATCCCAGAATGCAAGGAACAGTCAAAACAATGGATAGAAGCTGGTAAAAATGGTCCCAAGAAGGCGAAAACTGTTAAGTCAGCCGGAAAAGTAATGGCCACAGTATTTTGGGATGCAAGGGTATAATATTTATTATCTTGAGAAAGGAAAAACTATAATAGTGAATATTATTGTGCATTATTCGATCGGTTGAGTGAAGAAATCAAGATAAAACGACCACATTTAGAAAAAAAGTCATTTTTCATCAAGATAATGCTCCTTCACACACTGCATTTTTAACTCAACAAAAACTGGCCGAATTACGATTTGAAATTGCTCCGCATCCACCATATAGTACAGATTTAGCTCCTTCTGATTATTTCTTGTTTCCAAACTTAAAAAAAATTCGCGGTGGCAAAAAATTTTCGTCCAATAGCGAGGTTATTGCTGAAACTGAGGCATTTTTTGAAGGTCTTGAAAAATCTTATTTTTCCGATGGAATTAAAAAACTTGAAAAACGTTTGATGAAGTGTATTGAGTTGGAAGGAGATTGTGTTGAAAAATAAATAATAATAATTCCAAAAAAACGGTTCTTTTTATGTTAGGCCAGCTACTTTTGCGGTCGCCCTCGTATATGAAAAATTGAGAGACAAAACCGCACTAAAAAAACCGCACTGAATTAAATCTATTTCTATTTTCTCTGCGGTTTTTCTTACGCTCTCAATTTTTGCCACTGCCTCTCTCTATGTGTTGCCATATTTTCATGTTTTTTTGTAAACAAAAACCGTATAGTCTTATAATTTTTGTGCATATTTGCAGTAAGAAGAAGAAATCATAAATTTTAAAAGTTAAAAAAATGGACCAAAATAAGAAAATTATAATAAAATAAAAATAATTTGATTGTGCATGCAATTTACAAGTGAACACTTCAAAATAATTCTTGTTAAGTTTGCAAATAAATTCATTGTATTTTTTTCAAAATCACTCAAGGCCAAATAATAATAAAACAGCTGAAAATGACAACAAAAACCGTCGCCGCACCCGTCGTCATTTAATTTACATTTTCTTGGCGCACCGGTTTCCGTCGCCGCAGTGTTCTGTTTCTACTCACACAACAGTGCGGTTGTCAAATTTATATAGAAAATTGAGAGGCAAAACCGCACTATAAAACCGCACTGAAAAACCCCACTGAATTAAATCTATTTCTATTTTTTCTCCGTTTTTTATTGCACTCTCAATTTTTGCTACTGCCTTTCTCTATGTGTTGCCATATTTTCATGTTTTTTGTAAACAAAAACCGTAAAGGCTTATAGTTTTTGTGCATATTTGCAGTAAGAAGAAGAAATCATAAATTTTAAAAGTTAATAAAATGGACCAAAATAAGAAAATTATAATAAAATAAAAATAATTTGATTGGCCATGCAATTTACAATTGAACATTTCAAAATAATTCTTGTTAAGTTTGCAAATAAATTCATTGTATTTTTTTCAAAATCACTCAAGGCCAAATAATAAATAAAAACAGCTGCGAAATTACAACAAAAACCGTCGCCGCACCCGTCGTCATTTAATTTACATGTTCTTGCCGCACCGGTTTCCGTCGCCGCAGTGTTCTGTTTCTACTCTCATTGTTCTTTTTTTCCTATTGGAGGTAATTAGGACACCTGTTGCATCCAAACAGATTCTTTTTTGGTGGTCGCACTTTCAAGCAAATATACGACTATGAACATACACCCATATGCAGATACAAACTTACATACATTAAAGCAAAAAAAAAATTGGAGAATTCTAACGTTTTTTCAGCCAGAATAGTTTGCAATAAAATTTCGATAAATACTCGAATTGTGTTTATGTAGCGAAAAAATTTCACTTATTTCACTTTCACTTACTTCACTTATTTGGCTGATTGTTTTATGGTGTGCTCCTTCTTCTGTCTACGACCGACAGGCGGCAATAACATTCACATTTTACAATAAACTGCAGTTTAACTTCCTTCTTCTGCCCGGGCAGCTGTGGCCGGCAGACGCCAATGAAAATCAAATGTATTTGCAATGAACTGTAGTCAGCTTGTTTCTCCGCTCTCTAATTGTAACCATTAGAGCGACAGATTTGTTCATATTAAACTTTTTTTCGTTAACATTTATTTTTATTTGTTCACTTTATCTACCACAATGTAATATTAAAACGTTCACTTGAACTTGCTTTCTTATAGAAGCTCCTTTCAAACTGCATGATCAATTTTGCATTTCCGTGTATTGTTTCTGACTGTTGTTGTTTGTGCCGAGCTGCATCTCATGTGACAGCAGATAACAGTCAGTACAAATTGTTTAGTATTGGTTTCATGTGTGCGACGTATGGCGCTAGACATTTTAGGACACAACCAAAACAAAACTCAAACTTGAAAAATGTACAACATTTTAACGGCCAAACAACTAGAATAGAAAAATAATTTAAAGAAAGTTAAAGCAGACTATTGTTGAACCGAGCCAAAAGTTCTTAATTTTCTAAATGTAAAAAACACAAAAGTATCATAAAAAAAAATTGTCTGAATTTGTGTTGGTGTGCGCCAACTAGCGTATTTCCTAGGAAATATCTTTTCCGCAGCTTTACAGAAAAAACGCACGCTTTAGAGTACTAAATTGTGAAAATGATTATTGTTTCAAATGTGTTACATAACGAATGGTTTTCAATAACTCCGTGGCCTTTACTCGTAGTTATATAAAATGCAACACTGATTCCATGAAGTACCATCTGTTAATAGACTACTGTACACGTGTGCGTACAGTCTGAATGGCAAAAATGCATTAATTGGGTTTTGAATTGGTACCTCATCCGCCATATTCTCCGAACTAGACCCCAGCGACCTTTCCTATTTCCCAACCTTAAGAAATGGTTCGGTAAAAAGAGATTCAGCTCTAACGATGAAATTGTGCCTATGTCTATTTTATGGACCTCGAAAAATTCTATTTTTTGGAAGAAACAAAAATTGGAGTGTCCTTTTTTTTTTTGCAAAATCCGTGTTTTATTCGAAAGTCACGGACTTTCTAATCTGCCCTCGTACTAATGAAATAACGTTTGTAAAAATGCTGTTAAATGTGAACAAAACAATCAGAGCTCAAAATAGCACTAACTATAACTAATACATTTTCTAAATAGTTCTTTGCCAATTGTCGTGAGTAAACGCAGTTTAAATGACAATAGCAATGTCCTCGCAAAACTTTTGTTTTATATGTATGCTTTATTTGAATTATTGAAATTGCTCCAAAGGAGCCTAACAATAAGTATACGAATCTTAAGTATAATTCAATAATGAATCCTAGTAAGGATTTCTCGTAATGTGGATCTCTGCTAATTGGCAGGAATTAAAATAATTTGGTCAAAATAGTATATAACTGGTATGGATCACATGCCTGAGAATTTTAAACCTGGTTTGGCGTAAACCTCGTGATAAAGGGCCAGAGGACCCTTACAGTCATTTACAGAGTGTTCGCGATATTATGAAGAGTGAAGAATTCTAGTTATGTATGTATAACGGATAACTCTAGAATAGCAGAGTGGACCACGTAATTTAGGTTTTTCGGGTTGACTGTTTTAAGGATCACGTATGAGAGCATTTAAGCCACGTGACGTAGGATAAAGGATTCTACACAGTCTTTTTGAGTGTTCGTCCGCGATGGATATTGACTGTTTTAAAGATCACATATAAGAGCATTTAAGCCACGTGACGTAGAAAAAAGAATTATACACAGTCTTTCGGGCGCGTGTGTTCGCGATTACTGTTACGGATGAAGCGTAAATGTAGATTAGAAAACACGGCCTTCGTTTCTCCGAAGTCTTAAAGAGCTTGGACTGCACAATAATTGTCTAGCAAGTATGTTATCATGACGTTCGAGCTTCTTTGTGCTTTATATTGATTTTTTGAATTGCCTCTTTAACAAGAGGTATTTTTAAGTCTCGGTGGATGTTTTTATTCCTCATATACCAAGGGGCACCGGTAATGAGCCGCAATGTCTTCGATTGGACTCTTTGGATTTTGTCGAGATTGCTCGAGCTTGCTTTGCCCCATAGCTGGGCACCGTACGAGTATAACCAGATAGGTTTGTTTGCACTGTTGTATATCAGGACCTTATATTAAAGGCTTAGTTTTGAGTTCGCGTTTAGGAGCCAGTGAAGTTGATGGACCTTAAGTTTCAGATGAGTTTTCTTGGTTTCGATATGACTTCTCCAGGTGAGTCGGCGATCCATGTGGATTCCAAGGTATGTAACATGATCAGATTGAGAAAAAGGGATATTGTTTAGTTTCAATGTCGGACAAGTGCTAAAATTCAGTGTGAAAGTTACCTGTGTACATTTAGCCTCATTGGCTTTTATTCCCCAATCAGAGAGCCAAGATTCTATTCGTCTGAGATGTACACCTAGATTCATAGATGCAATATCCTGCTTTTTATGTGCGGCCATTATAGCGGTATCGTCGCAAAACTGTCTGTTGTAAACTCCATGTAACAAAAAAATAGTTGCATAGATAAGATTTTCGGTAAATGATAATCTACAAACGATTTGAAAAATAGAAAAATATTTAATATATTTATGTTAGTAATATGTAGGATTTCAGACTTCTGCAGGTAAAGAAAGCGTAAACTCTGGTACTAAGTTTGATAGTTCCTGTAAAAATGTGTCCAACTTCATTAAAGAAAATTACGTAAACTTGATGCTGAAAGGGTGTGGAAAAAGCAGAACTGAGTTCATCGTCTTTAAAGTTTAAAAAATTTGTTTCTGGAAATATTGCCTTTTCATGCTGGATAATAAATTTAACTATTCTTCTACATGGAAAATTTTTTCAAAAAGTTGACAAGCGGTGTTTTTCAAGTAAATTTTATAAAAGAATTTTCAAAACAAAAAAGAAAACTAAAAACAATAAAATTAATAAGAAAAACAACAAGAAACATTTTGAATAGGTTTTCGCTGACGCATACCGTATCATACTTTCATGTAAAGCCTAGTATTTACCTACTCGTAAAAAGAAATGTTCGCTCCTAAAAGAAAAATATGTATCAAAGCAGCTGTTTTTGTTTGTTGGAACTTAGGTGAAACGAAAAGGTGGCGGAATTCGAAACTATTGCTGGGATGTTTCTAAAATCAGTGAAGACTATTTTCACCATCTGCAAATGAATATTAGGGAAATTAAATGTAAAGAAATTGTTAACATATGCATAAAAAAATAACAAATGGTGTCAAGTAATTTTTGAGGGTATTTAAAAAAATACGATTAAAATAATTTATTGAAAATATGTAACGCCTTCTTTACTAAATTTTTTATTTGTAGTGATAAATGCAGAACTCCTGAATTTAATATAAGGTGAATACTAGGCTTAATTTGGCATCAAAAATCACAAAAAAGAACCAAAAAATTTAGTCGACAACACTATTTTGGCAATGTCAGTTTCAGCAAACGAAAGAATGATTCATGCTAAAAATGTTCTAAGTACCAGCCACAAGAACAAACGGATTCTGTTGCGCGATTTTTAATATGATTTCATGTCATAATTTTCTATTCTAAGCAGAAGCGTTTTTTCCGAAAAGACGTAATGCGTTCGGTCTTAAAAGCAAATTATTCATCATTCTCTCTTTTAATCTGCTGCGCATTTTTTTGTCAATGCCTGAGCAGACAGAAGCGAGCTATTTTTCTGTAAAGTAACACAGTTCAATTGCAGACAAATTTCTGTATATGTGACAGCGCATAGAGAAAGGGACCTAAGGGTAAACAAATCAATTTTCATTTTTTTTTCTTTTTTTGATGTGGACAACATCTGAGCATCGAATGATACCGATCCCATGCCCAAAAGTGTTCCCTCCCAGAGATATGCGCGTTTTCTGAAAGTGAAGTCGACGATTCTAAGCGCAAATAGAAAGGGACCTAATCTTTAAAATAGCTCTCCTGAACAAAACTGGTTTTTAACCTTAGGTCCCTTTCTATTTTGGGCGTCACATATGATACATTTGTTTTATTTCACATTTTTTGAAGTTATATGTCAAATTGAAAATGAAAAAAATATTCAAGGTCAAAAAAAACGCAGCAGAAAAAAAACTAAAACCTTTATTTGACAATACAAAAAACGGTTCGACAAAAGGCAACAATTTCTACAATGTCGATTTTTTGTCGTGTTATTGACGTATGCTTCTCTAACAACATGTTTCAATAGAATTTGATATTTAGTTACGTTTTGTCGTGTGGCGTCCAAGGTACAATTAAAGTCACTAGTCAAATTTTCTAAAGGGTGGTGTTTGAGCAAGGGCTGTTTTTGTTGTCACTGGTTCTTTTTCTTTTGCTTCTTTTTGTTTAGTTTCTATTTTTTGTTGAGTTAAAAGTGTGTTATTTTTTGTTTGTTTAATTCAGTGTATTGTTTTATTATGTTCACTTAAGTGTAGGTATGTACAATGTGTGTTTTATTTTGTTTTAATTTCAATGTTTAATTTAATGTTTAGTTTAAAAATGTTTATGTGTTCACAGTGTTTTTTTGTACAATAATTGTTTGTTAAAATATTTAATTGTTCACAATGTTAGTTTATGTTTGAACACTTCTAATTTTCACAGTAATCGTTTAATGTATGTTCAATGTTTTATGTTATATGTTCACAATATTTTAAAACGATTTTACTTCACTTTGTCACGGGGGGGAACTTTCGCACGATTCGAATTCAAGTTTACAATTAAACTAATCTTCGCCTTGTGTGAGCCTATGAGCCGTTTTAGAACACACGCATAGGCTCGCCACAAAGCGACATCAACAGTAACAAAACAAAAGGACAAGGGAGAATGTGCGAAAATATAAAAAAGGGCTTGTGTACACAACGGTGTCAATGTACTTGACTTTATTATTCATTTCGTTTATGCACACAAGCCATCGCACATTCTCGATAGAAACAGTGCTGCTACAAATTGTAGCACTGTTTCAACATTCTGCCCCCCATGACTCGGTGATTACATACAAAACTAAATACACTTAACAATTAAAAGGATTTCGGGCTGGGCCAGTAAACACATAGCCCAGATGTGTTTTATAGGCTTGGACTCTGCCAAGCCCTGTGGTGATGGCTCCATCTTGAAGGATTACGGGGTAAACTTCTGCGCCGAATTCCAAGTCTATGGGAGTGTTGCTTCTAGGGTCGATGTCGGCACACGTGTCTGGAGAGAAGTTTGATGTCGGGTCCTCAATAAGTGGGTCGCAGTAGGGTTGTCGTGGCAATTCGTCGGTGATAAGCGCCTTCACCTTCAGCACCCATGTGCTCCGCATTTGCCGTGCCATCACCTTGAAGGAGGCAAAACGCTGATTGTGAAAGCGGAAGGACGGCAGGTTGAGGCGCCTACATGTTGCTGTTGCAATGCGAGACACCGTCGACGAAGCGTTGAGAATACCCCTCACTGAAGCCCAAGAGTCGACCTCATCCTCTGCCACACGAACCGTCACCGTTGGCACAAATACAACGGACCTTTGGACGACTGGCTCAGCGGCAGTGGCATCAAATATCAACCGTGTCAGCTGTGGGGCGCCGTGCAAAGACGTGTGGTGACGGTGGTCGCATATCCGACAGCTCTCCAGTGCCGGGCAGTCAGGCGCTAAGTGGCTCCGAGCCAGACAATTGCGGCAGTACCCCCGTCGGTCAACCGCTTCGTACCGTGTCTTCGGCGACATTTCTCGGAAACGCCGACAAGACTTCAAGGCGTGGTCCTCTTGACAAAGACCACAGGAGTACTGCCATCCGCTTGGGCGCTCGCGTCGGCTTCGATGACGATCTAGGCGGTCATCAGAGCGTTCACGTCTCGGTAGGTAGCCGGCCATCTCTAGAGGAAGATACAAAAACAAGTTATTGAAGTTTTGGATAATGGATGGGGTCAAAAAGCCTAGTCAGTCAGAAAACAGCTTGATGACTTCAGTAATAGGACGTCCGATTGTGCCGTTGGTAGTCAATATGTCCACAACCCTGATATTGTTGTCTGTGCCGGGGTGAGTTCCGACAATACGACCCATTTTCCACTCGTTGGGAGACAACTTTTCGTCCTTAATGACGCAAAGATCGTTAATTTTAATGTTATCTTGTTGATACTTCCATTTGTATCTACGATGCAGCTCTTTTAAATATTCAGACTTCCATCGTTGGCAAAAATTTTGTGAGATCATTTTCAATCTTTTCCATCTGTTGGCTAGGGTTAGATTATCTTCGGAAATATCAGGCTCAGCTGGAGCAAGAATCGAAGTACCGATGAGAAAATGTCCTGGTGTCAAAGGGGATAAATCTGATGGGTCATCGCTGGCAGGGCTTAAAGGTCTGGAATTGAGGCAGGCCTCTATACGAGCTAATATTGTTGTGAGTTCTTCGAAGGTAAAGTTCATTTGCGGAATAAGCTTGCGCAGATGAGTTTTAAAAGACTTAACTCCCGCCTCCCATATGCCACCCATATGAGGAGCTCCAGGAGGTATGAATTTCCATTGAAGGCTCTGGTATATATTCTGCTGGATGGTACGAGTTTGAAAGGATTTTATGAACGCAATCCGATCCTTACGCATCATTTCCGCTGCACCTACAAAGTTTGTACCATTATCAGAATAGATTCTCGCAGGGCATCCCCGTCTTCCTACAAATCTGGAAAACGCGGCCAAAAATGATTGTGTCGATAAATCGCTCGTTGCTTCTAAGTGGACAGCCTTTGTCGCAAAGCACACGAATATGCAGACATAACCTTTGGTGATTAGACAAGCGCGTCCCGTGAAATTTCTGATAGGAAAGGGTCCAGCAAAATCAACGCCTGTGTTGTTAAAGGGTCGGGTCAGCATTGTGCGCTCAGGAGGAAGTGAGGCCATAATCTGAGTTTGAGTGTGTTTTTTGTATAGTATACATGTTCGGCAATTGTGAATAACTTTTTTGACTAGAGACTTTAACCTGAAGATCCAAAACTCCGACCTTAGCACACGAACCATGAGTTGATTGCCGCCGTGAATCGTAATTTTGTGGACAAATTCCGTTAATAAGTGTGATAGGCGAGCGTCATAAGGCAAAATAATTGGATGTCTTTCATTATAAGATAAGGCAGGTGATTGTACAAGGCGTCCATTGGCTCTGATAACACCTTTTTGGTCTAAAAAAGGATTAAGAGTTAGGAGGCAGCTGCTTGGCGAAATGCGATTCTTTTGATGTAAAGAGCTATACTCAGCTTGAAAATGATGTTTTTGTGTTAGAACAAGGAGTCGTATCTTAACATCTTGGATCTCTACCGCTGTAATTTCCTTGGATGAAATTCTCAGGTGAGTCCTATTTGCGCCGGTATTTCGCCAGAGTCTGAGGACATATGCCAATACCTTGTATGCTCGAGAAAAGGAGGAAAATCTAGCCAAAGGGTCTTCAAATGTGGTTGTAGCAAGAACTTTGACCGGTTTTGACTCCAGATTTGTGTCTTCCAAACTTTCGTATCTAGGCCATCGATCTTTTGGATATTTCAGCCATGGGGGCCCCTGCCACCATAGACGATGAGATATTAGATCATCTGGAGAGCAGCCTCGGCTGGCGATGTCAGCAGGGTTACATTCAGAGTCTACGTGTCTCCAGTTTTCATTTCCAACATTTTCCAAAATAGTAGACGTTCTGTTGCCGACGAAAGTGCTCCATGAACAGGGTGGTTTTGTAAGCCAGGCCAGCACGATCGTTGAATCCGTCCAGTAATGTGCTACATTTGCTAGTTGAAGATTTGGAACAACTGCTGCTGCTAATTCTGAAAGAAGAACAGCTCCGCAAAGTTCCAGTCGTGGTAACGAGACTTTTTTTATTGGTGCGACACGAGTTTTCGCAGCAAGAAGAGAAGTATGTGTCGTGTTGTTTGGAAATTCAATTCGAATGTAGAGTGCAGCAGCATAAGCGCTTTCTGATGCGTCACAAAATCCATGGGTTTCAACCTGAATTAATGGCTGAAATTGAATCCATCGAGGAATTTTTATTGTGTCTATTAACGGGCAATTTTTTACGAAATTGTTCCAATTCATTTGAGTAATTGGTTTCAACGAGTCATCCCAATTTATTTTGTCTAGCCAGACATGCTGCATAATCAGCTTAGCCACTACAATCACTGGAGCCAGCCATCCGCAAGGGTCGAAAAACTTGGCTATGGTCGATAGAACTTCTCTTTTGGTACACGATTGTTTTTCTTCGATAAGTGGCGAGGTAAAAGTGAAGCAGTCAGCTGATATATGCCATCTGATCCCCAAAGTCTTCGTTGAGGATCCTTCCGAAATATCCAACCAATTGACGGGTAAAATTTGTTCTGGAGGCAGGTCTTCAATCACCAAAAGATTATTCGAGCTCCATTTCCTAAGTTCGAAACCTGCTGAGTCCAGGGCTGAAATTAATTCCCTTCGGTAATTTACAGATTCTTCTATGGTATGGCCGCCTGCTAGGACATCATCAACGTATAAATTTTGTCGTATTATTTGCGAGGCTAAAGAGTATTTGTCTTTCACATCTTCCGCAAGTTGAAGAAGTGTCCGAATGGCGAGGAATGGGGCGCAATTTACTCCAAATGTGACAGTTAGAAGCTCAAAATCTTCCACTGGATCTTTTGGCGACTTTCGAAACAGAATTCTCTGATATTTGGCTTGGCTAGGGTCTAACAATATTTGGCTGTACATTTTAGTTACATCGGCATTGAACGCGTACTTGAAAAATCTCCACTTCAGTATCTGCAAAACTAGATCTAAGTTTTGTGGTCACTCGATCTGGTTTAATCACGGCGTGATGTGGTAAGTAGTAATGAGGGTATTCATTTACTTCCGACGGCGAAATTTTCCTCATGTGACCTAGTTCGAGGTATTCCAGAATGGACTGATCATATTGCTCCTTAATTTCCGGTGTCCTAAGAAGTTTCTTTTCCATTCTATGGAATTGTGCCATGGCGATATTTCTCGACGTACCCAGTTCTTCACAAGTTTTGAACGGCAGAGGGACGACGTATCTTCCAGAATCATGGCGACGAGTTGTAGCGCTAATGTTATCCTCGCAGTACGTGTCTTCTTCTGACCTCAAAATCTTTTTTGGGGTCTCCTCCACCTCCCAAAAACGTGTTAGAATTTTTTCGATTGACACTGTACTGCACAGTGAAATTTGATTTTTATTTTCTATTTGTTGATTGACGGGTCCGCCAATCACCCAGCCAAAAACTGTTTTTTGTGCCATAAAAGATCCAACTGATTGCGTCGGAGCACCAATAGTGAATATTAAGGGGCCGATATCTATTCCAATCAATAGATCAACTGGCCGACTTGCATAAAAACGAGGGTCTGCCAGCTCAAATTTGGCAGTTTCATGCATTTGCAATGATGTTTCAGGCACGGTTTGACTTAAACCGGTTACGTGCACGAGATTTCGTTTAGTTGGAAGCTTCAAACGATTTTTAAGTTTTTCCGAGATAAACGTGGCTTGAGATCCCGGGTCAATTATAGCACGGACATCATATCTTTGTCCTCTAGATTCAATTTGGACAATAGCCGTAAACAACAAGGTTTCTCGATTTTGATTATTTTTACCCTCTTGGAGGGTCAAGGCAGTGACACTAGGAGATTCTAAGTTCTGTGTGGACTGTATCAAGGTTGTTAGGGCTGATGCACTTGTACTAGGGCGTACACCAGCCTGTGTTGTATCGCCACCTGTAGAGTTGGCCTCATTGCCTTTATGCAGCAAACTGTGGTGTTTAAGCTTACAATCTCTACAGGTGTAGCGACTTTTGCAATCTCTCACTCCATGAGCAGAAGAGAGACAATTGTAGCATAAATGTGAAACTTTTACGATATGTATTCGATCATTGATGCTTTTCGTAAGAAATTTTGGACAAACTCTCAAGAAATGCTCTTCTCTACAAAGTTGGCAGTTTGGCGTACCATTTGTATAAGAGTCTTCGCGCATTATTACATGATTTTTATTTTTAAACCCCGTGACATTTGAGTTCTGTGAAATATTTGTTTGAAAAGAGTTAACGCGAGTGTCTTTTTTGCCATAATCAGATCGAGGCTGATTATTTTTCGAGAAGGCAGGTTTTATATTTCCAACAGATTCTAGGGTCTTAAATTTGTGTGTCAAAAACGAATCAAATTCAGCCCAAGTTGGTATTGTTGTACAATCTTTTAAGGAATTTTCAAATTCTTCTAGAAAAGTGCGGGGTAGCTTCGTTGAGCTAAGGTAGACTAATATCGGATCCCATCCTTTGATGTCGATGCTAAAGGTAGTAAGGGTTTGAATACATCCATTGACCGTGCGCTGCAACTTCTGTATTGATGAACCAGATTCTGAAGAGACCTGGGGCAAATTAAACAATGTCTTTAGCTGTTCGTTTATTTGCATTCGCTTGTTTTCGTAACGGGCAACCAAATTTCCCCACGCAATATCGAAACCCTCGTTTGTCAAAGGAACTTGGCTAATAATTTCCCTGGCTTCTCCTGCTGTTTTTTTGTTAAGGTGAAACAGTTTTTCAACCTTGCTTATTTTTGAATTATTAATGTAAATCGCCGAAAATAGATCTCTAAATGTTGGCCATTTTTGGTACCCCCCTTGAAATGTGTCAGTGTCGCAGGGTGGTACTCGAGAAATTGAAGAAAGATTATTATCGTGATCCTGTATCATCAGTGTCGATGTTCTTTCCTGCTTTTCCTTGGTTTGGCGTTCGGAAATTGTCTGGATCTCGTCATTCAATGCGCTGAGTACGTTTTTATAACTGGAGAGCGCCTCCTTGTAGTGTTTTCTCAACTTCGTCTTATCAATAGGTGTCTCTCCAGCTATTTCCTCTCGATCTCGGCACTCCAGATATGATCGCTTTACTTGATCCCACAGAGAATTGAGCTCCACTCGTAATACTTCCAAGGCATGTAAGCTTTCTTCCGATTTTGTGACTGAATAGACGGATTCGAAGTCCATCAAATCATTGACACAGTTGACAAATTTGTCTGTCAATGCCTTTGCCATTTTTGCACCCTCAATATAGTAGCAGCAAAAAACCTTTTCAAAAAAATGCAGGAAATTTTTTCAAAAAATCGCCAAAAAAGTTTTCAAAATATTGCCAAAAAGTTTTCAAAAAATCGCCAAAAAGTTTTCAAAAAATCGCAAAAAACTTTTCAAAAAATTGCCAAAAGTTTTTCAAAAAATCGCCAAAATGTTTTCGAAAAATCGCCAAAAAGTTTTCAAAAAATCGCCAAAAAGTTTTCAAAAAATCGCCAAAAAATTTTCAAAAAATCGCCAAAAAGTTTTCAAAAAATCGCCAAAAAGTTTTCAGAAAAATCGCCAAAATGTTTTCAAAAAATCGCCAAAAAGTTTTCAAAAAATCGCAAAAAAGTTTTCAAAAAATGCAAAAAAGTTTTCAAAAAATTGCCAAAAGTTTTTCAAAAAGTCGCCAAAAGTTTTTCCAAAGGTCGCCAAAAATTTTTTAAAAAGTCGCCAAAAAGTTTTTCACAAATTTTTTATAAGGTCGCCAACAGGTTTACAAAAATTCTCCAACAATTTTTAAAATTCGTCACAAAAATTTCCACAAGGTTTGCCAAGAATTATTCTAAATTTTCGCAAAAAAATTTCAACTTAATCAGGAATGGGTCAATTTATCTATCCAAAAAATAAATTGCTTCAAGTTGTGTTTCAAAGTTGTGTTACGGAATTTATTTCAAAAAAGAAAATGGCATCCAAGTTAGCCATCAAAGATTTTTCCATCAAGGGGAATTTTCCAACATGCAAGTTCGTTGGAAAACAAAAATTCCAATTTTTCGTATCAAAATTTGTCGAGAAAAAATTTAGAAGATTTAGATCTTTGGCATTGAAAATTTTTCCATTGCGAATTCACCCAACAATTATTTTTCGTAACATATAATTTTCCAAATTTCAAACTTTTAGTTTAATGGCGTCGTTTGCGACCGAAGTTTCCAGCAATTGGCATAAATTTCCAATGGAATGGAAGAAAAAAAGATGGCCGCTAGCGATCCAAGTAAGAGTCAAGTGTCTATGTTGTTGTAGATTTTTCTTCGGTCCAAAATGGCGTCGCAAGGTTACGTAATATCATGTATTTTAATTCGCACGTAACGACAAGAAAATTATGTCCAGGGTCATGCAGCATAACTTTGCTTCTATGTCGGGCACGTAATAGCAGCCGTGCCGTGTCTATATAGCTGCACCCTCATCATTTGCTTGTTTTTTTGTGCTAAGTTCTTGGGTACTTACTACTTCTTCGCTGGGTTTTGTGGTTATGATTTGTACCTCTCACAGCGAATTTGTCCTTTTGAAGTCTTCTAGGGGTCGTTTGTGGTGGGGTCCTTGGCGTCCTTCAATATGGCTTTCAAAATGGCGGTGGCGTCCTCAAATATGGCGGTGGCGTCCTCAAATATGGCGGTGGCGTCCTTCTAAATATGGCGGTGGCGTTTCTCACAATATATATATTTTTGTTATATGCACTTTTTTGTTTAAGTGCACACACTTTTTTTTCTCGGGTGTAATTTCACTTTCCACTATTCGGTTCGCATGGACCAAAATGTTTGAGCAAGGGCTGTTTTTGTTGTCACTGGTTCTTTTTCTTTTGCTTCTTTTTGTTTAGTTTCTATTTTTTGTTGAGTTAAAAGTGTGTTATTTTTTGTTTGTTTAATTCAGTGTATTGTTTTATTATGTTCACTTAAGTGTAGGTATGTACAATGTGTGTTTTATTTTGTTTTAATTTCAATGTTTAATTTAATGTTTAGTTTAAAAATGTTTATGTGTTCACAGTGTTTTTTTGTACAATAATTGTTTGTTAAAATATTTAATTGTTCACAATGTTAGTTTATGTTTGAACACTTCTAATTTTCACAGTAATCGTTTAATGTATGTTCAATGTTTTATGTTATATGTTCACAATATTTTAAAACGATTTTACTTCACTTTGTCACGGGGGGGAACTTTCGCACGATTCGAATTCAAGTTTACAATTAAACTAATCTTCGCCTTGTGTGAGCCTATGAGCCGTTTTAGAACACACGCATAGGCTCGCCACAAAGCGACATCAACAATAACAAAACAAAAGGACAAGGGAGAATGTGCGAAAATATGAAAAAGGGCTTGTGTACACAACGGTGTCAATGTACTTGACTTTATTATTCATTTCGTTTATGCACACAAGCCATCGCACATTCTCGATAGAAACAGTGCTGCTACAAATTGTAGCACTGTTTCAACAGGTGGTTAAGTTTTAAGGACCGATTTTGAATAAAACGCAAATTGTTTAAGAAATTATTGTCATCTCTCTTTACTATGATAATATTGGTATGGTTCAATTATGCATCGATCAAAATATCGGCCAAATGGCAGCCGCGACCTCGGCGGCACACCTCCATCCGATGGTCCAAATTTTCGATGACGCTAAGGCATAGTTGCGGTTCTGTGCCGTTAATGTACCGAATTATCTCATCCTTAAGCTATTGAATTGTTGCTGGCTTATCGACGTACATATGCTTTTTCTTTCAAATAACCCTAAGGAAAGAAGTCCAACGGTGTCAAATCACATAAAAATTATAAATAAGCAGATTGCATAAAATTACCTTCTTTATTGTACCATGGTTGCGTCCTCGTCGGAACAGTTCTTGATTTTTTTAACCATCTTTGAATTTGTTTTTTCTATTTTAGTAGTCGTTCATGTAAGTGACCCTGTACGTCACTTACATGATACCAGTACTAAACAATTTTCACTGACTGTTATCTGCTGTCACATTGGATGCAGCTCGGCACAAACAACAACTGTCAGGAGCAATACACGGAAATGCAATATTAATCATGCAGTTTGAAAGAAGCTTTTACAAGAAAGCAAGTGCTGGTGAACGTTTTTAATATTAAATTGTGTTAAACACAGTGAACAAATAAAAATAAGTGTTAAAGAAATTAAGTTATGAATAAATCTGTCGCTCTAAAGGTAACAATTATAGAGCAGAGAAAAAGGCTGAACTGCAGTGCATTGCAAATAATCTGATTTTCATTGCCGTCTGCCGGCCATAGCAGCCCGGGCAGAAGAAGGAAATTAAACTGCAGTTTATTGCAAAATGTGAATTTTATTGTCGGCCGTAGTAGCCTGGACAGAAGAAGGACTCCAAAAATAAGAACAATCAGCATAATATAAGGTTAGTGCAATTTGTTTCTTTACATATTCTTACATACATACAAACAATATTTGTAGGAAATATTTTGCAAACTATTCTGGCTGAAAAAAACGTTAGAATTCTCCAATGTTGTTCTCTTTAATTTTGTTCTCTTTAATGTATGTAA
Source organism: Hydrotaea diabolus (assembly GCA_963513945.1). Classification (NCBI taxonomy): domain Eukaryota; kingdom Metazoa; phylum Arthropoda; class Insecta; order Diptera; family Muscidae; genus Hydrotaea; species Hydrotaea diabolus. Next base: position 57,243,091 of record OY740717.1, on the reverse strand, counting down.
GTTTGTGTGTATGTACATAGTCGTATATTTGTTCAAAAGAGCGGCCACCGAAATGAATCTATTTGGATGCAACAGGTGTCCCAACTACATCCAATAGGAAAAGTGCAACAATGAATTGGTAGAATGTTACACTCGTATTGATATTTTCCCATTGGGAACATTTGGCAGCTTCGAAGGGTATGGATGTCGAAGTTAAAGGAATATTTTTAAAATACCCATAACCTTTGTGTACAACATGAATTCTGTCTTATCTTGTGTTACAACCTTTTCAATCGCCAACTTAGTTCCGCCTTTGCACTGTTGGTGGTACTGCGTATTTCTGCGAATTTAGTATACTTTGTCACGTATCAGGTGTCACATACGTGCTGATATTAATTTCAATAAAAACAGGTAAAAACGTGAAGTTAGGTCAGGCCCATCATTATGAACATTCCACCGTCCCTACGTTACTAAAGCGCATAAAAATTTCCGATTTTAGGGCCAATGCATCTGCTTCTAATCTGAGCCAAACCTTATAATTACTCAATATTTGGATTTTCTTTAATTTGAGTACCCATATATCCACTTTTACTATTGATCTCTAGTTTTGACCATGCGGGACGTTTTTTGGTCCACATGAGCCATACCGTCCAGCAACTATGCTCTTTTTTGGGGCAAGCAATGCGTCCCAACTAACAGTACCCATTCATTTTACCCATTGTCCGTCCACAAAACATAATGATTTGCAAAGAAAACACTGAAAAAAGTGTACTTTTACCGAGGTACCTTCTGTCCCTTAAGGGAAGCTTTTTCCCCTGGGCCAATATCGCCAATTTACAATCCCAAACAGCTTATGACCATTAACTTTTATTAAGCAAATATGCAAAATTTGGTACACCACCAACGCTTTGTTGGAGGTTATAGAAAGGGTGGAACAACTATAAAATGTAAAAAGTTAAGGTCCAATTAGTCTTGACGGTGGACGGTTGATTCTGCAACCTGCAGAAGTCTACCGTCGTCAACCGTCAAACTGAAGTTATCTCACTCTAACACATGCAAAATGCAACCCTCAACTGAAATAGCTGATTGCCTACCGTCAACCGTGAAGACTTAAAGGACCTTTAATTGTAAATAAAACAAAAAGTTTTTAAAGAATTATCTTAATATTTTTTAATAAAGGATGGTTACATTTTAAAGTCCGATGTTGATTTTAAATAAAACACAAATTTTTTAGGGAATTATTGTCATTTCTTTTTATTATGATAATATTGGTATGATTCAATTATGTATGGAACAAAATGTATGGACCTCGGCGGCACACCTCCATCCGATGGTCCATAATAATTGAGGTTCTATGCCGGTAATGTGCCGAATTATCTCATCCTTTAGCTCTTGAATTATTGCAGGCTTATCAACGTACTCCTTTTCTTTCAAATAACCCCAGAGAAAGAAGTCCAACGGTGTCAAATCACATGATCTTGGCGGCCAATTACCATAGCCACGACGTGAGATAACACGGCCATCAATAAAGATGATTTTCTTCAAAAAATGGATCACCCAAGCCTGAATAACTTTAACGCGTTGCTCGCTTGTGTATCTTTCCATGGTTTCCAATCGAGTTGGTCTGAAATTGAGAAATATCAAATGAAATGCGGAAAAAACTTGACGTTTAGGTGTGGTTCACATTTAACACCGTCCCTTAAAATTTAACCACCCTTTATAATAAAAGGATCTATAATCATTATGTGTGAAACAAATTATAGACCAAATTCTCGCCTTGGCTTCGGTGGAAAGAAAGAAAAAGTGTACGTTAATAAGCCAAGAATAATTCAAGATCTAAAGGATGAGATAATTCGGCACATTAACGACATCGAACCTCCATTACGTCTCAAAGTCATTAAAAATATGGACCATCGAATAGAGGTAGATGGTCCATATTTTTAATGACTTTGAGACGTAATGGAGGTTCGATGTCGTTAATGTGCCGAATTATCTCATCCTTTAGATCTTGAATTATTCTTGGCTTATTAACGTACACTTTTTCTTTTAAATATCCCAAAAGAAAAAAAAAGCCTAACGTTGTCAAATCATATGATCGTGGCGCCTAATTAACATCGCCATGACGTGAGATAATGTCAGTGAATTTCTCGCGAAAAAGATCCATTGTTTGGTTGGCTGTATGGAAAGTGGCACGATCTTTTCAGAACCACATATCGTCCAGGTCCATATCCTCAATTTCTGGCAACAAGAAGTCGATGGTCCATATTTTCAATGACTCTGAGACAGAATGGAAGTTTATTTTTTTAATGTGGCTAATTATCTTATCCTTTAGATCTTGAATTATAAGTATTCTTGGCTTATTGGCGTACAAGTTTTCTTTTAAATATCCCAAAAGAAAAAAAGGCCAACGTTGTGAAATCATATGATCGTGGCGGCCAATTTACATCTCTTTGACGTGAGATAACAGGGCCTTTGAAATTTTTGCACAAAAGATCCATTGTTTCGTTGGCTGCGTGGCAAGTAGCACCTTTCAGTTGGAACCACATATCGTGCAGGTCCATATCCTCAATTTCTGGCAACAAGAAGTCCGTTATCTTCTCGCAATATAAAACGCCATTTACGGTAACGGCTTGGCCGACCTCATTTCCGAGAAGTAAGGCCCGATGACGCCGCCAGCCCGTTACCGCAGCAAACAGTCACTCTTTGTGGATGCATCGTCTTTTCAACAATTACTTGTGGATTCTCGTTTGCCCAAATGCCGCAATTTTGCTTGTTATCAAATCTATTGTGGACTCATTTAATGGCTTATGCTGACCTAAAAAGTGCACAAAATGCCGTAATGATGCGACGTAATGATGCGAAATTTAGGAAATTTTTTCATGGTCGAATCGGTGGGAAAGGGATAAATGTTTATTGAAAATTGCCTTGATCTTCTGGATGTCATTATTTGTTAAAAATACATTTGCCGGATGCCGATTCCACATTCGGACTGTGCGAGCGAAAAACGAATTTGATCTCAAGTGTATAGTGCGTTCAACCAATCGATATCAAACTAGTGAGAATTCCTAGAAAGTCGCGTATTCCTGCTAAACATCCTCACGTCAGGAATAAGACGACGGATGTCTGATGAACACACACCATAAAAGTAGCGGTAGAACGCCACGTACCCATAATTCAACGATGCTTAAGAGAAACAACAGAGTTGGTTATGATCTTTTGTCACTAGGTACTTTTGAAGTGTTTCAAAAGTTTGGCCAAAACAAGTCAAAATGAGACGTTTTCCCATACTAATTCAAGTGATGAAAACGTCTCACTTTGACCTGTTTTTGTACGAAGAGGAACGAAAACGTTTTTCACAGGCGATGCCACCTTAAATAAAGTGTATCAACTCCAAAATAATCGTTTTTTATCGTTGGTTTGTCATCTCAAGGCAGACATTTTTAATCAATCGTCAAACATATTTGGTGAAATAGATATTTTATGAAGTAAAAGTAAAAAAAACGTGCTAAAAGAAAGAAAACTTAATTTAATTTATCCATTTGTTTAAGAAAAATATGTATTTCATTATTTTAATAGTCTCCACGTTGTTCTTTGTTTGTAAACAATAATGAACTGCCAAACGAAAACCAAAACGAGAATGAAAACGACCACAAATTGTGTGAAAATTGGTTGAGACGTTTTGAAAAGTTTCGAGCGAAAGCGAGAATAAATGGCCTAATGAAAATGCAGTATTACAATGCTTGTGCCAATCAGCACCATCGCTCTTCTTTGAACTTGGTTAGAAAGGTCCAAAGATGATTTTGGAGCACCTGCCCACATATGAAAGTTGTATTCTATTTTCGGCCTGATTTTAGTTCTATTGATATTGAAAGGAACAGAAGGAGTGAAACATTTCTTGCACCGCTTTAAAGAGCCTACGCATTTGCAAAACTGCCTCTTTCGACACTACAAATACATGTCTTCCCCAAAGAGAGACATGCCCAGAATATCCAGAGCATCGGATTGTTCGATATCCATACCATCGATAGAAATTGACGTCATTGATTTTTCGGTGAATCGCTTGAGGAGCAACAAGCAGCACTGTTTCTTACGCACATTAAAATCTACTCTATTCACTCAACTCCATTCGGGAATAACCAGTAAATCCCGTCCAAGGGTCTTATCCATGATTCGCCTTTTGTCTTTTATAACTTGCACGATCGAATGAATATGAATGAAAGAGGTTGCTGTCATCCGCGAATGAGTAGATTGAATTTACAGTCTGACCCAAAAGATCGTCAATGATAATAAGAAATAAAGAGGGAGAAAGGACTGAGCCTTGCGGTACACCTGCGATCTACAACAACCCTCGTGTTGCAATCTCTCATAAAGCTCAATATAAATCGAGCAAAGTTATTACCGAAACCAAACGCTATTAGATTTGGTATGAGTGACCCGTGCCAGACTTTATGAAAGGCCTTGTAGATATCCAGAAAAACGACCCTACTCTCACCAAACTGGTAAATAGACCGACTTCAACGCATCGAAAATAACTCCATAAGGTCTTGGGTAGAGCGATTTCTACGGTAGCCATACTGTCGATCACTCTGCAGGTCGTTGGTCTCTAAATACTTATAAGATAGTGGAGCGCTATGTTCCTTGGAGAGCGTTGAGCATATTATCCGATAATTTGAAGGATTATTGGCTTCACCCTTTTTAGGGATCGGATGGACATCTGCACGATAAGCAAGGTTGGAAAGGTTGCGTAATGGACGGGCTAACGCCGAAGAGCACTTGCACATGACAAACGTGATTCGCAAGAACCCTTGCTTCAACTGAATAACAGAGTGGTGTCGGGTGTCTTAAAGTCGCCCACGCCCTATTGTAGTAAAGTATGGTCCAACCATAATGCACGAAGTTAATTGTGAGTTACACCTTAACGTCAAATTTTTTTTTAAAGAGGAATTACTCCACAAGCTAATAACATCAGGTTGTTGTTTTTTGTCATAGGAAAGGAAAAGTAAGTCAGCGAAGTAAAGCAAACACATCACCGTCTGGTAGACGCACGTTTCGCCGTTGGTGTGGTTTTTTGCCCAACTTAATTTGACATTTCTTTGTTTCAGTGTTTGACAAATTCGACCATGGAGAGGTACACAGTTGAGCAGCGCATTAAAGTTGTTTAAGCCGAAATTTCGAAAATGGACCTTCAAATGCAAATGGAATTGGAGCACTTCGTGATTTTTTGGTCATTATAATCGACCAAATGTGTCCACCAGAGGGTGAATTTTGCGCAAAATCCAGCAAATCGGGTCAGTAGGATATGTGAAAACACCTGTGCATGCGTACGTAGTTCGTTCTGCGGAAAACAATGATGTTGTTTGCGATAGTGTGGCGGAAGAACTTCCAACCTCGAATCGCCGTCGTCCCCAAAAATTGAACATCTAACGAACATCACTGAATTTTTAACAAAGATTTGAATTTAAACCCATACAAGGAACATTTCGAATCTCGTCAATTCGTGGTACGAGGGTTGCTATATATATTTCTGACATTTCCATTGGAACTTTGACATTTTTTAGCATAAACGTACATAGAACATTTTGACTTACGACCATCATTTGTGCTGTTTACAGTGACTTGAAAAAATCAATTGGGCAAAAAAATGGAATTAACTCGTGAACATTTTCGTGCGATCATTTTTCACAACTTGCACGACAAGAGTGCATCGATGAACTTAAATCTTTGTATGGCGATGAAGCACCATCCTAAAGCACTGTGAAAAACTGGTTTAATGAATTCAATCTTGGCCGACGATCGCTCAAAGACGAAGGTCGTCCAAAAATGGCCGTTGTGCCAGAGAACAATGATGCCGTGCGTGAAGTCATAATGCAAGATCGCCATGTGACATACCGTTAGATAGAGGCATCCTTGGGCATTTCTTCCACCATTCGATATTGCATGAACACCTGGCCGTAAAAAATGTTTGTTCTCGTTGGATCACGCACAATTTGACGATCGCTCAAAAAAAGGCTCGTGTCGATTGGTGCAAAGAAATTTTGAAAAAATAAGATCGCGATGCTTCAAAAGACGTTTATAAGATCGTCATAGGTGACGAATCATGCATCTATCCGAAACAAAACAGCAATTGACCGTGTGGGTCTTCGAAGACGCGCCAAATTCAACGAAAGTTGTTCGTGGAAGAAGCACTTCAGAGCAAATGGTCTCCTGTTTCTTCGGCAAAATTGGTCATGTGGCGACAGTTCCGCTAGAGCAACGTATGACATTCAATTCTGAGTTGTACACCACAATTTGTTTGCCTGAAGTATTCGGAGAAATTCGAAAAACGAACAAGAGAAGACGAATCATTGTGCGAGCTCCACACATCGGCTCAAAACCAGCGCATTTTTGACCGGACAAAACATCGATGGATCATCCGCCGTACAGCCTATGACTTCTTTTTATTCCCGCACATCAAGAAAAAAATGCGTGCTCAACGATTTTCGTCGCCTGAAGATGCTGTTGAAGCGTTCAAAAACCATGTTTTGGAGGTGTCCCAATCGGAGTGGAAAAAGGGCTTCGACAATTGGTTTGAGCGCATGCGAAACTGTATAAATCATGATGGTGAATACTTTGAAAAACAATAAAACCATTTTTGATGATAAATATTCGCATATTCATTATTAGGTGAAAAATATATATAGCAGCCCTTGTATGGTTGGTTGAACAGACGGAAATGAATTTACAAAAAAATTCATCTTCAGCGACGAGGCAGACTTCCACCTAAGTGGATTCGTTAACAAACAGAATTGCCACATTTAGGCAAATGAGAATCCACGAGTGATTGTTGAAAGGCTGATGCATCCACAAAGAGTAACTGTCTGGTGTAATTTATGGGCTGGCGGCGGCATCGGACCGTACTTCTACGAAAATAAGGCCGGTCAAGCAGTTACCGTGAATAGCGTTCCCTATCGCGAGACGGCAAATTGAGTATATGAACCTAGACGATATGTGATTTCAACAGGACGGTGATACTTGCCACACAGCTAACGAAACAATGACTCTTTTGCGCGAGAAATTAAATGGCCGTGTTATCTAACGCCGTTGGATTCTTTCTTTGGGGATATTTAAATGAAAAAGTGTACATCAATAAGCCAAGGACAATTCAAAAGCTCAAGGATAATTTAATTCGGCGCATTAACGGAATTAAAACTCCTTTTTGTGGCAGAGTCATTGAAAATAAGGACCATTGGATAGAGGTATGCCACCGATGCCATGGTGAGCATTTGGACGATATTTTGTTTTTGCTAGAGGTATTTTTTCAGAACAAAATAAAAATATAAAAATTCAAATCAAGTTTGGAATCTTTATTGATAATTTGAAAGGACATTAAATGGCAATTATTTTTTAACATAATTACCTTCAAATGTTGGCAACTGTATTATGGAAATGAGCGTTCGGTGAGAAACGGGAAGATCTGCTGTTTTCGACCAAAATTTCGTTCAGTGATGAAGCCCTTTTCTGACTCAACGGCAAAGTCAATAAACAAAATTGCCCCATTTGGCCTGAAGAGCAACAAGAAGAGGTTCAAGAGGAGCTGGAGAAATCATCGGTGAGTATTTCTTCAAAAATGATAATGGCCGCAACGTAACCGTGAATGGTGCTCGCTATCGCGCCATGCTATCGATCTGTATGCTACCTGTAATTGAAGCCCGTAATCTTGACGACACTTGGTTTGAACAGAACGGTGACACTTGCCATACAGCTGCGCAAACAATGGATCTATTGAGAGGTCATTTCGAAAAGCAGCTAATTTCACGTTTTGGACAGGTGAGTAGGCCGTGAGTACCTTTAAATGTTGGCAACTGTATTATGGAAATGAGCGTTCGGTGAGAAACGGGAAGATCTGCTGTTTTCGACCAAAATTTCGTTCAGTGATGAAGCCCTTTTCTGACCCAACGGCAAAGTCAATAAACAAAATTGCCCCATTTGGCCTGAAGAGCAACAAGAAGAGGAGCTGGAGAAATCATCGGTGAGTATTTTTTCAAAAATGATGATGGCCGCAACGTAACCGTGGATGGTGCTTACTGTCGCGCCATGATATCGATCTTTATGCTACCTGAAATTGTAACCCGTAATCCTGACGACACTTGGTCTTAACAGGACGGTGCCACTTGCCATACAGCTGCTCAAATAATTGATCTATTGATAGATAATTTCGAAAAGCAGCTAATTTCACGTTTTGGACAGGTGAGTTCACACCTTTAGACATTTTTCTTTGGGGCCAAGTAAAGTCTAAAATCTTACTGACAAACCAGCTACGATTCAGGTTTTGTAAGCCTAATTTACGCGTGTCATTATAGCCATACCTGTCAAAATGCTTCAACGAGTCATCCAAAATTGGACCCTCAGAAAGGAAACCCTGAGGCGTAGTTGCGGCCAACATTTTTTCTTTGAGGTCACGTAAAGTCTAAAATCTTACTGACAAACCAGCTACGATTCAGGTTTTAGAAGCCAACATTACGCGCGTTGTTAAAGCCATACCGATTGAAATGCTCGTACGAGTCATTCAAAATTGGACCCTCAGAATGGAAACCCTGAGGCGATCAACATTGAAGGAATTTATTTCAAAAAAAAATGTCATGAAATGTCCTTTCAAATTACCAATAAAGATTCCACACTTGATTTGAATTTTTATACTTTTTTGTTCAGCAAAAATACCTCTAGATGGATTACCCCATATAATTTATTGTTTTATTATTAATTAACATCGTGCGTTTCAGATGGACCACCTTTTATTTTACTTGTAAGCGTTTGTAAAAGGAATTGGCCATATGTGATGACAACATGCTATGCTTTTCAAACTTGTATACCTCCAGTTATCAAAGACAACAACCAGCTATGTATAACAATAAAAGTGTTGTACTAGTATAACACTTCGTTAGCCTTAACAAACACAGCAAAGCATTTCAAACTGTTTTAAACAACAGTAGATATCAGTTGCTTTCAAACTCTAAGTAAATAAATAAACCAAAATACATTTTTCACATTTATTTGTTTTTGTTTCGTTATAAAAATTTACAATTTGCGTTTAAGTTAGATAAAAAATCTTATTATTTAAAACTTAATTTAACTGTTTTTGATTATTTTTTTTTGAAAAATAATTGATTTTATAAAAAATTTTGAATTTGTATCAAAAGTTTTACAAAAAGTTTTGTTTTCTTTTTCGACTCCGAATAAATATTAAAAAAAAACTAAAGAAAAAATAGAAAATTACAATGCAAAACTCGTTCTCATGTTAATTGGCAAAAGCTTTTCATTATTATAGGTTTTTTTATACATGACTTTCCAAGCTTTTGTTAAGAAAAACGAACGAATTATTTGTGTGTGTGTGTGCGTGTGTTTTGTGGAAGCACCTAAGGATTTTGCTGCGTTCATACTTGCACTCGTTTCAGAACGAAGTGTAGGTATTTTGTTGTTTGTAAAGATGTTAATAATGTTACTTAAAAAGCTTTTCTTGTGTGCTTACAAAAGCTTTTAAGAGCACCTTGTCCCATAAGCTTAACTGGCAAGATTTTTTCGTTTGTTTGGTTTTTTTTCGAATTATATGCGATCCAATTTTGTATAATTTTCTATCAAAACAAAAAAAAACAACTTAACTTTACGGCTTAACAATTAATTCTAAGTGTAAACTTTCGAGAAGCTTCACGCCAGCGCTCCGTCGAGAGCGTGGATGACTCCATTTGTGGCCGGTATATTGGACGTTATCATTTGGGCATCGTTGACTTTGATTTTACCCGCTGAGGTCTTTTGCAATATCACCGTTTTGCCGGTCTGCAAAGAGTCCTTGACTTGATAGAATCTCATGCCAGCTGAGAATAGGGTACCGGACACTATGTGTTTCATGGCGAATTCTTCGGCGGCTTCCTTGTCGTTCATGAGTTTCTCTAGGGTATCGGATTCGAAGTCGTTGAAGCTTTTGTCAACCGGAGCAAAGACGGTGTAAGTTTTAACGCCTGCAATTGGAGGAGTTGGTAAGTTTTCTACCCTTTCTTTACGATTTTCTCCAAAAACACTAACCTTTACTTTGTAATTTCTCCGACAGCCCCGAGGTGTACAAAATCTTCAAGAAGGTGGAGAAACGATTTTCTCGGTCGGACTGTAGAGTTTGCAGTAAATCGCCCACTGGCAGCGGGAACATGACACGGTCCACAGCATGGGCTATACCTTGGGGAATCTTGATATCCTTCTTGTTCAACACAACCATGGCTCCGTTGATGGTGGTAAGCTGGAAATGGCAACGCATTTTAATGGTTTCCCATATCCTTAAAGTTTCAAGTTTCACTTACGGTAACATCATTCCATTCCTGATCATGCATGTTGTATTGATTTACCCGCAACTGGGTGCCGGCCAAGGACACACCGGTCATCTCATCCTGCAAGGTGGCAATTTCAAAAGCTCCAGGTATAACATGATGCAGCAAAAGCTTAAATAGAGAAAGCAAAAATAAAAGTTATTGTCATTTAGAGGAGAACCCTTTAACTTACGCCGCTCAACAATCTAGGGTTGGCCTTGAATTTCTCTTCGGCTCTTTCCGGTCCACCGAGTTGCACCAACAAGTTCTTGAAGGCTTTATCGGTAGGCACAAAGATCGTATAGGGTCCGGTCTCATTCAAAATGCTATCCAAGCCCGATTGTTTCAAATACTTGGCCATGGCAAAAAGACCATTGGATTTTAAGATTTGTATTAAATCATCACTTGGACTGGAGGAGGAAGAGGGAGAGTAGGAGGAGGATGTAGTCACCGGGGCCGAGCTGCTTAAAGCCATCGAGATGGCCGACTGCACTGTTACTTCAGAAGCTTTCTCGTTATTTTCCGTTTCCTCTACCAAGGCGTCCGAGTATTGGACTTGCGATTGGTCCGCTGTGTTAACTTCGGGGAAACGTTCAATGACCGGTTGATAGGTGGAGGGCACTATGTAAGCGGGAGCTGAAGTGGGCACCGAGGTGTAGCGTGGCGCTGGTGTCGATCTGTAGGCGGAGTGATGATCATAGTGGCGGGTCGTAGAGGATGAACGCTGAATAACCGGCGCTTGGGTGGTTGGATGGTAGGCCGCTGTGGCAGTTCTGGAAGTAAAATGTCTGTATGTAGTGGCTCTGGTAGCCGCTGCTGGCTGAGGTCTTGGCGTGGTGGTGGTGGTAGTCGTCGTGGTGGTGGTGGTTGTAGTGGTGCTAGGTCTCTTAGTTGTCTTTACAATATTGCCCGATTCGATCTCGACGACTTCATCATTGGGCAGGGTCAAACGTGTTACTGAGGGAGGCAATTTAATGTCGCCATTGCGTATGCGTTCCAAAATACCTTCTACCTCGGCTCCGGTTTGTTTGGTTTCCTTTTCGCCATTGGCCTTGACTCCCTGGATCTTAAAGCTACCATCGGCTTGCTCTTCCAAGTACACATAGGTGGCCTTCTTCTTGGGCGGCAGGGTGGGTGCTGGCTTAGGTTGAGCCTTGGGCTTTGAACTCAAACCTTCAATTTCATAACCATCGGGAATCAAGCCACGCTTGGCTAACTCTTCCAGGGAAGGAGGTTCATCGGAGTCCGATTGGATAACGGCGGTGCTGGCTATGCTATTCGCTCCACTGGAGACGCCCTCTACATTGCCGCCATACAAGGAGGCCAAACTGGCGAGGTCTACACCGGGCGGTATACCTTGAGTGTTCACAGTCTCTTTGGGCTCGGGAGATCTTAAGATTTGTACTTTACCACCTCCGGGCAATACCAAATCCTTTTTAGATTCTGGGGCAATGTCGCTCAAGCTCAACTTACCACCGGCAGCTGCGACAGCAGCATCGATGTTCTGATCGCCGAACAAACTTTGCAACTGATCGTGGGTATAGGCCTGTTGTCCCTTGACCAAGTTAGGATCGGTGGTTCTTATGACCTGCACTCGTTCTCCGTTGGGCAATACCAGGTCCATTTCTTCGTAGGTCTTGTTGCCCAATTCCTTTTGGGGACTTTCCGCTAAGGCGGCCTTCAGTTGTTTCAGGAGCTCATCACGGCCAAAGGTCTTGACGGGTTTCTTGGCGCCGGTCTTTTGGCCAAATTTACCCAATTCGGCTTTGAGCTGGCCATACACAGCCTTTGAGTGGATCTTGGCCGGCGGGGTGTTGGGTGTGGTGGTGGTCGTAGTGGTTGTGGTCGTCGTGGTGGTGGGATGTTCCTGATAGTACTTTTGCACGGCCGAGGCGAACGAGGGCAATTCGGAGGCTCCTACGGGACGGCTGCGATTGGGTATGTAGTTTACTTGTTGCTGTTGTTGTTGTTGTTGCTGCTGCTGTTGCTGTTGTTGTTGTTGCGTGCTGTAGACCTGCTGTTGGTTGCCCAGGATGGTGGGTAAAACCTGTTGCTTGATGGTTTGTTGCTTGGCTACGAACTCGGCGTGCTGTTGCTTGACCTTGGTTTGTGACTTCTCATATTGCTTCTGCACGAATTGCTCGTGCTTTTGGATAAGCTTTTGTTTGTATTCCTGGTCGGGTGAGGAGCCTTGCTCAGGGAATGTCTGTGGACCGAATTGATGTTGCTGGTGTTGCTGCTGTTGTTGCTGCTGCTGTTGTTGTTGCTGCTGTTGTTGTTGCTGCTGTTGTTGTTGTTGCTGCTGGGCGAAAGTTGTTGTGCGTAGATTGGGGAAGATATTGGGCACCGGCAGACCTAGATTAGGAGTCAAAGCGAATTGCTGGTTCTGCTGGGGCTGCGGCAGCTTTTGTTGGGTCTGAGGCAAAAATGTTTGCTGGGTGGTCTGCAGGGTGGACTGTTGTTGTTGCTGCTGTTGTTGTTGTTGCTGTTGGAAGAACTGAGGCACGGTTGAGAAAGGCTTTTGCGGAGCGGCATTAGTTTGGAATGTGGGCACTGGTGCTTGAATGGGCAATTTCTGCTGAGTCTGCGGCAATATTTGCGGTCCGGTGGGGAAGTTTTGTTGCTGCTGTTGTTGTTGCTGATACGCCTCATTGGGCAGCGTGGAGTACTGGGGCTGTTGCACAGACTGCTGATTTTGGAAGGGCTTATTGTTGTACGAGCGCTGGGGCAAACTTTGTTGTGGCCCAATGCTTTGACTGGCAAAGTTGCGCAAAGCCAAAAAGTTTTGCTGATGCAAATCCAACTGAGGCTGAGAGGGCGATGGCTGCTGCTGCAGCTGTTGCTGGGGATGCTGGAAGTGATGGGGCTGTTGCGGTTGATAGTGTTGCTGTTGATGGGGGGCGTGTACTTGATTTTGGGTGGATCTTTGGAACTGCTGATTGTTGTTATTGGGGTTTATAAAGTGATTTTGTCCATTGACGGAGCCGGTGGGCGGGAAACGTTGATGGGTACGCTGTTGCTGCGTCAGCGGTACCTCAACACTGGGCGATTGCTGCAGGAAGAGACCCTGGCTTTGACGCGGCTGCGTATGATGTTGATGGACGTCACTCAAAATGTGCTGTTGAACATTCAATTGGCGGCGGAATTGATTGTTGAAAGGAGGCTGCAATGGAATGGGAAAAGAAAAATGATTAAGTCGTCATATATAATGGGGGTAGACAATCAATGTCAGTGTAAAGTACAGGAGTTTTGGATTAGGTAAACCCAAAGCCACTTTAATTCAATTAAAGATAAATACAATTAAGTGTTCCAGCTACAATTTTGACCATCTATCATTTGGTTTGATGTGGTGATGGTCAATAGACTCACTAGAGCCACTAACCATTTGAGCTAATGATGCAACCTGGCCGTAGACTGAGGACCATCAAGTGACAATATTTGCTAATCATTGGCGAGCAAAGCAGGTCTAAACAAAAACAAACACCAAGCAAATGACATCAACATTACTGGAGGCAACAGACACCGGCGGCCAACATGATTGACATCGATTTTAGCAGGTTTTCGCACTGTGATTGCCACTCCATTAAAGTCATTGACAACAACAATAGCAAAAAAAAAACAAGAGCCCAGCGGCAGAGAGCAAACAAACGACCAAACTAATGTGACCACTTAGAAATCGCTCCAACAAAAGTGGGCCATACTTGTGTGGTGGTTTTCGTTTGTTTGCCTAGTCTTGAACGAAAGTAAAAACTCAAATGACTTTTTCTTTTCATACGCGCCGCGGCGCCTCGATGAACCAGTTTGAAGCAAACATTTCACAGAAGCGTTCGTTACGATTCGCTGTAACAGACTTGACGTTCGCTACGCAGCAGCGGCGAGCAGAGTCTTCACTGAGTGTGAGTATCCTTTCCTTACACAGTGTAAGATGTGTTGGGAAATTCGATGACGTCCACGGCGCGACAACGTCGTCGATGCAGCTATTGAAAATGGGTCTTTTGATTGTCAAAGTTGCGTACATTGACCCAGTTTCTTTTGGGTTAGATATGGATGTGGTTGGCCGCTGTGGGACCGTTTGCGCTTTAGGTTTATTGCAATTTTTCTCTTGATTTTTTGTGTGTTTTTCTCTTTCTTTTGTAGGTTAATAAATTCAGGTCGTCCATTTGGTTTGTTTTCTATGTAAGCCACCACCAACCCGACCGCACACAGTGCATTGGAGAAAAAGTGTTAAAATCCATGTCTGTGTCGCGTCTCTGCTGGGAAGCATTGAATTCGGAATTTACAAACAATCGTGTGAGATGTGGTGCGACGCGCCGCGCCGCGCCGTTGAGGTTTCGTGTTTGTTTTGAATTTAAACATGAAATTGGATTGGCGGATAATTAAATTGGCGTATGTGCATGTATCTATACCCGCCATCTATCTAGAAATAGAATATTCAAGACATGTAACATGTTTTGGGGTCTGGGAAAATGCAAAAAGTTGTAAAGACAACTATCCGAATATTTATGAACATTAGCTCAGGTGGTAAAGATCACTAAAAGAGATTCCTTTAATTTCGTTGGTTTTTTTTGGGTAAGGCGATCTCGGTCTTAGATTAGAAGTGTACTTTTTGAAGGGGTGAAATTGTTTTTGTTTTTTTTTTAAATGAGCTGTTTTAGAGTGAAAGTCTATATAAATTGCAAAAAAAATTTGGCGGCGAATAATTGAATGAATCTAAACTGGTGGCCAAAACTTAAGCTATAAGTATATTCTAAATAAACTAAATTGTGCAAGTAACAGGATTTTCCAATTAATAACCCCTGTTGAAGTTTAATAGAAACCAACGAAACGTTGGGAAAATAAATATACGAGGGCGGCTCGGAAACTTCTTAGCCTAACACAAAAAGCGCGGTATAAACAGAAAAAAGTTAAGTGTTTTGGAAACTTCCATCTCTGCTATGAACACACGTTAAGTTTTGTTTCGATCTGGCAACTCCTTCATATAGAAACAGGTGCTCACAAAAGACGCATCCGCGATTTTTTTACAATGCAAAAATTAGAAATGCGTGGTGTCATTAAATATTTACATAAAAAAGGTTTATCGGGACAAGAAATTCATAATGATATGGTGAATGTGTTAGGTGAAGTGCTCCTTCATATGCAACAGTTCAGTGGGTTGCTGAATTTAAACGTGGTCGTACAAGCATTAAAGATGAACCACGTAGTGGACGTCCAAAAACAGCAACAACAACAGAAATTGTAGGCAAAGTGCATGATATGGTATTAAATGATCGACGAATAAAAGTGCGTGAAATAGCTAATATCATGGGCATCTCAAATGATCGAGTCCACTTAAACTTGCATGAAGAACTAAAGATGAAAAAGCTTTCTGCAAGATGGGTGCCGCACTTGTTTACAGTCGACCAAAACGCATAAGAATGAACATTTCTCAAGCTTGTTTGGATCGTTTTCAGCGAAATAAAATGGATTTTAAACGTCGTTTCATAATTGTTGATGAGACATGGATCCACCACTAGAGACAATAGAACAATCCAAACAATGGACTGAAGTTGGAGGAAGTGCCCCAAAGAAGGCAAAAACAATTCAATCGGCTGGTAAGGTTATGGCAACGGTTTTTTGGGACTTCAAAGGTATTTTATTGATTGACTATCTGCAAAAGGGTAAAACAATAAATTCAGAGTACTATTGCAACCTTTTAGATCAATTAAATGTACAAATTCGAGAAAAACGTACAACACAAAAAAAATATTTTTTCATCAAGACAACGCACCAGCGCACAAGAGTGTTTTAACAATGGCTAAAATCAACAAATTAAAGTACGAGTTGCTTGACCACCCACCTTATTCTCCTGATTTAGCTCCCAGTGACTTTTACCTGTTCCCAAATCTAAAAAAAATCCTTGCTGGCAAGCGTTTTACCTCAAATGAAGATGCAATTACAGCTGTAAACCACTATTTTGAAGACCTTGAGGAAAACTATTTTAATAAAGGGATATAATTGCTAGATAAGCGTTGGACTAAGTGTATTGAAGTTTCAGGAGATTATATTGAAAAATAAAAATATGTTTGAAAAACTAACTATTCTCTTTCATTGATAGGCTAAGAACTTTCCGAACCGCCCTCGTATGAAATTGGAAAATTTTAAATTTAATTTTTGGGCTATAGTAAAAATCTTGCTTTTCTGGAACTCATTTAGAGATTATTAGAAAATTTGGCCATTTTGTAAAAAAAAATTTATTTTTAAACTTTTGTTTAAAAAATTTTTTATAAGTTTTTTATAAATTTGTGAATTGAATATATTTTGGTTTGTCGTTCCGCTTGCAGTCCTTAAGAAATACAATTGTTCTTATTATTAACTTATAATATCTCATCATATGACCCAGTTTTAGAGAAGATTAGAACCAACGTCCAAACCAACACCGTAGTATTTCTAGAAAGTAATTGAGGTGTCCCTTTATGATATCTTCATTGCAAATGCACCATTCTGCCCACTTTTAGTATATTTGTTATATCTTGAAACCTATTTATACCATCTCTCTCAAAATCAAAACGGAAGAACCGGTTTTTAAGGTTATCTTGCTGCCAATTGGATTCCGAGTTAAGCCCCTTCTGGTCTCCTAGTGAATTAAATAAAATCGCTTAAATTGCGAAATTTATAATAATTTATTTATATACTGCATATTTAAGCGCTTTAAACGCGGTTTTAATGCATATATGAACTATCCCTAGTAATCGAGATTAAAAATGTTAGCCTAAAATCAGATTAAAAATTAAAATAGGTTCTTAGACAAAAAAACAACATTTTCATCGAACAAGGGTCATATGGAACAATGCCCCCAAGGGTGAAATTGATCGACGTTTAGATTCAATGCCTCCTAGGTCTGCTGCTAGTATTAACTGCTTAAAGTTTTTGGTCGTAAATAAAAAAGTTGTTTTAGTCCAGACCACGCAAAATTTTTAACAAAAAAAATATTTTTTAAATAAGTTTTTTTTCTTTTGTTTTATTTATAGACAAATAAAATACAAAGTTTTTCTTGACGAAACTTACGTGATATTTTTTTTTGCTAAATCTTTATTAAATTAATTTATCAGTCTTATATAAAATGTATTATTATACGAGGGTTGCTATATATATTTCTAGCCTAGGCAAAACTAAGTGTTGCCTGGCGCCATCTGACATTTCCATTGGAAAGTTTGTCATTTTTTAAACGTACTTGAAAAAAACAATTTGGCAAAAAATGGAATAAACTCGAGAACATTTTCTTGCGATCATTTTTCACAACTTTCGACGTGAATTATCACGACAAGAGTGCATCGATGAACTTAAATCTTTGTATGGCGGTGAAGCACCGTCCTAGAGCACTGCGAAAAACTGGTTTCATGAATTCAATCGTGGCCGACGTTCGCTCAAAGACGAAGGTCGTGAAAGTCGTTCAAAAACGGCCGTTGTGCTAGAGAACATTGCTGCCGTGCGTGAACTGATTATGCAAGATCATCATGTAACATTCCGTAAGATAGAGGTATCCTTGGGCATTTCTTCCACCTGCATACATTCGATATAGCATGGCACCTGGCAGTAAAACATTTTTGTTCTCGTTGGATCCAGCACAATTGGACAATCGCTCAAAAAAAATGCCGACACGTGCAAAGAAATTTTGAAAAAAATACGATCTCGGGGGTTCAAAAGACGTATATAAGGTCGTCACAGGTGACGAATCATGGATCTATGCGTATGAACCCGAAACAAAACAACAATCGACCGTGTGGGTCTTCTTAGACGAGCCAAATCCAACGAAAGTTGTTCGTGTAAGAAGCACTTCGAAGCAAATGGTCGCCTGTTTCTTCGGCAAAACTGGTCATGTGGCGACTGTTCCCCTTGAGCAACGTAGGACGGCCAATTCTGAGTGGTACACCACAATATGTTTGC
Source organism: Hydrotaea diabolus (assembly GCA_963513945.1). Classification (NCBI taxonomy): domain Eukaryota; kingdom Metazoa; phylum Arthropoda; class Insecta; order Diptera; family Muscidae; genus Hydrotaea; species Hydrotaea diabolus. Next base: position 57,224,858 of record OY740717.1, on the reverse strand, counting down.
CTGAAGTCTTCGGAAAAATTCGAAAAACGAACAGGAGAAGACGAATCGTTGTGCACCATGACAATGCGAGCTCTCACACATCGGCTCAAACCAGCGCCTTTTTGATCGGCCAAAACGTCAAGTTGGTGGGTCATCCGCCGTACAGCCCACTTTTCACTCCCTTTTCATTCCATCAAGAAAAAAGTGCGTTGTCAACGATTTTCGTCGCCAGAAGATGCTGTTGAAGCGTTCAAAAACCATGCTTTGGAGGTGTCTCAACCGGAGTGGAAAAAGTGCTTCGACAATTGGTTTGAGCGCATGCAAAAGTGTATCAATCATGCTGGAGAATACTTTGAAAAACTATAAAACCATTTTTGATGATAAATATTCGCAATTTCAATATAAAGCCAGAAATATATTTAATGACATAGCAATGTTATATTAGTTGCTTTATTTTTAGGCTCCAGTATAAGTCCGAGCTTGCAAATAAAAAAAAAACGTTTTTTGTTAAAGGTACTTTTATAATAAGCTATGCTTTGCACTGGTTGGCCATTTCAAACATTCTAGATAATATCTTAAAGGTGTTCAACCTTTAAGCTATTATTAGTCAGACAGAACTAGATGGATATGGCATTCTTTTTAACTACTTTTTCCCAGAAGAATTTTGCTGTATAAAAGTAGTAAGCAGTCAACAACTGCTGTAAGCTGTTTAATTTCTTAGACAAAAGCCAAAGACGAAATTATTTTTATTTTTATATAAAATAAAAACAAACAATTTATTTTCGCTTCTAATTTGTAATACATTTTTTCATGCATTTTTTCTTGATGTGCGGGAATAAAAACAAGTCATTGGGTGCCAAGTCAGGGCTGTACGGCGGATGATCCATCAATTTGACGTTTTGGCCGGTCAAAAAGGCGCTGGTTTGAGCCGATGTATGAGAGCTCGCATTGTCTTGGTGCACAATGATTCGTCTTCTCTTGTTCGTTTTTCAAATTTCTCCGAATACATCAGGCATACATATTGTGGCGTACCACTCAGAATTGACCGTCCTACGTTATTCAAGCGGAACAGTCGCCACATGACCAGTTTTGCCGACGAAACAGGCGAACATTTGCTTCGAAGTGCTTCTTCCACGAACAACTTTCGTTGGATTTCGTAGACCCACTCGGTCGTTTTGTTTCGGGCTCTTACTCATAGATGCATGATTCGTCACCTGTGACGATCTAATAAACGTCTTTTAAAGCTCCGCGATCGTATTTTTTCAAAATAAATTTCTACCAATCGACACGAGCCTTTTTTTGAGCGATTGTCAAATTGTGCGGGATCCAACGAGAACAAACCTTGTTTACGGCCAGGAGTTCATGCAATATCGAATGTATGCTGCTGGAAGAAATGCCCAAGGATGCCTCTATCTCACGTTAAGTCACATGACGATCTTGCATTATCAGTTCACGCACGGCATCAATGTTCTCTGGCACAACGGCCGTTTTTGGACGACCTTCGTGTTTGAGCGAGCGTCGTCCACGATTGAATTCATTAAACCAGTTTTTCACTGTGTTTTAGGATGGTGCTTCATCGCCATACAAAGATTTGAGTTCATCGATGCACTCTTTTCGTGATAATCCACGTCGAAAGTTGTGAAAAATGATCGCACGAAAATGTTCACGAGTTAATTCTATTTTTTTGCCAAATTGATTTTTTCAAGTCACTGTAAACAACACAACTGATGGTCGTACGTCAAAGCGTTCTGAGTACGTTTATGCTAAAAAATGTCAAACTTTCGAATGGATGATGATGTCAGATGGCGCCAGACAACACTTAGTGTTCCGTTTACGTTAAAATAGCATTTTTTAGAATTTAGTCTTTAAATGATATTGTAAGAAAATTGCGGAGTCACAACTAACATATGGTCGAACTGATGGAATACTTTGAAATGAAAACCAATTTTTCGGTTTTTTTTTTAAAAAAAAAATGTAGTTGCTGTCAACAAACATTGTTGCTACTAACTGCAACGGATGGTTGCGACAACTAATAATCAGGATATTTAATGGGTATAATCGATTAATAAGTTGCATGTGGCATAAAATAGGTATTTTGTAGTATACTAAAACAAGTATCTACTTAACGTTGGAAACTTTATTGAAAAGGTTTTTTGTTCAACCGAATGTTTGTACTTCGTACTGGATGAAAGCGATTTTTTCTCGATGTTAAGGTTTGAAATGCTATGCGACCTATGTTGAATTGAAAGCAAAGTGGGCAAATTCTTTAAGTATCAATGTAATTTAAGGATTGTCCATCATTGTATCGTAAAATAGCATTATGATAGAATTTGTTTGACTGCCGTTTAAATGTAGTAAGCGAATTCTAAGAACTCATTTTGTTCACTTCCATTAATTGATATTATAACTTTACCGGACCCTTTTTTCCTATCATAAATATTATTAATACCTTATTTTGTATGTACATTTCTGTAAGTCTGAAGAAACTGTTTTAAATTTATCCATGTTTGGCTTTCAAAAAACAAGATTCTCTGACCAACTCTTACCGAAGAAATCGTATTTTCTGCATCTTTTAACCTGAATAGCCGAAACCTAGTTTCTGTTTCAAACCCAAAACACAGCTAAGCGTGCTCAAAAGAAAACTTGATTTCTTTCAAAAGAAGCTGTTAGATTTTCTTTTGTTTGGAAAAAATTTCGAAAAAAATGAGACAGTGACATTTCGAGTATCTTGACCTGAAAATGTCGGCAAAAAAAGAGAAGAAAAATGTGGCTAGCCAGCCACAAAACAAACTGTAGCCTCAAAACAAACTGTAGATCTCTGCTGATGGCTGGCTGGCTGACCCGACAATCACTGGCGTTGAGATGGAGCAGATAAGACTGGAGCAAGACAAAACACTTCTTATTACCATGATAATCATAAAAATAATAATAAAATACCAGTTAGATAACTTGAAAACACTCAAAACTTTGGCTAAGCAGACTTCTTTCTTTTTTTGTGTGTTTGGTGAGTTTCTTTGAATACCAGACGTTTTAAAGATTTCTTTGGTTTTTTTTCTAGGCGGCTTGCCGTTGCCGCTGATGAAGATATTACAAAAGACTTAAAAATCGTTTCGGTGGCACACTTTGCCTGAAGACAAAATGTAAACCATTTGTCTAACTACGCCTGTACTTCCCTCCACTTTCTTGGCTTGCTGAAACTAGCGCACACTCATACTTATTGAAGATCTTGTGAGAATTTCCATATAAAAACTGAGGGAAAAAAACCAAAACTCCCAGCTGTGGCATTGTTTGCCGTTGAAAAATTCACAGTTTTTAACATAAATTAAAGTAGCAGATAATGCAATTACACTTAATATCTTAAATAAACTATTTTCATATGGTAATTTTTCCTTACAGTTTCCTCTATACTTACGGGGGGCATAGGAAAAGAGACATGAATCTGTTACAAGTCTTTAATTCAAGACACTGGATGTGGTGTATCGTTTTCTTGCCACACATAAAAATTGAAACATGTTTTGAGTCCATATTAAATGAAGTTGCAAAAAGAAGCAGCAACTTGGTTTACACACTCGTCCACTTACGGGCAGAATAGATACGACAGTGTGTGTGCGGTTTTTTACCATCTTGCCAAACGGCCGAAAAGTGAAAGGAATTCTAAGCCCAAAAAAATATGACACCAATAAAAAGACTTTAATTATGAGCATGAAAAAACGCATAAAATTCGTACATATGTTGGAATTCTATTGACCCGATGTTACATGGAGTGTCATTACTGTGTTGCGAAGGAAAAACAACGGCCGAAACTACTTCTCAAACAGTCGTTAAGAAGTAATTGGAATAAAGGAGGCTGGTGTATTAGTGTGGTTATAAGTCAGCGGAGCCGAGAAGTTTTCCCAAAATACATTCTAGAACGATACATTTTCAATCTCTAAAAAAATTGATTTCGAAAAAGCCTTCTTTGTTTATGAAAAGAGATCATTCTCTATTTTTAATGGTTTCTTCTCAGGTAGGCTGCTCCAGTACGCCTTTACCTTGTGAAGACATATTCTTCTAAGGTCTTCTAAAGAAAGACTTTTGCGTATATAACGCGTGATCCATTTCGAGCTTCCCTACTTTTTTAAAGAAAAAAACACAGAAACTTAAAATTGGGGAATGTTTGTTATCATTTGAAAGAACATTCTTTGGCGTTTTTACGTCTCAGATGGTCCATCCGTTGAGTCAAATTTTCGATGACTCGTTCGAGCATTTCGACTGGTAGCTGGCGAATAGCACGCGTGATGTTTTGCTTCAAGGCCTGAATCGAAGCGGGCTTATCCGCACAAACTTCAGACTTTACATATCCCCACAGGAAAAAGTCTAACGGTGTGATATTACCCGATCTTGGTTGCCAATCGACCGGCCCAAAACGTGAAATGATCTGCCCACCGAATTGTTCTCTCAATAAATCCATTGATTGATGCGATGTGTGGGAAGTGGCGCCGTCTTGCGGAAACCAAATGTCTGAGCTTCAATTTCAGGCATCAAATAGTCGATTATCATGGCACGATAACGGTCGCCATTGACGGTAACGTTCTCATCGGCATCATTTCTGAAGAAATATGGACCGATGATTCCACCGGTCCACAAAACACATTAAACCGTTGTTTTTTTTTCTGGATGAAGTGGCAGCTCTTGAACCTCTGCTGGTTGCTCTTCGTCCCAAATGCGCCAATTTTGCTTGTTTACATATCCATTGAGCCACACGCAGAGAAAAAACATGGTTACTACATGGTCACAACAATAATAATATGTTATCCGCAATAAAAGTATGTTCGTCACAACCATAGCATTGTTAACTGAATTTAGTTTTGACAATAGTATAATTGCTGCAATATTAATATTGTTAAAATGTAACAATAGTTACAATGTAACAAATTTAAAAATGAAAATATGGTTATAGCAACATTATAAATATGGTTGGTGCGACAAAAGTATTGTGTTTTGCGTTAAGTATTGTGTTATGTTAACAATAATATGATTACGGCAATCATACTGTATGATTGTAAGTTTTCTTCATTTAAATATGCTTTTAGGAACAAATGTTATTGGTACAGATCTTATGCTATAATAGTGTTTTTTTTTATCGATATTAACATTTTTTAAACGAGCTGCTTTGGCTTTGTTTAACTGAAATATTTTTAATAAAAACGCTTACGTGTATTTAAACTTATTTTTTCTACTGCGAAATAAATCACTCCCTATTATTTTGAATTTAATTTTTATTTTTGAATAATTTTCATAATTAAAATCTATTGTCGACAACTTTAACAAGTTCTAATAAATTATATTGGGGATCATAGTATAGTTGTGTGTGACCATACTATGGTTGTAGGGATCATAACATGGTTGCGTGTGAATCATACTGTGGTTGCGAGGATCACACTATGGTTGTATGTGAAACATACTATGCTTGTTAGGATCATACTATGGTTGTGGAGATCATAGTATGGTTGAGTGTGAATCATACTATGATTGTGGGATCATAGTATGGTTATGTGTGAATAATACTATTGTTGTGAGGATCATAGTATGGTTGCATTTGAATCATACTATTGTTGTAAGGATCATAATATTGTTGTACCACAACCATATACCCAACAATAGTATTATCCTCTTCGAATATTGTCAGCACAACCATACTTTTTGTCTGCGTGCAGAAATGAGCCTCATCGCTGAACAAAATTTGGCTCGAAAACGTCGGATCTTCTTGGAACTTTTAAAGAGCCCTTAGAGCGAAGCGATGTCGCTTGGGAACGTCGGGCGTCAAGCTGTATTTTGCACGCTTTCAATTTAAGTTCTCGACGTAAAATGTGCCAAGGCGCTCCATATGTCAGTCCGAATTGCTGCGAACGGCGCCCAATCGACTCTCCACGGTCTTGGTGTACAATCTCAGCGACTGCCGCTGCATTTTCTTTACTGCGTGCTGGACGTAGTCTAGTCGGTCTAATATTATCCAATAATGAATGCTGGGTCTCAAGATGGGTGATGGTGTTGCGAATAGTACGCTCAGTAGGCCGCTTATGTGGACCATAAGTTGAACGAAGTGCACGAAACACATTCCTCAAAGAACGTGAATTTTCGTAATAAAGTTGAGCAATTTGTAAACGTTGTTCAGGCGTAAGTCTTTCCATGATGAAATGCCAAACAATACTAAACGAAGATAACATGACAGCATGACACGACTGATATGTCAAAAAAGCCTATTGAAAAAGTATCTCTACTTGGATCACCCATTACAAAAGGCAATAGACGCCACTTCGTCATTCGAATTCTTCTAGGCACTCTAAAAATAAGTCTTCCAAAGGCCTTCTTTGCCCATGAAAACTGCCACGCCCTCATTTTCATGTCGCATCTTAAAAAAAGCCTAATCTGTAAAACACCCATTAATTTATATCTTGTAAAAAAAATATCCAAAATATTTGTTTGAGTTTAATTTTTTTCCGCCTACATTCGTATATCACATGGCCTGCAGGTAACCCATACTTTAGCATGTTTAGGTAAGAAGGACTTGTATCAGTTTCAAAACATAAAAAGTGTACCACTCGGTAACCCATAAAGGGTACATCTAAGTGTAGTTAAGTTTTCAAGGGCCGATGATGATTTTTATTAAAACACTAATTACACTAGTCAACAGTCAAAATGTACTCGGGATGCGATAATTTTTTCTGTGTAGATAACCTTGACATGAGCTCGAAAAACGCAATAAAAATTTTTTTTTTCGTTTGGTTTTTGTTTTATTTTTTTTTTTAAATTTTAAAAATTTTTTTTTGGTTAATTTGTTTCGTCCGGCATAACTCGGGAACCACTAGCCCGATTTAATTGAATTAAATTTAAAAAAATTTAATATTACAATTCCCTTAATCTGTTCATATATTGTTTTCCTATACAAGCAACAGTTTCCAATTTAAAAATGAATATATAAAGGAAAAAACTTATTTTTTGCCTAAAGATTTAATTTTTTTTTTTAAAAAATCCATAAAAAATCCAAATTGAAAATAATGTCAAATCTTATTACTTTTACGTAAAGTCACATAACCTATGAGCAAAATGAGACAAAGATCATGAAAATCGATGCACGCGTTTCGCTATGAATTTCAAAAATTTGCTAAAGTCATATATTTTTGTCACCCAACAAATTTTAATTTTTTTTGTAATAAAAAAGAAAAAACCTTACCATAGACAAAGTCGTGCATATGTCGAGCAAATTTTTGAAATTCATACCTTTACTCAATTGCGAATAAAAGCGAAACGCGTGCATTTTGGATTTGGATTTTTTATGGATTTTTTAAAAAAAAAAAATTTAAATCTTTAGGCAAAAAATAAGTTTTTTCCTTTATATATTCATTTTTAACTTGGAAACTGTTGCTTGTATAGGAAAACAATATATGAACAGATTAAGGGAATTGTAATTTTAAATTTTTTAAAATTTAATTCAATAAAATCGGGCTAGTGGCTCCCGAGTTATGCCGGACGAAACAAATTAACCAAAAAAAAATTTTTAAAATTTAAAAAAAAAAAATAAAACAAAAACCAAACGAAAAAAAAATTTTTTATTGCGTTTTTCGAGCTCATGTCAAGGTTATCTACACAGAAAAAATTATCGCATCCGGAGTACATGAAATTTTTTTCATTTTGTTGAGTAGTGTTATTTAGGAAATTATTGCCATTTATATTTATTATGATTCAATTATGCATGAAACAATATATCGGCCAAATGGCCGGCGCGACCTCGGCGGCACACCTCCATCCGATGGTCTACAACTTCGATGACGATGAGGCCGTTAATATGCCGAATTATCTCATCATTTAGCTCTTGAATTGTTGCTGGCTTATCGACGTACACCTTTTCTTTTAAATAACCCCAAAGAATGAAGTCCAACGGTGTCAAATCACATGATCTTGGCGGCCCATTAACATCGCCACGATGTGAGATAACACGGCCATGGAATTTGTCGCGCAAAAGAGTCATTGTTTCGTTAGCTGTGTGGCAAGTGGCACCGTCCTGTTGAAATTACATATCGTCCACATCCATATCTTCCAATTCGGGCCATAAAAAGTTCGTTACCATCTCGCGATAGCGAACACTATTCACAGTAACCGCCTGACCGGCCGCATTTTGGAATAAATACGGCCCACTGATGCCGCCAGCCCATAAACCGCACCAAACAGTCACTCTTTGTGGGTGCATTGTTTTTTCGACAATCACTCTTGGATTATCATACGCCCAAATGCAGCAATTCTGCTTATTGACGAATCCACTGAGGTGAAAATGTGCCTCATCACTCAAGATGATTTTCTTCGAAAATTGATCATAATAAGCCTGAATAACTTTAACGCGTTGCTCGCTCGTATATCTTTCCTTGGTTCAAATGGACTTAGTCTGAAATTGAGAAATATCAAGTGAAATGCAGACCAAAACTTGACGTTTAGGTGTGGTTCACATTCAACATCGGCCCTTAAAAATTAACCACCCTTTATTACCTTATTTATGTAAATATAATCAAACTACTTTTATGAAAACAGTAGGTGCTTAGTTTATTTTGACGGCCACAGTAATTTATGTTTAAAATATGTCTAATAAATCCATATGTGACAGCGCATAGAGAAAGGGACCTAAGGGTAAAAAAAAAATCAATTTTCCCTTTTTGTTTTTGATGTGGGCTACATCTGAGCATCGAATGAGACCGATCCCATGCCCCAAAAGCGTTCCCTCCCAGATATATGCGCGTTTTATGAAAGTGATGGTACACCAAAGATACACGTATTTACATCTTTAAAATGGCTCTACTGAACAAAACTGGTTTTTACCCTTAGGTCCCTTTCTTTTTTGCGCGTCACATATATCTTTACTGCGTTTTTTTCTCCCAAAAACACCGACCAAAAATCCCCTAAATCGGAAATTTAAAATTCGACCAAGTTCTTTAATTAAAAAACAATAGAACTCTATACTTTGTATTAGTTTCCAATGCCCATTTAAACAATCTCATTTAAAAAACTTTCTTTTTCCTAAGAACATTTAAAGATTTCAAATTCCAGTCCATTTAGCTCTTTTGAACTGAGTTGAAGAAAATTGACTTTAAAATTTAAAATAATTCACCTTAAACCCTGCTGTGTATCGAAGCACTAAATTTCCTTATATTATTTGCCAAGACTAAACTCATCATACAACCCTCGCCTTTGCCTCAACCTCTGTTGCACAAGCGGCAGTAAATTGAAGCCAACAAAAAGAGACGTATCCTCTAGCTGGGCCACAAACAGACAAATAAAAACTCCAAACAACCCGCAAAGATCTCTTAACTATTCTATCGCATAAATCAGCAAATGAAGAAAAAAACACGATAAAATACAGACGTGGACACCGCTGCTCAACAAAAAAGCAACCCCGATTGATAGACAGTCTGATTCTGAAATGTAAGACAAACAACCTTGACTATTGGCCAAATTAACGGAAAAACGTCGAACAAAAAACGACAGCCGAAACACACACATAAGAACTGGAAGCGGTGAACCAAAATACAAATAACAATTACCGGCAAAATGTATTGAATGCCTTTAGAAGCCATCAATAAATCTGGGGAAGTTGCCGGCACTGAGCCATCAACACCAGCAGCAAAGTGAACGCCAACCAAAACATCATCACCACCGAGTGTCGTGCATCTTCATTGATATGCACGAAAACTCCACAGGGTGATCAGCAGCAGCACCATCAAAAACACTAAACAGGAAATTTAGCCTGGCAGAAATGCTGCTGACTGTCCACCGCCAGCAATACCAGCACCACCCCACTTTGTTGAAGTCTACGCCACTACAAAGGCCATTATCTTATGATGGCTCATCTGAACCACACAACTCCAAACAACAGACTGCTGAATGCACAATTGCATAATATTCATCTGTATGTAAGTCTGTCCTTCCGTCTGTCTGTCCATCCATTCATATATACATCTGTTATATGCTGATTCCGAGTGCCTCGAACATCGAAGCTCATCTAACGTCATTAAAATTCACCAAAAACAACAGCACCACTACACAACACCAGCATTGGCCGCTGGGGCTTCGGCATGAGCAACCTGCATCGGTGGCCAACTGAATGAAGTAGCATTGCCAACAAGTATCTCAATGCTGCACCTTACACGGTTACAAAAATGCCTCTGGCACAGCCGTTCTGGTCGGGCCACCAGCATTTGGTTTTTCTTCATTTTCCGAATCTATAACAAGTGCTTTGTGTTTATGCTTCTTCATCATTACAATCATCAGCAGCAGCTTCAGGGGCCAACTGTCCAACTGGGCATTCATGAATGTTGACCAAATTCGAAAAAGAGGGTCACTTAAAGTTGCAGATACATTTGAACACAAACATCAAATATGTAGGCATTGCGTAAATTTTTACATAGCTGTGCCAGGCATTTTTTCGTCGCGGCATTGACTGCCATGAAAATCCCCCCCCCCCCCCCAAAAAAAAATCACTTTAATCATTTAATCAAAATTAATTAAAAAATCATTAAATCTTCGCGTCTTTGGCTCAATTGAAGTTGGATTTCTTGCACTGCAAGCTGAGGTTATGCTGAGATTGATTGTTGCAGATTAGAAAGTTTGCACGCTTTTGGTTTACCCATTTTATTTTCAATTGGCGGCGCGGTGCGACGGGCTACTTGGCCGATATTGGGCGTAGCGCGCCAAATTTTAGTTGTTTTGCTCTCCTCAATGGTTCATTGCGGTTGTTGGAGCTTAATCAAACCTCAAATTAAATTGAATCCATCCATTCAATTCGATTCGTAACGGCTAGTTAAATAAAACACCCTGTCTTACGTAATGCGCGCTAAATACAAGCGGCGTTAGACAACGAAGCGGTGCACTCTAATTGGTTGCAAAAGGAAATGTAATTCGGGCTGTAAAAGATCAAAAGTTTAAACCAAAGATTTGTTAAAACAGATATGATGACATGATTTCGTTAGATAGCAAAAAGTTCAAATTATTTATTGCACTCAATAAGTGGTCTAAGTGGCAAATTTACTTGGAGTGCGATTGAACTTAGAATACATTAGCCGTGTTTCTTTGAGATTATTAGCTTTGTTGCCTAATCAGTTTGCTATATGTGACAGCGCATAGAGAAGGGGACCTAAGGGTAAAAAAAATAATTTTTATTTTTTTGATGTGGACAACATCTGATCATTGAATGAGACCGATCCCATGCCACAAAAGTGTTCCCTCCCAGAGATATGCGCGTTTTATGAATGTAAAGTCGACGATTCTAAGCGCAAATAGAAAGGGACCTAATCTTTAAAATGGCTCTCCTGAACAAAACTGGGTTTTAACCTGAGGTCCATTCTATTTTGCGCGTCACATATGGTAATCTGGCAACGTTGAAGTTATATGGCAACATTGTTTCTCTTTGTATACACCAAAAAGAGTTGAACAACAAGAGGGTTCATCGCCAAATTCTTCAAAAGAAGACAATAAAATATTACAATTTGTAATAAACTAATTATTAAAGGGTGTTTTTTATTGGCATCAGTTGGCATCACTTTTTTAACTGGCGGCCATTTTGTCAGCTGTCAAGTGATTAATATTTAGTTTGGTTTGCCATTTCATCATGAACAGGTTGACAAAAGAACAACGCTTGCAAAATGGGCCGAAAATGAGGTTCATCTCGATGCTGATTTTCATCACAAAATTTTGTTCAGTGATGAGGCTCATTTTTGGTTGAATGGCTACGTCAACAAGCAAAATTGCCGCATTTGGAGTGAAGAGAATCCACATGAGACCCTTGAGACGCCATTACATCCACAAAAACTGACTGTTTGGTGTGCTCTATGGGCTGGTGGAGTCATTGGGCCATACTTCTTCCGAAATAATGCTGGAGAGTCAGTTACCGTTAATGGAGACCATTATAGAGCCATGATAACCGACTATTTTGTTCCCGAATTTGATGGCATGAATGTGGATGAGTTGTGGTTCCAACAAGACGGCGCTACATGCCACACAGCGCACGTCACAATCGAATTATTGAAGGAAACATTCGATGAGCGCATAATTTCGCGAAATGGACCTGTCAATTGGCCACCAAGATCGTGTGATTTGACACCATTGGATTATTTTCTTTGGGGATATGTGATGTCGCTCGTCTACGTCAACAAACCAGAAACGTTAGGGGACTTGGAAGCCAACATTCTTGGCGTTATTGCCAACATACGGCCCCATATGCTCGAAAAAGTGGTTGAAAATTGGACCTGTAGAATTGGCTTTATTCGAGCCAGCCGCGACGGCCACATGCCCGAAATCATATTTAAACATTAATGGCATAAAATTATCCTTCCAATAAAGCCAAATTGATGGACATTAAAACAATTTTCTTGTATTTTATTTCAATTCGAAGTTCTATACCTCAATAAAAAACACCCTTTACAAGAGCATATTAATAATTCCGTCCGACTTATCGAATAAAACACAGTTTTTTTTTTGCAAAAAAAAAATATTTTTCAACATAATCTGCTTTTAGCTCAAAACTCTTAGTCCAACGTTTCTCCAATTTTTGTATCCCTTCCAAAAAATAGGATTTTTCGAGGTCCATAAAATAGACATTTGTTTGATCACTTACTTCATCGTTGGAGCTGAATCTCTTTTCACCGAGCCATTTCTTTAGGTTCGAAAATAGGAAATGGTCACTGGGGACTAAATTCGCAGAATATGGCGGATGAGGTAGCAATTCATAAACCAATTCATGCAATTTTGCCAATCAGACTGCACACGTGTGCACCCTTGCATTATCTTGATGGAAAATAACATTTTTCTTGGTTATACGGGGGTCGTTTGTTTTTAAATTCTCGTTAAATCGGTCCAATAAGTTGGCAATCATAGGTCGAAAACCTTAGTTGTTAGTACCTCATAAAACTAAATTTAATCTCATAATTCATTATGATCATGAATCTTGTAAGTAAATAGACAAAAATAAATATTCGCCGTTTATTGTTTTTCCCTTTTGAAGGTAATCGATGTGGATTACCCCGCATGCATCCCAAATAAAACTGTTGGCCAATAATGCCACCTGGGTCCTCTTTGGAGCCGGTTCATCCAGAGAAACCCATTGTTTAGACTTTTACTTAGTGTCTGCAGTGTAAATGGATTAATGTTTCATCCACAGTAAAAATACGCCGCAAAAACCCATACGAATTGCGGTTAAACAACTCTAAGGAATCGTTTTTATTCAATTGAGAGCAAACGCGGCATCTATCTTGCAGACAGTTTCTTAAACCCAACAGATCATGTAAAATCGAAACCACACTGCCATATGACATGCGTATGGAATCAACAATCTCACGCACTTTTACTCTAGGATCGGCCAACACCATATCTTGTTTTTTCCGACATTTTTAGGTATATTGACCTCAATTGGCCTTGTAGAATGTTCAGTGTCATTTGTACCTGTGCGACCATAACGAAAGTCAGTAAACCACTTTTTTACCATTGACATCGATGAAGCAGAGCCCCCATAGTATTTATCAAGCTTTTCCTTGGTTTGATTGATGGTTTTTTCCGCAAAAAATAATGTTTAATGAGCACTCGAAATTCACTTTTTCCATTTTTAACAAAATCCACGAGGTTGTATGTTTTGAACAACTGTCAAAAACAAACAAAATGATAAAACTCTCTCAAAAATTGACACAAGTCTATTAACAGATGGTACTTGCTGGGAGCAGTGTTGCATTTCATATAACTACGAGGAAAGTTGGAAAAATCACTGAATTATTGATATGTCCTCGTATATACTTATAAGTATTTTTCCTGCATGTTGCATTGAATCCGCATTTTGGTGTTCGTTTGTCAAAATGTTGCATTCAGTGCGTGCAACATTTTCTGCACTCGGCCGCCAATTTAAAGCCAAAAGTCGGTTTCTTGAAGCTGCCGTTAACAACGGCGTAGCCGTATTTTATAAGTATAAAAAGAGTATTAAATATGAAATATTTCATCTCTGTGCTGAATTTAATGACTTGTTACTGGCGTAATTCGGTAATTTCATTAGCAAAACGCAAAATTTAGCCTTAAACATTTTTTTTTGATTTATTTTACTTTTTATTTAATTGCTCGTGGTTGGGAAAATTTTCTTTTTTTGGATTAAAATACAATGAGCCAATTTTCAGCCGCCCCCGTTGGACAAACTTTACGAAAATATTAAGCCGCCGCCCATATATAGCACTCGCTCCGCTGCCGCCGATAATTTCCTATCGGCTTTAAACTCTGTATAGATTTTTCCATTATAAAGCAGCTGATGTCAACATAGTTGTATTTTCCTATTACAGATTTTAACTAAATTAAACGAGTACACTAAAATTGCGGACAAAAAAACCGCCACAGTAGTTTAGGTTAAGACTTACAAAAATTTTAGATTTTATTATACATTCGATGTTGTTAACATTCCGACCACCAACTATAAGTACACTAAAATATTTAGAGCCCTATTTAAGCTCTTCTGGATTTACGACAGCTATCTGTGTTTAGATGAAAAGCAGGAATAAGAACCTTAAGTCACTTACCGGCAGAAAGGGGGGAGCTGCTACAGAAACCTTGTTGACCTTCAAAGCGATCTGTGGCGAACTATGTATGTGGTCGGTGCACCTAAGTGCGACGCTGTGGAAGAAATTTGGAATTTGTGTCCAGAGATTACAGACATAGACTTAGACTAACTCGTATGGTCCCCTAATCGTGATGTCAGTCCCGTCATTTCACCACCTCGGATATGCGACTTTTTTGTGGGTATTATGAAAGACCAATGCTATATGAACAATCCATTCATGGCCTCAAGGCTTGCTGGATAAGAGATTCGTAAAAATAGATCTAGAAACCCTTACCAAAACTGGAAGGACTGGGTGCGCTGCTAGCCTAGGCAAACACATACAAGTGTTTCCAGGAAACCAATATAATTCCGAAAAAAAGTTGTATACCCTTTATCGTAGGATGGAATATATAAAGGGTGGTTAAGGTTTAAGAGCCGATGTTGAATGTTAGCCTCACCTAAACGTCAAGTTTTTTCTGCATTTTATTTGATATTTCTCAATTTCAGACTAACTCAATTTAAACCAAGGAAAGATACACAAGCGAGCAACGCGTTAAAGTTATGAAAATGAAAATCAATTTTTGCAGATGTGCCGTGATGAGGCACATTTTCACCTCAGTGGATTCGTCAATAAGCAGAATTGCCGCATTTGGGCGAATGGTAATCCAAGAGTGATTGCAGAAAAAACAATGCACCCACAAAGAGTGACTGTTTGATGCGGTTTATGGGATGGCGGCATCATCGGGCCGTATTTTTTCCAAAATGAGGCCGGTCAGGCAGTAACTTTTTATGTCACGAATTGGAGGATATGGATGTGGGCGATATGTGGTTTTAACAGGACGGCGCCACTTGCCACACATAGCGGTCAAACGAATTAGCCCAGGATCCTGAAATTTTGGATAATAAGGGTTCGTGCTCGTACGTTGTTTGGGATTGTTAATGTACAAAAGCGACCCAGGGGGGAAGTTTTCCTTTAAAAGACTAAAGGTACCTCGAAAAAAGGAAATTTTTTTGAGTATTTGCTTAAAAATTTAAAGTCACACTCAGTGTTATAACAAAGGCATTTTTTGAAAGTTCAGACTCATGTGACGAGCAGTCATTAGTACAGCAATATTTCACTTGGATATGGATCTTTAATGAAAATTAGCCGTGTTCCTTTGAGCTTACTAGCTGACTTACCTAAATAGTTTGCTATATGGTAGTCTGGCAACATTGAAAACAATTAAGAGTTATATGGCAACATTATTTCTCCTTTGAATACACCAAAAAAAGAGTTAGCCAACAAGAGGGTTCATCGGCTTATTCTTCACAATCAGACGATAAAAAATTAATAATCGTAATAAAATAACCACTGAAATTTAATAAGTCAAGAAATTACTCACAAAAGCGACCCATGGGGGAAGTTTTCCTTTAAAAGGCTAAAGGTACCTCGGAAAAAAGTAAATTTTTTTTGAGTATGTATTTGCTTAAAAATTCAAAGGCACACTCAGTGTTATAACAAAGGCATTTTTTTAAAGTTCAGGCTCATGTGACGAGCAGTCATTAGTACAGCAATATTTCACTTGGATATGGATCTTTTTACAAGATTTGGCTTAGATTGGGGTCATACTATTGGGCCCAAGGGGACCAAAAAAGAACTTTATGGGCAAAAGAAATGACTACCGGTAAATATAGGCATAAGAGAACTTCAAAATTCTTAAAAATCCAAATATGGATTTATTTTCAAGATTTGGTTGAAATTGGAGCTGGAAAGCTGGGGAACCAAAAAACAGATCACCTTTAGACTAACGGACATTTTTTCGCTCACCAAGATCGATACTAGTGTGATCAGTTACCGTGCGAACAATTCTTTAACGCAAAGTAGCCGTGTTCCTTTGAGCTTACTAGCTGAGTTAGCTAAATAGTTTGCTATATGGTAATCTGGCAACATTGAAAAAAATTAAGAGTTACATGGCAACATTGTTTCTTCTTTGAATACACCAAAAAAGAGTTTACCAACAAGAGGGTTCATCGGCTAATTCTTCTAAAGCAGGCGATAAAGAATAAAAAAAATTATAATAAAATAATCACTGAAATTTAATAAGTCAAGTAATTACTCACGTTTGTTTTGTTATAATGTCTTTAAGCTACCAGTGGTAAAAATGGGCATAGAAGAAAGAACTCAAATTAAAGACATTTTCTGAAAAATCCAAATATAGATTTATTTTCAAGATTTAGTTAAAATAAGAGCTGGAACCCTAAGGGACCCAAAAAATGGATCACTTATAGACATGGACTATCATTGGCTTCATGTCACACAGTTACAAACGGACATTTTTTCGCTCAACAAGTTCGGTAGTAGTACGATCAGATACCGTGAAAGGCCTCTATTTTGCGAACAATCCTTTAACGCTTCAGTCCCACATCAAGCAGGCCATTCTTCACCGTTGCCAAGGAAAATTAGAAAATTAGATAGCTATTATTATTATTCTTATTATAATTATTCTTTTTTAATATTTTTCTGAAATCCCAAAAATATTCTCAGATTTGGTTCTCCCCGCACTTTTGTCCGCACCATTTAAAAATGCAACGTACTTTTTGGCGGACACTTTCTTTGCGTAACTGGCTTCATTCTATACGGCAAACGAAAGTTTTTCCTTGCCGGCAATTTCTTATATCCCACACTTAATTATTCATTGAACTAATAAACTCTATCCGCTAAACTAAACAACGCTTAAATATTTCAAAAGTTTTCACATTCTTTGGGAAAGGATGAAACATTTCTTCATATACCCTCCGTCCGTCCATACAAGCGCCATCATCCCATGTAACACTGAATGGAATTCCATAACCACACACGTACGGAGACGTACGTACGTACCGATAGACAGAGAGAGACGGACGGACATACGTATATGTCTGATTATGATAATCACTGGAAATAACCTGTTGCAACGTTTCCCAATCTTTTATTGACATTTTGCATCACACCCGAGCAACAAAAGCCACAGCAGGCGAGACGAGGCCAGACCAGACCACGGGTACAACCAAGGAGGAGACACTCATTCAAAGCATTTTTACCGCAGTTTGTCTTCCCATTAAGCGTCTACCGCCAACTGCAGCTAAAGACGTTACAGATACGCACATACGTACAGATACTAGATACTAACTAACAGATAGAAATACAAACTACATGTAATACTTTTTAACAGCATTACAGCATCATCATCAACGGCGCCAGCAACATCTTCAGCAACAGCATCGCTCGACAACGGCATCATTGTTGCAGTTTAAACCAGCGATGCTGGAAGTTGGAGGAGATGTTTGGTTTTTCTATCGGTGCTTCTGGAAGATGCAAAAAAGATGATGTATCGGTTTATGCTGGTGCCCCACCAGATGAAGACGATGATGCTGCTGCTGACGATGGGGTTACCACATATTTCACATATAACAACGTAGAAATATTGGGCGGTTTGCTTGTGTTTTTTTTCTTGACTGGTGGCTCGTCATTTTGAGAAGAAAGCAAAAGTGTTGGAATCACTTGTCTGTCTGTCTGCCCCGCGTATGTGTTTAACTTCCTTTTGTTTGGCTCGAGATTCGTGCATGAAAGCATGGAAAACAAAGCCTGCTATGCGTATTATGCATGCGTTTTGTAAGAAGACAATTTACACCACAACAAAAATGATACATCATCTGCCTCATCATCATCGGCAACAGCATCATCTTCTTCATTTCTCGTATCATTGTAACGTTAAATGACGCATGTGATATGAAATGACCACCGTAAGACACGGCAGCAGGGCACGCCATAGTAATGCGACTACAACACTTTACAATTCCCCACGAAAATAGCCCAGCCATACATCAAAAGCGATTATCTAACACTTCTTCTTCAGCTCACTCAGTTCAGTTCGGTTTGGATCCGTTCGGTAATAAATGGAATGCAGACAAAACGCGTGTTGCCCTTTTTTCTGGCTGAGTGTGATGATGAGACCGACGCACAACTGACGAGAGACTTCATAAAGTTGTGAGGCTGTAGCTTAGTCTGCAGAAGCCGGGAATGAGTTGGCGTCTGAGGTTTCAAGCTGGCGTTGATGCTGTGGCTGATGTCGTGCATGTTTTGTTTTGTTGTTTAATATAATTGCTTAGCTATAAATCTTGTTAAATTATTACCAAACATAATATGACGGCAAATACGTCTTTTTTTCTTCTTCACACAATCGCAATTTAACCACAGAGTAGGTTTAACCCTCTGAGAGGCGGGAGGACTTCTGGTCTTTTCTTACATAATTTCAAGTCTGACAATAACATAAGACAGACGAGGGGACTACCTTTTGTCGGGATAAGAAGTTGAATTCTTGATAATTATTACAATTCACACAACATAGGCCGTGTTTTATTGACAAATCGTTTTAGTGCACGAAGAAAAAAGTATGGTTGGGGTAATTATATTCGCAGATCATTATAATATTGTTAGGTACAGGGTGGAGCGCAGTACTTGGTAGAATAGAGTGGAGAGTGTGCGTTGCTTATAGTGGCTGACGGGAAGTTTGTATTCGTCTGCCTTTCAGTTGCCATCATTCGTTCGGCACGTGAGCAGAGGTCATTTTGTGTTGAAGCGTATTTTTCAAATGCGCACTCGATCAATGCAGTGCAGCTTGCTTTTCGTTTACGATTCGCTGTTCCCCACGCGGACGTGTTCCTGGACGGGAATCAATTGTAAATTGGATGACTTCATTGAGAACAGCAGGAAATGTGTCTGTCATGTGTACAAGGGGGACCTGAGAAAAGGATTACAACACCATAAAACATCGTGAGAGTTACAGCAGCAGTACTGCAATCCGAGACGCTCTGCTCGAAAGCAATCACTTGCTCTTGGCATTTCCTGGATTTTTTCAGCCGGCTCTTGAAACAATGCAATAAGAGGATACATGGTTCCAACAGGATGGTGCCACTGCGCACACAGCGAGGGTTACCATGAATTGTTTCAGGCAAATGTTTCCTAGACAGCTTATCTCTTTGAGGGTCGATGTGAACTGACCGGCAAGCTCACCAGACTTAGGCCCATGCGTTTTGTTTCTTTGGGGTTATCTGAAGTCGAAGGTGTATATCAACCGTCCCAACACCTTGGAAGACCTAATGAACAATATTGAGGCTGAAATTGGCAGAATACCAGTCGACATGTTTGTTAGAGTTCATGAAAACGTGAGTACAGGTCATTTTGTGTTAAAGCGTATTTTTCAAATGCGCACTCGATCATTGCAGTGCAGCGTGCTTTTCGTTTACTATTCGCTGTTCTCAAACGCGGACGTGTTCCTGGACGGCAAACAACTGTAAATTGGGTAACTTCATTGAGAACTGCAGGAAATGTGTCATGTGTACGAAGGGGACCTGATAGAGGGATAACAACACCACAAAACATCGCTCTGCTCGGAAGCAATCACTTGCCCTTGGCATTTCCTGGTTTTTTTAGCCGGCTTTTGAGGCAATGTAATTAGAGGATGCATGGTTTCAACAGGAACCATAAATTGTTTAAGGCAAATGTTTCCTGGACGGCTTATCTCTTTGAGGGTCGATGTGAGCTGGCCGGCACGCTCACCAGACTTAGCCCCATGTGATTTTTTCTTTTTGGCTTACCTGAAATCGAAGGTGTATATCAACCGTCCCAACACCTTGGAAGACAAAATGAACAATATTGAGGCTGAAATTGGCAGAATACCAGTCGACATGTTTGTTAGAGTTCATGAAAACTTCAGAAAAGGTATGCAGCAGTGTGTGGATAGCGAAGGTCGACATTTGCCAGATACACTATTTAAAACGGAAAATTCCCTTACTATTCAATATAATTAAAATATAAAATAAATTTTTCCAAGGCTAATAAATTTGTTATTTCATTCCCAAATAAGCAAGTTACCGCGCTCCACCCTGTATATGGTTGTGGCAGAACAATATTATGATTTTCACAACAGTTGTATGATTTTGACCATATTGTGATCTCCACAACAATATTATGATTCAGACTGAACCATGATATGATCCACACATATGATATGATCCATATTACAACCATAGTATGCTTCACATACAACCATGGTGTGAAAGTATGTTTCATAGTATGATCTTGACAACCATAGTATAATTCACACGCAATCATGTAATAATCTCAACAACCACAGTATCTTTAACAAACAACCATGTAATGATCCCAACAACCACAGTATCTTTAACAAAAAACCATAGTATGATCCTCACAACCACAGTATGCTTAACATACATCCATAGTATGATCCTCACAACCATAGTATGTTTCACATACAACCATAGTATGAAATCACACGCAATCGTGTGATTTCATTAACATTACAATGATTTATATTAATTCACGTTTTGATGTAGCCGCAGGAGGTCAAATGTACCATACGATTTTTTTAGATACAACCAAGTGGTAAAACAAATCGGTTCGCACACGCCTGTACATATGGGTACCAAATTTTAACTATTTGGAAGACTAGAAGTGTCAAAACATGGGCATATGGGTAACAAAATCCCAAAGTAATTTCTTGAGAAATAAGAATATATCATGGTTTATAGGACTTGGCTTAACTTGATGCCATCTGCAAATACGGGGAAAGGCATACGCAATATCGCAGACATTTCCTTATCTATTCAAGTTTGTACTAATTGTTAAGATTTGACTAAATTTGGTCTGAACCCCTAAGCCCTATGGCCTAACCACCATCGATAAATAGGTGAATACGGTATTACTGTCGAGTTAGATAATTTGTGAATTGGGCCAAATAATAAAAAGTTCCATTAAACTTTTTTTGGCAAAGCCCAAATATTGGTAGAAAACAATTTAATTTAACTTTAAGCTTAACTACGTATACTATGTATGTTGTATATTCCGTTAAACCTACAATAATATGACTTAGCCTACCATCCTACCATATGGAAATAAAACTACCAAATATGGTAGGAAAGGCCAAAACGTCTGATACCACGTTTAGTCAGAAGCCTCCCGAACTGTTGTTCTGGCCTGACTAGTATGCGTGGCCTTTCGGGGAGTACCGTGGTGGTTGTGGTTTGAACCAAAAGCGCGGAGTTGCATTGCAACATAGTCAGGGGCCTCGGCCTTTGCCACGGACTCTGTAATTTACCGCTTACCCTAATTTTTTTGTCCGCACCTACGATTGACAGTTCTCATTTTGGACGATTTACCATATTGTGAATCATTGTAAAGTGTTGCCAGATTTTAATTTTAGGAAACACTACCCATTCCCAATAATTCTAAGCAAAAATATTTAAAACAACGTTATAAATATTGTGATTAAATAAATATTGTGATTAATGTGAATTGTAAAGTGTTGCCAGATTTTAATTTTTAGAAACACTGCCTATTACTAATAATTCAAAGCTAAAATATTTTAAACAGCGTTATAAATTTGGCGGAAATTTTAAATATTGTGTGTAGTTTATCATCGATGCTATTTTTTTGTCCGTAACTGTGTACCCCTCGGGCATACTCACGAGTCTAGTCAGACTTTTTTCGATTTTAATTGTTAATAAAATGCATTCATAGTTTACCTAGAAAATTGAAACGTCAGGTACCTTCCTAAATAGTGTTGTCTATCGATGTATGCAAAATTCAGGGCCAATCAATACAAGGATAGGTGGGGTCAAACATGTGTATGACGGCGGGGTATATTTTTCATTCGTGGTGTTGCAAACGGAATGACAAAGTTTGGAAACAAAAGATGGACAATAACAAAAAGGTTTCTATATTTTTTTTTGGAATTTAGATTTTTGTGGAATTTTTATAATTGAAGATTTGTGAGATCGCTCAGCGTTTATTCACATTTCAAAATAGAGACAAGTTGATTAATTGATTATGAATACTCAATTTAACAAAATGAATTTAAATTAGATGCGTTTTTGGCCATTGCCAGCATTTAATTTCCAATTAACAAAAAAAAACTCAGTTTGTGATGGATGGAAAAGAAGATGTTGCCAACTTGCAGTTTGCTACCTTGACCCAAGGACGCTTCGGGGGAGGGCATTTCTTAATTAATTTTCGAGTTGCCCATCGTTATGGTGTCACCGCCGCTGTAAGAGGTCATTACGGACCGTTGCGGGTTAAATTTGATAAATTACCCAGCTGTGTGTCATAAACGATTTGAACGTGAGACTTTAGGAAACTCGCACACACACACTCACTGGGAAAGAAAACACGTAACAAAATTATTTAATAATAATTTTCAACATACCCATTACAAAATGTTTACAAATCTTAATTAAAGCGAAAAAAAACAGAATTCATAAAAATGTTGCTGCCAAATTAATGAATTTGCTTCATCAACACTTCGCAATGCACAAAACACGAATTTCCATTTCCAATAAACGGAAAATATGTAAACACAGATTCTTGCATGTTCCAGAGCATTTCTCGATTACGAATTCTTCAGCTCACGAGCAAAAACGCATGTCAGCGTTTCCCATTAACACTTTTCAACTTTAACAGTTTCGTGGGCATCGGCGCCGCCGTCACCGCCACCCGCTGTTGTTGTGTCTGCAGAATAGCGATTTTTGTGCAAATCACCAACATGACAATTTCACTTTCATTTGAGGCGAAAAAGCATGACAAATCGATTAAAAATCTCGGCGTTGTGTTAGGTCTTTATACAACGACAGTGCAAAACACGACTCAAAGGCGACAATGATGGTGGCGGTGGCAATGGCGATGATGGTGGCGCTGGTGGTAGTGTCGGGGTTTATTTCCATCATTTTAAGCTCATAGCGATAATGGAACAGCTTTGTTAGGCTACACAGCCGAGTGAAAAGGGAAATGCCTGCGATGATTTGCTAAAAAAAAGTGTTAATTGAAAACGGCAATTTCAGCCAAAATCCCATATAGGCAATTACACAATAGAGAGCGAGCGTAGAGCTTTGGATTTTAAAGAAATCAAATTAATCACTCGAATGAATGTAAAGATTGTCGGTAATTCTTAATGTCTTAGCTTAATTACTTTAAGGGCTTTCATTTTTCAAGTATTGGTAGTTTTACTGTTAGACCTTCTCTATAGAAATCGCTTTTTTTGTTTTGTAATAATTCGCCTTCCGTACGGAACTAATAACACCATTTAAAACATCTTCAGGCCTAACTGGCATGGATTCGTAACGAAATACATGGTAGTTGGAATAGCCTGGTAATGGCTTATACACGCAGAGAAAAGATATGGTTCCTATATGGTCACGGCAACAATAGTATGTTCTCTGCAATAAAAGTATGTTAGTCGCCACCATAGTATTGTTTTTTGAATTTCAATTTGACAATAGTATGATCGCGGAAATAATAATATTGTTGAAATGTAACAATAGTATTGTTGCCAAATTTTAAAATGATAATATGGTTGTAGCAACAATATAAATATGGTTGGTGGAACAAAAGTATTGTTTTCATGGCTTCTATGTTAATAATAACATGATTACGGCATTCATACCGGCAAAATTGTACTTTTTTTAGTTCGACAATGTTATTTTTACGAATCTTACGCAATAATAGTAAAAATAATTACATTTTTTCCAAACAAACTACGAATTAGTATAACTGAAATATTTTTAATAAATAATTTTTTTACTGTTGAATAAATCACTCCTATTACTACTCGTACATAACTTACTTAATAAAATTCTCTATTGTTAAATACCCAATCGTTACAAAAAATTTTGGGGATCATAGTATGATTGTGTGTAAGTCATACTATGGTTGTGAGGATCATACTATGGTTGTACGTTAAACATACTTGGTTAATGAGGACCATAATATGGTTGTGGGGATCATTGTATGGTTGAATGTGAATAATAATATGGTTGTAGGGATCATAGTATGGTTGTATGTGTGTATAATTCTATTGTTGTGAGGACCATAATATTGTTATGGGGATCATAGTATGGTTGTGTGTGAACCTTACTATTGTTGTGATGATCATAATATTGTTGTACCACAACCATATAACCAACAATAGTATGATGCTCTTCGAATATTGTTATCCCAACCATACTTTTTTTCTGCGTGTAAACATCTTGAAATTATAATTGAGAAATCGACCTAGATGGAAACGGTTTTTTTACGTTTTACGCAAGGTACCCTAAGTCCCAAAAAGGGCAACCTGGGCCGATTTCACCCATTTGCAATCCTAAATAGCCAAAGACATTAATTCATCATCTAGCATAAATCTTAACTGCTTCTTGCAAAAAAACTCTCCTTCCAAAGACATGAGCCCTCAGTGGCCAAAGAAGAAATTGGTTAACGAAAGCGACAGAAAACGAACTACCGATACGATGAAAATCTTGGCGCCGTCTGAAAGGCTCAGTTTTTCTCAGTGCTCAGTTTTTGAGATTTAGGAAAATCGTCTATTCTGAGGATAAAAGAGACACATACCAAGACGTCAATGTGAGGAGATCGAGTTTGTACGGCAACAGAAATTACGTCTATCCCACGATCCCACAACAGGCGGATTATCCTAAGCAGCAAATCTTCGGCCCGTCTATCCCACACCTGCCGGTTTTATGTAACGGATCGACCCGAAACAAACATTTCGGCCAGGGCCAGTCAACTCAACTAACAACACTCCCCGCCACATGAATAGGACCCCTTACGATTGTATTTATTTGTGATTCCTTTAAATATTTGAGATTACTGAGCGGGTTATTTTTCGTTTGTTTTTGAGAACTTAATATTCACTCTCTCTGAGGAAAAAACTGCGTCGTGGAATTCTACCTTTATGTGTTTTTCCTCTATGTTGCTTTATTATACCCCTAAATTTGTGCAATTTCTGCCGACACATGAATGGGACCCTCATGATAATCTTTAGTTTTCTTATACAAGTTTCTTAGTGTAGTAAAAATAAGTTTGTTAGTGTAGTAATTAAAATATTTTCAATTGCAATTCAAATGATTTCAACCAAAGTTAAATTGAAATGGGTAGAGGAAAATCTTTTGTTAACGATGAATAGTTAAAAATAAAATTTATAAAGAGTCCGGGCAATCGAACCAAAAAATCGTTGATAAAATCGTAAGAAGCCGAAATGTCGTGTCTCCGTTTTAGCGAAAAGAGTCAAGCTATGGCAACAATATGAAAGAGCGTACAAAAATTGTGCCCACAGAAATCAAATTTATAGACAAAATCGATTTTTTTTGCACCTCGAGTATTCCATCAGAACAACCGAATGTTAGTTAGTACTCTGTAGTTTTCAGTTATTGGAACTATTGTATCGGTACAAAATACCAAGTTTTCGGAAGAGAATTTTTGGAACTAATACTCCACATGCCACACTTGTTCAGCGAAAACAATTAAAATTTTACTTAGCGGAAAAAAATGTTTGCTTAAACAATTGAAGTACTTGAAGTACTCCGAGGAAAAAGTAGAAAAGATGATGCATGATTTTTACTGAAGACAAGAATTGGTTAATCGGTTTGCTTAAAGTCAGTTATAATTAAATTATTTTATTTAAAAAAAATACCATTAAACAACCCCTTTTTTCATTGAAGTTTTGGTTATAATCACTACTAATTGGTTACAATAACAAAATGATTCCAATGTTATTGGTTGCTGCAACTACCAGTACCGATCAATTAGTTGATTACGTTTATCACCTTGTGGTATTTCGAGCCGAATATACATTACGATTATAAACATTTGGTGATTGCAACCGAAATTCATCTTTTGCAACCGAATGAATCATGGCACTTCTAATCGATTTCCAAATAATGTTTTCTTTGTGTGTGCTTTTATCGGCTGATAAGCAAGTTAAACCAAGATCAGCATCAAATTCGCACGATCCATCAGCACAAATTAAGGCTAAAAATAATGTAAAACTAGTGCAAAAGCGGTTCAACGCTGTTTTTCTAAAGCATATAAAACTCCTAAAACTAAAAGTTAATTTTTAAATGGCAAAGTTCAATCTTTTCACCAAAACCAGAAATTTGAAAAAGTATCAGTACAAAATAATGAACAGGGATTAACCGGCTCAAGTCCTCTTGTCTCTATATTTAAATAGAAGGCAAGCTTTCTGAAGAGGGTTGTCACCCACCATTAATGGGATGCGAATCTTCAATTTTGGCGGATGATACAGCTATTTTGAGCTCAGGGACGATTTCAACAGAAATACTGTCAAACTTGCAGAACGCAGTAGATTCAGTTGCTGATTATTTCAATAAATGGAAGATTTTAGTGAATTCCGAAAAGGAAAAGTATTTTTCTGCCGCAGTCCAGTATTAGGGTTGCCAATGCTGATATTGACTGGGAAGAAAATTTAAAGAAATCTTGGAGTTATTTTGAATAAAAATTTGATTTTTAATGACCACGTGTCATACACGATTAATAGGAATAATATGAATACACGGATTCTTTATGCTTTATGCTTTCTTAAACCGAAACTCATATCTCTCCATCTATAACAAGATGTTAATATTAAGACTTATTTTTCACTCTATTCTCTTTTACGGCGCTCCTGTATGGCACGGCGCATCGGATTGCCATATTAAACGACTCCAGTTCTCTCAGAATAAACTTCTCAAATTAATCTATAATTTGCCATGTTATTATTCTACTAGTCGTCTACACTCACTTCACAATGCCCCTTATGTTAAGATAAAATCAATATTATAACAAATAGATTTTTTGAAAAAATTTCTTATTCGCAATTCGAACACATAAACGCTCTAAGTACTTAGAACCTTTTTATTATCGCCTTTATATATATCGTCCCCCTCTCTTTCTTTTTTTATCTTAACAAAATTTTTCAATTTGTAAATTCATCTTAATTCATAGTATTTTTTTTTAATTATATGAACAGATTATGAGATTTTATCATAGGATATTACAGCAAATAAAATTTATAATATTAGATCTTAAAACGTATGTGTAAATTATTTATAGTTTTGAAGAAAACATAGAAAAAGCCTTCATTTGAAGAAAAAGAAATCAAATATTATTAGACAAATTGTGTGCCATGTGGTTGATTTACTAACACGAGTAAACCTTTACGAGGGCGGTTCGGAAAGTTCTTAGCCTATCAATGAAAGAAAATAGTTAGTTTTTCAAAAATATTTTTATTTTTCAATATAATCACCTGAAACTTCAATACACTTAGTCCAACGCTTATCTAGCAATTCTAAACCTTGATTAAAATAGTTTTCCTCAAGGTCTTCAAAATAGTGGTTTACAACTGTAATTGCATCTTCATTTGAGGTAAAACGCTTGCCAGCAAGGAATTTTTTAGATTTGTAAACAGGTAAAAGTCACTGAGAGCTAAATCAGGAGAATAAGGTGGGTGGTCAAGCAACTCGTACTTTAATTCATTGATTTAAGCCATTGTTAAAACACTCTTGTGCGCTGGTGCGTTGTCTTGATGAAAAATTATTTTTTTGTGTTGTAAGCCAGGACGTTTTTCTCGAATTTGTACATTTAATTGATCTAAAAGGTTGCAATAGTACTCTGAATTTATTGTTTTACCCTTTTGCAGATAGTCAATCAATAAAATACCTTTAAAGTCCCAAAAAACTGTTGCCATAACCTTACCAGCCGATTGAATTGTTTTTGCCTTCTTTGGGGCACTTGCTCCAGCTTCAGTCCATTGTTCGGATTGTTCTTTTGTCTCTGGAGTATAGTGGTGGATCCATGTCTCATCAACAGTTATGAAACGACGCTTAAAAAACGATCCAAACAAGCTTGAGAAATGTTCATTCTTATGCGTTTTTGGTCGACTGTTAACAAGTGCCGCACCCATCTTGCAGAAAGCGTTTTCACCTGTAGTTCTTAATCCAACATTAAATGGACTCAATCATTTGAGATGCCCATAATATTAGCTATTTCACGCACTTTATTTCGTCGATCATTTAATACCATATCATGCACTTTGGCTACAATTTCTGTTGTTGTTGCTGTTTTTGGACGTCCACTACGTGGTTCATCTTCAATGCTAGTACGACCACGTTTAAATTCAGCAATCCAATTTTTTACTGTTGCATATGAAGGAGCACTTTCACCTAACACATTCACCATATCATTATGAATTTCTTGTTTCTTTTTTATGTAAATATTTAATGACACCACGCATTACTAATTTTTCCATTGTAAAAAAATCGCGGATGCGTCTTTTGTCAACACCTGTTTCTATATGAAGGAGTTGCCAGATCGAAACAAAATTTAACATGTGTTCATAGCAGAGATGGAAGTTTCCAAAACACTTAACTTCTTTCTGTTTATACCGCGCTTTTTGTGCTAGGCTTCCGAACCGCCCTCGTATGTGCGCGCTGTTTTCAATTTGATGATTTTTTTTTAATACTAAATAAATATTATTGCAATTCTATACATTCTCGTATCAGTGGATAGGAAGAATTTTCAGTGATGCTAATATAGTTATCTGTTAATTGGTGAATTTTTTCGTAACCGCTTTCATAATGGAGTAGGAAAGTTGAGTACCTCCAAGGCTTTTTATAAATAATTTTGAGACACTTGTTTTGTATTATTTGCAGCTTCTTACACGCAGAGAAAAAAACATGGTTACTACATGGTCACGGCAATAATAATATGTTCTTCACAACAAAAGAATGTTCGTCGCAACCATAGCATTGTTAACTGAAGTTATTTTTGACAATAGTATAATTGCTGCAATATTAATATTGTTGAAATGTAACAATAGTTTAAAAATGCAAATATGGTTATAGCAACAATATAAATATGGTTAGTGCGACAAAAGTATTGTGTTTTGCGTTTTATGTTAACAGCGATATGATTACGGCAATCATACTGTATGATTGTAATTTTTCTTCATTTAAATATGCTTTTTAGAACAAGCTGCTTTGGCTTCGTTTAACTGAAATATTTTTAATAAAAACGCTTACGTTTATTTAAACTTATTTTTTTCTACTGTGTAATAAATCACTCCTATTATTTTTAATTTAATGTATTTTTGAATAATTTTTATAATTCAAATCTATTGTTGACAACTTCAACCAATTCTTATAAAATCATAGTATAATTGTGTAATCATACTATGGTTGTAGGGATCATAACATGGTTGCGTGTGAATCATACTATGGTTGTGAGGACCATACTATGGTTGTATATGAAACATACTATGGTTGTGAGGATCATACTATGGTTGTGGAGATCATAGTATGGTTGAGTGAGAATCATACTATGGTTGTTGGGATCATAGTATGGTTATGTGTGAATCATACTATTGTTGTGAGGATCATAGAATGGTTGTATTTGAATCATACTATTGTTGTTAGGACCATAATATTGTTGTAGCACAACCATATACCCAACAATAGTATTATCCTCTTCGAATATTGTCATCACAACCATACTTTTTTTCTGCGTGTAATGTGTGTTTTAGCAGCTTTATACCAAATGGGACATGCGTATGTCAGCGTTGGTCTTATTATACTTTTATAGATAAGGTTTTTATTTTGTAGGTTGAGAGAAGATCTTTTATTTAGCAACGGCCATAAAGCTTTTAATGTTTTCCCTTCTTACAGATTTCGTCTATGTGTTTTTTGAATAAAAATTTTTTTTATCAAAAGTAACGTCGTCTTGAATGGGGATTTTGTCGTTCTCGAAACTAATTTGCCGACTTGGTGTTCGTTTGGGTGAATTGTTGTATGCTGGGGTTAATCTTAATTTTCCATTTGTAAAAATACTTGTTACAAGCCTTTAGTCCATTTTCCATTTTTTTCAGCAGAGCCTTCGTAAGTTTGCTGCATGTGATTAGAGCTGTATCGTCCGCGTAATATGCTACTTTCATGTATGTTGGCGGGACAAAGTCCGATGTATATATACAATAGAGGAGTGGTGATAGAACATACCCTTGTGGTAAGGGTTTTCCCCCACAATTTTTCCTTAAACCTATTAAGGTTAAATTTCGATATTTATAATATAACTTTGTTCTATGTTTAAGTCGTTAAGTCCGAGGGACTAATGTCTTTACCAATATTGTTATAATTATTGTAGTATTTTGCATTGTTATAATTTGGCAATAAAATGAATTGAATTGAAATTGCGATAAAAGCAGTCTTCTATTTAAATAAAGAGACAAAAGATCTTGAGCCGGTTAATCCCTGTTCAATGTGTAAAAACGAAAGACCAAAATAAAACAAACGAGCTAAACATGAGTACAAAATAAATAGCCCACCCTTTATAATTGAACATTTTCATATTAAGCGGGTGAGAAGAGCCATTATTTTTTTTAAAGTGAAGATTTAATAAAAGGCTCATGCGGATATTCGTTGAATATGTAATCAATTATTTAATTTCCATAACCCAATTTCAATTTACTTAAAAATGTTGCATCTATTTTCGATATTGTTTTTTTTTCTGGAACGGCACGGCACGTTGGTGTGGCACTTCAACGTTTTGTACTTTTTACGAGTTTTTCTTCTTGTGATATCTTTGTGGTACACATTAACATTACAACGTAATGCAAATATTGCATGCCTCAAAGTTGCACTTAAATGCACAAAAACTTAAATATGCCGTAAAGCGAAGAAAACAACAACACATTACACTTAAAAACTATCAGCAACCCAAACAAACAACACGACGTTGTAAGCCCAGAAAACAGCAGCAACATCAACATGGAACACCGCCATCAGCACCAGCGTGCACCGTACACTAAGCCAGAGCCGGAGCACATTACCTAAGTCCAAAGTAAAAGGAAAGAAAAGGCAACACCAGTAGCAGTGGCAGCTACATACGAGTGTTTGGAAAACAATAGCCAAGAAAACCAATACGACGACGCACAGTGGCTGAAAATCGTTTTTCGTTGGCCAAAATTCTGTAACTTTTGAACCGTTCAAAATATTTAAGTTATTTTTTTTTTAATAGATAGATTTGTAGTTCAGCTTGACTCAGTTTTAATTACATTAAAATTGATTAAGGACTTTTTAAGGAATTCTAGGTCAAAGTTAAACTTTTGATTTTTTTTTTAATTTTTAGAGTGAAATATGGGTTTATTACTTTTTAATTTATTAAAAAAAATTAATATTTGTGACGCGCAAAATAAAAAGGGACTTAAAGCTAAAAACAGTTTGGTTCAGGAGAGTAATTTTAAAGATTAGGCCCCTTTCTATTTGCGCTGAGAATCGTCGACTTTACTTTCATAAAACGCGCATATCTCTGGGAGGGAACACTTTTGGGGCATGGGATCGGCCTCATTCGATGTTCAGATGTTGTCTGCATCAAAAAAAGTGAAAAGTTGATGAAAAGTTTTGTTCAGGAGAGCCATTTTAAAGATTAGGTCCCTTTCTATTTGCGCTTAGAATCGTCGACTTCACTTTCATAAAACGCGCATATCTCTGGGAGGGAACACTTTTGGGGCATGGGATCGGTCTCATTCGATGTTCAGATGTTGTCCACATCAAAAAAAAAAGTAAATTGATTTTTTTACCCTTTTTTATGCGCTGTCACATTTGTATTTTAATAATAATGATATATATTTTTTGTAATAATGGAATTTTTTTAATGTTACACTCAAAAATTTTTTTAAGCTCAAAAAAAAAAAATAGTAAAATCAACTGGAGATTTTGCTATTATTACAGAAAAATTAAAAAATAATTGCTGTCAAATTTGCAACGTTGTTTAAACTCAAAGAATATTTACACTTAAAAAAAAACGTTAATAATATTATCTAAAAATCTTGCTATTACTACAGAAAAATTTATTATTTTTTGCTGTCAAATTTGATTATTTCAAGAGTGAGTTGTATTTTCGTGGGCAATTGTGTGAAGAAAACTTGAAAAGTAAAGTTTACAACAGTAGTTCTCATTCGTTTGGGGAGAGCCTGGCCTTATAGAGTTCGGTTTTACTTTCAACAATTGCAGCAAGGCTTTCTGAAGAGGGTTGTTACGGACCCGAAATCATGATAAAAGTAGTGTGCAGCCACGAAAATCAATGCCACTTTTCCATTTTGTTAAAAACTTGTCTTCTATTTAAATATAGAAGCAAGAGGTCTTGAGCCGGTTTAATCCCTGTTCAATGTATTTTAAAAAAAACATTTTTTAAATAAAAACTGCAATAGATTTTAATAGCATTTGTAACAATGGTAGGTTCTGTTTATTATTATTTTTTACTAATACTATGTTTCTCGTAATTAAACAACAATGAAAGGCAATTATAATTATTATTCATTTGACGCAAATATTGATTGCAAATATTCCATATTTTGTTCTGTACTATTTCTGTTCTTTAGTAAATTTTTGGCTTCTTCATCTCAGTCCCGATGTTCCACTTTCCATTGATTGCGAATGCTGGAGCTGAACGGATCTGACTTTGCAAATAATATATTAAATAGATCTTCATCCGGGTGGTACACGTTTCTTGTTCCCTAGAAGTTTTATTCCACTAAAGTTTAAATTTGAGAAAAATATAGTAGTTTCATAAATATTTCATAATGCCCCTAATATTAAACGCTAGAGCTGTGTGCCACTTACAACAACTAAAAACTATAATCCTACCAAAATTATAAAAAAGACCGCAGGCCATTATCGTTGATAGCTTGCGAGTAGTAACCATTTATTTTTGATAAAAAAAAAACTAAAAAAAAACAAATTTTTCTGAAATTAAAACAGTTGAGAACAGTTGAGTTTGACAGCATGCCACGCCCATAATTAGCTATAGTTTAACCTTATTTTTTGGCTACCTTAATTGGGATATAAAAGCTACAAAAAGGCGTAACAATTTTAAAAATCGGTGACAAAAAACATTACACTTTTGGCCAACGAAATCAAAATTTCAGCCACAGTGCGAGGCCACTATCCGCACGTATGCTGCTGCTCATATTAAATGCCAAATGAAATGCTCGGCGCAAATAAACTGAAATCGAAGGCAAAAACAAAGTGTTGAAAAATCCAACGAAGCCTGCCTTAAAATGCAATGTTTCGACGTTGTTGCAAGTTTGAAATGCAATTGAAAGTAAACTACCACACCATCAACAACCATACGAGCAATGTTGCTGAGTGTTGCTGCTGGGGGGATAGCAATGACGGTAAGTGTGGTGTGAGTGGGCCGCCCGTCTGCCAACCTGCCAGGTTGATAATACATTAAAATCATTCTAGTGTAACGCATTTTACACATTTTGTATGTAGACCAGACCAGAACGGGCCAGGCCAGCGAACGAGCAATCAGTCGGGAGGAAGGCGCACTGTTGGGTGGGGGATGGGTGCACATTAGAGCGCACCAGGTTACAAGTAAAAAAAAAAGTTCGCCGTACACCTTCGAATATGAAGTATTATTGAAAGGTAGTTTCAAAAATTTTTTTTTATTTGTTTATGCCAAACGTAGGGGTCGCGCTTTAACATTTTTCTATATAACTTCTGCATTTATAAACAGATTTTAAAGTGTGATACATCGATGTTTTTGTCTCGACGAGTCCGATTTTTTTGTCTTTGAAGTCATTGAGCTCAAGCACCCCGCGCGAGCTTTAATTTTCTGATATTAGAGTGGTACATTAGGGTAGTAGCAACTGAGATATGATGGGTAAGTACCAGAAGGGGGTGCTTGAGCTCAATGACTTCAAAGACAAAAAAATCGGCCTCGTCGAGACAAAAACATCGATGTATCACACTTTAAAATCCGTTTATAAATGCAGAAGTTATATATAAAAATGTAAAAGCGCGACCCCTACGTTCGGCATAAAAAAATAATTTTTTTTTTTTTTGAAACTACCTTTCAATAATACTTCATATTCGAAGGTGTACGGCGAACTTTTTTTCTGAGGTACGCCCTAATGCACATGCCACATACCAGCCAACAACCACCCAACCGACCGACAGTCATCCAAGTGAGGGTGCACTCTGCTGCACACAAAAAAGCATACGCTTAATGGAAATCTGGAAATCTTTTACTTTTTAAGTATTTCAACGCTCGCTGTTTTCGTTTTCATCAACATCGTCATCGCCATCGCCTTTTCGAACAACAATATTTGTTTTACCTTACGTTTTATTATTCTTTTTTTTTCGTTTTCAGTATAGAAACAAAAAGTTTTTCTTTCTGGCCAACATGCTTTCGATTCGTACTTTTGAATGGCTTTAGCCCGTGGATGGATGGATGAATGGTTGCATGGTTGGTGGATGATGGCTAGATGGATGGATGTGTGTTAGTAATGCTATTTGAAAACTTTTAATGTGAATGCTGGAATTTTGCAAAGTTATTTTTACAATTTTCGAAGGCTTTAAATAAAAGGGTATTACTGCAATTATAATTGCAATGAAGAGTAAAATGCTGTTGGCAATAAACAAAAATGTGCACATGACGGCCACAATGTTTGGGCGGTCGTGGAGAATGACATTTGAAGTAATTTGTCTGAAATGTAATAGGACGAATAGCTTTCTTCAAGGAAGTGTTTAAAGAAATACACGTTTCAGAAAGTTTGGAGTTTATAAAAGGCCTCTAACTCTATGTCATGTTATTGTGGCTCCGATTTGGCTAATGTTGTTTGTCCTTTTGAAAATAACAAAGTTTGTTTCTTTAGCGCGCATTGAGGCCAAACAAAACTAGTAGCTTTTGGTACGTTTTCCCAGAGATCTTGGATAAATGACTGAGGTTTTATCCCGCATAAGAAAAACGAGTGTTTTAACCAATTTTTGTCTAACTTTATAAAATAACAAAAACTGTTAAACTTAATTTTACTTTATTGAGAGTAATTTATCCAGTGTTATCGTTGTGCCACTAAAGTGGAAATTTTTCATTGCTTTTTGTTCGTGCAACCCAAGAAGCCACATCTGAATTTCGATCTATTCCAAATATTGTACAGACAAGTCAAGTTAAAATGTCTTTGTAAAAAACAATGTTTTTTCGGGAATAATCTGGAAGCCGATGCGTGTCCTTCAGTTTGATATACACACCTGCTCATAATAATAGATACATAATGACCTCTGCCCCCCCCCCCCCTTTTAAAAAAGTAAAATATGTCCTCCTGTAGCTACTTATGTTCCTTATAGTTCAATTCAAAATTCTTTACAAAAAAATTGAAAATAATTTAGTTGTATCTATTATTATGATCAAGAAGTTTTTGTGGTATAAACGAATTTTTTATGGGCAAAAAATTTGAATGCACTTGCACTTGCCACATTTGTCTTTTAAAATGGCATTGCCAGAAGTTAAGAAAAAAAGACTGTTCAGATTTCATGGGGGAAGCCCAACATTTAACAATACTTTAATGGTAACCAACAAGTTTTATAGGGAGATCCATCTAGAGATATGTTTTCAGAACAAAAAGAAAATAAAAATTCAAATCAAGTGTGAAATCATTATTAGTAATTTGAAAGGACATTTTAGGGCATTTATTTTTTGAAAATAATTGCCTTCAAATGTTGGCAACTGTATTATGGAAATAAGCGTTCGGTGAAAAACGGGAAGATCCGCAGTTTTCGACCAAAATTTTGTTCAGTGATGAGGCCCATTTCTGGCTCAATAAAAAAAGTCAATAAACAAAATTGCCTCATTTGGGCTGAAGAGCAACAGGAAGAGTTTCAAGAGGTGCCATTATACCCAGAGAAAGCCACGGTTTGGTGCGGTTTATAAGCTGGTGGAATCATCGGTGCATATTTTTTCAAAAATGATGATGGCCGGAACGTAACCATGAATGGTGCTCGCTATAGCGCCATGATATCGATCTTTATGCTACCTGAAATTGAAGCCCATAATCTTGGTGACACTTGGTTTAAACAGGACGGTGCCACTTGCCGTACAGCTGCTCAAACAATGAATCAATTGAGAGGTCATTTCCAAAAGCAGCTAATTTCACGTTTTGGACAGGTTGGCCGCCTAGATCGAGTGATATCACACCTTTCGACATTTTTCTTTGGGGTAACATAAAGTCCAAAGTCTATGCTGACAAACCAGCTATGGTTCAGTTTTTGGAAGCCAACATTACGCTTGTCATTAACGCCATACCGGTCGAAATGCTCGAACGAGTCATCCCAAATTTTATCTTTCAAAACATTTTATTAATTTCCACCATGCACGGTATGCAAGTTTCCTTGGAACAAACACCGAAAAAACTGTGCCACTATCTAAAAAAAAACATATGACACCTTTTTTGAAGAAATTAGATTTTTGTAAAAACGTTTTGCTTTTTGTAAAAACTTTTTGAAAAAAACGTTTGGCTTTTTGTAAAAACTTTTTGCAAAATTGTCAGCGGTAACACTGGTTTTAACCTTTGCTGAGATCAGCATATATTGTATTTACTACAATTTTTGTTTGGCTTTCCGGATATTTCTTTACCATTTCCAATTGAAGTCGAGATACGAATAGTATAAATTGAAATAGAACATTGATGTAGAGACCACATCAGCTATATGCCTTAATTGGTGGCATAAGCACATTCCAATAATGTTAAAAGTAATGTAAAAATCTAATTTCAAAATTTGATCGACATACTTTGGCCTATTTTATAAATTCACAATTTTCTGGTTAAAAAAACCTTTTTTTAAGTTAGAAATTTTTTTTTTTGTTTTAAATTTTTTTTATAAGCATTATATTTTTTTTCTTTTAACAAAATAAAAATTGTCTATTAAAAAAAATTAATATTTTTACAATTAACTCGGCCGTATGGGTCTTTCAAGACGAGCCAAATCTAACAAAAGTTGTTCGTGGAAGAAGTACATCGAAGCAAATGATTGCGTTTTTTTCGGAATAACGTAGAAGGTCAATTCTGAGTGGTATACAACCATCTGTTTGCCAACAGTGTTCGAAGAGATGAGGAAAAATAATAAGAGAAGACGATCATTTTGCATCACGACAATGCGAGCTCTTACATATCAGCTGAAACGATGAGCTATTTGACCACTCAAGATGTCGAATTGATCGGCCATCCACCGTGCAGCCCTGAATTGGCACCCAATGACTTCTTCTTTTTCCCTAGCATAAAGAAAAATATGCGTGGTCAACGTTTTTCATCTCCCGAAGCAGCTGTTGAAGCGTTTAAAAATCATGATTTGGAGGTGTCTCAATCGGAGTGGAAAAAATGTTTCGAAAATTGGTTTGTGCGGAGAACATTTGGGGAATATTTTGGAAAAACAATAAAACCATTTCCAATGATAAATTATTGTGTTTTTATTGCCGGACCTGAAATACGAATAGCAACCATCGTACAGCGTGAAAGGCACATATGTGACGCGCAAAATAGAGAGGGACCTAAGGTTAAAAACCAGTTTTGTTCAGGAGAGCCATTTTAAAGATTAGGTCCCTTTCTTTTTGCGCTTAGAATCGTCGACTTCACTTTCATAAAACGCGCATATCTCTGGGAGGGAACACTTTTGGGGCATGGGAGCGGTCTCATTCGATGCTCAGATGTTGTCCACATCGAAAAAAAAGAAAAAAAAAATGAAAACTGATTTTTTTTACCCTTAGGTCCCTTTCTCTATGCGCCGTCACATATTTGTGTCGCGTTGCATAGCATACCGGAGTATTGTTTTAAGCCATTTACAGACTCTTTAACTTGTTAAAATTCTGTTTTTGTTGCAGTTTTGCATAATCTTCAGCTACTAACACACTAGACACAGATGCAGAAATTGCTGATTTCTTAGTTTAAACACGACAAATGCGGAAATTGCTTCGCTCTTTGAATTATTAACGCTTAAAATTAGCAGCTGTATGGTAACAATGTTACGCCTGACACATTAAAAACAAAAACTGACAACGTTAAGACTTTTGCAGAAATTTCAAAACGTTTTCTGATCCCTTAATAACCAAAGAAAATTGCACACTTCATCCAATACTACTCATACAATATGAAGACAGTTGTCCGTGTAGCTACTCGTATGCAGACAATTTCATTCCCACAATTTATCACTCATTCATTCATAAGTCCATTGAATACGAAGAAATGTGGAAAAACATCATTTTACAATTAAACGAAAAAAAGAAACAAAACAAAAACTCAGCAACTAATGGGTGCTAATTGTTAAAACTCCCCAAGAGTTCATTGACAAACACAGTCAACAACGGCGACCAAAAAGAAAAAAAACAGGCCTGGCCGAAAGAAAAGACATTAACCAAATTTTGGAATAATTTTACCTGCTACTTTACGACCAAAAAGAGTAGGTATTGAAAGTGAAAGTGGACACGAGATGCCCGACTGCGGTGTTGTTGTCCTATTGTCTGCGACTGCAGATCATAAGTTAGTCAGTCATATGTTAATTAGAATTTAATATCATGTGTTTCTCAACCGATTTGAAGAGCGTTGGAATGTCGCTGACGATTTTGTGAACAAATAAGGTTTTCCTTTACGGCAGAAACTCGTTCCGCAGCTTATTGAATTTGTAACACTTTGGGGGATGAGCTGAAATATATTTTGGCAATTGATGGTTTTTTTGATGTTTTACCGATGTTCAAAATCGTAATTTTTTGCGTTTTTCGACTTTCCCT
Source organism: Hydrotaea diabolus (assembly GCA_963513945.1). NCBI lineage: Eukaryota > Metazoa > Arthropoda > Insecta > Diptera > Muscidae > Hydrotaea > Hydrotaea diabolus. The sequence goes on along the minus strand of OY740717.1, from coordinate 57,185,877 downwards.
TTTTAACGTTTAAGCGTGCTAACATAATTTTCAAAACTAGGCATTCAAAATGCCTACCAACTGAATTATGAATTTTGAATTTATATAACACGCCCTCGATTTTCTCTTAATAAAACTAAATGGCGAAGTCATTAATATTGTGGTAATGGCGGTTTTACTTATTAGTAGCATAAAAATAGGATTTACGAGGGCGACCGCAAAACTAACTGGCCTGTCACATTTTCTGTTTTACTAGCAACTTTTTTTCTGTTTTTTAAAAGCAATCTTTTATAAGCCATCTGTCAAAATTTCCGAAATATTTAATGATTATTTTCTTTGTTACAGGTGATTGAAGTAAACAAGTTTTATAATTTTTGAAAAATGGAAAATAAAGAGTTTCGTGCGGTAATTAAACACTTTTATATGAAAGGTTATACGCCACAATTAATCAAAGATGAATTGGATTCTTTTCATGGTTTTAAACCATAATCATACTCCACCGTGAAATCCTGGGTTCAACAATTTCAAAATGGGTCGTTCAAGTACGGAAGATGAACAACGCTCTGGAAGACCGAAAACTTCTACTACTATTGAAAACATTAGAAAAATATTTAATGAAGTGACTAAAGATAGACGAATAAAGCTCAGAGAACTTGCTCATATTGTTAAAATACACGAAAAACAAGTTTGGAGTATTTTACATGATGAACTCCACCTGAAAAAGCTATCCGCAAGATGGGTGCCGCGTTTGTTGACTTTGCCCCAAAAAATCGTCCGTTGGAACAATTCCGAGGAGCTTTTAGCGATTTATCAGCGTAATCCAATAGAGTTCTTGCGCCGATTCATAACTGTTGATGAAACATGGATCCATCACTACATCCCAGAAAGCAAAGAACAGTCAAAACAATGGATAGAAGCTGTTAAAGTGGTTCCAAGAAGGCGAAAACTGTTAAGTCAGCAGGAAAAGTAATGGCCACAGTATTTTGGGATGCAAGGGGTATATTATTTATTGATTATCTTGAGACAGGAAAAACTATAATTAGTGAATATTATTGTGCATTATTGGATCGGTTGAGTGAAGAAATCAGGATAAAACGACCGCATTTAGAAGAAAAAAATGCTCTTTTTCATCAAGATAATGCTCATTTACACACTGCATTTTTAACTCAACAAAAACTGACCGAATTACCATTTGAAATTGCTCCGCATCCACCATATAGTCCAGATTTAACTTCTTCTGATTATTTCTTGTTTCCAAATTTAAAAAATTTCCGTCCAATAGCGAGGTTATTGCTGAAACTGAGGCATATTTTGAAGGTCTTGAAAAATCTTATTTTTCGGAGGGAATTAAAAAAGTTGAAAAACGTTTGATGAAGTGTATTGAGTTGGAAGGAGATTATGTTGAAAAATAAATAATAATAATTCCAAAAAAACGCTTAAAAATTTAAAAACTTTTTCGTTTGTATATTTTTTTTCAGATTATATAAATAAGACCTGGGGAATAAATAATGGAGAGATTCACAACTGAACAAAGAATAGATAGAACTTTATTACTTAAATCAGCGATCAATTATTTTAACGCAAAGCTCATTTTCATTTGAATGGCTTTTTTAATAAGCAGAACTGAAGGTTCTGGGGTTCTGAAAATCCAAGAGCCATTCTTCAGTATATGTGACGCGCAAAATAGAAAGGCACCTAGGGGTAAAAACAAGTTTTGTTCCGGAGAGCCATTTTAAAGATTTAAATATGTGTATTTTTGGTGTACCATCACTTTCATAAAACGCGCATATCTCTGGGAGGGAACACTTTTGATGCATTGGATCGGTCTCATTCTATGCTCAGATGTTGTCCACATCCAAAAAAAGTGAAAATTGATTTTTTTACCCTTAGGTCCCTTTCGCTATGCGCGCAAATTAGAAAGGGACCTAAGGGTAAAAACCAGTTTTGTTCAGAAGAGCCATTTTAAAGATTTAAATACGTGTATCTTTGGTGTGCCATCACTTTCATAAAACGCCCATATCTCTGGGAGGGAACACTTTTGGGGCATGGGAGCGGTCTCATTCGATGCTCAGATGTTGTCCACATCAAAAAAAGAAAAAAATGAAAACTGATTTTTTATCCTTAGGTCCCTTTCTCTATGCGCTGTCACATATACTGTGGGATCACATCTGCAAATATCATTGGGCCTTACTTCTTCGAGAATGAAGATGGAAGTGCTGTAACCATAAATGCAGACCAATTTTATACGTCCTGCTCTTAAAACCGGACCTGAGATCTGACATTTCTATTGGAAAGTTTGAAATTTTTTAACATAAACGTACTCAGAACGTTTTTTGTTGTTTACAGTGACTTGAAAAACTCAATTTGGCAAAAATTGGAATTAACTCGTGAACATTTTCGTGCGATCATTTTTCACAACTTTCGACGTGGATTATCACGACAAGAGTGCATCGACGAACTTAAATCTTTGTATGGTGATGAAGCACCATCCTATAGCACTGGGAAAAACTGGTTTAAAGAATTCATTGGTGGCCGATGCTCGCTCAAAGCTCGTGACGGTCGTCCAAAAACGGTCGTTGTGCCAGAGAACATTGATGCCGTACGTGAACTGATAATGCAAGATCGTCATGTGACATACCGTGAGATAGAGGCATCCTTGGGCATTCTTCCACCAGCATACATTCGATATTGCATGAACACCTGGCCGTAAAAAGGGTTTGTTCTCGTTGGATCCCGCACAATTTGACAATCGCTCAAAAAAATGCTCGTGTCAATTGTTGTAAAGAAATTTTGAAAAAAAAATCGCAGTGCTGCAAAAAGACGTTTATAAGATCGTCACAGGTGACGAATCATGGATCTATGCATATGAGCCCGAAACAAAACAGCAATCGACCGTGTGGGTCTACGAAGACGAGCCAAATCCAACGAAAGTTGTTCGAGGAAGAAGCACTTCGAAGCAAATGGTCGCCAGTTTCTTCGGCAAAACTGGTCATATGGCGACTGTTCCGACTGTTCCTGAGCAACGTAGGACTGTCCAATTTGTTTGCCTGAAGTCTTCGGAGAAATTCGAAAAACGAACAAGAGGAGACGAATTATTGTGCACCATCACAATGCGAGCTCTTACACATCGGCTTAAACCAGCGCCTTTTTGATCGGCCAAAACGTCGAATTAATGGGTGATCCACCGTACAACCCTGAACTCCAATGGCACCCAATGATCATCGATTTTCGTCGCCAGAAGATGCTGTTGAAGCGTTCAAAAACCATGCTTTGGAGCTGTCGCAATCGCAGTGTAAAAAGTGCTTCGTCAATTGGTTTGAGCGGATGCAAAAGTGTATAAATCATGCTGGATTATACTTTGAAAAACAAAAAAACAATTTTTGATGATAAATATTCGCATTTGCTTTATTAGGCCAGAAATATATATAGCAGTCCTCGTAGTGGTGTTTTAGGTTAGGCGTCGATAACTTCGACTGGATAGTGTCAAATTTGATCATGTCTTTAGAAAATCTTGTACTTTTTTTACAAAAAGTTTTAAAGCAGTGCGACACATTAAATGCAAACAGCTTCTCTTGTGCGGTTTGTCGAAGTTTGTATCGAAAGAAGCGTAACCCCATTTTGGTTAAGCTGCTGTTTGAAGTATTAAAATTGATTTTCCAGAAGATCATGTAATTTTTCGATTGGAACTTTCTTCCTGTCTTCGGCAAAATTATAGCTATAGAGGAAGAAAAATATGTTGAAAAACAAGCTAACCCAGCTAGTGCTACAAATGTCAATTTCTTTTAAATAATTTTTTTTTATCAGTTTTCACGACTTATTGTCCACACTGCAGGAAATTCGTTGAAGTAATCTTTAAATAAACTATAACTTATTTTATATTATAATTCACAATGCTTCAGAACGTTATAACACTAGAAAATATTTTTACACTTTTCACCATTTTTAGTGGTTTCTAGGGCATTGATGCACTTGGAACAACGCCCCTAATGAGGAAACATTGCACATGGAAACTACAGCGGGAATTTGTCAAAAATGCATTTTCTAGTATTTGAATTTCCTAAAAAATTAATGAATAATACTATAAGAAATATTAGGGGGACAAATTTCACTTTTTTGAAAAAGGAGGGAGGACGGTAGGACAGTGGTTAAAAGGAGCATATGGCCTCCTATGGCCAGACGTATTGTAACCCTGGTTTAAAAGCAACCTAAACAGTTTTTGCAAACAGGTCATTGAAATCTGATAAAGTAAATTACTGTAGAGTGATATCATAAACAAGGAGTATTTAAACATTTATCTTCGACTTTACGAGGGTTGCTATTTATATTTCGGGTACGGACAATACTGGTTTTCCCAGCTCATTGGAAACTTTCGACATTTTTTTAGCATAATTTCACTCAGAACGTTTTGTCACTTGAGGGCGAATTGTTTTGTTTACAGTATGTTGAAAAATTCATCTCAGTCAAAAAATGAAATTATCCCGTGAACATTTCTGTGCGATGATTTTTTACGATTTTCGCCGTGGGTATCGAGACAAGAGTGTTTAAATCAACTTGTTTCGACTTTTGGCGATGAAGCACCATCAAAAACCACTGTTATTCGCTGGTGCCAAAAGTTCAGTCACGGACGCCTTTCGCTCCACGATGAATTTCGTGAAGAACGTCCAACTTCGATCACTTTGCCAGAAACCATCGATGCTGTGCCTGAACTGATTAAGCAAGACCGACATGTGACATACCGTGCGATTGAGGCATCCTTGAGCACTAGTATGACTAGCATCAATAAGATATTGCATGTTCGTTTGGCCGTGGATAATATTTTTTCTCGTTGGATCCCATATACTATGACGAATGCTCAAAAAAAAACTCGTATGGATTGGTGCAATGAAATGTTGAAAAAGTATAACTCTGGTAGCTCAAAGGCAGTGTATAACATAGTCACAGGTGACGTATCATGGATCTGTGCATATGAACCCAAAGAAAAACAGTAATCGGCCGTATGGATCTTTCAAGACGAGCCAAATCTAATAAAAGTTGTTCGTGAAAGAAGTACATCGAAGCAAATGATTGCGTTTTTTTCGGTATAACGTACCACCCAATTCTGAGTGGTATACAACCTTTTTTCGGTATAACGTAGGAGGTCAATTCTGAGTGGTATACAACCATCTGTTTGCCAACAGTGTTCGAAGAAATGAGGAAAGATAATAAGAGAAGACGGATCGTTTTGCATCACGACAATGCGAGCTCTTCCACATCAGCTGAAACGATGAGCTATTTGACTCCTCAAGATGTCGAATTGATGGGCCAACTACCGTACAGCCCTGATTTGGCACCCAATGAATTCTTCTTATTCTTTAGCATCAAGAAAAAAAATGCGTGGTCAGCGATTTTCGTCGCCAGAAGATGCTGTTGAAGCGTTCAAAAATTATGTTTTGGAGGTGTCTCAATCGGAGTGAAAAAATTGCTTCGCAAATTGGTTTGTGCGCATGCAAAGGGGTATTGATCCTAAAGGAGAACATTTTGAAAAACAATAAAACCATTTCCAATTATAAATTATTGTGTTTTTATTGCCGGACCCGAAATATAAATAGCAACCCTCGTAGTCTCCCATAATTTCTTTCCAATTCCTACTGTTTAAGAGTTATTTAATGTACAAATTCAAGTTTTCTGTCCGGCAGATGTTGCTTTACCTGACCTAAAAAAATGAACAAAAATTAAACTTTACGTATTTTAATTTTGACAATTCAATATTTAAATACAGTTGGCAACGCCTACTAAACTCTTTTCATAACATACGTTGTAAATGAAAATCTATAAATGGCTCTGAATGTAGAGTCTCTGTATTCTGTGTAGGTGGTAAAGGTGAATTGTATTTTCGTGGGCAATTGTTTGAAGACAATTTGAAAAGTGAGATTTACAACAGTAGTTCTCATACGTTTGGTGAGAACCTGGTTTTAAATACTTCAGTTTTCCTTTGAAAAATTGCTGCGAAGCTTTCAGATGAAGTCATCACGGACACGAAATAGCATTAAAAGCTTTGTGCAGCCACGAAAATCAATGTCACTTTGCGATTTTGTGAAAATCTTAAAATGTATGTGGAAGAGGTCCCCAGCCGGTTAATCTCTGAAGCAAAAGACCGAAATAAACAAACTAGCTAAACATTTACGAGTATTATAATTTGGCAACAAAATTATGTTTTTTTAGTCAAAAGTCAAAACTTATTAAAGAAAATTTAATTTAAGGGAATCCCATCAAAATTTGGTTTTGTTATATATTTTCTACCTGTTATTTCGGCATAGTCAAGTCAACTTACCTAAAAAGAAAAAAATATTTATTAAAATTTTTTGAAAATAATTCTTAAAAAAAATTTATAAGAATAATGTCAAAGCTGAAATAAGTGGCAACATAATGGGTCTTTTGAAATTCAACGTTTCAATTGCTTAATTTGATAAATAAAATGTACAGTTAATTACTTTGTAGCATTACTACTATTCACTACTCTTGTTTTAATATTAACAAAATCAAACAATGTTTCATTGAAACGGAAAAATTCTATTTGTCGAAAATAAAAAAATAAATTTTAACATTTAAAAATGATTTACAGGAAAGCTGGCGATTTTTTTTTATTTTATTTCGCTTATAATTTAGTGACCCTCGACTTTCCCGTATTTAATTCGTTTTTTTAAAAGTAATTCGGAAAGAATTGAAAATTAATTAATAAAAAAATCAAAAGGGCAAGCTAATCCACCAGTACAGGGACCAGCAGGAACAAAGGGTAGTGGGTATACCAGCTGTAACAGTAACTCTACGAACTCCACGATTTTGTAAAGAGAATCCTGCTGTTTGATTTGTTCAATTAGAAGCCTAATTTGAAAATTTCAATATTGTCTTGGAAAGATTGAAATATTTTGCTGTACTGCTGATAATTGATCCTGATTTATTGGCCAAGGTAAGCGTCATTGTTTTTGAACGTCCTAAGATACTTACCCAAGGATGAAACCACGGCTCATTGACCATTTCTCTTTGTATACGCGTCAAATGTTAAATACTCGTAACCGAAATGCCCATTGGAGACAGAAAACTTCGTTTACTACTGCGAGAAATGTGCAACCTTGCCAACGGAGGAGAAAAGAATGAGTTTTTCCGAATAATGTGGCTCCAAATATATACTCTTAAACTAGCTTTACGTATACTTTAGGGTCAATTAAGCAAAGTCAACTACGAGTAGAAGGGCAGCATCGCCAGTGACTGGTTTGCTTAGCTCAATCATTCGAAAGATTCCCTTTTAGCGACTAAAGGTACCTCGGTAAAATGTACTTTTTTGGGTATTTTTTTACAATTTATAATTTTAGTAAACGGACAGCGTTTAAAATTGGTAAGAAATCGGGACATCCAATAGTAAAAGTCGGGATTTCTCGGGATTTCTCAAAAAGGAAAAAGGGTTTTATTAACAAAAAAAAAAACAGTTTCATACTGACATTGTTAGTGTACTGAGTGCTAATTTTCACCATTTCTTTATATTACACTTCGTTTTCATTCCTAAAGCCCAGTGCACACTTGCAGATATATCTGACAGACCGGAGTGCTAAACTTTTTACTACTACGTAAAATGCTCCGAATTGCTTATGCATCTGCTCACTATTAATCCCAATAAGTGATTGGCATGTTGAAAAAAAATAATTAATTATATGTAAGAAGGACTGTGGAGCATTTAATGTTCCGAATTGGACGATCCGTCTGCTAGTGTGTACTGGACTTAAAGGGGGGCCTACACCACACCACATTTTGCGCAACAGAGCTGTCGTGTGTGATCCGCCTGTCGCCATTCAGAAATGCTTTTATCGATTTTTTGTGTTGTCGTTTGTTGCACAAAATGTGGTGCTGTCTATTTGGTACTTTAACTTTGCAAACTTGAAAAGTCGGGATTTTCCCCTACATTATTTCAATACTCGGGACAATCATAGAAAGTCGGGATAATCCCGACGAATCCCGAGCGTCTGGCAACCCTAACTGTAAGTACATCCAAAGAGAGCATAGTTGCTGAACGTTTAGGCACATGTGGCCTAGAAATCGTCCCGCATGGTCAAAACAAGGCGATAACTTGTTAATATGACCATATTGATGTCATATCAACAATTACGTTACTTTTCCAACTTCCCTCGTAGTTATATCAAATGCAACATTGTACGCATCAAGTATCATCTGTTAATAGACTACTGTCAACTGTTAAGAGAGTTCCGTCATTTAGTTTGTATTTAACAGCTGTTCCAAACATACAACCTCGTGGATTTTGTTAAAAATGGAAAAAAGTAAATTTCGAGTGCTCATTAAACATTTGTTTTGCGGAAAACCCCGTCAATCAAATCAAGGAAAAGCTTGATAATGGGGACTCTTCACCATCGATTTCAATGGTAAAAAGTGGTTTACTGACTTTCGTTGTGGTCGCACAAGTACAAATGATGCTAAACGTTCTGAACGGGCAATTGAGATCAATACACTCGAAAATATCGAAAAAATCAACGATATGGTTTTAGCCGATCGTAGAGTAAAGGTGCGTAAGATTGTTGATGCCATAAGCATTTCATATGGCAGTGTGGTTTCGATTTTACATGATCAGTAGGGTTTAAGAAAGCTGTCTGCAAGATGGGTGCCACGTTTGTTCTCAATTTACCTGACCATACACGTAATCGTGTGATAACTTCAAAGGATTGTTTGGTGTTGTTTAACCGCAATTCGAATGAATTTTTGTGACGTTTTGTAGCTGTGAATGAAACCTGGATCCCTTACAACACTCCGGACACCAAGCAGCAGTCTAAACAATGGGTTTCTCTGGGCGAACCGGCTTTGAAGAAGGCCAGGGTGACTTTGCCGGCCATAAAGGTGATCGCAACAGTTTTTTGAGATGCACTTGGGAGTATCCACCTCGATTACCTTCAAAAGAGAAAAACAATAAACGGCGAATATTGTCGGACCGATTTAACGAGGATTTGAGAAAACGACCCCATATGGCGAACAAAAAAAGTTATTTTTCATTCAGAAAATGCAAGGGTGCACACGTATTTGTGCAGTCTCAATGGCAAAATTGCATAAATTGTGTTACGAATCCGCCATATTCTCCGGATTTAGCCCCCAGCGACCTTTTCCTGTTTCCAAACCTAAAGAAATGGCTCGGTGGAAAGAAGTTTAGCTCCAACAATAAAATTATTGATCAAACAAATGCTTATTTTATGGACCTCGAAAAATCTTATTTTTTGGAATGAATACAAAAGTTGCATAAACGTTGGACTAAGTGTATCGAGCTGAAAAAAGATTATGTTGAAAAATATTATGTTTTCATTGAACAGGGATTATCCGACTCAAGACCTCTTGCTTCTATATTTAAATAGGAGACAAGTTTTTTTTACAAAATGGCAAAGTGACATTGATTTTCGTGGCTGCACACTGCTTTCATTATGATTTCGGGTCCATGACAACCCTCTTCAGAAAGCTTTGCTGCAATTGTTGAAAGTAAAACCGAACTCTATAAGGCCAGGCTCTCCCCATATGAATGAGAACTACTGTTGTAAACCTTACTTTTCAAATTTTCTTCACACAATTGCCCACGAAAATACAACTCACTCTTGCCACTCCACATCGAGAGCCAACAATAGATTTCTTTTTTTCTTTCTTTCTTTTTGCAAAAAAACTGTTTTTATTCGAAAAGCCACGGAATTATTGATATGCCCTTGTATAGAGTATTTTTAATGTATTGGCGGAGATTTACGAGGGACGCATAGGCTGAATGGGTCAAAAAACGACCATTTTCTAGCGCTTTAGTTGCGGCGGGACAGAGGTTGGTATATATAATTTCGCCCTGGCCGAAGTTTACGATGTTTTCACTTGTTTACTAATTGAATATCCACATTTTAAAATCAAATTTGAAAATTATTTTTTTTTTTTTGCAATTTTTAACATTTTTAAATGACGTTTGTGTAGCTCTTAAACTGATATTGCGAAAGTGATCCTAACATTTATCATTTTTTTTACACAATTGCTGTTGGTGAAATTGATTGAAATTAAAAATTAACTAAAACACCAAAAAACGAAAAGAAGAAATTAAATTGAAAAACAAGAGTAGGTGAAGCACGCAAGTGTTCAGTTTGCCAAGAAGACGAGATGATAAATCATTCATTCATTACAAACTTAAAATGCGTTAATGAGTTGGAAAGTAAAACTTTGAAGAAAACCATAAAAAACCGAAGAGTTTAAATGAGATTTTAATTTAATTTAAAACATTTGAAAAGAAAAAAAAACATATTCAATGCACTCAAACGAAATCAAAGCAATTACATTTAAGAGTCGATCTGAACGAATTGAATTGAAAGAAGTTTCAACATTTCAAGGTTTTTTTTTCGAACTACTAAATTGTGAGCTAATTTCGGTTACATTTCAATTGAAAATCCATTGTATTGTAATTTGACGGGTTTTTATACCTGCCTCTTGGGTTAAATACAAAAAAACAAACAAGAGCCAATTATTTTGCCAACGTGTATGAATTTTTGCTACGACTGTTTTTCTATGCTTCAAATCCCAAATATTCCAAATGCTTTGACAATTGTTGTTTACCTACTGTGGCAATCGAAAAGGCATTGCAATAATAAAAAAAAAACTAACTAAAAAATCGTTGTACTAGTAGTTTTTAATTACCCTGTTGTCTGTCGGTAGACGGTAAATTAAGAATTTTTAATTTTCAGGTTAGTTCGTTATGTTTTTCTTCTTCTGTTGTTGGCTTCTGTTTCTGTGCCACTCACTTTTAATCGAAAGGTTGATACGAGTAGAGTGCATAAAAACCCGTGTTGGGAAATGTTTTATATACGCGTGTGAGTCTACCTTTGGCTTTTGGGCGTTTGTAGTAGGCTCAATCAGTGTAGCCATCTGGCCTGAAGTAAAAAACGCTATGGATTAAAGGCGCAAAAAACAGCTACAAATCGCTACAGAACTTGGAGAACAACCACCAAAAAATGTCTAAACATTAGCGGAACTCACTATCTTGTGGAAAAGAAAAAGGAAATGTAAAACTTGCACCCGATTGTGAGCGCACTTGATTGTTTTTTTTCCAACACTGTTGATAATCAGCTGATGTTTAAAAAAAGTCAAAGCAATTTAATAAACAATAAATGAAGTATTTGAGACTTTTGCAAAGAAAATACGAAAAATTGCTTCAATATGCCAAAGAAAAACGAAAAAGAGAAAATTATCGATTCTCTCATAGAGGGAGCGGCCCAGGAAATACTTTTAATTGAAGGAATGTTGTATAAAACAAATATAATTCGAATAACTCGATGTTTTTTTCACTTTGTTTACGTTTTATTTTTTTGTTGTGTTGACCAGAGTATAGAGCCGACATGAAGCGCCGCGCCTAAATTGTTTTTAAAATTTAGGTGGCCGCTGCGCAACCGGCTTTCGCGGCAATAAATAAATAAACAAAATCTCTTATTATCGAATAAATTTACCGACAACAATGTAAAAAACATTCAAGCACAATATTTAACCATTGTTGATGATGTTTAATTCGAGCTAATAAAGGCGGCCACGGCGCCGACAGTATAATTTCGTCTCAAAACTCTGGTGGTGACAGCTGACTGATTTCCCCAAGCGCCGGTGGAAACTTTCCTCTGATTTTTGGTGATGTAAATTTCCCCATCCTGGGGAAAAGCAACCGTGTGTATTTTGTTTTTGTAATTGCAAAATTTCCTCCAATATTTTCCTTTTCCACTTTCCTCGGGCTATTTCCCTGAGATCGTGAGTTGCCCTAATGTAAAAATAATTTTGCTTGAGGTAAAATTAAAATACGAGTAATAAAAATGTTCAAGATTTTCGAAAACCGTGTACAAGCAAATTTTCAAAAATCCTAATCTTTTCTGCATCATCATTTAAGTTATTTTTTAAGGCATGACAATTTACAAACTCAAAAATTCCAAAGACAATTAATGCGAAAAGTGTTTAAGGTGGAAATCGCCACAGGCGCTGCGTGAAGTACATGGTGGTTCAACTACAACGCACGATGTCAATTGTAAATAAACCAAACGTTTTTAGATAATTATTTTTATAGTTTTTTATTATGATAGAAGGATCTACGACAATTTTGTCTTAGACAAAGCATGGGCCAAATACTCGCCACGGCTTCGGTAGCATACCTCTCTCCTTATGTTCAATGACTCTGAGGCATAAAGGAGGTTTAATGTCGTTAATGTACCGAATTATCTTATAACTAAGCTCTTGAATTGTTCTTGGTTTTATGACTATATTTTTTTAAATAACCCCTAAGAAAGAACTCCAACGGTGTCAAATTACTCACGCAGAAAAAAAGTGTGGTTGGGGTGACAATATTCGAAGAGGATTATACCATTGTTGGGTATATGGTTGTGGCACAACAATATTATGATCCTCACAACAAGCGTATGATTTACACCCAACCATACTATTATCTTCACAGCCATATTATGATCCTCACAACCATAGAATGTTTCTCATACAACCATAGCATGATCCTTACAACTATAGTATGATTTACACGCAACCATACTATGATCCACACAACCATAGTATGATTCACACTCAACCATACTATTGCACCAACCATGTTCATATGGTAGCTACCACCATATTTTGATTTCTAAATTTGGCAATAATACTATTGTTACATTTCAACAATAGTAATATTGTCGCAATCATACTGTTGTAAATGAAATTCAAAAAACAATACTATGGTTGCGACGAACATGCTTTTATTGTAGAGAACATATTATTGTTGCGTTGACCATAGCGTACCCATATCTTTTCTCTGCGTGCATGATCGTAGCAAATTATATTACCACGACGTGAGCCAACACGACCATTTAATTTTTTGCGCAAAGAGCTATTGTTTCGTTGGCTTTGTGGCAAGTGACACCGTCGTGTTGGGACCACATATCGCCCAGGTTCATATCCTAAATTTCTGGACACAAGAAGTCCGTTATCATCTCGTTTCATGTTAACTGCTTGGTCGACCGCATTTTCGAATAAGTACCATCCGATGACGCAGCCAGCCCATAAACCGCAGAAAACAGTCACTCTTTGTAGAAGCATCGGCTTTTCAACAATCACTCGTGGATTTTTATTTGTCCAAAAGCGGATTTACGAATCTACTAAGGTGAAAGTGTGCCTTGTCGCTAAATATGTTTATTTCTATAAAGTCACAAAATGCATTTTGATTTGAACTTTTTGAATTTGTCAAGCACTTAGGTTGGGCAAAAGACTTGACGTTTAGGTGTGACTTACAATAAACATTGTGCATTTTGGTTGGACCACGCTTAAGTTAAAATCGCCACAGTAGCGATTTTTTCTTTTACAAAAATCGATTTCCAAATATACCTTGGGATCAGCTGAGTGGCCTTGGCCGGACAATAATTGTAGCAAACGTCCGGGACATTGCCAACATTTCGCCCCCAATAAGAATTGAGGCGGCTGCACTAGCCAGATCTCATTTGAGCCAGAATTACGCGCGTCTATCAATGTAACGTCTTCTACTCTGGTAAAATCTCCGTATGTTATTCCCCTAGCACTACATGCACTCTGTAGCTAAATACTGATGCTGCGACTTAATCAGTTTGCATGTCGCTCAGACCTGCCTGATTGTTTCGATGATCTAAAGGCACTCTTGTATCGCTGGACCTCTCGCTCTCGACCATGAAGATCGTACCTGATCTGCCGACCACACCGGCGCTGCGCTGTTTCCTACAGACCGTCCTATCGCTTTGTATGAGGTCGTAAAGGTTTCTTTGTCGGCTCCTCAAGTATCGCATGCATGCGCAGAGGACTGGAAAAGGCTGCCCAATGTGACCGCAAGGATTTTGGAGAAGTTTATAGTCGGGATGTTGACGTCATCGACTTTCACATTAAGTGGCAACCGCACCTGCAGTGAATAGTGTGGTTGATGATTTGGGTACGGATATTTTCTTATTTCTCGCAATTAAGGGGGGTGCTAAGTTAGTGAGGTAACAGTTGATTTTGTCGCAAATGTCATACACATTAGATCCTGACATATTTTTCCCAGTGAAAAAGCATGCTAGGTCAGTAACGTAACAGATTTTCACGCATATGTTATCCACTTAAGGTCCTGACGCCAGAATTGTGCAATCTTCGCTGTACGACACAATAGCTGTGTTCTTTCTAGGTATCTCTAGTAGCATTTATATGGAAGTTAACCGGTTTGCAAGCGAGTTGGAATCTACTCGCTAAAAGAATGAGTAAGAGTTACCACACTTATTTTTACTACAAAAAATGAACAGTGACACACCCTGCTTTAAGTGTACATTTTTGTTATGTACACTTAAAAATAATTAAATGAGAAGAGGTCCCATCGGCTTATTCGTATTGGGTTCATTTGCACGAGATGGGATAAGTGAAAATCAAAATCAACTCGAATTGATAGTTCAAGAAAATTTAACACAGTCTGACAAAGCAAAAGTGTGTCAATTAATTGATTAATTATATTTCTTGGATTATTTTATTACAATTTATAGATTTCTATTGCCTGCTTTCGACGAATTCGGCGAGGAACCCTCTTGCTGTTCATTTCTTTTTGGTGTTAAGCCTAGTATTCACATTAAAAGAAATTCTAGCTCCCATAAGAAATACATGAAGCAAAGCAAACAAAATTTACCATTGGTAAGTTTCATTTAGCTATTTTCGTTTGGGGGTACTCAGCTAAAACGAAAAGGTGTCGGGATTTGCAACTGTTACAGGGATGATTATAAGAGCAGTGTAGACTTTTTTCACCATCTGCAAACGAATCGCTCATCTTGAAACGCACGAGCCATTTTTGGGTCACATGAACCGAAGCGTCCAGCAACTATGCCCTTTTTTGCAACTGTTACAGGGATGATTTTAAGAGCAGTATAGACTTTTTTCACCATCTGTTAACGAAAATTAATGTTCTGATAGTTGTTTGGTCAAGGAATATTTGAAATTTACAAAAAAAATATTTAACAAACGTTGTAAAGTCGTTTTTAAGGGTATTTAAATAAATCTTATTAAATTCTTTTTTTTTGAAATGAATAACGGCTGCTTTCTCTACACTCATATGTCATATAAGTCAAACTAGGCGGAAGGGACGTTTAGGCTATGTGCTCGAACAGAGTGACATGATTGATAGTGAAGAAGGCCTTAGTAAGGTAAAGAACCACGAGGAGCCACTACTGCCGAATCTATGTTCCGAATTGATCCGAAACAAACATTCTACGACCGGGGGGCAGAGTGTTTTTCAAAAATTGTTTTGTTTGGGAGATAAAATGTCACCACAAGTAGTGGAAAAACCTCCAAGTTGACATCACTGGGCTCAATGCTTGTGTTTCATTGTTTAGAAATTCCGCGGAAAATATTTCTCTTTCCGAGTGTAATTTCAAAGAAGTCGCGTAAACTGAAAACCATGCGACTCGGGTTGTTAATAATTTGTCGCATGGCCGTTATTGACGTGCAACGAATTTCAAAATGTGCATGTTTTTGACCGTTACCAAATGTTGCGTTTCTGCGAGTTTTCAGTTTTTTTTTGCATTGTTTGCAGATATGATTTGTGTGTTTTTTTTTTTAATTTTTTTTCTTAAATACCGAAACAGAAAAAAATGTTTACATGTCATGCATTACAAAGACATATTAAATATTACAGCTTAGCGACGACGGTGGGCCATGCATTGTTTTGATGGATGAGGTGAATAAACTGTAATTTAATTGTGCTTAACTGGCAGGTGTGCAGATTTTTAAAATGGTGATTTAAGAAAAGGGCAATATGTGCAAAGTGTTCGCATATTTTTAAAGTGTGATGGCGGATTCGAAGAGAAACTGCTATATTGACATTTCTGACACTACATTTACTTTAAATATAATGTTTTGTTTTTTGTCAGACACTCCATAAAATCCAGAGGACTTGAGGATTTTAAAGAAAAGTTATTACTCCAGTCGACCATATTTTTAAATAAAAACGTGACTTATTCGATATCATGGAAATATGTTTATAAAGCTCGACTTTGTGTGGAGTCAAAATAAAGTTGTAATGAAGGTTGATATGTTTTTAAGAGAATTCTAAAATAGTTTGGCTCTAGCTGACTGCATTCGTTAGCTGGAGGATTTTAAAAATACCTCTGTAAATGGAATTTCAAAAACCTTATCAATTTTATACTTTTGATCAAATAAATGACCAAATATAGTTGAATCGTGCCAGTGCGTGTACTCTTTATTAGAACAGTTTTGAAAGTTGTTTTTACAATCAAAACGTAAAGATTTTTTTATATTTTTCAATAATTTTCGTATATTTGCAGTATGAGCTTTTATACTTATATTTATACCCTCCTCCGAAGAGATGGTATATTAAATTTGTCTTTCTAAAAAACAGTTTAGTAAACTTTTTTGAGTATTTGTTGAACAAGTCATAACTTTTTGAGGACAGAATGGTGAAAATGTGTTATGCTATTTCGGCCACACCAAGTACCTCAAAAAAGGCATAGCTGCTGCACATTTTGGCTCATATGAGCCAAAAAACGCGCCTCATGGTTAAAAAAAGCTATTAATAGTCAATATGCAAATATGGTTACTCGAATTTAAGAACATTTTGCTGCTGGGTATTTTGGAAGTTTTGCCAAAGATAAGAAACGCAGGCTTAGGCCGAAACGGCCTAAAAAACGGACCATTATTTTGGCGCTTTTTTGTAGAGGTTATAAAAAGGTTCGCCTGCCGAACATAACGACGTTTTTACTTGTGAATTTTATTGATCCAAGTTAATAATTTACTTTTAGTCTTATTATCTTTTAAAAATATGTTTCAACTTGAGGTCATGTATTTTAACTCGGCGGCATGAGATTAGGCCCCACGAAAATACACCCAAAACCAAAAAAGAAATTAGGCCACAAATTTGGGGTCTAATTGTATTATGAAAATAGACCCCACAAAATTATACCCCAAACATAAAATGAAAATAGGCCCCAAACATTTTATTGGGACCTAATTTCGTAGTGGTTATTTGAAGGTATGTAAACACACCCCAAAAAAAGGCAAATATGCCCCAAAATATCGAGTTGTTGTTTTCTGTATAAAATTCATTTTTGGGTTTGGGGTGTAATTTCCATTTATGTGTTACAAAATGAATGTAACAACAAAGTACGATAAAAAGGCCCCAAACGTGTAGACAAATTTTTGCGTACAGTTTCGGTTGTGTGTAAATGTCCTAGCTGCCGTGCCTCCGTGCAAGATATTATACAAGTTTATAATTAAATTCAGAGGTAATAAACTATATAATTTTCAATTAAAAACCAATGCTTTCTGGTCTTCTCTGAAGGAAATTAGACCTCAAAAATATTTAGTGCGGCCCTAAAATATATCGAAATGAAATTGCACCCCAAAATCCGATCATAGGCCCCAACATATTTATGAAATTATGCCCCAAAAATTCGTTGGGATCTATTATCATACAAACATTTGGGGTTTAATTGCATTATGAAGATATACCCCAGTAAAAATATAAAATAAGGCCCCAAAAAACGATACAATTTCGTGTTGCTGTTTTCCACATATTTTTTTGGGGCCAAATTTCATTTTCACTTTGGGGTGTTTTTTCGTGGGGCCTAATGGCATATCGCCTTTAAACTCAATGTTAATGTTTTGGTTAAATTTTTATTGTTCTCAATATTTCGGTTGACTCCGTCAATCATCTTCAGGGGTTGTCAATTGAAAAACAAACACTGTCGCCCGTCTAGTTATCACTGTCTATTCTATTTTTTGTTTTCAGGGCACAAATCGCATATATCGCTGCAGATGAAATGAGTAAAAAACGCTACAAATCTCTTCGGAACTTAAAGAAAAAAAAATTACTACGAAATATATCAATAATAAAAATGTCTTAATATTTTAAAAATTATTTTGTTTCGAGTGGAAATTAAGAATAATGAAAATCCTTCTTTGAACGAAACTGACTGATCCTTATGTAAAACGATCTCCTGAGTCCGAATCACGTATAGTTTTCGAGATATCGTAAATATTTTGTAAAAAATCATAGGATTGTTTTGATGCAGACGTTGGAAAGAAATTACATGTTTAATTTGCAAACTCGTTGGTACAGTGAGAAAAAATTTTATGATTTTTTCCAAAAACTGCTATAGCTTAGGCAATTTTCGTTGGATTAACAAAAAAATCCACGTTGGAAATGTTGCAGTACTTTCTTTATGATTTTGCGAAAAAACTACTGGGTGTGTTCCAGAATTTGGGTATAATTGGCAGTAGAAAAAAAAATAAAAAAATACTTCAATTCTTGAATTGAATCGGATAGGAATTGCCAAAGTTTTACGCAAAATAATGAAAAAAGTCTGAAAAATTTTGACGATCCAACCTAAACGTGATGGGACAAAAGGGACAATAGATTCGGATGCAGGAGATCATTTTACATAAGGATCAGTTGGTTTTGTTTAAGGGAGGGCTTTAAAGTTAATTTTTGCAGAACAATATTCTTCAATAAATCAGTGTCGCCAACTACTCCGAAGCAAAAAGCGCTACGGATAAAATGACCAAAAAGGCAACAAATCGCTACAGCAAAAAATCGTTACGGAATAAATCAAAAAAAATAAAAATGCCTTAACACTTTAAAAATAATTTGGCTTTGAGTGAGAAATTAAAAAAAATACAACAAATGTTTCAGCTTTGAAAACTGTGCACAAGTTTATATTCAAAAAACCTGATATTTTTCTGCATCAACAGTTTTTAAAGTTATTTAAATGCCATGACTAGTTACAATCCCAAGAATTTCAAGAATTTTTTTTTACAAAACCGCTACTTTTTCATTATAGTGTTTTTTGGATGGCATCGCTGCAATAAATTGCCTATTCTAACACTGAAAACAAAGGTTCCTCAGTTTAATGAATTCGTACATCATTTTGGTAAATTTGGATATCAGTTTCCAAGCTACAATTTGATGCAGAAATTTTTTATTAATAATCCTTAAATTTCTTACATCAGTTCAATGAACATTGTACATCAATTTGAAGAACATTGTACATCAATTTGAAGACTATTCTATTCGAAGACTATTTCTGGCTTATGTTATGGTCAGACTTGAGATCATGTTTCTATTTAAAAACCTAAAATTATTCACAAAGTATTCGAAAAGACTATTCGTTGCAAGCATGCATAACTGCAATGTCGCTACATTGCTACATTACCATTATTCGACCTCAAGCAATGCATGTGGCTATATAAAGGGTGGTTTAATTTTTTTTTATTTAGAAAATTATTGCCATTTTTTTATGGTAATATTGGTATGGTTCAATTCTGAATTCACCTCCATCCGATGGTCCAAATTTTCGATGACGCTGAGGCATAATTGAGGTTATATGCAGTTAATGTGCCGAATTATCTCATCCATTAGCTCTTGAATTGTTGATGGCTTATCGACGTACACCTTTTCTTTCAAATAACCCCAAAGAAAGAAGTTCCACGGTGTCAAATCAAATGATCTTGGCGGCCAATCGACACGACGTGATATAACACGGCCATTGAATTTGTCGAGCAAAAGAGCCATTGTTTCGTTAGCTGCGTGGCAAGTGGCACTATCCTGTTGAAACCATCCAATTCGGGCCATAAAAAGTTCGTTATTACCTCACGATAGCGAACACCATTCACAGTAACTGCCTGACCGGCCTCATTTTGAAAAAAAATACGGCACGACGACGCCGCCAGCCCATTAACCCCACCAAACAATCACTATTTGTGGGTGAATTGTTTTTTCGACCAACACTTTTGGATTATCATTCGCCCAAATGTGGCTATTCTGCTTATTGACGAATCTACTGAGGTGAATCCACTGATGTGCCTCATCACTGAAGATGATTTTCTTCGAAAATGGATCATCCAAGCCTAAATAACTTTAACGCGTTGCTCGCTTGTGTATCTTTCCATGGTTCAAATTGAGTAGTCTGCAATTGAGAACTAACAACTAAAATGCAGAAAAAAACTTGACATTTAGGTGAGGTTCACATTCAACATCGGCCCTAACCACCCTTTACTTAAGATCGGACAGCTTTGTATTTAACGAGAACTGCTGTCAGCAAAGTTTTCCACCGAATAAAGTAAACTCAATAAAAATCCATCAAGTGTGTACGTCATATGAAATGTTGACGTGCAAGATTAATATTGATTGAAGAAGCCTATTTTTCGGCGCCCCGTAGAGCAAATCCTCAAGCGTCTTTGAATCGTAAAATAAATGAGATATTCTGATTTGTGACGAAATTTCATTGTTTTTTAATACCCATATGTTCATAGTTCAAGGAGGCCCATATTTGGGCCCATTGTACGATTTTTTTAATACTTATATTCACATAGTTCAAGGAAGCCGACTATATAGGCCCAAAACTATATACATATAAGTAGTCCGATTGCCAAATGAGTCTAAATCTTAAAAAAATACATTATATGCTTGGATTTGAAAAATATTATTTGGATTTGAAAGAAGATTTCACAATTTCAGTATACCCATATGTCCCCTAACATAAGGGGACGGTTTTTGGGCCCCAGATCTTATTGATCACTCATATTTATGGAAAGGTTAAAGAATCTATCCCTACGAGGGTTACTATATATATTTCTGGCCTAGGCAACGCTAAGTGTTGCCTGGCGCTATCTGACATTTCCATTGGTAAGTTTGACATTTTTTAGCATAAACGCACTCAGAACGATTTGACGTACGACCATCATTTGTGTTCTTTACAGTGACTTGAAAATATCAATTTGGCAAAAAAATGGAATTAATTCGTGAAAATTTTCGTGCGATCATTTTTCACAAGTTTCGAAGTGGATTATCACCACAAGAGTGCATCGATGAACTTCAATCTTTGTGTGGCGATAAAACACCATCCTATAGCACACTGAAAAACTGGTTTAATGAATTCAATCGTGGCCGACGCTCGCTCAAAGACAAAGGTCTTGAAGTTCGTCCAAAAACGGCCGTTGTGCCAGAGAACATTGATGCCGTGCGTGAATGCAAGATCGTCATGTGACATACCGTGAGATATAGGCATCCTTGGGCATTTCTTCCACCAGCATACATTCGATATTGCATGAACACCTGGCCGTAAAAATGGTTTGTTCTCGTTTGATGCCGCACAATTTGACAATCGCTCAAAAAAAGGCTCGTGTCGATTGGCGCAAATAAATTTTGAAAAAAAACATGATCGTCACAGGTGACGAATCATGCATCTATGCGTATGAGCCCGAAATGAAACAGCAAGCGACCGTATGGGTCTGCGAAGACGAGCCAAATCCAACTAAAGTTGTTCGTGGCAGAAGCACTTCGAAGCAAATAATCGTCTGTTTCTTCGGCAAAACTGGTCATGTGGCGACTGTTCCGCTTAAGCAACATAGGACTGTCAATTTCTGAGTGGTACACCACAATTTGTTTGCCTCAAGTATTCGGAGAATTCGAAAAACAAACAAGAGAAGACGAATCATTGTGCACCATGACAATGCGAGCCCTCACACATCGACTCAAACCAGCGCCTTTTTGACCAGCGAAAACATCGAATTGATGGGTCATCCGCCGTACAGCCCTAACTTGGCACCCAATGACTTCTTTTGATTCTCGCACATCAGGAAATAAATGCGTCGTCAACGATTTTCGTCGCCAGAAGATGCTGTTGAAGCTTTCAAAAACCATGTTTTGGAGGTGTATCAATCGGAGTGGAAAAAGTGCTTTGACAATTGGTTTGAGCGCATGCAAAAGTGTATAAATCATGCTGGAGAATACTTTGAAAATCAATAGAATCATATTTGATGATAAATATTCTCATTTGCATTATTAGGCGAGAAATATATATAGCAGCCCTCTTTTATACTCGTTCTACCATCCCATGGTGGAAAGCATAACAATAAAATAAATCAAGAAATATTTTTTCTATTCTTTACCAAAACAATGCGGCAAAATTCGTTTGAACTAAAACTACTTAGTGACATGCCATGCCTAGAATGACTAAGCTGACGGGTCAATATAGAAATATTTCAAAATTATTTCTTTTGTTTATAATTGAACAAATCTGTAGAATAAATTGAAATGAATTCACGGTTTAAATGCCTCACTTGAAAGCTCACTTGTCTAAAATCAATGCAAGCCAATATTTGGCAGTTGCCAGACAAAACTATGCCGAATTCATTGTCTCGTTGACTATTGATGCGAACTCATAAATGGCATTTATAAACGGATATTTGGTCTTATGCTAATCAAAATTAAACATTAAATCAATAAAATGTATGAATAAAATATTTCATGGATTTTAAGTCTTTGTACACAACATAAACTTATGTTGTTTTTTGATTGTGGATTTATAGTAAAACCCGTGCGTTTTATTAGCTTAACTTCTGCGAAGCTTTTGTACCGAAACGCATTTTAATTAATTTCGCATGCTTGGCAGCGCTTCGCGCTACTCGTGTGTCATTTAGCATCTTGTCAATAGTTCTCAGTGCATAATGGGTTATTCCAGCCAAGGATACACAAGTTTTGTATTGATTTTATATGTAAATTGAATGGAAACGAAATTTGGTGTGCGAGCAAGAAAACATAATTTGTTGACTAATGAGGAGTATTTTATAATTTTACTGACACAAAAATCATAAGGAAATGAGTTAAATAATAGAAACCAGAAAACTACGAGTATTTAGATTTTTTAATTTTCACCGTAACATGAAGTGTATATATTAAGACGATCATCAAATTTGCATCATCTTGATATATTTAAGTGGGGACCCGGAAAAATAGTTGCCAATCTACTTGCTGCAGTCTACAAAAGTTATGCTTTAAGATTGTAGACATATTTTTCGACTTTTTTGCTGACCGAATGGTTGTGATTGCGTGTACACGAAGAATACCCTTCGCAGAACCGAACAATAGCCGTCTACTGAAATTTTCAGTACACACGCAGAAAAAAAGTATGGTTGGGATAACAATATTCAAGGAGCATCATACTATTGTTGGTTATATGGTTGTGGCACAACATTACTATAATCATTACAACAATAGTATGGTTCACACACAACCATACTATGATCCCCACAACAATATTATGGTCCTCACAACAATAAACTTATTCACACACAAGCATACTATGATCCCCACAACCATATTATTATTCACTCTGAACCATACTATGTTCTCCACTACCACTTAACATACAACCATAACATGATTCTCACAACCATAGTAAGACTCACACACAATCATACTATAATCCCCAAAATTAATTGTAATGATTGAATTAAGTTGTTATTCAACAACAGAGATTTTTATAAAGCAAATTTTGTAAAAATACATTAAACTCTTAATAATATGAGTGATTTATTTAAGAGTAGAGAAAATTCACTTATTAAAATATTTTAGTTTTACTAATCCAAACTTGTTGTTTTGAAAATATTTAATTTACTTATACATATAAAAAATACTATTATTGCATAAGATTCGTAACATCGTCGGTATGATTGCTGTAATCATATTAATGATAACATAAAAACAAAACAAAAACAATAGTTTTGTCGCACCAACCATATACATATTGTTGCTACAACCATATTTTCCTTTTTTAAATTTGGCAACAATACTATTGTTACATTGCAACAATATTAATATTGCCGCAATCATTGTATTGTTAAAATTATATTCAAAAAACAATCATACTTTTATCGCAAAGAACATACTATTGTTGCCGTGACCATATAGTAACCACACGCAGAGAAAAGATATGATTACACTATGGTCACCGCAACAATAATATGTTCTCTACAATAAAAGCATGTTCGTCGCTACCATAGTATTGTTTTTTAAATTTTATTTTGACAATAGTATGATTGCGACAATATTGCTATTGTTGAAATGTAACAATAGTATTATTGTCAAATTTAGAAATGAAAATATGGTTGTAGCAACCATATGAACATGGTTGATGCAACAAAAGTATTGATGTATTTTTATTGTGTTTACTTTGTTCGGTGAAATACTCTACTGCCGACTGGTTCTCGTTTATTTAAAATCTGCCTGCACTTAAGTAAATATATAGCCATTGATATGATTTAATCACATTCGTTAGCATTCACCCCTGCTGGCAACTAAAAGTATTTTTGACCGTTGGAATATATATTTTTGTTTCTTGAATGAAATGTTTAATAAAAACATGGCCTCAAATGTGGCTATGAACTAAAAGTAATGCAATTTTAAATAACATACTTAATAAAAATCTCTATTTTTGAATAACAACAATAACCAATCCTAATAAATAATTTTAGGGATCATAGTATGGTTGAGTGTGAATCATACTATGGTTGTGGGATCATAGTATGGTTGCATGTGAATCATACTATGGTTGTGGGGATCATACTATGGTTGTATGAGAAACATACTATGGTTGTGAGGATCATAATATGGTTGTGGAGATAATAGTATGGTTGAGTGTGAATCATAATATGGTTGTGTGAATCATACTATAGTTGTAAGGATCATACTATGGTTGTATGTGAAACATACTATGGTTGTGAGGATCATAATATAGTTGTGAAGATAATAGTATGGTTGAGTGTGAATCATACTATTGTTGTGAGGATCATAGTATGGGTGTGGAGTTCATAGTATGGTTGAGTGTGAATCATACTATGGTTGTGGGGATCATAGTATGGTTATGTGTGAATCATACTATTGTTTTGAGGATCATAATATTGTTGTGTCACAACCATATACCCAACAATAGTATGATCCTCTTCAAATATTGTCACCCCAACCATACTTTTTTCTGCATGCATATCTTTTCTCTGCGTGCAGGGAACTTCAGTTTGAAAATGTTCAAAATCGTTAAACAAACTTTGATTCCTTAAGACGTATTCTGGGCGAAGTCGTATTAAAAAAAATGAGTAGACAATTTAAGATGAAAAATTAATTGTTAAATTTTTTTTTTTATCGATTTTTTACACTAAAAAGTCGACATTATGTTTTTTTGTAATAGTCAAAAAGTCTATTCATAGTCTTAAGTATGTAATCCTACGACACCTTGTTCTGTTTCTTCTTCGAAGGAATGTTTTGCAATCTACGAAATACTTTTCATTTTGCTCAAATAAACCAATTAGAATGGGCGTCCATTAAATTTCAGCACTATAAATTTATTTTTGGTTTTTTTTTTATATTTAAGTAAGCAAAATTAGATGCACAAATTAACTTGATTTGGATATTCGAACTAAATAAGTTGATATAATTAACATTTATTGGTTCCAACAACTAAGCATACACAAACCTTTTAGTTACCACAATGGGTGGTTATCACAACTAATTATTTAGCCACGATTACATTTATAGAACAAAGTAGTCAGTTGTCTAAACTTAAATTTAATCACAGCTATGATATGTGGAACCAAACTACCATCAAGAGTATTAAAATTTGGTAATCGCAACAGAATATATTTTCTCCCAACGAAATGTTTGTAGTTCAGACGGTTTTTCAACCGGTTTTTTCTGTGTGTGCACTCTTCTTATAATGTAAACACCAGAAATATTAAAAAGAAATTAAAAAAATTCAATTGTTTTTCTTTGTTCAGAGTTATCCATTATTTAAAATAATTCTATGAAATAATACGAGTATATGTCGTGATTATTTTATTCGAATTTTTTTTTATAACATCCATGCAGAGCCGTAACAGTAGACCAAATGCTGAAATTGGACAATTTAGTTTTTATTTCGATATGATTACAAAATTATTTTAATTGAATGATATTGCTTAAAGAACCTTGTGCTAAATATAATTTATTTTTTAATTGAAATTCGTTTATACCAATGGAACACATGCATTACTCTGAACCACAATTATAAGGTTGGAAAACAAATTCGGTTGTGACAACGAATCTGTCCTCTGTGCTCATCTACTACCAATTATAACCTCTTGGCCTTATTAAGGAAGGAGGAAGGACATAGAGAGATATAAACTTTATAGTTTAGTCTCAACTAGCCTTGAGCTATGAAAATTTCTCTCATGTTTGACCTAAGTTGAACCTTTCGATTACATTATAAACCAATCATAATAAAATCGTATACAATTTAAACAACAGCTGTATACCTAAATTGTAACCCCACGACACCAGCCGAACATCCGTACATTTTTTAAAATTTTAATTGGAATTGTTATACATTCGAGTATTATTTCAACAAAATTTTATAAAACAACCGCAGGTTGAAAAATAATTCGAATTTCGCCCATAAACGGCAAATGATGTAACCTTTCTTGTGCATTCGAATCATGTTAAATAATTCTGCATAATCAAAAAAGAAATGATTTAAAGTAACATAATTGCGATCACTTGTTTGGGCATTTGTAACAGCGGGAAATTGACTTTGAATCCGCATGAGTTGGAAGCAGGTTTTTAGCAATAATACGGGATGAAAGAAGATAAAAGATTTTGTATTTAAAACGCGAACAATTTACCCAAAATATCCCCAGGCATTAATGAGAGCATGGTTGAACTGAAATACATTAAATCCATTGAAAATTTTGTTTCAATAATTTCTATGATATCACATTACACCTCTGACCCTTTGGCGGAATTGAACCAACGACCAACTTTCATTTTCTTTTCATCCACCTTCACCTACTGCATTTTTGAGATGTTTTTTAGAAATAACTAAAATATCTCTTTCAAACGAAATAGTTTAAGACTAAATGCGATTTTATTTTAAAAACCCTGCCCCAGGGGTTGCCTTTCGAAGCAGCAGCATGTGATCGATCAGTGAATGATTAAGCCAAAAGACACTTGAGCCAAAAAGCTTCTGAAGACCAAAACCGAAAAGCAACAAAGAAGATGACCAGTTAGCCGGTCCAACCCCACATGGAAGAAGCTTAAACAATTTTGAATGTAAAGAAAGAAAGAAATTAATTTCATATTACGTATATCAGCATGATCAGTATTTTATGATCGACAACATGCGAAATGAATGGATTGATAGAGGAAATTGAGTTAGCTGGGAAATTAAACATACACACACACACACATCGTATCGACAGAGGGGGAAGAGTTAGTCAAAGGGGATGTTGTAAAAAAATTACTATTAGATAATATGGATTTTTTCGCTGATTATAACGTTAATCAGCAGAAAAAAAAATCGTTATTGATAAGCTCCGGCAAAATGTGTAAGCATTGGAAAATCGAGGAAGTGTAAAGAAAGCTGTCGAAAGTGTTGGAGATTACAGTTTTTCTTTATTTTCTTCTTCTTTTTTATGTTAACTGCCGTTAATACTACTCATTTTCACACTTACACGCCCCGATTTATGGCCTGTCTAATTATTTGCTTAAACTTCCTTATTAAAGGAAAAGAAAAAACAATATTTTGAAAAAGAGCAAGCAAGACAAATTACTGTGAAGCTGAAACGAATATTAAATACCCTCCACTATTAATGGCATTTCATCATATCTTCCATGGTGTTTTGGACATTCTGAATTTTTTCCACTAATTATGTGAACTATACCGGTAAAACAGGTTCACCCTTTAAAAAAGGAATTTGATTCTTTCTGGAGACAGTCCACCAAAGTCTAATTAAATTAAAAGCAAACTCATATTGCTCGTGTATCTCTACCCAACATATTCGTTGTGAAAGCCTCATTTAGTTGCCAACAATTTGTTTATACACACAGAGAAAAAGTCGGTTGGAAATCGATTTGAACAAGAACAATTTCGTTAGATTAGAATACTTTTTGTTGCAACCAACAGAATCTTATAAAAATTTTGTTACGCGTTATGACCTTTAGTATAAGGTGATCCAAGTGGAGACACTTTTTTTAAAAGACTTTCTTTGACAGATCACGTATGAGTCGTGTCATGCTGTCATGTTATTTTTGTTTAGTATCTCTTAGTATTTCATCATGGAAAGACTTACGCCTGAACAACGTTTACAAATCGTTCAACTTTATTACGAAAATTCACGTTCTTTGAGGAATGTGTTTCGTGCGTTTTCGAGCCAAAATTTTGTTCAGCAATGAGGCCCATTTCTGGCTCGATGGGTCGATGTAAACAAGCAAAAATTGCCGCATTTGGGACGAAGAGCAACAAGAAGAGGTTCAAGAGCTGCCACTTCATCCAGAAAAAACAACGGTTTAGTGTGGTTTGTGGGCCGGTGGAATCATCGGTCCATATTTCTTCAAAAATGATGCCGGTGAGAACGTAACCGTCAATGGCGACCGTTATCGTGCCATGATAACCGACTATTTGATGCCTGAAATTGAAGCTCGAGATCTCGGCGACATTTGGTTACAACAAGCGCCGTCATTGCATCAATCAATGGATTTATTGAGCAGATAAGTTTTGAGCCGGTCGATTGGCCACCAAGATCGTGTGATACCACACCGTTAGACTTTTTTCTGTGGGAATATGTAAAGTCTAAAGTTTATGCGGACAAACCCGCTTTGATTCAGGCCTTGGAGCAAAACATCACGCGTGTCATTCGCTAGTTACCAGTCGAAATGCTCGAACGAGTCATCGAAAATTGGATTCAACGGAACCGAGACGTAGTCGCCGCTTCAAAAAATAAATGCCAAAGAAAGTTCTTTCAAATGGTAATAAACATTCCCCATTCAATTTGAATTTTTTGTGTTGTTTTCTTTAAAAAAGTAGGAAACCTCGAAATGGAAAGGAGAGCTGCCACGTAGTAGTAAAGTAGTAAAGGAGTAAAAGTTCTCTCTGAGAGGAACATTTGCAAAAAAGTTGTAAATGTTGTAAAGCTGTTATTAACAGTGTTGCCATTAGGAATTTCTTTCCGAACTTCAATTTCCAAAAACCCACCAAAACCCCTTTGTAGCCGACAAAATTGCAAAATAAATCAAGATGTGATTCAATGTTCCGGTAAAAATAATTGTTTATTTAATAAACGTTTCTTATAGAACAAAACAAAGTTTTAGTTAAAAAATCATAATTCCATTGTAAAAATAATATTAACAACAACAAGCAAAAACGTCGTTAAATTCGGTGGGGCCGAACCTTATATTCCCTTCGCCGCCCTTAAGCTACTAAAGTGTCAAAAAAATGATCCGTGTTGGGCCGAAACTGCCCAAAGTTAAAGATAAAAATGTACACTCCCATTTTAATATTTACAGTAACGAGAAAAAAACAAGTAAAAAAGTCGTACTTAGCGTCCGTTTTTTTATATAAGCCAAAACTTTAATATTACTTCATATTTGGAATCGTAGGAAAATTTGCTTTTATTTGAGCTTTAACCATGCGGGACGTTTTTTGGGCCACACGAGCTAAAACGGAAAGCAGATTTGTTCTTTTTTCAGATATTAAGTGTGTCCCAACTAATAGTAACCATTTTAACCAGTGTCCCTTCATAAAAAAATTATGATTTGCTAACAAAAACTTAAAAACGTGTACTTTTTACCAAGGTACCTTTATTTCCTTAAAAGGAAACTTTCTTCCCTCTGGGCCGATTTTTCCTATTTACAATCCCATACAGCTTTTAACCCTAAGCCATAATCATGCAACATTTCTGGAACCTTGGTTGCTTCGTTTGACAGCTATCGTGCTTTCAACAGACACACAGTCGAACAGATCGTAGACAATATATAGGTATATCGGCGGTGTTTCCAGCAGAAGTCATATGTGTTTTTCCGATACTTTACAGGAGAGCCAAAAAACTGTTGCATTTATCGTATTTCCGAAAATTAGTAATTGCAGTCGATTCGTATATAGATTTGCCACGTTCTTACTATAAAAATAAATAAATGTATGGGTGTTGCAAGCTGTTTTGGATTTATAATGGACCAAATCCATTCAGAGGAAAAAAGGATCTCTATAAGTATACAAGGACTCAAACAACTTCTGCACAAATCACACTTTTTTGAGACATTTTATATAAAAGTCGGTACCATGGGATTGACCTAGGCTGTTAAAACTAGGTATACAACTCTCTCTGGACAAGGAATAGTTAGTTAGGCCTAATCGGTAAATGTTTTGATACATCCCCCATACAAACTACCTTACTCAGTTTAGGCGCTCTAGAAACTGGATTTATTGTCTAATCTCGACGGAATTTAACACGAGATAGTTTAATCACATGGAAATTAACTATTTATAATTTAAACCATATCGGTCCATTATTTTATGCAGCCCTTATACAAAGGTCCCTACCGATTTAAGGTCCTGACTTTCTGGAAGCCACATTTATTCTCTGATCTGGACAAAATTTAGTACAAAGTAGTTCTATGGAATGGCAATTAACTGTTAAGGATCTGGACCATATTGGCCCAAGATAAATTAAGCTCACATACAAAGACTCCTAGTTATTATGATTTATGATTTGCACATACACTGAGCCGAAAATACAATGATTTTTTTAACCATGTGTCTGGTTAAATTGTTCATGGAAAATGTTTGATAACGAAGACAAAATAACGTTAAATAAGGTCAAATGTACATACAAATTAGTTGAGTTAACAATATGTAAGGTTGGTTTTTTCAAGAGAGAGGCAGAAAAATGTGAGACAATTTATTTAAATCTTTTAAAAAACCACCACCACATGCAAATGCTAGCTTCACTGCTTGTGGAGAAGTGAAAAAGTTGTCGGAATCTTCGGAAGCTGTTTTTTTCATATATTAGAGGGTTAATTTTATATTTTTAATTATTACAGTAACTATATTTCTGGTTAAAAGAGTCAACCAATAATTAGTTAACTTAACAATAAAAAAGATTTCTATTACAATCTTCATAGTTTATAATATTAAAAATTTCATTGTTAAATTGAATATATATTTTTTTGATTAAATTTACTATCAATTTCAATTCAATTCATTTATTCATCCAAAATATCATATTATACAAGGAGTATATGTACGCTACTTATGAGACATATCAACTAGATATTACAACATGTTATGCTTATATCTAAA
The DNA here is from genome assembly GCA_963513945.1 of Hydrotaea diabolus. Classification (NCBI taxonomy): domain Eukaryota; kingdom Metazoa; phylum Arthropoda; class Insecta; order Diptera; family Muscidae; genus Hydrotaea; species Hydrotaea diabolus. The sequence goes on along the minus strand of OY740717.1, from coordinate 57,154,951 downwards.
GACTTAAATTCTAGAATTTGTGTTATACAATAAATTTAGTTACTTATAGGTAAAAAAGGGAAAAACACCTTAATTTGTATATCGAAAGAGAGAGATTCAAACTTAATTGGAAATGTAAATAAATATAGAAGATTATTTTTAAAATAATCAACTATATTTTATTAACTTTACCGGTTGATAATTTCACATATTTAAAGTAATTCTAAACAATCTCTCATTATGTCACAAGGAGAGTTTCTGACTTTGTTGAAAAAGTTAATATTCTGTCTTTTTATAAATTCTTTATAAAGGTCATAACCAGTTTCGTTGTGCAGCTCCGCTGTAGAATATCTCCAGGCTTTACTGTTTATCATTTTTAAACATTTGTTTTGAAGAATTTGCATTTTCTTAATGTGACATTTCGCAGCTTTATACCAAACTGGCGAGGCATATGACATGATTGGTCTTATTACCAGCGTTTGAAAATGCTACGCTACTTCGTAGTATTTTGTTTTGCTCTCGCTACCACTCTTTCTTTGAACAGAGCCGTAGCAGAGCCATAGCCGAAAAATGAAAAAGTATATGCTCTGCTCTGCTTGTAGTTATGTCGCGTCATAAACTATAGCAATAGAAACAGGCAAAAATCAAATGATGTGCTCTGCGTAGCCATAGCGGGAGCTGAAAACTGAGAGCGAGATGAGAGCAGATCAAGTGAAATTGTTTTTATTTACTATGGCTCTTCTGCATTTTTGTTTTTGCTAAAATTCTGTGTTTGTTTGGACTTTTTTGTTTTATTCATGTGTAGGTTAATAAATTGAAAAATTAAAACCATATTAAAATTAAATTCAATATTTAAATTAAATCAAAGTTTGTAGGTTAATAAATTGAAAAATGAAAACCATATTTTATTCAGTCACAATATTTAAATTAAATCAAAAATGCAGAAGAGCCATAGTAAATAAAAACAATTTCACTTGATCTGCTCTCATCTCGCTCTCAGTTTTCAGCTCCCGCTATGGCTACGCAGAGCACATCATTTGATTTTTGCCTGTTTCTATTGCTATAGTTTATGACGCGACAGAACTACAAGCAGAGCAGAGCAAATACTTTTTCATTTTTCGGCTATGGCTCTGCTAGGGCTCTGTTCAAAGTGGGAGCGGAAGCGAGAGCATAGCAATATTTGTTAAGCTCTTGCTGCTACGGAGTAGTAAATGCGAACGCTGCTTATTACACATTTAAACAATAAATTCTTATTTTTAAGGTTTAGTGTAGAACGCTTATTTAACATCGGCCACAATGCTCGAAAGGACTTCATAGTTTTGTCACATGCAGTATATATATGTTGGCGAAATAATAGTTTGTGGTCAAATATGACTCCGAAGTATGTTACTTCATTTCGGATATCAATGGCGTTTCCATTAAAAAGAAGTTGGCGACTTGGAACTCGTTTAGGGGACTTATTAAAAGGGAAGATGATGGACTGCGTCTTTTCCTGATTAATTTTTATCTTCCATTTTGAAAAATATTTGTTGCAGACTGCTAAACTGTTCTCCATTTTCTTCAAAAGAGCACTAGTTAGCTTACTGGTGCCTATTAAAGCTGTATCGTCTGCATAAAAGGCTACATCGAACAAGTTTGATGCTTTGAAATCGGAAATGTAGAGTTTATACAAAATGGGTGATAAGATTGATCCTTGAGGTAGACCAGCTGGAATATTCTTCATTGACGAAATAACGTGGTTCACAGACACAGAAAAAGTTCTGTTGTGTAGAAAATCCGCTACAATTTTGCATAGATATTTTGGCAAAATCAGGGAAAGCAACTTAAAAATTAGCCCATTATGCCATACTGTATCGAATGCCTTTTCGATATCCAATAATATAACGCCCGTAGATTTCCTGTTGCGTTTGTTTTGGGTAATTTTGTTTTGTATTCTTTTAATTTGATGTACTGTGCTGTGTTCTTTTTTGAAACCGAATTGCTCTCTTGCTACAACAGTTATTATTTTAATAATAACAATTTTAATGGTTGAAAAACCCAATAATGCATTGTTAAAACAACAATTATTATTTTAAAATTAACTATTTTCATAGTTAAAAAAATTCAACCATAGAATAGTTAAATTAACTATTATTATTGTTAAATACCAGTCAATAACAAAATGTTTAAAATGAACCTTATATAACGTAAACTCCAAATCATGTTTATTTATGGTTAAGTTAACCTTATATAAGGTTATTTTTCTTCTCAGTGCAGCACGTCATGTGGTCACTGATGACAGGCCGGGCAGAAGGTCATTACCTTTGCCATTAATTCGCGCCCAATACGAATTGAGGCGGCTGCACCATCGAGATCTCAGCTGAGCCAGAATCTCGCGCGTCTGCCGAGTTAGCGCCTTCTCCTCTGGTGAAATCTCCGGGGGATGTTCCCTTAGCATTACATTCACGCTATAGCTAGATACTGCAACTTGTGTCTCTAGTCCCTGGTGTAAATGTAGCAAACGGAATGACCACACTCGGTATGCACATGCCCTGCATTCTACACTGGGCGTTTAAAAAAAGATTCGCTATAAGAGTCTTTACATTTTTCTTAAATCGCTTCTTCCGGATTCCAAACAAGCTTCCACTATTTCGACTTTGTGCGTTTGTCAGGAAAATGCATGATGGGGGTTTTCGGAATTTTACGTTGTTTATTTTAATTTTTATTTTAACGCGAAAACAATTCATGATATTTTATTTATGCACTTTCTGTGGTTTGGTAATGAATGAATGTTAACAAAAATGTTTAAGAGCATTTCAAGAGATAGGTGCGGGTGGCGGTGGTGGTCTGGAAAATGCCCCCAACACCATAGCCAATGCCACCCTATCCCATCAGACTAGTAGTTAACCTGTGAGTTTTTCTTTGGCTTTGGTTTGTATTTCAGTTTCAATAATTTTTTTTTTGCATTTATGACTGCAAATGAGTGAGTGACTCTTCAACGATGGTTAGTTTTTGGAGGGTCTTTATGACAAAACTGTGTTTCTCTGCGTGTTCGTGTGTGTGTGGTGCAATTGTGGTTAAAACCCAAGAGTCACTGGCGTTTTTATTTAATGCACTCGTATTTAACAATAACAACAGTCAACAGCAACACGACAACAACACCATCAACGAATGGCCAAAACGACAGCAACAGAAAAAGTTGCTAAGATGTGTGGCATGATCACGATGACGATGTTGTTGGCTGGGTTGGACGTTTGACTTATATTTTCTTGTTTCCCCAGAAACTCGTATTGTCGTGTTATGTAAGTCCAATTGCCAATGGGAGGGGTCTTCATTGTTGTCTTTTTTTCTTCTTCTTTCCTTTTTATCTTTTATATTTTGGTTAAAATGAAAAGGTATTAATTTTTGTGTTTTTTTTTTGGTAAATATTTGTTGATAAAAAAAAATGATGAAATAAAAAGTTATGTAGTGAGCTGTCGTGTCTGTCGTAAAAAATGTATTGAACATTTGGACACTTCAAATCAAATTAATTCCTGGTTTTTTGTAATGAATTGCACATAGAAAGCGATCTTTGTACAAGAAAAAATAACAGCATAATAACAAATTTTGCAATAAAAACCTTCTCAGATGTAAACACATTTGTAATTACATTGGACGAAAGGTCCCGCAAATAACACTAGGTCACAAATAACAAAATTTTCTCTGTTATTTGTTTCTAGCATACTTTTTCCAATTGATTTTGACCTACTAAACACGAAAATGAGTTTTAAAAATTTTTCTGTCGATTGGTTTTCGAGATACAAATTTTTGAACTTTTTTTTTTAAATTTTTGTAGGTACACTTACAATTTTGAGCATATCTTTCGTCTTCTTTGACCTATTTGATCCTACTACTACTCAAATTAAAGAAAATTGAGCCGTCTACAACTCATTCTCAGAAAATTTTCAAATCGGGTAAGTAGTTTTGATGTTGGCGGCTTAAAAAGGTTAAAAAACGGCGTTTTTTTAGTAAAAATGTGGCAGAAAAAACCATATAAAAATTGATATAAAATATAAAACACGATGCTAACAGCAATTTTGGTTTTTTTACGTATAGCTGGCATTTTTACAAAGAAAATAAGCACTTACTTAACAAAATCTGACAACAAATGGCGGACTTATAATTTTTTTGGTAAAAGACCGACGATACGAATCGCTTAGGATTGCCGTTTCTACACGCGCCGTGTAACGAATTTTGTTTTCTCTGTGTAAGCTGTGCAAATAATGAACATCAAAATATCGTGAAATAGCGGAATTTCGGTCTTTTACCAAAAAAATTATAAGTTCGCCATTTGTTGTCAGATTTTGTTAAGTAAAGGCTTATTTTCTTTGTAAAAATGCCAGCTATACGTAAAAAAACCAAAATTGCTGTTAGCATTGTGCTTTATATTTTATATGAATTTTTATATGGTTTTTTCTGCCACATTTTTACTAAAAAAAACGCCGTTTTTTAACCTTTTTAAGCCGCCAACATCAAAACTACTTACTCGATTTGAATATTTTCTGAGAATGAGTTGAAGACGGCTCAATTTTCTTTAATTTGAGTAGTAGTAGGATCAAATAGGTCAAAGAAGACGAAAGATATGCTCAAAATTGTAAGTGTACCTCCAAAAATTTAAAAAAAAGTTCAAAAATTTTTATCTCGAAAACCAATCGACAGAAAAATTTTTAAAACTCATTTTCGTGTTCAGTAGGTCATAATCAATGAGAAAAATTATGCTAGAACCAAATAACAAAACAACTGTTGGCTGGTGTAATCTAATATTGCTTCTCTCAAAAGGTAAAAAGTCGCTAAACTGAATTACCGGCCACCGTTAAATAAAGTGGTTCGTTTTTTGGGCCCACGAGTCTGTCCCCAATCTCAGCGGAATCCTACTCTTAAACTAAATCATATTATAATTAAAACGACTAACTTGTGGTATAACTACCAAAAATTCGTGATAAACCTGCTTTGAAACATATTTTACGTGTACACACGGAGAACAAATTTGTAGCCACAACCGAATTATTTGCCAACCGAATGTTGGTTGTTGCAAGTACTATCCATGTTTGCCATCGTTACAACAGAATGTTCATTAGGTAGACAGCAATTTTCAGTAGAGTATACTGACCCCTTCGGTTGAAGAAAACAAGTATCCCTTTGCCTAACAGGCTTAGATGATTATTGGAACTGAATGTGTTTATGTGTTGGTTGATGTTACTTTTTGGAAAAAAATATTTGGGTGGCCGTAACTCGGAAAAAATAAGTCCCTACCAAAAGAAAATGGTTTTTGTTTTGAATAATAATAATGAAGGTCTATCTGATGAAGTCTAAGTATTGTCGCTAAACTACCGTTAAGCCTGTTTCTATATTCTAGAAAATCTATTTTATTTATAGTTCGTTTATTTCTATGGCAGTATCGTTTACGAGGGCGGTTCGGAAAGTTCTTAGCCAATCAATGAAAGAGAATAGTTAGTTTTTCAAAAATATTTTAATTTTTCAATATAATCTCCTGAAACTTCAATACACTTAGTCCAACGCTTATCTAGCAATTCTATCCCTTGATTAAAATAGTTTTCCTCAAGGTCTTCAAAATAGTGGTTTACAACTATAATTGCATCTTCATTTGAGGTAAAACGCTTGCCAGCAAGGAATTTTTTTAGATTTGGGAACAGGTAAAAGTCACTGGGAGCTAAATCGGTAGAATAAGGTGGGTGGTCAAGCAACTCGTACTTTAATTCGTTGATTTTAGCCATTGTTAAAACACTCTTGTGCGCTGGTGCGTTATCTTGATGAAAAATTATTTTTTTGTGTTGTAAGCCAGGGCGTTTTACTCGAATTTGTACATTTAATTGATCTAAAAGGTTGCAATAGTACTCTGAATTTATTGTTTTACCCTTTTGCAGATAGTCAATCAATAAAATACCTTTGAAGTCCCAAAAAAACCGTTGCCATAACCTTACCAGCCGATTGATTTGTTTTTGCCTTCTTTGGGGCACTTCCTCCAGCTTCAGTCCATTGTTTGGATTGTTCTTTTGTCTCTGGAGTATAGTGGTGGATCCATGTCTCATCAACAGTTATGAAACGACGCTTAAAATCCATTTTATTTCGCTGAAAACGATCTAAACAAGCTTGAGAAATGTTCATTCTTATGCGTTTTTGGTCGACTGTTAACAAGTCCGGCACCCATCTTGCAGAAAGCTTTTTCATCTGTAGTTCTTCATGCAAAATTAAATGGACTCGATCATTTGAGATGCCCATGATATTAGCTATTTCACGCACTTTTATTCGTCGATCATATAATACCATATCATGCACTTTGGCTACAATTTCTGTTGTTGTTGCTGTTTTTGGACGTCCACTACGTGGTTCATCTTCAATGCTTGTACGACCACGTTTAAATTCAGCAACCCAATTTTTTACTGTTGCATATGAAGGAGCACTTTCACCTAACACATTCACCATATCACTATGAATTTCTTGTGCCGATAAACCTTTTTTATGTAAATATTTAATGACACCATGCATTTCTAATTTTTCCATTGTAAAAAAATCGCGGATGCGTCTTTTGTAAACACCTGTTTCTATATGAAGGGGTTGCCAGATCGAAACAAAATTTAACATGTGTTTAAAGCAGAGATGGAAGTTTCCAAAACACTTAACTTTTTTCTGTTTATACCGCGGTTTTTGTGCTAGGCTAAGAAGTTTCCGAACCGCCCTCGTAGAAGCATTCACCGTCTAACCCAAAAATTTAAACTGTCTGACCTTTTTTTTTGTTTTAATAAATTTTTTGGGGATTTCGAAATATGTTTTCGTTGTAAACAAAGGTTTTGTTGCGACTTAAACCGATAAAATATTAAAGGTTTTATATGTTGATGTTGGAATAACTAATATTATGTTACAACAGCCAACTAAACTGGGTTTGGTCACTACCAAGAACTAATCTGTGGTCACCATCAGTTATTGGTACCAAAGTTACAAGTACATTATTGGTTATTTGCCATAGCCGCCAGTTGTCTCAACCAATAGTTAAACTGAATTCGGTTTGTATAACTGAGTTATTGGCTGTGAATGCCGTGAAATGGTTGTAGCAACCATTAAAAGGTGTCTGGAACCATCATTTCATAGTATTGATGATATACTATGGAATGATAGTTAATGCAACAGAAGTTCGGTTTATCCAACCGAATTGTTGAAGATCGGACCGAATTCCAACTGATTTTTTCTCTGTGTGTATGCTTACATTTATCTTATACGCAGTGTAGGCGGAGCTCAATTAAATTTGCTGTGAGTGAGAGAGAATTAATTACAGAATTTATTACAAAAAGGGCTAATTAGACTAAACACTGACTGGGTATGGGGACAATGAGTTGTACTTACGAAGGAAATCACTGTGGATCCTATGCTTCTCCCGATGGAGCGACATTTTTGTACCACTCCATCGTACCAACTTTAATGCATTTAAGCAAACCTATGAAAACCCATATTGGATCGTGTTCTTTGTTCTGGAAGGCCTTCTGGAATGCTTATATTATTTTTTGGATCATAAAAGTAGTACCTATGTGATGGCAAATGTGCATGGCTCTCATGCAAGTGCGTCCAGGTTCAAATCGGTGTAAAACTGCCAAAAATTTATCAAAAAAGTAAGTTGAAGTCAATTAGTCGCTCAAAATACGGGGAACCACAGGAAAAATGCCGGATCAAGTTTGGTTTGTCATTTCATATTGAATACCCTACTTCGCAACAACTTTTGCAAATTGTGGAGAATGGGCCTAAAGCGTGATGGCCACCGAACCTGATTTTTACAAGAAAATTTTGTTCAGCGATGAAGCTCACTTTGGATTGAATGGGTTCGTTAATAAACAAAATTGTCGCATTTGTTGAGATAAGTCGCTGGTTGGTATGCTCTATGGGCTGATGGAATCATTGCACCATATTTCTTCAAAAATTAATCACAATGTTACAGTCAGTAGGGAACTCTATAGAGTCATGATTAATGTCTTTTTCGTGCCTGAATTGCAGGATATGGATGTGGACGACCTTTGGTTCAACCAAGACGGCGCTACATGCCATAAATCCAACGAAACAATCAATTTATGGAAGGAAACTTTTGGTCAGCGCATTATCTCGATTCTCGGGCATTTGTCGGGAAGTCGCCTGTCTACGCCGATAAGTCCGACACGATTGACGCCTTCAAAGAGAATATTCGGCGAGTCATTGTTGACATACGAAAATTGGCCACACGCAGAGAAAAGATATGGTTACTATGTGGTCACTGCAACAATAATATGTTCTCTACAATAAATTCATGTTCGTCAAAACCATAGTATTGTTTTTTGAATTTCACTTTGACAACAGTATGATTGCGGCAATATTAATATTGTTGAAATGCAACAATAGTATTATTGCCATATTTAGAAATGAAAGTATAGTTGTAGACACAATATAAACAAAAGTATAGTTGTATAAAATTTACGTTAACAATAATATGATTACGGCAATCATACCGTATGGTTGCATATGGTACGGTTACACATAACAAACCAGGTTTTATAGAGCATACATGTATGTGTGTGTGTATGTGGATGTGTTTTTTGATATACCAAAAGCATAACACATACACACGATGCAGTGCATGGTTGTTGTCCATTTTAAAAAAAAACAACAACAATCGAAATGTAGTTCGAGGGATTTTTATTGTGTTTACTTTGTTCGGTGAAATACTCTACTACCGGCTGGTTCTCGTTTATTTAAAATCTGCATGCACTTAAGTATATGTGACGCGCAAAATAGAAAGCGACCTAAGGGTAAAAACCAGTTTTGTTCAGAAGAGCCATTTTAAAGATTTAAATACGTGTATCTTTGGTGTACCATCACTTTCATAAATCGCGCATATCTCTGGGATGGAACACTTTTGGGGCAAGGGATCGGTCTCATTCGATGCTCAGATGTTGTCCACATAAAAAAAAAAGTGAAAATTGATTTTTTTTACCCTTAGGTCCCTTTCTCTATGCGCTGTCACATATAGACATTGATCATGGTTTAATCACATGCGTTTCTTAAGGTCTACGAATGGTGAAGTAGCATTCACCCCTGCTGGCAACAAAAAGTATTTTCGACTGCCGTTGGAATATATGTTTTTGTTTCTTGAATGAAATGTTCAACATGGCCTCAAATCTGGATATGAACTAATTGTAATGCAAATTTATACAAATTGATTGATAAAAATCTATATTTTTGAATAACAACATTACCCAATCCTAATAAATAATTTTGGGGATCATAGTATGGTTGACTGAAGCATACTATGGTTGTAGGAATTATAGCATAGAGGATCATTCTATGGTTGTATGAGAAACATACTAAGGCTGTGAGGATCATACTATGGTTGTGAGGATCATACTATGGTTGTATGAGAAACATACTAAAGTTGTGAGGATCATAATATGGTTGTGGAGATCATAGTATGGTTGCGGGTGAATCATACTATTGTTGTGAGGATCATAGATAATATGGTTGTGGATATCATAGTATGGTTGCGTGTGAATCATACTATTGTTGTGAGGATCATAATGTTGTTGTGCCACAACCATATACCCAACATTAGTATGATCCTTTTCGAAAATTGTCACCCCAACCATACTTTTTTTCTACGTGCACTTGCCCGAAATCATTTTTAAAACATAATGCCAAACCCTTATCTTTATAATTAAGCTGAATTTTTGGCCCTAACATGAAATTATATCCGTTTTATTTATTCTCAAAAACCACACGTCTAAACAAAACACCCTTTACAATATTAAAATCAATAACGATAATATACATTTGAGTTATTCTTCTATTTTTATATATACTTATATACACTTATTATAGGCGGAACTGACTGTTTATTTTGAATGCACTACGCTCTGAAAGAAAGGTACGGTTTGACTGAGACGTATTTTATAATGGCCACTTCTATGACAGATACCGATGAGCAGTGTCAAGTTATTCTCTTCAATGACAAGTCCGGCTATTTTCATACAGATGGGTCGGTACTAAGATCGCTCCCTGTCCATAAGGATCCTATCACGTAACTGGTTATTTACCGGTTCTTTTATGTTTGATTGCCAGCAAAAATAAGTTTGGCTTAAACCTTATTATGTTTGGGAAAAGATTATTATACGATATTGGGAATAATAAGGCAAAATATTTTCATTTTATTTATTGCAAAGAGAATCAACCAACAAGAGGCTTTATCGGGAAACTTGTCAAAAGCGGAAAATAGATAACAATAATGTGTAGCAAAATACTTATCGAAATATATTTAATCAATAAAGGGTTATGCTTATGAATTTTACACATTTGTTATATGCCTAAGAACAATCGCTTTGGTTTGGTTTTTTATTTCACGTATTTCTTCTCCCTATATGAATTCGTCGATAGGACCTCTTGCTGTTTCATATTTTTTTTCTATATGAATTCGGCGTTAAAACCACTTGTTTTATTCGTTTTTATTATTGGTAACAAAGACCATTTTATTATATAACAGGGTGCGCCATACTTATACACGTATGACACACCCTGTCGAATGGAAAAATAAGCCTTATAGCGATTTAACTCCAACTCGTTTTCTTATCGAGTAACTTCCATACAAATGCTTGTATAAGTAAAGTAACCTTGACGCTTGCACCAATTGTGGTTGGTGCTAGCGTATTATGTTACGGTCAAAGCTTATCATATTTGAATGCAAACAAATAACACTCTGCGACAAATGGTAAGGGTCAGTGATCGGTTTGGAATGAAACCACCGGGGAAAGTTATATTGGTAAAAAAAAGTCATACGTGTTCCAGCGTTTCGCTGGGTCTCATCTAGGAATCGAGATATATCGATTTGAAGTTAGTAAGTATCGTATAGGGGAATTTGTCACGTTTTAGGCTCTTTTGTTTGACATAACTCGAGAACTACTCGTCCGATTTAGCTGAAACAAATTTAGAAAAATTAAGAATTACAATTCCTCTAATCTGTTCTTAAACCGTTTTCCTACTTAAGCAACAGTTTCGCAATTATAAATAAATGTATGAAAAAAAAAATTATTTTTGCCTAAAAATTAAAATTTTTTTTTTTTTAATTCATAAAAAATCCAAAAGGTAAAAAGTGTCAAGTCCTATTACTTTCACGTAAAGTCACATAACCTATGACCAAAATGAGACATAAATCATGAAAATCGATGCACGCGTTTCTCATGTATTCAAATTCCCCTATACGATACTTACTAACTTCAAATCGATATATCTCGATTCCTAGATGAGACCCAACGAAACGCTGGGACACGTATGACCTTTTTTTGACCGATATAACTTTCCCCGGTGGTTTCATCCCAAACCGATTGTGGCTGTCGCACAGTGTAATGGGTAATCCAAGTAGAGATACTTTGTTTTCAATAGAATTTTCTGACAGATCACGTGTGAGTCGTGTCATGTTATTTTGGTTTAGTATTGTTTGGCACTTCATCATGAAGAGACTTACACCAGAAAAACGTCAACAAATCGTTCAACTTTATTACGAAAATTCACGTTCTGTGAGGAATGTGTTTGGTGCACTTCGTTTAACTTATGGTCAACATAATCGGCCTACTGGGCGTACTATTCGCAACACCATCACCCATCTTGAGACCCAGCATTCATTACTGGATAATATTCGACCGAATAGACCAGGTCCAGCACACAGTGAAGAAAATGAAGAGGCCGTAGCTGAGAGTGTACACCAAGACCGTGGAGAGTCGATTCGGCGCCGTTTGCAGCAACTCGGTCTGACGTATGGAACGACTTGGGGCATTTTACGTCGAGATCTTAAATTGAAAGCGTACAAAATACAGCTTGTGCAAAAACTGAAGCCGGTCGACGTTCCCAAGCGACACCGCTTCGCTCTATGGGCTCTTGAAAAGTTCCAAGAAGATGAGGCCCATTTCTGGCTCAATGGGTATGTAAATAAGCAAAATTGCCACATTTGGGACGAAGAGCAACCAGAAGAGGTTCAAGAGCTGCCACTTTATCCAATAAAAACAACGGTTTGGTGTGGTTTGTGGGCCGGTGGAATCATCGGTCCATATTTCTTCAAAAATGATGCCGGTGAGAACGAAACCGTCAATGGTGACCGTTATCATGCCACGATAACCGACTATTTGATGCCTGAAATTGAAGCTCGTGATCTCGGCGACATTTGCTTTCAAGAAGCCGGCGCCACTTCCCACACAACGCAACAATCAATGGATTTATTGAGAGAACACTTTGGTGAGCAGATAACGTGTGAACAAGATCGTGTGATATCACACCGTTATACTTTTTCCATGTAAAGTTTAAAGTTTATGCGGACAAACCCGCTTCAATTCAGACCTTAGAGCTAAACATCACGCGTGTCCTTTGCCAGTTACCAGTCGAAATGCTTGAACGAGTCATCGAAAATTGGACTCGACGGATGGGCCATCTGAGACGTAGGAGCGGCCAACATTTGATAGGCATAATCTTCAAAAAATAAATGCCAAAGAATGTTCTTTCAAATGATAATAAACATTCCCCATTCAATTTGATTTTTTAGTAGGGAACCTCGAAATGGATCACACGTTATATGCTTACTCTAGTGATGCTTATGATCAAAAAGCTGCATGTCTGCATCCCGTTTAAAGGTTCGAAAACAATTGTCTACTGGTTGTTATATCCGATGTTAGAAATTAGCTCCAAACATAAAATGTTTGCAGCAGGTTTCTATTTTAAATATGCTTTAATTAAAGTAGGTAATATTGATTAGGTTAGTTAGTGTACGTTTTAAAACATTTTTTTTAAAACGTTTCAAAAATGAAATTATACTAGTTGGTGTCAAAGCTATTGTATTTTGGTAGATTGCTTGAGGCAAATTTCAAAGAATTACCAAAAGAGTTCGGTATAATTGTTGTTTTCATAGGCGACCATAGCCAATAAAATTGATAAATTTCAATTTTGTTTAAAGTTGATTTTTTTATAAACCACAAAAAATGGTCTTGAGTCAGACTAAAAACAATGGAATGAATGATTCAAATAATAAAATGAAAATATTTATTTGTATCCATCGTCTATGACAAGTCAATGTAGCGAATTAGGAAAGAGGAACCGGAAATTATTTTTTGTGTATAAGTATATGTGTATGGGGAAATATGATTTCCCCAATGCGCTTTGGAGTATTTGTATTTTTTGTTTTATGCAAAGTATTTTATTTAAAATTTATTGATAGACTTATTCAAACTATTTTTGAGAAGAATGTCATAACTCAAAAAATGTCGTTGGATTTAAATGACCTGTAAGTTTAAGTTTTGTAGGTGCACTGCACCTTGTCGTGTGCAATGCAAAACTCCATATTTAACAAGCTCTACTACTCAACATAACCGTTAAATTGCAATGTCCCTTTGGACGTTGTATAAAATCTGTCGGAACATAAACTGAGCGCATTGTAATTCAATTAGTATCAACTAATCTCCTAAGCGAGCTCTCATAAAGGGTGTCCCAAGAAGAACGCAATTTTTAAATCTGGCAACATTCGAAGTGTCATTGTTTGACATTTGAACAATTGTTATTGTTTGTTAGTAGAAGGTACGAGGTTAGTTAAAATGGAGCGCTACACGAATGAACAACGCATTCTCATTGTAAAATTGTTTTACCAAAATGGTGAAAGTTTTGCGGCTACAGTTCGCAAATTGCGATCAATTTGGGGTCACAATAATGCTCCAAAAGAGTCAACTGTAAAGAGATTAATGGATAAATTTGCCGAAACTGGGTCTGTTAGTGATGTAAAGACAACAACGCGCCATCGACCAGGTCGATCGACCGAAAATGTCGCAGCTGTACGTGATGATGTCGCTCAAACTCCATCCACCTCAATTCGACACCGAGCTCAGCAAATTGGTGTCTCCAAATCCACTTTGTAGCGAATTTTGACGAAAGATTTGCATCTTCATGCATACAAAATTCAATTGACTCAGGAACTGAAGCCAGCTGACCATGGACAGCGAAGGGAGTTCGTTAATTGGGTATTGGAGAGACAACATGAAAATGCTGATTTTGCCGATAAAATCATCTTCAGTGACGAGGCCCATTTTCATCTTGATGGCTTCGTCAATAGGCAGAATTGTCGCATTTGGGGTGCGGAAAATCCTCGAGTGATTCACGAGAAGCAAATGCATCCTCAACGTGTCACTGTGTGGTGTGGTTTTTGGGCTGGAGAAATCATTGGACCTTTTTTTATGAAAATGAGGCAGGTCAAGCGCAAACAGTCAATGGTGTTTGGTATCGTGAAATGATAACCAGTTTTTTCTTGCCTATAATTGAAGAAATGAATGTGGAGGGCATGTGGTTCCAACAAGACGGCGCCACATGTCATACAGCCAGAGAAACAATTCAATTGCTGCATCAGTCATTTCCCGGTCGTGTTATTTCGCGTTTTGGAGATCAGAATTGGCCGTCTAGATCATGCGATTTAACACCATTAGATTTTTTTCTTTGGGGTTTTTTGAAGTCGATGGTTTACGCGAATAAGCCGACGACGACTCAAGCCTTAAACGGTCATTGAAAATTTCATTAAAAGATCGCGTGCATGCCAGCAAAGCCGCGGCGGCCATCTGCACGATATATTGTTCCATACATAACCTCATTCTGTCTACTTTACGATATAATAAAGTTTCACGATTTTTTCTTAAATATCTGTGTTTTATTTAAAATTTAAAAATTGCGCTCTTCTTAGGACACCCTTTATAAGTAGGGCAGTTTTAGTTCATTAAAAAAACTTATACTCAAAGTATGTTGTGGGTACGGGAGTTTGTTTAATTTGTAGTTTTCCAATAAACACCCTGCAAAACTAAAACTTTCAAGTCATTTTAATTTAATGGCATTTTTGGATTAATGGCATTCCTTTTAAAAACCTCAACTATTTCCGGGGTTATTTAATTAGGCGTCTAAACTTAATTTAGTTATGGCCGTATATATCCTACAATAGACCAGCAATTATGACAAATTTAATAAACTTTTTGGTCTTCGTAATTGTGTATTATGACAATTTTGAAAAATCTTTACCCCCTCCCTTTAAAACTGCACTAATTAACCATAATTTTGGCATGACCCTTTTACCTGTTAGCATTTCGCTGGCGAATGGCGGTGGTGTACAACAGCCTGGAAGTGGACAACATCTGTTGGAAGGTTAAAAATTTTATTTTCAAATCACGACACAACTTTTAGCAAATTTGTTAAGGTTGGATTTTTTTTTCTTCTTCGTTGTTGCAGTTTGTGTCAAAAATAATTGCATGAAAATAGTTTCAATAGAGACGGACGGACACCATAAAGGCGACATAAAAACCATAAGGTTCAGTTTTAATCCGCGTCTCTAATAACGAAAGCGTGGCTTAAAACTTTTGTTTAGTTGGTTTCAAGCTACAAGGTTTTTTGTTCGTTGCTGTTGCCGCTGTTGCAACAACTAGGAAATCTTTTCCTCAAAAAAAATGCCAAAGTGAAAAACCGAAACTGGTAGTTCCAAGTGGTAACATTTAAACAGAAACAACAGCAACAACCAACAACTGCAATGTATTGTAACTATTACAAAAGTAACGTCTTCTTCCTTTATGGAGTCTTTTTTCTGCCTCTAAAAAAAATATATACTCGAGGAGAAAAATCAGTCAATTTATGGAATTTCATGCATTTATGCTCTGGGGATTATAGTTTTGGGCAAAGTCTATATAAAGTAGTGATCGGTACAATCAAACAGCCTTAATTTCTTTTTTGGGTGAATTGTTGCTCTTCCTCTTTCAATGGACTGATAGAAATATGTGTGAAATGTTATCATTTAGAGACCACGCAAGAGATCTTATTTTTTTAGAATCTAGATAAACCATTTCGTTCAGTGTAAAGGCAAATTATATGCGACAACACCACCATATTGGATGAAGGCTCAAACGAGACTGACTGCCTACCAAATTTGCCGACAATGTCTGATATCAGACAATTCTGAACAACATCTGAACCTTATCGAGAATTCTTACCGAAATCGTTACGAATTCTGTTCGGTTTGTCTGAGGATTTTTTTTTCAGAGAAGTAGTTTTAAAATTGTGTCAACCCTCTCATATGTTTTTCGTTACGAACTTGGTAAGAATTCTGATCTGAAATCAGAACATTTTGCCGATTGTCGTGCAAAATTCTGACCGAGTTCTGGACGTTTGGTTTGCTTGGCGTTAAATGTTTGAGCATTACGTGTGAGAGAACCGCCGCCCATGGGCGCTCTTTTGCCGATGACTGATCTAGAGGGCAGACCTTCTAAGTAACACGCGGAATTTTTTGTACAGAGAGCAGGTACAGTGTTTCTTTGAAAAAGAAATCATAATTTTCTACGAGATGCATCTAAAGTTTGTAGATGTTCTAAAAGTCAAGCAAAAGACTTTGAACCTAAGTCCCTTAGAACGTCTTTGATTCCAAATACGTCAATTTAAGAGGTTATTATCTCATTAACATTTTTATCCTTGAGGCTTTAGTTAAATTTCCTCCAATAAATATATATAACCGCCACACGAGGCAAGTACGAGGTACGAGTATGTCTGCTCTGGAGTCAGCATTATGATAGTGGGTTTCATTTCAACATAAGCTTTGTTCTGTCATTGGAAAATCTCTCCACATTTCTAGTTTTCCTTGTAACACTCAGGGGATCGATTCTACCTGTTAAGCAGATATCTAAGCTAGATTGACAATATGAAAGTTATTTTTTTAGACGATTAAGGCGAGTAGAAGTTCACCAGTAACTTATACGGCCCATACTCGACAATAGTTAGCATACTGGCGCAATCAAGTGCCAACCGATTGATTGTGTTTATGATTGAGTTGTGATTCACCAGGTGCTGGAACAATATATGATTTAACCAGCTGCTACAATATGATTGAACTAGCTGTATGTTTTATATGATAGCACCAGCTGCTGGCAGAAATTATGATTTAAACAGCTGCTGGTACAGTATATGATTGCACCAGTTGCTGGTACAATATATGATTGCACCAGTTGCTGGTACAATATATGATTGCACCAGCTGCTGGTACGAAAATTCTATGAGGAATTGATTCAAATGCTATAAGAGAAATAATTAAAAGCGCGATTGAAAAAAACTAAAATTCTGGTGCGGCAACAGGCAACATTTGAATCTCGGGTGTTGTATTTACTTGTATACTTAGTAGGGACATAAATACTGTTACAACATTGAACACACCGATATCAATAGTAGAACTGAACATACTCCGTTAATGTCATATGGGTTTTGAAAGCTAACCTCAAAAGCGTTAGTCAGTAACGGGATTTTAAAATTGTTTCAACTTTCATCATGGAGTGGTCAGATAATGAGAACTGTATCGCTGTAATAGTGCTTTTCAAGTGTGAAATGAAAAAAAACTGTTTGAGGAGACTGGAGATGTAAAAGACCGCCACCGGTCGGGCCGCCCACACTCTGTTCGAACACCGCATGTCATCAAAGCGTTAAATCAAGAATTCACAGAAATCCGCTCCGATAACAGAAAATCATGGCCCGTGAAATGAATATCACGCAAAAGTCCATGAGTCGAATCATTAAAAAAGACTTGGGACTTGGGGCTTTCAAACGACGTACCGGTCATTTATTGACTGCAGCTTTAAAAAATAATAGGATTGAAAAATGCAAACGTCTTTTGATGAAGCACGCTGATAACTTGCACAGAAAAATTTTGTTCACCGCTGAAAACATTTTTACCGTTCAGGAAAAATTTAACAAGCAAAATAATAGAGTTTTTGCGTGGTCCTCTAAGAGAGCATCTAAACTGATCCCAAGGGTGGAAAAGGGTTATCACCCAGCTTCAGTCGTGGTTTGGTGGGTTGTCTCTCACGATGGGGTCACTGACCTGCATTTCTGCGAACAATGAGTCAAAACATCGGCCAAAGTTTATCAAGAAACCGTTTTGGAAGTTGTTGTGAAGCCTCTTAACAATTCCCTGTTCCAAAACCAGCAATGGAATTTCTACCATGATTCTGCGCCGGCCCATAAGGCTAAAACGTCCAAGGCCTGACTTCGAAACAATTTGCCAGCGTTCATTTCCTCTGAAGAATGGCCCTCAACCAGTCCAGATTTGATTCCATTGGATTACAAATTGATGCCGGTTTTAGAGGATAAGGTTTGTCACAAAAGATACCCCAACATTGGATCTCTTAAGACTGCTTTGGTTCGAGCTGTGGCCAATTTTCCAATGGACGAGGTTCGTGCAGCTATTGACAATTGGCCAGTGCGACTTAAGGCGTGTGTAAAGGCAAAAGGTGGACATTTCGAATAAGTAGATTCTTTTTGGATACAATATACATCAATAAATATATTAAAATATATTTGGTCGAAAAACATTCAGTACTTTTTATTTTACAGCATAAAACGTGTGTAACAGTATTCATGTCCCTACCAAGAAGATTCGCGGGAAATTTCATTGTTCTGGGTTGCTTGCATTTTCCTTGTTTGAAGAGGGACGATTTTTGGGGTCCATGTGACCAAGGTCGTCATTTTCTCGCCCTTTTGACCCGTAGGTTTAGGCTTCTAATATAGCCAAATTGTAAAGATAATCTCATATATTGATTCGCAGGGAAATATTATTGTTCTTCATTGCTTATATGTCCTTTATTAAATGGGGCCGATTTTTGGTGCACTAGGTCCCATAGATACGGATGCAAAATTAATAGAAATCTTAAAAGCTAGTGAATATTCAGATTAGTGAGGAAATTCCGCTCTGTGGGTCAGGGTCGTAAATTTATTCACGTCGTAGAACTAAGATTAAATTCAGATTACTGACGAAATCTGCTCACAACAGTGACCTTTTTGTGACTTAAGTTGTTTTTTATCTTTAATGATTCAACACACGTTTTTCTTCGGGTGTAAAGGTTGTTAGAAAAATTCAAGTTTGTTGTTTCTACAGACACCAGGCACAAACACTCCAAAAAAAGTGAAGATGTAAAACAGGATTATTTTGTTTGTTTTGGTATTTGTTTGTCCAACAGTCGCTTCAAAAAACAAACAGACAGACAGTTTGTTTTTTGGTTTTTTCACTTTTGGTTAAGTTCATTGTAGTGGGATAAAGTTTAATAATTTATTAAAAAAAACTAACACCACATGACAAACCATGAACGACCAATAGCAGTGGCAACGACAATTGCACCAGCTGCCGAGGCCATTGCCGCCGCCGCCAAATTACTAGCAAATTGATTTAAGCGCCATCTGTTGTTGTACTTTATGAGCTGTGTGACGGCCAAAGGAACAAATTTCAACACTTTCACTTTGAAATTTTTAAAAAAAAAGTTTAAAAAGCTTGCGAAAAGTTTAATAAAATACTAGCTTGAGGTGTTTTTATAAGTAATAAAAAATTAAACTTTTTTTCTTTCCAATAAATTTTGTTTATTTTTTTCTGTAATTTCAAAATGATCATGAAAAATCTTCTTTCAATAATTCAAAATTTTGATGTTTCTTTCGAAACTACTCTCTCCCAGTCAGTTTTCATTCTCATTAAATGTGTGTTAATCAAAAGCGATTCAAATATTTTTGTCTTTTTATTTTAAAACAAAAATAAAAAACAAACAAACGTCATCACAATACTCGCGTCCGAAAAGAGCAAAAGCCGGTGCTTGACCCACTTTCTTAATTTGTATTAACAAGATTGATTTTATTGTTGGTGCTGGTGGCATCGGAGATGCTATTGTTTCTTTTTTCTCTGCCATCACCACACACCTTAATACCTCAATGTCGTCCCTCCCGTGTTCCCTCGCCCTCTTAACGTCAATCTGTCTTTCGATATCCGCTATTTCTATCTGTACCGGCATATTTTTGTTTATTTTAATCCGAACATGAATAATTCAGGCAAACACTGTGCACACAGCTCAGCTTTGCTGAGCCATATAGCACAGTGGGGGGATTTGGAACAACTGTTTGGAAAATAAAGTATGCCGCCGTGGTGTGATGGAAATGTGCATGACTATCATGCCAGTAAACTCAGGTTCAACCCCGGGTAAGAACATGTAACAATTTTTTTAGCGCCGGGTTTCCACCTCGTAAATGCCGGCGACCTTATGAATAAGAGATTTATCTCTAAGCCGTGTGAAAACTTAGTTATAAAAAGCATTAGCCCTTTGGAGCCGGCGTTAAGCTGTCGGCCCCGGTCAGTTACTACAAAAATGTATCAGTTAGTCCAAACTTGATTATCGCACTGATTTCAGAGATGATTCCTCTTGGATCTGAATGGGATGTTGCGGGACTTAAGTAGATAAGTGAGTTTGGGCAATAAATTGGGATTACTGAAAAGGCTGGTTCGACTTCAAAATAATTTATCGCACAATAACCGTGCAACTTCTTTAAAACATATCCTCATTGAGAAAATCCAAAGGTTTATAACATGGGCACAATTAACACCAAGGGCCACATCCTTTTCGCATATACAGACAACATAGACATTGTCGTGGAAACATAAAGAGATGCTACTACGGTCTATTTCAATATTGAGCCTTTCTATGTGTTGAGCGGACTCGAAGCAATAAGAGGTCGTGGAGATTTCAAAAAACCAAGGACATTAACTTGGCATACTTAAAGCTCAATTTATTTCCATAGGACTGAAAATCTAAACTTAAGGTGGACAACATAAGGCAAAATCGTTCAACTTCTGTTTTTTTTGCTAGAAGTATTTCGAAAACGATTCGAGCTGCCCCACTGTTCGTCGTTTCACTCACTCGTGCCTTATAAATATTTTCAACAATTGTTGTTTATTTATTTGCTTTGCTGGGCATGCGTAAAAGTGTTTATAAATTATTAAAATAATAAACAGAACTTGAAACGAAAAAAATCGTAAAAAAAAGAAATTATACCCCAGCCATCATCGTTCACTTTCATTGTCAGAGTAAGGTCTGGTGCTCCACTGTATTATTCGTACGAGCAACAAGTGCAGGGTGTGGTGTGGAGGTGGAATTGCGGTTAATAGCAAAGGAAATAAATCAAATTTTTTTGTATTTCGTATTTATTTTCCTATTCCTATTGGATGGTAGATGCAAAAGTTTACAGGGAGCTACACAAAAACTTGATAATTATTTCACAGATGAATTTTAGTCACGTGAACTTTGATACCGCGAAATATTGATCGGACACCTCATAATGTATTATTATCTTTAAAAGAGTGAATTACTCCAAAAGCTAATAAGATCAGGTTTGTTGTTGTTTGTCGTAGGTGGAAGCAAAAGTAAGTCAGCGAAGTTACAGCAAAGACATCACCGTCTGTTAGACGCACATTTCGCCGTTGTTGTGGGCGGCTTCTCAATACCATTATGTGTGCTGCCGACAAGGTCTCTAGTCATTTAACGATCTACATATACGAAACATTGCTTGATTTTGCATATGCGAAGTATTATTTTTGAACAGTGAGGCGACTCACTGAAATAATTCTCACCATGTCCGACTGACGTTTTTCCAAAACGAAAGCATTTACTTTCGTTCAGAAACACGAAAACATTAAATTTCGTTAAAAAAATTACATAAGAATATACTCTGCAATAAATTTGTTTTAATGAAACAATATTTTTTCAGCTACTTAAAAAATCAGAAAAAAGAAAGTCTTAGGAAGTATTGTTTTTGGACGGACCCAAATCTTTTAGAAACAAAAGTTTGTTAATGAAGAATTTGAAAAAAAATTAAGACGGTTCTGTGGGCAATATTCTTTTTAATAATTAAGTCGATATAAAAAATGTTTTTAAACTAAAAACAGACAAAGTTTTGAAAGTAAAATCTTGTTTATTTATTTTGGTGGAGAACAAATTATTTTGCCTTTATTAGCTACTTGGGCCTTACCTATAATATTTAAATTTAAAACAAAATTGTTAAATTATAATCTTTCCCAAAGTTTTGCCAATTTACTGTTGAATTTTCTATCTCTTCTCTTTCTATTTAACTATTTAAATTTATTATAATTGTTGCGCTTAGTAAAAAAAAATTACTTAAGAACAATTTGTTTTCGAAAAAAAGTTTTTTTTAAATAGTTTTGCTTTGGAGTAGCATATTATTTTCCTTTATTTGATACATATTAAAATTGTTAAATTATAATTTTTCCTAAAGTTTGGCCAATTTACAGTCCAAATTTTCTCTATTTCTAATCAATCATTAAAAAAAAATACATTAAAAAAATGTTGCGCTATAAACTATTTTTCCAAAAGTTTTGCCAATTTACTGTCGAAATTTTCACTATTTCAAATTAATTATTAAAAAATACGTTACAAATTGTTGCCCTAAAAACAATGTCTCGCGACAAAAATAATAAAAAAAAATTTAAGTAAAAAAAATATTTTTTTTTAAAGAAAAGTATTTACTTAATAAAAAACGGGTCTTGCTTAAAGTATTTATAATTTAAACAAAATTGTTATATTATAATTTTTTTAATTAATTATTGAGAAACATTCGTTTTGCAATTGGTACGCTAAACATAACGTGTCGAGGCCAATTTTAAAAAAAGAAGAAACTTTTTTTTTAAGAATAAATAAAAAAATTGGTGTTTAGAAAAACTTTTTTTAGAAGAAATACTTCGTTATGAAAATTTTGCTTTGTTAAAACATTTTTTCTTTTGTGTATTTAAGACTATTAGAAAAAAGCCTTAGGAAGGATTGGTCTTGTTCGGACCAAAATATCTCGAAAAAAAATTGTTACTAAAAAATTAAAATATATTTTGACTTAACAAACATTTTTACTGCAGTTCTGTGTGAAATTTTCTTACTAATAAAAAAACAACAATTGTTTAAAAGAAAAAGCATTGTTTAAAAAAAAACAATTTCCTAAAGAAAAAATTTTTTATTTAAAAAAAATTGGAAATTTTTGTTGAAACGGAAGGCAATATCTTTTAAAAACATTTCTTGTGAAGTGACACCATTTTTTGAAAGGAATTTCTTTTTGGCTTTTCAACAAAAAAAAAACAATTTTTTTAAAGTATTAGGTTATTTTTGGATTTCAAATATTTTCAAGCGAAGGAAATTTTTTTAAATCAATTTTTGTTGTACTATAGTACAACAAACAATGATTATTTTTTCTGGATGGAAGTATTTTCCTTTAGTCCTTGATAAGCTTCTTGAGCCTAGGTTATAATATTTATAATAACAATAATGTATAACAATTTCTTGTCGGCGTCTTTTAGGGAAACATATTTACGGCGAATCTTCGAGGAATTTTCTTTCTAAATTAACAATAATTTTTCAACAAAACATTTTGTTTAAAAAAAAAAACAATTTTTAGAGAAAGATTTTTTTTTTAAATAAAATAAGTAAACAGAATTTAATTTTTAACGACATTTTTTGTTAAAAGGGACAGCATTTTTTGAAAATCAATTTGTTGGCTTTTCAGCAAAAAATTATATTTTAAGAGTAAAAAAACATGTTTTTTGTATTAACAAAAGTTTTCTTTGAAACGAAAGACTATACATTTTTGTTAAGTACTTATCGATAGCATAATTTTTTCTGAAGTGAAGTATTTTTGTTTTGTCCTTTTTAAGCTATTTAAGCCAAAAAAGTGTAGAACAATTTCTTGAAAAAACATTATTTTCAAAAAAAAAAAAATAATAGAAAAACAAATTTAAAAAAAAACATTTTTTCAGAAAAAAAAAAATTAAAAACATAAATAAAATTTAATTGACAAATGTTTTTATTGTAACAAAAGGTAATATGTTTTAAAAACAGTTTTTGTTTGAAGGGACAACATTTTTTGTTTAGTAAAAAAACTATTTTCTTAAGAAAAAATAATGAATTTGGATTAATAAGTTTTCATTGAAACGAAAGACAAAGCATTTATGTTGTAGAAAACATACATTTTTCTAAAGGGAAGTATATTTGTTTTGTCCTTTTTAAGCTATTTAAGATATATTTAATCATATTATTTATAATAAAAAAAGTGTAGTACAATTTCTTCTCGACTTTTTTTGGGAAACAGTTTTACTGAGGGTCTGAAAGGAATTTTTGTATCTAATAAAAAAAACAACAGTTTTTCAACAGAAAAAACATTATTTAAAAAAAAATAAAAATACAATTTAAAAAAAACATTTTTTAAAAAAAAAAATTAAAAAAACAATATCCTAGCAAAAATAAATTCTTAATAAAAATAAAATTTAGTTAAAAAATGCTTTTTTGTAACTAAATATTATTTTTTTTAATTTTTTTTCTAACAAACTTTTTTTTAAATTTTTTTTTTTCTAAAAAAGTGTTTTTTTTTAATTTTTTTTCTTAAAAAGAGTTTTTTTTTTAATTTTTTTTTCTAAAAAATTGTTTTGTTTTTTTTTTTTTTAATTTTTTTTCTAAAAACTGGTTTATTTTTTTGGAATATAAAATTTTTTTTTTCTAAAAAAGTGTTTTTTTTTAATTTTTTTTCTTAAAAATAGTTTTTTTTTTAAATTATTTTTCTAAAAAATTGTTTTGTTTTTTTTTTTAATTTTTTTTTTCTAAAAACTGGTTTATTTTTTTGGAATATAAAGTTTTATTCTGTTGAACATTTTTTGTTAGGAAATGACAATTTGTTTACAAACATTTTTTGAGCGGGAAATTGTTTTGGTTTTTTTAACAAAAAAGATTTATTAAAAAAAACAATTTATTTAGAGGAGAAGATTTTTTTGGGTTAACAACAGTTTTCATTAAAGCAAAAGAAATTTTTTTGCTTAAAGAGATTTCGTTTTATTTACAATCAATTATTAATACACAGTAATTTTGTGCATTCATAAATACATTAACTCACAATTTTTAAAAATTTTGTTTAAATTTAATTTTACATTTAACATAAAATATTAAAAACTTTAAAACGTTTTATACCGAAAATTGTTCTTAAAAAAACATTTTTGATTAGTTGCAGGCTTATAAAACTCATATTCTCTTTCAAAAATATTATAAAAACATTTTTGAAGAGGGTTGTCACAGACCTGAAATCGCGATAAAAGCAGTGTGCAGTCATGAAAATCAATGTCACTTTGCCGTTTTTGTTAAAAACGTGTCTTCTATTTAAATATAGAAAGGTCTTGAGCCGTTTAGTCCCTTATCAGTGTGTTAATCCCTGTTCAATTTTATTCCCTACTGTTTTTTAATTTTAATTTTTTAACTGAAGTCTGAAGATCCCTTCAAGCACGAGTGTGATAAAATTAACTGCAATTAAGTTCTTAGTAAAAAACACGGGTTAATTGACATTGAATCATGTAACCCAGGATTTTATAGGCAGAATATGCTTGCTTAGAAGTGAACGATTTCATTTAAATAGGTCCCATAGCAAATAACGAAACGATCCTAGCGTTTTCTATTTAAACCCCGGTAGTGTGATTACATAACCACAAGTTAAGGAAAAGTTCTTTAAATTTTCTCTTCAATTTTTTTTTTTCAATTTATCTCCCAAAAACACACTATTCCGCTTTTGCTGCTATGCAAACAATAAATAACCTTTACCAGAAATATTCACTTTTACGATATTTATTTACGTCCAACACACATTTGGTTTTCTGAAGTTGAACTTTCCCTTTTTTCAAGAAATCCGAAGTGGAGAGTGAACACAAGAAAAAGAAGATGCGCCGCTTTTTGTTTTGTTTTTGTAACGATTTTTGTTGCTTCTGCTGGTGGTGGTGTAAAGATATTCACAACTTACACAACAACAACTACAACAAACAGAAATAAAAACTCGTTGTGAAGTGACCAAAAACCGATGAAGATGATCGGCAACAACTTAAAACAACATCAGCAACAATACCACCAATAATAGTTATAATAATAGCAATAATAAGTAATAATGAAAAATGAAAACATCAGAGCCACATGGACCACATGGGCCACATGCTAACGATGCTACTACTACTACCAGCTGAAGACTGTCCCGCACCACGATAATGACGTGGAGGTAGACGCTGCTGCTGCTGATCATCATGGCGGGACTAGTGTTGGACGCAAAAGCCCCACATGGCGGAGACTCGTAACAAGTGGTCAAGAAACTTTTGGAGTTAATAAATATTTAAACAAAAAGAAAAACAACGAATTTTGTTGTTGGTGGTTGGCTGGAATTTTTATGAACACGCCAACTCGCACTACTTAATGAAAGGTTATCCACGAATTTATTGTACATGTAAGAAAATTATTATGTTAACGATGATGGGGTAGTGGGACTACATTTGCACTCTCCCGCTCGCAAGTTTTGAGGAGGGGGGAGTTTAAAGTGTTGCTCATGCGCAAATGCTAGGAGGATATAAACACTTGATGTAATCGTTGGCATTTTGATGATGGAATCGATTGCATTTGAATTCCTAAGGCAACGAAACTATTTAAAGTTTGATAAAAGTGTCACAACTGTCAGTATTATTTTCGAAACGGTCTGTCAATCGATCACAGCTATTGATGTTACTTTAACTACCTGTCGGGCTGTCTATCTGTTCATTGATTAGCTTTGGCATTCCTGCAACCATTTGCATGTCTCTCGTTCATTAGATATATTTTGTCAATCATATTTCTGGCAGTCCGTAGTCTTTTTTCCAATCTATTTAAGCTATGTTATCCTTATCTATTTTCCCTTTCTTTTTTGTGTTTAAACCCTATCCATTCTTTGGCCGTCGTTAAAATCTGCCCTTGGGCTATAAATTGTTGTTGACATTCCGTTTATTACTTATTTGTCCCATCAAACAAGATATCGGCAAATCACATCTCCATTTAGTCGTAATTTGGTCAATTATTTTCTATTATGAGCCATAACATTTTATATAGGCTTTAGTGCTTAGCAAACAAATTGAAACGAAAATGTAGAAAATCCTCTAAACCGTAGCTAGGAATCAATCGAAATCTCATCACAGCCGCCACAAACAGAAACCAGCGATGACATGTCAAAAGCCATCGAGGAAAGAAAGTAAGATTGAAGGCCAGATATTGAACGCCACTACGTAATTACTTATACAGTGGAACCTTTAAAAAAGGCTCTACTTTGTTAACAGTCCATGGATCATGGGCACGTTAGCAATAACTCGAAATACTGATCGAAGACCCCATAAAATATAATGTATATCGATTGTGGTAAAATTAACCCTTATCCTGTATTTATGGGTCAAAATTACCCAAACCTGTTTAATTGGCGCATATTTTTTTGATGGGCTCGTTATTTCTTCTTAAAACTTCTGACTTTTATTTTCTTAAAAAAATTGTATTTCAGAGTGTTAGTTTTTTTTGCAGGTCTCCTTGGTTGGGCCCTATGAAAAAATTACCAATACTGCCTTATGGGTCAATTTTGCCCAAGAATATTTGCAAATATGGTATTACGTATTTGAACCAGATATGTATATAATTTAGGACAGTCTGTTTTTGGTGAAAATTAGTTTCCAATCGACGAAGTACATATTTGACATATATACGACATATTTCAGCCTTCTTTTATTAGCAGGAGTTTGCATGGAGAAACGTTGGAAAGCTTGTGGGGTGATATTAAGGACAGGCCATCTTTCAAAGCAACATGAGCTTCCGAAGATTTCAAAACATCTCACAAGTTCTGCGATTCGATAAAAGGTCATACCGCAACGAAAGACGAGACAAATTAGCTCCAATGGGAAAGTAATCAGAGAAAAATGTATAACCCCGCGATATGTGAGCAATTGGTCACATATCGCGGAAGATGTCTTTTCAACCTATAAATTCCTTTCAAGCCCGGAAAGGAATTTAGGCTTTCGGCGACACAAAAACCAACTATGAATGGTCATGGCACGTATATACTGGAAAGGGGCGAAACTGCAAATCATAAAAAGAAAAAGGACGTCGTGTTGTGTTAGATCTAGTAAAAGGCCTTACAAGTGATTTTTTTTTTACTTTCTGTGGAGCAGAACTGCTCAGAGGCACCCTATTGTGGTTGCCACAGTTTGCAAAAACAAGAAATTTATTCCACCAAAAATATTTAGTTTGAAAAATAAACCCCTTAACTTCTCACAATTCATTTTTGATAAAGAAAATAAGACTACAATCGTTGCTTTTAAGCCAAAAAAAAACTGTTGGTTATTATATGTGATGCGCAAAATAGAAAGGGACCTAAGGGTAAAAACCAGTTTTGTTCAGGAGAGCCATTTTAAAGATTTAAATACGTGTATCTTTGGTGTACCATCACTTTCATAAAACGCGCATATCTCTGGGAGGGAACACTTTTGGGGTATGGGATCGGTCTCATTCGATGCTCAGATGTTGTTCACATCAAAAAAAAAGTGAAAAGTTGATGAAAAGTTTTGTTCAGGAGAGCCATTTTAAAGATTAGGCCCCTTTCTATTTGCGCTTAGAATCGTCGGAACACTTTTGGGGCATGGGATCGGTCTCATTCGATGCTCTAATGTTGTCCACATTAAAAAAAAGAAAAAAAATGAAAATTGATTTTTTTTACCCTTAGGTCCCTTTCTCTATGCGCTGCCACATATTGAAAACATTGCACCACGATGATACGGTAATCGCCGAAAAGGAAAAACCAGAAATCATTCATTATTACAACGAGTCGAAATCCAATCGAACGTAGATTCAATCGATGCCCACAAACCCTATTTTATAACATTTTAAATATATCAGCGTACAACGCCTGTGTTGTATTTACCCAATAGAATGAGAAAAAGAAGTTTCGACATCGATTATTTTTGAAAGAATACATATGCATAATAATAAACTTAGATTTGGCAAATTTGACCCACAACTACAGTATGTGGTATTTTTTTTTATAATACAGGATAAGGGTTAAAAATACCCGTCTTTAACCGTGTCTGTTAAAAAGTACTATAGCTGCCAAACGAATTATGCTAGGAGCCAAAAAGGTCGCTTGACCTCGAAATATTGATGGTAGACCTTATAAAACATATATGTTTATTGTTCGTCGTGAAACTTTAAGACGATCTAGCCAGGTCCGTCCTTCCCCTTGTCTGTTGAAAGTACGATAGCTGGCAAACGAACTAAGCTAGGAACCAAAAACTTTGCTTGATAATGGATTATATTCATAGCTGTTTGGGATTGTAAATGGCCGAAACCAATCAACTAAGTTCGGTGATCGGTGTTTACCTAGTCACATATTTTTATTAAGTGTTATTGCTTAAATTTGTTCTACGTATACATAAATATGGAGAATAAATTAGTCGGAAATCGGTTGGAACTACTAAAATTCCATCGCAAAAAAGAAGAATTGCAACCGAAAATCATGTTTATAATCGTTATGGTTGTTGGGTTCGACATACCGCAAGATATTACCTTTGTGGCATGTACCTCGATTATTCCATCAGTACAACCAAATTTTAGCTGGTGTTCTGAAAAGTCGAGAAAACAATAGCCACAACCACACAAACACCAGTTATGACAACTAAATATTTTTTTACGATTCATTAGTATGGCCGATCAATAAGTTGCATCTGCAATACGATGATTATATTTATCATCTTGTGGTATGTCGAACCGAATATCCAAACATTTGATTATTACTTCCGAAATTATTTTATTGCAACTGAATTTTAGTAGCTTCAACCGATTTTAAAACTAATTCTTTCTCTTTTTGTGCATACACACAACCAAGCAAGCATGTATCGTCGATGTCGTCAGATGTGGTAATTGTGGGATTTTTTTTCAAACAAATTGTAATAGATTTTGACAAAAAATTCGACGAATGCGATTTTTTTATTGTTAATTGCAAATAAGACATAAGGAAATATTTCTAATAACAGACGTAAAAATATTACTAAAATTTTTAAATTAATATATTTCTGATTGAAGATCTACAACATTTTTAGTCAATTTGTTTGTTGAGAAACTTTTTAATAAACAACGTACAATTTTGGATGGTTGATCGAAGAAATTCTTTTTAACACACTATGTAAAAATAAGTTAATAATAAAACACTATTTCAAAATAAGTTTTTAATTGAATATGCCTTTTTTTTTATCAAAATTGACAATTATTTCTCTTTGTCTGTAAAAGAAGTGCGAATTGGTTAATAAAATTGGCTGTTTGCGTTAAGTTTATTATCATGAAAAGATTTCTATATGGACGTGGTCAAAAATTAAACCTTTATTTTTCGAAACTTTTAAAGATCTCATACTTGAAAACCTTTGAGATTCAGTGTTTAGAGGTTTCACTGTATATACAGTTAATATAACAAATATAACAATAACGAAGCGAGCACAAACAATAGTACTGTGGCGCTTGAAATAATTGGAACGTATTACAAGAAGCGCCTTTCTTTAACACCGCCACCATCGCCACCTCCAACACAAGAAGACCACTGGTCGGTTGTTTTTTTTCTGTTTTGTGGAAGCAACGGAACAACCGACAGCGGAACAAAATTCAAAAGCCAAAGTCAAAGCCACCCATTAATAAGCTCGAGTGGCGCATTGTTGGAGGTGGTAGTGGTCAATGGTGGCTAACAATGGAAAGGGGAGATGGTCCGTTGGTCGGTCGGATGAGAATAGATGGCGATGTTGATGATGATGATGATGTTGGTATTAATGGATTTGTTAAATGAAACAAAATACCATTAAAGACAATTACTTAGCAATTATGACTTCATTTACTACTCATTTGTGGCTTTGTTTTAATTTTTGTTTTGTTTGTTTCGTCTTAGATTTTCTCCTAAGGGAAACTTTTTTCGTTTAATTTTTTTTTATTTATAGTTATTCATCTAGAGGGTATTTGTTTGTTTATAACTACTTCCACTACTGCTGCCGAGGAACGCTTATATAACATTTCTGATTTTCAAAACAAAAAACACATAAATCTTGTCGTATTGTTAACAAAAGGAAACCGAAGCGCTGAAGAAATTATGATGATCTTTGCCTTGTCTTGGAGGCTGTTTGTATGATTTAATGCTCTCTTATTATATTTTCAATCAGTTTTCGAACAATAAATCCATAGAAGAAGTGGGCTTTTTTCGGTAAATCTTTATAACAAAGTTTTTTTTTAAGTATTGCCAACAATGGTTTTGTAGGAGTCGATTTATTCGAGCTCTTCCCCTAATGTCAATTCGTAACAATGAAGTTGAGTTTATGGGTCAAATGTGGAAAAATGTGTTGTAGGCTCGTCAGTATACAATGTGAACGAATTTATCATTTTTCTGAAATTATCTCTTCTGGAAATCTATTTGCTAATAGTCGTATTGTACTTAAAAATTTGTTTCTTTCATCAAGTATTCAGATTATTGTGATAAATGTTACAAGTAATTCAAGGCAACTTCAGGGCAAATGTAGTGTAGATTTTTTGCTAAATAAGCATAGATTAGGTAGGCTTTGCCAAACAGAGCACAGGTAATGTCGATAATTTACAATTGTAAGGGTAGACAATGATCGATAAAGTATGGGAATAAGCAACTTTTCTATAACCTTTACCAGAGTATATGTGACGCTCAAAATAGAAAGGGACCTAAGGGTAAAAACCAGTTTTGTTCAGGAGAGCCATTTTAAAGATTTAAATACGTGTATCTTTGGTCGACTTCACTTTCATAAAACGCGTATATCTCTGGGAGGGAACACTTTTGGGGATGAGATCGGTCTCATTCGATGCTCAGATGTTGTCCACATCAAAAACAAAAAAAAAAGTGAAAATTGATTTTTTTTACCCTTAGGTCCCTTTCTCTATGCGCTGTCACATATGGAGACCCTATAATGTTTATATATTCATTATCGTCATCGAAAAATTCTAAGACGATTAAGCTATGTCTGTCCGTCCGCTCAAACGAATTGGGAGTAGGACTCTGAAATTAGGCACAATTACTTCCCGAAAAACTCAGTATTTTGAGAATTTTCTACACATGCTCCTATGCATGTATCTCCATTACTTTTGGACAAATAGTGGCTTAACACCAAGACGGGCACGGCGGTTCCATGGGTCCTTGGGGTCCGTAAGTCCTTTTGACTGTTGAAAGTGCGATAGCGATCAAACAAATCAACCTGGAATTTTTCATGATGATGGCTTGTGGTAAAAAGCTTTTTAGAATTGTAAATGGGGGAAATTGATCAAGGGGGAAAAGTTTTCCTTTAAGGGACTTAAATAACTTCGGTGAAAAGTACACTCACCTATAGTTTTGGTTCATGTGACCAAAAAAACCGGAACGTCTAGGAAGAGTTTTAGTCAATATGGTACTCAAATTAAAGCAAATTTTGTTGCAAATCTAAATATGGATTATATCTGAGCTTCAGTAGATGATATATAAGGTTCGACCAGGCCAAACTTAACGACGCTTTTACTTGCTTTAATTCATATGATTTATTTTTTCTTCATTCATTTGAAAACTAATTGATATTTATTGGTACCCTTTTTAATTTCATTTATTTATATTCCACAAGCCCTGTTGACGATCGGACAGCTAATCTCCGACCGCAGCGCCATCTCTTGTATAAATAAGTGATGTCATTACCATTACCAAGCAAAGATGTGAACTTTGTTCATGATCCGGTTCTGAGGACCACGTTCACCGTTGGTGACCTTGTTTGGCTCCATTGAACGTAGTCCAGTAGGAGGATTGCGGATTTGAGGAAGATACTGCAATTTACGTCAAAAGTGCGTTGACAATTAACAAAACATGTGAATGACAACGATGGCGTTGACCATTACCGTCATTGCTTAGTGATGGTATTGCCATCACATTTTTATCCAAAGAAAAACTGTAGATGGGGCTGTGGTGAAAGATCAGCTGTTCGATCTTTAAAGAGCCTATAGAAAAATAGTTTAATTTTACTTGAGTTTATAAAAAATTAATGATCTCCACTCTTAGTGACTTATGTAAGCTTCCTCTTTGCAATTACTCTATAAGCGGGCAAATTAAGTTCCGGATCACAGATTATATACCCTCCATCATATATTGCATTTCAATATGTAAACTTTTTTAATGTAGCATGACACCTCCCACTTTTTTATCAGAGTTCATTTCATACGAAAATAGTCAATGATATGTGGTTTTTTAAGTTCCAATCATAATAGCTTATGTACCCTAAGAAGTATTTTCTGATCAAACGCATCATAATAAAACAATTTCGATACGATCGTGGTTGACAATGACAAATTCGAGTTCTAAGCGTGAAAAACACGTTAGTGCGCCAAAGAGAAAATTTTACAGGAGAGAATGTTTTTTGTAAAGTTGATTTGGATACAATTGAATTTGCTATATTTTTGTAAATATAAATATCTAATTTTTAATATTTTGGGATTAAGAGCGTTGTACAATTTTCTATCAAATTTCATTAAAAAACGAGTTTCAAAAAAAACTTGCGCGCCTACGTCTTTTTCGCGGTTAGGGACTCGATAAACAGCAATATAAGATCGTCTTAGATTTTTACGATATTGATATTGCGCGTTGAAGATTGCTCTACGCACAGTTCGAAGACTATACACAAAGGGTAATTCTCATTAATAAAAATGAGTCTCCCGTATAAGTCATTTGATTTGTGGCCGAAGTAATCGTTGCCAAAGACTGCTGAAGAAAAACCTTGGCGGGTTTAGAAACAGCTGTACAGTCTGCCTGGCAACCGTAGCAAATACATTTCACCAATTTCTTCTTTTTAAGTTGATTCTGAAAAAGAAACAACATAAAGGTCTCGAACCAGAATAAAAAACTGCTCAAGTCATAATAATGATAAAAGACCGAAAAAATAACAAAAAACGAAAAAACTATTAAAAAGGATTGGTACGCCCTAATGTGCAACGCATGTATGAGTATATGTACGCACAAAAACATGCACACTTTGATTGTGCTTTTGCATTTGTGATTTTCAACGAAGACCCATGCGAAACGGAATTGGTGGAAATGATATTGCGCGTTGAAGATTGCTCTACGCACAGTTCGAAGACTATACACAAAGGGTAATTCTCATTAATAAAAATGAGTCTCCCGTATAAGTCATTTGATTTGTGGCCGAAGTAATCGTTGCCAAAGACTGCTGAAGAAAAACCTTGGCGGGTTTAGAAACAGCTGTACAGTCTGCCTGGCAACCGTAGCAAATACATTTCACCAATTTCTTCTTTTTAAGTTGATTCTGAAAAAGAAACAACATAAAGGTCTCGAACCAGAATAAAAAACTGCTCAAGTCATAATTACGATTCGGAATATATATCATAAGGTCTCCGACTAGTCAAACTAAATGACAAAATGAATATATCCTCTATTCTATGAGGAAGGATATAAATTGATTTCGATTCGATATTATTTTGGCTTCGATATTAAATATATATCAAGCTCCAGGACAAAATGAAACAAAAGGCCGAACAACAAAATATCCATTATATCATCTTTATATATTTTTATATTTTATATTAATTTAAACTATAATATTATACATATTATAATATATTTCTCTTTTCATTTTAGGTAAGCTTGGTGGATACGATCATTGTACTGGCAGTAAATGGTCGGATATACTATGTACTTCCTTCAACATAAATTCATGGTTGGTACACACAATATTCAAAATTTTGTACAAATTTATAATTTTATTCTGAATATTTTTGCTTGGAATTAATGGGAATAGTTTGTGTTTCTAAAAATTATAGTCTCGCAACACTTTATAGTTAAATACAACATGGAAAATCGTCTTAAATGAGAAGTATCGACCGTAGGAGCGGACAAAAAAATTTATAATTTCCAGTTTTCATGAACAACAACTTTAAGCGCGAGAAGTTATTTTTAAGTGCAAATATTAAAACTGGAAAAATAATTCTTTAAAAAAAGCTTACTCACTAAATATGAAATACTAAATATTGGGGTCGGAGTTGGCATTGCACGGACGCTGAGCAGTCCATAACTCATAAGTAAATAACTTAAAGTTTCAGACTGAAAAAAACATTGTAAGATCGTACAATTTTGTGTGTAATGCGCTACAAGACAAAAATACCCATAATTGACAAAGTTGACCGCATTAAACTTATGCAAAATCAATGCAATGTCTCGTATATACTTATATCAATCGTTAAACGATGAGAGACCTTGTCGGCAGCACACATAATCGAATTGATAAGCCGCCCACACCAACGGCGAAACGCCCGTCTACCAGAGGGTGATGTGTTTCCCTTACTTCGCTGACTTACTTTTCTTTCCCTTTACGAGAAATTACAACAAACCCGATCTTATTAGCTCGTAGAGTAATTCATTATTTCAGAAATTTATTAGTTCAGAACGATTTTTAGCTGACTTTTTCTGTGTGCAAGAGATTGGTCAAAGTTATTGTGTAGGCCCCATACGAATGTTCTTCAAGACCAACAGCGGCATGTTTCGTTAGATTATCTATTTCATTAAATTGATGAAGTATGGTTTATGGTCATATTTTGGATATAGGATAAAAATGAAAACGATGAGATCGTGCTGGTTTTAATATAGCCTTTTTACAAATGTACCTTCGATTTGTGGACCAACCGACCTTAGACCGGAAAATTTAATTAGACTCTAATAATGGCTGTGTTCTATAAGTAACTCGCTTAGCAGGTCGCTAAAGCAATAATGTCAGACCATTGTACAAGAATATAAAAATTATTTTGTTATAGAAAACTATAGACAATTTCCGTTGAAACCCTTTTGTTTTTTTTACAAATGTACCTCCGATTTGTGGTCCAACCGACCTAAGAGCGGAAAATTTAATTAGACTATAATAATGGCTGTGTTCTATTAGTAACTCTCTTAGCAGATCACTAACCAAATAATTTCACGCCATTGTACAATATTATATAAATGGTTTTGTTTATAGAAAACTTTAGGCAATTTCCGTTAAAACCCTTTTGTTCGTGTTTAATATTTTTGAAGAAAAAAGTTATCGACGAGATCGTGCTGGTTTTGATATAGCCTTTTTACAAATGTACCTCCGATTTGTGGTCCAACCGACCTAAGAGCGGAAAATTTAATTAGACTCTAATAATGGTTGTGTTCTATTGGCAACTCGCTTAGCAGGTCGATAACGCAATAGTTTTACAGCATTGTACAAGAATATGTAAACGATTTTGTTTATCGAAAACTACTTATATAGACAATTTCGGTTAAAGCCCTTTCGTTTTAAATATTTAAAATTTTTGGAAAGAAAGTTATCGACAAGATCGTGCTATAGCCTTTTTACAAATGTACCTCCTATTTGTGGCCCGATCGACCCAAGAGCGGAAAATTTAATTGGACTAATAATGGCCGTGTTCTCTTGGTAATTCAAATTTTTGGGAAGAAAGTTATTCAAGAACAATTTTCAGCGAGTTTAAGCTAGCCTGGTTATTGGTCGCTTAAAGCATATCTTGAATAACTTTTTCTACAAATCACAAATTTTTTAATCAAACGATGCATAAATCTAAGCCAATCTGGTATACAAAGAAATTTAAAAATTTCTTGTAAATTTTTGAAGTTATTGCCTTAGCGACCACATATATTCGTTTAATAAGCGAGCTCAGTTATTACTTATACTTGCTTATAGCATTTCTTGAAATTACAAATTTTTTAAACCAAATGTTGAGATGTATAAGGTCATGCAGATCCTGTATGCAAAAAAAATTTAAAAATTTCTTGTAAATTTTTGAAGTTATCGCCTTAGCGACCACAAATTCGTTTAATAAGAGAGTTTAAGCGAGCTCGCTTATTACTTATACTAGCATATAGCATTTCTTGAATAACTTTCTACAAATTACAAATTTTTTAAACCAAACGGTTAAGATGCAGAAAGCCATGCAGATCTTGTATGCAAAGAAATTTTAAAAATTTCTTGTAAATTTGTGAAGTTATCGCCTTAGTGACCACAAATTCGTTTAATAAGCGAGTTTAAGCGAGCTCGGTTATTACTTGCTTTTAGCATTTCTTTAATAACTTTTTTTACAATTTACAATCAAACGGTTTATGATGCAGAAAGTCAATCAGTTCTTGTAAACAAAGAAATTTTAAAAAATTCTCGTAAAGTTTTGAAGTTATTACCTAAGCGACCACATATTCGTGCAATAAGCGAGTACCAATAGAACACGCCTAATATGTGTTGTGTGGACAGGACAATATTGGAATAAAAGCTTATGGTGAGATTATTTTGTAGTCGGCCTCGCCTGACTTATGACTTTCCTTACTGTTTTTAGTTTCTTTATTTAAAAAAAAAAACATTTAGTTGGTTTGATACAATGTTTCGTTAATCGCACGATACTCTTTTTAAGACTATTTTTTTCCCTAAAATTTAAGTTGATCAATTTTTTAGGTGCTCATATTGCCCGAAATGTGTGAATACTTTTCGAAAATGGGTTCTAATATAATCAAACTTATGGTTGACATAGGTTTTGTGACGTCTTAGGTGCTAGATATTAAATATTTAGATCTGAAGTTGTTCGATTTTGAAAACAAAACAAAAAACAAAGTTGTTTTTTGTCTGTTGTAATGTTTATTTAGATTTTTTTTAACATTTTTTTATATTTTTTATACATTTTTTTTTTATTTTTTTTAATTATTTTAAGTTCGTTTGGCTGTTAGCTCTTTCTTTAAAACCAAGAAAAAACTAAATTTCTTTCGTTTTGGTAATTGTTAATTTTAATGTTCCAATATTTCAGTCAACATCGTTCATCATCTTTAGGGAATATTAACATTTTTAATTGGCTTTCGTCTTCGTTTACAAGCTTTTGTCAAATATTTTTTATTAATTTATTTTTTATTATTTTTTCCTTTTATTAAATAATCAAATTTTATTTCAGCTATTCGTCAATTTTTTTTTATATTGCCTCCTTTTGTCCCACACATGTTTATTTGTTTTTTTTCAATTTTGCCTACTCACCACATCATTAGCACCCCGATTCTGATGATTAAATCCTTGAGCGGACACAGCAGCCCAACAGCAGAGGGTGCTCAAAAGCACCACCGAAAAAACTTTCATTTTTCACGAACTTCTCAAACACTTTACACGTCCAACAGTCAACGACCGAACGATCAAACACTTTAGCTCAAAGCACAAAAAAAATGATTTATTTTCAAAATTCTCAAAGAATTTTCACTTTTATTGTTAACGACACCGAAACAGACGAAATTGTTATAGTTTTTGTTGTTGTTTAATGATTTAAAATTCTGAAAACGTTTGAAATCTTTTAATTTTTTTTCGTATTTTTTCTTGTCCGCCTTGTTGTTTTACATATGCACAAAACGTTTTTTGGTGGCGAAGAAATTGTTGTTAAGCTGCGCGGCGTGGCGTGTTGGCCAAGTTAATCACTGCTCAGGTTGAATGAAGAATGTATGAATGGACGTCTGGCTCGTGTAGATTTTGTTTCTTTTTTGGCCATGCAAAGATGGTCGACCAGACAAGAAGACTTCGTTCAGGGGGCAACGCACACACAACTGGATGGGTAAAAGTTTCAAACGTAACTGAAATTCATTTAAAGTTTGAATTTAATTTTAAGCCTCGCCGGCTAAAGAAATCACTACCACAGACAACGTTGAAACTCGCACTCACTAACACTCGCACAGACACAGACGACGCGCCACTCTGTGTTGGTCACACCAACGACAAAGAGATGCCAAAAATACTGAAAATCTTGAAGCGAGCGGCGGTCCAATCCACTCCAACAACTGTTCAAGTTGCAGTATTATCGATTCGAGCGGTAAATATTTTATCTCAGTCTTTGTCGACTGCGTCCGACGAGTTATTCACCGAAATCCAAATAAGAAAATTTTCAAGAAATCAAGAAAAACCGCACGTTTTATGTCGTCTTTTGCAGCGTTCCAAATGAAGTGTTGCTTACATTGGCAGATCTTGTTAAAGACTGAAATTGCAAGTGAGTCTCCATGAATGTTAACACTTCTCTTGGCTGTG
The DNA here is from genome assembly GCA_963513945.1 of Hydrotaea diabolus. NCBI lineage: Eukaryota > Metazoa > Arthropoda > Insecta > Diptera > Muscidae > Hydrotaea > Hydrotaea diabolus. Next base: position 57,116,184 of record OY740717.1, on the reverse strand, counting down.
ATTTTTCGTCATTTTTGGTCTAAAGTTGCAGCAAAAAGCTAACAGCCATCATCCGACCGACCAGCAAGTAGTTGAATGTGGAAGAGAGGTAGTACAAACGTATCAGTAGTGCTTCCTTTGATGTTGCTCGCCACGATGACGAAAAAGAAGTTGTTCGAACATCGTGTAAAGCTTCTTCTGTTTCGTTTTGCTTTCCTGCAGCGTTTTGGTTGGCCGCAGCATTCATGGGTCTGTCTCCCCGGCTGTAAATGCATGGTTTTGCAGATGTGCCACCGCCGCCGCCACCGTTGAAGCTATTGTTAATGATGATTGTAATGCGTGGGAAACAATTGCAAAATTTCGCGGAGGAAAGACTGTAAGCAAGCATGTAAGACGTCGTTGCGCGCAAAGCTTTTGCCAGATGAGAGAAAGTTTCCGGTTAAATTGAGAGTTCCTGAAGACGCTGTCAAGGAGGGAGCTTATTGATGTGCCATACACATCAAAGTGTGGACACTTTGTGATGAAATGCCATACAAGAAGTCAATAAACGAAGTGATTTTGATTTATTACAAATTGTTTAAAGTTAAAAAAACGTCTGTCTAGAAGGCCTTAAATTGATATTTTTAAAGGAGTTTGACCTAAATATTAGATTATTGACTCTATTTCAAAAATGTCTTCAAATATTTATTTAAACTTACTGGAAATGTCACTAACTGATCATGTTAACAAGATCTTTAAAATTTGAATGTTTTTAAAAGTTAAATTTGTCATAAACAGCTGAAATCTGCGATTTTGGAGAAATTCACCACATGGTGAATTTCCTAAAAACTTTCAAAAGACTACCATGCTAGAATATGTATGTAATATCCTAAAGTAGGGCTTAAAAAAAGTAATTTTTAGAAAATTCACCACGTGGTGAATTATTTTTAAAAATTGCCATTGGCATTATTTTGGTTATAAACAGCTGAAATCTGCGATTTATGAGAAATTCTTCACCTAGTTAAATTCCTAAACACTTTTAAAACACTTCAATTCGAGAATGTACAGGGTGATTCATTCACGCCTGGACAAATTTCACCAGCGTATTCCTTGGCCCATTTAATGAAAATATGTCCATCTACGAGCATGCCCGAAAATACAAGAGGGCGAAATGACAGAGGTTTGAAAAACTTCGGAGTGGTGGTCGGGCTATTTTACTAAAATGCAAATTTTTTGTATTTTAATTTACAAAAACAAATAAATGTGTGCTTTTATTTCGCTTCAAAAAAAAATAAAAAAATTTGGTTTCAGTCAAATAGCCATAACTTTGGAACGGAAGGAACTCTGGGCTTCGTTTAGGTAATTTTGGTAGGTAAAAAAAAAAACAAAAAATCCGACCACTGGTTCAGAAATAAGCAAATTTGCCCTAGTATTCTCCGACCACCAATCCAAAAATTTTCAAACCGCTGCCATTTCGCCCTTGCATTTTCGGGCATGGCCGTAGATGGACATATTTTCGTGAAATGAGTCAAGGAATACGCTGATGAAATTTGTCCATTCGTGAATGAATCACCCTGTATATGTAATTTCTTGAAGTAGGTTTTAAACAAAGAACTTTTTAGAAAATTTACCACGTGGTGAATTTTTTTTTAAAATTTGCTGTTTGCTTTATTTCGGTAATATTTAACACAATTCTAGAAGTGGACTTCGTTTCTGTATTTGTAAGGATATTCACCACGTGGTGAATTTCATGAAAAATAACTCATTCTTGTTAATTGGTAATAAAACCTAAAGTTTTTAGATGCTTTTCTTATTAATTTTTTTTTGTATGATAGACGGATCTATGACAGTTATGTGTAAAACAAAATATGGACGAAATGCTCGCCACGGCTACGGTGGCATACCTCTGCGATGGTCCATACGATGGTCCATATTTTGTACACTTACTAACGTACTCGCACTTACACGGACGTGTCAACGGTGTCAAACCAGATGATCGTGGCGGTCAACTCCAAGAAACTCACCATGTGGTAAATCTTAAATTAATCAATTTTTTTTGAAAAATGAATTACTCTTTAAGCTTATAAATCAGGTTTGTTGTTGTTTGTCATACAGGGAAGGTAAATTAAGTCAGCGATGTAAAAGTGTGCTGCCGACTCGGTCTATGCTCATTTAACGATCCTATCTATAGATACGAAGTATTGCAATGATTTTGCATAAGCGAAGTGTTATTGTCGAGTGAGTGAGTGAGTGAGTGAGTGAGTTAGTGAGTGAGTGAGTGAGTGAGTGAGTGAGTGAGTGAGTGAGTGAGTGAGTGAGTGAGTGAGTGAGTGAGTGAGTGAGTGAGTGAGTGAGTGAGTGAGTGAGTGAGTGAGTGAGTGAGTGAGTGAGTGAGTGAGTGAGTGAGTGAGGACATAATCCACTCGCTTGAACAATTTCTACCATATGACAAACTTTCCGATTGACAATTTTGTTGATCTTAAAAAAATCTGCTACATCATTATTTACATTCTTGACTTAGGGTTCAGTTTATGTAGTTTTCTGAAAATTTGCCGGTGTATTTCTTGAAAATTTTTTATGAGAATGTGGCATTCAATTTCTGTACATTTTAAGAAATTCGCCACGTAGTAAATTTGTAAAATAAATTACCAATCCCTTTAATTTGGAGATTTACTCGTATGTATATTAGTAAGTGGGGTTCATTCAATTGATGTTGTTTACAAATTAAAGATTACTTAATTTTGAATATAAAGGGTGTCAAAAGAAGAACGCAATTTTTAAATCTGGCAACATTCGAAGTGTCATTGTTTGACATTTGAACAATTGTTATTGTTTGTTAGTAGAAGGTACGAGGTTAGTAAAAATGGAGCGCTACACGAATGAACAACGCATTCTCATTGTGAAATTGTTTTACCAAAATGGTGAAAGTTTTGCGGCTACAGTTCGCAAATTGCGATCAATTTGGGGTCACAATAATGCTCCAAAAGAGTCAACTGTAAAGAGATTAATGGATAAATTTGCCGAAACTGGGTCTGTTAGTGATGACAACAACGCGCCATCGACCAGGTCGATCGACCGAAAATGTCGCAGCTGTACGTGATGATGTCGCTCAAACTCCATCCACCTCAATTCGACACCGAGCTCAGAAAATTGGTGTCTCCAAATCCACTTTGCAGCGAATTTTGACGAAAGATTTGCATCTTCATGCATACAAAATTCAATTGACTCAGGAACTGAAGCCAGCTGACCATGGACAGCGAAGGGAGTTCGTTAATTGGGTATTGGAGAGACAACGAGTGATTCACCGAGAAGCAAATGCATCCTCAACGTGTCACTGTGTGGTGTGGTTTTTGGGCTGGAGGAATCATTGGACCTTTTTTTTATGAAAATGAGGCAGGTCAAGCGCAAACAGTCAATGGTGTTTGGTATCGTGAAATGATAACCAGTTTTTTCTTGCCTAGAATTGAAGAAATGAATGTGGAGGGCATGTGGTTCCAACAAGACGGCGCCACATGTCATACAGCCAGAGAAACAATTCAATTGCTGCATCAGTCATTTCCCGGTCGTGTTATTTCGCGTTTTGGAGATCAGAATTGGCCGTCTAGATCGTGCGATTTAACACCATTAGATTTTTTTCTTTGGGGTTTTTTGAAGTCGATGGTTTACGCGAATAAGCCGACGACGACTCAAGCCTTAAAAGACTAAATTGGACGCTGCATTAATGAAATACCGCAGCATTCATGCAAAACGGTCATTGAAAATTCCATTAAAAGATCGCGTGCATGCCAGCAAAGCCGCGGCGGCCATCTGCACGATATATTGTTCCATACATAACCTCATTCTGTCTACTTTACGATATAATAAAGTTTCACGATTTTTTCTTAAATATCTGTGTTTTATTTAAAATTAAAAAATGCGCTCTTCTTGGGACACCCTTTAAATATATATTAGCTACTTAAGATGGGCAAAAACCTCGTGATTAGCGTGAATCACGCGTGAACGTGAGTAAAAGCTTATGTTACTCACGTGAGCATTCGTGAACGTGTCCAGAAAAAATCGTCGTGCGTGAGAATGCGTGAGTGGAAAAATTTCGCTATTCACGAATTAGTTTACTCAACTATAAAAGTAATTGCAAGCGACATTCAGAATTTGGTTCAAGAATACGAACAATGTGAACCTTTCTTCAGTTTTAACCGACCCCTTGTTGAATATATGGACACTTTGTAAGAAAGTCATGCTCAAAATAAAAATGAGTAAATTGAAGAAGAACTTAGAATTTATTTAAAAAAATTAGCCTTCTAAAAAATCTGACCTCATATATTTTATGTATTCCATGTAGTTCAGCAACAAGTGGGAGAGTTTCCTATACTTCTGGAAAAAATCTAGAAGAAAGAAGAACTAGACTTCTTGGTGAAATGACGTTGACAAAATAAATATTACTCCACAAAAACACTTAGATTATTTTTGAATGTTTTGAATTTATTTAATTTAAAATTTGCTAGAGTGTGAAGCATTAAAAGACTGCTTTTACAAAATATACTAAATTACCTTAACTTTTTAACCCCAATGAAAAGAGCCGGAATTAAATTTTTGTTTTATAATCATTAACTATAATTATGACTTTAAGTATTTTATTTAAATAATATAAACTTTGCTTTATATTTCTAAGTTAATTTTATCTACTCGTATTCATAAAAATAAAACTTGTTTTTGAAGTATTCCTTTAATAAAAATGTTAAAAAAAACATTTTTTCATTTGAAAATCTGAGTTTTTTCTTTTGCGTTAGTTTCGTGACTCACGTGATTCCTAAAGAAAGTGCGTAAAATCTAATTTTACTCACGTGAGCGTGCGTGAATCGAAGTGCGCGGCCTTGCGTGATTCAAAATTTTTACGTTGTGATTGTGCGTGAGCCAAAATTACTCACATGCCCATCTCTATTAGCTACTATGCTATAAGATCTGACAAATGTTTCCCATTATGACGTGTTTGCAACTTATTTATGAGATTCAGAACTAAAATATGTGTTTTTTAAGAAATTCACCACTTGTCGAGTTTCCTTTAAAACATCTATAGGTTGTTGTTGTAGCTGGGTTCTATTTATTCACTTTTTAATAATTTCACCACGTGCTCAATTTCTTTAAAAATGTATAATTTAAATAAATAATAATATTTTTAATATCGTATAGGGGAATTTATCACGTTTTAGGCCCTGTTGGTTGACATAGCTCGACAGCCACTAGCCCGATTTAGTTGAAATAAGTTTTAAAAAATTTAGAATTACAATTCCCTTAATCTGTTTATATATTGTTTTCCTATACAAGCAACAGTTTCCAAGTTAAAAATAAGTTTCCAATAAAAAATGAAGAAAATTTTTTTTTTATTTTTTTTTTAAATTCATAAAAAATACGAAACGGAAATAAGTTTCAAGTGTAGTTACTTTTTCGCAAAGTCACATAACCTATGAGCAAAATGAGACAAAGATCATGAAAATCGATGCACGCGTTTCGCTTTTATTCGCAATTGAGTAAAGGTATGAATTTCAAAAAATAAAATAAAAATAAAAATTAAAAAATTATCATGCAAAAAAAAATTAATTTATAAAAACTTTATGAAAATAAAATAATATGCAATTAATACGCAACTATAATATGCATAAAAACAAAATTCAGAACATTTTTTCAATTATTGGCAATATCCATATATCCGTTTCGTATTTTTTATGAATTTAAAAAAAAAATAAAAAAAAAATTTTCTTCATTTTTTATTGGAAACTTATTTTTAACTTGGAAACTGTTGCTTGTATAGGAAAACAATATATAAACATATTAAGGAAATTGTAATTCTTAATTTTTTAAAATTTATTTCAACTAAATCGGGCTAGTGGCTGTCGAGCTATGTCAAACAACAGGGCCTAAAACGTGATAAATTCCCCTATACGATAGTACTAACTTCAAATCGATATTAAAAATATTTCGGCAGGTAAGAAGACAAAACGAATGATGCAGAAATTATTCTTTTTGGGTATAATTTCACATACTGTTCTCAGAATTGAGTTGGCAAATCATGTGTTGTACTGTGTAAGTCACTATGTACTTGAAGTAGGGTGTCATTTATGTACTTTTATGAAAATGCATTACATGTTAAATTTCTTAAAATCCTTCGGCGCGCTTTATTATACGCTACATCGCACTGTAGGCAGAGTATTTTGAGTTTGGTTTATGGCAATCGTTTGAAATCAAAAATATTTGAGCTAGACCCAGCTTTAGGGGAATTGTTCGACTAAAAACTAAGAGCTGACTCGATTTAACCATGTCTGTCCGTTGTCCATCTGCTGATCATCTAAAGCTTGTAAACAAACTACCGGCATAAATTGTATTCCGATCTGATGATATTAGGTTGAAGTAATTTGTTCGGTGCAAGGGCGTCCCCTTTTGTCATTGAAGTAAGTCGGTGCAGCTCAAGATTTAGCTTCCACAGATACTCTTAACGTATTTTATTTCTTTAGTCTAGAAGCCACATATAGCATCCAATCTGAGTACTGGAATTTGGCAGATTTCAGTTTTTTAGAGTAAGGACGGACGTTATTGAAATTGAAAATCGGTTCGCACATGTAACATACGAGTATGTAAACCCGGGTTCGACGCAAGCCGGAATTAAACCGCAGGACTCGGAATTGTATACACAATAATTTAAATCTATTCGTTTGTTACTTAGTGAGAAGTTGTAGGAATTAAGGCCGGAATTAAACCGCAGGTCTCGGAATTGTATACACAATAATTTAAATCTCATCGTTTATTCCTTACTGAGAATATGTGGGATTTGAAGCCTGATGAACGTTCCATGTTTGCTTTCAGTCGGGACGTTGAGGAAAATTTTTCTCATACTTATGTAGAAGGGTAGAAGTCGTCTAGAATTTTATTGTGAAAAAAGGATTTCTTGTAGGCAAAAAAACTCAATAAGTAATTCCATAAAAAGCAAGATTAGTGGGATAATATATCATGGCTCTAGAAATCGTCTCGTGTATCTTAGTTATCTTAGTGTAGGTAGTTAAGAATCTCCGATTTCTTAATGTGCTTTCCCGAATTTGATCTTGAAATATATAACATTGCCAGTATGTTTGTACTTAACGCTATCTGATAAAAATACCTTCACTCAGACCGTTGACATTTCAACGAATATTTCATGATAATTCCGCTTTAATTTTACTTCCGTTCCGTTTTGAAAGAATGCCGAATAAAATGCGTAAATATTTAGCGTAAAATTAATGCTACGTGTTTTTCTAGATAACTTCTAGAATTAAATAAAGTTCTAATGAGTGGTTTATCTCAGTCTCATGAGGTATTGAAATGTACATCTCATAACTTAGTGATTAAATATGCATCAAATCATAGAAAAAATGTTTAAAAATATAAAGACATGCATATGCATAGAAAATTAAGATTTTTTCTTCTCTGAATTTATTGATACGAGGGTAGATGAATAAATCGGTCGTTTGGCGCTGACTGAAAGACTAATCGATTTGAGTTTTCAAATGAATATTTTATAAATAACAGTTTTTGTATATCCACATATGTGACGCGCAAAATAGAAAGGGGCCTAAGGTTAAAAACCAGTTTTGTTCAGGAGAGCCATTTTAAAGATTAGGTCCCTTTCTATTTGCGCTTAGAATCGTCCACTTCACTTTCATAAAACGCACATATCTCTGCGAGGGAACACTTTTGGGGCATGGGATCGGTCTCATTCGATGCTCAGATGTTGTCCACATCAAAAAAAGAAAAAAATGAAAATTGATTTTTTTTACCCTTTAGTCCCTTTCTCTATGTGCTGTCACGCATGCTTAAAGTAAGAATAGAACGAACAATCAATTAATTTTCAGCATAAGTATGAAAAAGTAATAGAAATTAAGGTATCGACACATTTTTGAGTCGATCGATTTCCACAGAGAAAACATTAGTGGAAAATCGGTTGAAACTAACGGGTCTAGTCAATCTAGAGGTATTTTTTTTTAAATAAAAAAAATACAAAAATTCAAATCAAGTGTGGATTTTTTTCACTCGAAAGACATTTAATGCCATTCATTTTTTTAAAATACAATTTCCTTCAAATGTTGGTCGCAACTACGCCTTAGAGTGTCCATTCTGAGGGTCCAATTTTGGATGAATCCTTCGAGCATTTTGAATGGTATAGCTAAAAATGACACGCGTAAGGTTGGCTTCCATAACCTGAATCGTAACTGGTATGTCAGCAAAGACATTAGACTTTATACAGCTCCACATAAAAAAGTCTAAAGGTGTGATATAACAGGATCTAGGCGGCCAACTCACCGGTCCAAAATGTAAAACTAGCTGCTCTTGGAAATTAGCTCTCAATAGATTCAATGTTAGTCAAGATTACGGGCTTAAATTTTAGGTAGCAAGAAGTCCGATATCATGGCGTGTAAGCGAGCACTAATAGACTCATTGTCCGTCAAGCTTACGGGCTTCATTTTTAGGTAGCAAAAAGTCCGATATCACGATGTGTAAGCAAGCACTATTCAAGCTTACGTTACGGCCATCATCATTTTTGAAAAAATATGGACCGATGATTCCAGCAGCCCATAAACCGCATCAAACCGTGGTTTGCACGGTGATAAAATGGCAAACAATTCTAAAAGAACAAAAATAAAGTTTAACACTACTCACTCGTAATCTTTGAAAACAACCCTATTGAAAAAAATACCTATAAATTGTTCACCCTTTACAATGATTCAGTTGCAAAAGAGGAATTTTGGTTGCAATCACCAAATGTTTATATTCGTAATGGATATTCGGTTCGAAATACCACAAGATTATAAATATGATCATCGCACTATAGTCACAACTAAGGTGCCCCAACTGGTGGTTCTGGCAACCGATAGTTTTGCAAACATTTTGTAGTTGTAACCAATTATTAGTAATAATGGTATTTCTTTGAAAATGAAATATTTCGATTCTTACTGACTTTAGTCCAATTGATTTACCAAATTTTTTTGCAGCGTAAATCATCTTTTCTACTTTTACCTGGCCATGACCGTCCCTAGTCGTATGAGTACTCTAAGTACTTAAATTGTGTAAGAAAACATTTGTTTTGTCTCTGTCTTAAGCTTTAATTTTTTTTTTCGTTGAATAAGTGTAGTTTGTGGATTTTAGATCTAAATTCTCTACTGAAGGTTTGGTTACGTTGTATGCCGCACCGATTCTACAGTTCCAAAGACTCAAAATTTCAGAGCACCAACTAACATTCGGTTGTACTGATGGAATACTCGAGGTGAGTGAAACCTCGACAGTTTGGATATGGCAACAAATCTGTTCTCTGTGTGCATAAAAATTCGAAGAGCTAATGCCGACCAACGAAAAGCAAATGAGGAGCCATCTTGCGTGTATAGTAGGGTGCGCCGATTTGTAAGGACACAAATTTGTCTATATTGACAAATCGATGCCATTTATTTTTCGATAGCTTTTGGCATGAGGAAAAAAGTTATACTACGAATATCACATATCAACAAAAAAATAATTCGAGTCGCCCAAAATTCAATTTGTTTACTTTTTCTCAACTTTTTTTTTAGGATTTTGTTACGTAGTAGGTAATACTAAAATTGTTTTTGTAAATTTTACGTATCCAAGGTGACATACGGCCAAAAAATTAAAATGGTTCTTTTGACAAGCCGTGTGGAACTCATGCCAAAAGCTATCGAATAATCGAAGGCACAATACCGATTGCTAAATCGACCCACCCTAGTGTATAGCTTTAACATACCCCACTGATAAGATTTTTTTTTGAAATCTTGCCTCGAACATATGTCCTAAGATGAGTTTATGATTTTTAATGGAAAAAATTTTGGTTAATCGATTGGATTAAAGTCAGTAATAATCGAACTATTTTATTTTTTAAAAGAAATACCATTATTATTAATAATTGATTACAACAACAAAATGTTTTCAAAACTATCGGTTGGCAGAGTTGGGGCAACTGATTTGTGAGTATAGTGCGATGATCATATGTATCATCTTGTGGTATTTCGAACCGAATATTCATTACGATTATAAACATTTGGTGATTGCAACAAGAATTCATATTTTGCAACCGAATCATTGTGTAGGGGGAACAATCTAGAGGTCTTTTTTCAACAGGGTTGTTTCCAAAGAAAATGAGTGAGTAGTGTTAAACTTTATTTTTTTCCTTTCAGTATTATTTGTCATTTGTGTTTAGTTTTGTTTGTTTGTGAGAGACATACTAACAGTCAGACTTGTTGTGCTTATTCGGCGATTTTCTGCTGTATGGATCAAATAATTTGCATCAAATTGTGTGTAAAAAATGGAATAAAGCGCCAAAAAGCGCTTGAAATGCTGAGAGTGACAATAGTTGATTGTATTCTAAGTCAGAAAAAAATTTTCAAATGGTACAATGTTTTCAAAGAACTATGAGAAGATGTGAATGACGACGCTGGTCCTGGCAGATCCTTCACATCAAAAAACGATGAAAATGTTGAGAAAGTAAAGAAAATTAATATTTAAGACTCGTCGAACTATAAGAGATGTTGCAGAGGATGTCGGCTAATCGGTTGGCTCATGCCATTCGTTTTTTCCGGATATTTTGGGCATAAAGCGTGTGTCAGCAAAGTGCGTTTCAAAATAAAAATGAAATGTGGTTTGTTAAACCGCTTAAAACTTAAAAACGACTTGGACTGTGGGCGGAGGAGGCGTGACAAAACTGTTTTTTGAGATAGAAGGCTGACAACTGGTATAAAATTGTAGGGTACGTTGGGGATGGTATGTAGATGGTTCATGTGTAGTTTACATGAAATTGGCCCAGTGGGCGTGGTATCTTCCATACAGATCACAAATTAAAAATCCATTATTTGTGCTTCTGTTGGCATAATGGTTTGGTGTACTTATTCTAAGTTCTGCTGGAAATGAGGGCGGGATTGGACAAAGGCGCCTGGTACCTCCCATACAAATCATAAATTAAAAAACCATTATTTCTGATCCTGTTTACGGTATTTGAACAATAATTGGTATGTCGGTTCAGTGCAGCTATTATTCTTCTGCGAAATATCAAGCCACTACGTCTTTTTAACGGAACCAGACTTTCAGTGAAAAAAAAAATGAAGGCAAAACCACTTTTGCCGGATCAGCTAGTTTTGAATAAAAAAATCTTCGCATGTTCGTAATTTCTTGGCCGAAAGGAATAGTGTACGAGGGCGACCGCAAAACTTACTGGCCTGGCACATTTTCTGTTTTACTAGCAACTTTTTTTTTAAAGCAATCTTTTATAAGCCATCTGTCAAAATTTCCGAATTATTTAATGATTATCTTCTTTGTTACAGGTGATTGAAGTAAACAAGTTCTATAATTTTTGAAAAATGGAAAATAAAGAGTTTCGTGCGGTAATTAAACACTTTTATGTGAAAGGTTATACGCCACAATTAATCAAAGATGAATTGGATTCTGTTCATGATGATAATGCACCATCATACTCCACCGTGAAATCCTGGGTTCAACAATTTAAAATGGGTCATTCAAGTACGGAAGATGAACAACGCTCTGAATGACCGAAAACTGATACTACTATTGAAAACATTAGAAAAACATTAAATGAAGGGACTAAAGATAGACGAATAAAGCTCAGAGAACTTGCTGATATTGTTAAAATACACGAAAAACAAGTTTGGAGTATTTTACATGATGAACTCCACATGAAAAAGCTATCCGCATGATGGGTGCCGCGTTTGTTGACTTTAACCCAAAAAATCGTCCGTTGCACCGAGGAGCTTTTAGCAATTTATCAGCGTAATCCAATAGAGTTCTTGCGCCGATTCATAACTGTTGATGAAACATGGATCCATCACTACATCCCAGAATGCAAAGAACAGTCAAAACAATGGATAGAAGCTGGTCCCAAGAAGGCGAAAACTGTTAAGCCAGCAGGAAAAGTAATGGCCACTGTATTTTGGGATGCAAGGGGTATAATATTTATTGATTATCTTGAGAAAGGAAAAACTATAAATAGTGGATATTATTGTGCATTATTGGATCGAATAGTGAAGAAATCAAGATAAAATGACCTCATTTCGAAAACAAAATTCTTTTTCATCAAGATAATGCTCCTTCACACACTGCATTTTTAACTCAACAAAAACTGGCCGAATTACGATTTGAAATTGCTCCGCATCCACCATATAGTCCAGATTCAGCTCCTTCTGATTATTTCTTGTTTCCAAATTGTAAAAAAAACTTCTCGGTGGCAAAAAATTTTCGTCCAATAGCGAGGTTATTGCTGAAACTGAGGCATATTTTGAAGGTCTTGAAAAATCTTATTTTTCGGATGGAATTAAGAAACATGAAAAACGTTTGATGAAGTGTATTGAGTTGGAAGGAGATTATGTTGAAAAATAAATAATAATAATTCCAAAAAAACGGTTCTTTTTATGTTAGGCCAGTTACTTTTGCAGTCCCCCACGTAATTATGCTTATGCCACCGTATTATCCACATTTGGCCACTGCAGCTTTTACAGTTCCTAAAACTAAAGAGACCCATGAAAGTACGGCGTTTTGCGATTATTGAGGCGATAAAAACCGAATCGCTGAGAGAGCTCAAGGTCATAACAACAAACAAGTACATTCCTGGACTGTTTCAAGGATTGAAAAAAAAACGCTGGCGTCAGTGTATATCTCAGTGGGAGTATATTGAAGGGGAAAACAAATAAATTTATGAATAAAAAAAATATTTTTTTAACAAAATTAAATATCAGCTTTTCTATTAAACAGACCTCGTACATATATATCTTTTGGTCTCCAATTATTCTTTTAGTGGGATTCGAAATTACTTATATATTGCGACTTAAAAAATTAAAGTCACTAAATGATTTTTTTGGGACTTTTGTAAAGAGAAGTCACTGGCTTACTTTTATTGAAGACATCGTACATATATATCCTTTGGTCTTCAATAACTCTTTTAGTGGGATTCGAAATTACTTTATATTGCGACTTAAAAAATTAAAGTCAATAAATGATTTTTCTGGGACTTTTGTAAAGAAAAGTCACTGGATTACTTTTATTGAAGACTTTAAAAATAAAAGTCACTAAAGGATTTTTATTAAGAACTTTTAAAAATAAATGTCACTGTATGACTTTTATTGCTGACTTTTATAAATAAAATTCATCAATAACTATTAACTTTAGAGGAAACAAAAAAAATATTTGTAATTTTCTGATTTTTCAAAATTTAATTGAAAATACTTATTAATGTAATTTATTGCCAATTTTGTATAAAAAGTACAACAAATATGCTTACTGTCCAAATTTATACTTGATGTAAAAATGTATCAATTGGTGTACTTTATTTAGTTATGTAACATTTGTATCGTCGCACAGTAGCGCCCGTAGAGCAAACGAGGTTGCAAAAATCAAAATTTTCATGGGCGCCGACGAAGTTTTGAATAAACCCATGTTATAGAAAACTTTTCAACAATTTCAAATCTGCCACTCTTAATAATATCACATTTTTAGTTTAGAAGATATAGCCGTTCAAAGTTGACCGACTTTCGGTTTTCAAAAAAACACACAATTTTTAGTGAATTCGTTGCGATTTCAGGTGTAATATCACGAAAAATAGGTAACGAATCGCCTTATTTTTTGTTTGTATTGATTGATGTATTTATTGAATGTATAATGATAAAAAAAAATTAACTGTTTGCTTTGTGTTTCTCCTGGTAAATCACTATTTAAAAACTATCCGTTTTTTCACTATTTTTCAACTTTGACGGAAAATAAAAAAAATCTATATTTTTCTATATTTGCCATATTTGCAAAACCTGTTCATTGATTATTTCTTTACATAATTCAAAAATTTTAGCTGCCCGTACGTGCCCGTTTGGCTTCTAGAGGTAAAAAAGGTTAAAAAGACATGGTTGCAGAAATTGTATGGCGTCCATCCCTTATATGTTTTGACTGACAGTAGTTTGATCTAATAGTTTGAAAAAAACTACTCATTGATATTAGCAGGTACGTACCTCACTTAAACAATACTTTGGCGTACAAATGGTCAATTACGAGTTCCATCTGACCATGGTTGACGGAAAAGTCGTAAACGAACTGACAGGAACAACCTCAACAATGTCATGCCCGATTTGCAAAAAGAGTCAGAAGAAGAACTTTGGTAATTTAAACGATTCTACAAATGAGGAGAATTACGAATATGGAATGTCACCATTGCACGCAAGGATAAGGTGTATGGAATTCTTGCTAAAACTGGCGTATACCCTACCACAAGAGGAGGAAAATTTCGATGAAAATACATCAATAAAGGATAAGGAAAAGATCAGAAAGAAGCAAATACAGGATGCTTTTTTAAACAAGTTGGACTAAAAGTAGACTGTCCCAAGCACGGATACGGTAACTCAAACGATGGAAACACTTCTAGGAGATTTTTTGAAAATGATGAGGCAGTAACTAGAATCACTGGAATTGACAATCAAATCGTGAAAAGATTGGGAACGTTCTTAGATGTTTTAAACTGCAAAGAAAATGTCAATTCTACAAAATATGGAGAATATGCGTCGAAAACTGCATCTCTTTTAGCAGAAATGTATCCACAGAAGAAGTTGACCCCGACCGTCCATAAAATATTGGCGCATGGCAAAGATATAATTGAGTACCAGTCTTTGCCAATTGGAGAGCTTTCTGAAGAAGCAAAGGAGTCTCTTAACAAATTTTATAAAAAATATAGATTGCAGAACACATTCAAAGCATCAAGGGTAAGGCAAAATGAGGACCTCTTCAACGTGTTGGCAGCATCTTCCGATCCTCTTATTTCTTCCCTGCGGCATGTGAAGTCAAGAATAGAGTTAGAAAATAATTATAGTTTAGAAATGGTTAGTCTTTTAGATATACCTTCTCTTACGAACTGTGATGAATATTTTACAGAAAATTGAAAAAATAAATTTAAAAAAAAAATATTTTTTTTTTTTAATTTGTTGGGTAATAATTTAAAACATAAAACCCTAAAGAAAAAAAATAAAAACAATCTAAAAATTTAAAAATATTTTTTTTTAGTTACCATAAAATTGATTTTTCTACTAATTTTAACTTTGATAACCCATAATTAGGCCCCTACAGAGCGTAGCACCCTTTCCAAACGCTCATTTCATAGGCTGAACAGTTATCTATCATATGCTGTTTAAACTGTTCAATTATCTTATTCGGTTCAAAAGATATGATTTTTGCAACGAAAAAACTCAAATGGCGCCACTGTGCGTCGTATAATTTTAAATAAAAAATTTCAATAAATAATTTTATAAAATAAATTTCAAATAACTTTTAAAAAAATGACTATTTTTTCGGTCCCTGCTCTTAACAAAATTTTATTATATCCATGGACGATATGACACCCCTTTGTCACAGTGTCACTTAAATAAGGGTCATAAATGTCAATGAACTTTATATACATATCACATTATATTGGCGACTTCAGGTTTAAGTAAGCGATTCAATATTTATGAAGATGTTGACAGTTTCGATAATGTGGTTGTTTTTCCGGAGCTTTGTAAGAAAAAAAGAACACTTCCGAAACAAATGTTTTTTAGCCTACCTTGAGAATTTAATGTTTTTACAAAAGAATTTAATGTTTTTTACAACGTTTTTCTTGTGAATGCCAATAATATGAGTAAAAAGTCACATATTCAAAATGTGTCGGCTTTGAAGAGTTGGTTACACTCCAAAAAAAATGTTAGTGCAAATCATAACGTAAAGCATAATGTTTATTTTTTTACACCACAAATCACTTAGTGGTGATGTTTGTTAACCCTTAAAGGAGATTTGTAACACCGACCGACGGTATAACGAACTCGAAATTGGTCCGTATCGGTCTGTGTGTTGATATCAGACATATGTTTATTTTTCCGATTTCATAATCAGCAGCTCTTAAAGACATATAAAGGGTGTCCCAAGAAGAACGCAATTTTTAAATCTGGCAACATTCGAAGTGTCATTGTTTGAAATTTGAACAATTGTTATTGTTTGTTAGTAGAAGGTACGAGGTTAGTAAAAATGGAGCGCTACACGAATGAACAACGCATTCTCATTGTGAAATTGAGACAACATGAAAATGCTGATTTTGCCGATAAAATCATCTTCAGTGACGAGGCCCATTTTCATCTTGATGGCTTCGTCAATAGGCAGAATTGTCGCATTTGGGGTGCGGAAAATCCTCGAGTGATTCACGAGAAGCAAATGCATCCTCAACGTGTCACTGTGTGGTGTGGTTTTTGGGCTGGAGGAATCATTGGACCTTTTTTTTATGAAAATGAGGCAGGTCAAGCGCAAACAGTCAATGGTGTTTGGTATCGTGAAATGATAACCAGTTTCTTCTTGCCTAGAATTGAAGAAATGAATGTGGAGGGCATGTGGTTCCAACAAGACGGCGCCACATGTCATACAGCCAGAGAAACAATTCAATTGCTGCATCAGTCATTTCCCGGTCGTGTTATTTCGCGTTTTGGAGATCAGAATTGGCCGTCTAGATCGTGCGATTTAACACCATTAGATTTTTTTCTTTGGGGTTTTTTGAAGTCGATGGTTTACGCGAATAAGCCGACGACGACTCAAGCCTTAAAAGACGAAATTGGACGCTGCATTAATGAAATACCGCAGCATTCATGCAAAACGGTCATTGAAAATTTCATTAAAAGATCGCGTGCATGCCAGCAAAGCCGCGGCGGCCATCTGCACGATATATTGTTCCATATATAACCTCATTCTGTCTACTTTACGATATAATAAAGTTTCACGATTTTTTCTTAAATATCTGTGTTTTATTTAAAATTTAAAAATTGCGCTCTTCTTTGGACATCCTTTATTATAGCTAATTTGCACAGAGCGTTCGGAGCGATTAACACCTGTCTCCAGTCTGATATGAATTTGAATTATTTTTTTTAAAAGCCTCCTCAAAAAGGTCTTTCCTGATTTAAGGTCCTGCCGCTCGTGAAACAACAAACAAACAGGGGAGTGCTCAAAGTATTATGGTAGTTATGAGCGAGTTTTGAGTGTCTTATAACACTGTGCGACAGCCACAATCAGTTTGGGATGAAACCACCGGGGAAAGTTATATCGGTCAAAAAAAGGTCATACGTGTCCCAGCGTTTCGTTGGGTCTCATCTAGGAATCGAGATATATCGATTTGAAGTTAGTAAGTATCGTATAGGGGAATTTGTCACGTTTTTGGCTCTTTTGTTTGACATAACTTGAGAACCACTCGTCCGATTTAGCTGAAATAAATTTTAAAAAACCAAGAATTACAATTCCCTTAATCTGTTCATATATTATTTTCCTTTACAAGTAATAGTTTCCAAGTTAAAAATAAGCGCATGAAGAAAAAAAAAAAATTTTAATTTTTAGGCAAAAATAATTTTTTTTTTCATACATTTATTTATAATTGCGAAACTGTTGCTTAAGTAGGAAAACGGTTTAAGAACAGATTAGAGGAATTGTTATTCTTAATTTTTCTAAATTTGTTTCAGCTAAATCGGACGAGTGGTTCTCAAGTTATGTCAAACAAAAGAGCCAAAAACGAGTGGTTCTCGAGTTATGTCAAACAAAAGAGCCTAAAACGTGACAAATTCCCCTATACGATACTTACTAACTTCAAATCGATATATCTCGATTCCTAGATGAGACCCAGCGAAACGCTGGAACACGTATGACTTTTTTTTTACCAATATAACTTTCCCCGGTGGTTTCATTCCAAACCGATCACTGACCCTTACCATTTGTCGCAGAGTGTAATTAACTTGGAAGAAACTGGACCATATAGGTCAATATTTTCGTATAGTGCCCATACAAAAGTCCTTACCTTACCATACTGCAGCTTTAAAGGCCACATATAAAATAAGGCCCATTTCATTGAGCTAATGCAAGTATAAAAGCCAGAAGACCACAGACAAAGCCATGCGTTCGCTAATTGGGCGCTGCAAATGATGCACGGAGATTTAGGATTTTGCCAAACAAATCATCTTCGTTATCTATGGGGCCTATTTAAGGATCACAGACAGCGTCAAACAAATTAGGCGTTACGAGGGTGCACAGTCCATACATTGCTGGATACAACAAGATTGACTTTTTGGTTCATTTCATCGCTAGACAATGTCAGAATTTTTTTTCTTTTAAAATGACAAATGATCTATAAGTACACCGAGGGTCATGAGTAAGCATGACCCATGGTCCTGGATGCAGAGCGTTGTTAGCCGAATTCCTGTGTCTAAAACTTGGTAATATTAATGAATCCATGCGGTGGTTCTTACAGAAAGTGGTATAAGTGGATGCAGCGATGCCTACTTGGTTGTTTTTCACTACTAAAAAAACACTACGGTAGCGATTTTCAATAAATTCGCAAAGCGCCTGTATCGATTTCCCCTTAAGGAACTATTATGTCGTTTTTTGCATCATTAGTGCTTGGAATTTTTTAAGGTTGTAACTTATCATCCCATTAAAAATAACTTAAAAATTGATGATGAAGAAAAATATCGGAATTTTTAAACATTCGCTTGCTCTCGACTTTTCAAAATCAGAAACATTTGTTGTATATTTTTAATTTTCTCTCGAAGCAAAATAATATAGTAAATTATAAATAACAACACTTTTTGTCGGCAGGATTTTCAAATAAACATCCCCTGAAGAAGTTAGAAAAAAGCTAACGAAACGTTGGGAAAACATGGAATAAATTAGTTTTATTTAATTCATGAAGGAAGACTGACCAATCAGCCCAGTCAAAAACGACATAGACAAATAAAATTTTTACAAAGTTTAGGCATTTTTTTTTTAATTTTTTTGATTTGTTCCGTGGCGTTTATTCTTCAAGTGCTGTACTGATTTTTATTGATATTTTGCACATTTCATTCGGAGCTATTTGTGCTTTGGAAAAAGGGTAACACTGACAGGAAGATGTGAGGCAGTGTTAAGTAACAGCTAGCGTTTATTAATTTTCCGCCGCCACGATCAGGCGGCTTGACACCCCTGCATTGTTTTTCCATAATCTATTTCAAGTCCTCAGTTTTAGTCAAGTATCCAACTTCTTTGAACGTTTTCGAAGCCAATATGCAAGATGATCTTACTACATAAACATCACACTTACTAGATGAAGCTATCAAAAATTGGACCGACCACTTAAAGCACTGCCAGCATATATTCTACCTTTAAATAAGGCTCACGTTCAATTTGACATCTCAGACCTTTGTCATTTAATTGAAGTTGTCTTTGCTATCGTTTTTATTCGGTTACCCTGTATTTGCAGATTTTTAATATGGAATGCGGTTCTTTGGAAAAAGTTTGGCTTTCCTTAACATTTTTGGGCGTGGTTATCTTTTATTTTGATTAGAAACATTTGTTATGATTAGAAAGAAGCAGAAGCCCATAGGATCCATTGTAATGTTTCTTAAGAGATCAATGAGTTAGCTATATCATAAACCCAGAGGGGAAATAATAACCCATTAAGTCAATAGTCAGGATGCATCTTGGAAATTCTACCTATTTTACTGAACTGACTGCCCCATAATGATTCTTGACAGTCCATAAAAACAAAATTCTGATTGCAATGATTTGAGCTAGGCTGGCTCATGAAGTCTAAAAATGCTTGTGGCTGCCTTTCCATATTATGAGGTCCCCTAGAGGAAGTTGGAGAAGGATGATGATCCTTGACAGTCCATAAAAACAAAATTCTGATTGCAATTTTTTGAGATAGGCTGGCTCATGAAGTCTAAAAATGCTTCTGGCTGCCTTTCCATATTATGAGTTCCCCTAGAGGAAGTTGGAGAAGGATGATGTCTTGTGCAGCCTGGGACCTAATTCGTATGCCTATGTACCTTTTCCAGTCTTTTATACCTATGTAGTAACTTTATACATCTTTTATCTACCACTTCAAAGTGAAGTAAGGAATGTCCTAAAATCCGTCACAAATACAAAAATCAAAGTATTTCCAAAATACTCGCCTAAATACTTCTTCGAAAAGCCATATTAACTGTACGAGGGCGGTTCGGAAACTTCTTAGCCTAGCACAAAAAGCGCGGTATAAACAGAAAAAAGTTAAGTGTTTTGGAAACTTCCATCTCTGCTATGAACACATGTTAAATTTTGTTTCGATCTGGCAACTCCTTCATATAGAAACAGGTGTTCACAAAAGACGCATCCGCCATTTTTTTACAGTTGTAAAATTAGAAATGCGTGGTGTCATTAAATATTTACATAAAAAAGGTTTATCGGGACAAGAAATTCATAATGATATGGTGAATGTGTTAGGTGAAAGTGCTCCTTCATATGCAACAGTAAAACATTGGGTTGCTGAATTTAAACGTGGTCGTACAAGCATTGAAGATGAACCACGTAGTGGACGTCCAAAAACAGCAACAACAACAGAAATTGTAGCCAAAGTGCGTGATATGGTATTAAATGATCGACGAATAAAAGTGCGTGAAATAGCTAATATCATGGGCATCTCAAATGATCGAGTCCATTTAAATTTGCATGAAGAACTACAGGTGAAAAAGCTTTCTGCAAGATGGGTGCCGGACTTGTTAACAGTCGACCAAAAACGCATAAGAATGAACATTTCTCAAGCTTGTTTAGATCGTTTTCAGCGAAATAAAATGGATTTTAAGCGTCGTTTCATAACTGTTGATGAGACATGGATCCACCACTATACTCCAGAGACAAAAGAACAATCCAAACAATGGACTGAAGCTGGAGGAAGTGCCCCAAAGAAGGCAAAAACAATTCAATCGGCTAGTAAGGTTATGGCAACGGGTTTTTGGGACTTCAAAGGTATTTTATCGATTGACTATCTGCAAAAGGGTAATACAATAAATTCAGAGTACTATTGCAACCTTTTAGATCAATTAAATGTACAAATTCGAGAAAAACGTCCGGGCTTACAACACAAAAAAATAATTTTTCATCAAGACAACGCACCAGCGCACATGAGTGTTTTAACAATGGCTAAAATCAACGAATTAAAGTACGAGTTGCTTGACCACCCACCTTATTCTCCTGATTTAGCTCCCAGTGACTTTTACCTGTTCCCAAATCTAAAAAAATTCCTTGCTGGCAAGCTTTTTACCTCAAATGAAGATGCAATTACAGTTGTAAACCATTATTTGGAAGACCTTGAGGAAAACTATTTTAATCAAGGGATAGAATAGCTAGATAAACGTTGGACTAAGTGTATTGAAGTTTCAGGAGATTATATTGAAAAATAAAAATATTTTTGAAAAACTAACTATTTCCTTTCATTGATAGAACTTTCCGAACCGCCGTCGTAGTTCTACATCAGTTATTTTTATCCACTTTGTAAGAAGCTCGTTTTGCTGGCGGAGGTTGGACGGGAACGTTCGCTTTTTTAATTCGGAAGGCCTGGCCTATGTCGCTGTCTGCAACATATCAAATTATTTATGTGATTTAGGTGGCAATAGCTCAAAGCAAGAAATAAAATGGGCTGCAAAAGCATTGGTATACAAAACTAGAGGCCCCTAGCATAGAATAAGTCATAAAAATAGGATCTAAAGCACTTTCTAAGAAGCGATGAAAAATTTTCAAAAAAGCCTTCCTTCTTGTAATAACCCTGTGTAAAAATCGTTGGCTTAAATCCAATTTGGAAGCACTTCCGGGCTTTTATTTTTGATCTTTTCCCACTTCTTTGTATGGTCGTTTTGGCTGCGATCGATACAATTTACTACATGTGGTCGTAATTTCCATTCTCAGATAAATCACAATATGTATGGACTTTCTGCATGCAGTAGTAGCTCGGTTCATGCAGAGTCCATTAGCTTGGTTTATTCAAAAACGTAAACTGGTACTATATTCTGAGTGTACTTGAGGAAATGACAAAAAATTCCCACGGTGATTTAAAACGAACATAAAACTTTTTGGGTTTTCTTCTGTTTTTGATATTTATACCCTACACCACAGGGTACTATGACTTTGTGCTGATGTTTGCAACTGCTTAAAGAAATGAAGATAGACCCTTTGTTGAGTATACCGATCGACTCAGAACTACTATCTGATTCCGTAGAGCAATGTCCGTCCGTCTTTAAGTTTTCAAAAACTGGCGTCAGGACAATAACGCCAATACTAAGATGCTACGTAAGCATGAAAGGACTGCATGTGCCAGAAAACTAAGACGGGAAAAAATCTGCAATTGTCAATATTATCTCCTCTCACAGGGGGAACAAGAGTATCTGGTCATTTGAATACGGGATAAACCCTTTTCGATTCAAACCTCCATTAAGGTTGACCAGTTGTTCACTGACCCGGTTGGCAAGGCTAATCTCTTGGCTAGCATTTTTGCAAGGAATTCGTCCTTGCCAGATAGTAACCAACCACTTCCCGGGATAGAAAATGTGTCCAGGTTTATGCCTCGGATTTTTTTTCGAACTCAAGAATTTGAAAAGTTTCTTGCGGAACTCAACGTAAATAAATCCCCAGGCCCAGAGGGAATTTCAGTACTTGTGCTAAATAAGTGTTCATCGAGGCTAACTTGTTCATTCCGCAATCTTTTCAACCTCTCGTACCGTGCGAGAGTCTTCCTCTCCAGTTGGAAGATTGTCAATGGAACACCGATCCCAAAAAAGGGTGGGGATAGAAACCCTGGCAACTTTCGCCAATTGCAGTTTGCTCTGCACTCTCGAAAGTGATAAATTACCATCTTGTAAATTATTTAGATTAAATGGTCTTCTCAACGATCGACAGTATGTCTTCCGTAGGAACCGATAGACGGGAGACCTAATGGCGTTCCTTTCGTAGCTATGGAATCGATCAATTTACCGACTTGGTGAAAGTAAGGTAGTGGCTCTGGATATTTGCAAGGCTTTAGATAGAGGGTGGCAAGGCGCACTCTTATCAAGGCTAATTGCTTTTAGTGTCGCTATTGATTTCTCTCGATTCAATTGAGTTTCCTCAAGGATCGCTCAACTGTACGTTTTGTTATAGACGGAGTCTCATCCGCTGAGTTGCTTTAAATGCAGGGCTACCGCAAGGCTCTGTTCTCTCTCGCTCTCTGTTTCTTATTTTTCTCAATGACCTCCTGAGTCGGACAACAAATTCTATTTATTCGTTTGCCGACGACAGCAGCATTTGTCACTCATATTCGTTCGAACGTAGACCGGGCCTCACAGATACGGAGGCAATGAGGCATAATATGACTGACACACTCAAGATGATATTGTGGGACCTCAGAGAGGGGTTTTATAAATCCTGTCGAATTTAATGCAGGCAAAATTCAGAGTGGAATTTTTCAAATAGGTTTAAGCTCGAGCCTAGCTAGCAAAGCCTAATGCTGCTTGTTGGGCCATTTACGATCCACGAGCTTAACATCGTTGTCACAGTTTGGAAATGGGATTGTTGTCGAGGAGTCGGAAGCTCTTAATGTTCGTGGCATGAAAATTCAGTGACATGAAAATTTAGTGTGGTGCTCGCTGAAACTAACCCATTTTTGAAGTGTCAAAAGTTGATTTCAAGTGCTTGGGCTTTTTAAAGCTTTACTTCCACCAACCTCCTCAACATCTACATCACACATATTCGACCAAAAATGGTGTATAACTCCTACATCTTGGCGGGTGCTTCAAGGTCTTCTTTGGAGTTTCTTGACCGGGTACAAGGATGGGCACTGAGACTTGTTGGAGGAAGCAGGTTAGCCAATTCTGTTGTTTTACTCGAGCTTCGGCAGAGTATTGGATTAGTATCACTCTGCTTATCTGAGAAAGGTGACCTCATCCCTAAGGTCAGAGTGTTCGCCCGTAACACCCGCTAGCAGTTCGCATCCATTTGTTTTTGATTGGCCTACTGATCGCACAACGTATTACAGGGATAATTCGTTCTTCATCCGTGTTGTCCATATGTGGAACGAACTTCCCTGAAAGGTGTTTCCTGCCACGTACGATATAAACAGGTTCAAGTCAAATGTCCATAAACACTTCTTCCTCTTTCCTTCTGTATCTAAACTTTCTTTCCGTAACTAATACAATGCACTGTATATTAGGGCGTACCTCAAAAAAAAGTTCGCCGTACACCTTCGAATATGAAGTATTATTGAAAGGTAGTTTCAAAATTTTTTTTTTTATTTTTTTATGCCGAACGTAGGGGTCGCGCTTTTACATTTTTCTATATAACTTCTGCATTTATAAACGGATTTTAAAGTGTGATACATAGATGTCGATGTCGACGAGGCCGATTTTTTGTCTTTGAAGTCATTGAGCTCAAGCACCCCCTTCTGGTACTTACCCATCATATCTCAGTTGCTACTACCCTAATGTACCACTCTAATATCAGAAAATTAAAGCTCGCATAAAATCATGAAACTCTTCCTAAGAATGCTTGAGCTCAATGACTTCAAAGACAAAAAAAATCCGCCTCGTCGAGACGATGTATCACACTTTAAAATCAGTTTATAAATGCAGAAGTTATATAGAAAAATGTAAAAGCGCGTTCGGCATAAAAAAATAAAAAAATTATTTTTGAAACTACCTTTCAATAATACTTCATATTCGAAGGTGTACGGCGAACTTTTTTTTTTTTACTTGTAACCTGGTACGCTCTACTGTATATATAGGGGACATCCCCTGAGTGTTGGCCTTAATAAAAACAAAAAAATAGCTCCCAGGCAAAGATCCCTCTCGATTTCAGGTCCTGCAGCTCTAGCAGCCACAAATTAAGCATGGTACGTTATGAGTGACGATTACGAGGGTTGCTATATATATTTCCTGCTTAGACAACACTTAGTGTTGGCACCATCTGACATTTTCATTGGAAAGTTTGAAATTTTTTAGCATAAACGTGATGTTTACAGTGATTTGAAAAAAATCTATTTGACAAAAAAATTGAATTAACTCGTGAACATTTTCGTGCGATCAGTTTTCACAACTTTCGACGTGAGTGCATCGATGAACATAAATCTTTGTATGGCAATGAAGCACCATCATATACGAGTAGCACTGTGAAAAACTGGTTTAATGAATTCAATCGTGGCCGACGCCTTCTCAAAGACGAAGGTCGTGAAGATCTTCCAAAAACGGCCGTTGTGCCAGAAAACATTAATGCCGTGCGTGAACTGATAATGCATGATCATCATGTGACATACCGTGAGATGGAGGCATCCTTGGGCATTTCTTCCACCAGCATTTATTCGATATTGCATGAACACCTGGCCGTAAAAAAGGTTTGTTCTCGTTGGATCCCGCTCAATTTGACAATTGCTCAAAAAAAGGCTCGTGTCGATTGGTGCAAAGAAATTTTTAAAAAAAAAACGATCGCGATGCTTCAAAAGACTTTTATAAGATCGTCACAGGTGACGAATCATGGATCTATGCGTATGAGCCCAAAACAAAGCAGCACTCGACCGTGTGGGTCTTCGAAGATGAGCCAAATCCAACGAAAGTTGTTCGTGAAAGAAGCACTTCCAAGCAAATGGTCGCCTGTTTCTTCGGCAAAACTGGTCATGTGGCGACTGTTCCGCTTGAGCAACGTAGGATGGTCAATTCTGAGTGGTACACCACAATTTAATTGCCTGAAGTCTTCGAAGAATTTCGTAAAACGAACAAGAGAAGACAATTCGATGCGCACCATGACAATGCGAGCTCTCACGCATCGGCTCAAACCATCGCTTTTTTGACCGGCAAAAATGTCGAATTGATGGGTCATCCTCCACACAGCCCTGAATTGGCACCCAATGACTTCTTTTTATTCGTGGTCAACGATTTCCGTCGCCAGCAGATGCTGTTGAAGCGTTTAAAAACCATGTATCGGAGTAAAAAAAGTGCTTCGACAATTGGCTTTAGCGCATGCAAAAGTGTATAAATCCTGCTGGAGAATACTTTGAAATACAATATAACCATTTTCGATGATAAATATTCGCATTTTCATTTTTAGGGTCGAACTTAACATTGGCAAAACTGCACCACATAGGTCCATATTTTCGTATAGCCCCCATACAAAGGCCCTTCTAAATTCCAGAATCTGCAGCCTTGGAATACACAGTTTTCATCCGATGCCTACCAAAATTCGCATGGAGCGTTACAAGCTATCAACTTCAAAGACCTGTAATATTGGACCATATCGATCAGTGTTTTTGAATAGCCCCCACACAAAGCTCCCCTCCGATTTGAGGTTCTCAGCTTTAGAGCCGATCAAGCTCATATGTTGTTATGAGCGATAAACAACTAACTCCAGCCAGAGTTGCTTAATCCTCTGAACGGCAGAGTGGCGTAGGAAATCTCATAGTCGACAACGCTCCACCTTAATCTTTTTTTACTTGTTTTAATCTAGTTTTCTTACTTGAAATGTGGATTAATATAAACTGCTGTTAACTTTTGGTTAATTGTTTTAATTTTTTAATTCCCACGCATTGATTTAAATGTTTTGGTAGGGTGCTCAAAGTGTTGGCAAATTTGTAAATTGTATCCGACAAAGTCTTGTCAAAATAAGAAAAGATCTTTTGTTGATATTGTAATTCACTCCCACATCCAATCAATTCGCTGTACTCCATGCAAGGTCAAACTTGTGTAATGCAACTGGCAGATTTCAAGACAACCTATAAAACTATCTTTACAATGCTGTCTTTTTATTGTTTGTTTGGATAAATTAAAATGTAAATAAAATCTCAAATACAATTGTTTTTGTTTACACTGAAATGTATTTATGAGGCTGATTTCATTGTTTTAGCTTTCCCTCCTCGCATCGCCGAGTCTACAAGCAGCGTTTATTGCGTTTGATTAAAACTTCAAAAATAAAACAGACGTGATTTAATTGTTTTGAGACGAATTTCGAAATATTTAAAATAATTTCCATAAATTGTATACCAAAGAAAGGTGTGGAACATCCAGACAGACACTCATTGGTGGTGGCTGCCACAGCGGCAGTGGCTTATCGTGAAAGATTTCATCTTAAAATGCATGACTTTTGGTGACGTGATGTTTTCGCTGGTCTGGTCTGGCCCGTCTTGGCTGCGTTGTCGTCGTCGACTCTTTAACAATTGTAGCACGTTTTTGGCGCTGAATTACAGATAATACAAAAAAAAATGTTACAATAACCTTCAATTATTATTTCATCATGAGTTTAGGTTTTCTCATCGTTTCCGATTTCGCGGGCCGTTAAGTTTACTCGTAGATATAAAATGGTTATTAAAAATTAAGAATTGTTTATGTGCTGCCATTAATGCGGCATAGAAGTGTTACAAAAATTATCAGATATCTTTTAAGGTGTGATTAGGCTTATCATATTTGCATGAAATATGTTTAATGAAATTATTTTTTTAATTTTTCGAGGGCAGCTCTATGCGTAAATTGACTTTATTATGTTTATAAGAAATTCATAATTTGATGCGATCGTCTATTCAAGGATTAAGCCATTGTATCATCTGTAGGTGTGGACGATACCACTTCGGTATAAGTTCAAATGAAACAATCTAACAAAATATAAATTATTTTTCTGATATTCATATTGTTCAAAGACGGTGATCTCACAACTATTTTGCTATATTTAAAAAACTTTTTTTAGTTTTTGAAATATGTTTTGGAGAAATTAATCCTCGTAAAGTTTTTAACGCTGGCAGTAAGCAGCCAGCTGAAAAAACTTAATCACGGGATTAGTGTTCCATTTCCACATAAGAACATACAAACAAGAAGTCGGTTCAAACAACTTAAATTTCATTGGACTAAAAGTTTTCCTGTTGCGGACTAAAGGGTGTTTTTTAGACGTGTAGTTTTCAATCTGGCCACAATTTTTTCGGAGTTGGTCTTTTTGACAGCTGTCACTTGAGCTATGCTCAGTTTGGTTGGCCATTTCATAATAAATAGACTTACTCCGGTACAACGTTTGCAAATCGAAAAATTTAAAACCAAAATATTGGTTCGTTTCGAGAGACGCATCGCCCGCTGCGTCTAATATTCCGTCGACATAATCGCCCAGCAGAGTCGGTAATTCGAGAAACCACGTTTACTCTAGTAGATACAGACGCCGTACAGTGCGTAACGAAGGCGCTATTGCTGCTGTGAAGTATGTACATTAGGGCTATAACTTTTTAACAACTTTTGCGAATTTCAAAATTGGCATACTATAGTCCAATAGGCCATTAAAAACTATGAAGAAATACGTTTTTACTTTGTCGCTAGCGTCAAAAAAGTTCACCCACCAACAGCGATGAACTTTAGAATATGAATATGAAAACAAAAAACAATTCTGTCAAACTTTATTTTAGTTTTAATGGAAATTTTAGCTTCTTCGACGCGTTTTCGAGTATAGCCACCTTTATTGTTAATAATTTGGCTTCGTGATTCATTGCATTTCAATATGTCTTATAAGAAAAGTGTAATAGTGGTTCAAAAAAATTCCAAAATCTGGGAGAAACAATTAATCACATTCCAAAACAGTTTATCAATGTCTCGAATGATTCCCAATATAGAGACCGAATTATACGAATTGAACAAAATGCCTAGTCAAAAGATAATAATTGGAAGATTTAATGCTTTAGCAAAATCAGTAAAAAGTAAAAATAAAAGATATGTTACAATATCTGGTGAATTACACACATTATGGGAAAAGATGAGTATTCCAAAACTTTTTAGTAAGTTCAGTGAAAAGAAAAGTGGAAAACTTAATTCAACTTTATCATAAATATTCACGAAAGGAAAAAAGTGGTGTTAATTTTGAAGACATTTTTAATATAACTAACGAAGTGGCAGATTTCAAATCTGAAGATCTAGATTTCCAATCAAAAGAAATAGATTTGGAATCATTATCAAGTTATACATTTGAAGACAACATTTCCTCATCAGAATCGGATAATTATAAACCTCCAGCACGACTAACACGGAATCCACAATCTACAGTTCCAGCTGTGGAGCTTGTGAACAAAGTTCATATAAGTACAAGAAAGGCTGCAAAAATTTGTGAGGAATTGGCTCAATCTGGAATTAAAATCTCCGCGGTCAATGGTACGATATATGGTTCTCAGATCACCAATTCAACGAAGATAATTTTCAGCTTTTAAACCTATCATTAGCAAGATTCGAAAACGCCAAGAAATGCTTTCTTAAACATTGGGTACAAGATGACTCATTCATCAAAAATCAGCAAAGGAGCAATATTTGTGCAGAACGTGCAATAAAAATTGTCCAGGATATATACCCATTTTGCAGATCTACACGTACTTTAAACTTAAAATTTTTATCCTACAATAGTAATTAAATGGATGCTATGATATTGTTGTGTTTTATTTTTAATATAACCATTGTATATGAAGTTTAATAACTCGTTATGATATGAAATAAAATTACTTAAATTTTATTTTTTTTTAATTTTTTTTGTATTGATTTAGGAAATGCGTTTGGTGGGTGAAGTTTTTTTCTTAAAATGATGCAAGATAATGCTTTTCATTAATAAAACACCATGGCGCATCTCGTGGTACTATGCCAAAAAATTGGTTATATCCCTAATGTACATAGTAGGGACATAAATACTGTTACATAAGTTTTATGCTGTAAAATAAAAAGTACTGAATGTTTTTGGACCAAATATTTTTTTAATATATTTATTGATGTATATTGTATCCAAAAGAATCTACTTATTCGAAATGTCCGTCTTTTGCCTTTACACACGCCTTAAGTCGCACTGGCCAATCGTCACTGGCTGCACGAACCTCGTCCATTGGAAAATTGGCCACAGCTCGAACCAAAGCAGTCTTAGGAGATCCAATGTTGGGGTATCTTTTGTGACAAACCTTGTCCTCTAAAACCGTCCACAATTTGTAATCCAATGGGTTCAAATCTGGACTGCCGGAGGGCCATTCTTCAGAGGAAATGAACGCTGGCAAATTCTTTCGAAGCCAGGCTTGGGATGTTTTAGCCTTATAGGCCGGCGCAGAATCCCGCTGGAAAGTCCATGGCTGGTTTTGGAACAGGGAATTGTTAAGAGGCTTCACAACAGCTTCCAAAACGGTTTCTTGGTAAACTTTGGCCGATGTTTTGACTCCTTGTTCGAAGAAATGCAGGTCAGTGACCCCATCGTAAGAGACACCCCACCAAACCATGACTGAAGCTGGGTGATGACCCTTTACCACCTTGGGATCAGTTCAGATGCTTCCTTAGATGACCGCGCATACACTCTATCATTTTTCATGTTAAATTTTTCCTGAACGGTAAAATTTTTTTTGTCGGTAAACAAAATTTTTCTTTGCGAGTTATCAGCGTGCTTCACCAAAAGACGTTTGCATTTTTCAATCATATTTTTTTAAAGCTGCAGTCAATAAATGTCCGGTACGTCGTTTGAAAGCCCCAAGTCTTTTTTTAATGATTTGACTCATGTACTTTTGCGTGATATTCACATCACGGGCCATGATTTTCTGTTTTCGGCGCAGATTTCTGTGAATTCTTGATTAAACGGCCCACAGAGCGTGGGCGGCCCGACCGGTGGCGGTCTTCTACATCTCCAGTCTCCTCAAACAGTTTTATGCATCGGTAGACGAACATGCGGCTAATCCCTAGTGGCCGGAGCGTTTTGAAAATATCGCTTATTTCATTTTACACTCGAAAGGCGCTATTACAGCGATACGGTTCTCATTATCTGACCACTCCATAATAAAAGTTGAAACAATTTTAAAATCCCTTTACAGTCTAACGCTATTGAGGTTAGCTTTCAAAACCCATATGACATTAACGGGGTATGTTCAGCTCTACTATTGAAATGGGTGTGTTCAATGTTGTAAGAGGACCCGAAGGGGTCCATCGCCATCTCGCGCAACCATTGGAGCAGTGCCTATCCACTTTAAGAAAGATTTTGCGAAAGTATCTTGGGTTTCAGGCTTACAAAATCCAACTCGTGCAGGAATTGAAGCCGAACAATCAACCAGCGCGTCGCACGTTCGGTGAATAGGCCCAAAACGAGATGGCCACCGATCCTGATTCTTACAAGAATATGTTGTTCAGCAATGAAGCTCACTATTGCTTCACGTAGAAAAATAGAATGGTTGGGATAACAATATTCGAAGAGCATCATACTATTTTTGGGTATATGGTTGTGGTACAACAACAATATGATCCTTACACCAAAAGTATGATGCAAATACAACCATACTATGATCCTCACAACAATAGTATGATTCACACAAAGCCATACTATGATCGTCACAAACGTAGTATGATTCGCACTCAACCATACTACGATCCCCACAACCTTATTATAATCCTCACAACCATAGTATGTTTCATATACAACTATGTTATGATCCCTACAACCATAGTATGTTTCTCATACAACCATGTTATGATCCCTACAACCATAGTATTATCACACACAAATGTACTATGATCCCCAAAATTATTTATTAGAATTGGGTTAAATTGTCAACAATTGATTGAAAATTTATTTAAAACACATTAAATTTAAAATAATAGAAATGATTTTTACAACAGAAGAAAAAATCAGTTAAAAAAATTAAGCGTTTGTATTAAAAATATTTCAGTTTGTTTGAAAAATTTTAATTTCCAAATAAAAAGTACTTTTATTGAATAAGATCCGTAACAATAACATTGTTCTAAAAAGCATATTCAAATGAAGAAAAATTACAATCAAACAGTATGATTGCCGTTATAATATTATTGTTAGCATAAAACCCAAAAAAGATTACTTTTGTCGCACCAACCATATTTATATTGTTGCTACAACCATATTTTCATTTTTATTTATATTGCGACAAACATACTATTGTCAAAATTAAATTAAAAAACAATACTATGGTTGCGAGAAACATACTTTTTTGCGAACAATGTATTATTATTGCCGTGACCATATATTGATTGATATTACTCATATTATTTCTCTGTGTGTTGAATGGGTACGTTAGTAACTAAAATTGTCGCATTTTGAGTAATGAAAATCCACAAGCCATTGTTGAGACTCCGTTACATCCTCAAAAATTCACTGTTTGGTGTGCTCTATGGGTAGAGAGTATCATTTTTCAAAAATGAAGCCGGCCACAATGTTACAGTCAATAGGGAACACTATAGAGCCATGATGATTGACTTTTTCGTGTCTGAATTGGAGGATTTTGATGTGGCCGACATTTGGTTGCAACAAAACGGCGCTGAATGCCATACTACCAACGGAACAATCAATTTATTGAAGAAACTTTTGGTGAGTGCAACATCTCGCGTCATGGGCCTGTGATCCTCCAACATCGTTCGGCTTAACACCGCTGGACTTTTTTTTGTGGGGTTATGTGAAGTCGCTTGTCTGCGCAGATAAGCCCGAAATGATAGAATTTACGTAGAGTATCTTCGGCGCTTTATTGCTGACATACTGTCTCAAATGCTGCAAAAAGTGGTCGAAAACTGGGCCTCTCGGCTAGAATTTACTCGAGCCACCCGCGGCGCTTGCCCGAAATCTTTTTTAAAAGATAATGCCAAACCCTTATCTTTATAACTTAACTAAATTCTTGGCCATAACGTTAAATTATATGAGTTTTATTTCTTTTTGAAAACCACACGTCTGAAAAAACCACCCTTAGTTTAATAGAAAAACCGGTAATATTTGCATATTAAAATTACGTATTACGAGGGCTGCTATATATTTCTGACCTAATAATGAAAATGCGAATATTTATCACCAAAAATAGTTTAATTGCTTTTCAAAGTATTCTCCAGCATGATCTATACACTTTTGCATGCGCTTAAACCAAGTGTCGAAGCAATTTCTCAACTCCGATTGAGACACCTCCAAAACATGGTTTTTGAATGCTTCAACATCATCTTCTGGTCCATTTTTTTCTTGATGTGCGGGAATAAAAAGAAGTCATTGCGTCAGGACTGTACGGCGGATGACATCAATTCGACGTTTTGGCCGGTCAAAAAGGCGCTGGTTTGAGCCGATGTGTGAGAGCTCGCATTGTCATGGTGCACAATGATTCGTCTTCACTTGTTCGTTTTTCGAATTTCTCCGAAAACTTTAGGCAAACAAATTGTGGTGTACCACTCAGAATTGACCGTCCTACGTTGCTCAAGCGGAATAGTCGCCCCATGACCAGTTTTGCCGAAGAAACCAGTGCTTCTTCCACGTTAGATTTGGCACGTCTTCGAAGACCCACTCGGTCGATTGCTGTTTTGTTTCGGGCTCATACGCATAGATCCATGGTTCGTCACCTGCGACGATCTCATAAATGTCTTTTGAAGCTCCGCGATCGTACTTTTTCAAAATTTCTTTGCACCAATCGACACGAGCCTTTTTTTGAGCGATTGTCAAATTGTGCGGGATCCAACGAGAACAAACCTTTTTTACGGCCAGGTGTTCATGCAATATCGAATTTATGCTGGTGGAAGAAGAACCCAAGGATGCCTCCATTCTCATGGTATGTCCCATGACGATCTTGCATTATCAGTTCACGCTCGGCATTAATGTTGTCTGGCACAACGGCCGTTTTTGGACGATCTTCACGACCTTCGTCTTTGAGAGAGCGTCAGCCACGATTGAATTCATTAAACTAGTTTTTCGCAGTGCTATAGGATGGTGCTTCATCGCTATACAAAGATGTAAGCTAATTGATGCACTCTTGTCGTGAAAATCCACGTCGAAAGTTGTGAAAAATGATCGCACGAAAATGTTCACGAGTTAAGTCCATTTTTTTTTGCCAAATTGATTTTTTCAAGTCACTGTAAACTACTCAAATGATGGCCGTACGTCAAAACGTTCTGAGTACGTTTATGCTAAAAAATGTCAAACTTTCCAATGGAAATGTCCGATGGCGCCAGGCAACACTTAGTATTGCCTAGGCCAGAAACACATATAGCAACCCTCGTATAGTTTTCTGTGTACAAAATCTTTTCTCTATTATTTTACAATAGTATGAACTTATCATGTTAGCGACCGCTTAAGCGAGTTACCAATACAATACGGCCAATGACTCTTTTGTGCGAGAAATTAAATGACCGTGCTATCTAAGCCGTGGAGATGTTAATTGGGCGCCACGATCATGTAATTTGACACCGTTGGACTTCTTTTTTGGGGATAAAGTATACGTTAATAAGCCAAGAACAATTAAAGCTCCTTTTTGTTTCAGAGTCATTGCTAATATGGACCATCGGATAAAAGTATGCCACCAAAGCCATGGCAAGCATTTGACCGACACTTGTCATAGACCCTTTTATCATAACAAAAAATATTGAGATAATTCTCGGAAGACATTTATGTTTTATTTATAAATAACATCGTGCGTTTTAGTTGGACCACCCTTACTAACGCTAGTTAAAAAAAACATCAATACGAATATTGGGGCCAAAACAGCTATCGTAAGTGCTTTCGATAGTTCGACAGCTCTAGGACAGCACCTAAGTGATGGTTATATAAAAAAAAAATTTTTTTTAATTATAAAGTTATATTTTTTAAAGCTTTTTTAATTCATGGATAAAAAGGTGATCTATTATTTTTCGATAAGTTTTAGATATCAATACATTATGTAATTTTTGATTATGCAATTTTTAGAATTTTTTAATTACCAATGAATATATTAAACGGATAATTAAATAGTTATTTTAATAATTGAGTAATTAATTTAAAGAACAATATATTGGCCTATTTTAAAGGTGAATATTCATAGTTGAATTTAAGGTACTGTTTTATGACATCATCAGAATTAGGTCGCTATGTTGAGAATATAACTTTTCCTTTTCATAAATAGCTTCCATGAGCAATGTGTCTATCTTTTGTTCAAAACTTTGTATCTTTTTTGCACATTCATATGCGCTGTTTCGAATATTGAAATTTCGTATTTTCTATTCTATTCGATTCGCTCATTTACAACAAGCCCATGTTTTGTACATTTCCGAAACAAAGCCAATAAAAAACAGGTTAAACATATTTTTGGGCTTGTTTGTTTTTGCACACACCGCACATAATCTTTTCTTCTTGAGGAATTTGTACAACAAAACTACCTTTAATCACCGTATAAATATGTATAAAAATCATATAAAAAACCTGTTGTTATCAAAAAAAAACGAGAAGAAAAAACTCAAAAAAAAATTACAGCAACACTGCCGGAGCCTGATGTACCGCAGCAAAAAACGCAGTCAAGACTTTAAGGGAGAGAAAGACTTTCACCCAAAAGCCACTGCCACTGAAGATGAATAAAAGCCAAAATTCGAATCTAAAGACTCTGCACAACACGACACTGACGGACGCTTAAGCCAAAACTTTTGGAAGCTCAGACGTAAGACACACACACATACAAAAACAAAAGTATTACGTTTTGTTTTCATTTCTTATTCGAACTGATGCCCAATACTCATGATCACGATGAGGATGATGATCACCACCATCCGACTCAAGACGATGGTGGAGGATGGCCAGAGCGATAAGAGATGTGGCGGCTGGCTGAACATGCTGTAGTCTCCACGTCTGCCACACAGGTGGCCTTCAGTTCCAGTCTCAGCCACAACAAGCCACAAAAATCTTAAGCATTTTGTATTACCTTAAGCCAGCAAATGCTTCTATTTCATTGTTCAAGCATTGTTACTTTACGCTGCTGCTTCTTCAGCGCCAGCTTCTTTTGTAGTGCTAGTCCTCAAATTCAATTTGAAACAGGTTGTATGTAATCAAGAGAGAAAAACCAAAAAAAAAACAACTCTAAAGTCTGTGACAAAATTCACATAAACACGAAAGAAAAGAAAAGCGTCAATAAACTCTTCAATACAGCAGCGCAATAAGCCATGGTGCGGTGAAGCTCGACGCGGCACCCATCCGCTCCGCACCGATCAAGAAGAAATAAAATGAAAGATGTGTTAACATTGTGGGCAGTTCAAGTGGATCTGTTGACCGTCATAATGATGATCATCAGTGTCAGTCATACATACATTCCCTTGCCGTCATTATCATCTTCATTATTGTGTTAATAATTTTTAACACTTTGAATATTGAATCAATGGATTGCAGGTTGTCGAAACATTTCTTATTCTCTGTCTGTCTGTCTGTCTGTCTATCTGTCTTTCGGGGTACGCACAACATGTTTATTTTTTTTAATTATGCTTTCAGTTCCCTAACTACCAACCCAGTACCATGGAGACCTACTCCAAGCCAACGAAACGAAAGAAGACGTTTTAAATAAAAAGTGGCCGTAGAAAAGAAGTTTGAAGTCAAATCAAGTGTTTTCAGTTTTTTTTCCATTTTTTTGTGGAACGAAAGAAGAGAATCTTGATAGTCATAACTTTTACTTTTTCCCCTCTAATGGTGGGAATTCTTATTAATTGTTATAAATTGTTGTCGATTACAACATCCAAAACAATTAATTGCAGAGTGTTGTGGAGGAACTGGTGGCTCTTGGCTGGGCAAGAAAAGTAAAAGTGTTATGAAATGGAATGGGGGGAAATTATATATTATGATTTTAATCAATTTGTAATATTTTTAACAATTTTCAGGTGAAATGTTTTTTGTTTTGTTTTTGGTAGTAGATGTAGCCGACGGAAGTCATTAATTTTAATTAATTTACGTTTGCCTTTGTTGTGGACTAAGAGAGGCTTTGCTCGGTGGTTTAGGGGGTAAAGGCAAATATGAATAGATTTGTATAAAAAATAGGTTCATATTTATAATATTTGTCAGTGAAGAAAACATATGGCTTGATAAATCAGCTAAAGGCATTAATTCTCTTGAATTTTGTTCATCAATTCTCGCTTTATAAATTAGGCAAACTGATGAATTCTTATATTGATATGACGTTGATCCATAATTCACTTGTACGAATTTGGGTTTGGTGAATATTACAAAAATGCATTCATCATTTACTTTAATTTAATAAACATAAACATTAAATAGCGTTTTCTCTACCTTGTCACTCAATTATTGGACCACTAAATGTACAGATGGTGCACCAATTGTGCTACTACAGGGTGTGCTAAAAGCTACCATGGGCCTTTAAAAATTTAACAACTTTTTTGTTTATACAGGGACAAAAAAGTTAAAACTATGAACCTTAGAAAAATTTGTTTTATATGTTAGATAAATTGAACAGTAAGGGAATTTTTAAATTACATGATTTTAATCAGCATATCTGGCAAATGTCGCCCTTCCACACACTGCTGCATACGTTTTCTGATGTTTTCAGGCAGGTATTCTGCCAATTTTAGCTCCATATTTGGTAAGTAGGTCTTCCAAAGTGTTGAGACGGTTGATATACACCTGCGACTTCAGGTAGCCCCAAAGGAAAAAATCGTTCAGGAAACATTTGCCTCATGGTAATCCTCGCTGTGTATGCAGTGGCACCATCTTGTTGGAAACATGTATCCTCTAATTGCTTTGTCTCAGTTCATCATGAAGAAACCGGTGCAGAGAACGTCTGGAAATACCAAGAGCATGTGATTGCTTTCGTGCAGAGCGTTTAAGAGATTGCAGTACTGCTGCTCAAACTCTCTCGATGTTTTGTGGTGTCGTAATCCTTCTCTCAGGTCCCCTTTGTACTCATGACACATTCCCTGCTGTTCTCAATGAAGTTACCCAACTTACAATTGATTGCTGTCCAGGAACACTTCCGCGTGGTGAACATCGAATCGTAAACGAAAAGCACACTGCACTGCAATGATCGAGTGCGCATTTGAAAAATACACTGCAACACAAATTGACCTCTGCTCACGTGTCCAATGCATGATGGCAACTCAAAGGCAGACAAGTACAAATATTCCGTCAGCCTCTATAAGCCACGCACACTCTCCACTCTACTCGGCCAACAGTGCCGGCACAGCCTGTAGTGCAAAAAAGCAAAATATCGCGCTCCACCCTAAAAAATGGATCAAAACCACCTCCTTAGTTCCCTCAAACTTTCTGAGCAACCTCGGTATCGAAAAAGAAATTAAAATTCCAAGACCTAAAATGAAATGTGATTATTTATTTCACTATTTGCTCTTTAACATTTTCAATTTTGATGGAATATTCATTTTGTTTTCGCCCATTTCGTTCGTTTGTGGTTTTTCGAAGTCACCTGTCACACTTGAGGGTCATGCTGATAATTTCGTTTGTTCATCATTATCATCTTCGATTTATTTCATTGATGATTTCTTTTGCTGGATTTTTGGCAACATTATACCGGGTATTTTCACATACCGCGTTTTTGCAGATCGTCTGTTATTTGTTTCTGTACAAATCTTTTAACAATTTCAACACTTTTTATCATGCATTACCCCTTCCTTACCTGGGACCTGCGACGAGTTGAGATGAGACTCTATGCAGCCGCCGTAGACCCGACAAATTATTAACACCATTTTGGTATGCTTTTTTCTGTTGTAATATTTCATAACATAATTTTTTATTGATGTTTTTGTTTGTTTTTATTTTCATTTTTGAGTTTTTTGAAATTTTTTTCCATGGGTTTTATGGTTTATAATGATCAGATTTCTGTAGGTTTTACATTGTATTTGGTATCGTATAGATAGATACTCGTAATTATAATAAACTGCTTCTTGTTTTGTATGTGTGTATGTGTTTCGGTGTGAGTGTGAATGTTTTATCATAAATATTGTTATAGGGATAATTAATAATAAAAAGTTGTTTGTTGTATTTTCCATTTGATAATAAAACTATGAACTACACGTGTTTGGTTTCATTTTAGTATTTGTTTTTCTTTTCGTTTTGTTTGGTAGGGGGGTTGTTTGGATATATTCATTATTAACTACGGATATAGACAAATAACTAAGTTTTGCTTTATTTCATTTAAAGTTCTGTTATATATAACCTTAAAAAATGTCTTAATCTTAAGTAAAACATATTTTGTTTTCGATATTCATGAGATATTTTCTTTTATACTGTAACTAGTTTATTGCCTTAACAAATAAAAATAAATATTGATGGTGGTATACAATGGTCGAAATTTATGGTTATAATTCGGTAATGATATTTGAGAACATATCCATTTTGGACGACTAGATTAGAATTACGGGTATTGTCTGAATTGAAAAATTTATTAAAAATTATCAATTTATCTTACAAATTCTTACGGGTAGCATACGTTTTTCAGTTCAAATCACATCAGAAAATAATTATTCTATTGCAGTTATTTTACATTTGTTATAAAAAAGCTAATTTGAAAAACTCACCTTGTGGTGAAAAAAATTTGATATGTTAAAAAATGTTGAAATAAAATATTTATGGTGGTACAACGGTTGACAGTAATGATTCATACTTCGGTAAAATAATCATTAAGGCCGACTAGAGTGTAATTTGGTGTATTGTCTGAATAGGAAAGAACATTTTTGGAAATTATCAATTTATCATTTATACTTCGGTAACAAAACCATTAAGGGCGACTAGAGTGGAATTTCGTGTATTGTCTGAATGGAAAAGTAAGATTATTGAAAATTATAAATGCATCTTACAAATTCTTACATGTAACTTCAGTTTTCTGTTCATAGCTCCCCAGAAAACAGTTAATTTGATGTGTTTACTTCAAATTTGCCAAAAAATAGCAAATGTGAAAAACTCACCACATGGTGAGTTTTGTGAAAAATGCTATATTATGTTCATAGCTCCCCAGAAAACAGTTAATTTGATGTGTTTACTTCAAATTTGCCAAAAAAAATAGCAAATGTGAAAAACTCACCACATGGTGAGTTTTGTGAAAAGTGCTATATTATGTTACAACATAGTTATTATCGTAACTTGTATGAAAAGAAAGCGAAAAAGGATATTTTTAAGAAATTCACCTCGTGGTGAGTTTTCTTAAAACTCCGAGTTTTGCTAAATTTATGACAGGTTATCTTGTATTTTACTATTTTGTCAATCAAAATCAGTGAAAAATCCTTCTAATGTGCTATTTATACAAGGTGGAGCAAAAGTAATCACCCAATGTTATTTTGCTGTAACTTTTTTTTTTAAAAACAAACTTTGGTTCTGCTTGTGAAATTTGTTCATTTAATAAAGTAGAATTTATTACATAATAAGTAGAATTTATTACATAAGATACACTCAAAATGATATCTTCTTTTCTTTTTTTGTTTTATTTTTTTTAAGAAATACGTAGGGTTTAGGTTTTGATTTTTTTTTAATTCAATAGATCAGAATTTATCCAGCTAAGGAAAAAGTGGCCGCCGCACAAGGGGGCAAAATCCCAAATAATGGAGATTAATTCGATTAAAACTTCGGGTCGGGAAATGTTTGGATTTTTCAAATATCTAAACTATAATTAGTAAAATGAAACAAAATTTTAGTACAATTTAGTGGAGAATACGTTTTTTTTAGAAAATGAAATATAACAAACCATTCCATTTTATCTTTAATATTTTGTATATTTGTTTACCCATGAAATGAAACATTATCTACAGTAAAACTTAATGCAGGACTCAAATTACATCTTGGCATCTTATCCTTTATATATGTATGTTCAAACTAGATATCGCTCCCATTATACTCATCGTCATCATCTGTATCTATAGCATGAGTTATGCCCTTTGGTAAGACGTTCGCCAAAACCGAAGGTACAATTAGTAGCTCTAGTCCAGATTTTGGTAGGAAATGTAATTTTTTTTAAATAATTTGGTTGAACCCGTCACAATTGGGTCTAAGCTTAGTAGGAACCGATTGAGAGTATCTTGATTGGATTTCTCTCAACTACATTTGCGCGAAAAATGTTCTCTATAATTTTTAATTCGAAATCGGTTTTAGCTTGCCATTTTTTAATTGGTATTTTATACGACAAGTAAGAAAACATTCATAAAATCGATCCAACCCTGCATTATAGATAAACAGAACAGCAATGTATCTGTCTTAGCCTCCTCCGCTATCATTTAATCAATATTGTTAAATTCTTTACACGAGCATTCGCATAAATAGCACTTCTGGGTTGATTAGGTATTTGTGAGTGCATAGGAAACTCTTCCGTCTACCATTACTAACATAAGCTTATTAGCCACGCTTACAGACCTTTCCCCTGTGTACGCTGGAGAATTTTCCAGGACATCTATTTCTTCTTCAACTATTCTTCTTTCTTCTGTGGATACACTCAAAACAAACTAAGCAAAACAAACTAAAGGAAAGAGTATCTGTTTCGAAAGGGTGGCTTTTTTTTGCAATTTATTCAATAAAAGTATTTGGTGCAAAAACGCGCAACATGTATTTGCGAAAAATAGAACACAAACATACTGTAGTTTAATACAAAATTTACATTTACATTTACATTTTGCCCTATTCCCATTTAAAAGTACACATATACTAAGTAGGGACATAAATACTGTTACAACATTGAACACACCCATTTCAATAGTAGAACTGAACATACCCCGTTAATGTCATATGGGTTTTGAAAGTCTGTAGTTAGTCTGTAACGGGATTTTAAAATTGTTTCAACTTTCATCATGGAGTGGTCAGATAATGAGAAGCGTATCGCTGTAATAGCGCTTTTCAAGTGTGAAATGGAAAAAGCGATATTTTCAAAACGCTCCGGCCACTAGGGATTAGCCGCATTATCATCTACCGATGCATAAAACTGTTAAAGGAGACTGGAGATGTAAAAGACCGCCACCGGTCGGGCCGCGCACCTTCTGTTTGAACACCGTCTGTCATCAAAGACGTTTAATCAAGAAATCACAGAAATCCGCTCCGAAAACAGAAAATCATGGTCCGAGAGATGAATATCACGCAAAAGTCCCTGAGTCGAATCATTAAAAAAGACTTGGGACTTGAGGCTTTCAAACGACGTACCGGACATTTATTGACTGCAGCTTTGCAAAAAAAAAATAGGATTGAAAAATGTAAACATCTTCTGGTGAAGCACGCTAATAACTTGCACAGAAAAATTTTGTTCACCGATGAAACAATTTTTACCGTTCAGGAAAAATTTACAAACAAAATGATAGAGTGTATGCGCGGTAATCTAAGGAAGCATCTGAACTGATCCCAAGGGTGGAAAAGGGTCATCACCCAGCTTCAGTCATGGTTTGGTGGGGTGTCTCTTACGATGGGGCCACTGACCTGCGTTTCTGCGAACAAGGAGTCAAAATATCGGCCAAAGTTTACCAAGAAACCGTTTTGGGAGCTGTTGTGAAGCCTCTTAACAATTCCCTGTTCCAAAATCAGCCATGGACTTTCCAGCAGGATTCTGCGCCGGCCCATAAGGATAAAACGTCACCAGCCTTGCATCGAAACAATTTGCCAGCGTTCATTTCCTCTTGAGGAATGGCCCTCAGGCAGTCCAGATTTGTACTCATTGGATTACAAATTGTGGACGGTTTTAGAGGACAAGGTTTGTCACAAAAGATACCCCAACATTGGATCTCTTAAGACTGCTT
Source organism: Hydrotaea diabolus (assembly GCA_963513945.1). Lineage (NCBI taxonomy): Eukaryota > Metazoa > Arthropoda > Insecta > Diptera > Muscidae > Hydrotaea > Hydrotaea diabolus. Next base: position 57,073,927 of record OY740717.1, on the reverse strand, counting down.
TGGTTCGAGCTGTGGCCAATTTTCCAATGGACGAGGTTCGTGCAGCTATTGCGACTTAAGGCGTGTGTAAAGGCAAAAGGCGGACATTTCGAATAAGTAGATTCTTTTTGGATACAATATACATCAATAAATATATTAAAACATATTTGGTCCAAAAACGTTCAGTACTTTTTATTTCACAGCCTAAAACGTGCGTAACAGTAATTATGTCCCTACTAAGTATTTCGAAAATAGCACAAATTTAGACACATCTAAAAATACACTTCTACAACACTTTGGTAACAAATTTGTTTATTTGAATCATGCAAAAATACCTGATGTTGAAGGTTCCATAATAAAAGTATAAATTTTTACTTATGAAATAGAATCATTGGGCGTTCAAATGTGGCAAAAATTAAATTTTCACAACTGGTCGTGAAGAAATCAAAACTTTCTTGACTTTAAGACTATGCCGCTGGAAAAGTAAACAACATAAGGCTATGAAATTTTCGCTGGTGTGTGGAATTTTATATTATTATAGACTTCTGCAGGTTGCAGAATCAACCGTCCCCCGTCAAGACTAATTGGGCCTGTAGGGCTATCTTTTAAGAAAAAAAACATCCAGAACTTTGTAATTTTACCCTAGTACCCTCCGACCACTAATTCGAAAATTTTTAAACCTCTACCATTTCACCCCTTGCATGGGCATGGTCGTAGCTGGACATATTTTTATGAAATAAGCCAAGGAATTTGTCCAATCGTGAATGAATCACCCTGTAGTTAGTTTTAAATAATTGTCACATTAACGCGGCAGTCGTTTAAATTATCAAAAATAATAAAAAAAAAAATTATAATTTTTTTTAATAAATTTTACCATGTGGTGAAGTTTTTAATTGCCGTTTTCTCCAATGGTCATCTGCATTTATTTCAATATTTATAAATAATCTGTTCAAATGTTCAAACTAAATGTTTCACATTAGTTTAACCAGGGCAATCATAAATTGCTTTTTGAATATATTGTATTTTTGAACTGTTACCACGTAAGATTGCTAGATATTGCTAAATTCGAATTGAATGTAGTGATCTTAAAATCCCTTTGCTTATAAGACAAATTTTAAACCCTTTTGGTTTAACTTATTTTTGGTTAAACTATTACATTGTATTTTGATTGACCTTTTTATTTATTTTTATAAACAAAGAATCTTTTTCAAGCTCGAGGTCGGTTTTATTTATTTTTTTTGCTTTTCTTTTCATAAACGAAACCAAATTTATGTTCATCAACTTTATTGTGGGTGTTTTGTTTATTTTTAATTTATTTTCCTGCTACCAAATATAAATATTTGTACTCTTTTACTATTTTTTTCAGTGTTTGTTTGTTTTTTTTATAATTCCATTAAAAAAGAACCGAAAAAAATTTGAAGAAAATTGTCACTACTAAATTGCTATAACTAACTAGTTCACACAATATACAATGGTTTACAAATATTAAATATATATATTATATGTATGTATATTTTATGTAGATATATGTTTTTTTGTTTTTTTTTCTAATCTTATCGGTCTTCTTCGGTTGATTAAAACTTTATTTTTGGCCCTCAATTAATTCCGTAATTAAATACTTATATGCTTGTTCAAAGAAGACAACTGATTCCCTTTTGTTTTTAATAAATGTGGCAAGACTGGATTAAACATTTCTTGTTAAATACATTTTTATTTGATTTTTTTCTTATTGTATTATTTTCTTTTTACTTTAAATTTAATACAAATTAACTAATAAAATCCATTACAGTTTTGTTTTTTACAGTGTATTTGTTTTATTAATTATTTAAACTTCCTTAAACTATACTGTAGTTTATTGAGATTTTTATTTGTTATTGTGATAATTTTCGTTGTGTAGACTTTTTGTGTGTGTGTGGGGGGTTTGGGAAAGAATTTGGTAAAAGGTCTGAAAGTAGTCTATTGTTTTCCACGGAAATGTTTAAGTTTTATTTGTGGTTGTCTCCATTCGATGGCAGACTTTATCGTTCGTGTCTAAAAGTATGCCATGTATTTTGTGGCCAATAAAAACAGATGGAGAGTTCATTGTAGTCCGGTTTCCGGTTATTGTTAATAGGTGACTTAAGCTCTGGCGTTACTCTTCTGATTGTGTGCAATTTCCCAAGGTTCTGTGTTTGAAATTTAAAATTTTGTTTAGAAAGTAAAAATCAAAAGAATTTTGGGAGACCACCAAAATCAGTCGGCAACTGTAGCGATAAATCTAAAAGGCGGAAACTTAAGGATATCGATTAAGAATTCGGTTTTAAGCTATGGCAGAAAACTTGTTACATCAGTTGCGATCACAAAACCAACGCACAAAAGCCTATATTGTTGAAAAAGTTGGAAACTCAAATCCTTTTTCCCTCATATCCTCACATAATTGCTGCTCAAAAGGACTTTGTGTCACGAACGGACAGAGCGAGTTCGGCAGAGGTAAAAATTCAGGACCTACTTAATCATACAGCTCAACGCTTGGTACAATCATTAAAAGGAAATAATTTCAAGAAATATTTGAACTGCAAGTCAAGTCTCTTTTGCAAATAGGGATGTAATTGTTTCCCTGGACAAAAACAATACATGCAAAATGCATGTCAAAATACTTCAGACACAGATATGTTCAGAAAGTCATTTGTACCATTGCAAACAAAGGATATTTGGAAAAGTCAAAAACCAACTTTTACGAAATACTGCAGATTAATTAAATTTGAATTATAAGAAAAAAACGAAACTCATGATACCATTAGAAAATAAGTCAGTGATATAAGTAGAAATTGAAGTTAACTACCGATTAGTGCTAACAATGATAGATGAAAAATTTGGCCAGGCTTTGACTGCATTATATGCCAAACCACATCAAGCCAGTTAAACCAAATTCCAGAAAAATTAGTAGATAACACTGATGCACATGAATTTAGATTATCGCCATTACATACAAGAATACGATTTATGGAACACATACTAAAAAATCAGTCATGATTTGGATTTTGGACCAACAGCGTCAATAAGATATAATGAGACCCACAAGGATTTGAGAAGTTTATAGCAGAATCATGATCATACAGATCAACCAAAACAAGATTCAGTTAATACGAATGATGGGAATACAGCAGGAAGGTTCTTTTATGATCCCAAAAAGTATCTGAAAGAACTGGCGTTGTTTAGCTCGTTTGTTTTATTTCGGTCTGTTGCTTTTACACATTGAACAGGGATTAAGCCGGCTCAAGACCTCTTGCTTCTATATTTAAATAGAAGGCAAGTTTTTAACAAAAATGGCACAGTGACATTGATTTTCGTGGCTGCACACTACTTTTACCATGATTTCGGGTCCGTGACAACCCTCTACAGAAAGCCTTGCTGCAATTGTTGAAAGTAAAACCGAACTCTATAAGACCAGATTTCAAAATAATTTTGGATGTACTTGCAATAAACAAATCGATGATAGCAAATTTGGTGAATATACTAAGAAAACGGCACGATTATTTTTTACCAAATATCCATAGAGAATTAATTTTGCAACTGTTCACAAAATTTTTTATCATGGAAAAGATATCATTAAGCATCATTTAGTACCAATCGGAAATCTATCAGAGGAAGCCCACGAAAAAAACGAGGATTATAGGCTTTATAGAGAGTACAATACCAGAAAAATATTACGAAATTATGCAAACGAAGATCTACTTTATATTTTGTTGATAACATTAGATCTGCTCATCTTTAGCTTTCGAAATCAATGGAAAGTAGAACATCGGGTCTCAGATTAAGAAGTCAAAGTGCCGCTAAAGGATAGAAATAATGCCAAACTAAATTTGGAATATTTGCAGAACATTTTTCAATGCAACAAATAAAATTTATAACTAACTGCTTTTGTTATATAAAGGTTGGTTAAATTTTAAGGGTCGATTGAATTTGTCGAGCAAAAGAGCCATTGTTTCGTTAGCTGTGTCGTAAGTGTCACCGTCCTGGCCTATTCATACATCCATATCTTTCAATTAGGGTCATAAAAAGTTCGTTATCATCTCACGATGGCGCACACCATTCACTGCCTGACCGGCCTCATTTTGGAAAAAATACGGCCCGTTGATGCCGCCAGCCCATAAATCGCACCAAACAGTCACTCTTTGTGGGTGCATTGTTTTTTCGTTTGTTTTCTCTTGGATTATCATTCGCCAAAATGTGGCAATTCTGCTTATTGACGAATACACTAAAGCGAAAATGTGCCTCATCACTGAAGATGATTTTCTTAGAAAATTGATCATCCACTGTTGCCATTTCTTGCCAACAAGCTGGAATAACTTTAACGCGTTGCGTTGCTCGCTTGCGTATCTTTCCATGGTTCATAGTGAATTACTCTGAAATTGATAAATATCAAATGAAATTCAGAAAAAAAACTTGACGTTTAGGTGTGGTTTACATTCAACATCGGCCCTTAAAATTTAACCACCCTTTACATAAGTAGAAAATATTTTTTCCTTTAATGTTATTTAAATAAGAAAAATATCTTTAAAAATTATTGCAAAGTATTTTTTTTTTAAAAATTAATGAATAATGCAAATTTTCAGATCCGCTCATCTAAAGCATTCGAAATCAATGAAAAGTAGAACAACGGGTCTTAGATGAAGAAGCGAAATGGATAATAGAGGACAGAAATATGGAATATTTGCAGGATATTTTTCAAGCAAAGTAAAAAATATCTTTCAAGTAAAATATAAAAATATTTTCAGTAAAAAGTAAAAAATATTTTTTTTTTCTTTAATATTATTTAAATAAAAAACAAAATTAAAATTTAAAAAAGTTGACTGCATAAATAAACTAGGAAAACAAATGTTGGCGAAAATTAGTTTTTAGTTTTTCAAAATTTATTATTAAAATTGTTTATATATCAACATAAGCCCTTTTTAAAAGAAAAGAAGGGGAAAATACCAAAAACCCCACATATCTATGTTAAATATTAAAAAATTCAACAGTTTAAATTTGACCTTGAATTCCTAAAAAAACTAATGAACCAATTTTATTGAAATTGAAACAAATTTATAGGTGGTCGATTCAAATGCAAGCTTTGTAAAATTTAAAAGGCATTAGCTCTTTCCAACAGGATTTAAACAGTGAGCACAGAGAAAAAGTCATTTGGAGATAGGCCAGAACTTTAAATACAAAAAAAATACTAAAATATCTCTATCACAAAGTTAGGCTAGTAAAAAATGAGATCGAACCACTGTTCGACGACAAAGGTCAGTGTTACCACTAACAATCTTAATTAGGTATCACAGAAAGGGGATCCTTTAAAAAAAAGTGGCACTAAAAGTTGCACTGTTTTTATTTCACTCATTCTTCAAGAAAACTTGCATAAGGTTCACGGTGTTATTAGTACTTAATGTTGTGGAAGAATTCCATGGCTGGCGTTTATAACCTTTTTCGAGTTTTGAATAAAAGCGTTCCAAACTTTAAGTTTGCAAATGCCAGTAAAAACATTCTTCAACTGTACGAATTGAGGCTTTTAATAATAATTTTTAAGCAAAAATTCTTTATTCCGGCTACAAATCTTAATGCTTTCAATGGCAACTTATAACTTCATTAATAATCCCAAAGAAAATATACTTTTAGCCATATGAAAGGGGTTTTATTAAAAAACTGTTTATAAAAATGAGCCTACCGATTTGTCAACTTCTCTACACGCAGAGAAATAACATGGTTACTAAATGGTCACGACAATAAAAGTATGTTCTCCGCAATAAAAGTATGTTCGTCGTTACCATAGCATTGTTAACTGAATTTAGTTTTGACAATAGTATAATTGCTGCAACATTAATATTGTAGAAATGTAACAATAGTATTATTGCCAAATTTAAAAATGAAAATATGGTTATAGCAACAATATAAATATGGTTGGTGCGACAAAAGTATTGTGTTTTGCGTTTCATGTTAAGAATACTATTATTACGGCAATCATACTGCACGCAGAAAAAAAGTATGGTTGGGGTGACAATATTCGAAGAGGATCATACTATTGTTGGGTATATGGTTGTGACACAACAATATTATGATCCTCACAACAATAGTATGATTCACACATAACCATAATATGATCTCCTCAACCATACTATGGTCCTCACAACAATAGAATGTTTCTCATACAACCATAGTATGGTCCTCACAACCATAGTATAATTCACACGCAACCATACTATGATCCCCACAACCATAGAATGATTCTCACTCAACCATACTATTATCCCCAAAATTATTTATTATGATTGGTTTTGTTGTTATTTAATAATAGAGATTTTTATTAAGTTTGTTATTTTAAATTGCATTACTATTAGTTCATAGCCAGATTTGAGGCCATGTTTTTATTAAACATTTCATTCAAGAAACAAAAATATATATTTCAACGGTCAAAAATACTTTTAGTTGCCAGCAGGGATGAATGCTACTTCACCATCCGTAGACACCAAGTAAAGAATGTGATTAATCCCAATGATCGAAGGCTATATACTTAAGTGCAGGCAGATTTAAATAAACGAGAACCAGTCGATTTTAGAATATTTCACCGAACAAAGTAAACACAATAAAATTCCCTCGAACTACCATCCGATTCTCGTCGTTTTTTTTTTAATGGACAACAACCATTCACTGCATCGTGTGTATGTTTTTTTTGTATACCAAAAAAACATACGCACACACATACATGTATGCTCTATAAAACCTGTTTTGTTATGTTCATAGTCGCAACCATACTGTATGATTGCCGTAATCAAATTATTGTTAACGTAAATTTTAAACAACAATACTAATGTTGCACCAACCATGTTTATATGGTTGATACAACCATGTTTCTAAATTTGGCAATAATACTATTGTTACATTTCAACAATAGCAATATTGTCGCAATCATACTATTGTCAAAATAAAATTCAAAAAACAATACTATGGTTGCGACGAACATGCTTTTATTGTAGAGAACATAGTATTGTTGCGGTGACCATAGTGTAACCATATCTTTTCTCTGCGTGTGTATGATTGTAATTTTTCTTCATTTAAAAATCATTTTAAGAACAAATGTTATTGGTACGGATCTAATGCAATAATATTACTTTTTTATCGAAATTAAAATTTGTTAAACAAGCTGCTTTGGCTTTGTTTAACTGAAATTGTTTTAATAAAAATGCTTACGTTTATTTAAACTTATTTTTTCTACTTTGAAATAAATCACTCCTATTATTTTGAATTTAATGTTTTTTTTTTGAATAATTATCTAATTCAAATCTATTGTCGACAACGTAAACAAATTTTAACAAATTATATTGGAGATCATAGTATAATTGTGTGTGATCATACTATGATTGTTGTGAGGGTCATACTATGGTTGTATGTGAAACATAATATGGTTGTGAGGATCATACTATGGTTATGGAGATCATAGTATGGTTGAGTATGAGTCATACTATGGTTGTGGGGATCATAGTATGGTTATGTGTGAATCATACTCTTGTTGTGAGGATCATAATATTGTTGTTCCACAACCATATACCCATCAATAGTATTATACTCTTCGAATATTATCACCACAACCATACTTTTTTTCTGCGTTTAGTAAAGTTTTAACGATTTTCCACCAATTTTCTTCACTTGATTTGTCTGTACGAAATTTGAATACTATCAAAGATCAGCAACTGTTACCTCATAACAAAGTGTGTAAACGATTGGGGTAACAGTGGCCTTGGCCCAAAATATAAAAAAATGTGCAGAGTTTCGGCTCGATTTTGTATCTCGTGACAGCCATGTCAAGCGCTTTGACACATCACTTAAAGAACCACATTCATTGTTGCAGCGCATTATATATTTCTTGACAAAATTAAAAAAAAAATGTTAATTAGCACAAAAGTTGCCCTTTTAGTATTGCAATAAAAAGGGCATACAAGTATACATACAAGTATAATACCGAAAAAAAGTGGCGAAATTGTCACTTTTATGCCGGAACTCTGGTCCAAATGGACCACTCCTTTAACAAACGGAAAGACTCCTTTTTATTTTATTTAAAATTTTCTAACTCAGAAATTAATTTAAAAATTGGCGTAAGCCGAAAAATTTTTTAGAATGTATTGCCTTAAATATAACCTTCAAATATCCACATTGGGAAAATCACGACGTCGTTAAAAAGGGAGGAAAAATAGTTACTATTAAAGATCATTAAAGAAAAACCAAATAGTTTTGTGTGATTTTTTATGAATGCCTTAGCATCAATCAAATTTAGAGTATACCCGTTGTTGACGTTTTTCCTATGTCTGGCAAGACCACAGTCTAATTCTCCTGAATCTAAAAGGTGGTCTGGCAGGACCCTAATCCGATTCGCCTGAATCTTAAAATTGCGCTGTTTGTGCAGGCGAGATTTTGTCTAGTGCTGCCTACATTTTTTGCCTAACTATTTATTTACACCACACGTAAAACGCTGCTAAAAATTCTTATATGAGTAATAAATAATAGTACGCCGCACTACCTACTAGATCGCTTTTAAGGACGCCTTTTCATGTGATGATGTGTTAAGTTTCATAAAAAAGTACATACCAACATAAACACTCTTTTCCCAATCGAAGAATTTCTTTGTGATATATCCCAAAATAAAATATTTCGTTCTTGTTTTTTAGCATGTATCGTTGGTCTGTGAAAACTTTTATGCTTAGTTCATATGCGAAGAGAAAAGTTATGGTTACTATGACTTAAAATGAAATTGCGTAGAACAGCTGTTAAAGATAAACAATGAATTTCTTCAGTGTCTTAGTAGTTTTTCTTTTGCATTATGAACAGTCCTGCCCAAAAAGCAACCAAAAAAGGCAAAAGAGCATAAATGAGATAAGTTCGTGCAAAGCACAAACCAGTTTCTGACCGGAAAAAATCGTGTGAGTGCTTAGATTTAAAAGCAATGCTGAACGAGTAGGACGTGTGTCGCTTGTAAGTAATGTCTGTCGCAGAAGAATTTACCGAGGTTTTTCACCACCTGAAAGAGCGTCTCAAAAACTATCGAACCAAAAAAAGTGAAAAAATTTTGTTTGAGTCATAAGCCACCTTTTCATAGGTCGTGTCACAGATAGTCACGGCAACGATAATTTGTTCTCTGTAATTAAAGTATGTTCGTCACAACCATAGTATGGATTGTTGAATTTCATTTTGACAAAGTATGATTGCGGCAATATTAATACTGTTGCCTACTAATCAATCGTAATGAAAAGTGGCCAAAGTCATTAATATTGGATGTAAGGGGTGTTTTTTATTGGGGTATAGAACTTTAAGTTGGCATCACTTTTTTAACTGGCGGCCATTTTGTCAGCTGTCAAGTGATTAATATTTAGTTTGGTTGGCCATTTCATCATGAACAGGTTGACAAAAGAACAACGCTTGCAAATCGTGCAAATTTATTTTGAAAGTAATGGTTCAGTTCGCGAAGTTCACCGTAAGCTCCGTCCATTTTATGGTCGACATAATCGTCCATCAGAGCAATTAATTCGGTTAACCATGGATCGGTTAACATGGACCATTGGATTATTTTCTTTGGGGATATGTGAAGTCGCTCGTCTACGCCAACAAACCAGAAACACGTTAGGGGACTTGGAAGCCAACATTCGTGGCGTTATTGCCAACATACGGCCCCATATGCTCGAAAAAGTGGTTGAAAATTTGACCTGTAGAATTGGCTTTATTCGAGCCAGCCGCGGCGGCCACATGCCCGAAATCATATTTAAACATTAATGGCATAAAATTATCCTTCCAATAAAGCCAAATTGATGGACATTAAAACGATTTTCTTGTGTTTTATTTCAATTCGAAGTTCTATACCTCAATAAAAAACACCCTTTACTTATAGTATGTGGTTTCTAGAGAAGTGTGGGAAATATATCTAAATTTTGACCGATTTTCAAAAAGGTCCAAGAGACTTACTTCTGCCAAATTTTATGAAGAGCGGACAACAATTCCTACCTGTAGTTTGAAAATAAACTTTAGATAGACAGCAGATGAACGAAGGGACGGACCGACAGATGTCGTTAAATAAAATCAACTAGTGATTCTGTATTCCGTACTTAAAAATTATAAATTTTCTTCGCTTTTTCAAACAACTACCATAAAATCGAAAACCGGAAAACCCGACATCAATAAACCGGGTAAACCGACATGTCGGCATTTAGCTATTTTTGAGAAACCGTCTTCGGGTTTGGACATAAAAACTTGAATGTCGGTTTCGGGTTTGTATAATCTAAACATGACCAAAATTCGAAACAAGTTGAGCCAAATTTTCGAAAAATTTCTCAGGTTAACTTAAATTTTTGACCGATAGGATTTTTTTTAACACACTGTAAACATGACAGTTCGTGCTTTAATGACAAAACATTCTGAGTGAAGTTATGCTAAAAATGCAAACTTTCCAATCAAAGGGGATCGGTCTTATTTGATGCTCAGATGTTGTCCACATCAAAAAAAAAGTGAAAAGTTGATGAAAAGTTTTGTTCAGGAGAGCCATTTTAAAGATTAAGTCCCTTTCTATTTGCGCTTAGAATCGTCGATTTCACTTTCATAAAACGCGCATATCTCTTAGATGGAACACTTTTGGGGCATGGGATCGGTCTCATTCGATGCTCAGATGTTGTCCACATCAAAAAAAGAAAAAAAAATGAAAATTGATTTTTTTACCCTTAGGACCCTTTCTCTATTTATGCCTGAGTATGGTGCGCAATTACGTTCCAAATAATAATTGGACCATTTTTTTTCGAAGATAACAATGGTAATGCTGTTACTGTAAATGGAGAGCGATACCGAGATATGCTCCAAAATTTGTTAACGCCAGCTCTTTCTGACAATTCAGAGATGTGGTTTCAACAAATTTGTTAACGCCAGCTCTTTCTGACAATTCAGAGATGCGGTTTCAAGCACACACTGCTTGAACCACTATGCACCTCTTAAGGGAGAGTTTTTGGCGAACGTTTAATTTCCAAAAATTCAGCATTCAATTGGCCTGCCCGTTCGCCAGATTTAACAGCACCTGGTTATTTCCTTCAGGGACATTTAAAACACAGGGTGTATATCAAAAAACCCAGAACCCTTAAACAGCTGAAGGAGAATATTCGGGAGGGAATAAGAGCGTTGCAGCCGGATACTCTGTCTGATTCGTGTCATGGAAAATGCTCTTGAGAGAGCTCAACTTTGCGCGGCTGAGAATGGTGGTCACTTACGTGACGTAAATAAATTAAAAGCATCTTCAGATATTATATTTTATTTATTTATAAGAAAAATAAATTTTAATTAAAAATTTAATAAGTTTTGATTGATGTTCGTGGCTTTTGCCGCTCCATGTACAATGGAGGAAAGTTATAGCGTTAGCGACCTCCTAAGCGAGTTGTATGTAATATATATTTGTATGCATTGGATGTCACTGTGGAAAAAAACTAAAAAATATACTAAAAAAAACTACTAAAAAAATACTAAAAAAACTACTAAAAAAATACTAAAAAAACTACTAAAAAAAACTTCTAAAAAAAACTACTAAAAACAACAATTAAAAAAACCTTAAAAATAAAAGTTGAAAAAAGTAAAAAAAAGTTAAATTTGTGAACTACAAAAATGATTTATTTTGATATATCGTAGTGGAACTGTTTTTCCTCATGCCAAAAGCCATTAAAAAGAGTCTATGGCATAATATCGAAAAATGTTTGTCCTTTCAAATCAGTCCACCCTAATATGCATACTGCAAAATTAACATGGTTTGAATTATTTTTGTGTCATGCGGAAATTCCCGGGAATCTCAGGAAAAGCTAATTTTCTTCCTTGTTTTCTGGAAAATGGAGTCCGGGAAAAGAGAAACTCTCTTGGAAATGTACTTCCATTTAATTATGCGCTGAAGGTGGGACAATCCACTTTGGCAGTGCTTTACATATTCACAGCTTTAAAACTGAATTGAAAAGTGCTGGTCTTGACTGTTGAGCTCTTTCGGATACAAGCCGAGCTTTTAAGCATTTTGGTATAAATTGTCTGAATCAAAAAATCACGGGTCCGCCTTCCGCCATCATATCCGCCACCGACGCCTTTGATGAACACGAATTTAATTCACTTTTGGAAATTTTACAGAGGTTTTGAAATCTGAATTTTAAAACTATAAAGTATTAGAAGGACGAGAAATCAAATGTTTAACAAAAAGTCCACACAATTAATTTTATTAATTTTTTTTAATGTTTTTAATTAACTTTATTTTTAATTAAAGATATATTGTTGGTTGTTGTTGTTGTATAATACAATTTATACGTTCATTACATAGTTTAAATGTAGTATTTGTATATATAGAGCGTAAAAATAATGGTAGGAAAAAATCATAGTGAAAATAAATTTAAAATTAAAACAAAATTCGAACACACTTTGTAGGCATAAGTGACTGTGTAAGTCAAATGGATGTACTTTAGACATGGATCATTTACATATGCAACGATTTTAGTCTACTGAAGTTGCAAATAAAAATAGGAAAAAATCAAAAAATTAAATTAAATGAGCGCAGGGGGTAAACATAAAAAAATTGTCATTTGGAATACTTGGGATAATTCAGTTACAACAAAGCATACATAACGAGATATGTAGGCCTGTAGTATTTATGTGCCTAGGAATTATAAGGGAAATATTGAATTCCTTTGAGAGATTTCAAAAACTGAAACTGCACATTTAAAATTCACTTACATAGTTTGGGGAGGGGATGTATGTATGTACGTATCTAAAATATTTTGTGGTTATTGTTGTTGATGTTATGTTTTTATGCTTGTTATTGTTAATAATATTATGTATATATATTATAATAATAGTAATAATAATAATAATAATTATTGGCAATGAATTTATGTAATTATATCTCATTAAAACATTTACTGGCCTAAAGAGGTTTCTGTTTTTTTTTTGTTTTGTCAAAACTGTTTTTGTTGCTGTTGTATTGTATTTATAAACATTATAGACATTTATTCTACACAAGGTTTGTTTTTTAATTAAATTTACGTTTATTGTTTTTGTTTTTGTTTTTATTGAATATGTTGTATATACTTGTGTTTTTGTTGTTGTTGTAAGTATTTGTTAAATGGTAGCACAGAGGAAAATAATAACGTAGTTTTCTTTTCATATAAGTGAATTCACCACAGTTTATTTGTTTATTCTATGTTCTAAATATGCAGAGTTTATTTGTTTTTTTCTTTTTTGGGGGAGGGTGGGGAATTAGTTACATTAAATATATTCCTTTACTTGGTTTTTGTTTTCTTATTTAGTTTGAGTTTAAATTTTTATAAAAGTTATAAGAGAATAATAAAATTGTTATAAACCATTGTTTGTTTGTTTGCTGGCCTGGTGTATCAAAATTGTCTGCAAATTCATTGTTTTTGCGGAGTGGTGAGTTTCTCCAGAAATTCACCACGGCTTAATTTTTGGATATTCCGCTACTTTGTTGGGGTTTTATTGCAAACACAACTCGAAAACCCCGAAAATCGGGTTATTTCCAAATTCACCATGTGGTGAATTTCTTTATAACCTTCCCTTTTACTGCTATTACTTCGTATTTTCGATTCTTAATGTTGAGCAATTGTTTGCTTTTGTATTCTTATATGCTATTACTTCCCTTTCTTCTGCAACTGTGGTGAAGTTTACATTTTCAATTTCCTTGTTTTCTTCTTGTTCAACTCTACACCAATCATACGTATTAATTAAATTGTTTATATATCATGATCACTTTTGCTTAACCTCTAAATTATAAATCTTATTTTACTACATATAATTATAATAAAAAGAAAAACTTTTTTATTAAAAAAACACAGCTTTATTATATTTCTCTTCTACTACCCAGAAAAACTCAATTCAAACTTCTTCTCGTACGCCTTCACTCTCTAGGGGCGTCCTTGCATTTTGCTCCTCCTTATGCCCTCTGTTTGTTCGTGCAATTGCCTTTCACGTTTTCGTTTCGCTATCATCCGTGCCCAGTTGCTTCCACTTCTAGCTCCAAAAATCCACCATATTGACTAGTTTGCATTTTTTGAGCTCAAGCTTTGTGGGACGGGCGCGAAGTCAAGCGCGTCCAAAAATGGCCGACACGTCGCCCGTCGACTGAGAGTGCGACATGTTGATGTTGTTATTCGAGGCCGTCGAATGATGGGCTGGATTCAATTGTGCCACATGATGATTGCCGTTGTGGTGTGTGTGGCCCAGTGTGGCTATGCCGCCATATTTAACCGAGGCCGTCGAACCCAAGGTTCCGCCCGTAATCAAATGTTTGCGTGAAGCCGACTGTGTCAGATGAGAGTTACTGTGGCCACCCACCAGGGTGCCGTTGGAGCCACCCGTGGTACCGTACAGGCGATGCAACGAATACTGTTGCACCGATTCGAGATCTGACACCGACGAAGTGATCTTGGAGCGCACAGCCATCTTTTGCATGCTATTGTATTTATCACCAGCTGATAGCTTGATATCGGGTAAATGACCTGAGGATTGAGCGTGTGTGGGATGCAGTGCGGATGATGCAACATGATGGTGGCCATTGCCGCCGCCCCCATTGTTGGTCGATGTTAACATGTGATGATTATTGGAGCGTGTCGATTTATTGGTGGTCGTGGTAATGGCAGCATTGCTTACTGTCGTTGTGCTGGTAATAGAGGCCACAACCGGTCCGCCGCCGTTGGCGGCCGAAGGCGAGATATCGGCAAAACTGTAACAGGATGATTTCTGCGAGGAAGAGTTATTGAGTCCACCGGTCGACGATGAGGTTGACATTCTGCACGATCGATGACGGGACGAGGAAGACGGTTGCAGGAATTCATGATGAGCGGCCTCATCGGGAGTCATGCGCTCCGCTGGATCCCATTCTAGGCAACGCTGCAGGAAATTGATAAAGTAACGATCTTGGCAGACCAAAACTTGCGATAGCGTTTTGGTGCCGGGCGCCCGTTTGCGACCCTTTGAGTTTGTGATACAGCGTGGGGCACCGCGTGAATCGAAGAACAGACGGCGCCTGGTAGCAGTGGCAATGAGATCTTTTGGTGGCAGTCCTAATACCTCCATGATGCAGGCTAATTGTTCAACTTCGTTTTCGCCGGGAAACAGGGGGAAGCCGGTATAGAGTTCAGCGAGAATGCAGCCTGGAAGGGAGAGAAGAAATAGGTCAGAACAATTTGCATTTTTTGGTAATAAGATAAGTAGAAATGTATAAAATGTTAGTAAGTGATTTTCATGCTTTGAACTAAAATAGATTTAGGGAATTTGTGGTAAAAATTTAACTTAGGAAATATGTGGTAAAATTACGACTTAGGGAATCTGTGGTAACATTTCAAATCATCGTTCGAGCTTAATCTCTAATATTGTTGCCAAGCCGTTTCTTTACGTTAAGATTCGTAAGATTTCTTTAAAGGCAATACGGGCAGTTTATCTCAAAGCAGATAGATATGAAGGATATAATTTCTATGCTACTCGTATCTACTGCCAGGGATCCACAGTTTAAAGTCAGCTTCAAAAGTTAAATACATTAGAGAATCCTTAACATATCTTTTATATTCACAATGCCGCCAATATTATAAGAAAATTATTACTGCCAGCTTAAGCTAGAGTTAGAGAATAAAGAACTATTTGTAGTAGCATTTGGAAAATTAGTTTTTACGCCATTGTTATCTTGCCATCTAACTGATACCTGCGCCATCTAACGGATGCCTTTGTCATATTTATTGGGCAAGATAATCAAAGTCATCCAAGCCACTGAGACCTATGATAAGGACAACTGTAGGAGGACAGAGAGTACCACTCTAAATGTGTTAGTCGACGGCGAACAATTCGATCTACGAATAATCACAAGATTCTAGAGGTCACCTTAGATAGTCTCTTCTTGTCCTCCGCGCAAGCGACTTGTAACACCATTCGAACAAAGTCCTCCAGTAGCTCGCCGGCAGCGCCTAAGGCGCCGATAATGAAACCTTGCTCACAGCATACAAGAACGCGTGTCGGTCGGTAGTGAATTATGATGCTCCGGTGTAGTCGTGAAATTTAATGAATGATGTTGCAGATCTATCAAAATGTCGCTCTAAGGGCAGCCACAGGCTGCCCCCTCATGACACATCAGAATTACCTAGATGGAGAGGCTAAGATACTTTCGGTTCGGGAACAAGCAATAGAAGAAGTTGCAGAGCTGTCTAAAGGCCGCTCTTAGGGCAGCCACGGGCTTTCTCCTCATGACACATCAGAATTTCCTAGATGGGGAGGCTAAGATACTTTCGGTTCGGAAACAAGCAATAGAAGAAGTTGCAGAGCTGTCAAAATGCAGCTGTAAGGACAGGCACGGGCTGTCTCCTCATGACACATCAGAATTACCAAGATGGGGAAGCTAAGATACTCTCGGTTTGGGAACATGCAGTGGAAGAAGTTGCAGAGCTGTCAACATGCCACTCTTAGGACAGCCACTGGCTGCCTCCTCATTACACATCGGAATTACCTAGATAAGGCGGCTACGACACTCTCGGTACGGGAACCTGTTAATATGTTGTCGAGAGATCATCCGAAATTCCACCAAACAGAATTGCACACTCCACTGAAATATGCAAGCAAAGAAATCTTACACTTGTAAACTGGGTACCAGCGTTATAAAAGAGAACCGCTGGATAAGATTGCCTACAAGTCAGCCCTAGACTTTAGTCCCAAGATCACTCTTACTGGGCGAATGCTGTCCTCGAAGACCACCACCCCAGAAGATGCTCACACGAACAGAAGGCTTCTCAGGAAAACTTTTGTTGCTTTTGCACAGCTGAGGTCAGAATGGTGCAGTCGTCTTAAATTAAATTGGACCCGAATTGAAACAATGGCACTGAGCTTTTGCCCAGCATACTCGTACGGTCAAGGGCCACATGATACGGTGGACCTATTTACCTGCTCAGTAAAAACGTCTCTAGTTTCCAGGCACATATTCTGCACTTAGGTCTCTAGAAACAGCAGAAGACTCGGATTCCGAATCAGTTTGAAAGAAAAACATTGTAGCTGCCAGAACAATAAGATAAGGTAACTCTGCAACTTACACAAATTCAATCATTTGGTGGATTATTACTGCTGACAAGTTTGAAAGAAAAACATTGTAGCTGCCAGAACAAAAAGATAAGGTAACTCTGCAACTTACACAAATTCAATCATTTGGTGGATTATTACAATACCCCCAGGATTATGTAACAATTTGTATTCAGTATATTCAGTACATTCTGTATAAGATTGATTTTAGACTTCGTTTCAATATCTTCTTGGGCAAAAGTGTTACAGTGTGTTCATGTCCTGGCTAAGCATGGTGGTGTTTGTATGTGCTACCTCCAAAAGAATCTAAATACAAGAGATATCATCGGCGAATTCGAATCATGTGTCCGAGGCGATGTGAAGACGAACCCCAACGGTCTTCTCGTTGTCCTACAAGTTATGCACAGTTTTTAAGTGCAATTCCATTCCAAATGAAGGCAATAAAAAAACACCGATGAGAGTGATCAGCCTGACGGGAGTCACAAGTCCTTACACATTCGTCTTTAACCCCGACCGAAGACTGGCACACAGTGATGAGATTGTGTTATAAGAATAGTTTCGAATCGATGAAAATTTAAGGTTCCCTGAGGTGTACGTGAAACTCCTTCAAAATGTGCATTTAACATCTTCATTCCGTTTCCAGAAGTTTAACATCATTTCGAAACAGACCGAAATAGATGGAAATGGTCGAATGCTGGCGCTTGTGTGAGAATAAGGTGGATATATATGGCCCCCGCTCCAGTTAAAGACTTCGTAGTTGCCTGGGAGAGTTTTTCTTAAAGATCTGGAAGAGTTATTCCCTTGAAAGATGGTACATCTGCTGAGTTTTGCTAACGAAATGTCGTGGATAAGTGGCAGCATCGCGGAGAGCATATATCGAAATTTATTTTAAATAAAGGACAATAACAGTGGACCCTATGTTGGTTAGTTTGTCAGTTTGTAGTAGAGGCTTGCTAACAGAAAAGATCCATACCCTATAGGTATACATAAAAGTCAGTACACCACATGTTGTACGCTGTTGGGCCAAAGCACCATTAATCAAAACGTTTTTAAGGATTTATGGCCTATTCTAAGAGAATTTCGTTTTGACCATGTGGCGATTTATTTAGAGCCCATCGGTCAAACATCACAATATGTCCCGTTTTTTTTTGGTCTAAGTACAAGAGCCGAAAAGTAGAGCAAATAGGCCCCTTTTTGGGTTTCAAGTGCATCACAACTAATCATATCTATTTAGGCTATGTCTTGTCCACTAATAGTTATAATAATAATAATAAATAGCTGTTTCTTTCAGGTCACTACACTAGCATTTGTATGAATGTTACTAGGGTAGCAGTGTAGTTGGGTTCAAATCGCCTACAAAACGAGTTAGAGTTACCATACTAAGCTTTCTTACAAAAAATTAAACATAACACACCATGCTTTATAGAAATATATTTTTTTTGTTATGTATACTCCTCGAAAAATATAATCAAACAACATGAAGTCTCATCGGATAATTTGTATTGGGTTCATTTGCACGAGTTGGATTATTCAAACACATTTATCAACTTGAACTGATAGTTCAGAGCAATTTTATACAATTTTGAAAGCAAAAGTGTAACAATCAAATGATTTATTATATTTTATTAATTGTTTTATTACACTTTATAGATTTTTTTTGACTGTTTTTGACGAATTCGCCGATGTAACTACATGCATGTTCAATGTTGCCAGATTACATTATTACAAATTATTTGACTCAAAAGAATACGGCTAAAAAGAGTAACATTTAGTCCCTTAATGGGTAATTTTTCCCCTTTGGCCAATTGTGTTTTCAATTGTGCTTTCAATAGATGGACGGATCGTCTTAGAATACCTTTCCTAGGCTAGAATACTTCTCCGATCTATATTTAGGGATGTTGCAAGCGAAATGACATATTTAGTATACACTGTATCCCACGGTGCAAGTGTAATAAATTTTGAACAAATATTTCATATCGCTTTAGGGGTTTGCTTCACAATTTCACGTATTATCTCACTGTATTTAGGAATCATTTTTAAACGTTAATTGACTTTAAATTTGATATTTGACGCACTGTTTTTGAAAATCGAATAATCAGCCGAAATTGTAATGTCAATAAGCCGCCTCGGATTTTTTTGATTTTTATCTGTGGGAAGCCATTAAGGATAAATGTTACGTAATGCATCCAGGGACAACTCCAGCGTTGACGCATGAAATAGAAGTTGCCATGGAAGAGATTCGACCCGAAACAATCGAAAATGTATAGAACAATTGGGTAGATCGAATGAGGTACTGCCGAGCCAGTTGCAGCAGTCATATGATGATATTGTGTTCCATTTTTAATAACCTTTCCAATAAAACCAAAAATGTAAACAAATTATCTGAACTTTTTGTTACAACTGATTCAAATTTAAATTGGGAAATGGGAATTAAAATGGTTTTTAGAGGGGCGGTACGTATCTTTGGGGTTTTTGTACTGGGCTGTATCAAAACATGGAACGGTATCATCCATTTTTATCTGAGCTGATTACCTCTCGATCGTAAAGAACAGTGCCAAATTTCATCAAGTCTGACAAATTTTCACCAATTTCAAGCGCCCGTTCTTGGTCCAAAAAAGCTACGTGTGCCAAATTTCATCAAGATTCGAAATAATATAAACCTAATCAGCTTTATCTAAATCTTAACCGATTCTCTTCAATTTCAATAGCCTACGTCCCTGGTGCAAACACATTTAGTTCTACTAAATTAAAGGAAGATCAGGCAACAATTGCGAATATTTAAAGAAAAGCCAAAAAAATACAGAGCTAAATTATGTGAAAATTCGTTAAATAACCTACATGAATCTCCATTATGTCTTAGAGTCATTAATAATATGGACCTTCGGATAGAGGTATGCCACCAAAGCCATGGCGAGCATTTGACCCATATTGTGTTTCACTCATAATTGTCATTGATTTTTCTATCAGAATCAAATTTTTTTAGAAAATTCTCTGACGTTTTGTTTTATTTACAATAAACATCGTGCGTTTTATGACGTTGAATGACCCTTTATACCATAAAATCGCTTCAACTGCTGATTCTGAGTAGATCGGTCCCCTAAAATTGGGTCTAGCTTAAATGTTAGT
The DNA here is from genome assembly GCA_963513945.1 of Hydrotaea diabolus. Lineage (NCBI taxonomy): Eukaryota > Metazoa > Arthropoda > Insecta > Diptera > Muscidae > Hydrotaea > Hydrotaea diabolus. The sequence continues at coordinate 57,053,746 of OY740717.1, read as the reverse complement.
CACGTATTTCGTAGATGAAATTATAAATGAATTTACAATCAACAACAAAAAACCGACTGCAAACCACCAGGTAAACCACGTGTCGGGTTTTAGCTACGTTTGAAAAACCTACTGTCGGGTTTGGACTTAAAAACCGGAATATCGGTTTCAATTTTGGACACTCTACTTTTACTACATGTCAAGCTTTTCCTTGTCTTAAACGATAATTCTTTTCTCAAATGGATATTTTTGTTTCAAATTTAAATTAACGCCTGTCCGTTATGCTGATACGATATTATCACTTCCTATTAGATCAAATTTTTCATATAAGCTGACATTAATGTTTGTTTATCAGCCCACACATTAAAACCTAATTAGGCCATATTCCTGGTTATGTCCTCCTTCTTTCGCACACAAACTTTGGCTATCGAATGCCAATTTACCTACCATGGCCGCTTTTCGATGGCTCAGACAGACCACCGGAGCCATGGCAGACAATGAAATTCTATACTGTTATTTAACAAGCTTTTATCCCATTGTTAATTGGCCAAACTGATAATACATGGGCCAGGAACAAGCGCAAATACCTTTGCATTGGATGTACCTAGAATCCTTGTGGATATACGAGTATAATATAGGCACAATTCCCCTTCCTGCTAGGCAGCCAGCCAACATATGTATTGTAATATGTATATAGAGTCATATACATATGTGTAATTTACCGGATATGATGTTGTTGCCATTATCTAAATATGGCTGAATACAAAAGGACACCGTCAATAGACACCACCTTCGTCGGTCGGGGGAAAGCAGAGGCGACTCATGTAATTTGTTAAGTGTATATTTAATGACTTTATCCGAACAGGACGTAAACTTCTGCTTTAGAGGAAGCCAGCGCAGTAGGTTCAGGAATTTATGAGTCAGTAGGGTGACCGTGTTTTTCTGTGCTTTTGCTTTGTTTTCGTAAAGGACATTATTAACCTTTTGTAATGGCCAACATAACATTGGCCCAGATTTGTCTGCCGCCTTTGTGTAATGGGCCAGTGAGGACCAGCCATCCTTATTTAAAGACATTTGCATTCGTTAATTACACCAGTGTGTGTTAATGCTTGTCAAAGATGCCTCTTTTCTTCCATATGTCCCCTTTGCTTTTGTTCTTGCCTTTTTTTCTTTAGGTTAATTCCAATCATTTGTAAACGGAAATTATTATGGATTTTTTATGTAGATTTTAGAATTTTAATAAGAAGACAAGAAAACAGGCTAAAGTAGGACGTGGCCGACTATGTGATGACCTGCACCAGTCTCAGATGCAGAATATTCTGCGCCTCTATCTGGAGGTTAAGCTAGTTCGGACTTAATATGTTTCCTCTAGAGGGAGTAGAACATATTTCATAAATCTTTATGAAACAAAGACCGGCCCAATTTTACCAGGGATAGTTACAGATTCTACTGCCGGTTCTATGGACCGGATTGAGTCGAAGAGTCATTCTTCTGCCAAAAGCTGTCACCCCAACATACAGTTGCCGCTACAACAATAACAACAGGTCCGACAGCCGGTTATTTGCACCGAATGGACCCAAGGAAGCAATTCTTCGGCCAAGGGCTATCACCCGGGCACTATGTGCCGCTACAACAGAAAAAATAGGTCGCACATAAAACTCTATAATAATTTGAGTTAGATTGAAAAAAAGTGCCCCGAAATCGGGAGGCACCTTTGTGTGGAAACTACTCAAAAACATGAACGGATACCAATTTCAGAGAAGATTTGTAACGCTCTATGCGAAATTTGTCGAAATCGAATGTTATATACGAGGTATATGGCTTTTAGGGCTATAAGAAAATATGTACCTATATAATCAAGATTCACCAGAATTAATTACACTAGGCAACAGCCATTTTTTCCAAGGAATATTTAAAATATTTTCTGGAGTATTTTGGTAACCTGAGCATAAAAAAATATTTTAAAAATTTGTAAGGTAATTTAGTTTTAAACATATTTTTTTTAAACAGCAATTTTCTTCCCACGAACCTTATTATTTTGAATATAACTTTAGAAAGAGTAATCTGATCACTGCCATACATTAAAATAAAGGTTACTATACATGCTGTAATTGATATAAACAACATCTTTATGTAGAAATGGTTATTACGAAAGAGTGTGAAAAAAGATTACAAAAATTGTGTTTCTTTTTAAAAATAAGTCGATTTTTTTGAAACAAATAAATTCATAAAAAATTAAAAACAAAGATATAAACTTTTCTTTTTGATTTATTGTTTCCAGCGTTATTATAGCAAACATCCTATCAAAGAAAACCGTGTGTATTTGAAGAAAATCTAAGGGTTAATGTAGAAATTGTAGTCCTTTTTGTAGAAGTACCACATTTTTAAAAAAAACATCCAGTTTGCTAATTTTTCTTTAATATTACGTTCTAGTTCGTTAATTTATTTAAGCTTAATTTCCTTTAATTTGGTATACTATGTTGGTTAATAGAATGTCTCCTTCCAATTATAGGTTATTATAGTTAGAATAATGGGTGACCCATCTGGAGGTATTTTTTCAGAACAAAAATAAAGTATAAAAGTTGAATATGATTTCCTTCAAATGTTGGCCGCAACTACACCTTAGGGCTTTTATTCTGAGGGTCCAAATTAGATGACTCATTTGACCATTTCGACCGGTATGGCTTTAATGACACGCGTAATGTTGGCTTCCAAAACCTGAATCGTAGCTGGTTTGTAGACTGTCCGTAACCCCAAAGAAAAATGGTGTGGTATCACTCGATCTAGGCGGCCAACTCACCTGTCCAAAACGTGAAATCAGCTGCTTTTCGAAATAACCTCTCAATAGATCCATTGTTTGAGCAGCTGTATGGCAAGTGCCACCATCCTGTTGAAACCAAGTGTTATCAAGATTACAGGCTTCAATTTCAGGTAGCATAAAGATCGATATCATGGCGCGATAGCGAGCACCATTCACGTTTACGTTACTGCCATCATCATTTTTGTAAAAATATGGACCGATAATTCCACCAGCCCATAAACCGCACCAAATCGTGGTTTTCTTTGAATATAATGGCACCTCTTGAACCTCATCTGGTTCCTCTTCAGCCCAAATGCGGCAATTTTGATTATTAACGTTGCCGTTGCACCAGAAATGGGCTTCATCACTGAACACAATTTTAGTCGAAAACAGCGGATATTCATGTTTTTCGCCGTACTATCATTTCCATATTATAGTTGCCAACATTTAAAGGAAATTATGTTCAAAAAATAAATGGTATAAAATGTCCTTTCGTATGAACTATAAAGATTCCACTTGATTTGAATTTTAGTATTTTTTATTTTGAAAAAATGACCTCTAGATGGATCAACCTATATTACCGACACCAAACACGATCAGCTATGATACGAGTGCACCTTGCCAGTCTTTATCAAAGGCCTTGGAGATATCCAGAGCCTCATCCTTACTCTTACCAAACTGGCGAATAGACCGACTTCAGCGCTTCGACAAGAAAGCCATAAGATCGCCCGTAGAGTGATTTCTACTGAAGCCATACTTCGATTACTAGCATGTAGTTCGACTCTGGATACAACCATGCTCTCCATTACCTTGGAGAGCGCAGAGTAAATTTGTGCGGGAACTATTCGAAAACATAGGTCGATTTGGTTCAATTTTACAGGAGATCGGTATTAGTTGCTCGGGAGGGTCTATGCGAAGTTTGGTCAGAATTTTTCCCGGTCTCCGATCAATATTTCGAAGTATGGCAAACGAAATGACAAATCTAGTATACTTATACATTCCATCCCATGGTGGAGAATATAGAAAAAAAATGTTCTAGAAATTGAGTAACGTGCCAGACAACTTTGAAACCAAATGAAAAAATGCAGCAAAAAACTAAGCCTTCAATGGAGAAAAAAAGGACAAGCCATAAAAATTCATGATACGCAATAGCAAGGGAAAGTCATTAGAAATTTGCCAAAAAATCTAAATAATCACCCGACGTGAGCAGAAGTTTCAAAATCATCATCATTGCAGGGACATCAGGACGTATGCTTGTTAAATTATCGACACATGCCAGCTAAAAGCAGCCAGCGACACATGCAGATACGGTCATCTTCCTTTGTGCCCACCTGCCCGCAAAATCTAATTAGATTTGAAAAGTTATTATCCCCTTAAACACCCGATTGAGGCATGTGTGGACGGTCGAACAGACGGACAGACCACTGCAGTTGTTGTGGTGTTTTGTCGGTTGTAATTTACGGCAATCTGGCTGACGTCATCATCGCCGTCGCAGCCATTGTGTGTTGCACAAGCGTCCCTTTGCAACTTGTTCGAAAGAACACGATGCCATTGATGCTGCTATTTGCGCTTTTATCCTTTTGTTTAAATAATTGGCTTTTTGTCAAGGATATTTTTCCAGTTTTCTCGAATTGCTTTGCGACGACTATGGCTAAATGAACTATTTTCGGGTGCTTGTTGGGGTTTTTATCCTCCATCACCCTATTGCGGAGGCAGGGGTTTGGCGGGCATCGCAATCATTAGCCATAAAATTTATGTTCTTAAAATCAAATACTCATGTCGAAATGACCGTAATGAATGTGCTGTGTTGTGGCGGCATTAGCTAAGGTCAAGGGTAATGCAGAATGTTTCATGTCCAAGCAAAATTCAAAATAAGAAGAAGAAGAAATTAGAAAGGATTCGAAACAAAAAGGTTTTATAAAAAGTAATTTTTCCCTTGAAAAATATTGTGAATTAAATCTTTTGTGCATAAGATACAAGGTATTGCCAAAGTGTCTTCATGGTCAAGAACCAAATGTGGCTCTTATTTGTGCAGGGTCACTATAATCTTTCAACCAGTTAAAAGCTAATAACTGTCAACAGTTTGTAATGTGTTATAAGCTTCACTTAAGAATGGAGGGATTAATAATTTTTTTTATTGTTGTACCAACAATACATGTCCGTCTATGGAAGATCTGCTTCGATATCCAGGTAAAGGAAACGAGCTGAATGCGTCCAAAGCGACCTAGGGGTAGCTGAATGGGATTGGCCGGACAATAAAAAAAGATGTAGCACGCCATGTGGTCCGTGATGTTGCCATCAATTTGCGTCCAATACGAATTGAGGAGGCTGCGCCACGCTGATCTCAGATGAGCCGGAACCACACGAGTCTAATGAGTAATCAACTTTTCCTCTGTTGAAATCTCGAGGGGATGTCTTCCTAGCACCACCTGCACGTTATTGCTGGTTACTGCTACTACGACTTCATCAACGTGAATGTCGTTCAGACCTGCCTACTAATTTCGATATTACAGGGTGATTCTATCACTACTGGACAAATTTCACTAGCGTATGCCTTGGCTTATTTCATGAAAATATGTCCATCTACGACCATACCCGAAATTGAAAGCGGGCGAAATGGCAGCGGTTTGAAAATTTTCGTATTGGTGGTCGGAGGGTACTAGGGTAAATTTGTTCTGAACCAGTGGTCGGATTTTTTTGTTTCCATTATTATTTTAGTAGTGTATTAAATAGCATGCTGCACGAAATGGAATCTCTGTACCGTCTAGAAATAGTCTTAGTAAGTTATACTCTGTTATTACACAATTTCAGCACTTCTCAGAAGCGTTTTTAATAAAATAGCCTCACACTAAGATTTATTTATGCGGATACCCCAACTATTGTAGAACCGCTTAACACTAGACAAATGTCGTGGAACTCTCGCCAAACAACCACCGGTGACTCATCATAATACGAGTAGTATAATAAAGAGTCATCAGCATACAGAATTCCCGCGGAATTATCGCCATTATTGGGAAAACACAAAAATATTATAAAGATGGTTACAGTGCCAAAGTCAGACAAACCTTCCCTGAACAGTACACAGAATGGGCACTGAAACCAATCTGTAACATCTTAAACAAAATCCCCTAATTATACGCATGGTCAAATGCCTTTTCCACGTCCAGAAACACGGCCACAGTACACTTTCTATTCCTTAAATTAACGAAATGATATCATCCTGAAACGTATTCAACACATCCGTTTTGGAATATCCTTTCATAAATCCGAACTGTAGGTCTGGGATATACGGCAGCCGAAAGCCCGATTCAAACCATACACGAAATACGGTTTCGAAGAGGTTTCCAAGATTCAATAACAATAAAATTGGTCTAAAATTTCCTATATCCCTTTATCATTGTCCCTTTTTTAATAGGAATAATCCTTGAAATCTTACAAGCATTATGAAAATATACGATAAAAATACAATTACTAAAATTATGGTCAAGTACTCAAATGTTGGCAATTTTCTTACAATAAAGTTGGAGACGGTGTCGACCCCGAACGATTTGTTGTTTTTTTTACCCCTGGACAGATTCAACAATTTATCCACTGTATCCAAATCGTTATACCGTTGTCTATTAAAAGACGACTGATTAGCATCGAAATCCTACAAGGTATCCAGAATACCGGAAATAACATCATTTAATACCTCCTCAAGTACGACTGAGCCTAAACGTAGGAGAGACTCTATCTCTCTCTCCCTCACTCTCACTGACTCTCGTCCTCTATGATCTCAACATTTACTGACAGATTCTGAAAAAATGAGATTCTCTTACGAGGGCGGCTAGGAAACTTCTTAGCCTAGCACAAACAGCGCGGTATAAACAGAAAAAAGTTAAGTGTTTTGGAAACTTCCATCTCTGCTATGAACACGTGTTAAATTTTTTTCGATCTGGCAACTCCTTCATATAGAAACAGGTGTTCACAAAAGACGCATCCGCGATTTTTTTACAATGGAAAAATTAGAAATGCGTGATGTCATTAAATATTTACATAAAAAAGGTTTATCGGGACAAGAAATTCATAATGATATGGTGAATGTGTTAGGTGAAAGTGCTCCTTCATATGCAACAGTAAAAAATTGGGTTGCTGAATTTAAACGTGGTCGTACAAGCATTGAAGATGAACCACGTAGTGGACGTCCAAAAACAGCAACAACAACAGAAATTGTAGCCAAAGTGCATGATATGGTATTAAATGATCGACGAATAAAAGTGCGTGAAATAGCTAATATCATGGGCATCTCAAATGATCGAGTCCATTTAATTTTGCATGAATAACTACAGATGAAAAAGCTTTCTGCAAGATGGGTGCCGCACTTGTTAACAGTCGACCAAAAACGCATAAGAATGAACATTTCTCAAGCGTCGTTTCATAACTGTTGATGAGACATGGATCCACCACTATACTCCAGAGACAAAAGAACAATCCAAACAATGGACTGAAGCTGGAGGAAGTGTCCCAAAGAAGGCAAAAACAATTCAATCGGCTGGTAAGGTTATGGCAACGGTTTTTTGGGACTTCAAAGGTATTTTATTGATTGACTATCTGCAAAAGGGTAAAACAATAAATTCAGAGTACTATTGCAACCTTTTAGATCAATTAAATGTACAAATTCGAGAAAAACGTCCTGGCTTACAACAGAAAAAAATAATTTTTCATCAAGACAACGCACCTGCGCACAAGAGTGTTTTAACAATGGCTAAAATCAACGAATTAAAGTACGAGTTGCTTGACCACCCACCTTATTCTCCTGATTTAGCTCCCAGTGACTTTTACCTGTTCCCAAATCTAAGAAAATTCCTTGCTGACAAGCGTTTTACCTCAAATGAAGATGCAATTACAGTTGTAAACCACTATTTTGAAGACCTTGAGGAAAACTATTTTAATCAAGGGATAGAATTGCTAGATAAGCGTTGGACTAAGTGTATTGAAGTTTCAGGAACTTTCCAAACCGCCCTCGTATAGCCCAAAATATTATAAATCTGAGGATGGGCCCTCAGACCCGGCCTTATTTGCTCCAGTTTCTTCTTTTTAAGTTCCATCTGCTTCTTGATCAGAATTCCTAGTAAGTGTACAGGGTTGCTGATGAAAGCCGTTACCAAAAAAAATTAATAACTTTTTTTCTATTTAATGAATCTGGTTAATTTTTTATTATAATTTGGTGGATTGATTTTTAGATTTAACAAAAATGTATAACCAAGACACTGAAGCAAGAATTTAGATTGTCCGCCGCCATCACGCACTAAAGTCCGTAGTTTCGGTTCAAAGGAATTTTGGCGCACGTTTGGCGGCAATCCTCCGAGGAGATGGACCATAATGAGACTTGATAACAATTTTGCCTTCGAAACACTTCATTTCGGACGGAGGAAACAATCGCTGCTGTAGCTGCAGCCACACAAAACAATCCAAGAATTTCGACAAGAAGCTTATCTGCTCAGATGGGTATAAACAGACAGTCATTGCAGCCATTTAAGCACAAAGATTTGGACTTATTCCTATATAAAACACAAATGGCCAACAAACTGAACGCAGCTGACCTGAAGTTATCGGAGATAATGCATTTTCTATTTCCAGCGCCAATCCTTTCCGCATGCATTCCGGAAATAGTGTTGATCCCTGTAAAAACCTCAACATGACGATTGATTTTCTTATTCAAAAGATTTCCACGCATCCCTTACAGAAAAATGGCTCAAGACCTCACGAGTTAAGTCTTTCCCAAATTGGGTCGAATCAGTATTAGCAAAACTAGAATATCTTAAAGGAGCTCTTAAAGTATTCTCGAAATTCGTAGGAGTTGCAGAGCGCACGCAGAGAAAAAAACATGGTTACTACATGGTCACGGCAATAATAATAATATGTTCTCCGTATATATGTTCAACTCTAATATGTTCGTTGCAACCATAGCATTGTTAACTGTATTTATTTTCGACAATAGTATAATTGCTGCAATATTAATATTGTTGAAATATAACAATAGTAAGAATGTAACAAATTTAAAAATGAAAATATGTTAATAGCAACAATATAAATATGGTTGGTGCGACAAAAGTATTGTGTTTTGCGTTTTATGTTAACAATGATATGATTACAGCAATCATACTGTATGATTGTTTTTTTTTTTCCTTAAAATATGCTTTTAAGAACAAATGTTATTGGCACGGATCGAATGCAATAATAGTACTTCTTCTTATCGAAATTAAAATTTTTTATTCAAGCTGCTTTGGCTTTATTTAACTGAAATATTTGTAATAAAAACGCTTGCGTTTATTTAAACTTATTTTTCTACTGTGAAATAAATCACTCCTATTAGTTTGAATGTAATGTAGTTTTGAATAATTTTCATAGTTTAAATCTATTGTTGACAACTTAAACCAATTCTAATAAATAATATTGGGGATCAAATCTATTGTCGACAACTTAAACAAATTCTAATATTTAATAAGTATATTGGGGATCATAGTATAATTGTGTGTGATCATCTATGGTTGTAGGGATCATAACATGGTTGCGTGTGAATCATACTATGGTTGTGAGGATCATACTATGGTTGTATATGAAACATACTATGGTTGTGAGGATATGGTTATGTAGATCATAGTATGGTTGAGTGTGAATCATACTATGGTTGTGGGGATCATAGTATAATTATGTGTGAATCATAGTATTGTTGTGAGGATCATAATATGGTTGTATTTGAATCCAACTATTGTTGTGAGGATCATAATATTGTTGTACCACAACCATATACCCAACAATAGTATTATTCTCTTCGAATATTGTCACCACAACCATACTTTTTTTCTGCGTGCGGAAACTTTCTAATTCGGAGAAGGTTATCAATGATACATGGGCCGACCAGAAATGATCCAGAAAAGATGATCCATTGGGACAAGTAGCGCAGAGTCGAACAAAATGCAGGGTGAAGCGCGGTAATTTGCTTTTTTGCACTGCAGGCTGTGGCGGCACTGTTGGCCGAAGAGAGTGGAGAGTATGCATGGCTTATTGTGGCTGACGGGAGATTTGTAGTCGTTTAATTTTCAGTTACCATCATGCATTGGACACGTGAGGAGAGGTCATTTTGAGTTAAAGCGTTTACGATTCGCTGTTCCCCCACGCGGACGCTTAGGCCCATTTTTCCTTTGGGGTTACCTGAAGTCGAAGGTGTATATCAATCTTTTCAGCACCTTGGAAGACCTAATTAAGAATATTGAGGCTGTAATTGGCATAATACCAGTCGACATGACTGTTAGAGATCATGAAAACTTCAGAAAACGTATGCAGCAGTGTGTGGATAGCGAAGGTCGACATTTGCGAGATGCACAACAGTTACTGTTTAATATACTTATAAAGGGTGTCCCAAGAAGAGCACAATTGCGCAATGACTGATGCAGCAATTGAATTGTTTCTCTAACTGTATGACATGTGGCGCCGTCTTGTTGGAACCACATGCCCTCCACATTCATTTCTTCAATTCTAGGCAAGAAAAAACTGGTTATCATTTCACGATACCAAACACCATTGACTGTTTGCGCTTGACCTGCCTCATTTTCATAAAAAAAAGGTCCAATGATTCCTCCAGCCCAAAAACCACACCACACAGTGACACGTTGAGGATGCATTTGCTTCTCGTGAATCACTCGAGGATTTTCCGCACCCCAAATGCGACAATTCTGCCTATTGACAAAGCCATCAAGATGAAAATGGGCCTCGTCACTGAAGATGATTTTATCGGCAATATCAGCATTTTCATGTTGTCTCTCCAATACCCAATTAACGAACTCCCTTCGCTGTCCATGGTCAGCTGGCTTCAGTTCCTGAGTCAATTGAATTTTGTATGCATGAAGATGCAAATCTTTCATCAAAATTCGCTGCAAAGTGGATTTGGAGACACCAATTTGCTGAGCTCGGTGTCGAATTGAGGTGGATGGAGTTTGAGCGACATCATCATGTACAGCTGCGACATTTTCGGTCGATCGACCTGGTCGATGGCGCGTTGTTGTCTTTACATCACTAACAGACCCAGTTTCGGCAAATTTATCCATTAATCTCTTTACAGCTGACTCTTTTGGAGCATTATTGTGACCCCAAATTGATCGCAATTTGCGAACTGTAGCCGCAAAACTTTCACCATTTTGGTAAAACAATTTCACAATGAGAATGCGTTGTTCATTCGTGTAGCGCTCCATTTTTACTAACCTCGTACCTTCTACTAACAAACAATAACAATTGTTCAAATGTCAAACAATGACACTTCGAATGTTGCCAGATTTAAAAATTGCGTTCTTCTTGGGACACCCTTTATATAAAATATAAAATACATTTTGTAAGGTTCATAATTTTTTTAGTTCATTCCCAAATAATTACCGCGATGGCATATATAAAGCCAACCTGTAATTTTAATTGATTTCTTGAGTCGTCTATTCTTTTCTACAACGATCAGTTCTTTGTTCGCTCCCACCCTTTCGGTTTGAGCAATCTATGTTCAGACCACAAGCGAAACACAATGAAGTCGTTTGGCGAAAACATCAAACTTATGTATGTCTCCGTTAGGATATGCTCATACTAATTATCAGGGACATTTTCTCACTTTATACAAATTATTTCTATAAAAGTGACGCCGTTTACAAATTCTCATTAGCTTAAAAATTTTCTCATTTCCTCTTGAACGCGTGGTGAAAATTGTTATCATTGAAATTCTTTTTGCTGAAAGAATGGGTGGGCCGGGAGGAGAAAAACAACCAAAGTGTTGATGTAAAAAAATAAAGGACGAGCAAAACAAGCCACTCATATTCAGATTAGTTGTCATAAATGTATATGTATGTGTGCTTATAAGTATCTACATGATGTATATGTACAAAGTATGTGTAGATATACTGACTCTACAGTGCCAGGGACTGTTTACGCCAAGTAAAATTTCCGCGTTGTGATGTTATGAAAGGATGAATGTAGGTTTTCCATTGAGGGGACTTTGTGTATATTTTTAATTAAAAAAAAAATGAAATATGCAGAAACTGGCATGTAACTAATATGTTTGTACATAGAATATACACTTGGTAATTTATGTATGGGCATACCACACAAAAAAAGGGTATTTTTTTCAAAGCCTTAGCTTTTGATGTGCGTCGAATGTTTACCCTTCTGAGACTTACCTAAACTCCACATATCAATGGCGGTGCCATATTGCAGGCCCAGTATGACCTCGGGCGAACGATAGAATCTCGACTGGATGTAAGTGTAGATTTTGCGATTGACATAACATGAGCTGCCAAAATCGATGACCTTAATCGAACTGCTGCCACGCTGTTTCAATAGAATATTTTCCTAAATCAACAAAATAGAATTTAATTAAAAAATCGAAAGGGTTTTTTAACGATTTTCACTACTTACCGGTTTGAGATCACAGTGTATGATATTCTCCTTGTACAGCAGACGTAGGCATTTCACTATCGAGTTGCAGAAACGTCGTATTAGACTCATACTGAAGCCATTGTAATTGTTCTTTTTGATCAGCTCATACAAATTAAGGCTGCAAAGAGAAGGACACAGGGTAATTTTGTATTTAGTTTTTTTTTGGTTCAGAGATTTTGCGATAAAATTATCAAGTAATTAAAGTTGTTGTTTGCCAAACAACAATAGCGAAAATACAATTTTACTAACTGTTTTTAATAAACCATAAAACTGTTGTTAGAACATTAGGCTAACCTTGGCTCATAGTGTCCTCCCCGAAAATAAAAGGAAAAAACACTGCCTGGTATGGCCTTGCTGTTGTTTTTTCTAAAAAGATTTCCTTGTTCAGTTATTTTGGTCTTTTCGGATTTTTTGTGTATGGTTTGAGTTTTTTTTTGGTATAGCAATGCCGTCTTATCAGTTAATTAATCAGTTTACCTGAACAGTAGGAAACTACAGTATATATAGATGTCAGCGTCTATATACTATGTGAGTGTTTGCAAGTTTCTATACGGAGGTTGTTAAGTCTACCAAACAGTTTTACTTGTATGGGCCATACCAAAAAAATAACGCTGCTTGCCTTTTGTTTCTATTTTTTTTTTGAATTTTTTTCTTGTGGAGCTCTCCCCATGTCGCCCAAAATTTTTATTAAACATGCAATACAAATTAAAAGCACATAAAAATATATAACATTAACAAAAACAATGTGAAAGCAGCGTAACAAAACCACAAACAAGAGTCTTGTAAAACGCTTGCCTCAGCTGACGACACGACATGAACACTGCCAGTGTAGGCTTCCCGTGATTGTAAACCTCTTCCCTCTTGCAACAAATTCGTTCATAGTTTGAGACTTCTTTTATGGTCTGTTGTAGTTGGTGTCCTTTCGAGAAGCAAGCGCTTTATAACAATTCGACAAGCTGTAAAATCACTTAATTTTATTGATCCTTAAGGTAGGCAATACATTTGGGTAATCTACATTTTGAGTGTCAGCCTTAGTTTAGGCAATGGTTTTTTTTAGTTTATTGGGGGGGTTTTATTATACTGCAGGTATGCTATAGTTTAGGTTCAAGGAGGATAAACAAACATGTAGAAAAAATTTGGTCATTTTTGGGAAATGCAGCCTTGCATTTAAAAAATTCGAAAAAGAGCATCATTTATTTTTCAGCGTCTCATCGATGCGTATCGTAGCAAAGGCCTTAGTGTAGGCAATGGTTTTTCAGTTTATTGGGGGGTTTTATTATACTGCAGGTATGCTAAAGTTTAGGTTCAAGGAGGACAAAAGAAAATGTAGAAAAAATTTGGTCATTTTTGGGCAATGCAGCCCTGCATTTAAAAAATTAAAATTTAAACAAAATTCGAAAAAGAGCATCATTTATTTTTCAGCGTCTCATCGATGCGTATCGTAGCAAAGGAAAGCAATGAAGGAAGTAAAAACGTCGCTAAGTTCGAGCCAAACAAACGGACGGACATGGCCCGCTATAAAAAGGGTGGGCCATTTAAAATTTAAATCAGCTATAAAACAAAGTACTGAATTTTTTTTAAATTTCTGATTTTATTGGAAAGGTTGAACTTTGTCATTTTATAATGAAACCCAGTATCATTCATATGACTTCTAAAACTAGCTCGGCAGTACCTCTTTCGATCAACTCAAATTTTCAGTACATTTTCGATAGTTTCGGGTCGAATCTCCTCAATGGCAACTTCGTGTTTTAATGCTTCAATTGTCTCCGGATGCTTTGGGTAACATTTTATAAAAACTGACATTAATTGGATTTTTGTGGATATTTGGGCGGTGTCACGTCCCCTTTTAAAATCGAATCCATCCACTTTTCCACAGAACTTATTTCTTGTATACTTAAACTAAAATACTTTATAAGAACATCAAGATTGCTTACTATTTTGCCGTGACCATGTACAGGTAGCCAATTGACATCAATTGGAAATTTTTTATGCATATGTGGGCGGAGCCACGCCCCCTTTTAAAATCGAATCCATTCACTTTTTCCCAGAACTTTTTTCTTTTATACTTTAACTAAAATACTTCATGAGAACATCAAGATTGCTTTCACATTTGTCGTGACCGCTCTATAAAAAAGGGGGCGTGGCACCGCCCTGGATATTTATTTCTTATAATATACTGTGATAAATTTGTTTTATTATAAAAAGGGGCGTGGCACCGCTTTGGATATTTATTCCTTAAAATACACTGTGATGAATATATTTTTTTATCAAGTTCGCATCTCGTCTCATGGCGAAAAATCTGAAGGTATGCACTGACGGCACTAAAATGGGATGGTGAAGCGGTTGTATTCTAAAATGACGCAGCGTTTTCGCTTTCAAGGAGGGGTGAATCCAGAAGTTTAATGTTCCAAAAAAGCTGCTTGAGTTAGTATGCCTCCCCTACTGTGGACTACTTGCGGTAAGCTAGCGATGATCTAGGATTTAACGAGCGAAAGGGAAAATTAGGAGAGAAGCCATAGGCCACTGTTCTTATAGAAATCGGGGTCTGAAATATGTGTTTTTCTTGGTTATGACTTTCAATAAGCCCATATTTGTTGGGGCACCCAATGTGTTGACAGTAAGTGGAAATATTGTCAGCTACCACTCTCACAAGGTTAAAAAAAATAACCCGAAAACAAATTGTCTCGGATCTTAAGAGTATGCGGCGCTGAAACTGGAAGTACCCCTGTGCAACAAGGTCGGACCGGAGCACTTTAACTGGTACCGCGAGAGATCAGGAGCCCCTAGAGCTGTTGTTCTAGCCTGACCTGTTTGAAGGTAAAGTCTAAATTGAAGGTAAAGTGAATGCATGTGTAACAACTGGTGCTACGACCCAAAGAGTAGCGGAGGTTTCAGATTGACCTCATCAGTTGTGCGGTGAAGCCCGCACAGCTGATACTATAATTGGTTCTAACTGGAGGAGCGTTGGTAGTCACATCGTTGCTTACCCTAGTGCTGTGGAGCACCGTGGTTCAGGGCGTATTGGTAATGATCTTGTTAAACTGACATTAATCTGTACTTCATTCACCGACCTTTGAGGTGAGCAGCTGATGTGAGCAGGTGCTTTAAAACTTTTACGCTCGTTTTGGCAAATTCCTGTCAAATTGAAGCCAACTATAAAAAAAATCTGTGAGGTTGTTATTTTTGTGCTCGGACTGCATAGAGCTATACAAAGGAGTATAGTTAATCTTAAACCTTTACTGGTAAGGGCACAAGCATGTACGGTTTTCAAAGCTGTCATCCTCTTACTCTTCTCTACGGCATCCGCAGTACTCTTTAGCTCAAACTCTCCAGCAGTGCCCCGTGATCATGGCCCTAGCATGGAGATATCGACCCTAGAGTATCGCCAGTGGCTAACTCTATTCAAATATACTACCTTTGTCGGCTACATGTTCAAAAAGACCACAATTTCTATTTAAAATTGATTTTATTTCCATTTGGGAACAACATTTTCATATTGGCCTAATATCTGCCAGATCAGTTACACTTTATGCTCTTGGGATTCTGCTGAAAACCCAAAATGTCTTGTTTTTTTATATGCTTTTCTCTCCATCGGCTGGCAATAACATGCAAAGGAATGTCTTCATTACAGCGGATTTTCGAGCTGTCCCTAAATAATTCCCTCAATAAACAAATAGGAGAGAACATGGTAAACAGTTTTCAGTTTTTTTTACCCTAAAATCCTTTCAATATCCTGCACATGAACACATAAACGTGACTTTATTACAGTTGCAAAATAAACACTTTTCACTTAGAGAAGACATCAGCAGCGAAAAAAGTACACATTTAAAGCCTTAACATATGCTACATAAATTTTGGAATGTGAAAATTGCTTTCGCATACGGATATATTTATGATTTCCCCAGAGGAGGAAACGGTCACGATTGCGCCATTGTCGACTCCCACCATAATACTGTAAAAGACAATCTATGACGCCATTTGGCAAAATCATGTACATGTGAAAGCCTAAATGTAGGCAATATTTTTTGAGCACAAGGTATGTCTTAGGGTATGCAATATTTTCTCATTTTAAAGTTTTTGTAAATTTTCAATTTAAAGGCTTCCAACGCCAATACTTAAAGCCTACACATATGCCACATTAAATGCCATGCCGTTGAAAGTAAAAATTCTCCTAAATCATAGGGTGATTTATGGAGATTCCATAAGGCCATAAACAATACCACATGACAGGGAGCGTAAACGTTGCGCAAACAAACAAAAAACGAAAGGAGAAAAATAGCAACAACCTGTTGTTCTGCTAGCAAAAAGTTTTAATTGATTGTATAAAACACAAACCTAAAGATAAACAGTTGTTGTGTAAAGGGTCATCAGATAGCAGTGATAGGTTTTTTTTTTAATTTAAAAACCAAAGCCATTTAGCTGGCAAAAAGTGTAATAAAGGTTTGCTAGTGCATCGCTGAACGTCTTTAATTTTCAAAAGTATGAACTAAGTTCAAGTTTCAGCTGTTTTCAGGTTCAGCTGTTAATACGCCTTATGAATTCCATTGTGAAGTCGGTCATCTTTATGGTCTCAACGCACTGGCAATTTGGCGCACTGTTAACAACTTTGAGCGTGAGCTTATACTCTTTAAGGCCTTAATCCAGCAACCAGTGGAAAACAATTTCGCCGAAGCGGCCAGTGTTGAAGAAGACCCATTTATCTTGATTCGGAGCTAGTCAGGAAAATGCGCATTGTCTAGGAGTCAACTTTGCTTCTGCTGCACTGGGATTAACCCTATAACCCCCCTTTAATATAGTGCTGATGAAAGCTGTGAAGTTGGACGACGTAGCCATTGACAACCGTATTAAGTTCTGGCCGGGGCTACACGGTCATCTTTGGAGTAGAATGTGCGATTTTAAAGGATGGTGATGGTGCCGAAAGAATTACCGGCTTTATCGCCTCCTTAAATCATCGTCGGGACTAGGTTGCATTTCGATGTTCCATCGATATTCTCCTAAGAGATCAGAATGATTTATTTATACTTTACCCCTACACGCAGAGAAAAGATATAGTTAACAGATATAGTATATGGTCACGGCAAGAATAATATAAAAGTATGTAGTTCTCTACTGCCGGCTGGTTCTTGTTTATTCAGAATCGGTCTGCACTTAAGTGTATAGCCATTGTCCATGGTTTAGTCATATTCGTTGCTTGAGGTCTGAGGGTGGTGAAGTATCATTCACCGAAACTTCAGTCACCCCTGTTTGTAACTGAAAGTCTTTTCGAATGCCTTGAATTAAACTATTGTTGTGAGGATCATAATATTGTTGTGCCACTAACATAGACCTAACAAAAAAGTGATGCTCTCCAAATATTGTCATCCCTACATACTTTTGTTCTGTGTAAAGGTACTCCAGAGAATCCCACTCTCTTGTTACCGCCTTGCTATGGTGCACCATGCTTTATAGCGAAAATTCATACTTTTGACGGACTGACATGTCAGTTGCAACCTCTCGAGTATTTGGTCCCAGAATTCTTTCAGACCAGCTACGCTAACAGGCCCACTGTTCTTTGGACAAACTCACCCAAGAGCTTGCGGCCCAAATTCGAGTTTCTTACCCCGCGCGGTGCTTGGAAAATAAAAAATTGTTTAAATTTTTTGAAGAAGGACAAATAGAATATGAAGGAAACAAAATCTTCTAAGTTTCCTTCTAGAAAAATCCAACAATTCAATCCAAAAATTAATTTTTTTGATAAATGTTCGCCACTTTGCTAGTACAACAAACTCGGTCCAGGTTTTACAAATAGTACCGGCCTTTTTAGTAGAACATTACAGTTTTTATTTTTCAGATCTCAGCTTTGGGTTTGGAGAACTTTTAGTCTAAATATTTTTATTTATGAAAAATTATCATTTTTTTGAACAGCACCGTGCGATCGAATCATTTTAGTAATTTAAGAGATACTCCTTTTGAATTCCGCTCTTCAATGTACTCTTTTAAAAACATTTACATTTTGTCTTTGTGTATTTACAAATTTTGATAAGCCAAATATTTCTACTACTTTATTTTAAAAAGAAACAAATGATTTTTTTTAAATTTGAAATTAAAACCGTAATATTTTTTGACTGGATTAATATATTTACTTCAAATTTTATTCAGTTTTCATCTCTAAAACGTCCTCTTTTCGGCACGTTAAAATTTTGTAAATGTGTCTTTACGAGGTTTTTAAAAATTTTTTTTTTAATTTTTAAATTCGAACGAATTTAACTTTTGCCTGAAATAATAGTTTAACTCGAAATTTAATTCTGTTTTCATCACTTCTTCAGTCTTCTTTTCGAAACTCTTAAATTTTGTGCTTGTGGCTTAACAAGTTTATTTTTGATAAGCCAAATATTACTACTTCATTTAAAAAAATATAATTTTTTTAAATTTGAAATTAAAACAGTTAATATTTTTATTGGATTGAAAAATTTATCAAATTTAAAATTGAACTATCCCTCAACTAGATATTTGAAGCTGTTTAATATCGATTTCTTCTTCAAATGAAATGAAATTAACTTTCAGATGTCCCTTTAAGTCGATACATAAAAAAAAATACTAATTAAAGATCGGGGAAATTAAAACTATTTTTGATTGTTCATAACTTTTAAACTATAGGAGATACTGGACAAATATATGTCTTTGTTTTTATTGTATTATATGTAGTAACTATTACTCTGTAGGGTTCAAAAAGCCGATTATCGATTAGTCGACGTATCGACCTTTTGTTGCGAAAATTGAAAAAGTCGTGATCGACTTTTGTGCCCGATTTTAATTAAATAATCGACTTTAACGTTCGACTCATTCGACTTTTTGCTGCCAGCTTAACATATATTCATACCCTGCACTACTCTGTGTTGCAGAGTATTATAACTTAGTTTCTAGGCAAATGTTTGTTACTGTCATATTTGGACTAGATCCACATTTGACCAATAGATTCAGAATCAGGAGCTGATTTGATTTAAGGTATGTAACTAAACTGCAGGTCGCAATTATTGTACCCTTCTCGTGAAATTTGGCTAAAATAAAATTTGTGGACCATGAACACACGTTATTTGTAGGTAGGAAATAAGTTCAGGTTATATATAAATAGCCCCCAGACATATGTTTCAGCGATTTGATGTCTTTAGTTCCAGAAGCCACATATTACATCCAATCCTGATAAATTTGGTACAGTTCATTACGATCGATAGTTTACTAGCTCAGAACTAAATATTATAATGGACAAGCATCAATTGGGCTTATTGGAACAATTTGGACCATATAGGTCCATTTTTTATTATAGCCCCATACAAATAATTTGGGGCCAAAAAACGGCTTGACCGTTTAATGGGTTATTAAATAAAACTAAAACTTTCTCACAAAGCTAAACATATTTTTTTTTTGCAATTTGGCTAAATTTGGATGACAGACTCCGAACCCGTCACCCAAATCCGTCATGGTCCGAAAATACGGACCATTTAAACGTGAACATATTGATACCAAAAAGTTGAGAAATTTTCTCACAGATTCGGATAAATCTGTATACACGCAGAGAAAAAATATGGTTACTATATGGTCACGGCAACAATAGTATGTTATCTGCAATAATAGTATGGTCGTCGTAACCATAGTATTGTTTTTTGAATTTCATTTTGACAATAGTATGATTGCGGCAATATTAATATTGATGAAATGTAACAATAGTATTGTTGCCAAATTTAAAAATGAAAATATGTTTGTAGCAACAATATAAATATGGTTGGTGGAACAAAAGTATTGTTTTCATGGGTTTAATGTTAACAATAGTCATACCGGCAAAATTTATTTATTTTAAATTTGACAATGTTATTTTTACGAATCTTACGCAATAATAGTAAAAATAATCAAATTTTTTCGAAACAAACTACGAATTAGTATTACTGAAATATTTTAAATAAATACATTTTTTTACTCTTTAATAAATCACTCCTATTATTACATAACTTACTTAATAAAATTCTCTACTGTAAAATAACAACTTAACCCAATCTTTACAAAAAACTTTGGGAACCATAGTTTGATTGTGTGTAAGTCATACTATGGTTGTGAGGATCATATTATGGTTGTACGTTAAACATACTATGGTTATGAGGATCATAATATGGTTGTGGGGATCATATTATGGTTGAATGTGAATAATAATATGGTTGTGACAATCATAGTATGGTTGTGTGTGAATATTTCTATTGTTGTAAGGACCCTAATATTGTTATGGGGATGATAGTATGGTTATGTGTGAACCATACTATTGTTGTGATGATCATAATATTGTTGTGCCACAACCATATAACCATCAATAGTATGATGCTGTTCGAATATTGTTATCCAAACCATACTTTTTTTCTGCGTGTACATTATGAGCTCCTTGGAAGGTCAAAAAGTCGTTTTTAATTGACTTTTTTTACACATCAACGGCCCGCCAGGGCCATGCGTCCGACACTTACCTTAACAAAAAAAATATGTATGTATTTGGCTTCGTAGCTAAATTTTGTCAATATTGCCCATGTCAGTTTTTTGGGTTCTCTCACCCCATGTATCCAAGACGAAACTTATCCAAAGCATGACTTTATTTGAACTTGCAGCAAAATTTGCATTAATATGAGTACCTCATTGTCCATATTGATCGCCCGTTTTGACCATGAGGGAAGTTTTTTGGTCCACATGAGCCAAAACGTCCCGAACTAAGTTTTCTTCGTATACAAAATTGGGATTTGTAAAGCATGGTTTTTTCGAGGTTCCATAAGCCCTTTTTTTCATTGGTTCGATTTTGCTCATTTGCAATCCCAATTATTAAGACCATAAGCCATCATCATGCAAAATTTTATAATCCTAGCTGGAGTTGTTCGTGCTATTAACAGACACACAGACGGACATGACTAGGTCGTTTTAAAAACTTACGTCATTCATTAATATAAATACTTTTTCAGGTCTCCAATCAATATTTCGTATTGTTACAAACGATATGACAAAATTATTATACCAACCCCCCTTTGGTGGAAATAAATTTGTAAAAGTATCGAAAATCTTGATTAGGAAAAAGATGATTAAACTTTTTACCACCAAAAATTCGATTAGTCAGTAGTCGACTCTTTATAAATATTTTTTAAAAATGCGAATGTCGATTTTTTGCATTGACGTTGGAACCTTAGTGCTCTCTATAATAGTGGAATATAATTAATTTAATTTATAAGTTTAACACATCCGATGTAGCCAACTTCGGAGCCGTGCTACATGACACCTATTCTGGCTAGAGGTCTAAAAATATTCCGGTAAACTCGTATGCATCCTACGTCTGACTGTATTATATTTCACTTCAGAAATTGGAGACTTATTTTCAAAATATTTTTTGCTAACCACTAATAACATCGGTAGTTTTGGGGCGCGTCCTAAAAAAAATTGGTCCGACCGCTTGGGGCTAAGCGGTCATTTGAATGATGAACTATACAAACGGAGACTCAATTTGACATCTCATATAGTTGTAATTTATTTTAAATTCCTTTTTCTATCGCTTTTATCTGGTCACCCTCTATTAGAGTAAAAAGAGAGACAAAGAGAGTTATTTATAAACAAGAGAGCGAAAAAACTAAAACGTTGCACTTTCTGACGTTCCTGTCTGTGTGAGTGTGCGTGTGTGTGAGTTGAAACGCAAACGTGTGCAATTGTAACCAATTGATGTCAAACAATCTGACATTATCGCAAAAATTGCGATTCGCACGCGATGCACTTTTTGTTGAGTTTGTTTGAATGGAACAACTAACCACAAACTGCATTGCATACGTAAGGGCGGAAAGTCTTTACAACTCAGGCATCATGTTTTTGTTCTGTGGTCGAAGGAGCAGGAGTAGAAGGAAGAACAACCAAACAGCCAGCAAAGGGCTAAAGGAAGCCAAAAGTAATCAACAAAAATAGATTGTGTTTAAATTATAGTGAAAAAGCTATAATTTGTGTATTTGAATATTAGCCACTAACTTCCTACGCTCCGCACACCATCTGCTTTGGCAATTGCGAAGGTTAACCACGATTTGTCCTCTTCGTATAGTCTACTTTTGGGGAAATTGACATTTCCCCTAACCACAATCGAAATGCAACGAATCTTTTTAATATTTAATTACTTTAAAACACGTTCCGTGGCCCTTATCCCGGCAATCTGATGACATTTACGTCAACAGGAAGCCAAGTTCACAATTTTTTATTACCATTTAACCAAATGTCACGCGCATATCGCGCACGCTTTTCGGACTGACAATCAATAGTATATATCGTACTAATATATGAGATATTAAGCGATTTTCCAGCTGGCACGCAAGCATAATTAATTATACTCGTATATTTTTGTCTGTCATACCATTCATACTACGATGGAACGGAGTAACAGCGAAGCTGAACAAAATTTAAAAAACCATATTGAGCTTAATTACTCTGCCTAAAAGTAGGCAACAGTTTTTGATGGCATTTATAAGTATCCACAATGTATGCCATAAAATTAATGAATTCTTATGTTAATTTTTCGGTTGTTATTCATTGTCAACAACTGTTGCTTGTTCTTATTATATATTTTTTTTTACTGGTGCTGGCTCAAATCGTAGCAAATTCTAAATGCGTGTTCGCTTGTCATAATTAGCGTGTTCGCTCTTATTTTGTTGCTTAAATAATTCTAAGCCAGTAAACAAATAATACCAAAGAGGAAAAAGAGTAAAGCAAAAATGACGAAATGCTAGAAGTGCACGCAAATTCATGATAAATATAATTAATTCAAGGTTTGTTGTGGGCCGTATATCAAGGCGAATTAGTTTTATTATTATACTAGATCTCAAATACACCCGCAATTCTCGCCAAATCCTGCTAGAACAATTGCTCTTAAGGAAATAAAGTGTTGAAATTTGATGGTATCATTTATTATTGGGGGGTTCTCCCTATATTACATTTGCGTGTCTCTGTAGAAGAGGGTTTGCTAAGAGATTTTCCAAAACGACGAATGGCGTACTTACAATGAGTGGTCTGGCGGAGGTTGTTTGTAATTAAACTCTGTAACCTACATTAAAGAGGTTATATAAAATTAATCTATATTTATAAAGAAAAAGTGTCATCTCATGGTGAGAGATCGAGAATCGTAGAAAATTGGTTTATTTCTAAAAGAAACTCATAATCCTATACTACCAGCTCTTTCAGAATTTTCAGAACTTCATTACTGTCCATCAACTAATTTAAAAATGCTAGCTCGAGAATCGTAGAAAATTAGTTTTATTTTTAAAAGAAATTCATAATCCTATACTACAAGATCTTTCAGAATTTAATCTTGAAATGACGAAGTGGCGATAGACCCTAAGAATTTTTGTATTAATATAAGACCCTGATTAGGATGGATTTGCATTTAAAGTTGAACCACGAGAATAATTTCACAATTTTTATGAGAAACTTTATTTCCTATATTGAAAAATGGACCTTTAAAAAGTATACGGGACAAACATGTTCTTTCTTTGTTTGGTTGATATTTCGTCTTTTTATTAGGATGTATTTGCATTTAAAGTTAAATCCCAATGATGAATAAAGTTAGGCCCACATTATTTGTTGGTCCTCTTTTTTAATTTTTTGTATAGCTTTATTTCCCATGTTAGAAACATTGGACCCTAAAAATGTATACGGGACTATACACAACTTTATGTCTAGTCTGTCTTCTTTATATAGGGATGTATTTGCATTTAAAGTTGAAAACAAAAAAAAAATAAAAAAAAATTGGTCAACATTTTTTCTATAGCTCTTCATCATTTTTGTTGGGGACTTTGTTTCCTGTGTTGGAAAATTTGAACCCTGAAAGACTATACCTGATTGTGAATAATTTTGGGATGCTTTTTCTTTATTTGATAGATATTTTTTCTTTTTATTGACATATAAAGTTAAACCCCGAGGATGAAAGAAAAATTGGGCCCATATTATTTTTAGTGCCATTTATTATTTTTGTTGCGGATTTTTTTCCCATGTGGAACAAATTGGACTCTTATCTTATACGGAGCTAACATGTTATGGAAACTTTCTCTTTCTTTATTCGGTTAAAAAATCTTCTTCTATTAGGGATGTGTTTGCATTTAAAGTAAAACACCAGAAAATTTTAAAAAAATTGGTTCACATTTTTTCTAGGGCCCTTCATCATTTTTGGCGGGGACTTATTTACTATGTTGGACAATTTAGATCAATTCGATTTAGATTGTAAATAATTTTGGTAACTCTTTTCTTTATTGGCTTGATATTTCTTCTTTAAATTTGGGTGTAGTTGCATTTAAAGTTAAATCCTAAGGTTGAAAGAAAAACTAGGCCCACAATTTCTAGGACCCTTCGTCATTTTTGTTAGGGACTTTCTTTATCATGTAAAAAAATGTAGACCATGAAAGACAAAACACGACTGCAAATAATTTCGGCTAGGCTAATATTTTTATTTATAGTTGAACCTCAAGAACGAAATAAAAATAAGGCCATCATTTTTTTTTACTTTTTATTATGCACTTTTTTACCAATGTTGAAAAAAGTTGACCCTGTAAATCTATACAGTATAGGGACTATACATAATTTTGGAAACTTTTTTCCCTCTTAAGTTAAAATTTTCTTTATATTGGGATGTATTTGCATTTAAAGTTAACCGGTAGAATAAAAAAAATATATTAATTTCCTAAAATGGAAAAATTGCATCCTGAAAAATTATACAGGATTATACATAATTTAGGGACTTTTTTCTTTACTGCTTTAATATTTCTTCTTTTTTTTTGGTGAAGTTACATTTAAAGTTTCCAAGTAGTTAAGAACGAAATAAAAAAAATACACTAGTTTTAAGGCCCTTCATCTTTTTTCGTGGGGACCTAATAATCCACTGTTGGTCAGTAATTTTAAATACAATTTAACTATGACATTATTGAATCTCAAGTGCTTAATTTGAAGCGGAATTCCTCGTTCTGCATAATTTTTTGATCTGAAGATTTTCGCCAATAAAAAAAATTACGGAACTTTTCTCAGTTTTGTTTAGGGTTAGCGACAACAAAGATTTTTGCTCTTGGACTCGTTGGCCATCTGTACCATTGCCTACTTTTAGGCGTACTCTAATTTACATTTAAATTCGAAACTTTGACTTTCTTTTGGGCAAACTTAATTTATATTTATTTAAATGCTACACTTGCTAAGCAACGTTTTAAAAAGAAGAATAACTTTTCCAAACCTAATTTTATGAATATATCAAATCCTTGCCTTAAGGGCAAAGCGCAAATCTCTTATGGTCTCCCATAAAGCTATGCATAATACTGAGTGGTCTTTTAAAAAGTCACAGAAATCATCACTTAAAATCTTGTTTGCTGATGAAAACTCATCAAATTCTATGTTTCTTCGAATTATGGCACAACTAAAAGAAGAACTAAGACAAGGGTCAATCAATTTCTTGAAGAATACTTTGAGGTCCAACTTAATTTACATATAGATTTAATGCTATACGCCTTTGCATTCTCCTCGAAAAAAGGTTCATTTTTTCATTTTTTACCAACGTAACTGACGAAATAAGAAACCCTTATCTTTTTTTACACTTTGATGAAATTGCCATCAAACGCTTTATTTGGCTTCACCTACAAGACCACACAATTTGTTGCCTACATTTGGGGGCTGGATAACAACAAAAATAAATTAAATACACAGCACACACTCGCTAAGGAATTTTCTCACATCCCCGAAATCCCTTTCCACAATACACACAAATCCTTTACATCTTTTGTGGCCCGCATCTCGCTACCCCACAATAATGGCTTTGTGTAAGCTCTTGCAGTTTTCTTTTGAGTGGAATTTCAGCTGTAGCCTATTTCAAGGATGTTAGGGGCATACAACGGCGTTATTAGCTATTTAAAAAGCCAAACAGGATCTACAGAGCGGCTTGTCGGAATTCATGGCAGATGAACCTTTACGAGATGCCGCCTTTTCGAGAGGCTTTCTTCAACAAGCAGCCAGAACGTGCATACTTTTAGGCTTAATTTAATTTCCTTGGAGTAAGTTAAGAGTTCATATGATGTGCCTCAAAACACGCCACAAGTTGAATGACACATACTCTTCACTGCTCATTCTGCCAGCATAAATTGATGTCAGTTGGCTTGAAATGTTTACTACACTCAAGTAAGAGGAAAAAGAAGAAACTGCCTAAAAATATGCAAATGAGTTTAGTTTCTAAATAAGCCTTCTCTACCTGCTAAATGTGCGTTACTTAGTCATTGTGAGGGTATCTTTTTACGGCTGAAATTATTGTGTCAGGCAGCACTTGTTACTTTATTATGGCTTCCATAAAGCGTACAATTTAACAACCGCAATAAATGTTATAATAATTTATTAAATATTAATTTGTTACACACACATACGTAAGGAGCCGACTGTAACTAAAAATGTTATTTGCGAGCATGCATAAGAAAACTATGGGAAATTTCATACGAAAAAAAACATTATCAATATCTCTACTTCTATAATATTTTTTCCGCTGATGTCCCTACTTAAACATCCATTCAAGTGGCAAAGTTTTCAGTTTAGTTGTTTTTGAGATGTCTTGTTTCGCTTGGCCTTTGTGGTGGTTTCAATTATGCCATAGTTTATGTCATGTTGAAAAATGTCAAATGCACACCCATCCTCCCAATTAAAAAATCTTGTTACAACTGTCAGTTGGGTAAGTTTTTGTAGTGGCTTATCGTTTACGACAAAGATACATACATACTTCTTGAAGTGGGTGTCTGGCTGGAACACATGGTACAGCGTTATGAAGGCCAAAAGTCAACAACAGATGCGAGAACACAGCTTGGAAAAATAGAAACATGTCATAATGGGGTTTTACCAGCTCTTAAATAGCAACCAAAAAGTAAACTTTAATCGTTTGCCTTAGCAAGAGCCTTAAATTAAGAAACAATTGTTCGAAATATAAACAGCCTTAAAGTAGGCACTGTTTCCCCCCTATAAGTTTAAGTAAGTTTAATTTATTGAGACTTCTTTTATATAACATTTACAGAGTGTCATGGGAAATTAAAATAGCGAAACTTAAGACTATAAAGTATTATCTTAATTTCTTAGAAATTAGTAAAAAAAAAACAGCATCATGCTTCGTCATAAGTGTAATAATAAAAATGAATGTTAACAACAGAGTACGCTCTTGCTCCAGGAGCTTACTTCCCCCCTATATTTTCATGTTCTCTTAATATTTTATAACTACAAAAGCTTAAAATTGCCTACAATAATCCAAAAAAAAGTTCATAATTCTAAGCAAATATAAAACTCCAGAAAGTATGCACTGCTTTTTGAGGAATTATTAAATCGAGATTTTGGTTATTTCTAAAAAAAACTTTTGAACTCTTGCCTAAAAGGGAGCGTAATGGTAGACCTTAATTTTCAATAAAATATAAAAAGCCTAAAAGTCTCTTACGTAATTTAAATAATTTTAATTTGGACCTTTTCCTAACAGTTAAATAAAAAGTCACAAATTTTACAGAGACTATTACTGGTCTACCGCTCTTGTTTCTATATAAATGTAAAAAAACATGTAAAAAAATATTGGTACTTGTATTTTTGGGGCTTCTACCGGGTTTTATTGCGATTTCGGGCTCATGGCGACCTTTGTGAAAAAGCCTGGCTGTAATTGTTGAAAGGAAAGATGAACTCTTTCGTCCAAGGCTTTCACCATACGAACGAAAACAAAAGTAAACTTTTCCTACCAACAAATGCGTCCAAGCTTTCTGATGAAAATCTTGATTTAAAGCAGCCTTAGGATTAGATGGAATTCCTTACTCTTTATGCCAAGGTTTTTACCAAACGAACGGGAACAAGAATTAAAATTCAGTCGCAAAAGGTTTCCATTGAAATTCTTGATTTAAAACAGCCTAAGGGTAGGCCATAGTTTCTAAAAAATATCAACGCCCTTAATATTGGCTCTCAGTTTTTATTGAAGTCGTAATTTTCAATGATTTCCCAAAAATTTGAATTAGTAATTTCTACAAAACCGAAGGACTTTAAAGCAGAAGGAATATTTCTTAAAAAAATGTCATGATCCGATAAATAGGCACTCATTGTTACTATCATGGTGTGTGTTCGTCTTGTTCCTGACGTAAGGATGTTCGGCAGGGATACACGACTTTCCAGGAATTCACACCCATTTGTTATCGATTGACCGGTTGACCGCACTATACGAGATTAAACGTATACTACAGATCAAATTCGTGTTTTCGCGAATTTATTTCCCACCAATATAGACATCTAGAAATTTAAGTCAATGAACATTACTCCCTCTTTCCGCCTTGAACTTCATTACTTTTCACTCACCAACGCAATGCATCGCATGTATGGGGAAACACCATGAGTATTGGGCAAAAAAAAATATATATTTAAAACTTTTCCTTTTAAAGAGATTGGCGTTGATTTCCAAACATTTAAATTACAAAGTTCTTCAAAGTCTAGGCAATATATCTTTTTTAACATATATCTTGATCCGTAAAGTAGGCACTCATTCTTCATTCTATCTACAAACAATAATGTTCCTAGTTTCTTAAATATTTAAAAAAAAAATATTTGAAACTTTAACTTTAAAAAAGATTCGCAATGATTTCCCAAAATTTTAATTACAAAGTTTTTCGAAGCCTAAGTTCTTCAGAGCCTAAGCAATACGTCCTTAAAATATATCAAGAGCCGAAAAGTAGGCACTCATACTTTCTACAAAATTTACCTTTCCTAGTTTTTTAAATATTACTATTATCACTTGAAACTTTAACTAAGACAAAATATAGAGTAATAAACATATTTTGCTGTTTATACAATATGTTGTAAAATCTTATATTTAAAGAGCCTAAAAGTAGACCATAACTTCAAACAACAATCAAAAGCCTGTAAGTAGATACTAAAATTTTTGAAACATTTCAATTTTGATGTTTCTCAAATATTTTCATTATAAGGGACTTTAAACGCTTGCCTTAAGGGATTGTTGTTAACCGAAATCAGTAGTCTGAAAGTAGGCCCTGAGTTTGTTCTATATTTATTTTTCTTTCATTATTATTATTACACTTATGCTGAAGTTTTTTGATGCTGTTTTTTTAACTAATTTCTAAGGAATTACGATAAAGCTTTATAGTCTTAATTGCTCTATGTGAATTTCCCATGGCACTCTGTAAATGTTATTTAAAATAAGTCTTACTAAATTAAACTTAAACTTTGTTGGCAGAACATTTTGAACTATTGTCTCAAAAGAGCCTAAGGGTAGACTAAAATCATGAGCCTAAAAATATACACTCACTTTTCAACGAAATGCACTATTTGATGTCAAAGACTCATTAATAACTATACCGATCGGCCCAGAATTATTTTCTAAGTCGATTTAGACTTGTTCTTCTGTCCATAAACATTTGTTATCAAATTTTACTTTGCAAATATGAACCGAGCTCGATGAAAAATTCCAGATGATTTTGTTTTAGTGACGATTGGTATTGAAATTGGTGAAGCCGCTACAAGGTCTTATACAGCTTGGCGACTACCTCCCTGTATGCCGTAAACTTTACCAGATTTTAACGAAAAAATATTGCTGAAAATAGATTTGATCGGTCAAATCTTAATATAGCCCCCATAAAATTGTTTCCCCTAATTTTGAGTATAACTAACCTTACGACGAAAAATTTTCTTTCGGCAGGATTTTGCATGCTGGGCATGGGGCCTAAAACGTGTGGTAAGGGTATCATTAATCGGTCTAGCCCGATTCAGACTTTCCTTACAGCTTGAATTTTAAATTCTTTAAAAGAGCCACAGGGAGGGCTACTCTTTTAAAGAAATTTTAATAATCTTTTTTCTGAAATTAATATTTCGACATTTTAACAAAATTTTAATTATAAACTTTTTTAATGGCGGGTAGGCCACACTTTATAAGAAATATTATACAGAGCCTATAAGTATGCAGTGACTTGCTTATATTTCATTTTTTAATAGTATCATTTATTCGGTCTCGCCCGACTTACGACTTTTCTTGGTGCTAGAATTTTAGACTCTTTAAAGGAGACGGAGAGAAGGCCACATTTTTAAAGAAATAATGGAATCCTTTTTTCTGAAATTGATAATATTTTATTTATAACATTTTTTTAATTGAGGGAAGTCGCGCACGACTTTTGTTTATTTTATCTTTGTAGGTCTCGGCCGACTTACGACTTTCCTTACTGGCTTAATTTTAAGCTTTTAAAAGGAGCCAGAGCGAAGGCCACTCTTTTTAAGAAATATTAAGAGCCTTTTTCAGATATTAATATTTCGACGTTTTGTAATTATAAAAATTTTAATGGCGTGTAACCACAATTTATAAAAAATATAACGAGCCTATAAGTATGCACTGACTTTTGTTTATTTTATCATTGGAGCATAAGAAACAAGTGGTTGCCATTTCCCTTTAAAGAAGTTGCTAAAAAACGAATCCTTAACGAGATTTTATATAAATCCGTATGGTTCAGGCATAGGTATCAAAAACAAGAGTAGTTACATTTAAACAGCTAACCGTTTATGTGTAAGAGTATATTAAGTTAGTCGATTAGACTGTAACTAAATTACTTTTTTTAGATAATGTGTAATTTTAACATTTTCCATTTATTTTTGGAATTACACTACGAATATTTATCATCTCAACCAATTATTCTAAAGTAAATTTCTCTTGAATCTTCCAAGCCTTAACGTATGTCATCATTTTGAATTATATAAGTACATACACTTTTAATTGACTTTAATAAATGTTCGCTTCGTACCCCACAATATCACCATTTTAATCCTTGTGCATCTTCTTAATTGTGTAATGCCATTCTACTCCTAACAACACCACCCCCTTTGCCACCAGCGTATTTGGTTGCATATCTCAAGGCTTTGA
This sequence comes from Hydrotaea diabolus, assembly GCA_963513945.1. NCBI lineage: Eukaryota > Metazoa > Arthropoda > Insecta > Diptera > Muscidae > Hydrotaea > Hydrotaea diabolus. The sequence continues at coordinate 57,022,598 of OY740717.1, read as the reverse complement.
GCGGTGTCAGCACCCTCAGCAATTGGTTTTAATTGCATAAAGATGCGTGCTCTCAGTTTGATAACATTGAATTGCAATTTTGTAATTAAAAGTTGTAGCTTTGATGAATATAGACAAAAGAAAAAGCGAATGGAGTGGGAAGGATTTGAATTCAAATGAAATATCGAGATGTACTCGTAGCTGTTAAATTTCTAGAGTCGAGATAATGTGCTTGTAATTTGTGAAGTTAACTAAACTTTAAAGCATGTTTTGAAAAAATTGATAAGTTTTACTTTGCATTTATTTTGGGAAACTGGAAAATACCTTGAGGCTTAATATGATTTTGGATTTAAACGATATTTATGACCCATTTGCTTTTTATTTACAATCCATAATTCTCCAAACATGTTAAGAAATAGAGAAATTTTGACCTGTCCCGTACCAGTTTTACTAAATCCATGTGTCAATATTTAGTACATACGGAATGTGCAAATCGTTCGTAAAAAAACTATGCCTCCGTCTCTGTGTTAAAAAAGCCTTAGGGGTCTTGCGCAGTCGGCCTCCCTAAATGTCTTAAACCTTTCAAATGCCGTAGATTTGAGTAATAGATCGTGGCAAAAAGATTTGCATACTTTTGGGCTGCTAATACGAATTTATTGCTTTTCAAAACTATCTATCTGAAGGGCAGATAAATAACCTTTGTCAGTTTCCACCAGAATCATTATGTCTGTAAATTAATATTGTCTAAACAAGCTGCTTATCTTACGTTTGAAAAATCCCCTTATATATTTAACCGACAACCCGTTAATTTGTCAGGTGGTGCACATATTTCTTGAGTTTAGTGATCAAAGCAAATGATGCATAGGTTAAAACTGGCTGGTAAGCTAAAAGTCTTCATACTTTTATGAACTTATGCAGATTTTCTGACTGAACATGAACCAATTTTTACTTGTACAATAGTCAGACAAACTTACTGTATAATAAGTGAGTGAAAATTTATGTTATCTTCTTCTTTATGGCCTCGTTTAATTGCTGCATATTTGAAGATTACCCGATAGACAACAAGTATTGCATACTTTTAGGATTGATATTTTTAAAGTACTTATAGGAATTTGGTATCACAAAATTTTAACATTTGTTTCGTAGCGGGACGTTGAGGTAAATTTGGAATGTACTAACTACTTTTTCCCGAAGTAATAATTAGTTGTCCTATCTCTCGCCCTCTTATGTTTCGATCTTAGCCTCTTGCGTTTTTTTCGCCCTGTTGTCCTCTCGTGCTTCTCGTTTGTCTTTACCCTCTCACAATAGACAAAAACTGTTGCATATTTCTAGGTTTGATATTCTTAAGGTGTTGAACATTTGTTCCATAGTCGGAAGTTGGGGATAATTTAAAATGTACTACCTAGTTTTAACATTAGTACTAAATATTTGTTCTATCGTTTGCCATCTCATGCTTCTCTCTCGGCGTCTCGTGCATTTCTCTCGCCCACTCGTCTTCTCTTTCGTCTCTTGTGCATCTTTTACACCTTTTCGTATTTCTTTCTCTCGCCCTTTTGCCTTTTTTTCTCTGGCCCTCTTGTCCTTCTCTTTCGCTCTCTCGTGTTTTTCTCTTGTCCTCTATCCGTTCCCTCTCGCGCCTCTCTCTCGCCCTTTCTTATTTTTTCTCTTGCCCTCTTGTCCTTCTATTTCGCTCTCTCGTCTTTTTCTCTCGTCCTTTAGTCGTTCTCTCTCGTGCCTCTCTCTAGCCCTTTCGTCTTTTTTCTTTTTCCCTCTTGTCCTTCTCTTTCACTCTCTCGTCTTATTCTCTCGTCCTCTCTCGTTCTCTCGAGACTCTCTCTCTCACGATAGGCAAAAAGTGTTGCATACTTCTAGGTTTGATATTCTTAAGGTATTAGAATTTTATGTCACAAAAGTCAAACATTTGTTTCATAGTGGGAAGCTAAGAGAAATCGGCATGTTTAAGAATTACCTACTTTTTCTCGAAGTAATAAATACTTATATTTGTCCTATCTCTTGCCCTTGTGCATACCTTTCGCCCTCTCATGCTTTCCCGCCCCTTGTCCATTTCTTACGCCCTTTTGTCTTTCTCTCTCGCCTTATCGTCATTTTTCTATTGCCCTCTCGTGCTTTCCTTTCGCCTCTTGTCCATCTCTCACGCCCTCTCTCTCAAGATAGACAAAAACTGCTGCAAGGATATCGGAATGTATTACACAGTTTTTTCCGAAGTAATAAATACTTGTCCTATCTCTCGCTCTCTCATGCTTCTCTTTTTTTCCTCTCGAGCATGCCTCTCGTCCTATCATTCTTCTCTTTCGCCCCTTGTCCATCTATAAAGCCCTCTCGTCACTCTCTCTCGCCCTCTGGTTCTTTTGCGCTAGCCGTCTCGTCCTTCTTTTTCGCTCTACCGTCTTTCTTTCTCGCCTTCTCGTCTTTTCTTCTCGCCCTCTCGTCCTTTTCTCTCGCCTTCTTGTTATTCTCTATCACCTGCTCTACCTGTAATTGCTAAATTGTCCATGTTTCACTTAATTTAATCCCACATTCATACTTATTTCACCATTACTTACGCTTGATGGCATTTGCCACAAATATTTCGAACGTAAATCATTGGGAAATCCTCTACATAAAACCCTAGCAAAAATTATGAAATTGTCAGCAGAAAACCTTGTGTGGATTTATGAAAAACATAATTTGTTCTGTCGACGAACAGAGTCATCCTAGCTAGAAATGCCGGTAATAAGAACCAACGTAACGTATCGTCCACCCCCGGAGGGGTGGCATAAATTAAATATGACAACAAAAGCAGAACTACAACAACAGCGTGTATATGTGAGAATGTATGACTGTATAAGTAAACTTACTTAAGTTCATAATGACTACAAAAAAATCAGCACAATCCCAGCTATACACCTATACAAATAAATATTCACTGCACGTACCGAAACACACACACACACTTGCCGACTCATAGATTCGCCAACACAATCAAAGAATGAACATGACACTGTATTTTACAATGACAATAAATTACACTAGCCGAAGCAAAAAAAAACTCACACATACCTTTACAGTGGATACTTTTTTGTTGTTGTTGTTGCTGACCATAATGCCCGAATAAAATAAAGCCAGCGTACCTGCGAAAAGTAACACACATTTAAAAGGGGGGCTTAAACGTAAATGCTCCCTCTCTCGCTCTCTCTCTCTTTGTCTAGCTTTGTGTGTATGTGTTAACCATAATATTGAGTTTATGGTCAACACTTTACTACAGTACAACTATCACACCTACAAGTGTATTGTGATTCATCCCAACAAACCAGTCCCTAAGCGTAATATAACTAAATTGGAGAATACACTTACTACTAACAAATTTCTACAACTTTTCTTAAACAAACATCATTTGAACCCATAGATTTCGTAACAAAGAAAAATAAACACAAAGTCGTCAACTATACGCTGCTTGCTTCACACAAGAAACAAAAAAACCCAAAGTCGCTGCGACGTATATGATGTGCCGTCATTTGTACACGTGCATTTTGTTTTCTTTGTTAAAGTTCTCAGTTGTCTTGTTCATGTTGAATTGTAAAGTTGGAGTAACAAAAAAGTGAAAATTAAAGAGAAGTAAAAAAGTGAATAAATTAAAGAGAAGTAAAAAAGTGAAGAAATAAAGTTTGTAAAAGTAAAATAAAATATATAGAACTATAAAAAAATGTCTTACAAAGCTGACATTTCCAAGCCTGTTTAAAGCTTATATTTCTAAGCTTGTTCAAAGCTTACATTTGTAAGCTTGTTCAAAGCTTACATTTCTAAGCTTATTGTATATTATAGACTAGCAAGCTTATAACAGGGTTCAATTTTGTTTATTATATAATTGTTACCAAGCGTATTACTATAGTTTTCACTAACGTTTTCTAAGCTTAAGGCTTATGATAGTAAGTTTGTTACAAGTTATTTCTAAATGTTTTTGGTTTGTTGGGATATTACACACATTCGCACACACAAACACCCTCATTCATGTGTATAGCACACTTTAAGTCCAGGTAGTATCTGATAATACCCTAGTACTGTAAGAGAGTATGTGTGTGTGTGGGCCAAACATGGGCCAATTTACGTCGAACAACGATTGTCTGCAAGTGTTGTGTGTTGCTGCTAAGTGTGACCATTGTCGTTGTTCATTGCTGGCCTGATGATATCGTGTATGTGGCGAACAACACAACAATGTTTTTTTCCCTCTTAATGTATTTTTGCATACGAGGGTAACGAGTTAAGTGTAGGTCATGATTAAATAAAGGGTTTTGAGAGTGTTTAATATTAAGGGTAAAGAAAATGAGTGTTAAAATTTCAGTTTTTTCCCACATCGAAAATTCCTACAGCTTAACGCGTAAGAGCCTTTTGTCTTTCTAGGCCGACATTCAGTGAGAGTTAGTGTGCACGACTATAAGTATAGCATATTTATTCTGGGTTTAAACAGTTTTCATGAAACATTTGTCACCCCTGTTTTTCCACCTCGTTAATGACAGTGAGTTAGACATTAATCTCTAGGACTTGTTAAAGTTTTAAGGCCGAATTTGAGCCGAATGTCTAGGTCAGAGAGTATAAGAGCGAACTCATCCCGGCTAACTAATTTGAGTCAATTTCCCGTTTGTTCTTTAATGATACGTTGACAGAGTTCTATCTGTATTACAGACTAAACTCAAATTATACCCACATTATGAAGAAGAATGGTATGCCGAAACCAATTCTGGAATATGAGGAATGTTTATAATCTATATAAATAAATGTGTGTCTAAATTTAAATATATTAAGGGTTGCTTAATGTTTACACAACAAAATATTCTTCAAATTTTTTCAACTTAAAAAAACACGAGTAAGGAAAGTCTAAAGTCACGCGGGCCGACATTATGATACCTTTAGCAGACTCTTTATGCATAACATCTGCAATTTTACGCAGGATTGTATGATCTATAATTCTTAAGTTATACAATATAAAAATTTTAAAACAAATGTCCTACTTGTGCAAAAAAACAGTGAACTGTTTTCGGAATAATCAGCTGGCATTTAACGTAAGAGCTAAACATTTTTTTAATTTATATAAAAAAATGATTAAAGAAATACTACAGTACAGCGTGTACTAACCGAGTTCCCTTAAGGTTATCCTGAATAACTTTCTTCCCCAAAAAATTAATTATTTAAAATAAACATGTTTTAATTCCAATTGTCTATGATATACAAAATCATTTTTGTAATCTTGTAAAATGGTGTGAAGTTATAAAGCTAGCGACTTCCTAAGCGAGTTGCCAATAGAATTCTGCCATTAAACCTCGATCGGTGGGTCTAGCTCAATTATTTTTGGTAGTCAAAAACATTTGCCATTAAACTAAGTCATAGTGCAGGATAAAATAAATTGTATTAAAATCTAAGGACATTTCCGCAGTTACGGAGGTTATATCCTCAATCGGGAGGAACATTTGTATCGACGCTTTATCAAAACATTAACCGATTTACAAACTAAATTTTATTGAAATCTGAAGAAATTTTGCGCTTGTAGGTTGGTAAGCCCGAAACATTTGTATCTGAACTATAAAAAACTCATTATTCGCAGTACCACAGTTTTGTGCTAATGGTTTAAATGACTTTCAGTAATGGACAAGACATTGTCATAACTGTTTCTTCGTTTAGATTTCAAATGGATATTGTAGAGACATGATATGAAAACGAATCTATGAGCGATAAGCGTGAACCAAAGGACCTTAAGAATTGGGTGGGTATATATAACCCACTCAACTCTTAAGGCCCTTTGGTTCACGCATATCGCGACATATTTTTTTTTTTATTTTAAGGTTCTTATATATTGAGCAAATAGACTCTCCCCATATAAAACATACTTTACCCTCTAGCCGAGTTTGTTCGGGTTATGCCAAATTGTTTGAACTCGTCCTGTAAGAGTTTTAAGTTCAACATTCCATTAAGGATTTTTGACTTGGGGAACAGCTAAAATAGGTATTTTCTGTGTTCACAGTCAAATCCTTTTTTTATAGGCAGCTATGAACGGATTATTTTTTTACATAGCTTAGAGATGGCATTTTTACTCGTTAAGTAAATAGCATATAAAAAAGTAAAAAAATCAGTCGGTTGACCCATATACTCGTATGGAATTAAAATTTTCCCCACTTCCGTTCTTCGAAATCTCTTAAAAGGGTGTGGCATTGAGTGGAAAATGGTAGAATGGGGCGTGGCATCGATTGGAAGTCGCTAAAATAGGGTGTGCATTCCTCTTTTTTATGAGCATACAAAGATGAAATAACTATACAAAATTCAAGAGAAATGCATGTTATGTGGGTTTCAATCTGCGCTCGAGTAGTACCATGTGTGTGAAAGATGCAAGAAGGGGCGTGGCTAAGGCTCCAAGTCAACTAGCCGTATTTATATTATTTTTGCTGATTACTAATTTTCAGCAGAATCATATAAATAATTTTAAAATTATTATGCGAGTACCAAAGATGGGCGGAGTGGTGAATTTGGCCTAGAGGTACCTAAATGGGGCGTAGAATTTACTCTTTTCGTACAAGCCGTTATGAAAATATAATAAAGTTTACAATTTGAGGGAGTTTCACTAGTTGACAAGTAATGTGGGTTCATATCTGCCCTAAAACTGTGTCGTTTGTACAAGAAGGGTCGTGGCTAGAAGTCCAATCCTTTGTCACCAAGTGAATCTTTTAAATTTAGTCTTAAGTATTGCTTTTGTGTTAAGTCGTATCAGTACTATTAAAGATATTTTAAGAATACAAAAGTAGGCGGAATAGTGCATTTGTATGGGAGGCATCAGAATGGGGCGTGTCAACCCTTTTTTATGCCAGTACAAAGCCATTATCAAAATGTTACGGTGTTCACCATTAAGGCGAATTTCATGAACTGGTGATAAGTTATGTGGCTTCTAATCTTCATTGAACAAACGTCATTTGTGTGGGAGGTGCCAGAAGGGGCGTGGCTATAAATCCACTTATTTGCCACCAAGTCAACCTTATAATTATAGTATTATGTAGTATTTTGGATAAGATCATATGAGTACCATTAAAGATATTTTAAAGAAATTTTAAGCATACAAAATAATGCAGAATAGTGCATTTGTATGGGAGGTGCCAGAATGGGGCGAGTCAACCCCTATTTTGAAATGCCAATACAAAGGCGTTATAAAAAGTTTACGGTGGTTACATTTTAAACGAATTTCTCCTAGTACGAGAAACAAGTTGACAAGTTAATTGGGTTCTAATCTGCACTGTCCAAAAGTCATTTATGAGAGAGCTAACAGAATTAGGCGTGGCTGCGAATCCAGCTATTTCTCACTCAGTTAAGCTTTAATCGTGATCTTAAGTATGGATTCTGGGTAAAATCATTTGAAAAGGAATAACGATATTTCAAGAATACCAAATGTAGGCGTAATGGTGCATATGTGTGGAAGGTACCAGAAGGGACAATCTGGCTCATTTTCAATCCCATAGGCAGTTTTGGAAAAGATTGCGTCGGACCAAGTTTAAAAGCTATTGCTAGCTCCTTTCGCTAGATATCATAGGAACCAGTCGCACAGACGGACATGGTTCAATTGACTTAAAAAGTCAGGAAACGGATTTAGTCCAAAGATATGTCGGGTCTAAATTGTTTTTTGTCGATGCATTCCAGAGTGTATAAAACTGAGGTGAGGATATAAATATGTCTTACAGTCGATCCTGGATAAGTGGGACCCGCAGAAATGGGAATTCTTTATAATTGAAACAGTTTTGGCCGTCCCTGCACACTTCGAACAATAAAATTAGAAAAAAATCCTCTTTAAGCAGAGTTTGAAACTCTTAAGAGAGTTTGTACCTCTTTAAGTGAGACTTGAGTTGTAAGAATTTAATTTTATTAGTGGGAATATTTAAACTGTGAATGGGATTTCCTTTTTCATACGATTTTTGTCTTTTTTCTATTTTCTCTCTTGTTTTTGCTTTTTTACTAAAGGAGTTTTTTGCAGAATTCGACGAATTGGCGACCTCAATTTTGGTGATTTCAGGATTATCCCAGCGGGTTTTATGAAAACCTCCTAATTTAACTTTGAAAGGTCTTAATAGAAAAGTAGCTTACTCCAAAACGCCGAAAGTCTCAATTTGTATTCGGCATTTTGAATACTTTGGCTTATATCCGATTGAATGACTTACATTCTATTTATGTATTTTCGTACCTAGCAATAGTAGTTTTGTATTGGCAATAGTATTACTGCGGTTATAATTTGGCGATAATTTTGGTTATTGTGACTAAGGATTTGGCTACAAGAGCCAAAAGATCGCTCGGTAAAACATACAACTTCAATTACTGTTGTTACATCCAATAAACAGAATGCTTTACCTCCTTTAGTGGGATACAAATCAAATTATCTGGATAAGTGGGAAACCTCTTTAAGTGAGAAATTAAAGGCAGTCCCTTGCGATACCACTTATCCAGGTTCGACTGTATATGCTTTGCGGAATGTGTGCTTACCAGTGGTGATAGTCTCGCAATCATTTCATCACAACATAGTTCAATTTGCCTTAAAATAATCTTACATATGTTAAACCTAAAAATAGGCTATACTTTGACCAATACACAAGCCTCGAAAACAACTCTAGTACTAGTTTTTACTAGGTAAATAAAATCTTAAGCCAACAACTAACTATTCGAAACCATATTAAGTGTTTAAATAAATAGCATACTTTTAGGCTCCGCTCTAAGTGCAATTATTGTATATCTGGCGGCATATTTCTTTTCTTCCTTCCTTACTCCCTTTGTCACTTTTATTAATGGTTATCACTATTTTTAAGGAAAACTTTTTAAATATTACCGTACTTTTTGATTTCTTTCCGTTCTTTCGCTAAAGAAAAACTTTTGCACATCCTAAAAATATGCTGTGATTTCCTGATGCCTAAAACTATGCCACCCACCATTATTATCACATCACCCTCTTAGAGCGGCACGAGTCTATGGCATATGCCATGGCTTTGTATTTTTATTTTTCTGCTGTCATGCGACTTTCGGTGGGTTCTTTTTTGCTCTCCGATGTGTTGCTGCACCATAGTGACACTTTTTCTGCCACTACCAGGTTGGCGTCTTCTTCTTATTCTTGCTCTTGTTCTTGTGTTTCTTCTTCTTCTTTGGAACACCCCATTACTGGCGAAAAGGACTGTTATTGGCTTTGCCGTTTAGGAACAGCAAAAAAAGTCTAAATCTGGGTTATTGGGCAAATTGCTGGTATTTTATGTTGTTAATGGCTTTCTTTTCGGTGAGAACAAAACAACAGCAACCGAAACGGAGGCATAAACTGAATGTAAAGTAAAGCAATGTGGAAGAAACGAGGCGATAAAAAACACAAAAACTACATCTGATAAATATTTACTATGTTGACCCAATGACATTCTTTTCGAGGCAGGAGGCAAGATCCAGTTGAGCGTCTCAATGCTGTTTATTTATTTATTAAGCACAAGTTGTTGGTGGCAGACCAGCTATCTCTGATTGCACATATCCTTTCTGTGAAATAAGGGGAGAAGCCGGGAAGGAAAGGATACAACGAAGGAGGCAGCGGTAAAAGGTAATTCTTTGTCAACAAATTGCTGATGAACATTTGACGTCATTTTTTTATTCAATTAATGCTGTTCGTTCGTCTCGATAATTTCATTAGCCTTGGGGCCTATTTTTAATATGATATGGCAGAAATGTAGCCATCCTTCATGGAATCTTCTCCCGCCCTAGTTTCCTAATGCCATTCATCCTCAGGCCACAAGAAAACGATGCTAAGCTAATGGTGTTAAAGAGCAGCATACGATAAAATATTTATGGGAATTTTGAAGAGTCGTGTTTTAACATGCATTTCCAGCGCCATTATTTGTCAACAGCAAAAAAAAAAACGTTGGCTTTTCCTTGAAAGAGAGAGCGACAGCCAAAGAAATGTGAAAAATTTATTATCCTGTGCCTGTGCCATGACGTTCAGACTGTCAAGCGGCAGCTTGTATTTTATGGGTCTACAAAAGTTTTCTGCTGGGCGTACATACCAAAGTTTAAAGAAGGCAACAAAAAAATACCCTGAAAACAGACTGTTAAATGTAAAGTTGCGAAAAAAAACTCCGGTCCCCTCCCTTAAGCAAAACATTTAAAGCCGCCTTTGAGGCAGCTATAAAATGTATAGTAAATTTCCATACTTTTAGGAGTTAAGCATTCCAAATCAAGCAATGCGACAATTCTCACAACAATCATAAAGGATTATAAGAAACAAGCGAGTTGTTATAACTGAGTGTTTTAAAATGATAATCCCTTCGCTCTTTGAACTCGCAGAGAGCTTTTGGCCAAACTGACTGTTTGGCGCCTAAAAGCAGACCTTGAAAAGGAAATGACACAAAGTGTTTGCAGTTCATTTAAATTCAATTTTCAAAGCATTTAAGTTTGTGGTCTCCCAAAACAAAATACAAAAATCTGGCAAATTACATTATCTAAATAAAGTCAATCCGGGTGGTCCAAATTTAAGCTGAAAAGTAGAAACAAGGTCCTCAAGTCGCTCAACTACGGCGAGAGGTCGGTCAGTGGTGAGATAGTCAGCGCCAGTGGGGACACATAATTCAGGCAAGACACAGTTAAGAAACACAGCCCAGAATAGCCGGAATGCAGCCCTAATAACTGAGACAGGACGTCTTCTGATCAAAGGACATACATTAGAAGATGCAGATCTAGCCCATGTGCCGACACATCTTCATGATGACGTAGCAGTACGAGTGCTACAGAAGGGATCATCCGAGCCTCCACCGAGGAAGGTTTCCTCCTACTCGGTATGTCGGGAACAATCTTCACAATTAAGAGAGCTCTACTTATAAGCGGGAACGCCATTCTCACAGACATCATCGCAGAAACTGTTTACAACTTCAAAATCAATGCAGTGCTTCGAAACCATCCTCCAAAGGTGGCCTAGGAAAAAGAAATGCTAACCGAACAACCAGGATGGTTTTGGCACAGTTGAGATCTTAATGATAAATAAAAGAGCCGATCAAGCAATTAAGACCCGCAAACACGCTGGAGCATACGCAGAAACAGTCAACAACTTCAGAGCAAATGCCTTTCACGGATATTATCCTTCAGAGGTTACTCAGAGGGAGGAGAATATCACTACTGACCCGAGTGGTATTAATTCAGTTGAGATCTTCAGATCTCTAGATCCGCTATACTCGGGAACCTCTATATAAGGGCGTATTAATCAGTTCAGATCGATATTCACTCGGACACCACCGCAGAAACTGTCCGAAATTGCAGAATAAATGCCTAACTCCGGAGAAGATTCTTTAGAGGTAGCCCTAGAGAAGTAGAGGCTATCCCAGCAAACCAGAATAGTGCTGGATCAATTGGCAATCTGGCAACTGTAGTTGCAAGATACACATGTCAGCAGGGATTACAACTCGACATGCTCGGATGAGGGAGGAATAGCGCTACAAGCCGGAACCTCTAGAGCAAATAACCTTTTAGGCAGGCCTGGTCGATATTCACTCTGCAGCAACTGCAGAAATCGTCATTAACTTCATAGTGATTGCTGTGCTTGGAGGACATCCTCCAGAGGTAGCAAAGGAGAACGAGTGGCTATCCAGAAAAACCATAACGATATAGGCTTAGTTAAAGTCGCCTAAATTCGTACTTGACAGCGGTGTATCAAGCACATGTCCCTGTAGAAAAACAAGATCCACATCGTCAGCTTTCTAAACTTGGAAAGCAAACCCGCAAAGCCAGCAGTACAAGATGGACTTACTACCAAAGTCCCTTAATATCCCTTTAAGGAACAAAGGGAAACTTATAAAGCAATAATTGAACTGTGCATGATTAAATTCTTATACTTATTGACCGGGACCTCCTGTTTAACGCCAGCTCCGAACGGCTAATGAATTTTAAAGAGAAGTTCTCATATGGCATAGAGATAAACCACTTACTTGTAAAGTCGCCAACATCTAAGCAGTGGAAACCCGTCGCTAAAAAAGTGGAAGATGTTCCTATACGGATTTGATCCTGGGTTTACTCTCCTGATATACGTGCACACTTCCATCACACCATGGACAGGATAGCTAAAACAGAGACACATAGCCGCTAGCAGATATAGCCGAAGGAGCTACTAATTTTCCAGAACCCTGCGCTCGAAACCATTACGCGGTCTGTTCGTATGTCCTCGCGACAACTTCTACATGAGGAAACGAAAATCCTTAAGTAAAAGGATTGCTCACTTATTTAAAAGCAAATCCTAGTGGAATTTCATCGAAGGACATTTTCAAACCACCAACTCCCTAAATTTCTTGGCGCGCAAAAAAAATAAAGTGAGGTGGGCTGTGTGACATAATGCTCTATCTTGCTGATACCAAAGATAGCCCAAGTCCTTGTCTTAAATCTCCAAGCACAAACAATGGTTTATCAAGTTACTGTAGCTCTCATCGATAATATAGCGCTTTCAGTGACATTTTAGCTGATGAGCCTATTCAACTTAAATGACGAATAATGCGGCAGTTTTGTGCATCTGACGGATGCGTGAAATGTTGATCAAAATCACTGTCCATTTAAAGTCCAAACTGATAAGCGATAATCCAAGCGATAACAAAAACTGAGAAGCGATAACGAAGTGGGCGGTCGAGTGCCTTTAACTGCTGAGTCTATTCGACCTTATAAGCGAATAATGCGGCGACTTTGTGCATAATTGTCATTTGACGGATGCGTTTAAAGTTGAGCAAAATCACTACATTCAGAGCTCAAACTGATGGCCGATAACCCAAGCGATAGCCAAAACTGAGAAGCAATAACAAGGTGGGCGGTTATGTGGCTTCAACTGATAAGCCCATTCAACTTAAAAAGTGAATAATGCGGCAATTTTTTGCAAAATTCGCATCTAACGGATGTGCGAAATGTTAAGCAAAATCGCTGTTCATTTGGAGCTCAAAGAGATAAGCGATAACCCAAGCTATAGCCAAACACAGAAGCGATTATGAAGTGGGCGGTCATGTGCCTTCAATAGCTGAGTCCATGTGACCTTAATAGCGAATAATGCGGCGATCTTGGTTTATAAATGGTAATTTATAAATGTTGAGCAAAATATCTGTCCATTTAGAGTCAAAACTGGTAAGCGATAACCCAAGCGATAGAGCGAACTAAAAGAGATAACCAAGTGGACGACCGTGTGCCTTTAATCACTGAGTCCGTATGACCTTTTAAGCGTATATTGCGGCGACTTTCCGCATAATTCGCTTCTAACGGATGAGTGAAGTGCAAAAGCACTGTCCATTTAATGCCCAAACTGAAGCGATAACATGTGCCTTCAGCTGGTGAGTCCATTCGACCTTATATGCAAATAATGCGGCGACTTTATGCAAAACTCACCAGTCAGTCTCACTAGCTTTTTGCACAAACTTGCATACGGCTGGCGCGTTGTTTGTTTTATCACATCAAAAAGTTATTTTTGTGCAATTTCCAGTATTGGTTTTGGAAATTAGATTGCATTATCAGAAAAGTTGGATCAAAGATACAGGACCCAATTAGAAGCTCTGTTGTTAAGGCGTGCTATTTGAAGGCAAAACAAGATTGTCAACTGCTTCCCCATGGAAAAAAATAAAGCTTTCGCCATAACAGCAATAGATTTTTGATGATACTTCTCCTAATGCTATTAGCAATTCTATTTGTTCCTTCAGCAAAGACTTGCCACAGTAAAAATAATATGTAATTAAAAAATAAACCACTAGTGGGACCATTTGTTATAAACCTTGACTTGGGCAACGCCTAAAAGTAGGCAAATTTAATTATTTTTGATTCTTTTGAAATTCCACCAAAACAAAAAATATTTATGAATTATAAAACTTTTCCAAATGCATTTGTGAACTTAACCTCAGCGAAGGCTAACACAACAACTAATATAAGCAAGCCTTACCCTTTCCCTTGAAATATGCACGTCGTTTTTATCAAGAAATCAAAGCATATCACAAGGGGCTGCCTGCGAGTCGTACTACAGCGAGCGTTTAACGTCATCAACATCTACACAATGCCAGCAATAAATATCTATAATTTTGCTGCTGCTAGCTCAACTAGGCTTGCATGTCGCTAAACGTTTGACTGTCAGCCACTCTTACCCCCTTTAGGGGCTAAGCCCTTCCACACACAGTACCCTTTTGGGGAGGAGGGCAAAATCAAATTAGAATTCAGGGTAGCAAAGAATCCAAGAAATTCAAGTTCATGTGTTACGTTGTAGTCTCTGGCTGATATCAATAATGAAAAACCAAAGTACTCGCATGCATGTTTTGTTTGGTTCACTGACGTGTTTTTGTTGTTGTTCTCCTTTGCTTCTTTTTTTAAGAATATGCCCTTTTTCTGCCATAATGCAGATTTAATAATATTATGAACCGAAGGCGGGTGGATGGGCGTTTTAGACGTACTACGTACGTGTACAAACGGCTTTTCTCAGCCAACCTCCCTGAAGGGCCGTTTACGGGCTGTGACTGCCGTTGCCGTCGTAGTTGTTGTTGGTTGCTTTATTTATTGGCATATTATGACATTTTGACGATTTTCTATGGGTTTGTAATGATTTTAACAAATATTTGTGATTTGATTTTTTGTTTGTCTCCTGTTAGCCAAAGTATTTGATTTTCTATTTGAATATTGATGCAGCTAAAGGTAGAAGACCAAGGCGGGGGGAGGTCAGAGGTAGATACAGAGGGAAAGTTGACAAAGTCGTATAGCAAAGTTTTCCAAGTTAGAATTTTGTTTAAAGGGAATGGGATAACGAAAAATTATTTATAGGTGCATTTCTATTCTATGGAAATCTATTCTATGGGGGGAAAAATCCCAAAAGTATGATTCAATGGTATATGCCTGAAAGTATGCTATGTATTTAGGCAAAAATCCCAGGAAATCAAATACGATAGGAACATTTCTAAACTTATGCCCAATAAAATCTGGTCTAAAAGCAATTTGTTGCAGTGGAAAAATTGTATGTAGAAATTGTTTTGTTCTAAATCACTAGGACATCTGAATTTCAGGTATGGATTGTATGAAAGACATGGTTTGGTGAGGGTCGTATCGGCAAGGGCATGTCCCCATAATAGTGGGTTTTTAGCCTCTTTGTCAATTTTTATTTTTTGAAAAGTTTTTGAATTTTTGCTGATAAAAGTCAAAGACGAGAAATTATAGAAAATGGACGACATGAGCTTTTACGAAAAATTTAAAAACACACAAAAAGTTGGGATAGCTGTTTTCTTTGTGTTTAAAGTGTGCGAATTTAGTTTTTTCTGTGGCTTTTGTGTTTCAATTTTGACCATCTAGAGTTAATGTGATTGTGTACAAACGAATGTTGACAAATAAACCGATAATTTGTGCGTTACTGAGTGGTGTTTTTGCACGATTTTGTAAAGAAGAAGCATATCGCTTAACTTTTACAATTAATCGCCTTTGTTAATGGTTGCATTCAAACTGTATTTCTTTATGTGTAATCATAGTTTCTTTCCACACAAATGTGTTAGGTAGTGTGCTCGATTATTTCACAGCAAATTCTGATTTTTGTAAAAATATCCTTAGTCCTTCGGCATTAATTAATAAAGATCAATTTCCACTGATTTGAGAGAATTTCTCTATTTGGTTCTTAATGTGATGAAGAATGAAGTACGTACGTAAAATATTTCCAGAAAAGTGTATATTATTATCGAAAAAGAGGCTCTGTATTGCTGATGCCCCAAACGAAACCACCGACAAGACGTATCAGCTAGCGTGGCCGTGAGTAACTCTAAAGAGTCAGAAAGACGTTTTGTTTGTGTTAAGACTCTTCGTGGACTTTTTTATTTTGGCTCTGTTTTCAAAAGTCAAATTGAATGGAGATCCATCCTAAGTATTTTCAAACTAATGTCTATAGTGGGACTAACAAAAACTAAGTTGTCAGGGTCTACAATCTAAAAACACTTAGAAAACTTTAAATGTATAATTGAAGAAGTTTTTATAATATTTTTTTAAAACACTTATTTAATAGGTAGTAGGGTTCCAAAATCATAATAATGATCATATAAGTATAAGGAAACTTTTGGTCATGTATTCCAAAAGAGATACATGGTTATGAGCTGGTTACTTGATATATAATAAGCTTAGTTCTTAGACTCCAAGTAAACATCAAATTATTTAAATTAAAAAAAATCAATATTTGAGCAAACTTGCTTTAAGTGAATTTTACAGAGTTCATAGGTAACGGGTGATCAATCTAGAGGTATTTTTTTCACTAGGATTTTTTCATAGATTACGCGTGCCCTATGTTTAAGTTTAATTTTTTATTTTCAGTATTGTTTGCCATTTCATCAAGAAAATTCTTACACTGCAACTACGTCTCCAAATTGCGCAACTGTATTTTGGAAATGAGAGTGAGAAGATCCACTGTTTTCGACCAAAATTTTGTACAGTGACTAGGCCCATTTCTGGCTCAACAGCAACATCAATAAACAAAATATTCGCATTTGGGCTGAAATGCAACCAGAAGAGGTTCCAGAGTTAACATTATACCCAGAGAAAACCACGGTTTGGTGTGGTTTATGGGCTGGTGGAATCTTCGCTCCATATTTTTTTAAAACTGATGATGGCCAGATCGTAACCTTGAATGGTGCATGCTTTCGCGCCATGACAACGGACTTTTTGCTGCCTGAAATTAAAGCCCGTATTCTCGACGACATTTCAGGACAGTGGCAATTGCCATACAGCTGCTGAAACAATTGATCTATTGTGATGTAATTTTGAAGATAAGCTAATTTTACGTTTTGGTCCGGTGAGTTGGCCTCCTAGATCGTGTGATGTCACACCTTAAACATTATTTTTTGGAGGCTAGGTAGAGTCCGAATTCTATGCTGACAAACCAGCTACGACTCAAGATTTGGAAGCCAACATTATGCGTGTTCTAGCATTTCGCCATAACGGTCGAAATGCTAGAACGAGTCATCTAAAATTGGACACTCTGAGGCGTAGTCGCGGTCATCATTTAAAGGAAATTGTATTAAATAAAAATGGCATAAAATTTCCTTTCGAATGAACAATAGAGATTCCACACTTGATTTCAATTTTTGTATTTTTTATTTTGGAAAAAATACCTCTAAATGGATCACCCTATATATTTTATGTTTTTGTTTAAATAAAGAAGAAAAATGTTGTACTTTAATACAAGAATTTGGATTGTCAAAAGAGTATAGGTGCACGTTTGTCGACAATCCTCCGAGCAGATTGACCATTCAACAGAAACCCTTCAGTTCGGACAGAGGAAACAATCACTGGTGCCAAGAGTTTCGACAAGAAGCTTATCTGCTCAAATGAGTATAAGCAGACAGTCGTTGCGGTCAATTATGCACATCGATTTGGATTTTATCCCATATAAAATTCAAATATAAAATAAAACTCCTATACAAAATAAAATTCCCGATTCGCTTGAAATTTTGCCAGAAGATGCTTCAAATGGTGGAAGACGACGAAAATATGTTGAACTGTCTTTTTATGTCTGAAGAGGCCCATTTCGTTTTAAACGGCAACATATACAAACAAAATTGTCAAATATGGAGTGCTTCCAACCCACAGATACTCCATGAGACGGAATTGCATCCACTTCGTGTCACAGTATGGTATGCAGTTTCATCACGCTGCATTGTGGGGCCCTACTTCTTCGCAGAAAACAGAACGTGGAACGTTACTTGAGCATGATGAGAGAGCTTTTCTATCTAGAATTACGCCGAATGAGAATTTCTTTCAACTCTGTGTGGTTTCAGCAAGATAGAGAGAAGTTGTCCTCTCATAGCCCGGCCCATTATAGCAGAATTGCGACAACAAATCCCTAATATGCTGTTATCCAGAAACTCAACATTCCGTTGGCTCCCCAGGTCGCCTGACCTTACTGCACCTGACTTTTTCTTGTGGGGTTCTTCTAAACAGGAAGTCTACAAAGCAAAACCAACAAATTTGAATGAAATAAAGCAATTCATTCGAGAAACAATTGGGGCTATTCTTGTCTCAACTCTCCAAGTAATGAACAACTTTTTGGTAAGATGACGCACATCAATGAGGGCATTTTAATTCCATTACGAGTATCTTTGAAACCTTTTAAGCTACTCGTATATTTAATAAAATTGAATAAGCTTTAACATGAATAAATGAATTCCATACACTAAAAAAAATTATTTTAGTTTCTTAATGTAGCAATATTCATCAGCCACCCTGTACTAACAAAATATTCTCCTTTATGAGCCAACTCTCAGTATTTTAGGAGCTGAAGAATTTTTTATTTTAAGTTTTGCACTGCTAGTCTTAATATAGCAATATTCATCAGCCACCCTGTACTAACAAAATATTCTCCTGTATGAGCCAATTCTCAGTACTTTAGGAGCTGAAGAATTTTTTATTTTAAGATTTGCACTGCTAGTCACAAAATTGCAAACTTAAAAAAATTGTACATGGAAGTACAGTTTATGATCGTATAATCGCTTGATTAAATGTTTTTATTTTTGTTTTTTTTGGGGGGATTAAAAATTTTAAATTGCTAACTTATACTACTACTTATATTCTTGCTGTTTTGGAAAGCACGAACCTATTTATAAAAAATCATATAAAAGAGAACTCTACAAATTTTTAAAAAAAAAAATATTAATTTAAAAAAATGTATTCTTTCTTTAAATTTAGACTGTAGTGTTTTCTTTTATAAGACCCGAATTTCATACAAATCGGTCAATTCGTTCCAGAGCAGCAACATTTTATCTAATGCCCAAAAATGATTTTTTGGACATTTAAACGTTTTCGAAAAATAAAATGTTGCAACCATTTATACGATCATAATGAAGAGTTTAATAAACTTTTTGAGCAAAAAACAAAAACAAAATGTACGTATTAAATATTCCGACCAAGTTCGAAGAATGTTTTTAAAAATATTTTTAAATAAAGCCATCAATTTTCAACGCCAAAATGCATTGTTTATTTTGTCATCCTAAAAGTATACTACTATTTTTTTATATATTCCCATGACACTCTGTAAATGTTATATAAAAGAAGTCTCAATAAATTAAACTTAAACTTATATGAATTATTGAATCTGCTCCAAAGGAGCCTAACAATAAGTATACGATTCTTAGGAATAATTCAATAATTAATCCTAGTATGGATTTCTTGTTATACGGATCTCTGCTAATTGGCAGGAATTTAAATTAATTTGGTCAAAATAGTATAGGATATGGATCACATGTCTGAGAATTTTAAACCTGGTTTGGCTTAAACCTCGTGATAAGGGGCCAGAGGAGCCTTACAGTCATTTACAGAGTAAACGCGATAATTATGTAGAGTGGAGAACTCTAGTTATGTATGTATAACGGATAACTCTGGAATAGCAGAGTGGACGACGTAATTTAGGTTTTGTATGTTTTTCGTGGTGACTGTTTTAAGGATCACGTATGAGAGCATTTAAGCCACGTGACGTAGAATAAAGGATTCTACACAGTCTTTTTTGAGTGTTCGTCCGCGATTGATATTGGCTGTTTTAAAGATCACGCATAAGAGCATTTAAGCCACTTGGCGTAGAAAAAAGAATTCTACAGTCTTTCGCGATTACTGTTACGGATGAAGCACAAGTGTAGATTAGAAAACACGGCGTTCGTTTCTCCGAAGTCTTAAAGAGCTTGGACTGCACAATAATTGTCTAGCAAGTATGTTATCATGACGTTCGAGTTTCTCTTTGTGCTTTATACTCGTATTGATTTTTTTGAATTGCCTCTTTAACGAGAGGTATTTTTAAGTCTCGGTGGATGTTTTCGTTCCTCATATACCAAGGGACACCGGTAATGAGCCGCAATATCTTCGATTGGACTCTTTGGATACTGCTATTTAAAACTATTTTAATTGTAGACCTTTCACATCTGCTTTAAGTGTGAAAACTTCGGCAATATATTTTCTTATAGACTTTATGTTTAACTAAAAGTTTGGCAAATTTTATGGAGTCTTAAAATTTTAAAACTCTAAGGTCTTGATTTCATTAATCTCGCGATTCTATGGTTTATTTAATAAAAACTAATAAAATTGATATTATACCTTATAAACTAAATTCACTTACCTCATCAATTCGAAAGTTATGCACAAATGTTTCCTAAAATACATATAATCCAACATATGTATAACATTATGAGATCCATCGGCATCCTTTTCGCGCAGCTCATCCAATATGTTCAGCTCCACCACAGCCTGATTCAAGAAACGCTTCTTGTTGCGTATGATCTTAATGGCCACATGGGTATTGGTCTTGTGATCCAGGGCCCGTATAACCTGGCCAAAACTGCCCTTGCCGATGATTTCGAGAATTTCATAACGAAAGGCGATGTGATCATGTTCCATCTGCAAATAAGGCAAACATTAATAATATAATTTTAAATTGAGTCTCAAAATTTGAAACACTTACAATTTTATAATTGCCCAGTTCATCGTCATAGCCTGAATTGGTGGTGGAAGCTGCTGGTTTATTGGAATAATTCTTATTGGCATTCTGGCCAAAATACCAGATTTCTTTGTAGACTTTGAGCTCTTCGAATTCCATGTCAGTCAAATAGTTGCTGTATTTCTTTACAAGTTCTGGGACGTGGAAAAAAGAAAACAGAAATTTTCTCATAATTAAAGTAAAATGAAACCTTGTTGCCATTTTTCTTAAATGCCCAAAAGTATACTATGGGTTTTCTAATTCGTAAAGCTTCTTCTTCCAAAGCAAAGAACACTTTGTGTTTTTCAGTTTTTTTTTTTGCTGAGTTTCATGTATCATGAAACCTTTTATAAGTATTTATATTTGCCTTTGGCACTTTTTCCCTAATTAATACTTGGCATTTCACTTTGAGCGATTACCTTTTAACCCAATGTTTGAGTATAACGTTGTTTTTCAGCAGTGAAGTGACATTTGAATTTCGAGCAAAAGCTTTCACGCATAATGGCCTTGGCCTTATTGAATGAAGCTTCATGATCAAATACGAAAAAAGTCAACATAATTAAAAAAATGCCAGAGCGGCAAATTCACTAAACAAATTCAACATTTGTATGGAGAACAAAAGTGAAATAAAATTCAGAAAACTAAAGCATACTTTTCGGCTTAAGTGCTTGAAAGCAGAGTAAATAGTAGAAGTGCACAAAATTTCGCCATTTACCTGATGGTGTCATGGGGGTTATACATTTCATATCGTCTCTGCCCGAATTGCCACTGCCCGTGCTGCTGTTGGACTTTGTGGATGAACCCCGCTCGCCACTCGACGAATTGCCGTGCGATGAGACGGTATTAGAGGAGACGGGTGAACCCAGATTGTTGTTGTTATTGATGATACTGTTTAGGTTGCCATTCGACGGGCTGCGTGGCATATGATGGCTGCTCTGCTGTTGCGTCTGCTGCTGCAGATGATGATGACCGTTGGAGTGGTGATGGTTGCGGGAAGAGCCACGATTCGGGCCGCCATTGCAGAGATTGGGTAGATCGAGGCGTGAATTGGAGAGACGTGCATCACGATCGCGACGACATTTGTCGTTGTCGATCTGAACCTGAAAGTTGAATAAAGGAGAAAGAGGAAAAATTTAATCCCATGAGAATGATGTTTCTTTGAGAGTGAATCCCTACAAGTATAAGATTAACCAAAACCACACAAAATGTTGAAAAACTTTAGGCCAAATATTTTTTGCAATGCATGTGTTAGACGTTAGACGAATATGTGGTTCCCCTAAAAAAAAGATGGAATATTTTATTTTTTAATTTATTTACTATCGCTTTGAACTTTACTGTACTATACTATACGGCGTATACTTTACATTTTATTTATTAAGAGATTTGGTAAATCAAAGCATACCTCCAGGGTATTCCCCCTACATATGTATGTGCTTTCTCCCCAAAATATGCCACACTTTTAAGGTTAACTTTTATCTTAGTTTTAAATAACTTTTGCTTTACTTTCTTTGATCCCTCCCCTTTCTTTGATCCCTTTGATACTGGACAGAGATTTGTTTGCATTGTTTATTAACTAGTTTTTCTTTTTTCCATTTTCTTTTCAGGTAAGTCCCTCCAAACGTATATGTCTACTTACCGGCATTTCACATCGATCCAACATTTTGTATGTTTGTTTTTAATTTTCCAGTGTTATAAGCCTGGTAGGTATTTTTTTCCGGGGGCAGGTTACCAAATATTCCGTTAATTATTTAAAGGGTTCTATAATATTGTTGTAAAGTTACCGGACCCTCGTTCATTGGTGTTGAGTTTTAAACAAGTGCGGCTTGCTGCAAAGAGAGTAGAGGTGGAGGAAAAAAAAGAAAAATTAATTAAATTGTTTCGGCTGGGTTAGAAACTGGCTAAAGGCTTAAACTGTTTAATAAAATATGATGAGAAATATGTGGGAACACAATTCAAGGCACATAATATGACACAAAAAAACCTAGTAAACCTTTAAGACGTCAATTATAAAAAAATGTAGCCTATCGTCGGGGCGCCTGAAGACAGTGCTGTGTAATTGGTTTAGTTAATTGAAAACTTATATAATTGTTAAGTTTGAAATGGACGAAAGCAAAAAAATTATTTTTAACTAGAGGAATGTGTAAGCACTCGCATAGTTTGTCTCAGGGGCTTTAAAACCTATTTCTAGTTAATTAATTCAGAGACAGGCCTTTTCTAGTCAATTTGAAAGAATTTATACTCAATTTAAAGTATAAAGTATTGAAGTATATCGGCAATAACGAATGCTGTCCTATAAGTGGTCAATTGCTTCGGGTTTATCGGCGACTTCACATATTCCCACGATCTTGGAGGCCAATTCACAGGTCCGAAACGTGAAGCAATGAGGTTACCAAACGTTTCTATTAGTAAATCAATTGTGACACGTAGGTACGCTACGCCCTATAGCAGCAATGACTTCTTCTGTACGCACTGTAACGGGTGATCAACCTAGAGGATTTTTTTTAATAGGGGTTTTCACAGATGACTTGTGGGATGTGTTTTACTTTACTTTTTTTCTTTTCAGTATTGTTTGCCATTTCATCATGGAAAGACTTAAAAACCACGGTTTCGAGGTCTTCGCCGTACCGGTCGAAATGCTCGAACGATTCATCCAAAATTGGACCCTTAGAATGGACACCCTGAGGGGTAGTTGCGGCCAACATTCAAAGGAAATTATATGAAAAAACTAATAGCATAAAATGTTCTTTCCACACTTGATTTGATTTTTATTATTTTTTTTTGACTTTATAAAAAAAAACCTTATACAACGTCTTCGTGGATGCGTACTAACAGTTAGAGTAGTTTATCAAATTAGGTGTTTAGATGGACGATTATGTTGACCGTAAAATGGACGTTGTGCGCGTTATGTATTTCGAACAAAACCACGATTTTTAAAATAAAATTACGTTTAAATGCCAACCAAACTAAACTTTGACAGCTGACAAAATGGCTGCCAGTTAAAAAAGTGTCGCCAACTTAAAGTTCCATACCACTTTAAAAATACCTGTTACATGGAATTGTGCCTTTAAAATATCTATTAAATTTTCCAATAAAGCTAAAACTAAAATTATTTTTGCAGTTTGACTTAATTTTGGTGACGGGTCCTATGTCTGTGAATCTGACCCATTTTAACATGAACATATGGGCTACCAGAACCAATGGAATTTTAACACAAACTCAACTTCTAAGTATATAAAGAGCCTGTCCAATGGCACAATAACTTCACTTCTGATTCGGAAAATATTTTCCACTCTTAGCAAAAGGCTTAAATGGGAATGTCGGTTAATGCCGGTTTTTTTACTTAAAAAAAAACCCCATAGTTGGTTTTTTAAAATCACGGTTTCGTAAAAAACCAAAATGCCGGTTTTATGAAAATCTAGAGTTTTTTGACACTCCTATGATGTCTCCATTGACCAGAATCTAAATTTGGAATGTTGATTTCAGAACAAACCTATGGTGAACAAATATCTTACTGCAGTGTTCTAAAAGAGTCGCAATCAATCACTTACTTAATTCCCTCAACATCCAATGTGAGAACCCACCAGCTTACGATCCACAAATCAGAGAGCATAATAGAGAGTATTTCCTTTTAAAAGCTCTGGTGTTTAAGCTTGGCTTTTGAAAGCAAAACTCATAAGCTGCAATTGATTTGTAATGGAAACAATGAAATGTTTGCCTTCATAAGCCACGCCATAACAACAGAACTTTTAAAAGGTAATTTTCTCTCTAATATAACTTATCTGCTGTTTATTTTACTATAGAGAGAAGTTCCTTTTAAAAGCTCTAGTGTTATAGTGTGACTATTGAAGGCACAATGAAGTTTTTGCCTTCAAAAGTCATGCCATAGAATCAGAGCTTTTAAAAGGGATTTTTTTATAATACATCTTATCTGGTGGGACCTATTGTTTATGGCATTATAGGGAGGAAATCCTTTTAAAAGCACTGGTCTTATAGCGTGTATTTTAAAGATACGCACACGTTGCAATTGGGTTATAATGGAAATAACGGCACAATGAAGTTTTTGCCTTTATAAGCCACGTCATATCACCTGAACTTTTAAAATGTATAATATAGCTTATCTGATGGGACCCATTATTTATTGTATGTATGTATGTATTTATTTTCTATCAATATTACAGAGTTTGGTATTATTTACAAGTTTTTGAGTTTTTATCTTATAGATATTTCAACAAATAATTACATTTAAAATGTTGACATATAAATAAAGTTCAACTAAGGATAGGTAAAAGATAGTAAAAAACCTATAATTAATATCACAAATATTATTAATAAGAAGTTTTGGAATCAACCGCTAAATCATTCTATAATTGTATATAGAATGTGTTAATTATTGATCAATCAAACTTCTCAGATGTACGTAATTAGACCTTCTGCATTTTTCGTTGAATGTCAGAGTCAAATCATTTATTAAGATCTGAATCGTTTTCTGCCTAGTCCTTCTATGCAATTCTTCAGTGGAGAATCTTTTCGGCAAATTGTATATAATTTTCAAGTTTTTATTCTGTATAACTTGCAAAGGTTTCTTGTGTGTTTTAGCACAAATTCTCCAGATCGGACACCCATACGTCAGAATTGGTCTGATGCACATTCAATATAAAAGCAGTTTATTCCTGAGATTAAGTTTAGACTTTCTGTTCAAAAGAGGAAAAAGTGTACTCCGCACTTTACGGCATTTTGACATACAGAATTTAAGTGTGCTCTAAACGTCAGTTTCTGATCTAGGATAGTTCCCAGATATTTAATCTCCTTTGAAAACTCTATTTCCCTCCCTTGAATTCTGAGCTTCTGAGTAGGAATTCTTTTTGGAGATTTATTGAACGGAAAAACTATTGCCTGAGACTTATCCTCATTTATTTTTATTTTCCAATTTGTAAAATATTTGCTAGCTGAACAAAATGTTTTTTGCATACGCTTGACTATTGCATTAGAAACCTTACCACTGCATATAAATGCGCTGTCATCAGCGTAAAACGCTACGTCATTTCCCACTGGAAGTTTGAAGTCTGAAGTGTATGGAGTATATAATAATGATGATAAAACTGACCCCTGAGGAACTCCAGCAGGAATACTCTTTGAGCCGAACAGCTAAAGAATTGAATAGAAGAGCCGAGAGAGAGAGAGAGATTTTTCATCATTATTGGATATGTAATACCAACCACTGAACATATCTTCTATAAAGCGGAGTATACTTCAGGGATGTTTACCCAGTGAAATATTTCTCCGCTAAAGTGTATTCAAATGTAAGAGCGCCTTGATAAGCCAAAACTCACAATACCTGCCTATAAAATATAGTTTTCACTTTATTTTTAAACAGACAACCCTTTGAATTTAACCCTTTGGGGGGGGGGGGGGGGGTTTGTTAGCCTGTCAGAAGACAAGCATTTTCATTTAGTTTTCGTTCTAACATAATATTTTGTTTGTCTTAATAAGTCCAATAAATTAGCCATGTTATTGACTTGTTTTGGGCACCTTCACAATAAACTGCTGCAACGCTGTATACACAGAGGATACAACAAAAAATTGTGTTAGTAAATTACAGAGACAACTGGCCCGGACAGGCGGCGACCACCCTCAAAGATACCGAAAGAGAGACCGGCAGAGACAGTGAAATGTCGTCTAGCTTTCTGTCTGGCTGTTGTGTGTTCATCACCATATTTTAGTCGGTTTATTTTGCTTTTACCTTTTGAAACACCGAAAAGTATTGCCAGACAGTTGGTCTGTACGTGATGGTTCAGTCACACAAGTGGTTTTCCATAAACCGAGAAAACCAAACAAATTTTGACAGTTGCTATTAGCCAAATATAGTAATAGCAACAACAATAAAAACAGCTAAAACTCTTTCAAATTGTCTGACTTGTTCGGTTTGGTTTTGTGTTGCTTTTGATTAGTAAAACGTTACTTTTAAGTAATGGCTTCAGTTTCGCTGGTTGTTTTCGATTTTTTTTTGGTTTTGTGGTCGTCAGCGTCGTCGGTGTCTACAACTGAGAAAAAGTTATTATTACTTAAAAACAACAACCACAACAACAACAACGAAAAGTCTTGTTTAGTTGTACACTTATGCCCGCTGTAGTATTTGGCTGAAAACAAACTTTTGACATTTGACGTTAAACGATTATCCATTATTATTCAAGCAACCAAAATTGAAATAAAAACCGTTGCCTGCTCCGGCTCCATCCTCCAGTCACAACCAACGCCACCACCACAGTAGTCATCATCATCGTCATTGCGGCCAACGTCATTATCGTCATCAACATCATCATAGCCATTTTGGCTATGCTATGACGATATTTAGCACTCTGCCATTTATTTTTGCCCTTCTTGTCACATTTGATAAGCGAAAGTTTATGTTTTGTTAGTCTCCTCCAACCCGTTTCCCTCCCCACCTTGCCGCCAAAGGATGACCTTTTGCAGTCAGTCCAAGCCTTAACGGCTCTTGGGTATTATGAAATTAACCGTAAGACTAAATTATATAAGACAACATTTGCAATAATAAAAAATACTTTGTCGCCTTTTCCGGCATAAGCAAATTTTCCCATTCGTTGGATACTTGTTTTTCTTGTCTAACGCCGTCTTTGGTAGAAAAGTTGGTTTGTTGGTGTTGTTTCTCCCTCACAGAAGTGTGAATTTGTTACTATCTGTAAATATTGCCCGTTTATTGATGTTAATAATAATAGGTTTTCACTTTCTTTCTCATGACTGTCACATGTATGGCAGTAATGAAAAGTGTCAGAAAAGAAAATTCGAAAATAAAGGAAAAACAAAGCTGGATTTAATTGGTTAAGCGACAAGCGAATCTCTTGATTAATGCATGGGAAAATGTGGTGTGAAAAGGATAAAAATAGAAATAACTTAAAGCCAGTTAGACGGAAAGTGATAAAAAGCTTTAAAAAAGTTTAAAGGAAGCTTGAAGCATTACGACCGCTTGAAACTTCTTGAAAGATGGCAGCTTCAATAAAACTTGGAGTTTTAAGAAAGCTTAAAGGCTGAATCTTTTTTCTTTACGCTGCGTTTTTCTTCATTTCCTGCTGTCCAAAGGCCATTGAAATATATGTCGGCGTAGAAAAGCCCTCTTATTACTTGATTTTAAGGTTTGACATTTATTTCAATGGATTGTAGACTACCGATAGTTAAAAAATACAGCGTAAGAAGAAAAGCTTCAGTATGCCCAAGCCTTGACGCTATATAAAAGCTTGGTTTGAAGAAAGCTGTGAAAAACCTTGAAGATGTGAAAAAGCTTGAAGTTGCATTAAGGTCGAAGCTTTGATTATTTCTGAAGCTTGAAGTGAGCTTTAAGCTTTAAGAAACTTCAACGCTATAAGAAATATATAAGGCTTGACAAATCCTAGGTCCCAAGTACATATAGGTTTATTATAAAGCTTATATGTTTTTATAAAGCTTGTAGGTATTATAAAAAGCTTATAGGTTTTTATAAAGCTTATAGGTTTTATATAAAGCATATAGGTTTTATATAAAGCTTATAGGTTTTTTAAAAGTCATAGGTTTTTTATAAAGCTTAAACGTTATTATATAGCTTATATGTAGCTTTATTATTGAGCTAATAGCTTGTAGCCTTTTTTTTGAAGCTTATAGCTTTTTTCATAAAGCTTATAGCTTTACTGTTACCTTATAGCTTTCAGTTAAAACTTAAAAACAAACTTAAATAAAAATCTTGAGCTTTCTAAAATCATTACGTTTTGGTAAAGCTTAAGGCTTCCCTTAATCTTTTGGGTTTTTTAAAGGTACTTATAACCGTTAGGATTTCAGACTTAAAGTCGTTATAAAGCCTAACTTTCAGAAATCGTAAGGCTTTAAAAACAATATACATACACTTAAGAAAAGCTTGCGGCTTAACGCAAAATTAAAGCCTTCGAAAAAGGAAAATTAAAGCTTTCGAAAAGTGACAAGCTTTACGCTTTCTTAGAGCTTTAGGCTGTCTTCTTAGAGGTTTCAAAGGTAAATTTTTAAGACTTAAAGGCTTTATTAGGCTAAAATTGATAAGATATCTTTCACAAATCGTTTAGCTTAAGAAACGATATACGCTTAAGCAAAGCTTGGAACTTAACGAAAAATTAAAACTTTAATAAAGTGTTAAGCTTTAAGCTTACTTAAAGCTTTAGGTTTTCATAACACTTTTTAAATGACACTTCTCGCAATTATGAAATTTGTTTGATTTTAGGCGCTAAGAAGAAATTATTGAAGCTAAGCATCGAACGTCTGCTAAGATGTTACATTATAGAGATCTAAGCAACTTATTTATAAAGAAAAGCTCTGGTCTTATAGTGTGCTAAGCAAACTTAAAGCTTTCAGAGCCTTTTCACATTTAAAAGAAGCTATTTTTGCATACTTCTTGTATTTTCGAGCTTGAAGTAGCTGAATATATTGCTTAGTTTAGGAAATGTAGGATCCATGGGAATTTTTCCATTTTTTAATTTAAAACGTCATGCCAACTTTTGAGAGGTAGAATTTAGGTATTTTTGCCTTGTAAAAAATATGTTTAAATTGTTTTCGTTCCGTTGTTGTCCCCCAAATAAAATGTTTCGCTTCACCTCCCAAAATCTCTCGGGCATTCCCCATTTTTCTGTCCGCTGTTTATTAATCTCAATCACATGCATTTGCTGCTGCCATTTGTTTGAACATGAACTACAGTTTAAACATGTTATGCATCAGATAACATTGCTATGCTTTCGACTGCTGCAGCAGTTTTTATTTTTATAATAACGCCTATTTCTGATGCTCAGTTAATAACTTCCGTTTTGTCGTTGTGTTTTTTTGTAATTTTTTTTGAGTGTAACGACACCAGACAACGGCAACAGCAGCAATATCTCCGACGACAACGACCGGCAATAATAACGACTGCACAATATTGGGGTGTGCAATATGAACGCACAAAAACAAACAACCAGCATACAATAACAGCAATAACAACAAAACAACCAACGACAAAAAGTGGCAACAACAATTGCTATGAGAAAACTGAATTGCCAGCGGGAGCTACCTTTGGATCCTCTGTGTCTGATTTTCATATACTATTTTTGGTTGTGGTTCATACACACTTTTTTACTCATATGCACGATGTTCTTTATGGTAGAAAGTAATGTTCAAAAAAAGAAACAACACAAAATAAAACACAAAATATATTTCAGAAGAAATGACTGACTGAAAAACAAAATACTACAACATCAGAGAAAAAAAACTCCCCAAGTACCTGTTAAATGAAAATAGACAACAATAATAGAAACACTTCCAGACAGTACCAGTAGGCAGAAATGGGTATGTGTATTTTACTCTGACTCAATTACCCAGCAAACGATTTGGGAATTGATGCACTTTTGGTGTTGTTGGTAACTCTTGAGACGTTACCAACGACACCGTCTTAGTCGTTGCTAAACCTTGAGACGATTGAAAATTGTTTTTTGTTCGAAAAGAGCAACTTCAAAAGATCTACTCCTGAAGAAGCATGTTTGGTTCGGCTTCGAAGTTCTCTAAATGCATTCTAGGACTTCAGGACATTCTTCGATAAGTAGGCAATGCTATATAATAAATAGACTTAAAAACATCGGGTAACATAGGAAAATAGAAATTTCTTCATTAAAATAATTTGAACAGTTGAACTCACATTTGCAGCAACTGTGTCAAATTAAAGTCCTCGACTTATGATAGAAAACAATCATTCTCTTAGGTCGGTCTACGTGAGTTCTAATTGTTTTCCACGATTTTAATGTAGTTTTATATCATTTTAAACTTCAATCTTCCCTTTTTTAGTAAGAAATTATTGATATGATTTTTTAGATTTAGCTTCGAAAAGCTTTTAAGGACTTTTCTTCGGTTTAATTTGCGGGTTGTTGTGTACTATTTGTTTTAAAGCTTTTAGTGCTGTTTTCCGTGTTCGAATGTTTGCTTCGGTGGAATATAAAAAGTATACCTAATAAAGCTTGTCATAGGCATTTCTTTTCAAAGACTTCCTTAGATTTTTAACTTTTCTGATGTTTTTTTAGATTTGGTGAATATTATTTCACTTCGAACTTTTGTCTCACACATAAAGGTCCGATTTCTGTCTACAATAAACTTACTTTTTAAGCCATTTTAAATGATTTCTTTCATTGAAAGTTTAATAAAGTTTTATTATTTTGAGATTGTCGAAAAATTATTTCGTTTAAAGCTTTTACTCACAAACGCCCTAATATATCTTTAATTTATGTTTTTTACGAACCTGTTCCTCCTTATTACACAAAACGGTACGCGAAAGCTCGAAATTTTTTTTGGTGCAAATTATTGTTGTTAAAAAATAAAATTTTATTAAAAGAAACCCGTGAGATTTTTCTATGCATTTTCTTCGTATATTTTTGAAGGCAGAAAGCGAAACCTATTATTTCGTAACATGGTACAAGCTTTAAAGTTTATTAGATACTTCAGCTTCTTTGAATTTTGTTAAGCTTTATTTACGTTTCAAATTTAATTGATGAAATCTATACTCTCAGCCCCAATTGTTCTCCATTATCACTGCTGTCGATATTTAGCTTTTTTAAAAAAATGCTTCTAAATTATGTTCATAGTTCGCAAGCTTCTTTAGAATTTGTACAAATTATGTGTCGTTAAGCTTTCAGACAAATATGACTCGGACCTTTAACAGTGTCAACTGTACAATTTCTTAAGTCACCAGTTTTGAAGACATTGTTAAAATTTCTTATAATCATTTATATGAATCTTAAAAGCTTTTAATATTTTACAAGATTTCAACCCTAACAAACAGTGCAGTTTTATTTACTTATATATCAAACTTTAAAGTTACTTTTGAACCCATACCCGTGCGTACTGCTTTTCTATTTTAAAGATGTTTACCGTATTTTACAAACTTTAACGCAGATGTTACTGCTTTTTTTAAGATTTATCGTGTATTTTATTATATAATTGATGAAACTCATACCATTCCATATTTTCAATTTCTATCTCGGTAAAATCTAAACGCCTTCATTTTTCTTACCAAATATTATTTTTGTGGGCGTTTGAAATTTTCTAAAATTTTGTAAGTTTTAACAATGAGTAAAGCTCTTCATTTCTTAAAGCTTAAAATAATCAGTCGATTATTATTTAATCGAATAAATAAAATCTCCGAACTTGCTCACTATTTTTTATTATTAAAAGGTTCCGTCTTTGGTAATGCTTTGCCGGGCCTGCAAATTTGGTGCCTGTTTTTAAATTAGCCATTGCCGCAAAAAGTTACTAAGCTTATTAGGATCGTAAATGTATTTTTTCATACGAAATGTTTTTTTTTTGATATTAAAGTAGTTTTCAAGATTTTTTGCTCAAAAACTCATAATAGCTTAAAAGGTTATGAAGCTTTTTTGTTCTATTAAAATTTCCATATATTTTGTAGTCCATTGAGAGAACATTTATACTTATTTATAATAGTTTAAAAATATGTTCAAACATTTTTGTTCTATCGAACTTAAAGTTTAATATTTACTCAGTTTATTAAACCAAAAAAGTAATAGCATAGAGAGAAACGCTATTAAAAAGCTCTGGTATTATGTCGTTTATTTATTTTCTTCCCATAGGAAACAATTTTGTATTCTAGAGCTTTTGATCTAGTATGGTACGCTATATCGCCAGAGCTTTTTAAATGCACTTAACATATCTATATGATTTAACTTCGCTGATTGAACCTGTACTTTTGCCCACCTTTGTTTCATGTTACATATTAGGTACTCGTATATTTTAGAAAAAGCTTAAGCTTTTACGATGTTAATTTTTTGTTTCTCTCGCGGTGTAGTATTTGTGATGCCAGTTGTTTAATGTAGTTTTCGAATTTGCTGATAACGTTTTTAATGAATTTGAGATTGTCTTTAATAAAATACTTTTAAAGAGTATACTCACAAAAGTCTTATTAGATCTTTAATTTATATTTTTCTTGGTAAAATCCTCCCCCTATTATACAAAACGCAATGCGAAATGGAACGTAACATATCTCTTTAATTTATTTTCTGAATGCTTTAAGCTCATAATGTTATAAAATCTTGTTTGGGGTTTATTAATGCTCCCATACTTCCATTGTACAAACGTCAATGCTTTTCAGATTCTAAGAACGGCTATTTTAAAGGCACCATATAAGTTTTATTTCAGGAATAAGTACCATTAAAACGCTCCGGTGTTTTGAGAGGCATTTCAGGGCTAAAGCTTTAATCTTCCAAGAGCGAACTAAGTGGTATTTTTGAGGTATTACCATCAAACACCACACCTTATCAACAGAGCTTTGAATAGTTCATCTCTCTATGCTATGACTTTGTTGAATTAATAAACTCCAAAGCTTTGCAATTTGAAAAATTTAAAATAAAAGCTTAAAGCTTTGAACTTATTAAAGCTAAAATGTTTAGCTCAAAGCTTTCTATATTAATCGTATCGTTTATTTTAAGGTAATTTTTTCATTAAAAACTTCGTCTTGGCAAAAAGCTTTGCTGGGACTACAACTCTGGTGATTGCTATTTATTTGGTCAATGGCTTTTTCGCTCATTTATAATTTTTCTCATGTTCACTCTACGGTAAGTAGTTGTTGGTTTGCTTACGTTTGCTTGTAGTTGGGCTTGTCTTGTCATAGGTCATCGTTTTAGAGTTCGTAGATTTTTGTTTTTTTACCGCTTCTATTTATTTACTACTTTTCGCTTTGTCCCCCCTTCTATGCCACACCGGCTTTTCAAGCGTATTTCCCTGCTGTTGTTGTTGTTGCTGTGTCAGTTTGTTGGTGTTATTGAAGCTCCAAAAGTGTGTCGGTAGTGTGTAATTGCTGATATTATGTTCAAAAAGGGAATTATGGTTTATTGGCTTAAGTGCGAGCTTTGCTCTACGCCGGGGGCCCGTTTACGTCGTTGGTGTTCTGGGAAGGGGGATTTTTGCTGTGGCTGCTTCTGCTGTTTTGTCTGATTAAATGAAGTTTAGTTCAGTTTAGATCGAGTGCGGCCACTTGATGTGGCGGCGCTGCTTGTCCGCTATTAAGTTAGAATTTCGGGGAGTGCAAAGACCGGAAATGTTTAATTTGTTTTTGCTGAGGAATTCGTGGGACAACAAACAACTCAACGTCGGTGGCTATAATAATAATAACGCCTAACAAAAGCGACATTGCTAACAAAGGAAAATTATTTGAATATTACCGCCATAAAAAGAAACCAAAATAAAAAGCTCTTGGAAATAACGGTAAAATTAGGCTAATTTTCATTAGAACGTTATGTTTTTGTATGGGGCGGCTGTCTAGTATAGGAGGGTTTCCAGTAATTTTTCACGCATTTACGGTGAGCAGAGTTAGGCGGAAAAAAATACTACAGTTGATGTTGTTGAATTTCCGGAAAGTCAACCAAATGGTGTTTTGTTTTAAAATTATGTATTTTTTAAAAGCGTAAGGGGAATCTAGTAATCCAGCATTATGGAAATTTGAAACATGGTATTTTCAGAGAATTTTAATTGAGAGAGATGGGTTTTTAAATATAGAATTTATACTAAAGAGAGATGGACAATTAAAGAGATGTGGGGTTATAGCGTGACGTAAAAAGACAAAAGCCTAAAACTACAATTTAGTTTTCTATGGTAAGATAAAAGCGTTTGCGTATGAACTCCATTTTATAACACCAGATGGAAATTCTATCTTTGATAGAACTTATTTCTCTTAAACAGGTTGTGGTTTTATGGCGTGATACGCAAGGCACAAACTGTAAAATATATTCCTACTAAAGCAATTGTTTTGTTTGAGCTTTCACCTTTACGCACGACTCCACATTTCCAAAAGTTTTTCCCGGACCTTTCCTTTATAATTTTATTAAATATCAACAACAGCTTTGAAGATATGGTGTGGAGGGCCTTTCAAGACATGCCAAAAGATTTCGTTGCCGATTGTATTCTGCCTTCCCAAGCATGGCCTAATTAAAGGACTTAGAAGGAGTACCATTAAAAAGCTCTGAAAACAGCTCAAAAATATCGATTGATATGCTTTGGAAAAATTAAAGGTTTTGCCTTCAAACACCACGCCATAACATTAGAGATTTTAAATAACATTAGTGCTTTTAAATAAAACTCATTTCTGTGATAAAATTTTTCTGGTTTTGGGGCGTTTGAAGGCAATAGCTGAAATATAGCAATGAGTTAGCTGTAGGAGGAAATAAGCTTTTACCTTCACACGGCACTATTTAACACCAAAGCTTTTCAGTTGTACTTATCTCTATGGAAGAACTTTTATGAACGCATTCTATCTGCTAAAGTAGGAATATTTTGTCTAATGTACACCATAAGACGACGATACCGATTTTCTGCCAAGCTTTTGAGCTGGTTAAAAGGTCACTATCAAAATAAAATTAGATTAAAAAAAATGGACAATTCGTTAGTTCTGCCGGACCAAAGCTTTTATAATCTCCACCCTGGATTGGGTTGTAGTAGGGTATTAACAGGATTAGGGCATTTGTTGGTTGGTGGTTCTACTTTTAACAGAACTTCATTTTTGGGTCCCTATAAAGCATTTTATTTTTCTATATTCGCGGAGAAAATTTTATTGTTTACATAACGGCTTTTGGACCCCTTTAGGTCATGGCCCCTTTAGGTTCAGTCAGATCGCAAAATTCAAATTATTTAGAAAATTCTGCTGGTTTCGAGTTCCCATACGTCCATGTTTGAAAGGACATAGTTTTCAACATCTATGGGTCGGTGACTTAAAATTAGAAGAATCTTACCATTAATATGATATTGAGAACCGAGACGAATTTTACTATTCGTTTCTCCTTAGTTCAATATGGCAGGTTTTTGAGTCCCGTTTCGAGTTTTCAGCACCCTAGGGACTTTTTACCCATGGGTCGACGACTTAAATTAGCCGAATATTCAAATTAATTTGATATTACGATCCGAGACGAAATTTTAGTGTTTCGTTTGTTCATAGTTCAATAGGGTTTATTTTTGAGTCCCGGTCCGAGTTCCAAATTGGCACAAATCTTAAATATATGTCTCCGCATGTTACGGGATTGATATTGGGCCACAGGGTTCATAGCTCAAGGTCATAGGTCGAGGCCTTCAATCCAGCTAAATCGTAAAATTGATGTCATATTAAGATTATTTAAAAAATTTCACTATTTATTAGTGCCCATTATACCCGAAAAAAACATTCAGTGTCTAAGTATCTTAGACCCATGGATCAACCCCATGGGGTGATTTTTGGATTTGTGGCGAAATTTGATTTTTTTTAATACCATTTTCCATAGTCCAATACCGATTGCCCATAGTTAAGGCTAATATGGCGCGGTCCAAATCCCAAATTGGACCAAATCTTACATAATCGTAAAACTAAATCATATTCGGATTCTTCATGAAACTTAACTGTTTCTGAATTCCCATGTGTCCATGTTTGAAATGGCCTATATTTCGGCACCCTAGGGCTTATCGATTCATGGGTCAGATCAAGGGCTCGAATCATGCCATCTTACAGAATTAATGTAATTCGTGACGAAATTGTATTGTTTTTTTATACCGGTTATCCATAGAAAAAGGGGTCGTTTTGTTCCAAATTGATCCAAATCTAAATTTTAGGTACACATTAAGATCTGTGAGAAAATTTTATCATTAGGGGATATTTTTTGGGCCACTAGGCCCCTCTTGTCCAATGACCACGCCCATTTTAAGGACCTTTAATGCAAGTACGGTTACATCTTCCAAACAATAATATTTTTTAATTTATTGATAAAAGTTGCAGAACAGGAATTAACCGGCAAATTTAAATAGAAGACAAGTTTTTTTTCTTTCAAAATTGTAAAGTGACACAAACATTTTTGGCCAGGTTTTTTTAATCCCTTAAATGGGAATTTTCAATACCAGCCGATCTGCAATCATAAGATATGTATCTGCTAATTTATAATCCTCTAGCGTTTGGACTTTCCAGGAACGCGATATATCCAGGGGGTTCTAAAAGTCAGTAACCTTCTTTTGGACAATTTGCTTAAAAGACCACCTCTGAACGCCTCTGTTAGATACTTGTTTCTTTCTCTGGTTCTTTTAAGTTGTTCCACTCAAAAATTCCATAGTAAATCATATTTTTTTTATTATTTCCCGCGATTAAACAGCTTCCGTATATCGCCTGCTGACCTTCGCAATGTCTGACCATTTTACTTTTTCGCCTTCTGTCATAATCTTAATTGATTATATATTTTTTGTTTCATTGCTCTCGAGCAAAATCATACATATTTCGGGTACTTTTCTCAGATGTTCTAGCAGCGTCATCGTTATCAACGCACCAATTTTAAACAAAAGCTTTCTTCCATACAAATTACTTTTGACATCTTCATTAACATCAATTTAATCGCAAGTGACACCAAGAAGACACATTATGTTTTATGAATAAAAAGTCGCTAAACAAAAAACCGACCGTATTAAACAAAAGTGAATTAAACTTTTTATTTTTATTCTTTTGATGACCGCTCAATTTTTTTTTTTTGCTTGCGGCAGCGGCCAGAACACACAGAAATTTTTACGCGATAGTCGGACAGCGAACAGAGATTTTTTTCGTTTCTTTGTCAGCCAACGTTACCTTTTAATAAAAATAAATCATTCCGTAAAAGGCGCTGAATTGCCAACAATTTGACAATTTAAATTAGATACGCTTGTTTGAAAAGCAGATGCAATAAAATGAAAAACGCAGCCTCGAACAAAACGAAAAGTGAACGCATAAATTCGTATACGACGGCATAAATCTGGCGACATTTCGAAAATGTGACATTTATTGTAAACACGACAATAAGTTCTTTTGTTTATTTTGGCCATAAATGTTAAGGAACATTTAATGTAAATTACACCAGGCATACGATATGCTATAACTCGTATACTCGTATGATAAAAAGTTTTTTTTTAAAAAAAATGCAAATACTTTTAATGTAAATTTTGCCAAAAATTGTAAATAATTGTGTAGATTATTTAAAATGACATTTATTACCAGAAAATGACAATAATTTCTTTTGTTTGCTCCAAAGTAATTGTTAAAGATTGTTAACGACTTTCGATTTTTTGGACAATAACGATAAAAGTCCGAAAGTTGAGAAATAATTGTAAAATGATTAAGTTTAATTAATCGAGAGAAATGGTGAGCTTTTAATATTTAATTCTCACTGCTTGGAGATTAAGCTACGGTTTATCAGATAGCTTAAATTCAGGGTTTATTTTTGGTTCGATCTAAATAAATATGAGCATATTCTAAAGAGTAGATTGAGAAAGTTTTAAGGCTTAAAGCTTTAATAGTATCTATCCGACAAATATGAAGCTTACGCATTTTAATTCATTTTACTTCAACAGTAGGTCAACCCTAGAGCTATCTAAAGCGAGTCCAAACATAATGCCCTTTAACAAACATAATGCCCTTTAACATTTCCTTATATCACTGCATATTTTGTTTAGTTACACACCCACCGAGGTGAAAATGTGCCTCATCAGAAAAAATGTGCCTCGTTGAAAAATACGCTTCAACACAAAATTACCTCTCCTGAAGTGTCCAATGCATGATGGCAACTGAAATGCAGATGAATACAAATCTCCCGTCAGCCACTGTAAGCCACGCACACTCTCCAATTTCTTCACTGATTGACAAATTCAAGAGGTACCCAATTAAGGAGCGCGTTAAGATTTTTTAAGCCTTTTACGAAAATGGGCTTTAAAATCGAAATGCATTTAGAGATGTTCGAGATTTTTCTCTTCAGCATAATCGATCAAATGTGTCCACAGTGGATTCGTTAACGAGCATATTCTCATTTGTTCATTTGGGCATATGAGAATCCTCGAGTAATTGCTGAGAAACCGATGCATCCACAAAGATTGACAGTGTGGTGCTGATTATTTGCTGGCGGCGCCATCTGGCCGTACTTCTTCGAAAATGAGGTCGGCCAAGCAGATACCGTGAATGGTTTTTTATTACGCGGTATTAAAAGGCAAAAGCTTTATTCTTCCCCAAAAAAAAACAATTGATATTTATAAGCTTTTGGCTTCACGGAACGCCATAACACCAAAGTTTTTCAAAGGTACATTTTTTATTAATTAGTTTTTTTAATATAAATGTAGTATGCAGATTTGAGCTTTAACTGTACAGCTTTGAAACTTGAGGGTAGTAAAGCTTCAAATTTAGTTAATTATTTGTGTGAAGCTTTAATTGTATAACATTGAGGCTTGAGGGGAGTTAAGCTTCAAATATAGTTAATCATTAAAGTTTTTCTTTCGGTAATAGCTTTAAGGCTTAAGGGTACAGAAGCTTTAAATACAGTTTATCATTAAAGTTTTTTTTTTTTTGAGAAAAGCATTGACCCTCAGATTATAAAACCATTGAACTAAATAGTCATTATTATTTTAACTTCTGCTAAACATAAACGTAAATATTTTGCGAAGCCTAAAACTTACTTACTATCTTAAGTCCCACAACATCATATTAAGGAACAAGGGGAAACTTCTCTCATATCAGTAGGCTGTGCACGACTCAATTCTTTTACTCACTGACCGATACCTACTGTTAAACGCCAGCTCCGAACCTTCTAAAAAGGTTTTACATGGCTTAGAGTTAAATATTTAACTCGTAAATTCGCGGGCATGTACGAGGTGGAAACCCGCAGCCGAAAAATTGTTGGATGTTCTTACTTGGCGTTGAACCTGGGCCTAATGGCATGTTGGTCGCGCACAATTCCATCGCACCACGGCGGCCCTCAGTCTTAAGCTTGGCTTGAAATCCTTAAATTCAGTGAAGCCCTAAGCTTAGTGAAGCTTTAGGCTTAGTGATGCTTTGGGCTTATTTAAGCTTTAGGCTTAGTTTAGCTTTAGGCTTAGCTAAGCTTAGGTAAACTTTAGGCTTAGTTAAGCTTTAAGTTTAGTGAAGCTTTAAGCTAAGTGAAGCGGAGAGCTTCATAGAGCTCTGAGCTTAAATACTTATAACTGTGAGCTTAATGAAGATGTAAGCTTAATGAAGCTGTAAGCTTAATGAAGCTGTAAGCTTAATGAAGCTGTAAGCTTAATGAAGCTGTAAGCTTAATGAAGCTGTAAGCTTAATGAAGCTGTAAGCTTAATGAAGCTGTTAGCTTAATGAAGCTTTCATCAAAATGAAGCTTTCACCTGAATGAAGCTTTCACCTGAATGAAGCTTTCATCTTAATGAAGCTTTCATCCTAATGAAACTATGAGCTTAATGAAGCTGTGAGCTCAGTGGTTTTCATCTTAATGAAGCTGTGAGCATACTGAAGCTTTCAGCTTAATGAAGCTTTCAGCTTAATGAAGCTTTCAGCTTAATGAAGCTTTCAGCTTAGTATAGCTTAGTAAAACTGTAAGCTTATTAAAGTTGTAACCTTATTTAAGCCGTAAGCTTAGCAAAGCTGTAAGCTTATTGAAACTGCAAGCCTAGTAAAACTTTAAGCGTATTAAAGCTGTATGCTTAATAAAGCTTCAAGCTTAATAAACCTTTAATATTAGTGAAGCTTTAAGCTTAGTAAAGCTTGAAGTTAAGCTATTCATTAGTTTTTATTTTATAGTTTATATTTAAAGCTTTCAGCAGTACGCTTTGTAAAACTAAACATTTAGTGAAGCTTTAATATTATTTAAAGTTTTGTAAAGTCATAATATTAAAGTGTAACCAAACTTAGTTTAAAGTTGAGTTGAGGTTAGAGTTCAGAACAGTTTAAAACTATAATTTTAGTAATGCTTTTTAATTTTGTACGGCTTTAAATCTGCTCAATGTAAATGTTTATTACCAGAAAACAACAACAACTTTTATAAGCTTTACAAAAGTTAAAATCTCTGTCAAGTTACATGTTTTACTTGGGCTAACTACAAATTAATGTTTCCTAATGTTGCATTTCCAGCACACTGCATAAAATGTGGCAAGTCATGAAATGACTTTCATTGTTTGTGAGATAGTCTTTGTTTGGAATTTTGCTGATCGGTATAAAGCTTCATCAAGCTCGTTAATGCTGAATTCTCCCTTACTATCAACATCTTTGGTTTGTACAAAAGATGAAGTTTAGAGGAATAACTTAAAAACAAATTTATGCTTAGCAACTTAGAAAGCTTTTGTGTACAGAAGAGCTACTCTGCCGTCCTAAGAAAAAAATCAAAAGCACCAAAATTTAGATAAGGGCTGATTCGGAACAGTTTATGAGTTTCTGATTTTTGTGTAAAACATAAAAGACCCATTTTCATCTGTAAATGACTAAAAAATGTTAAGCAAAATGGTCACTTCTACCACTGCTAGCATGTTTCATAGTCAAAAAAGCTAAATTTCTCAAAACTACTTGAATGGATAAGTCACTTTCTTTCTTAGGAGGGCAGAACTGTCTTCAAATAAGATAGATTGACAATTTCTGTTAATATTAAATTTTTTTTTTGTAAAGAATTAAGTAATCATTTTTTTATTAAGATTTTGTCCAGAAACATTTGGTTTCTTTTTTGTAAGACATACAATTTCCATAAGAGAATTACCGTAGTTTGTTTTTTAACAAATTATTAATACAAAAATAATAAATAATAATACTAACATAGAAAAAACGGAGAGCTTTTCAGGTAATAAGGGAAAATAATAGATACATTAAAAAGCTCTTGACAGAAGCTTTACAATATCAATTTGTTTTCAATGGCCAGTACTGGGTTTGTTTTCGCTTAAACTTGTGAAAGGTTATTATCTCTCTTATTTCTAGTTCCAATAACTTCAAATCGTCTTTAAGTCTTAACTAAAAGCCTTTATTTATTTAATTTTTTTCACGCTTTTCATTTTAAATGCCGTCTTTTTATAATTTTGATACCCACTAACACATTTATTTAATTTTTTAATTTTTTTAAATTTCATCTTCCTTAAAAGCCCCACGTAAGCAATTACATTTCGATTAATCATTTAAGCGGCTTTTGTTGTACGCCAGCATTTTGCTTAATTGTTGAGCATTTAACCATTTTTAGTGCCAACTTTAAAAGAAGACGACTGTAAAGGAAACAATTTTCTTTTTTTTCTTTGTCTCTTGTTGCACTCATTTTCATCATCAAGCCATTGTGGCTGCGAAATTTCTTTGTTTCCAATTTAAGGCGACCATTCAATTGCAGCGAAGCTCAAAGAAGAAACGCCGACATGCGGACAATGCTTTTAACGATACGTGATAATTTTACGGAATATTTTTGTACTGCATAAGTGGGGAAACGAAAATTAAGTTTCGTTTATGTAACTCGAAGCCAGAGTAGTTTTTGTTTATGGTCGAATAGATACAAATTATTTCGAATAAAAAGATATAAAACAAAGTTACGATTCAAATGAATTAATATAAATTTGTTAGAAAAGAAACCAGTACTTTAAATTTAAAATGATCGACGGCTTAAGTCATCAGAAAACCATTCTCTAGAAGATCTTTTGTTTGTTTGACATCTACATGACATTTTCCCTTCTGTTTTTTGGTTTTTTGTTTAGTTCTGAGACAATACTTCAATAGGTTTTTTTATTTTTATTTGTAATTACAAAACACTCAAGGCAATGAATGACTGAGACGTTCAGTCTGTCCGAATCAGTTCTTTGTCTCACTTGTTTCCTCTGAGGCCTTCTCAATTCTTCTATTGCTGCCACTACTCACTCACTCACTCATCTGCTGTCGTTTTCTTTTTATTCTTCTGTGTTTTTTTTCTGTTTCTTCTATTATTAAACATTTTATTTTTTTTGCTGTTTTTTGTTTGAGGTCATAAATAAATCGTTAAAACACTCCTTCAAAAACAAATACAAAAAACCTTACAGCAACATTAACGATTTATTCGCATCGCAACTTTTCAAAACTCGTGGCACAACACTTTGACATTTTTCATGAAAAACCAATTGAACTTTTGAATACCAAACGGAACCCTCTTCTTTGGCGTTTTTAGCTTTCCCCTGCTCATTTATCATTAAAATGTGTAAAATTTTGTATTGTATTTAATTTGCATTAAAGGTTTCGATTTTGTTAATGTAAAATTGACAATAAATAACTTTTGTCAAAAGAAGAAAAAATAAATAAATGTCACTCTTAAGCAAGAGTCACGTTTCACTATGCGTTAAGGTTTGAGGAGCGACAGCGAACAAACAGCTTAAATTAAACTAGCATTTGACTTTAGCTTTAGAATGTCTTTAGGTTAGCAAATTGTCCAACTATTGAAAGACTAGAAGCATCAACGTATTTTTAAATGCAATATTATGAAAAAAGCTGCACAAAAAACCTAAAAGGCTACAAACTACTTACTTCATGATATTGATAATGATTTTATTTTATTTAGTCTCCCAAATCACATTGAGAAATACTTCTTAAAAAGCTTTAAGAAACTTCTAATAGTTCCTTCTTACTAATACAGCTGGTAACTTAATTTGAGTTTTTACTACTATGTATTTCCAATGGTGAGATGAAAAAGAATAAAGCTCTGGAGTCATAGCAAAAGCCGAACGCTTAGAAAGCTGCGAACAAGACAACCTTTCTCTGCATTTTTTACATTATCACACAAGACGAAACACAAAAGCTCGCATTGCATTTTATCGAAAATATTTGTTTAACAACAGAAATGTCGTCATATGCGTAAGCAAGCTTTCAAATTAAAAAGAAAAATACGCCGAAAGCCCTTAGAATTGCTTTTGTTTAAGTTGTTAATATTCGTACTTCAATTGATACTTTTCTTGCTTTATTTCGACCAAGTAACACTTTGTAACAATTTCGTAACTCTAAACGAGGTCGCTCACGCGATAACTTCACACCATTGTACAAGACTATAAAAATCATTTTGTTCAAAAGAAACTAAATAATTTGCGTTAAAAAAACACGTTTGTTTTAAACAATTAAAGTTTTTGTGAAGAAAATAGTCAAGGAAATCCTTCGGAGCGAACTCTGTTATTACAAGCATATAGTATTTCTTAAATAACTTTTTTCTGCAAGGTACATATTTTTAAACTAAACGGCTTATGATGCTAAGGACAGTCTGTTTTTGTTTACAAAAAGATAGCCAAAATTCTCTTAAATTTTTGAAATGATCGCTTTAGCGATCACTTATTTGTTAAATAAACGAGGACAAATAGAACACGAATAATAATGCATTATATGTGTCATATGAAGATATCCTAGACCATATAAAATTAAAGGCATTACTGAGATATATTTTCAATTTATGAACAAGCTTTAAGCTTAATTGAGCTTTTGAAACTAAAATATTTAAATGCTTGCGTTCGACAAAGAGTTTTAAACATAATTTGTACACAATCTTTTATTTCCATGTATTGACTCAATTGTTGGATAAGCTTTAAGCTTAAGCGAGCTTTTTCATATTAAAAGAATTAAATGTGTGCGTTGGACAAATCTTAAACATATTTTTTACATAATATACAATAAATTAGTCCCATGTATTGGATGTGCTTTAAGCTGGATCGAGCTTATTTTTGGTTTAAACAAGTAAATGCGAGCTTTTTTAAATAAATTATCTTTAAAGGTTATTAGCCCAAAAGCATGTAAAACATATTTTGCTCTTTCAACAAATCCATTTGAAATTTTAATGAATATAACAAAAGTGTGAAAAAACACATTTTCGCTTGTTCAGATGTACTCAAAAACAACTTGACACGTTTTAAATCAATTGTAAAGTAAAATATAACACTTGTACTTCTATTAGTTGGATTTACTTAAAGATTGTTTGGGCATTTTTATACAAGTACAAACTCAACATAATGCGAGCTTTAAATAAATCTCATTTAAGATTTTTACTGACAAGTTATAAATGTTAAAAAATAAAATGAGACATGCTTTGAAGAAATGAGTTTTTAAAAGTTATAATTACAAGAGTAACTATGAAAAAATTAATTTGAATGCTCTAGATTTTTTTTAAAGGTGGTTTTTATCACAGTGTGAGGAATAAATCGTACTTCCATGTTATAGATTAGCTTAAAGCTTTATGGAGACTTTTTAGTTAAACAACATAAAAAGAGCTTTTAACAAAATCGGTTTGATAGTATAACAAAAGTTTCCATGTTGATTATATGCTTTAGTTTTGATCGAGCTTGTTTTTTATAAAATCAAGTTAGTGTGAGATTTGATAACATGTTTGTAAATAAGAATTGTGTACAAGAAGAATTGTGTCGATGGTAAGGAGATGCTTTAAGCTATATCGAGCTTTTTTATGCTTGCAGGCTTTCTAATTAAAACATTTAAAGCTTGGCCGTTGTTTTTGTAAACTTGAGGAACTCAGTAAATGTATACTTTTGTTTTATGTTTTAGAATAAAATTACATTACTGCCAACTGGTCCCAAAAATGCCCAAGTGGCGCTGAATGCAAATGCATTAACTGTTATTTAAATTAGTGAATTAAAATCTATAAAAAAATTTACTCTCAGGTCCTGTAAAACGATA
Source organism: Hydrotaea diabolus (assembly GCA_963513945.1). Classification (NCBI taxonomy): domain Eukaryota; kingdom Metazoa; phylum Arthropoda; class Insecta; order Diptera; family Muscidae; genus Hydrotaea; species Hydrotaea diabolus. The sequence continues at coordinate 56,977,731 of OY740717.1, read as the reverse complement.
CTTAAACCTTTACTTTATGTTTTAGAGAATATTTATTAGATACCAAAAAACACGACTGCTAAGACTTACCGCATACGAAAACTTTTGTTCTCATTACATTGCTATGTATTAGATAAAAGCTATCTTGAATCAGTGCTGACAATAATTTTGCAATGTCAGGGTGAATGTGCCGAGAGCAGTTGTCCGTTTCATTTGAACGTGACCTAGAGCGATGACGCACATCTACTAACGCTTTAGAAGGAAGACCATAAATAACATAGGAGCACAAACATGTTCTTTCGTAGAGAGTGGTTGCATTTAAAAGCTCTGAGATAAGCTGCTGCCTGCAAGCAACTCGGCATAACAGCAGAGCTTTTTAATAGCACCTTTCCCTACGCTATACATTTTGTAGTTTGTATACTTGTTCTCTCAAGAGCACTTGTGGCTTTCAGCCAGTTAATTTAATGTACCCATAGATGGTTTACATTATTTTCGAAATGATTAATCGTCGATTAGTCTTTGTACTAACTACTCATAACCACTTGCATTACCAGGTAAACACCTCTTATAACTCTTTGAATTATTTTGAAAGCGAAAATAAGTACTTATTGAAAATAAGTTAAATAAGTACTTTTAAGTATAATGATCGCTGAAGTATAATGATCTCGAAATGATTAATCGTCGATTACTCTCTGTAATAAGTACTCATTACCTCTTGCATTATAAGGTAAACACCTCTCATTACTCTTTGCATTATTTTGAGAACGAAAATAAGTACTTACTGAAAATAAGATAAATAAGTACTTTTAAGTATAATGATCTCTGAAAACGTTATCGGTTTTTATTTATCTCTCATTTTGTTCACGCTCGCACAAAGACCACATCGTAAATAAAAATTTATTGTTTCGAGGGTTGTAAATGAAAAAGCTCTAAATTGCTGTCATCTGTAATGATAGACTGTGGCCAGAGGCTAGTGTCGGCGACAACAAACTAAAGTGTTTTTTGTTCAAAATTCCGCAAAATATTTTTTTTTAATAATTTCTCAAATTGTGCTTTGTGCGCAGAGATTACTTAATTTTGAGCTGCGAGTGTACATGCAGATAGGTACGTGTAATTGGACTTCGTGCATGCTTGCAGATCAGTACCAACTTCTGAACTTTCTGTAAGCGTGCGTTGGAAAACTTTCCTCGAATATTATTGACTTGCTTAAGCGATTCGAAACGGATCCAATTTTTTTTTGATTTAAGCCTGCTCTCAGTGTCAATTGGTATTGAGAGTTTTTGTCGAGAGAACCTCCTTTAAAATTTACGTTCCTGTGCTATCTATTTTTAATAAATTGGTTTATTTCATTGAATCAAGTGTTAAGCTTTTGGACTGCAGGAATTAAAATGTACCTAGCAAGGAGAAAAATAGCTAAGTGTGATTTTTCAATTAATATATTTTCTTTAAGCCAATGTAATATTAAGTAGAAGTGACTGTCAATTGATTGACACACTTAATTCATGGAGGACCAAAATTTCTGCCAATCTTGTTTCTAAGCACCGCCTTATTTCTAAGCCCCGCATAGAACTGCATTATGTCATTCTCTACTTTAAAGCTTACAGTCATGACTTTAAGCTTTAAACTGACAAACAGCAAACTTCTGCATAAACTATTTATCTTTCTTTGCGGGCAAAAAAAAACACTTGAAGCTTAACTACTTTTCAGTGCAAACATTTCTTTTTGGCATTCTTAAAACGACCACACTTTATGACACAATATTTTGCAAATGTTTATGTCACGTCTTTATTGCATATTAATGAATGGCAGAAAACGAGACAACGAGCGAAGCAATGACTGAATGACAGAACGAATGACAGATTACTTCGGTCGTTCGTTTTTTTTTATGGGGGGCGGAATAAGAATTTTTTTTGGTTCTGACAGCAAAACATAAATAATAAAAATTATTATGGGCCGTCTGTCCGTCAGTCCTTCCCTCCCTGCCAAAGTGCTGAACAAAGGAAATGTGTTGGGTCTGTTTGTTTTATTTTTGCAAATAAAATTAACAAAAATGTGGTATTTGTTGGTGTGTACATTTTAATGAACACAGATCGGACCGCCGAAAAAAATCCGACAACAAGCCAAGCCAAGCCAGGCAGGCATTGTAACAGTGACCCATATTTTAAAAATAAACGCAAAAAGCCAAAAAAATGCCATGAAACAAATAAACGGGCATGCGAACGTCCGTGAAAATGGTAGACATTTAGTGATGAGTAATTAAAAGCTTTTTGTGGTTTTTATTTAATTTAAAAATATAATTTTCTTTTAATCTTAATAATTAGGAAACGGAATTCTATGCACTAGAAAATCGGGCCTATAAAATGGACAAATATGCAGTTAAAATAAAGAAACTTGCGTATAAAAATGGAGAAATATGCAATTAGTATACAGTTTTTTTGAAAAGCTTTTCTTTCAAAATCTTCTCAAAACAATGTTTATTAAAATTGATATTGGTATTTTCTCAAGCATTTCTATACACATTTTTATTTAATCTGTTTTAGTTTAAACCATTATAACTATATTCAGTTTATGCTTAAAACTTAGTTGTTTTTTTTGTAATGAGAGATCTTAAAGCTTAAGAGATAGCTAGCTTTTCTAGACACATTTTTATTTTTATTCAAGCAGTTTAAATCTAAGTCATAAAACTTTTTCAGTTTAAGCTTTAAAGGGAAGATTTTTTTTTGAATGAAGAGCTATTAGTGCTAACAAGAGCTTTAAAACTTTGAGAGATGCCTTAAGTTCCGAGAGCTTATTAGTTAAACAACAAATATTTAATTGAAGATAACTTTTTTGTATATAAAACTTTTTATTTTAAAAAGTTATTTTAAGCTTTTAGAGAGTTTTTATGTGAATTGAAAAATAAGCAATTTAGTATACAATTTTTTGAAAAGCTTTTAATTCAAAAGCTTCTCAAAACAATGTATAACAATACATTTTTTTATTTATTAAAATTGATATTTGTATTTTCTCAGGCATTTCTATACACATTTTTACTAAATCTGTTTTAGTTTAAACCCTTATAACTTTATTAAGTTTACGCTTAAAACTTATTTTTTTTTTGTAATAAGAGATCTTAAAGCTTAGGAGAGCTATGAGCTTAAAGATACACTAAGTTTTGAGAGCAGAAAATATATTTTTGTATTTTCTCTAGCTTATCTAGACGTATATTTATTTTTATTTAATCAGTTTAAATCTAAGCCATAAAATTGTTTTCAGTTTAAGCTTTGAAGTGAAGATTTTTTGGAATTAAGAGCTATTATTGCTTACAAGAGCTATAAAACTGTGAGAGATGCCTTAAGTTCCGATAGCTTATTAGTTAAACAGCAAATATTTAATTGAAGCTAACTTATTGTTTTAAGCTTTTAGAGAATTTTTATGTGAATTGAAAAATAAGCAATTTAGTATACAATTTTTTGAAAAGCTTTTAATTCAAAAGCTTCTCAAAACAATGTGTAACAATATATTTTTTATTTATTGAAATGGATATTTGTATTTTCTCTATTTTCACTAGATTTTCTAGACATTTTTGGTTTTATTTCATCTGTTTTAATCTAAACCATAAATTTTTTTTTGTTTATGTTTTAAAGCGAAGAGTTTTTTAAATGAACGGCTATTATAGCGTAGAAGAGCTATACAACTTTGAGAGACACTTTAAGTTCCGAGAGCTTATTAGTTAAACAACAAATATTTATTTGAAAATAACTTTTATGTAAATAAAACTTTTTTGTTAAAAGTTTTTAAAGCTTTAAGAGAGTTTGTATGCAAATTAAAAATATACAATTTAGTATACAATTTTGTAAAAAGCTTTTCATTCCAAAGCTTTTCAAAACAATATAGATATTTGTATATTCTACATATTTTACCAGACATGTTCTATCGTTGTGATGAGTTGCATGTAAAAGCTCTGATGTTACTTCAATTGTGTTGCTATGGAAAGAATAAAGTTTCTGGCTGCAAAGAACTCGCCATAACACCAGAGCTATTTAATAGCACTTATGTTTACGCTATGTGATTTTAATACTTGTTTCCTCAAGAGCACTTCTGTATACTCATTGTACCAGTAAACAAGCAAGCAGCTTTCAGATAGTAATTTGATGTACCCATAGATGGTTAACTTTATTTTCGAAGGGATTAGTTGTAGATTAATCTCTGGAATAATTACTCATTACCTATTGCATTACCATGTAACCACATCTCATTACTCTTTGCACTATTTTGAAAGCAAAAATAAGTACTTACTGAAAATAAGTTAAATAAGTACTTTTCAGTATGAGGATCTCTAGAAACGTTATCGTTTTTTATTTATCTCTCATTTTATTCACACTCGCACAAAGACCACATCGTTAATTAACATTTATTATTTCGACGGCTGTTACGATCGACTGTGGCCCAGAGGCTAGTGTCTGCGACTACAAGCTAAAGTGTTCTTTGTTCAAATTTCCGCAAAATAGTATTTTTTTTTATATTTATAATTTCTCAAAATGTGTTTTGTGCACACAGACTACTTAATTTTGAGCTTTTCTAGATTTTCCAGACATGGTTAGCTTTATTTCATCTGTGTTAATCTACAATTTCTTGTTCATAGATCTAGTATATGTCTGTCATTGTTTTTGAAAAAAGTCTCAATAAAATAAACTAAACTAAAAAAAACTAAAAACTGTTTTAATCTAAACCATTTTTTTTAGTTTATGCTTAAAAGTTAAGAGGTTTTTTAATGAAGAGCTTCTTTACCTTAAACGAGCTATGAGACTTAAGGTCCATTTAGTCTTGACGGTTGACGGTTGACGGTAGACAATCAGCTATTTCAGTTGGGGGTTGCATTTTGCATGTGTTAGAGGGAGATAACTACAGTTTGACGGTTGACGACGGTAGACTTCTGCAGGTTGCAGAATCTACCGTCAACCGTCGAGACTAAATGGGCCTTTAGAGCGACACTTTAAGTTCCCTGAGCTCATTAGTTTAACAACAAAAATATAATTGAAGAGAGCTTTTATGTAAATTCAACTTTTTATGTTGCAACGTGTTTCAGCATTTTTTCTTCTTAAGCTAAGAGCACCTTTTCGATTAAGATATTTTTATAAGATTTAAGAGTTTTATTTGTTAATAGAACTTTTTATGAAGATGACTTTTGAAGTCAAATGAGCAAGTTTGATTAAAGATATCCTTTTTGTAAGCTTTTATGTTGTTAGATTTTTAGGTTTAATGAGATATGTTTTGTAAGTTTTTTCTTAAGAGGGTTTTTTACTTTATAGATCTTACTTCTTAAGTTAAGATAACTTTTTCAATTAAGAAATTTATATAAGTTGTAAGGGTTTTTTTTTGTCAAAAGAGCTTTTCATGATGGAGACTATTAAACTTCAATTTAGTTTAAAGTTTTATTAGAGCAATCCTACAACTGGAAAATCTCACCTTGTCCTGAAGCAGAAAGTACAAGGGAAATGAAAAAAATTTAAAAATATGAAATAAAGAAAAAATGCACAAAAAAATCTAAAAGTATAAACTAAAAATAAAATATTAAAAAATATTTTGGGTTTTTTAATTTGTTGGGATCAATTGTTGTTATAATTTTTTGAAAGAGTGAATTACTCTACAAGCAAATAGGATCAGGTTTGTTGTTGTTTGTCATTGGGGGAAGGACATTTATTCATAACCAAAAACTCAAAGTTAAGCCTTTTCAGCAATTCGAATAAAAAAATTGTTAAACCTTGTTTTGTGCGCTATTTTTTATTTAGTTTCTGCTTCAAGAAATATACAAATTTGGGGAATAGAAAATTAATAAAATAATCTTCCCAACCTACCATAAAAAGAAAACTACGCTAAGAATCGAAAATTTTATGAAAGTGATAAAAAGGCTAAATTGTTCGGACCATAAAAACCAATTTCAATATTTTTATTTTAAGGCAGAGGATGGTACGTTTTAATTTTAATTAAAATTTTAAATTTTATAAAAGTGATAAAAAGACTAAACTTTTCGGGCATATAAATCAATTTTATTATTATATTTAAGCAACTATTTTAAGCCATACAAGTCGTGGAACTTTATGTTCATATCGTCAATATATTGAATAAATTGACTAACTCTATTTAAATATCTTTGAGCTCAAGCGATTAAAATTGGATTTAGGACAGTGTCCATAAACAAATTTTGTTGACATCTATTTTTTAAGTTGGATAAAAATATACATTTTTAAAAAAATATCCTTAAAAATAGTTTTAAGCTAAATCTGCTTTTGAGCCGTTTCATTTAACAAAATATGAAATAATTACGATTTTGGTCATAAACCAATTTCTTTTTTTTTTATTAAAATATGCAAAGCTATGCATTTTCGGTAAAATATGCAAAAATATGCACAATGAAATCAAAGGCATATTATTAAAAAATCGTTGGTTCTTAAAGATGTTTAGTTAAAGTCACTTTAATAATAATTACATGAGATTTGCATGGAGTTCCGCTCCCTAGTAATAATGAACCAAGTGAAGCAAAACCTATGTACATAGGCCGTAATTTTTTAAGGAGTCCCACTAAAAACCAAAGTAGATAATGGAAATGCTGAGAAGACCCCATCAATTTCCCAAGCCATTTAAATTAAACTGTCATGTCGGCTCAATTTCATTCAGTGCCAGTGTCAGAGTGAATCGCAGTCAGAGTCGCCGCCGTCTCAGCTCCAGCAACAGTTCCAGTTCAGTGGCTGCGAGCAAAGCGTAGATTCGACTTTAACTACGGCCACTTAATGTTGCTGCCTTTATTGTCGCTGCTGTTGTTGTTGTTGCTGACTGGTGTTTCAGTGATTAACGACAACGAGGAGGAACAACATCAACAACAACAGCAGCAGCAGAAAAAAGCGGCTCAAAAACAACACTAAACCTAACCAATAAAAGTAAAGTTTATTAACCTTTAGATGATTATTTTCTATGTGCGTATACGACAGACCGACCGACCGAACGACAGTGATCACTTGATGCGCATGATCGTCGCGCAACAATAATGATCATTACGATGATCGTGGAAATCATCAGCATTCGCAACGTTTACTTATGCACTTTAATCGTTCCTCTTCGTTTGCCATGGATGTCTTTGGTGGAAGTCGTCTTTGTCCAAGCTCCGTCCAGCAATAACCAGTCAACGATAACGACGACAATAACAACAACAACAGCAGAGTGCTGCACCGGGTAGAGTGGTTTTCTTATTCAACAAAAACTACTGCTAATTTGGACTCTGAGGAAAAAAATCTACTCTGACTGACGACCATGATCTTCAATTTGTTTGAACAAAAACTTTAACCAGCCAAATAAACTTATGTCCGTCCACATACACACTTACTCAAAACGCATCTGCAGTTGGTTTTGTTGTGTTCATTGCCTTCACAGCCAAGTGACCAAGACCAAAGAGCCACAATAGCCAGTTTGGCGGGTTTTGGATTGTTATTTCCCTCCAAGTTGATGCTGCTGATACCCTACCCCTCCCATTTTGAGACTTTTTTCAATGTGGAACAAAAATTTTGTCCCTGAAGGGTTGTGGAAGCTATTATTCATATAGCAATGGTAGCAGCTTTCATAACTTGGCACCGCTAAGAAATTTAAACACTTCATTACATACCGAATAAGCTCGTGTTTTTTTTCTAAAAAAAATGCTTTCAAACTCAAAAAATATAAACAGAAAAAAACATAAGCTTTTAAGTTGCGTTTTTTTGTTATACTTTTTAGGAATAAGATCCTAAGACATAAAAGCAAAAATTCGAAAAACATCTTTAATTATTTTTAGCTTTTGACTTTTAGACCAAGCCATTTGACGAAAAGTGCTAACAAAATTATGTCGTTATGCAAAATTACTATACGACATTCGTTTCGTTCCCTTTTTTAAGAGTTAATAATTGTAAAGGTGGTATTTGGTGAATAGAGCTTTTACATTTAGAGAGATTTAAAGAAGCTTTTTAGTTAACAGAGTTTTTAAAGTTAATAAAACTCTATAAAAAGAGAGAATTTTAGCCATATTTCCATATGGCTATAATTCTCATTTACATTAGAGAAATGTCTCTTTCTCATTTCCAAAAGCGGTACATTAAAAAGCTCTTGCTATATGACACGACAAATGTATACAAAAGATTGAAAAATAACAATTTACGCTCTTGAGCATCAAGCCTTTTAATGAGCAAAATCCCTAAAGAAATATACCATTGTCATTTTCTAAAACACTTTTTCATACCCAATCTTGGATTAAAGCTTTTCAAATGGACAGACTCAATCAAGATATTACAGTGGTTTTTAAGGGCTTTTCACTTTATACTCTTATAGCAAGACTTCGCTTTTGGTTTGCTACTCATATAACAAGCAAATCTAAGCATTTTAAATATTGTCCAATTGAAATCTCAATTTAGGGTATAAAAGCTTAAAAATCAAGACATCACAGTGGCTTTTAAGAGCTTTTGCCTTTTTTAATGAACGCTCGCTCCTCGTTTAATACTCATATAACAAGTAAACGAAAGCATTTAAAATAATGTCCAATGGATGTCTCTATTTAAAGTATTAAAGCTTTTATAATAGACAGGCAGATGCAAAGCTTGAACAATCACGACATTGGGTTTTAAAAGCTTCTGAGCTTTTTATGGCAAGCCTAGAGTTCTTTAATTAACGCTCGCTCTTCGTTAAAAATTCGTATGACAAGTAAATGTTAGCATTTAAAATACTGTCCAATAAAAATATCTATTTGGAGTATTAATGTTTGAAAAATATACTCAGACAGAAGCGAAAGCTTAAAAAGTCAAGTCTACTCAGTGGATTTTAAAAGGTTTTGACTTTGTATGGCAAGCCTAGAGTATTTTCATGAACGTTCGATCTTCGTTTGATAGTCGTTTAACAAGTTAATGATAGCATTTAAAATATTGTCTAATAGAAATTTATATTTAAAGTGCACATAAGTAATTTAAACTATAAAGTTTAGGTCCATATAAAAGCTCTTGGTAGTAAATTGTGGTTCATAAAAGCGAAATCCTGAAAACACTCTGTTAGCATAGCTTGTGTTATAAAGGAAAAAACTTAAATGTTCGATTACAATTTTTTCTTTGTAAGTCTCTACAAGCTTGCAATGGAAAAATTGATAGACTGCTCATATATATATATCATTTTCATTTTAGAGCTTTAACATAGTGCTAATTATACTTAAACTCACCAACAATATATTTCAAATTAGTTACAGTCATGCTTGTAAGTTTGACTAAAGCTTTTTGTATGTAAATACCATTTATTAGATCCTTGCTGTGCAATTAGTGGCCGTACTGTAAAAGTTATAACATTATCAGCGAGGTTTTACTACAAAGCGCTGGTCGAAAGGCTTGACATATAGAGTTAAAAGCTGCATACAGTTCACAAAAAACATTTAAGTGCTCGTATGTATAAGATTTTTGTCTAATACAACTCATTACCAGAAGGGCTTTTTAGAGGACTTTCTCTCTATAATTTATCTTATATGGCCTAACAAAAAGCTTTAGTAAAAAATACAACATGCTATATTTTACAGTTATATTTTTTATAAGTAGAAATTGAGGTTGTAACAAAAATATTTACGTAAATATTATTTAGAAAGCTTCTCGAACACGCTGTAGAATCAATTTTTTAATTTAGTGTACATTTCTGTTTTTTTAAGGTTTTTTTTCAAAAGCTTCGTAAAACAATGTTTACGAATTTAAGTATTTATATTTATTTAAATGGGGATTTGTACTTTCTTAAGCTTTTCTAGGGACATTTTTAGTTAAATCTGAAGCATAAAACCATTTTAAGTTTAAGCTTTAAAGTGATTAGCTACTTTATGATGAGCTTTTCAAGCTTAAGAGAGCTATGAAACTTGTAGAGACACTTGAAGTTCTGAGAGCTTTTTTGTTTAACAACATATATGTAATTTAGGTGAGCTTTTATGTTTATAAAACTCTTATTTTAAGAATTTTTTAAGCTCTTTGAAAGCTTTTATCTTAGTGAGTTTAAACAAGTCAGAGAGATAAACAATCCTTAAGAACAACATTTATTTAATTTTTTTAAAATAGAGATTTCTCAAGTTTTTTTTAGAAACATTTTTATTTGTAGAAACATTTTTATTTGTATATAATCTATTAAACTATTTTCAGTTTATGCTTTTAAGTGAAAGTTTTTTTTTAATGAAAAGTTTTTAAAGCTTAAGAGTGCTATAAAACTTAGAGAGACTCTTAATGCCTGTTAAACCCCAGGGAGCTTTTTAGTTAAACAACATATATTTTAAGGAGAGCTTTTATGTTAATAAAACATTTTATGCTAAGGAGTTCCTTTAAGCTTTTAGTGAGTTTTTATGTTATGGGATTATTAGGTTCAGGGACATTTTAACAATATGTGAGATTTTTACAAGAGGAAGCTTTTATGGGACATTAGGTTCAGAGACATTTTTATAATATGTGAGATTTTTACCAGAGGAAGCTTTTATGGGACTATCAGGTTCAGAGACATTTGTATAATATGTAAGATTTGTACAAGAGGAAGCTTTTATTTTAGTTATGATTACTTTTTCAATAAGGATTTTTTTATAAGCTATAAGAGCTTTTTTATTTTTGTTAATAGAGCTTTTTTACGAAGGATACTTTTGAAGATTAATAAACAAATTTCATCTCAGCTATCCCATAACTAATATAATTCCAACTTGTCCTAAAACAGAAAATATAAGTTAAGAGAGATTTGTATGTTAAATAAGTTTTTTTTAGTAAAGTTAGCTTTTTTGCAGTGACCTACCATGCAAGAAAACGCGATTTACATTCCAGATAAGAACTTAACAGCGACTTTACGAGAAGGAGTTTAATCGAGAAGCTATAACAAAATGCATTTGCCGGTTGAAGCCGGCTTTAAACAAAAGGTTTCAGTTGTTAATTGAAGGTTGAGAGAATTATTTAAGTAAAAGCTTTATAAGTTGTTAGAGCTTACTATGATAAGAGTTTTTCGAAGTTAATTAAGCAGTTCTGACGATAAATTGTAAAAGATGGACGAAATGAGCTTTTACGAGAATTTGAGAAAAACAAAAATCATTTTGTAAGAGCTGTTTTTTGTATTTAAAGTGTGCGAATTAAGTGTTTTCTGTGTTTCAAAGTTGTCTTTTAAAGTTCTTGTGATTGTGATCAAAGAAAAGTGGTAAAAATAACCGAGAATTTGTGATTTTATGTATTAAATGAGATTTAGATTTATATGTATATATTAGATGAGCTTTAAAGAAATACATTAAGTGTTATGGTTGGGTGTTTGACGGCAATTTATTTTTTCTACACGCGCGAAATGAGCTTTTACGAGAAAAGAGCTTTTACGAGAGTTTAAGAAACACAAAATAATTTCGCTTGAGCTGTTTTATTTAAAGTGCGCAAATTAAGTGTTTTCTGTGTTTCAAAGTTGCCTTTTTGAGAAAAAAAAACGAGAATTTGTTCCTTACAGAGTGCTGTTTTTCTGTAATCCCTCCTAATCCAAATACCAAAGGTAAAAACTCGAGATATTTTCTATACCAATTGTTTTTTATTAAAATGTACTTATTTTTATTTTGAGCTTTAGATAAATATATATTAAATGAGCTTTAAAAAAAATCATTTAGTGTTATGGTTCGGTGTTTGAAGGCAATACGTTTTTCCTTCCCATAATAAACAAATTAAATTTTTGAAGCTCTTAACTATCTACTTTGTCATTGTGCAGGGAGTAGGTTGAAATTACTTTAATTGATTTCTAGTTTTATTCCAATTTATTTCAACAGATGCAAATGAACAAAATTATAAAATGTTGCATTTTCTTTGTCCGTATTCGAATCAACGATTACAATGGCATACAATAGAAAAAAACTCTTTAATGAGTTTTGAAGTGCCTAGAAAATGCCCGTGTGTTTTCCTTATAACTTTTAATGACAGCCATCAATTTATATTTATTTAAAATGCCATTTCTAGTGTAAAATATGTAAAAGTCAATTTAAATCATATGTATACCGAAACTAAGCGTCGAACCAATTAACTAACAGACTTTCTGTCTGTCTGTTCTTCTCCAAATTTACGTGTGTGTGTAACAGGCTCCTGTCCCTCAAATGGTACTCGTATATACGATTTCGAACTAAAAGTATCGTTACCAGCAGATGTTTTTATTGAAATTTTATGATTTCTCTTCACTCTACGTTGACATGATAATTTATTTTCGATTGTTATTGAAAGTTTATATTTTACATAAGAGTGCACTGTGCGTTCGGAGAAAATATACATACATATAACTACCATCAATATTCATTTTGATTTTGAATGATATCCTAAAAAAGATATTCATTGCCGCTGAAGAATTTTCTTTCATCTGCGGTTTCCTTCGGTGGCGTAAACTAAAGAAATTTCAGTGAGAAATAAATCATTTATGCAAAAATTTCCATGACTTTGAAGCGGCGAAATTGTATGGGGAAATGAAAAAGTTTACATGCGTGTGTGTGTGAAGGAATTGTTTCTCTCGACTTGGGTTTTTAAATTTACGATTTATAGATTGATTTTATTCTTCTTGAGGGCACAGACAGACAGACATTCAAACATTCGGTGCTATCAATTTTGTAAGAATTGATTTCATTTCGTTTGCAGGTCACAGCGTTTGATGAAGGGCAACAAAGAATAACAACGTTGAAAGGTCTTAAACATTTCAATTTAGGCTGGGGAGAAAAAATCACGAGATTCATAAAAACACTAAAGGTAAAGATGTATATATAAATCATGACAACTTGTTAGGACTTGAAAGATTAGAAGCTGTGCAGCTAAATTACTTGCATAAAGAAAAGGTGCAATTTAAATTAGAAAAGCTCTAGGCACTAAACAGTAAGTTTAAGTTCTTAAAATAATATTGAGAGAATTATTGAGGTAAAAGCTTTTTATGCTATTGGAGCTTCTAACGATAAGATATTTTCGAAGCTAAATAAGCAGTAAAGATCAAAAATATCTTGCAATTGAGATAGTTTCTACAAAAAAACCATCCTTTTCCAAAAACAGAGTTAAAAGCTCGAGATATTTTCTATACCAATTGTTGATTTTATATTAATATGTTTTAAATGAGCTTTTGGTAAAGAATTCTTTATCATAGAAAAAAACAATTACCAACCTTTGGAATTAGGCTGGAATGTTTGAAGTTATTAGGTTTTTTCTTCCGAATAGTCTTTTCTTATAGTGTGGTATAGATATGTTTATCCATTATAGATATGTTTATCCATTTGAAACATAAAACTAAGTGAAAACGCTTTTGTGGACATTCAAGCCATAGGCTCCACTGTTGTGTTTTAAACTAGAAATTTGTCTTTTGTTTCAAAACATTTCGAATGAAGATATTGGTTTATCTGAAAGTGGTTGCAGAAAGATTCTATCGGATATTTAAAGAAACTATTTTGGTTATCATGAATTTTGAATAAATTTATGCTTAAAAAAGTGTAAAATTGCAATACCAAAAGCTCGAAGAAAAAGCTCTTAAAGCTTAAATATTCTTACAAAACTCACTTAAAGTTTAGAAAGGCTTAAAGCGTTTCCAACAGAAAGATAGAAAAGCAAAATCTGGAACAGAAATCTTGAAAAGTTAATAATGGGGACCCTTAGCCTTATGCTCGAAAACTAAGCTTTTTAATAGCTTGAAACACTGACTGCTTAACCTTAAATGTTTGTCTTGAATTTTGAGTAGCTTTAGATTAATTTGGGGGCGGCGACGATCTCCAAACATAAGGGACTTATCTGTTAGCCAGATTTTGATAAACCCCAAAGAACGCAGAAAGCTTTTCAAACAGTTTAGCCTTATAAACCACAAGTTCCTAAAATTTTAACCGACTATATTATAACTAAAAGTACCATGAACGAATTTTTTAAAATTATTTCAAACTTAAAGGTTTACTGTATCGCAAGCATTTTTTTTTGAAAGCAGTAAATATTGATTTGAGTCGAAATAAAATTTGTTTTTGTTGTGACTACGGCGTATAAAAACTCAGAGATCATAAATATCAATTGGTTTACTTTGCGATGAAAAAAGCTGTGAAAAAGCTTTTCAAAGTTAGTGTTTAACTGTTCGACATTGTTAGCTTCTGACTGAACGTTTTTTTTAAAATTATTTCAAACTTAAAGTTTTAACGTATCGCAAGCATTTTTTTGAAAGCAGTAAATGTTGATATGAGTCGAAATAAATTTTGATTTCGTTGTGACTACTAAAAAACAGTACTACGTTACTACTGTAAAACAACTTAAAGCTCATAAATATCAATTGGTTTTCTTTGCGATGAAAAAAGCTGTCGCAAAAGCTTTTCAAAGTTAACGTTTTCACTGTTTCACCGTTTCACGACATCGTTGATTTCTGACTGACTGAAGAAGGGGTTTGCTTTTAAGAATGTATACTTTTAAAAAATACCTTAAACATAATGACTTAAGCTTTAAAAGTGGTGATTTTCAACACCACCGCTCAATTCTACCTTAAAATATTTGGGGTTTTTAGGATTTTGCAGATTTTTTGAACGGTAATCTATACAAGCGATCAGTTTTAAAATATAATAAACTTTTAAAGCACTAATTGTTAAAAGTAAGCTTGTACAAAAGCTTTTCAAGTTTAATAATTTTAAAAGCTCTTTTGGCGTATTGCCAGTTTTAAAATATATTAAGCTTTTAAGCACTAATTGTTAAAAGTAAGCTAGTAAAAAAGCAAGTTCAATAATTTTGAAAGCTCTCTTAACGTTTTATACTTATAATTCATATACGAAACAAGAGTAAGTTTTTTTTCTCAATCAAAAGAACTCAAAATGATTTTAAACTCCGTTATACGCTTTTCAAGACAGATCTACCACACTTCACCTTCAACTCTACAAACTTCACTGGCTCGAATGACTCGAATGGAATATATCTCAAAATGTTTTGTCAGTATCAAATTTATATGACAAACAAATTATATTGTCAATCTTATGCAAATAAGATGAAAATAAATTAATTCATGGCAGTGACGCAAATATATTTCAACTGTCAACTGCTCGCTGCAAAATAACGAATCACCAAAACTTCAAATGAAAAGTTTTCACGACATGCGAAAAATGAAATCGAAAACTGGCGTGTAATTTTATTGGGCCATAATACTCGTATACGGATACTGGCATGTGTAATTGCTGGCATTATAATCATGCAAACCATAACATGTTTAACATATGTTTAAATATGGGCAATTGAATTCAAATGAAATGATTGACAATTAAGATAAAAGTCACTTCTCAGATTGTTTGTTTTCTTCGACTTCTTCGTCTGCTGTTAAATGTACGTTAAATAAACCAGTCGGCAATTTGATCACCGAACAACACATATCAGCAACATATTGCGTAAATGGGTGGGGTGTAAGAGAGTAATTTATAAATGTCAAAATGAATGAATGAATGCATAACTGAACAAATGAATGAATTTACAAAAAGTTTCAGTTGAAATGTAAATGTTCCTGAAAAGCTGATGATGGTGTGCAAATGGGGTAGAAGGTTCTTTTTAGGTGTTGTGCTGTGGTTCCAATCCGGCGTAGAGCCGTATTCAAGCTGTACCTCCTTTCGGCTAATAATTTGCAAGGCTTTTAAAATTCAAAGTTTTCAATTAAAGGCTGTAGTACGTTTTTTAAACAAGGCGATATCAAAAGATAATGGAGCTGTAAGCTCTAACTTGCTCATGGATACTTAAACATTTTTATAAAGTGTAAAGCTAGTTTACAATTAAAGCTTTACGAATACAACTACTTGAAAGTTAAAATACTTTTCACTCACTTTTCAGATAAGCCGATCAGCTTTAAAAACCTTTCTTTTAAAAGAGCTTCAGCAAAATTGATCTTATTTTAGCATATTTATACCATAAGCAAAATAAATTTTGAGATATGTGTCAAAAGTTTTCAATTTTAGCTTAAATTGGTATTAAATAAGCTCTCAACAATCTTATCGACTGGAAATTGGCTAATACAATATATAATAAGGATATTTAGTTGACAATGCAGAGCTCAAAATTAAAAACTCCCTGACAAATGTTCCATAACGAGCTCAATAAGTTGTCATTTAAAAAAACTTTTAGATTATGCTATAATATAATCACGAACAATTACTTAAAATTATTTTAAGCTTAAAGCTTTTACGTATCAAAAGCTGTACTTTTTCAAGTAGTATTTATATACAGTATAGAACAAGCATTGATATGAATCGAATTAAATTTTGTTTGTTGTGTCTTAAATCTTAAAAATATAAATTGGTTTACTATGGGGTGAATAAAGCTTTAACCTAATCTGCTTAAAATAAAAATTATCTTAATAGAAAACGTCACTAAAACTTTAGTAGGAATACTTACGTCTATTTTTGGTGAAATAATTAAGTTTTTTTTATATATTTTGCAAGTTTTACTAATTTATGTGCAAGAATATTTTATAGTTAGAGCTTTTTGTAGACTATGTCAAAATTTGTTTTTAATATAAATGAATAAAGCTTTAAATGTTATCAGTAAATTTGTATTAGATTCGATTTTTATTTGAGTCTGGAAAATGCAACGGAAAGCTTGCGTAATAGAAACTAAGCGATATTATCCATTCTTTTCTGTTCTTTCTGTGGTTATTTTGTATTTCTTGTTATTCAAACGCTGTCCTACCCCCGAAAAGCTCCTTAGTTTTTGTACAAATTGTTGCAATGGCATCTGAAAACATTGGAGCTTAAGGGTGGCGTTTTGTATAATAGGGGGTTTCGATTTGAGCTTCTAGCTTTTTGTTATTGTTTACTTACATTTTAGGCATCTGATTAAAGCTTTTTGATTTTCAAATCTTTTGCTTTCTTTATTAATTGCATAAGCTTATAGCTTTTAGGTCTTTTATGGATTTATGATTCATTACTTAGCTGTTTGTTAAATGTTTGAGCTTATTGCTGTTTTTGGTATTGCTTTATTTTTAAAAATTTTAGAAAGCAGAGTTAAAGCTTTATTTGTTTTTTTAAGCTTTAAGCTATTGTGTGCTTAATTATGTTCACGTTCTAAAGGTTTTAAGTTGCTCAAAGACTTGTTTTGTTTTTTAATTGAAGTATGGGTTGAATGTTTGAGCCTAAAACTTTTTGTAGCTTAGCTTCATTATCTTTTAGAATGCTTTTGCTTTTTTAATTAATTGCATTAGCGTGAAGCTTTAAGGTATTTTGTGGCTTTTATGCTTCATTACTTAACTGTCAATTAAATGTTTGAGCTTAAGACTGTTTTTAGTATTGCTTTATTTTTTAAATTTTAGAAAGCAGGGTTAAAGTTTTTTTTTGGATTTTCCAAGCTTTAAACTTTTGTTTGCTTAATTACGATCTTTAAGCTTTTAGTTGTTCAAACACTTGTTTTGTTTCCTTTTTGAAGTATGGCTTGAATATTTGAGCTTCAAACCTTTTATAGAATAGCTTCACCTATATTCTGCGTTATCTTAAATGCTTTAAACTTTAGTCTCCTAATAATGATAACGATTGTTAAGCTTTTAAGCTAAAGCTTTTGTTTCTTAAATTTTTAATTTTTTTTTCATGCGATTTGAATTAGTTTGTGTTTCTGTTGTATGATTATCAAACTATAGGTTACATGCTAGCCCTTATAAAGCTTTTTAGTTTTGCTTCGTTTATTTCAATTATAAAAAGCTTGTTAAGGCCTTTCTTTAATGTCTCAAGCTTTTGCTTCTATTTTTTCTTAAGCTTTAAGCATTAATTGTTTTTATGATTTTTGTTTGCGTAACGACTCGTTGAAAGTTTCATGATGGTAAACCAAATAAAACCACCAATCTCATCTACCATTAGCCACTAAGTGACCCACATATGCATCACCGTTAAATTTGTTGTACTTTACAACCGACTAAAAAGTACAGAAAAACTTGCAGAAAAGTCTAATAAAATCTAAAGCTTGCCACCCTGCCCCTCCCCCATTTTCGACAAGTGGAGGAACAACGAAATAAAAGTATTAATTACAATTATGACATTACTTTTAAAAATTGCATGTGCTTTACGGCTCCATGAGTTTTCTTCAACAACTTCAGGTAATTGATATACAAAATTTAACCGCCAGTCAGCCGCTACGCCCTTCATACCGCAACACTCGCCTCCTCCATGAGCCACCATAAACGCTGCAATTTAACAAAACAAAAAATTGTTTTTTTTTGTGATTTCTCAAGAGAAACTCTAGCAGAAAATAAAATTCAAAACAAGAAAAAACCTTGAAATATTGAATACTGATGGTAAGTACGAGCAATCTTTTTCTTCTTCTTAGGTGGTGGTGGTGCAACACACATTAAAAAATTTCGATTTTGTTTAAATGAAATTCATGCTAAAATTAAAAAATGCTGCATTTTTAAAGTTGAAGATTTTTGTGTAACAAAGAGGGCGGTGGTGAGGTAAGCTATGACAAGACAAGCTATGGTAAGGCCATTTTCTTTTGTCTGATGCCTTGCAGAGTGTGCACGCACAAATAAAAGCTTCAAGGTAAAGCTTAAAATTGAATTGAACTGCGTTTTTGTGTGTTTCAATATCGCTGTGGGTTGATTTTGCCGACATTAAAGCCGTAACATTTATTAATTGTTTAGTTTTTATGTTCATTGAATTGAATTGTTTATTGTTTTTAATGTCATTTGCTGTGCAGAGATGGATAGATGCGGTGGCGGCAACCATGAAGTCTTTTTTTTATTTTTTACAATTCATGTTAAAAGAAATAAAACCAAAAACTAAAACCTTTGCTTTGTGTGTTGCATGAAAAAACTTTTTTCTTGAATAAACCAATAGCAAAACGTCGACAGTTTTACTTGTTCTTTTCCACATTTGTTATGCCCATCCTCTTGACTTTAGATTTCGCTTAAATTTATTTCACAATAAAATATATCAAAAAGTTTTATTTTATTGCTTTGATTTTTTTTTTAAATTTCTTTTCTTCCTTTTTCAGTCTCAGCAAAACTTTCAAGTATTTTATTTCAAAAACTTAATTGCCTGCTTTTTGTTTTCTTCTTCTCGGCCCAAGCTATCATAAAAGTGGAAAGTTGCCATCATAGATGAAAAGAGTTTATTCTGAACTGAAAAGTCAAGCAGAAAATATGACCTAATTTCATGTAGAAATTTACATTTGATTACAGAACACAATCGTATAAAATTTGTTTAATTAATTAATGAATAAACAAAAGAAGAAAAAAAAACACTTTTCGATGGGGTAAAGTTCTTTATATCTACTCCATATTTATCAAGAGTAAATATTTAACAATTATTGCTGCTGTCAATCTTGTGTCAGATCAAAAACAAAAAAAATAGAATCTTTAAATTTGCTGTTGTTTCTATTTTTTGTTGTCTTGAGGCAGCTTTAATTGACAGCGTTTATTTGTATTCTATGCGGGGCGTTATAAGTACTTTCAGTTATAGAACAATTACGAAATTATGTGCCAATTTTTATTCAAAAGTTATAAATAGACAAACAATAGCGCGTTCAGATGTTTAATTTAATTGTGCCACAATGCTTGCGAGTGACTTGATGATTGCCAATGTCAAAAATAGATTGACAGGGAAAGAACTCGGTGGTTAAATGGTAAGGTTTGTTCTATTCAAATAAGACGTGAAGAAAGTTTTGAATTTCAAACATGATAGGAACACCACATCATCTTAAGCAAAATGGAAATTGGGCCGACCTATTGATTGAACAGCTGTGGGGAACGCCTCAATTGTTTGCCTTATAAAATTCATTACAACGCGCGTAAACTTCATGCTCAAAAAAATACGTTCATAATGTTCAACAGGTTTGTAAGTTATACATTAGACAGACCGTGGGAAAGAAGTAGCACGTCAATTCTGCTCAGAAGCACGAATTGAGGTTTTTTAGAAGATCCCTGTGCTCTTAAACTACCATCCTAAAATAAAACATTTATAGTATTCAGCAGGTTTGTAAGCGTGAGAAACAAATTTCTCTAATTCATTAGGCAGGCCGTTTGCGTGAACTTTGTGTGCCCTATGCTGCTGGAAGTACAAATCTACTGCTTCTGGAGGATCGCACTGAACACAGCTCGGTTTAAACTATCAGTCCAGAAAAAACACACTCTTCAGCAGATTTGTATGAGAGAAAAGCGTTTTGTGCCGATTGAATGCGTGATTTTTTTGTTCCTTTAGTTTTTTAGAAGCACAAATTGAAGCCTTGTCAAAGATATCAATGGGAAATCGATTTATTAAATGGCGGTATAGGCATGCTTCGCATAAATCTATCTGCTCTAAGAAACATGCATTCTTTTCACCAGGTAGGTATGCAAGAATCCCGATTTCCTTGCACTTATTGTTCAGCCTTACTCACAACAATTGAATCTATTAGATTACAATTTTCTTAAGTCATCATTGATATATTTCCTACAATTAGGAGACAAAAGTAGAAGCACTTTCAACATCAATACAATCCGCTGAAGAGGAATTACTTTGTCAGCGTGAACAGATTAAAAGAATCTCTTGGCCGATAGCCTTCGATGCTAGTGCTTTCAAACTTAGTTTATGATAATTTTTATTGTAGTAAATATGTATAAAAAATACATATCGCACATGTTTATCCAAAAGGTATTAACTCAAAAAGTACTAATTTTAAATTTTTGCAAATAAAGCGGCATTCAGATAAAAACTTGACCCACTGGTCAGAATATTTTAAAAATTTTTGGTTGAAAGATTTATAAACCCCGGCTTAAAATCATATAAAAGGATGCGTGGAATTTTTTTTTTTCAAATTGCAAAAAAAAATCATTTTTGGGCTTTACTAATAATTTGCTTTTTTGGAACGAATTGACCGATTAATACAAAAATTGGGTGATACTAGGCTACTATATAAGTTCCTGGCCTAATAATCAAAATGCGAATATTTATCATCAAAAATGATTTTATTCTTTATATTGTTAAAGTCTTAAAATCTATTCAAACTTCTGGCTGATGTCTGGGCCTTAAAACCTCTTTGGAGGCTACGCGTAAACTGATTCAAATTACATTCAGCACAATTCCTTCCGATAAAAGATGCTATATGGACATGTTGAAGTTGTTGTATTAGTGCATACCGCATGAATTGTATAAATAAATTGAATTGTATACATAACGACATAACTGCGCTCTCGGCAAGGAGTTGAAATCTTATTATTCTGCGGATCTATGGGGGCGATTTCACAACGAGACTACTCTGTACCAGAGTTTTAAGTATATGCCATGCGCCATGACAATATACCCTAAGATGTCAGACCTATGGGACTAAATGCCGTTTTTTTTGTGTAAATATTTCTGCAAATATCGGCTCCAGTTGCTAATGTTTTGTCTAGAAAAGCCTTACATGAATTCGTAGTGCGCATTATTTTGGTCTATAAACGAAATGCAATCCCCAGGAGTAACGATCTGTAGCTTACAAGAATTCTGATAGGCTTTTTTAATATTTGATGTAAGACGAAGTGACATCTACAATTTACTTACGTAATAACATAAGTATAATTATTAATATAATTATATAAATTGTAATTTAACCAGTCACTTATTAGAGACCAGACCTCTTTATAACCTAAGATAGTTAGATGACGGCACATGCCATTCCAAATCGATTTTATTGCGATTTGCTATGCGAGATATTAACTACGCTGGCGCCATCTACAGTTTTCAGGTGTTGTAGTTCGGTGCTGTAAGACGCAATGACATCTAGAGCTTACTGACGTACTTATATTTTTTTCAAAAAGACATTGACTAATTTATATATATTAGAGAAGTTTTGGACTCGTTTTAAATCATGATCGCTCGATGGCGAAACATTTGTCATTGTACGTAGATTAGTATGCGATTCGCTGTGATGGAGTGAAAATACGCTAGCGCCATTTACAGCTTGCATATACTGTGACACATAGATCTTGTCCATAATAGATAGGTTGTCTATAATAATTTTTATTGTATTTTTTCTAAGTAAAAATCTCAAATGCCAACTTCTATTGGAAAGACGTTTTTAAGTTTTCAAATGACCCACGCGTAATTTAAAAGTTTAATTTAACACAGGTTTTTGGATCTCTTACATTTACAAACTTCGAACACTTTATACTACAGCGTTTAATTTTCCGAGCGACATCTAGGTGGCATACAAATACGAAAATTTAAGTCCAACATGTGGTCGAACTTGCACTCAAAGTTTAAAAATAACTCATATTATCTCTTATAATTTGAATTTTTCTTGATATAGTCCTCATAGGATCTAAACTTCTGTTCCCATTAACCAAAGTTTATTTATGAAGGCAACCTGAGTTATTTGATAACTTTTATCGCTAGATGGGGGCACACCTTATTGCGATTGGTATGCCAACTTATATGCCAGAACATATATTATAAGATATAGCAGTACTTTAGAGTCATCTAGAGTGTGCAGATACATTCTGCAAAGATTCTTTTTGATGCCTTTGCTTCTGTCTTTGCCATGAATGAGGCACTCATATTCTGCCTTAGTGAAATCTAATGTCTGCAGAGTACTACAATGCAGGGACATCACTGCAAGGACTTCTTATACTCGTACCTATTATCCTACTATGAAGACGATCTAAGTCTGTTTGCAAAAATTTAAGTATGTCTGCAGACTGTAGATGTCGCCATGCTTAATATAAAAACTAATTACTGCATGCATTGGCAGGAAAAACTGTAGCCGTGCTCTGAAAAAACCTACATTACTCTTCGGGCGTCTGTCCATTGTTTTGCATTTGAACACTCAGGCAAAATTATCCAACATATGGAGGTAAGATATAGTGACATCTAGAGTAAGCTGACGTAATTAATATTCCTGGTAGCAGCTTTAGGTTGTCTGCTCCTAGATAGTCTTAAATCTAACCTAAAACCGTTAAAGATTTATAGATAACCTTGGTATTCAAACCCATTTACCGATAGATAGGGACACCTGTACTTTAGCATCGGTAGCTTGCAATTTAATGTTCGAGAAAGAGAAGGAGGAAATCAAATTCGCTAGAGACATCTAGAGTTTGAAGAACCGTAATACGTACTTCTCTATACACCCCCATTATCGAAAAAGGGTAATTTCTTTTGCCCGGAATTTTATTTTCCAGCAAGACGACATTCAACGCATAGCGAAAATCAATTTTTAATTTTTTTTCGTTGATTTCTTCACCTGCTCAAATCAAGTGATAAAATTGAAATTGAACGGGGAAATGAGAAAAATCTGCAAATTGTGTTTTACTTATACATAAATATTGCAGGGGAACTTAATTCCCGGGGAAAATACTTTTCATGACTTGGATCATTGTTCTCCAAATTGCTTATTGTACATAAATATGGCGGAGGAAATTAATTCCCGGGCAAAAAACTTTTCATGACTTGGATCATTGTTCTGCAAATTGCTTATTATACATAAATATGGCGGGAGAAATTAATTCCCGGGGAAAATACTTTTCATGACTTGGATCATTGTCTTTACTTTTACGAAGTCGATTTATAACGGCATTGCCCTTATGTATTCGTTTTTTGAAAAAAATCTGCACAATTTTTGATTTCATAACATTTTGATTGCGCCGCCTCTTTTTCGAAACACTTACGAATTATGCTAGCATTTAAACATTTGCCCCGAAATTATTTCGGTTAATTAAATTAAATAACATCGATTAAAATAACCCTCAAGAAAACATGTCGCCAACATAATATTTAAACGGTTTATAACGGCTACTTGTTTTTGAAATTAAACTTGAATTTTTCATATTTTTTCTCGTCTTTCTTTGGCAATAGAAAATAATACAAAAAAAAACAAGCTCGTAAAATAATTGTCTTCAATTATTTTCGCATTAAATTTCGAGTGTATGCCATGCCAAAAAGAAACGAACGCACTCACTGGCAGTCGGCCGAGAAGGGCAAGGGAAATGTAACCCGGAATGAAGTGAAATGGGCTTTTGCATAAGCATCCATCCATCCAGGCATTTGAAATGAGTGTCATTGTTCAAGTTTATCGTCAATTGTGATTAAACACAAGTACTAGACGCAGACAGCGGGTACTTTTCCTACATTAGAGCTATTTGCGGCTTGCGCTCTTCAAAATCCTTCTCAGACGTCATCGTGATCGCTATCGTCGTCATCATTATTGTCTTCTTCATGATGATTGTCATCAAGTAGATCTAATTTTAATATTATGCGAGAGTACCCGATATTATGAGTTTTCTGTTCCGCCTGATCATTAGGTTTATCGTCTGCATTATAAAGCTCTTTCTCCTCGCCTGCATCATCATCATTATTGCCGTCGTCGTTAATAGTTAATATTTTTTTGGTTTTACGCTTGGTTTTGTACCTCCTTTTCTCCCGGGGGGCTTTTTATCGGCGGTTTACACATCTGTCTTTCGACTAAGTCGTGGACTTTGTTTTAGTCCACAAATCCTGTTGTGGTTTCTCGTATTATTATTAGTATTATTTGTGTATTATTGATGATTATTATTAATCTGGCTCTTGTGGCTGGCTGTCGTTCATTGTGGAGATTTCTCAGTTAATTAATCCAATTAAATCGGATATAGGCAAACAAACATATATACAAGCACATATTATACTATAAAGTCTGATTACGTTATACGCGTAAGATTACAACCCAGTCCATAGAGGAAATGTGTAATATTAAAGTAATTAATAGGTAATCATAAGAGTTGTGAGTTATTGATGGGTTTAAGAATGATTGTCCATATGAAGCGTTGAAATCAAGAGTGACTTAAGACAGTTTCTGGTTTTTAGGGTTTATAAATTTGCAATCTCTCTAACATAGGATCTCGAAGGACCTATAAGCAATCTTATAAAGTAAATCTAAATTATTGATCGTGTTAAGATTCTAAGATGAACTAGCTAAGCCCGTTTATAAATTCCTCTGTCTGCTGAATGTACGATACAGTCCTAACGAAAAGAGCTAGTCTTCTCACTTACCAAATTAAAAATGAATGTTTGTCTGTTCCGTATAGCCGTCTAACGGCTGTGTGCTCTGGGGTGAAAATAGGGTACTTGAATTTTTGATAATTAAAGCGGGCGTGGCAGCTCCCACACACCTCAAAATTTTAACTCATGGACTTTTTGAGATAGAAACAGGTTTGGTAGATATAATCCTGGTATGATGCAAAATTGTTTTTTGGAAAAATGTTCGGTGCCACGCCCCTTTTAAAAAAAACCGTTATAACAGCCATAATAACTGTCTGATCGTTCTGAAATTTCCACAGTATGTTGCTGTATGCCCTTCGAATTTTTCATATATCAAGTGGGAATGGCACCACCCACTCCCATTAAAACTTCCAAAAAGCTGTTTGGAATGAAGACAATTAGGGGACGGTGGGGTTGCGGCATATACTACTGACACCGTCAATGCAAAAAGTGGGCCTTTGTTGCGGTTTTTATTTCAGATGTCTCTATATATATAAAATTGGATGCATGTGATAATGTATGTAAGTGTGGCGAAAATGTCTGATATCAGACCAGACAATTATGAACAATATCTGAACTCTATCGAGAATTCTTACCGAAATCGTTACGAACTCTGTTCGATTTGTCTGAGGATTTTTTTTCAGAGAAGTAGTTGAGAATTTTTGTCAACCCTCTCTTATGTTGTTCGTTACGAACACGGTAAGAAATCGGAACATTTTGCCGATTGTCGTACAGAATTCTGACCGAATTCTGAAGGTTTGGTTTGCTGGGGACTCATAAGCAGGATGTTTTTGTCAATTTTCGTTTTTAAATTTGGTCAGTCGGCGTAGGGTCATGGCAAAAGTGGTTTTTAAAGCTAGAAGACTGAAAATTGGTAAATATATGACGGGGAAGAATAATATAAAAACAGATTTTAGATTTTCTGGTGGGTATTGTAAATGAAACATATCGGAGAAAAGCATTCCTCTTTGAGGGACTGAAAAGTTCTTCATTAAGGGACTTATTAATTGAAAATTTAAAATAAGCTTTGCTTGGAAGCCGTTTGCATTGACGCAATAACAGCGCCACAAACAGGCGTGGTCACTTTCAAAAAAAAAACATTCTTCTAAAGTTCGGGAATTATGGTTTGAGACATTTAAACTTTTTTATGAAATATTTCGTTCTATTTAAGGCAAAGTTTATATGTATAATGAATTTGCTTCATTTAAATATTTCACCGAAAATATTTCTTAGCTTGAAAAAGAAAACATTTTTGAAAATATCTCCTAAGCTGAAAAAGAAAACATTTTTGTTTGAGGTCGCTATTAACCTTCTTCTGCAAGATCATTCCCCTTTTTGTTTCGGAATATTGTTAACTAAGGCTATCACAACTTTATTTAACAAAAAGCAGCTGCGCCTCTTTTTGATGCCATAAAAACTACAATTTAATTGTTTTTGGTGTCAAAGCTCTTTCACAAAAACAAAAATCGAAAAAAACACACCCAATTTCTTTCATTTTCGCCTGCTCTGGTGATTTCCGGTTATTATTACAATATCCTTTTCATTATGTCAAAATCTTGTTACAATAAAGAAAGAAAAACTACACACACATGCATTTATAATAATTATTTAACAATTACTTTGTAACAATATAATTGTCGGCAACAGACCAACACAGCAACATCACCAACATCGACAACATTTTGCAGTTTAATCAACTTTGGGATTTTGTGACCATTGACCAACGATGGCTCCAATCCCCCCTCTGCAGCCCGGCAACAGCACTAAAGCCATGGTGTTATTACAGACTTTTATACGGTTGTGTGAGCTGTTCCATGGAGTTTTATTTTTTTAGTTTGTTACAACTACTGCTTGCCAGCGGTCTTTGTCTAAGCCGGTAAGACTAGTTTTTTATGCTGTTGGCTGGCTGGTTGGTTTTCTTGTTTACTCTACTCTGGACTCTGGTCTTCTAAAAAAGCCAACAATGGCAAAGTAAATTGTAAACAATTTAAAGCAACTCCTCTACAATTGTATGAGGCTGTTTTATTCCCTGGGTTTCTGGATTCTCCTCCCCTACGTCCTCCCTATTCAAAGTGATTATATTGATTGGGGAGGTTTATTTTTGCAAAGAAAACAGAAAAAACTCAATTTAAACCAAGTGGAATGGACTAACCCAGCAGTCTGCCAATCGTTTGTTCGTCCTTTTGACCACAAAGCTCTTGAACGTTGCATGTTTTGCTGTGATGCTCTGTTGGCTGCTTATATTATTTGAGTTTCAAGCATTCGATGATTTTAGTTTTATGGCCAGTGTATGTAACTCGTCGTGATGATATTATTACTGTATTAATATTCCTAATATTTAATTAGAGGAGGCGCCACAAGGCCTTAAAGTTGAGTTGCTGTGTTTTTTAAGTCTAGATACACTTGGTGGCTCATAAAATCTTTTATGGCGGAATCATTAAATTTTATAACTTTATGGCAGTTTTTTCGTTTGCAAAATCAATCGTTTCGGGACTAAGCTGGCAGGCTTATGTTTCGGGGATGGAAATAAATGTAAGAGAAAGGCCATTTAATAGTGAATTCAGTACAGTCAATTTTGAGCTTCCTAACTTTACAGACAATCGAAAAGTCAAACGGCTTAAGACTGTAGAAGTATTAAAATTTTTGCAAGGTCTTTTAAAGAATGTTGCCAGATAAAACCAGACCTACTGCCAATTATTACAGAGATCCTACTGGCCTTTAAAACTACATTATTTCAAAGATCGAGAAAGTACTTTAGATGTTTGTCTAGCTATCATTCAAAACAATGTGAAATAGACTGAGCGCCATCTAGCGCTCAAATAACGTTAACTTTAATAACTTAAATTGTCTTTAAAAACAAAACATTTGCAGCAGGCGTTTAAAGCCTTCTGACGTCCTTAAGACGCCTTCTTTCTAGATTACATTTCACTTCTTCGTAGAAACAAAGACACCATGTGATAAGCTGACATATAGATGGCGCAAAATCATATTATTTTAATGAGAAATTTCTTATAAATATTATTATTTTAATATCTTGCATAAAAAACGACGTGGAATGGCTTATGCGCCATCTAGAGTTCAAAGTTTGTAAATGATGTTAACTAAAAAAACGTAAAATGTCTTTGTAAATAGCTTAAGCTGACATCCCTTAGAGGTCCATCCACAATATTACTTTTGACTTTTTCGTGAAAATAACGACATCGCGTTGAATACTGACATACAGATGGCCAAAAAATATTTTACTTTAATATGAAATTGTTTCTTGGCATGTATCGTTGGTCTATGTAAACTGTTATGCTTAGTTCATAGCCAGATGTGAGACTATGTTTCGTTTCGATTAATATGAAATTTCTTAACGATATTGATCAGTGATCGATACCTCTTGCAACAACGACATCATGTGATAAACTGTTATCTAGAAGGCGCAAAATAATATTATTATAATGAAAAAATTCATAAACGTATTTTTTGTAAACATTATCAATATTCCTTTGCTCTCTTATTTGTTTTACTCTCTTGCAAGAGCTTTACTCTCGTGGAATGGCATAAGCGCCATCTACAGTTCAAAGTCTGCAAATGACGTTAACTGTAAAAACGTAAATTGTCTTTAGAAATATCTAAAGCTGACTTCCCTTAGACGTTCATCTTCAATATTACTTTTGACTTGTTCGTGGAAATAACGACATCGTGTTGAATACTGACATATAGATGGCCAACAATTATTTTAATTTTAATATGAAATTGTGTCTTGGAATGTTGGTCTATGTAAACTGTTATGCTTCATTCATAGCCAGATGTGAGGCTGTTTTTTTTCGATTGATATGCAATTTCTTAAAGACATTAAACAGTAATCATCCAGCTAGAGACCTTTTACATCCACATTTAAATAGAAGACAAGTTTTTAACAAAATGGCAAAGTGACATTGATTTTCTTATGATATCTTAAAGCTATTTTAACATGACTAATCCTCCTTGCTACCCGTGGATCATTTTTGTATATGTACGTATTTCACTTCCTTGCATAGAGAACAAAGTATAATTTCCCTTGCGCCATCTCGCGTTCAAAGTCTGCAAATGGAGATTAATTTAATTAAATGTCTTTGGGAAAAGGCACTGCCTTTGATGGGAAAGCCTAATGACAAACTAAGGCTACTCTTTAGATTATCGTTCTCTTTCCCTAAATATGGAAAGACATGGCATTAGTATTACTGACATATAGGTGGCCAAAATAAAATTTACATAGAAGAGATTTGTTGGTAAATATTAAATATATTGTTGACCAATAAACTATTTTAGGCGGTATCTCCTTGCCGCCGATAGATCGTTTTTGTAGATTTACATATTTTACTTCCTTGCATAGAAAACAAAGTATAGTTTTCCTTGCGCCATCTAGCGTTAAAAGTCTGCAAATGCAGATAATTATTATTAAATGTCTTTGGGAAAAGGCTCTGTCTTTAATGGGAAAACCTAATGACAAATTAAGGCTACTCTTTAGATGATCGTTCTCTTGGTCTGAATAAAGAAGGATATGACTTTAGCATTACTCGCACTGACATATAGCTGGCCAAAATATTTGTTGTTAAATAGTATATATATTGTTAACCAATAAACTATTTTTAGTGGTATCTCCTTGCCGCCGATGGATCGTTTTCGTACTTATAAATTTACATATTTTACTTCCTTGCGTAAAAACTAAGTAGGATGGTGTTGCGACATCTAGAGTTCCAAGTCTCTAAATGCCGATTAATGTTAATACTGCTAGGAAAACCTTATGTCAAATTAAATCTACTCTTTAGATTATCGTTCTCTTTCTCTGAATAAAAAAAGACATGACATTAGCATTACTGACGTATAGGTGGCCAAATAGCGGTATTTCCTTGCCGCCGACGGATCGCTTTTGTAGATTTACATATTGTACTTTCTTGCATACAAAACTAAGTAGAATGATGTTGCGCCATCTAGTGTTGAAAGTATGCAAATGCTGATTAATGAGAAAATTAATGAGAAAACATAAAAGGCAAATTAAGCCTACTCTATAGATTATCGTTCTCGTGCTCTGAATAAAAAAGACATGATATTAGCATTACTGACATATAGATGGCCAAAATAATATTTCATTTTATTAACGTTCTAACATGTAGATGACCAAAATAAAATTTCCATTGAAAATATTTGTTTTTAAAACATCAACTATATGTCACGTTTTTCATGATTTATCCCTCTTTGGTAGAACAGTGATATATGATAAGTACACTCCAGTGTCCAACATCGAAAAGGTAAGTGTCTCGGCTAACAATAAGCTTCATTGAGACCAAATGCAACCAGAAGGACAGACGCTCTAAGTCAGATGTTGATTTTACCTGCACAGGTCCTAAAAACATCTCATGTAATCGTTTTCGGCTCTGTATCCGAGAAGGTTTAAGTTTTTAGACTCATACTCCATTTTGGACCTTTCTAAGACTCAAGACAACCATGTGCTGTTGTTTGGTGGTCTTAAGATTTAATTTCTGTTTCATCTTAATTTAACTTCTTCAAAAGTGCATAAAAAAACAGACAATTAAAATTCAAAAAAAAACGAATCCAACCATTTAAAACTAGTTGATTTGACGGATCAAAACAAGATGCGCTGAGAAAGATTTTTTTGTTTAAAAAAAGAAAACAAAAAAACAAATAATCTTAAACTCAATCTCAACTATTTGGATTACTCGTACACATTCTTAAAATTGTTCGTACGTTTTTATTTATAAACTGCTGTAACACTTTTTCTTCTTCGTCATTTTGAACGCAAAATTTCGCCTCTATGTGTCGATTTCGTTTTCGTTGCGCACAAAACGTAAAATTTCACGAAGAAAAATACACAAAAAATATGCCACAATTTTTTTGTTCACGCTTACGAAAATGTGCACACTCTCGAAATTCTTGGGGCCAAAAGGAATTGGAGCACGAATGAAAATTGCGAAAAATAAAGTGAGTGATTTTTTTTCTTCTACTTTTCTATTTGTGTGTGAGCACTAAATTTAATTAAAACCAACAGCAACACCATAATAATAATTTTCTCATGTGTAAATGAAAGCTCAGAGTGTGTAAACAAATCTATGAAAACAATTTAATTACAGCAACAGCAAAAACAACAACAGCAGCAGCAAAAAAACATTTCAATTTAAAGTTTGAAAATGTTTTTAGGTTTTTTTTTTTTAATTTTCGTAAAAACTTGGCATGTGTGGACTGACTACCTCTGCAGTCATGCTGAGTGTTGCGGTAGGTCAGGGGTGAAGGGCGGCCCCATAAGTGTGTTTTATGATCATTTGCATGTGTGTATATCGTAATAATGTAATACGATATACAAATATGTCTGGATACCAGTTGGTTTATCTGAGATGATGTAAGCTGAGAGTAGATTTGGCTTGTTTTGAATTATATGCGGGCAGTTCAATTAGTTTCAAAGTAATTGGTTTAGAAGTATAATTTATGTTTTGTTTTATTTTTTGTTTTAACGAAACAAAAAACGGAAAATTACTTTTTCTGTTAGGTTTGTGAGCCGAGTGGTTCTTGAATCTCTCCACCCACTTTAATAAATTTATATGGGCAGCCTCCGCTAGTAATAACATTTGAACGCTAGATGGAAAAACAAGTACTTTTTCAATCCCACGAAAGCCGCTACTACGCACCGGATTGACCCGAAGCACCTTCGGTCATACAACGCTACAACAACAACGATAAGTACTTTAATTTTCTTTTTGTTTATGGGAGAGAAAATTCTTTTTCTGTTAGGTTTGTGAGCCGAGTGGTTCTTGAATCTCTCCACCCACTTTAATAAATTTATATGGGCAGCCTCCGCTAGTAATAACATTTGAACGCTAGATGGAAAAACAAGTACTTTTTCAATCCCACGAAAGCCGCTACTACGCACCGGATTGACCCGAAGCACCTTCGGTCATACAACGCTACAACAACAACGATAAGTACTTTAATTTTCTTTTTGTTTATGGGAGAGAAAATTCATATAGGGGTTTCGGGTGAGGTAATGTGCCAGCAAAGGGTTTTAAGATTATGGATATAACGAAAATAGGTTTAGCAAAAGCGAATATTAAAACCAGAGTTTCTGCAAAGCAGAGAACTCTGCTTAACAGAGTCTCTTTTTATCAGTGATTGGCCATTGCAGAGTCACTGCGTAAAAGCGAATCTTCTTGGCAGAGAATCTGCTTAGCCGAGCCAATTCTGAGCAGACCCCATATAGCTGTGGAACTATCTACTCTGCTCATTTTTGACAAATCATTATCTAGCAAAATATCATCCATAGAATTTGTTAAGCAGAGCCACAGCTTAGCAGAGCCGCCTTTAAACAGTTACTGTTATCAGAGCCCCTTCCTTACAGAGGCGCCTTCTGGGTTATATATATTGGGTGTTTTTTTTTAATACTTAGATAGAACTTTCGAAAGAGTAAGCTTTAGAACTACCTTCTGCGCTCACAAATCATTATCTAGCAAATTATCATATATAGATTCTGCTAAGCAGAATTACAACTTGGCAGAACATTTTAACAGTCACTGTTATCCCCTTAGCAGAGTTAAAGCTTAGCAGTCACTGTTATCAGAGCCACTGCTGAGCAGAGGCACTTTGTAACAGAGACACCTTCTGGGATTCATATATAGGGTGTTTTTTTAATACTTTGATTGAACTTAGGAAGGGGTTACATGTAGAACAATCTACTACGCTCACAAAATATTATCTGGCAAATTATCCATTATAGAATCTGCCAAGAACAGCCACTGCTTTGCAGAGACATCTTCGAAAATTCATATGTAGGGTGTTTGCTTAGATATAACATTCGAAGGGATTAGCTGTAGAACTGCGCTAACTAGCAGGTTCACTGCTACGCATAGCCGAGAGCCACTGTTTAGCAGAGTCACCGCTTAGCAGAGCCACCGCTTATCAGAGCCACCTCTTAGCAGTGCCACTTTTTAGCAGAGCCACTGCTTAGCAGACCACTACTTAGCAGACCCACTGTTTAGCAGAGGCACTATTTAACAGAATCACTGCATGGAATTCAGCATTCATAGAATTAGGCTTTAACACCTCTCAAATTTACTCAAATTTACTGTGGAAATCTTCTAATAGACTTTGCGATTTTTCGTCCTCTCATAATCGTCCTTTGATTAAAACAATTTTGATTCAAATTTAAATTATACAAAATAGAACAACTATATTTGCACTATCAATACCATTGGGTTTACTTTAATACGAATTTCAATATGGATTTATTTTTAACATTTGTCAAAAATTTGTGCCCGGGTCCTTCCTTGGATTATATGAGTCCTAAAAACTTGCCCTGAGTGTTCAAAAAATGACCAACCGTAAATATCGTAAAATGTAATACATTTTTTGGAATTTTGTTTACAAATTAAAATATGGATATATTTTTTAAATCTGGCTGAGATTTGAGATTAATTTTTTAGATTTAAACGAATCTTCCAACCTAGGGAGCCCCAAAACCTCTTTTTAGCAAACACATTTCCTTTCTATATTCTTCACCGAAGAGTGGATGGCATATTAAATTTGTTGTTGTAGCGGCCCTTGGCCGAAGAATTCCTCCTTCCGGTCGATCCGGTGCATAGAACCGGCTATCGTGATCGTATTAAATTTTTCATTTCAAGTCAAGTCCGGCCATCACACGAATGCGGTCAACAAATCATCCAGGGATCCAGAGATGTTACATGATGGTGGCTTAAAGGGCGAAATCGGCTTAGGTAAGAACGGAGTTACCGTTCTTAAGGTACCCCGATAAAAAGTGCACTTTCTTGCTTACAAATTATAATTTTTTGAGGACAGATAATAATTTAAATGGAAATTATTAGTTGGGACGTACTAAATACTTCAAATAGAGCAAAGTTGCTGGACGTTTAGGCTCATGTGGTCCAAAAAACGTACCGAATTGTCAAAAACAATAGTCAATAATGACATACTTAAATTAAAGAAAATTTTGTTTCGAATCTATGTATAGTAATTTTGAAGTTATGGCTGAGTTTTGGGTCGTACGCATGGGCGGCAATGGCCCGTTTCTCCCGTTCCAATAGCGAACCCATGCGAGGATTTATAAGATTCGGGAGTGATTATAAAATTCGGGAGGGCTATAATATTCGGGTTTGTTTTAATCTTTTAATGTTTAAGTGAAAAACCCCCATTATTTAGTACACCCCCAGACCCCATTTCATATTCAGGACACATGACTGTTGTCCCTCCTTTACATTCTTAATGGCAAACACAAATATTTACTTCATTGCAACTAATTACCCCAAATACAAAGTAAAGTAATATTTCATATTCCATGCCATATGGAAATGAGGTGCCCCCTGTAGATAATAATGCCTGCCTGGTTTCGGCTACAAATGATGCAGCATCTAATATTTTACAACGCCAATCATCAGCAATAGCTTGTCGTCATTGTTGGCACTGGCTAAACACAAAAACACTCATCAATTTGCAGCACATGCCTGGCCTAACTCATCATCACTGCATTCAGTTGGAACATACTTTACTTTTGAAACGAAACAAATTCATTACAACCAGCCAGAGACAAAGAAAGAAAACAACAGGAGAGAGAAGAAAAATACTTGCAATTATTTTGCTCCAGCATTTTGTGGCAAATCACAAATGAAAAACTATTTCCATTGGCGTTCGTTTGATGGCTGGTGAAAAACTCAATATTTATTAACAAATGAAGCAACAACAAATGAAAAGTATTTAAAAAAAAGAAGAAAAAAACATGAAAACAAAACAAAGCCGATACGAAACGTATCATACCGTTCTAAACTAAAACATCAGCAGCAGCACAATACCACATTTGCTCATCGAGGCTGCCAGCAAGAGCTAGACGGACGGACAGGGGGACAATGAGTACGTAGCCGTACATTTAATAATATTTTTCTTTTGTTTTACTTTATTTCTTGTAGTAGTTTTTTTCTTCTTCTTTTCAATTTTAACCCAGTGACCAAGTTTAGATAGACAAACAACACAGCAATCGACTGACAACAACAGCTACCACAACAGCAGCTCTAGTGGCAACATCATCAGTGCCGCAACTGCAACAGCTGTTGCTTGTAATATTTAAGAATATTTATATCAATATACCAGCAGCAGGTAAACCACAACTAAAAAGCCAGCAGCAGCAATCGCACAGGCCACATCACACATTGCAGACGTATGTAACCATGCCTAACTGGCTGCATGCAACTGTAGCACAACACCGGAGGAATGGGAGCATCATTGGCAATGCCGTTGCTGCCACAGCGGTCGCCGTGCGGCGAACGTGTTTTGTGAAAAGTGTGCTAATAAATCTATTAGTATCTCATAGATGTATTGTTTACCTAACAACAGCTACAACAACAATAACAACACCAGCTACATTAGCAACAACAACAGCGGCAGCAAATCAAATTAACCAAGAAATACAAGACATGAATGGTGGCGCCCCACTGTTTACGATCTGTGGCGATGGTGCGATGGGGCGGTATTAAAGTTTAAATTGATGTCTTTGTTAGGCAAAGCGCAGAAGCGATAGCAATGTCCTAAGTCCATTAAAAACTTAATCAATTTTTAATTTTTTTTTAGTTAGGAAAGCTAACATTTGTTCCGAATGACACATTAATGGAAAAGTTTAGAAATACATTTGTATCTTTGTTTGCCACTGCTTAACAGAGCTACGGCTTAGCTAAGCCACTTAATGGAAGAGCCACTGCTTAGCAGAGCCACTGCTTAGCAAAGCCACTGCTTAACAGAGCCACTGCTTAGCAGAGCAACTGCATGAAAGATCATCTGCTTAGTAGAGACATTGCATAAAAGATCATAAACTTATTCAATTTTTCATTTTCTTTTAGTTAGGAAAGCTAACATTTGTTCCGAATGACACATTAATGGAACAGTTCAGAAATTCATTTTATGCAGAGGCACTTCTATGCAGAGCCACTGTTTAGCAGATCCACTTCTTAGCAGATCCACTGCTTAGCAGAGCCACTGCTTCGCAGAGCCACTACTTAGCAGAGTCACTGCTTAGCAGGGTCACTGCTTAGATCATCTGCTTAGCAGAGACACTGCATGAAAGATATTCTGCTTAGCAGAGACACTGCTTGGCGGAGCCAGCAGTCAACCAATACTCAGCCAGTGGATAAGCATCATCATTTGACTAGCAGAACGGTTGCTTATCAAAGCCACCGCTTAGCAGAGCCATTTCATAGCAAAGCCATTGCCTCGCAGAGCTACTGCCTAGCAAAATTACTACTTAGCACAGCCACTGCTTAGCAGAGACCTTGCCTTTTCTTTTAGTTATGAAACCTAAAAATGTCTTTAAAATGACACATTAAAGTTACAGTTCGGAAATAATTTTTTTACCAATTTGCAGAACGATATCGTTGGTCTTGGTTGTCTTATACTCTGAGGGCACCGCTGATCGCCAATTGTTTCATCACTCAATTTTTTCCATTATGAGAGAAAGATATTTGACCAATGAGAATCAGATGTGAAGTCTCTCTAAGCGTGTTTACAGAAGTTTTAGTTCGCCTGCAAACTATAGGTATCTATATACCTTAGATATGAAATGAGTGCTGCCTGCGTTCGTAGAAAATAGTTTCCTTTGCAAGAAAATTCAGCATACGAGCTTGGCTTAAGGCGCCTGCAATTTTGATAGTCTTTGGACATGCTACAGAGGAGCTTAGCTTGGACAGAGACACATTCAATTATACACGTATTGGTTACCAGTGGTATTTCTAGACCTTGAACGCAGGATGACTACACTTCATTGATTTCTCTGTGATTTGGTATGCAAGAGAGAAATATCGCTGGTGACATTTAACGCAAACGCGTTAAACTATTCGAAAAATCCTTCAGATAGCTATAATAATTCAATTGTCTTAGGTCCATGTCAATTTAAAGGAATGTTAGTACATCTGATTACTGTAGATGCCGCTATAACGTAACGATAATGACAGCTTCGACAGAAGAAATAACTTATGCTGCCTTTTAATGGAAAATCTGTTTGTCGTTATCTTTATGTAAGAAGGTCCTAACTCATAAAAACTAGTGTTGCAGTAGAAGAAATAACTTAATAAGCCTGGTAAAAATAAGGGTACAAAATGTTTGTAAATGCACATTTTATTGAAATATAATGAGTTATTCAGAGATGAATTTTTGAAAAAATTTAATTTTTATAGTACTTGTATGAGAATCCAGCCACAAATAAAAAAAAATCCTTGATTGTAATGGAAATGCTATTGAATTTTTTTTTTAGATTATAACGAAATTTTGGTTCTGATATATAATTAAAAGACACCAGATCTGCTCAAATCTTTATAAAGCACCTATACAAATGTAGCACCCGATTTGGGGTCTAACTGGCAAATTTCATCAAATTTAAACGAAACGACCTAACAACCGCAAAATTTTATCAGATTTCAACAAAATTTGATTTGTTGTGTTATTCTTTAAAATAGACCAGATCAGTTCAAATCTTAATGTATCTCTTGTGCTAGGTCTAACCCAACTAACTGCGGAAAATTTTATCTGATTTTAACGAAATTTGGTTCATGGGATTGTTTCGCTCACTGGATGGGCATTTCTGAAAATTTACCATATCGGTATAGATCTTGATTAAGTCCTCATGTAAATGTATCTCCGCATTTTGGGTGTTACCGACGTTAAAATCATAAATTTCCTCAGATTTTAATGAATTAGGTTTGTGGCCTTAAGTTGCACACAGAATAAGCATTACTGAAAAAAGGCCAGATCAGTCAAAAGCTTAACAAAGCCCCCATAAAAGTGTACCTTCCGATTTGGGGCCTCACCGACCTAACATCGTGAAATTGCATAAGATTGCTATGCAATTTGGTTTGAAGCATTGTTTTGCACATAGGAAAATCATTTTGGAAAATCGACGAGATCGGTAAAGGTTTTGATTCGTGGTCCAATTGACCTAAGACATGACATTTTTTATCAGCTTCGTAATACATCTGATATGCGGCTAAGCCACTCATAGGACATTAATAAAGTCTTAAGAGTCTCAGACAGGAAACTTTTATTTAGATTTAAAAAAAAAACTGATGCTTTGAACTCAGGCTCTGGTGCAAGCATTGTGGGGGCCCGCTGTAAAAAAAAGTGACTTCGAATTAAAAAAAAAATTTTTTTTGATGAAACTTAAATTGGGGCCCAGAAGGATGCATGTACTCTTCAGTCCACAAGAATGGCCGCTATAGTCAAAAAATCCGATTCATTGCGTTAAAGGATCGGTGCTCCAATAAATAAAAATTTCTCATCGAATCGACATATGAATATATTTTTTTAATTTAAATTAAATTGTGACTCGACCTTATAGAACCTTGGGGCTAAAATATGGTCGTTCGTTATTGCAATAGCAACTCCATGGCGAAGGGCTTATAAGAGCTTATATATTGTTTATTATTCCCTTGAGTAATAGATAGAGTGTATTCTAAGCTTGTTATTGCGATTTAGAAATTAAAAATTGGAAGAATCCGACCAAGAGTGAAAATGTTTCCCTTTAAGAAACTGAAGGTACCTCGGAAAAAAGTAAACGTTTTTTTAAGGATTTGCTCAACGGTGGAAAGTTTATTTGATTCGGCCTAGCCGAACTTAAAGATATTTTTACCTTTAATTACTTGTTTTTTCGATCAAGCAAGCACAATAGCGGCCAAAAGAATAAAACAGTGGACAAAACCGGCGTAGAGGAAAATTGTTTCCCTTGAAGAAACTGAAGGTATCTCGGAAAATAGTAAACTTTTTTTTAAGTATTTGCTCAACGTGGAGGGTATATATGATTCGACCTAGCCAAACTAAAAGATGTTGTTACTTGTGACTAGGCCTAACAGGTTTAACCACCGTTTAATAACCTCAGCCTTGAACAATCACCATGTGAGACATGTTGGCGATATGTCCAGCATTAATTCAAAGTATTTTATAGCCTGAAGTCCTTTTTGAAATTACTGTGCCACAACAAATTGTGGTCGCTAGCAAAAAAAGATAAAAACAAAAACAAAATTTACATAAAACTATTTAAACTCATTTCCTGTTCCTTTGTCGGTGGCAACGAACAGTCGGTCGGTCTACTTAGGACAACAACGCCAAGCAATGTGCTCGCATTTCCCCAAAACGACCAAAGGCATGGCATGTGACTCCGCCGCCATAGGGTCACATTTGTGGTTAACCCATTTTCTTAGCAGGCAGCGAAAGTATGGCAAAAATTGGCAACGCCAATAGATTACACCACACAGCAACAACAGCACGGCTAAAGTGACCGAATGAAGTATCAACTAAAAGCAACAGCAAGCTAGAAAAAAAGTAAAAAACATTCAGCAGAATCTGGGTTTTTTGGTCAGCTAATTTGGTGTGTTGCAACAGACGACACACTTGCAACAAGTGCAGACCACCAACAAGACGCACACACGCCATATCATAGGACAGCTGTCAGTACGTTTGTCGCTCTACATTACCAAAAGAAATGTCTAAAAAAAAGTTGCCAATTTTATTTTAGCGTTTTTTCACCTCTTTTTTGTTTTTGGCTTAAATAATAATTGTCGTCCGTGTTGGTTGATTGCTGGCTGGCAAAGAAATTCGCGTTAAGAATTTTTGGCGAAAATTTCAATTATTCAATGTTTATTTCGATTAGCATAAATCTTTTGTTTTCGTTGCGTTAATTCGTTTTTCTCGTATGCTAATCCCGCACTGCCTCGTTTGTGGCCCTGCCACAAGAAAGAAATGTGGAAACAATTTGCCAATAATTATTTAAGAAATGACGACAATGTTTTGTTATGGCTTTAATGTGTTGCTGACTGTGTCAAAATGTTGGTGGCGAAAGACATTCCGTCCGTTCGTCCGTCCACTCATTCACTGTTGGTCAAAAGCGTCCGTATGTGGCCAGAAATAAAAAAGTGTTTTATAAATAAAGCACTTAAGTAATTTTTGTGTTTTTCGCTTTGCTGTTTTTGGGTGGCAATGAAATTTCTTATTTCAGGCACTCGCTCTTGGATGAATTCACTTCATGTAGTCTTTTTTTATTTATTTATTTATTTTTGTTTCCATGATATTTCATGATTACACGTTTTGTTGTTTTGTCCTAGCGAGAAAATGACAATTTGTCGTTTTGTATTCATTTGCTCTAAGTTATGACTCGTTTTTTTTCTTTCTTCTGGTGAAAGTGCTATTCATGATTCTTTTATTCATTGTCTCTATTCTTTTGGCGAAACTAAACGTGTTGCGTTTTTTTTCACTTACACGAACAAAAAGAAATCAAAAAAACATTTCATGATTTCACGTTTTTTTGCGATTTTTTTCGTCGTTACTAGTTTAAGCGTTTTTCGAAGTGAATGTCTTTTGACTGGGTTTTTTCCCATTCTAATGTGAATTCATTACAATTCAATAGTCTTGGATTTTTTTCTGGTCGCTTTTTTGTGCAACAACAAATGTTCGTTGTGCACTTGATTAGTTTCTATTTTTTTCAGTATCATTTGGCAGTTTTTTTTTAAGATTTTTCACTTTTTTTGTGCCCGTCAGTCACTTGCTAGAAGGAAGCATCTTGCTGATCGATGGGGGCGTATAGGGAAACGTGGCCTCTAAGTCAATCTCAAATGAGTTCATCAATTTTCCTTTTAATAGAAAAATCAGCGGAGAATTCTTGTATTGTTAAACAAAAAAAAAGTTTGCATAACTCAATGTTTTATTTTTCAGAGGAAAGAAAATTGGCAATGTTTAACATTCTTAGATGTCAACAAGTTCTTTAGTGTCTAAAGCTTCAGAAATAGTTACAAAACATCAGAAATAAGTTTGATGTAATTTTAAATACAAATCATTTTCACAAATAACATAAGGCAATAATCTTGTAGTAAAAGAAGCGTAAGTTTTGTGAAAACCAATTGTAAACACCCCTTACCCCAGAGGGGAAAGTCTCATCAGATCAAACAATCTAAATCGACTTGCAGTTAAAAATTCGTTGTAGTTGTTTAAGCTACACCTAATTCCGAAGTGACAGCCCTTGGTCGAAGAATTTCTGCTTTGAGTCAATCCGGTATAGAAATCCGGCTATCAAAACAAGTACTATTAAACATTTATGGCTATTTTTGATCTTGGCATTTATTAGCCACGCCACAACATCAGAGCTATTTTTGATCTTGGCATTTATTAGAAACGCCACAACATCAGAGCTTTATAATGTTGTTCATCTCTAAAATATAACTTCTCTGGCCGGAGAAAATTTACTATATAGAGATGATCTCTCAGAAAGCTCTGGTGTCATAGCGTGAAATGGGACGCCAAAATCTTTTTACTATACAAAAAATTATAATTTTAAATGTCTTATTTTTAACTTTAATTTCCACAGACAAGTCCACTATGCTAATTTCGAGCTCTCATCTTTATAAGAAAAGTTTGGCCATCAAAGCGAGAAGCTCAATTTAAAAGCTCTGTTGTTATAAAGTGACGTTTGAAGGAAACATTTCAATAACAACGATTGTTTGCAGTGGAAGAATAAAGCTTCATACTTCTTTCAATAATAAATCGATCTGCATAAACCTTACAGAATATGTTGCATTAATTAATTTGGCCATGACGCTATTAGATTTTCTCTACTAAAGAAATTATCTATAAAGAAAATGTCTTTACCAGAGAAATCAAACTATAAAGAGGGGGTCTATGAAAAAGCTTTTGTGCCCGAACACAACCATTTCCTTGTCGTATGGCGACTAGCCCTTTGTCATGTATTTCATATGGGTGAAAACATTTGGTTGGCGAATTCTCATGACGGCTGGCATCAAGACGCCAAACTTAATTCTGTTTTATTCCAAACATAATTCTGTTTTATTCTCTATACGACAGGGTTGTGGTTGGGTCTTTGGCACTTAAAGGCACCCGTCCGAAAGTCTCGACCATTTTGAAATCTTGCCGTTAAGAGCTACGTCTCTCTTTAATTGTCTCCCTCTCATGCTATTATTTAGATTGTCCTTCATATGTTTCAAAAATAACTAAAACATTAGCTTTTTCTATATTTGATGAGTGCTTACTTTCCAAACTATGTAATGGAAAACCTTTCGTTCTCTCTTTTAATTAAATAAAATTTTAGAGAGAAAGTCACTCTTTAAGAGAATTTAATCTATAAAGAGGAGGTCTATTATAAAGCTCTTGTCTTTTGGCGTGACACATTAAGGCAAAATCTAAATAAATCCATAGTAAATACAACGTTTAATTAAAGCTCTTGTTTTATGAGGCTCTTCATAAGTGATGAGCTTTCTTATAGACATAATGGCAAATGATTTTTTATATTCGTAGTAAAAGCTAAATCATTTTGAAATCATGTGGTTAAAAGCCACGTTTTTTTTAGTTTGCTCTATCTCTCTCTGTTCCTATTAATTAGATTGTCCTTCTTTAAAACAAAAAATAATTGTTTGAGAATAACATTTGCTTTTTCGATATTTAATGAGTGATTTAACTCCAAACTTTCTAATGGAAATCCTCTCTCGCTCCCTATAAAATAAATTAGACTTTAGGGAGAAAGTCTCTCTTTCAGAGAATTTAATCTAAAGAGAGAATATGTAAACAAGCGTTTGTCTTTTGGTGTAACATATGAAGGCAAAAGCGTAGAAAATCCAACTTTAAGTTAGAGCTTTTGGTATATAAGCTACTTCATAAGACAAGAGCTTTCTTATAGACATACAAGCAAATGCTTTATTATATCCGTAGTAAAGGCTTGATAATTTTGAAATCTTGCCGCTTAAAGCCACGTCCCTTTTTTAATTTTCTCTCTCCGTCTTTCTACTATTAAGATTATCCTTATGGACTTTTTAATGAAAATTCTCTCTCTATAAAATAAATTAAACTTTAGAAAAAAAGTCTGTATTTAAGCGAAATAAATCTATAGAGGGATGGTCTATTATAAAGCTCCTGTCTTTTGGCGTGACACATTTAGGCAAAAACATAGTAAATCCTTAGTAAATCTAACGTTAATTTTGAGCTTTTGATTTTTAAGACACTCCGTAAGCCAAAAGCTTTATATAGACATAAAGGCAAATGCTTCTTTGTATCCGTAGTAAAGGCTAAATCGTTTTAAAATCTTATCGCAAAGAGCCACACCTCTCTTTAATTTTCTCTCGCATCCTATTATTTAGATTGTTTTTCTTATGAGCGAAAATAATTAAGGAAAAACATTAGCTTCTGCGATATTTAATGAGTTCTATCTTTCAGAACTTTCTAATTAAAATCCTTTGTCTCTATCTCGCTTTTTCAAGTAAATTAAACTTTATAGAAAAAAGTTTCTTTTTTACAGAAATAAATCTATAGGGAGAAGGTCTATTAAAAAGCTCTTGTCGTTTGGCGTGACACATGGAGGAAAAAAGGCAAGGATATCCTTAGTCAATCCAACGTTCATTGTGAGCTTTTGGCTTAAAAACCACTTCGTAAGACAAGAGCTTTCTTATAGACCTTCTCCCTACAATTCTATTTCCCATCTTCCTACTTTAGAATTCAACTTCTCCTGTTTTTATCAACTGAATTTTGAAATCTTGCCGCTTAAAGCCACGTCTCTTTTCAATAAGCTCTCTTTGTCTTCCTATTATTCAGATTGTGCTTATAATGAACTTTTTAATGGAAATCCTCTCTCTCTCTCTCTATTGAATAATTTAAACTTTAGAAATTTATCTACAGGGAGAAAGTCTATTTAAAGCTCCTGTCTTTTGGCGTGACACTTAAAGCAAAAGCTTAGTAAAGCATTGGTAAATCCAACATTAATTTTGAACTTTTTTAACCATTTCGTAAAACAAGAACCTTTTTATAGACCCTTTTCAAATCAATTTAATTTGGAGCTTTTTTAACCATTTCGTAAAACAAGAGCTTTCCTTTTATTACAATTTTATTTCTCAGCTTCCTACTTTAAAATTCAACTTCTCCACTTATTATCAACTGAGGCCTCGTTCTGGCGATGGAAAAGAACTTTCTTATATCCCTTTTGTGTCGTTTTCTTATTTTTTCATTACCACAGCTTTTACTTTTCTGCTGTTGTTGTTGTTGCTGCTGTTTAATAATTACCTGATTTAATAATGCTTCACATTTACACAAATTGAAAATGTTCATGTCATATGCGACCCGAGTATGTTTTGTGCGGTTGTCATTTCATTTCGTTCTTTGCCGTTCAGGCCTGTTAGCCGGAGCTTTTTTGTTGTTGCGGCGGTAATAGAAAACCGCTCTTGCAACTTTACCACAGAGTGCTGTTGTTGTTGTTAGTTGCTGTTTCGAGCGAGTGGTGATGGGGTGGGGGCGCCGGTGGTTGTTTTTCGTTTGTTGATGTTGCCGTTTTCTGTCATTTTA
This sequence comes from Hydrotaea diabolus, assembly GCA_963513945.1. Lineage (NCBI taxonomy): Eukaryota > Metazoa > Arthropoda > Insecta > Diptera > Muscidae > Hydrotaea > Hydrotaea diabolus. The sequence continues at coordinate 56,933,480 of OY740717.1, read as the reverse complement.
ATGCATTGTAAAACTTAATTTTATGCCTATTTATTTATTGTTATGGAAATGCAGAGGCAGCGGCAGACGGGACGGACGGTCGGTCGGACAGACATCGCGTCACACAGTCACGTTAGACAAATAGCAGCGGATAGATGGATGTGTATAGGCTGGCAGAGGTAGACAGATACTACTTGTGTGCTGGCTGACATGGATGCATGCCAGCCGCCAACCCGCGCCACAGCACGGCTAAATGGTAGGCGGTGGCGACGTCAGCGACGGCCGACTAAATGGAAGTCAACAGAGTGTGACGCGATATTATTAAGTTTTGGATTACAACTAACAGCCGGCAAACAGGCAAAATGGTAGGTAATAAAATAATGCCACCGCAGAAATGAAAACCCAACCAGAGAAGAAGAAAAAACAAACTGGCGGAGAAAAAACAACGAAAAATCAAAAGTGATGAATGCATTTTAATGCCGTAGAAAAACACAACACAACCGGAGCATTAAACCAAAACATGAAGTGGGCAGGCAGCAGAACAGCGGAGCTGCCACGACAAAAGGGCCCTCCTGCTGCACATAGCCAAGACGGGGCAGGAAAAGCAAGCTTGTTTGGCCGGGAATTTATGACAAGGGGGGCCCTTTTTTCGTTGTGTTCACCCATTCGTTCCATCATAATGAGCAGTTAAACTGTAACAAGTTCAACATATGTCAAATGGAGTGGAGTGGAGGAACTGCCGAAGCAGCGCACACTGGCAATTGCATCAAAACAGGCCCACCGAAAAACAAAAAAAAAGTTCCGCTGATAACGCGAAATGTTGCATGAATGAATCGTCGCTTTTGTTGTTAAATAATGTCGGCATTCTTAGGGTGTTTCAGGGGCAGAGAGACTCCCCCCAAAAGGAAAGGGAAGTGCTTTTTTACGGTCTAGGCGGCGAAGTAGGTGGGGTTTGCGCCGGGACAGACCTTAGATAATGTGCCTACGGATATCTGCCTATGAGCGAGAATGTCAAGCATTTTTTTTTGTTTTTTTTTTTTTGCTATAAAATACTTTCTGCTTCTTGTTGTTGTAGCTGTGCAGTTTATTTTAATAGATCGCTGTCCCCTCATAAATAATGAAGGAAGTTTTTCTTTTCTCTCTTGGGCTTTTTGTTATGCATATGGAAATATTTAATGATGGCCCTTGTAGAGAGAAAAAAACTGCAAGAATTTTTGTTAAGGTCTTAAACTCTTTTTTTGTTTGCCGCCGCTATCGCTTCTAGTGCTGCTGCTGTTGGTATTGTTGTTAATGGGATAGCATTTTGTTGTTGTTTGTTTCGACTACAGTAATCAGTTACGCTGGAATTGCAAAGGAATTTTAAGGAACTCCCCTGGGTTAAAAAGACAACATAAAGAAGACAATAGACGTGTTTTGTTGGTACTCGCTTATTAAACGAGTAAGTGGTAGCTTAGGCGACAATTTAAATTTTTTAAATTTCTTTGCATACAAGAACTGCTTGGTTATAGGCATTTGGACATTTGTAGAAATTTGTTAAAAACTTGTCTTCTATTTAAATATAGAAGCAAGAGGTCTTGAGCCGGTTAATCCCTGTTCAATGAGAAAAAAATTATTCAGGATATAAAGGGTTTTCCAATAGGGACACAAATATTTCGTATCTTTATGTCAATGCACCCTCAAACATTTTAAATGATCTTTCAGTGTCAAAACGTTAGTTAAAGTCAACATTTTTATCATGACAAAGTTCACTTACGCACCCTCAAACATTTTTAATGATTTTTCAGTGTCAAAACGTTAGTCGAAGTCAACATTTTCATCATGGTAAACTTCAATAACGAGCAACGTTTGGAAATCATTAAAAATTAATACCGAAATGCTGAGTCGGTGGTCACAATTTTAAGAGCGCTTTCTCTAATTTTCGACCGTAATAGTCGTCCGACAGGCTGTGCATGCTATCGTGGATACATTTGTATTCAAATTTCCACTTTTGGATGTTCCGCCGTACCGCTCGAAGCGACGAAAATATCACAACTGTAAGTGTATCCGTTCGAAATGAGTCAAATCAGTTGATTCCACGACATTCTCAGGAATTGAGCATCTCTCAAACCACACAATGGCGTATTTTTCGAAAAGATCTTGGCCTTCATCCTTGTACGATTAAACTGACTCTACAACTAAAGCCATTTAATCATTAGAAACGCCGAAACTTTTACTATTGGGCTCTGGAAAATCCAGAACTTCATCGAAAAATCATCTTCAGTGATGAAGCTTATTTCTGGATGAGTGGTTTTGTCAGTAAACAAAATAAGCGTTTTTGGACAGCAACAAATCCACATGTGCTTCAAGAGACACACTTGCATCCGCAAAAAAATACTTTGTGGTGTGGATTTCCTGCCGGAGGTGTGATTGGGCCGTATATTCTCGTCGATGAAAACAATCGTCATGTTACCGTCAATGGAGAGCGCTTTCGTGTTATGTTAGAAAAATATTTTTGGCCAGAATTAGATGAGCTTGACATCGCCGATATGTGGTTTGAACAAGACGGTGCCACTAGCTACACAGCACGCGTTACAATCGATTTACTGAAAGGCAAATTCGGTGAAAGTGTCATCTCGAGAAATGGTCCTCGTTCATGCGATTTAACGCTATAGGATTTCTTTTGATAGGGCCACATCAAGTCACTTGTCTATGCCAACAGATGCAACATCCAACGCAAAATTTCCAACGTTCCGGTCGAAATATGTACAAGAATGGTGGAAAACTGGTAGTCATATGACCGAAATCGAATTTGATTCTTAAAGTGTAACAGGGGCACTGCACCTGGAATAAATCTGAACTTTATATCTCAAATATTCTGTGTTTTATTAATAAATAAACTTGTTATGTCCTTAATGGAAAACATTGTATGATAAATAACTTTACTCCATGGCATTGTAAAAAATCTCTTTCATTTTGCACAATAAAATAAAACTAAAGCAATATTTTTCTCAAAACATAAAGCCTTGTTTTGACCTGAAGCTGTTTTCAATAAATATAAGTACATAAATTTGTATGAGATTTCGATTAACATTTTCAACATTTTTAACCTAAACTCAACTCAAATTATTATTTGCAATGCCAGACTGTGCAGGAGTAAAAAGTTTCACTAATAGTACAAGTCTAACCTAAAACTAATGAACGTTTTTTCAAAGACTTGACAAAGACTATGATCAAGATCAGTGGATTTTTTAAAATTCTTCTGGATTTTTTAAAATTCTTTAAATTGGTTACAGACTTGATTCATATGATTAATATGTTTTGTTCTGTATTTTTTTTTGCTATTCAGAATCTGCTCCTTCTGTTTTTGATACTTCTCTGTATGTTCTTTATTTTTTTTGCTAATCGGAAACTCCTACTTTTTTTGTTACTTATCCTTTATGTTAAAACATAAGCTTAGATTTACGATAATACTAAAAACTATTAACAAATCGGGAAATGAAGAAATATTAAAAACAAAGCGCATATTTACCTAGAGAATATAATGAATTCCAACGAAATCTATAAATAAATAAAAGAATTATGATCAGTTTAGTACGTTTAGTAAAAAAAATATTATTGTATTTTAATTGTTATTCCTCATACGCTACGGTTGAATTAGGAGCGCACCGAAGCGTATGAGTAATACAAATTCTAATATTACTCATACCTCCAGGAAGGGAGTTTAATGAATCAATACTCGTAGTACTTAATGTAACCACTATAAATATAAAATAATTGTCCGCGGTATATACGGCATTCGAAATATCACAAAGTTCTTTTATTTTTGTCCGTGTTTGGCCAGAATTAGATGATCTTGACATCGCTGATATGTGGTTTGAACTGTGCTTGTTTTATTTATGTAAATTTAAAGTAATCTCGTTGTCCACCAAGACTTTCTAAAAATTGACAAATCTAGTTTCCACAAATAAAAAACCACATTAGTTCATTTATTCCTCTTATAAGATCTTTCATATATGTTCTCGCGTTTGGGTATAAATTATTTAAGAAAAAAAATTCCTTGTAAATTTGTTTAATCTTCGGTAAGAAATCGTTGTCAAAGTGGTCTTTGTCCCCTAAACGGGAAAAATAAACCACAACACCGCAAAGGATTACAGGTCAATTAGCCTTTCATCGATTCTTATGAAAACCTCGGAAAGACTTTTGATAAAAGAGAACTTATTGCACTTAATTGTACAATTCAGTGGGGCACAACAGGTTTATCTCAAAGGCAGGTCCACTGTGCTCAGCCCCTGACGAAGTGGTCATCATCGTTGAAGACCCTCCACACCACAATGAATATACGATAGCAGCCTTTCTGGACGTCGAGGACGCCTTTAACAACGTGGTAGCTCTTAACCGATTGTTGTAGCTCTTAAACGCAGGGGTACAACCAGCCTTAGGGGCAAAATCATAAAGGAGAAGGCGCTGTAATAAAACGATTTATGAGGGAAACGCCGCAAGGATGAATCATACGTATAACCATTACTGTGGAATCTAGTGATCAACGAAATCCTTTATGAACTCAATAGAGAAACTCTGACAGACCTACCGACGATATAGTACTGCTGGTCCGATGTAATGATTCTGACAGCGATTAATAAGATTATGAAACGGTCACTGAGGAAACTCTCATGGTGGGCGAATGGCAACGAACTTGGCGTCAATCCAACTAAGACAGAGCTAGTTCCGTTCACAAGCAAATACAAGATTCCGAACTTCGAAGTCCCATCACTAAACGGGAAAACGCTGCAAATACCGAAAGAAGCACATACATGGGTGTAATCCTACAGTCTAAACTTTCCTGAAAGCGAAATGTGGAGGAGCGAGGAAAAATGCTATTTAAGCCTTTTATACTTGCAGAAGGATGTTCGGCAAAATTAGGGTACTCGACCAAGGATAATACACTGGATGTTCACTGCAATCATTAGAGCAATTCTAAACTATAGAGCAATGATATGGTCGGCTGTAGTTGAACAGAAGACAAACCTCACCCAGAACCAAAGAGTGGCATGTGAAGGCATAATTGGAACATTGAGATCTACACCATAGGCGGGACTGGGAGCCTTACTAGACATTGAACTATTAAGGGATGTGCAGCAAAGGTCGCTCTACGTTTGAGGTAAACTGGTATGTTGAAACAATAAACGCATGTTCATGGCTGATAATGAGATTAGCAGGTAGGATGGACAGTCTTGATGTAGATTTTTTTTTAAATAACCAACACCCAGGGGATGCCCCCTATACATGCGGTGCATTGCGTTGGCGAGTGGAAATTAATGGATCGGAGGGGGGAAGAGGGAGTAATGATTATTGATGCTTGCCTTGAACTTTTACATTTGCCGGAAGTCGATTCCACATACGGACTGTACGATCGAAAAACGAATTTGATCTGTAGTGTATAGTGCGGTCAACTGGCCAATCGATAACAAACGGGTGTGAATTCCTAGAAAGTCGCGTATTCCTGCCGAACATCCTCACGTCAGGAATAAGGCGACGGATGTCTGATTAACACACACCATGAAAGTAACGATAGAATAGCGTCACGCAACCCACATTCCGACGATGCTCAAGGGAAACAATAGAGTTGGATACCCTACTGTCACCGTTCAGCACCATCGCTCTCCTTTGAACACCGTCAAGTAGCTCCAAGGATGATTTTGGAGCACCTGCCCGTATATGGGAGTTGTATTCCATCCTTGGCCTGATGTAAGTTGTATAGATATTGAAAAGATCAGAAGGAGTGAAATATTTCTTGCACCACTTTAAAAAGCCTATGCACTTGAGTGCTTCTTTCGACACTTCGAATACATGTCTCGCGCAACGAGCATCACATTGTATTTTCATGCCCAGAACATCGAGAGCTTCTGATTGTTCAATATCCGTACCATCGATAGATATTGACGATACTGTTGGGTCAGCGAATCGCTTGTGAGAGAACAAGCAGCAGTGTGTCTTACGTGCATTAAAATCGACTCTATTCACTCGACCCCATTCGGAAATGGCCAGTAGATCCCGGCCAAGTGTCTCATCCATAACTCGCCTTTTGTCTTCAATATCTTGAAGGCTCGGCCTACGGTCGAATGAATATGAATGACAGAGGTTACTATCATCTGCGAAAGAGTAGATTGGATTCACGGTCTGACCCAATAGATCGTCAATGAAAATAAGAAATAAAGAGGGAGAAAGGACAGAGCCCTGTGGTACACCTGCGGTCAGCCTATGTGTGTTGGATGAGAACCCATCTACAACAACTCTAATAGTGCGATCTCTAAGAAAGCTCGATATAAACCAAGCAAACGTATTACCGACACCAAAAGCGATCAGCTTTGATATGAGTGCACCGTGCCAGACTCTATCAAAGGCCTTGGAGATATCTAGAGCCACGACCTTACTCTCACCAAACTGGTGGATGGATTTACCAACGAGAGAAGACTGGGCACCGGGCCCTTAATATCAGAAAACCAAATCCCACTCTTGTCGTATGGTTCGAAAATGAAAGCTGGTACGGGATTAGGGGTTAACTTAGAATCCCCCGTCCTAAAAATATCTCGATCACTACCGGACTAATATGCGATATTTCAGGCAGAGATTTTTCTAATCAATATAGAATCTAACTTAAAAAAAGTTCCTCGCCGAACGATTGAGAATTACAGAATCCCCAAAGTATTGCGCAGAATCCCCAAAGTATTTTCCAAATATGTCCTACAATATACATACAAATATCTCATTGAGTTTAACTCACTTAATATACAGCTCCTTTCTTAGCAAGAGTTAATACAATTTCTTGTGGATTTGTGATACATGTCACAAAATTAATGTCGTCATCAAAGCGACCCAAGAATAAAATTTCTATTCTTCTTTAGGGATGTAAAATATATCTGCGGAGCTGTAAAACATATCTGAGCATTATATTGTTAATACTGTAACATGAATTTATCGTCAGTGATATATAACTGGGCAAAAATAAAATATTTATCGTTGTAAGAAAATGTAAATCAATGAATTATCTAAATCTGTTTTATATCAACGCAGACAATACAAATTGTTTTGTCTCAGCATTTTCTTTGTTTTTGGTGAAACTTATTATTTGTGATGATATATCATCAATAAAGGGACAGCCAACTAAAGGAGTGGAATATATTTGTTTTGGGGTTTTAGGGGGTAAAAAAGTTACAAAGTGTTCGGCAATAGAAAATGGTTTGCTTGTGGAATTTTTCTTAAAGAGTTTTTTAAAGGAATTTTAGGCAATTTTTTATAGAGGCAGAAATGCATAAAAAAGTGATAAGTTGTATAGTTACACCGTGGTCAAATAATATCTGCGGTTTTAGAGTCGTGCAACATCAAACCCATAAAAACTATAACTAACTACGAGTAATGTTTCTACACACAGAGAAAAAATTAGTTGGAAATCGGTTGAAACTACAATTATTCGGTTGCAAAAGAGAAATTTCAAATGTTTTTATTTGTAACGGATATTCGGTTGGAAATACCAAATGATGATGATGCTGATGAGTATTGGTCGGTCATACCAAGAAAAGGCGAAAAAGATATTTAATTGCCACAAGTGGTGGTTGATGCAACCAATACTTAAGAAAACATTTTGTTGCTATAACCAATTATTAGTGATTACCATAACCAAAAACTGGTTGTTTGAGGAATTTTGTTTAAAAATAAAATATTTTAATTATAACTGACTTTCAACCAGTCTATAATTACATTTATTTTCTCGTAAAAATCATCCATTATCTTTTCCCCTTTTTCTTGTCATGACCCTCCATACGAAAACTTCAAGTGCTTCAATTGTGCAAGAAACAGTTTTTTGCCTCTGACAAAGATTTTAATTTTTTTTTTGCACATGTGAATTTTTAGAACGAAAAATTCTCTGCTGAAGGTTCGGATACTTGGTATGTTTCACCAATACTACAGTTCCAAGAGCTAAAAATTACAGAGCACCAATAAACATTTGGTTGCAATTATGGAATACACGAGGTGTATTCCATAACCATAACCTTAATCATTCGGTTGGCAAAAAATTAGGTTGTGGCAACGAATCTCTTCTCTGTGTGTATATGTCTGATTTTAATGGATGTCAACAGTTTCCACTGCTACGCATTTAAGTTTCGTTAAACCATTTGTTTTTATGTTTGTCTTTTTAATGTCGGTATATTAAGCAGGAAGTTCAGGCCTAAGACCTCAAAGCCCTCTCTTGTAATAATAGATAAGTTTTACAGAAAATAACACTAATTTTTTGGGCTTTAAGCAAACATAACTCTAATTTCGGGTATTTGACGATGGTCATCAAAAAGTTTGTCTAAAATTATAGGATTGAAACTGAACTCGTCAAAAGAACAGCTTCTCACCAAGCATATGAGAATTACTTATATTAATGCCACTTCTCTGCTTTCTTTTAAAAAGTTATTGTAGAAAATACAATCATTATGAAAATAGTCCTTTGGCTTTAAGCTGAGAGCCTTATATCCTTTCTAGTCATTTCCTTTTTAGTCATGATTAGAGTTAGAACAGGATCACCTTAGGGAAAATTGATTTTATTTTCGCATATTGTGAATTTCACACAAATTGGCGCACAATTTGGCGATATGCGCATAAAGTATTTTGCGTTTGCTCAAATTCAATGAAAATTAAAACTTTTACACAGATAATTAACCCAGTAAATAGTTGTTCTTACCTAACCCAGGAAAAAATTGGTATCAGGTAATGACAACTTATTACCAGATAATAACAAAACATAACAAGTTTATGAAATTTCACTATCAGGTAATGACATTGCATTACCAGTCAATGTAAACTCATAGCCGGGCAATATCCTATATTTGCCTATTAATGTCTGTTGGTACAAACCAGTAAACACTTAGTGCAAGAACTCTGCCTAGTAATGACAAATTATTAATTACTATATAATGTCAGATTTTCGTTTGATAATGACAACTTATTACTGAGTAATGTGATCTTAATAATAGGTAATGACAATGCCTTAGCAGGCTATATTAACTTACTGATGGCTATTATCATTTCATAGATTGGTAATGCTAATTCACTACCAGGTAATCAAAATTCATTACCTGGTAATGTCATCTCTTGACTTGACAACTCTTGACAATTTATTACTAGGCACTGATAACTTAGCTCATGTAATGGCAACTTAGAGATGATGACAATTCAGATTTAAGTAATGGCAAATCATAATCAGGTAATGACAACTTATTAAAATGCTATGTGATCTCATAGTGGAGTAGTAGACAATGCATTGCTAGATACTGATAACGCATTACCTTGTAACAATAACGCAAGGGAACAAGCTATTTGTTGATTAAGAATCGTTATTTGCTATGCCGAATCCAAATCTACACTTGGTTTTTTATATCAGCTAGACTTTTTGCTATATACGATTTTGTCAAATATGAAGTTACCTACAACATATATAAGTATTGGTATAACTAAAAGACTGTTTACCATATACTTTAAAAAAAGAAATCAAAACTCGTCAACAAAATTGCAATTTAGGTTCAAATCCGGTTAGAAACATCTACACATTTTCATCGGCGGGTTTCAACCTCGTAGTTGCCGCCGACTTTACGAGTCAGATATCTTTCTCTAAGCCATGTAAAAAGGTATCTATAAAATAGATACGGCGTTAAACAGTAGGTCCCGGTCTGTGAGTATACAAAATATATCGTGCACTGCTCACTGATTTGAAATAAGTTTCCTCTTGTTCCTTAATGGGATGTTGTGAGAATAAAGTAAGTAATGGCGCCTCATTACTAGGTAATCAATCTCTTAACTATGTAAGAACACCTCATTTCAGGGTAATTCCAACACATTTTATTACACTTTATTACTATGTAATTATAACTCATTACTGTATAATGATACCTCATTACTGTGTAATGATACCACATTACTGTGAAATGATACCTCATTACTGTGTAACAATACCTCATTACTAGGTAATAAAACTTTATTGATAACTCATTTCTTTGTAATGATAACTCATTTTTATGTAATGCTACCTTACTACTATGTAATGATACCTCATTAATATGTAATGCTACCTCATTACTATGTAATGCTACCTCATTACTATGTAATTATACCTCATTACTATGTAATTATACCTCATTACTGTGTAATGATACCTCATTACTGTGCTATGCTACCTCATTACTGTGTACTGATACCTCATTACTGTGTACTGATACCTCTTCACTATGAAATGATACCTCTTTACTATGTAATGATATCTCATTACTATGTAATGATATCTCATTACTATGTAATGATATCTCATAACTATGTAATGATATCTCATAACTATGTAATGATATCTCATTACTATGTAATGATATCTCATTACTATGTAATGATATCTCATTAATATGTCATTTTAGCTCATAACTATGTAATGATATCTCATTACTATGTAATGATATCTCATTACGATGTAATGATATCTCATTACTATATAACTATACCACATTACTATGTAACTATACCACATTACTATGTAACTATACCACATTACTATGAAATGATAACTCATTACTTGGTATTAAAACCTTTTGACTAGGTAACGAAACCGCATTACTAGGTAATGACAGCTCATTACTAGGTAATGTCTTCTCACTACAATATAATGACAACATTTTACTATTTACTAACACCCCTTATTACTAGGTAATGTCAACTTGTTACCAATTAATTACTCCTCAGTACTGGTACATGCCATATCCTGAAGTATTTGAAATTAACATTTTCACAAATATTTTTAATTTTTTTTTCTTATTTTGAACTCTGGTAAACTTCAAGTGAAGATTTTCAAAAAACCAAGTAAAAGTCGAAGGTTGGTAAGCGGGCTTTGTATTTCCTAAATCAAAGACTATCAAACAGTACATACGACCTAAGTCTGATTGCAAAGGTATTAGTAAGTCTGTAAACCCTAGATGGTGCTTTGTCGTACATAGGAAATGAAGGCTACATTCGTAGAAACTACTGTTGTCCTTCTCTGTAGAAGTAAGCAGCATCTATCTGACGTCGGCCTTAGGTTATAATTGCCTACAATGTTTTTTTTGGCAAGAATCTAATAAAGTGCTGTGTTAAATACACATAATATTAAACCGATTTGTGTGTTTAAAAAAATTACAAAAATATTAGCTTGACTTTACCCTTTGTTTGAAATTTGATCCTGAATTTCCTTTATTTACCTGCGGCGTTTTTTCTATCCTGATCCAGAAATTTTTTTATTTTGTTGCGGACATTCTTTATCTTTTAACTGAACTTTTTTTGTAGGCTTGCGGATTTGTCTCAAAAATGACTGGAGTTTCCGTAGGAAATTCAACTCTTTGTGAGTTAATGTTTTTTTTACAAAACTAGTTCCTGTTAATATTCCCAAAGCATGTGTGAAAACCAAACTTTCCACTGCTCTTTATAGTAATTTAAAAGTCATACGAATAAGGGGGGGAAAAATGCTGGCTTCTTATCACTAACAGACTACCGCAGTTTAGTTTATCGCTTACAAGGGGCGCAATATGAAGGCACTCTTTGGAACTTCTTTTGAATGCCGCAGTTTTTTGCAATAACCACCAGTGCCACAGGCGCGACCGCATCAAAAAGTCTAAGGAAGATAACAAAAGTGGGTTACACTGGTGTTAATCGTCCCCCCGCCAGCCCTCTGATGAGCGATGGTGATATTTACAACTTTGGCAATGCTTTTTATTGATAGCCGGGTACTTGAATAAAAGAATACCGAAAAAAAAACACTGAAAAAGTGAGGAGACTTAAATTTGCTTAAACCATTTCCGCTCGTCGTCTTTTGAGTCTGAATTTCGCAACGACATTTTGCAACGCTTACAAAGGCAAACGTTTTAGTTTCAGCGACAACGGCATCGATGGCAAGCAGCAAATTATCACACCTAAATTTAAACATTTACAAAACGCTGCTGAAGATATCTCGATTAAGAAAATCGCAAGAACCAGATAAAGACCCACGGCAACAAAAAGTAAATGGTGCTTGTGTCTTTCTGCCTGTACGTCCGTCCTTCCGTTCGTCCGCCCGACTGTTTGTCTGTCTCCCCTACATTTTGAATGATGGCAATCGTATTTTTTGCCTTTTGTATGTCACGCTAAAAATATTCAACATCAGATGTAATAGGAACAGATCGACAATTAGAGAGAGAGAGGGAGAGATGGTGAGCGGGAAGGCGAAAATCTTGGTTTAGATTCGTTTACATGCAACAACGACAGACAGAACTAAAGAAACAGATACCCATAAAAACATATCCACACACACACACATTTGTAAAAATCAAGAAATACACTTACAAGCGTTGCCATTCACATGCACATACGTACATGTGGCGTACATGTAAAATTAAAATTACAAAACAAAAGAAGAGCAGCAATTAAAGCTGATGCCAAATAGACGTCAAGATTTTGTTTTATTTTTATTAACATTGTTGTTGTTGGCTTTGTCGCCGTTGCTGCTGGTGGCGGTCTTGTTGATTTTGTTGCCATTGCTGCCTTTAATGTTGCTGATACCGCCACTGTCGTTGTTGTTGTCGTCTGCTGGCTGGCTGCTCTTGGCCAATTACACAAGCAGTGACACACTACAATTGTTACCTCATAATAAAAAACGGTGTTTGTTTTTTTTTCTGTCCGTCTGCCTTTCCGTCTTTTTCTAACACATCGCAAAAAAGTGATATAATATTATAAAATGTAAATAAATTACCGAGTAAAAAACACAGCAAGTGCGAGGAAAACGACAATATTTCTTTAAGATTTATGAGCGATTTTTATGCCTTTGGTTAACTACCAACACATCTGAAGACATTGGCGCTTAAAATCAGGCTAAGAGCGTGATGATGGTGATGTCGTGAGTGTGTTCGGGGGTAAAGGGATTCATCATGGAAGCATTAAGCAGTACGCAGGTTACAAATAAAGCCAACCCTTGGATTGTCTTTATAAGAGGTTCTATGTAAAACCTTAGGTATTGTTGTTTGACCCTTAATTTAACCTGCAATTTTGTGTTTAAAGTTGGGTTCTAAAATTCGATTATCGATTAGTCTAATAAAAATCGAATAATCGACTTTTAGATTCGATTTCTTCAACTTTATGCTGCCAGCTTAACAAATATGTACTTATATATCCTGTACGAGTTAATTGATGGTATAAGTATAAGTTAATTTGATGGCAAATGTTTGTAAAAAAAAATATTTGTGCCAGACCCATATTTTACTCGCAGTGTACCGATCGACTCAGAATAAGATAAAGCTGCCACACAAAAAATCAACCGATTTGATTTTTTTAGCATAATAAGTCAGCGACTTTTACATCAAATGCGGATGGATCGGAACAGTTTATTACGATCGATCGTTAAACGGGTTATATCAGTCAACTTTTTGTTGTAGCCTCTGTATAAAGGTCTAACCCGAAAGTAGGCACAACCGCCCTAGAGGACGGTTCGGAAAGTTCTTAGCCTATCAATGAAAGAGAATAGTTAGTTTTTCAAAAATATTTGTATTTTTCAATATAATCTCCTGAAACTTCAATACACTTAGTCCAACGCTTAACTAGCAATTCTATCCCTTGATTAAAATAGTTTTCCTCAAGGTCTTCAAAATAGTGGTTTACAACTGTAATTGCATCTTCATTTGTGGTAAAACGCTTGCCAGCAAGGAATTTTTTTAGATTTGGAAACAGATAAAAGTCACTGGGAGCTAAATCAGGAGAATAAGGTGGGTGGTCAAGCAACTCGTACTTTAATTCGTTGATTTTAGCCATTGTTAAAACACTCTTGTGCGCTGGTGCGTTGTCTTGATGAAAAATTATTTTTTTGTGTTGTAAGCCAGGACGTTTTTCTTGAATTTGTACATTTAATTGATCTAAAAGGTTGCAATAATACTTTGAATTTATTGTTTTACCCTTTTGCAGATAGTCAATCAATAAAATACCTTTAAAGTCCCTAAAAACCGTTGCCATAACCTTACCAGCCGATTGAATTGTTTTTGCCTTCTTTGGGGCACTTCTTCCAGCGCTTCAGTCCATTGTTTGAATTGTTCTTTTGTCTCTGGAGTATAGTGGTGGATCCATGTCTCATCAACAGTTATGAAACGACGCTTAAAATCTATTTTATTTCGCTGAAAACGATCCAAACAAGCTTGAGAAATGTTCATTCTTAAGCGTTTTTGGTCGACTGTTAAAGAGTGCGGCACCCATCTTGCAGAAAGCTTTTTCATCTGTAGTTCTTCATGCAAAATTAAATGGACTCGATCATTTGAGATGCCCATGATATTAGCTATTTCACGCACTTTTTTTCGTCGATCATTTAATACCATATCATGCACTTTGGCTACAATTTCTGTTGTTGTTGCTGTTTTTGGTTGTCCACTACGTGGTTCATCTTCAATGCTTGTACGACCACGTTTAAATTCAGCAACCCAATTTTTTACTGTTGCATATGAAGGAGCACTTTCACCTAACACATTCACCATATCATTATGAATTTCTTGTCCCGATAAACCTTTTTTATGTAAATATTTAATGACACCACGCATTTCTAATTTTTCCATTGAAAAAAAATCGCGGATGCGTCTTTTGTGAACACCTGTTTCTATATGAAGGAGTTGCCAGATCAAAACAAAATTTAACATGTGTTCATAGCAGACATGGAAGTTTCCAAAACACTTAACTTTTTTCTGTTTATACCGCGCTTTTTATGCTTGGCTAAGAAGTTTCCGAACCGCCCGTACAACAATCTTTTTAGTTCAGATTGTGATCAAATTTCGTGTAGTATATAACAATGGACAAACATCCAATCTTATAGCAATATGGACCATATAGGCCCATTTTTTAATAAAGTTCAGTAAAAATGTCTTGGGCTAAAAAACCGCTTGCAGTATCTTGTATGGTAGCAATAAAATTTTCTCACTAAGCTAAACATAGATTTATTTTTGTAATTTGTCTAAATTGGGGTGATAGACTCAAATGCCGAAAAACCGGACTCTTAAATGTGCTCGTTGGGCAGCGAAAAATAATGGAATTTTCCCACGAAATCGAATGTGTCATAATTTTGAAAGTCTTGCATAAGTTGGAGCCCCTTGGACCAGAAGATCAGAGTATACCAAAAGTCTGCAACGACTGAATTTGTATCTGTCTAATTTTAGGATGCGACCCTAACCTCAGCCAAAAAATTAATTTATATTTGCATTTGTAGAAAAATTAGCTTTAATTTGAGTACCTATATGTCTATATGTGACAGCGCATAGAGAAAAGGACCTAAGGGTAAAAAAATCAATTTTCACTTTTTTTTTGATGTGGACAACATCTGAGCATCGAATGAGACCGATCCCATGCCCCAAAAGTGTTCCCTCCCAGAGATATGCGCGTTTTATGAAAGTGATGGTACACCAAAGATACACGTATTAAAATCTTTAAAATGGCTCTCCTGGACAAAACTGGTTTTTACCCTTAGGTCCCTTTCTATTATGCGCGTCACATATTGATCGCCAGTTTGACCATGCGGTCTGTTTGGGGGCACTTGAGCCTTCTAAAAAGCTTATAACGCATTTTAAAGTTCGAACAACCCTCCCAGCGGTTTTCTACAGCGGTTTTCTAACTAAATAAGTGGATTTTTTGATTTCGGTTGATCTAGCACCGAGTTGTGGTGCCCCTCTCATTTTTTGACGAAATTTTACACAAATCTTTGAATATTGTGCCATAATGTACCATTGGCTGTAAAAACTTTAATTGTGCCCTCAAAAAAATAAAACCGATATTTGTTAAGCTTAAATTTTTTAGTGGCAAAGTTTTGGAGGTTCTAACATTCTAAAGGTAGCCCGTTATATCGGGTGATCAAAATAGAGGACATTCTTTTTTTCAAAAAATTCAAATCAAGTGTGGACTCTTTATTGTTCATTCGAAATGACATTTTATAGTATTTATTTTTTGAATATAATTTCCTTGAATGTTGGCAACAGTATTATGGAAATGAACACTCCGCAAGAAACGAGAAGACTCGCTTTTTTCGAACAAAATTTTTTTAAGTGATGAGGCCCATTTCTGGCACATCGGCAACGTCAATAAACAAAATTGCTTGAACCAGGAGAGGTTCAAGTGGTGCCATTATACCCAGAGAAAACCACGGTTTAGTGCAGTTAATGGGCTGGGGGAATTATCGGTCCATATTTTTTCAAAAATGATGATGGCCGGACCGTTACCGTGAATGGTGCTCGCTATCGCGCCAGGATATTGGACATTTTGCTACCTGAAATTGAAGCCCTGAATCTCGACGACATTTGGTTTCACCAAGACCATACAGCCAACGAATCAATTTATAGAAGGAATCTTTTGGTGTGAGCACTATCTCACGTCATGGCCCTGTAGCGTTGTCTTCAAGATCGTGCGATTTAACACCGCTGGACTATTTTGTTGTTGGGTTATGTGACGACGCTTGTCTACGCTGATAAGCCCGACAGGATGGACTCCGTAAAAGAGAATATTCGGGAATATTATGCGTTATTGCTGGCATACGGCCCCGAATGCTGCAAAAAGTTGTCGAATATTGGGCCTCTCGACTGATATTTTGTTCGAGCCAGCCGCGGCGGCCACTTGCCCGGAATCATCTGTTAAACATAGTGGCAAACCCGTATCTTTATAATAAAGCTAAATTCTTGGCCATAACAATAAACTATATGCATTTTATTTCTTCTTGAAAACCACACGTCTAATAAAACACCCTATATCTGGCTCTATCATTATCTCCTAATGTAGCTTTAATAAAATGAAAATCCGCCGCTGAAAAAAAATCTAAAATGTAGTCTCAATTAAAATGCACCCTGTATCTGGCTCTATCTTTATCTCCTAATGTAGCTTTAATAAAATGAAAATCCGCCGCTGAAAAAAAATCTAAAATGTAGTCTCAATTAAAATGCGCTAGAACATACAGTTTCGTTCTACCTTTTTTGATGGCAGCATTTTGTTGATTTAAAATATTTTATATTCGTTTGCTATCTTTTCTATATCTTTAAGCTCTAGGGGTTTAGCTTTAGTCGGGGTTTTTCGCTATTAAAATTTGCTATCTATAGCAAAAAAAAAAGTAAGAGAAATTGCGATTCGAGCAAGCACCACACAAGGACTTGATCATTAGGCATACATATTAACTCTCCATTCAAAGATAAATTCAAAAGCAAAATAAAAGAATTGTTTTGTTCATGAGCCATAATTTATGTTTGGATTTTTGGCACTTCAATCATGATCTAGAATATACAGTTCCATACTACCTTTTTTCAAACAATGTTGGCTCTTCAAAATATTTCAAGTGTTTTTTATTTAGTTTATGAATTTGGTTGCGAATTGTTATAAACTCTACAATCAAAATAAATCTAGTTGTATGTTATGTCTGTAGTATTTGTACTTTTAAAAAGAAATTTGAAAAAAAAACTTTAATTCTTTTTTTCTTTTTTTAATTGTTATTTCGGTTTAATAATTTAAAAAACTCAAGTTTTTTATATTTTGAATATACCATAAATGCAATTGACTTTGTCGATCATTAACAGGGATCTCCATCAAAAGCTTAGAAATATTGTCGTTTGCCTGTCTACATTTTTGGTATTCAACTGCCACTTACGAGTAAAATAATACCTCCAATACTAAACCCTTCTTTTTGCAATATTCCTAAAATGACACAGTTTAAAACTTGTCGCAT
The DNA here is from genome assembly GCA_963513945.1 of Hydrotaea diabolus. Classification (NCBI taxonomy): domain Eukaryota; kingdom Metazoa; phylum Arthropoda; class Insecta; order Diptera; family Muscidae; genus Hydrotaea; species Hydrotaea diabolus. Next base: position 56,915,767 of record OY740717.1, on the reverse strand, counting down.
TTTCCAGACCACTAAATGATGCATCATTGTTTGTTTCTAGTCGTGTGTATTTCCATTAATTTTTCTCTAACTTTTATTTTAAATTGTTCAATTAGTGGCTTTAGAATCGCCAGAGAAGTGTATGTCGTCACAGCTCTAGAGCTATTTCTGTACCATAGCATCCCCTTTTTCAACTTTGTTTTTTTGCTGGCAATATGGTAAAGTACCAGCGTACTTCAAAGTTCGTTAAACTTTACGTTTGCGACGTTAGATATGTTTTGTAATACATTTTGCAAACTGAAAGGCAAATCTGTGAATGGCGATGCAACCGTTTTGTTGTTGTCAGTGCTATATTGTTGAGAGCACAACGTCACCCCTTTTTTCTGAAGTAATAGCAGCAGCAAGCAAGTTGTTGCTGCAACAGCAAACGTAGTATCACCAACATGTTGTGATGATGATGATGACGAGGACGGTGCTACTGTTACTGCAACATGCCACTCATGTGAAAATACTTGGAATTTTTCCTCGCTATGAAGAGAAGTAATTGTGTTCGTGTCTGTAGGTGGGGGATACCATTGGGTGTTCCGTATTGTGTTGAATTCGAAATATTAGTCGTTCTTTTCCGCTGGCAAGAGGCGAAAGGGGATTTAATGAAATCCTCTTAAGAACATTCCTATTTGAAAAATTTCTGTGCCTTTTATTTATAGTCTTCTTCGGAAATAGTTCAAAGATTCTCTTAAATGTTTAATAAATCCAATTAAATCTCATCAAAATCATTTTTCATAAATTCTATGAAATTTGTCATAAATCCAATGAAGTCGTTCATAAATTCTATGAAATTTTTCATATATTCTTGAATTTTTCTATATTTTTTTGTTTTTTTTTTTTTTTGTTTTTCCCTCTCTGCGTTAACCTAAACTAATCAAAATAAAGGACACCCTAACGTCCCCACATATAAGGGTGTAGATGACATTATGTTGTCTAAATACCTACATACAAATAAATTGTGTCAAGCTTTAGAACTCCCCGCCCCCTCTAGTCCTCGTCCTCATCGTCAATGGTGTTTGCGGCTATTATTCCGACAGTCGTATTGTCTAAAGCGCTGACAATGGAGTCGAAAGAACTGTGACGATGAGGAAGAACGTAGTAAATGCTAAAAGAGCTTTTAAAAATATTAAAGTTTTCCGGGTTATTGTGTGATAACTCCAAAGCAAGACGGATGATAAACGAACAGGCAGATGAATATGTCTGCCACAAACGGCAGCCCTTTTGTTTCCTCTGTTGTGTACTCAGTGATTCAGTTGGGGGAAAACTTATTAAATTAAATATACCATAAAAAAAAAACAAAATAAATAAAACCAAATAATTTCTGCCGGTTCCTTACAAATAAATAGCAATGAACTGTTTCGCCAAGAAACAACAGCCAGGAATCAAAACAACTGCCAGCGATCGTTAAACTTTTAAATTAAAAAATAAACAATAGCCGGCCCCACAGTACGAGAAATTCTCAAAAGTCATTGACTTGAATTTTTATTCGTTACTTTGCTGTTATTTCTGTTTTTTTTTTTTTTGTTGTCAAAATCCCAGTGTTTCTACCAATTTTGGAGGCATAACATTTCCAATGTTCCATACATTTTTATCTACATGTATTGTTTGTATTTGATACAAGTACATGATATGTATTTGGCAAAAACAAGCCATTATAACCAGAGACAGCAAAATTTTGGCGTTAGTCGTTTTTCCCCCGTTCAGAAAAAGTCATTAAGAAACAATAAAATCCAGCAGAAAGTCAGCGTCTAATGACGTCAAATGCGTGGTGTTGAGTAACTCAATCAGAGGTTGTAAAATCGCTTTCTTAGGAAAGAATTGCTTTTGGCTTTTGAAACCGCAGACACAGCGGCTACCCGGAAAAAGGGGAAGTTTTGGTTAATTTATTGCGTTTGCGTAAAAACCGTCTAACGATGCACTAAATTATCGTACACAATTAAAAAATGATGCCGATAAATTATATTCAACACATATCTTGTTGTATAGGATATTCACACCAAAAAAATATATATCGTTTGCCAATACGCTTTTTTAGATCCCTTAAAATCCATGTACCAAAACAATCAGGGAACTTTTATGAACTCAGTGAGCTATGTAAGGTTTAATTATTATATTCATCTATTAAGTGCCAGCTCCAAAGAGCTAGGCTGGCTTTTAACAGACCAGCTTAGAGATATATCTCTTACTTATAAAATCGCCAGCCTTTGCGAGTTAAAAAAAGCGCTGAAAAGTTTTAAATGTTCTTAACCGCATTTGATGCTAGGTTTATTAGGGTGATAGTCGTTTAAACTAACCACCACGCCTTAAAGGCCTACTAACATAGATTGTTTATAAAAAAAGCTCTAAAAGGAACTGCAGAAAGGGATCACTTTTAAGTCATCTTCCGAAACACTTAAAAGTTTTACTAAGTCTGAGATCAATGGTATGTCCTTTTGGATTTTTTTGGAAAGCTCTTTTCAAAACTGCTTTTCAAATTGTTGTTGTTACAATAACGATATAACTCAAGCTTAGGCGTTACGTTCTCTGTGTTAAAATGGGTTAAATATAGTAAGAAACAGAGAAGTTCTGCTTTAGAGAGAAGACCGTTAAAAAGCTCAAAAAATTGTAACGACGTGGCGTAGAAAAGAAACTGCTCAAAAGAAGAATTCGTATGCTAGAATAAAGCTTCCAATTCCACTCCACAACATTGGATTTTCAGTTTTCACTGGTACTTCATTATAAAACAATATAGCGTTGATGCAATAACCATAGAACGCAAGCTTTGGAGTTAAGTAATAAAGACTTTAGTTCCATGCAACAATATCAGAGCTTTTCACTTGTATTTCATTATATAATCTTTACTGATTGAAACTAACAAGAGCTTTTTCTTTAATTGGTGTGTGATAATAATAGAGCTTTGTAATATACCTTCTCTTCAAAAGAGAAATAAGATTTAAGAAAGAATGAAACAGGGAAACTATATTGTAGGGAGAAGGTCTACTATCATGTTCTTTTCTTCTGGTGTGACACATGAAGGCAAAAGCTGCTTCTCTGTCCATAGTCTAAAGTCGATCATTTTGTGATCTTGCCTTTGAGAGTCACGTCGTAAAACCAAAGTAGTTTTATTAGAGAATAATGTAATAGTTAAAAACACTGGCAAAATATCAAAATTACACAGTAATCGCTTAACTAAGCAAATAATAAAGCTTTGGCTTTCATACGCCACGCAACACCAGAGCTTTTTATAAGTTCTTCACTCTAGAAAGACGGACCGCAAAAATCTTTCCTTATATGACAGGGTGCATTTAGTCATAACTTTTACTCAACTTTTAGTAACCCAGCTTGTCTTATGTTATGGCATATAAATTTAAAAGCTCAAAAAAGGCAATACTTTTACTAAGGATAGAATAAAGTTTTGGCTTCTCCCTATAAAATCCTAAATTTTGAAAGGACTTTTTCTCAGTAACCGCTTTAAATTGGCCATAAAACCAGAAACTTTTTCTAAACCGTCTGTAAACCATTTCATTTTGCTAATTAGCTTAAGCATACCCTTTAGAACAACATTTTATACATTTCATTGCCCTTTAGTTTAAAGGTACTTCACTCTAGAAAGAAGGACCGCAAAAATCTTTTCTTATATGACAGGGTGCATTTAGTCATAACTTTTACTCAACTTTTAGTAGCCCAGCTTGTCCTATGTTATGGCATATAAATTTAAAAGCTCAAAAAAGGCAATAATTTTACTAAGGATAGTATAAAGTTTTGGCTTCCCCCTATAAATCCTAAATTTTGAAAGGACTTTTTCTCAGTAACCGCTTTAAATTGGCCATAAAAATAGAATTTTTTTCTAAGACGTCTGTAAACCATTTAATTTCGCTAATTAGCTTAACCATACCTTTTAAAACAACATTTTATACATTTCATTGCCTTTTAGTTTAAAGCTCTGAGTACAGGGTGATTCATTCACGACTGCACAAATTTCACCAGCGTATTCCTTGGCTCATTTTATGAAAATATGGCAGCGGTATGAACAATTTCGGATTATAGTCAGAGGGTACTAGGGTAAAATTGCTTAGTTCTGAAATTTGTTCAGCCGTGAATGAATCACCCTGTATAACACTATGGTTTAAAAACATTTAAAAAATATAACTTTCTTTAAATCTACTCATTTCATTACAACCTTCTAGAACTGTCTACGTTTCAGTAAGCTTTGAACTTAAAATAATACCATAACTGTCTTGTTATCACTTTTTTATAGGGTTTGAGTAAGCGAAAACGTTTACGAGTGATACCAAAGCTCTTATTATTTGTAAGTGTTTTGAAGTACTCAAATTATGGAGTGTTGTCCCTTTAACAAACTCACGCCAAAACATTTTTTATTTATTTGGTTTATTCAAAGATATTAAATTATTACAAAAGTATTCTTTAAAAGCTATGGTTAGAAAGTTAGCTTTTCAAATGTGGAGCACTTCGACTCGATTTTCCCTATAATTTTTAATGAATTTTTCTCTTTATCAATAAACTTTTTTCATTGCCAAATAAAAAATCCTAAAAAGCTTGAGTATAGTTTGCGAATCAACGGAAAGTATGTTTCATTATGATTTTACTTATACATCCGATATTACAAACATACAATTGAAAATTTAAGCTTTGGGGTTAATCCTCTGTTAACTTCTGGATTTCGTTTTTTATAACATAATATGTTGTTACTCATATGAGTTACATAAAGTTTTTAAACTTAAAAAAGTACCTGTTTAAAGATTCTTACAGACTCCAACTTTTCGCATTGCTTTCAAACATAAAGCTTTAAAACTTGAAAAGATCATTTTTAAAGCTTCTTCCAAATTCGGGCAATTTTTCGCCTTTAAGAATGTCAATGCTTTTAACGAATCTTTGAGTAATAGAGAGTTTTTAAGGAATTTGTCAGTGAAGCTTTAATCTTTGGAAAAAATCTTTCCATTATTGATAAAGTTTTTATTATGATCTCTAGAAAAAATAATAGAAATACTATTTTTAAATAAATGCCATTGTAAATTACAAAAAGCTTAACTATAAAAGCAACACCTAGAGCTATTTATGAACTTACAAAAATTAAAAAGCTCTTGTTAGTCTAAAAATATCAATTTGTTTCAATTGTTAAATCATATCGTTTACCTTCTGTCGCAAATACAAAGAGCTTTGATATTCAAAGAGCAAATACAAAGAGCTTTTATAATTATCAAAGCTCTTTGTATTTGCGACTGAAGGTAAATCATTTGTTTTAACAATTGAAACAAATCGATATTTTTAGACTAAAAAGAGCTTTTTAATTTTTCTTACTTCATAAATAGCCTTAGGTGTTGCACCTAGCTTTTTTGTAATTTACAATGGCCTTTATTTAAAAATAGTATTTTTATTAGTACGGTTTCACTTTTAATGGTTCTATAGTATAGTATTTTAAGCATCACTGCAGACATGCATTACAAAAGCTTTCAATGGTAATGGTTTGAATTTAAACAGAAAACGTAGGTAAATATGCCTGATCCAAGATCTCGAACGAAACGACAGCCTGTAATTTATTTTCGATTCAGTAAGCGAACTTTTCTTTTTACTGGATTTGAAATCGCATTGCATCGTTGTGATGCCTTTTAGCAGAGAAGTTGTATTATAAAAAGCAGTACCATCAAAAAAATTTGCTATGCCGTAACCTCAGATTTTTTCAATGGTAACAATCTTTATAATACAGTGTGGCGCTAGAGTTATCTCAGGTGCTGAAAAAGTATTCCACAATAAATTTTACATCATTTAATATACTTGTCTTGAAAACAGGAACTTATTTGTTATACTTCTATCGAACTGGTAGGCAATTCACATTATGACACCTATTTGGCGCTACCCTGTATAACTTCTCTACCGTTAGTGGAGTGCAAATCAGCTGTTGATACCACTCCTCATATAAATATAAACAAATAAACTTATAATGGTGCCCCTCAAATATTTCATGGGCTTTATAAATAAAAAAGCCAAGGCAAAAATTCATTTCGATTTTTATCCTATTTTATCCTTTACAGGATTTTTAGTAATTCAGTTTTTGGCGTTGAGGTTGAGAAAATGGAGTAAAAGCTTTTTGATAATTATGGAAAGATTCTTCATACTTGAAAAGCTTTTGCAATTTAACGCAGTTTTTGTTGTTTTTTGAAGAGAACTAAAGAGGCATACAAGTAGAAAGCCACCAGAAAAATAGACAAAGGCGAAGAGCGAAGCTAGGCAATTTAACGCTGTTTTTGGACATGTTTGGAGAGAACCAACGAGGCTTACAAGTGGAAAGACACCATGAAAGTAGACAACAGCAAAAAGCTTCTCGAATGAATGAGGAGCGTCTAGAGCCAAACAAATTTAAAAAAAAAAATAATTAATTTGAAATGATAATTTTCTTTAGAATACAAAGAATAGCAATTCAGCATATGTGACGCGCAAAATAGAAAGGGACCTAAGGGAGCCATTTTAAAGATTAGGCCCTTTTTTTATTTGCGCTTAGAATTGTCGACTTCACTTTCATAAAACGCGCATATCTCTAGGAGGGAACACTTTTGGGGCATGGGATCGGTCTCATTCGATGCTCAGATGTTGTCCACATCAAAAAAAAGTGAAAAGTTGATTAAAAGTTTTGTTCAGGAGAGCCATTTAAAAGATTAGGTCCCTTTCTATTTGCGCTTAGAATCGTCGACTTCACTTCATAAAACGAGCATATCTCTGGGAGGGAACACTTTTGAGGCATGGGATCGGTCTCTTTCGATGCTCAGATGTTGTCCACATCAAAAAAAAAAAATGAAAATTGATTTTTTTACCCTTAGGTCCCTAACATATAGAGAAACTAGGATAAAAAGCTTTTTGACAAGTATGGAAAGACTATTTTTACTTGAAAAGCCTTTGCAATTTAACGCTCGTTGTTTGAAGGGAAATAACGAGGCTTACACGTGAAAAGTCACCAGGAAAATAGACAACAGCAATAAGCTTTTCGAATTTGACTCTGCTGTGGTAATGAAAAGCGTCTAGAGCCAAACAAATTTTAAAAATAAATTAATTTAAGATGAGACCTAGAACTTCGAAAGCATTCACATTGTTTTCAGTTAAAGCTATTGGCATATCATAGACCTACAAGGAAATTAAAAGGAAAAACAAGGACCAAATTCAATGCAAAATGGAGAGATTCTTTAAAAGTTTTTCCAATAATACTGTTTTTGGCATTGAGAGTGACCAGAGCGAAGCTAGGCCTATGAATAGCATGTCATCATAAAGAGAAACTGGGTTAAAAAGCTTTTTGACAATTATGGAAAGATTTTTTTTACTTGAAAAGCTTTTGTAATTTAACGCTGCTTTTGGCATTGCAAGCCTTGCTGTTTAAAGAGATCCAACGAGGCTTACAAGTGGAAAGCCATCAGGAAAGTAGACAAGAGCTCTCGAAGTTGGGAACAAGTAGCGTCTAGAGTCAAGAAATTATAAAAAAAATAAATTAAGACGCTCTGATCACTATGACTTCCAAAGCTTTTACCTAGCTTAAAGCTGTTGCCATTGCGTTTACTTTTCTTTTTTCGAATAGTTTTATTTCGTAGGCCCAAAATATTTCCACAATATAAAAGATTTTGCACTTTAAAAAATTACTCATTGCAGTTGTAATGAAACATTTTCAAACGCTTTTTTTTCGGCTTTAAAAATTTATTTAATGCACTTGAAAGGAAATTGAATATAATTACAAAAGTACACATGCGGTTGTTTGGCAATTTCCCTTGAATGCTATTGCCACATACACACTTCAACCTAATTTTTAATATTGAAATATCTGGTAAAATCTGCCCTGGCCAGCCAATTGAGGTTGGTTTTTCAACCTAAATTCAATATTTTTTTGTTAATGTGCTTTGGTCATATTGATCAATGTGAACCTTCGCTTCGGTGTAACCTACAAATGCATTAAGAAACCAAAACAACAAAAATCAAAATAAACGCCCCTACAAAATACATATTTACCAAACAAATGACGTTCATAAAATGTAATGAAAATATTTCGAAAAAAATCCCAATGTAATAAAAATGTTTTGCGAAAACAGCCCAACCAAAGTCAATTGAACGCTGAGGAACGTTGCCCATACTTGTTAGTTATGGGCCATTTGGAAAGGTAAATGCCATTTAGATGGAAATGTACACGAAATGTGGCCCGACCACAACCACCGCCAGCGACATAGTAAAAATATTAAAATTCTAAACACTTGAAAGCAATTTTCTCCAATACCCGGCTAATGGCGTAGTAATGGAAAGAAAAGAAAATTTCTTTAAACTTACCTTTCAATTTGATTAACAATTGCTGATTTTATTGTGAGAATTGCGTCAATCTGAAAAGAGTAAAAGCATAAATGGAAATTAGTCAAAGGAATTCCTTCTTGAAGGTATGCGTGTGATAGCGGCCATAGTCATATCATTTTAGTTTATCAGCACAGGATGAAGCACTTCATTAAAATTCATTACAACATTTTTAACTTAATCAATTAAATGATGGCTGATTGCAGTCAGCGAGCCCAGGCAGGGCAGACAGACGGACAGACACCAACTTATCAAAGCCACCAACGCATGTTTACACACTATTCTTCTTTTGCATAGTCCATGGATGAATGAATGGATGGTTGGTTGGATGATATGCCTACTCTGGTATACGGTAGAGGAAACTATAGGCACTTGTCTCAACTCGACAACATTCTAATTAATTTATGCCCAACTCTTGACTATAGCTGGAGGGAAGTATAGCAAAAATCAGTCAAGTCAATCATGTTCTTTGTTCACTTCTACTTCCAGCGGCGGAACAAGTGCTTGAAGGGCCCTGGAACTATTGAAAGAATTGGAAATGTGTGAGGAGTGTACATCAAAAATTTTGATTATGAACAGGTCTAGTTGGTAGAAACTCCCTTTATAAAAGAATCGGAATTTACAGCGGGTATTTTATAGGCCTGGAAAATTTGGTCCAGACGGCCTTCCTTATAAAATTAATAAAGAAATGCATCAATAGAAAATAAAAATATAAATGAATGTGAATATTGAATAAGACAGAGGAACCCAGGAAGCACACAGGGAACAACTGATTACCATTTGCATTACCAGCTAAAGTTATCTCATTACCCGCAGAATAATGTTATCCCAGCCAAGCTCAAATGTCTTCACTACTTACTATTTTGATCTGTTTCTAATTACTTTAGCATGGAGACGGCGTTGAAGGAAAGTGCTTCCTCGCAGGCATACAAATGCGTAGTTAAGGAACAAGTGCTTATCTGAAAGCGTTTTCGGAGCTCATGAATAAGGGGTCTGTAAGTGCGAGCAAGTGAGAGAGCCACAGACAGAGAGTGCGCAACATAAGGTCATAACAGATGGAAATGACTGGCATTTGTTATAACCGCCTTTTTTCAGAGTATACTTTTTTCTCTTTACAACTCATTTCTGAAGGAGTCTGTCTTTGAGAGTAAGTGAGAGCAAGATCACTGAGAGAGAGAGAGAGAGAGATAAACAACGAAAATGTGCTTAGAGGTTATGAATAATAGGTCTGTAAACGAGAGCAAGTGAGAGCGGCACAAACACTAAAAAATTATACCTTATAATAATTAGGTGTATCCAACCCCAATCTCTAAAAAAATTTTCGTGTTTAAGCTCTTTCTCAGGCGGTCATCACAGAAGCAATTGACTGGCATCTGTTGTGGTCGCTTTTTGTGCAGAGTATACTTCTTTCTCCTTACAACTCATTTCCGAAGGAGTCTGTCTTTGAGAGTAAGTAAGAGTAAGATCAGTGAGAGAGAGAGTTAAACAACGAAAACGTGCTTAGAGATTGGGGTTTCATTAATTATAAGGTATTATTTTTGGTTTCAAAATAATGTCAAGTGTAATCAGAGTTCATTACCTGATAATGCAAAGGGGAAATGATAGTTCATTACCTGGTAATGCAAATAGTAATGAGAGTTCATTAGCTGTTATTAGAAATATTAATGAGATATAATTACTGAATTTTTACTGGGGCGGTTCAAAAGACATGATAGCAGGACTTATTTTAGAAATTATAGCGAACTTATGGCGTACAATCGAAATGTTTTCTATTATAATAAATAATGTTCGTTTTTCGAATTTCTCCGAAGACTTCAGGCAAACAAATTGTGGTGTACCACTCAGAATTGACCGTCCTACGTTGCTCTAGCGGAACAGTCGCCATATGACCAGTTTTGCCGAAAAAAAGGCAAAGTGCTTCTTCCACGAAAAACTTTCGTTGGATTTGGCTCGTCTTCGAAGACCCACACGGTCGATTGCTGTTTTGTTTCGGGCTCATACGCATAGATCCATGATTCGTCGCCTGTGACGATCTTATAAACGTCTTTTGAAGCACGGCGACCGTATTTTTTTAAAATTTCTTTGCAACAATCGACACGAACCTTTTTTGAGCGATTGTCAAATTGTGCGGGATCCAGGGAGAACAACAGGTGTACATGCAATATCGAATGTATGCTGGTGGAAGAAATGCCCAAAGATGACGATCTTGCATTATCAGTTCACTTTAAGTTCATCGACGCATTGTTGTCGTGATAATCCACATCGAAAGTTGTGAAAATGATCGCACGAAAATGTTCACGGGATAATTCCATTTTTTGGCAAATTGATTTTTTCAATTCACTGTAAGCAACACAAATGATGGTTGTACGTCAAAACGTTCTGAGTATCAAACTTTCCAATAGATGGCGCCAGGCAACACTTTGTGTTGCGCTAGTCCAGAAATATATATAGCAATCCTTTTGTTATACCAACTCAACGAAATTATTGTTGTCACTTTATGTCAGAACACCACAGAGCAACAAGTCAGATGCGCAGGTTCTTCATTATTTTAACGTCAGTTACATATGGTGCAGTGCTATGGTTTATAAAGTTATAGGTCCATATTTTTTAAAAATGACGAAGGTCATCCAGAAACCAAAAACGGGGCTTTATATAAGGCTATGACTGATCATTTTTTGGGTTCGCAGGTTAAGAATAATCCTCAGTTGTGGTTGCAGCAAGATAGAGCCACAATGGAACTTCTTCTTAACCATTTTGGTGAATCCTTCAGTCTTATTAGGGCCACCCTGTAGAGCGAATAATCGTTCTTTCTGCTCTTCTAGATTCAAGAGTCCTGTATAAAGTTCCTGCATAAATTTAAATGTTCATTTAAGAATGTACACTTGGGAATTTCTTGTAGTATTTTCAGATTGGCAAAACTGGTGGTTTCTGTGCCCTTAAGACCTACAAGTTTTTGCCAGTCTAAACAGTCTCTTACGAATTATCCTGATAATATAAACGAATTACACGATAAAAATTGTTTTTGTAAACTATGCCATAAGAAGGATGAAGGACATCTTCCTTTTTTGGGAAGAAGGCAGTCTTGGATATTTGCATCGATACCTTGGAATATATGTACAGGGTGGAGCGCGAAAATTTGCTTTTTTGCACTGCAGGTTGTGGCGGCACGGTTGGTCGAAAAGAGTGGAGAGTATGTGTGGCTTATAGTGGCTGACGGGAGATTTTGTATTCGTCTGGCTTTCAGTCGATATCATGCAATGGACCCGAGACAAGAGGTCATTTTGTGTTGAAGCGTATTTTTCAAATGCATACTCGATCATTGCAGTGCAGCGTGCTTTTCGTTTACGATTCACTGTTCCTTAACGCGAACGTGTTCCTGAATGGCAATCAATTGTAAATTGGGTAACTTCATTGAGAACAGCAGGGAAAGTGTCATGTGTATGAAGGGGACCTGAGAGAAGGATTACAATACCAATAAAACATCGGAGAGTTAGAGCAGCAGTACTGCAATCGCCGAAACGCTCTGCTCGGAAGCAATCACTTGCTTTTGACATTTCCTGGATTTTAGGATTACAGAGGGATACATGGTTCCAACAGGATGGTGCCACTGCACACACAGCAAGGCGTACCATGAATTGTTTGAGGCAAATGTTTCCTGGACGGCTTGTCTCTTTGAGGGGTTTTCTGAACTGGCCGGCACGTTCACAGACTTAGGCTTTTTCGCTGAGAATGTTAGACATAGCATTATTGAGCCATAGTAAAGTATGAATGGAAACCCAAACAAATATGCTTCATTTTGTGAGCACTTTGCGGAACCCCCATGTGATTTTTTCCTTTGGGGTTACCTGAAGTCGAAGGTGTTTATTAACCGTCCCAATACCTTGGATGACCTAATTAACAATATTGAGGCTAAAATTGGCCGAATACCAGTCGACATGCTAGTTAGAGTTCATGAAAACTTCAGAAAACGTATGCAGCAGTGGGTGGATAGCGAACGTCGATATTTGCCGGATACACTATCTAAAACCATGTGATTTCAAATATAATATTAATTAAGTATAAACTAAATTTTCCTAGGGTTCGTAATATTTTTTATTTCATTCCCAAATAAGCAAAATTCGGCGCTCTACCCTGTATTTAAAAGTCCTCACAAAGATAGTAGAAGGACTTTTCTCCGTTTTGCTTAAGCAAAACACAGTCTTTAATACTATAAGCTTGACCTCTTGGAAAATCTAAAAAAAGGCCCTTCAAAATAAGTTACCCTTTGTTGTTTTTTTATATGTTTTTTTTATTTGCTTGTATTTTTCAATTTTTCCCCCCGCAACAGGATTTAAACTATTGACTTTAAGTGCTTCCTGCGATCATTATTATATTCCTCTGTATAACACAACAAACGACATGAACGCTCACGCGATTTTATTCGAAGGAAAAGCTTCCAAGCAGGAAGGCACGCAGGCAGTCAGGCGTTGCTTAAATCGTGCTGCTGCCGCTTGCCAGTCTTTGAACCGGGAAACCCTTTGGTGTGTTTGTGTGGGAGGCGGTATTTTGAAGTCTGAAGACTCCCTCCATTCGTATCCCTATGATTAGTGGTGGGTGTTCTTTATTGTGTGGTTTCGTTTGCGTTTTTTGTGCCAAACGCAGAGGAAAAAGGAAACACAAAAACACAACAGGCAAACAAACAGAATTTTGTTAAGGGTGTGTTCCTGGCTGTAATGTTTGAAATAGACAAGTCTATATAGAAAAGGGCCACAGCACCGCTGTCGCACACATATAATTCGTGCGGAAATTGAGAATGACTTTGGATGTCAACAACTGTCATTTAGGGAATATCCGCAGCTGAAGTGACCGCCTATTGTGTAGGGAAACCGTTCGCAAATTTCGGGAAACATTTTGGAGAAACGGAAGGGCCAGAGGGTGAATAAGTGAACCTATAATCTGAAGCATAAATGATGTAGGTATAAGAAGAGGAAATCTATTTTAATTGAATATTAGACTTTTGAACACGGTGTCGAAATATAATTTTCAAATGCACACACAGCCTGTTTTTAGGGCAGAATAATGAGTTATGACTTGATCCAGCAGTTGATAGTTAAGCACATTAATCATTTGAATACTCAAGGCAGACTTGGAATTTGAAATACAAAATTTCGCCCTTAGTAAGGATCTGGGTTTGTGCTCTACAAATGTGGCGGCAAAAACTGGAGCAAAAAAGTGGCAGGATAACTTCGTTAGAATGTCAATAAAATTATCCTTGTTATACCCTTGCATTAACCTTGAAAAAAATTCGAATGCTAGAAATCGATTAACATAAGAACTATAAACGACAATCGAAAACATGCGGTATAAAAACATTAAATATTGAACTTTAGAATTATCACCCGAACTTTCTGCAAGCTCTTCTTAACCCTCTGATAAGTGAGAAGGTCCATGAGATATTTTTTGTTTTTAAACTGAAATTACTGGATGGTATTCCCGATCCCTACATGTGTTCCAAGGAAATTTTATCTACCTTTAGTTGGCCATTTCGCTCCATCAGAAAGAACAATCAAACATTGGTCTGCTGACTGCAAATGCAAAACGCAGTGCGACGTGCAAAACGTCCAAATGCGGCGGTTTAACCAGAAACCAAAAAAATCACAAAATCGTATTGAATGATCGATGCGTGCAGTTGCATGCGTTAGCTGACATCGTTAAAGGTCCAATTAGTCTTAAGGGTTGATGGTGGACGGTTTATTCTGCAACCTGCAGAAGTCTATCGTCGTCAACCACCAAACTGTAGTTATCTCCCTCTAACACATGCAAAATGCTACCCTCAACTGAAATAGCTGATTGCCTACCGTCAACCGTCAAGACTAAATGGACCTTAAGATATCAAAAGAAGGTGAAAAGGTGCTAAGTTTTGTGGAAGGACTCTATTAAAATTTAAGAAAATCGATTTAGATTAATATGTAGCTCCCATACATAAGATCATCTGATTTTTATGGTTTTAGATTTAAAGGTCATATATAACATACAATCTTGATGAAGTTTAGCTCGGTTGCCTTTATATTGAATAAGCATTTGTTAATGAGAAAGCCCTGTTCAAAGTGGGTGCCGCGTTTGCTCACTGTTGCCTAACAGCTACAACTTGTGGATGATTCTGAGCAGTCAGTGTCTACCCATGATCAAAGATAACGAATCAGATTTTTTTGAGTCTATATGAGACAATGGCTGAAACTCGTATCCATCACTTAACTCCGAAATCTAAACACTCGTCTAGTGGCCAGAAACCGGTGAAACTCGTCCAAAGCGCCCAAAAGCACAATCAGATAGAAAGGTTATTGTATTGGTATTTTAAGATAGGCTTGGTATATACAGGGTGATTCATTCACGACTGGACACATTTCACCAGTGTATTCCTTGACTTATTTCATGAAAATATGTCCATGTTCGAAAATGCAAGGGGAAGAAATGGCAGCGGTATGAAAATTTCCGGATTGGTAGTCTGAGGGTACTAGGGTAAAATTGCAAAGTTATGAACCAGTGGTCGGATTTCTAAAATTACCTTAAAGAAGCCCAGAGGTCCCACCGTTCCAAACTTATGACTATTTGACTGAAAAAATTGAGATTTCCTAAGCGTTGGGCAATTTTTTGAGATCTGAATTCCGCTCACATGAAAAGTGCCATATTTCATAAAGATTAAATGTAGTATGTGGCTTCTAGGGCTAAAAATATAAACTCGATTAATAATATATGTGTGAGAGTTATACCTAAATCTGAAACTATTTCTTTAATCTTGACAACGTCCTCCTTAACCTAAAAAACTTAACCGTAGTAAATTTTATCAATATTGGATGTTATTACTAACAAATTAGATCTAAAAACATAAAAATCCGATAAACGCATGTGCGCAAGCTATACCTTAATTTAAACCGATTTTCTATTCCTATTTTCTTTCATTGTAACAGCGCCCTTCCTTTATCCAAAAAACTTAACCATGCTTAAAAGGATAAAAATCGCATGAACTTTTGTGTGGGAGCTATATCTTAATCTGAACCGATTTTCTTCAATGTCAAGAGAGTCCGTCCACAAAACATAGTCTTTACTTTCCGCAACTCTTAGTTTTTAGGAGAGAGATAAGTGGAAATTAAAGAGAAAAAAACTTTCTCGTATTGTCAATTGCTTTTGTGTTTTCGTAGTGTGAAGTTGGCTGCAGATAGTTTTAGTAATTTTTACACAGAAATCAGCACAAATAAATCACAAAATGTCAGAAAAGGCAATAGTAAAACAAAACATTTCCGAAACAGAATTACCTTGTGTGAACACACTAGGCAAGTTAGATAGAAATTCTTAAATATTGATGCAAATAAAGTTGCCGACGAAGATCGGACAACAATTGCGAGCTGTAGTTTGACTCCAGGTATTAGGTGGGCAGACGGACAGACAGACATCGTTAATAAAATAAACGTAAGTGTGGGAGCTATATCTTAATCTGAACTGATTTTCTTTAAAATCTAGAGAGTCCGTCCACAAAACTTGGTCTTTACTTGCTGCAACTTACAAATTTTAGGAGAGAGAGATAATTGGAATGGAAACAGAAAAAACTTGCTCGTATTGTCAATTCCTTTTCTGTTTTTTGTAGTGTGAAGTTGGCTGCAGATAATTTTATTATTTTTTAAACAAAAATCAGAACGAATAAATCACAGAATGTCTGAAATGGCACTAAAGAAAACAAAAAAATGCCGAAACCGAATTGCGTTGTGTGAAGAGGCCAGTTCAAAAGCGAATAATAAAAATTGACGCTAAAAAATTTTACTAGAGTGAATGGGAACTTACTGCTGCCAAATATCATGGAGATCGGACATCAATGGCGAACTGTAGTTTGATTTCAGTCTTAAGGTGGACAGATGAACAGGCAGACATCGTTAGATGAAATCAGCTGCTTATTATAAATCGATCGGTCCAGTTAAAGGTATGCGCGTCATGATAAATTCAAATGTCACTAGCGAAGACACTTACCACCTACACTTACAAAGTTCTGTTAAGCTCGTAAAAGAGCTCTGTTAGGGAATAACATATCCCAGTTAAATTGTGATAAAACATAATAATTTTCTTGTCACTGAAATAAAATATACATTTTTATATTTAAACGCCAAAATAAAAATGACCAAAAATTAAATCGAAAATATTGAACCTTTTTGATTTTTTGTTCTATACTTATAATTATATTAGGGATAGTAGTGCGTCCCACTGATACCGCATGCAAGATTCTAGCCGCATGACATGCAAAGGAAAGCTCTTGGCGAGTATTTTACGATTCCATAATAATATTTATGAAAAATAGTGCCGAAATATTGATTTTTTTGATTTTCTGTTCCAGAATCGTGTGGAGGGCAGCTCTTGGCGAATACTTTCATATGCATATGATTCTAGAACAGAGAATCCCAAAAATTTCATATTTGTTTCGTTAATTTTCATAATCAATTTTATGTAAAGTACTTGCCAAGAGCTTTCCTTTGAGATGCATGTTATGTACCCGGAATGTTCAAAGTGGTGTCAGTCGGACGCACCACTGCCCTCCATATGATTATAGGACACAAAATCAAAAGTTCAATATTTTGGATTTTATTTTGGTAACTTTTATAATGACGTCTTAAACTACATGACTATTTTTTATTTTTTTTTTATTAAAATACTTCAAGAAATAAATTTATTGTTATAGACTTTTCACTATTTAACTGGGATATGTTAAATTGTTAACAGAATTCTGTTACAGGCTGAGCAGAACTCTGTAAGAGGTAAGTGTATCCGCTACTAAAATTCGAATTAATCTTTACGCACATCCTAAAGGTGGGACTAGCTTGTATATTTTTGGTGGTTACAAACATTTGCCATACAACTTACGGATTCATAAAGTACTCTCCAAGAGGTTTCCTGTGATATGTGACGTTAGTCGGACGCACCACTGCCCTCCATATGATTATAGCACAGGAAATCCCAAAAGTTCAATATTTTGAATTTTATTTTTGTAATTTCTATTTTGGCGTCTCAAACTACATTTCTATTTTTATTTTGGTTACTTTTTTTGAATTAAAAACGTCAAGACATGTATTATTAAATTCTTAAAAGAACTCTGTTACAGGCTGAGCTGAACTCTGTAAGCAGAGGTGGTTAGTGTCTTCGCTAGTTAAATTCGAGTTTATTTTGACGCACATCTTAAAGGTGGCTTGTTTGTGTGTTTTTGCTATGACACTACCTTATAATACCCTGTCCACAGAGTGGTGCGGGGTAAAAAAACGAATTTCCTCAGTAAGCCCCACACTTTTCAGATCATGGATTTTAGCTTAATATTTACAATAAAGTCAACAATTTTTGTTGTTGATTCTATGAATGTTTGAGTCATGTTTGAAATGAATTTTTTTTGTGCCCTTAGCAAGAAATATTTACATATTGTATTTAACTAAACTCAATAAGAATTATAATAAATTATATAAGCATCCAACTAGCGTTGGCAAGCCATCAATCTTTTATAAACTAATAATATTTAGACTTGAAATTTCGAAATTCAAACTAGAAGAGTGATCATGGTTTTATTATTTATGACATTTGGCAGCCAATGGTTTATTGTCATTTTCAACAAAAAGCATATATTGTGAAATATGTTCTCCTCTGCCATTTGTTTTTCTTCTAACATAAACTCTACCTGTTTCTATAATAGACCCCGTGGTGTTAATTGGTAATCATTATTATTTTTTCTACTTTGGATTATTATTTTTATTGCTTAGTGGAGTGTGTTGTTTTTTGTTTTAAGTTCTTCGTAGTTGAGATTTAAAATTACCAAATCATTTAAAAGTGTGGAACACAAAATACAGGTTTCGATCTTGGTTTTTTGTTCAAGAAAAATATGTTTTTATGTTTTCTGTTTCTTCTAAAAATATTATCTAATTTAAAATATTACAAAGTAAGCATGCATAGTTTAAGGTCCATTGTTGAGCTGCTGCTGTTGCTGGTGTCGTAGTTGTTGCTGCTGCTTATTTATGCGACTATTAGAGACTTTGATTAATGACTCGGCTACTGAATTGCCGATGACGTTGCTACGCCATCACATGAGCTTGAAAACGAACGAGTTTGAACAAAAAATAATAAAAAAGAAAACTCGCAGAAGAAAAAAAAACTAAAACGTTAAACTATGAATAGTGAACAAGAGTGCCCAAAGCTTTTGTTTAGTGGAGTGAGTTTGAGTTTTGGCTTTTGTTATAACTTTGGGATAGGTTTCAATGCTAAACTCAAACAATTTTAATCATTTATCTCTTTTTCGAATTTTGGTAAACACCTCAAAAATATGAAATAAAAAAACCCAAAGAAAAAAATCTCAGTACAAAATAATGATTTTCATAATTTTTAGTTTCTGAAATCATAGCTAGCTTACTTAGCTTTAAGGCTATCGTTTGTTTGACATTCGATATTAAGAAATGTTTAATTTCTATAGTTTTAATTTGTTTTTAGTCTAAGACTAATTCATATTTAGTTAACACAAAACACTATGTGTTTTTTAAAAACATTGTATGTTTTTGTTTAGAGTAGTTTTGTTAGAATTTAATTAGTTTCTCTGCTTCGTGATGTTTCTTTAGATCAAAACAAAAAAGTCAAGGCTCTCGTTAAAGATTATCAAATACAAAATACTCGATTATTAATGGTTTTTTTCCGGCCAAATAAAATAAAAGAATCAATGAACTTTTTTTTCGGTTTGTTTGCACAATGCGCCTTATAAAGTGCAGACTTGAACCATATCGACAAACCAGTTGTGATCCGAAATAATTAACATTTCAATAAGATCTGAAAGACTCATTCATGATTTGTTTTGTTTGGTGTGTCTGTGTGTTTATTTAATTTTTTTTTTCATCTTCAATGGAGGTTAAATTGTCAAAAAAACGAAACAATATAAAAAATTAGGTGGTTATTGATGATTGCAGGAATTCAAAGTTAAGTGGGAAGCTCAGAGCGTTCGTTGTGGTATTTAAGGTGGGCACCTCAAGGTTTGTGGCTGATAAGTTTTGAGCCGTAGAAGAATGTTGTCAAAGAATAAAAACTTGTCACGTATACCAGTATTGTAAATGCTTCAAAGGTTTTTTGTAAGATTTTAAAAGGAAATAGGCAAACATATTTGTTTTGTTTTACACTTGCTTAAAGAGTTAGATTTATTTAGAGTCCAGCGAAAAATGAAGATTAGTTTTCTTTGAGGAAAAAGTTTAAGAAACTATGGAACATTTTTACAAAGGTAAAATTGTATAACTGCAACGAGTGGTCCAAATCTAAATTTCTTTATTTGGACGATTAAACAATTTACTAGGGGGTTTTTGGAGCATACACCGGCAAATAAACTTCGATTGGGCTACAATTTAGCATCAGGAAAAATGACATTTTCACATCATTTCAGGTATGGTTGGGGAAACAGTATTCAGAGAGCATCATACAATTGTATAGTATACGGTTCTGCTACAACTGTATTATGGTCCTCATAATATTAGTATGATTAACGCACAACCATAGTATGATCTCCACAACAATATTCTGATATACACTCAACCATACTGTGATCTCCAAAACCATATTATAATTCGCACTAAACCATACAATGATTACAACCATAGTATGATCCTCACATAGTATATTTCTCATACAACTATTGTGTGACACACAGAACCATTAATGTTTACGTTATGTGGCAATTCAACAATAGAAAATGTTTATAAGGGAAATTATATAAAAATACTTTAAATAAAAAATAATAAAATTGGATTTCGGTCATATGACTTCTACGAGACCGTGTATGTAGATCGCTGATCTATTCTTTGGCAAAAAATACAAAAATTAAAATCAATCTTTATTGTTCATTCGAAAGGACATTTAATGCCATTTATTTTATAAATAAAGGGTGTCCTAAGAAGAGCGCAATTTTTAACTGACCGATGCAGCAATTGAATTGTTTCTCTGGCTGTATGACATGTGGCGCCGTCTTGTTGGAACAACATGCCCTCCACATTCATTTCTTCAATTCTAGGCAAGAAAAAACTGGTTATCATTTCACGATACCAAACACCATTGACTGGCGCTTGACCTGCCTCATTTTCATAAAAAAAAGGTCCAATGATTCCTCCAGCCCAAAAACCACACCACACAGTGACACGTTGAGGATGCATTTGCTTCTCCTGAATCACTCGTGGATTTTCCGCACCCCAAATGCGACAATTCTGCCTATTGACGAAGTCATCAAGATGAAAATGGGCCTCGTCACTGAAGATAATTTTATCGGCAAAATCAGCATTTTCATGTTGTCTCTCCAATACCCAATTAACGAACTCCCTTTCGTGTAGCGCTCCATTTTTACTAACCTCGTACCTTCTACTAACAAACAATAACAATTGTTCAAATGTCAAACAATGACACTTCGAATGTTGCCAGATTTAAAAATTGCGTTCTTCTTGGGACACCCTTTATATACGATAACTAATTTCCTTTCAAGCTTTTAATTTTGAATGACTTGATCGAGTATCGACCGGTGTGGCGTTAATGGTACGCGTTATGTTGTTTTCCAATACCTGAATCATAGCTGGTTTGTCAGTATAGACTTTGGACTTTAGGTAGCCCCAAGGAAAAATGTCTAAAGGTGTGATATCACTCGATCAATGCGGCCAACTCGCCGGTCCAAAACGTAAAATTAGCTGGTCTTCGAAATGACCTTGTTTGAGCAGCTGTCTGGTAAGTGTCACCGTCCTGTAGAAACCATATATCGTCCAGATTACGGGCTTCAATTTCAGGTAGCAAACAGTCCGATATCATGGCACAATAGCGATCACCATTCACGGTTACGTTCCGGCCATCATTATTTTTGAAAAAATATGAACCGATGATTCCACCAGCCCATAACCACATCAAACGGTTGTTTTCTCTGGGTATAATGACACCTCTTGAACCTCTTTTGATTGCTCTTCAAATGCGGCATTTTTGTTTATTGAGTTTGCTGTTGAGCCAGAAATGGGTCTCATCACTGCACAAAAATTTGGTCGAAAACAGCGTATCTTCTTTGAGCTTTTGAAGAGCACAAACACGGCGACGCGCTGGGTCTATTAATGACGAAATGGTAAACAGTACTTTAAAAAAGAAATTTAGTTTAACACAACTCACACGTGTTTTTTAATGACGAAGTACTTTAGAAAATAATTTAAGTTTAACACAACTCACGCCTAAAAAAGCCCTATTGAGAAAATACCTTTAGATTGATCACCCGATATAACAAATTTTAGATGTCAGAGTTTATAATAAAAAAGTATTAAGTTATCTTTTAAAATTTATAAGTTGTACAATGTTACAATTACATTTTCAAAACCAAAAAAAAAGTTTAAAAATTAAATCACACTTTTCTAATTTTCTAAACCCAGAAAAATTAAAAATTTAAATCAAAAAAGCTTAAAAAAAATTTAAAAATTAAATTACACTTTTTTAATTTTCAAAACCCAAAAAAAAAAATAAAAATTTTAATCACACTTTTTTAATTTTCCAAACTGAAAAAAATGACAAAATAAATAGCATTCAATTCGTATTCAAAAGTTATGTAAGTAAACAAAAATTAATAACGAATAAACTAAAAATCTTTATTTTATTTTAAATCGCAATATTAGAAAATTTATCAACTTTGGGCGAAATTCTATAAATTGGATGTCAGTAGCTCAAAATAATCCTTAAATCCTTGTCTGCAATCTTCCTTTTCACAGAACTCAAAAATGTTGACTAGATCAAAAGTTAGAGACATCTGACTGATGGAAATTGATTCTGACCACTGTGCGGCGTCAGTTACCGAGTTGGTCAATTGGCATCGCCGGAACGGCCGATAACACGAAAACAGAAATTGAAGCGCAAAAAACTGATTTCGACGTAGGCTGTGGAATAGCGCACTATCATGTTCAAATCGCAAAGATTATTCGAGTGCATATTTCTAATCTGCGTCCTTATAAAAATTGTTTATCATGGCTCTGTAGTGCTTAACGTTTACCAAAAATAATAAACCATAACATTTTAAAATAATAAACGGTCGATGATGCCACGCCTTTGAAATCCGCAAGAAACTGTCACTTTCTGAGCATGCATTGGCTTCTTGACCATCACTTTCCGGGGTTTCGATTTCCAGATGCCGCAGTTTCGCTTGTTGACATCGCTGCCTACCCCAAACTGCGCTTCGTTTGATTTGTCCATTTTGAGCTGCGATAAGGCCAAACCTGAGAAGCGGTAGCAGAGCGGCAGCATTAGTGTGCCTTCATTGGATTTCGACCACTTTACGAGTAGGAGATTAATCTCTAAGCCGTGTTTAACTTCTCTATAAGATGAAAGAGCTTTCGGAGACAGGTTAAACAGTAGGTGCCTGTCACTGCTTTGGGGGCCCAAAAAGCGGTCATATTTTTTAAGACAAATTTAATATTATTTTTGCATTTTGGCTTAATTTACTAAAATACAAGTAAGCCCAGATTTAACTTCGGGAAAGGACATAAAAAAATGCCACTATACGAGTAAGCGATTTATCTCTATGTCTTGTTTAACATCTCTATAAGATACAGAAGCCTTTTGGAGCCGGGTAAAACAGTAGGTGGTGGTCACTGAGTATACGAACTTGAAAGAAGTTTCTCCTTGTTCCTTAATTGGATAGGTGACCCGCAAAATAGAAAGGAACCTAAGGGTAAAAAACAGTTTTGTTCAGATCAGCCATTTTAAAGATTTAAATGCGTGTATCTTTGGTGTACCATCACTTTCATAAAACGCGCATATCTCTGGGAGGGAACACTTTTTGGACATGGGATCAGTCTCATTCGATGCTCAGATGTTGTCCACATCAAAAAAAAGTGAAAATTGATTTTTTTTACCCTTAGGTCACTTTCTCTATGCGCTGTCACATATTGTGGGATGTGTTTCATTCACTTTTCTGCATATCCAAAAGAAAAGGTATTATTTAGTCGGGTTTTTTCACTAATTTTCTTCGTGTTAACTGGCGGTCAGTTGCAAAATTAAATACTGACAAAGCATCGCTGTGGAACCGTTGGCGAACCATTAATGCACGGTGCATTACATGTGCTTTTTTACTTGTACCATCTGCTATTTGGGTTTTCCCAGAGCTTTTTCTTTGAAGGGGTCTACAATTTCTCACTGGGTATGTTTTCATTAATTCCCTACATTGCTCACGCCTTAAGCGATTTGTAGTTATAATGTCTTTATGTTCAGTTTCAAGAAGGCACGAAAAGTCACAGAAAGCAAACACTAGGTAGAGCATTTTGATCACTTAACTTTACTACAGGATTTGGACACAGAATGTTGAAAAGCCAACGCTGAGAAAGGCAGGACCTAATTTTTAAATATGTTGAGAGTAGATCCTACCAAAGAAATAAAAAATATCTTTAAAGAAAATCAATGGGTCAAATGGGTCATGGGATTAAATCTAAGTCAAAAAAAAAAACTTGCGGTTTTCCCTTTATGATTTTCGGTGTATGAGGAATTTTTAGGTATTTATTGCTCATAACCCCACTGGCGAAAGCAGACTCTTGACACAAAAACACTTTAACAAAATCAGGCCTAATTTCAGTACTTATTTATAGATTACCTTTTAATCTAGCTGCAATGCTTCGTAAAGTAGTATTCTACTGTTATAACAATAGATAATATAGGTAATGTGTGTCACACTCTTGTACAGGCCTCCAGCGGTCTAAATGCTGCCAATCAAACTGTCGTAAAGCTGTTCATATGAAAATCTATTTACGGCAAGTTGATATATGACATTTAGGCAAAGATATATGTGTACGTCCTTTCATGAATAATAAATTTAATTTACAATACTCGTACTTGCCCTGAAGGCAGCGGTTAATGATCTCCTTCTATTCGAAATTCAGATTCAATGAAAATTACAAATTTCCAGATTGGATTTCGTCTTCTTTGATTTATTTCGTTATAAATAACTAATCAATTACATGTCAAGTGGTAAGTGTTTGTTTTTGTTTATATTCTATTTTTTTCGTTTTCGAAACAAGTATCCCTCCGTCCAGCTATTTGCGACGTAATACATAAATCTCTGGCCAGGCACGTCATTCAATTGCCGGTGATTTCGAAGTGTGCTTGAATTCAATTTCGATTTTAATATGCCAAACGCAAATCGGTGGTAGTCGTCGTCGGTCTTTGACCATAAATAGAACAGTATTGAATTTTCAATTTTAGATTACAATTTGTCTCTCTTCACTTTAGGGGTGGCGCATAATTAATGTTAAGGCAAATAGTTTCATAAATTAATCAAACACTAGCTGTGTTCTTCTCAGGTTACTAAACTAGCATTTTAAGTAACACGGTTAGCAAGCGAGTTGGCCTCAAAATAGCTAACGAAACAAGTTAGAGTTACCACATTTATTTTTCTACAAAAAATCCAACCTGACACACCCTGTTTAAAAAAAATCTGTTTTCTGTTATGTATACTCAAACATAATCAAACAGAAAGAGGTGTCATCGACGAATTCGTTTTGTGTTTTTTTTACTAGAAATGGGATAAGAGAAACTATTTCAAACTAATATTTCAAAACATTATTTTAAAGCCGAACTTTAGCCATTTATAGATTTAATATTTTTTAATTGATATTTTTAGTTACAATTTAAAGTTTTTTGACGAACTGCTTTTGAAGAACTCGCCGATGAACCCTCTTGTTCTACCATACTATTTGTTGTATACAAATGGATACAATGTTTCCATATTACTTTCAATTTTGTTCAATGTTGCCAGATAGCCATGTGACAAACTAACTAGGTAAATTAGCTAGTTACCCAAAGAGAAGACGGGTACTATTTCATTTGGATATAGCGAGGGGTGCTGACAGTCGGGTGGACGCACAGTGGTTGGAAGGAAAAAAATATCTTAGGAATAAATCTCTAATTTCTGTTGTGTTGGTCACAGCTATAGGTAAGATGATTTGAGTTAACAGGAGCATGTTTAGACCTCTAAGCAGTATAAGTAGCGTGTAGCATGGATCCGAAGTTGGCCCACTCGGTTGTGAAAATACTTAAAATGTTTCTATCCGATTTGGATGGTGTTTTTGCGCTACTCACTACCTACCTAAAGGAAAATTATTGATATATTATTTTGTATCTCTTCTAGTTTAAGTGTTAAGCTTTATCAAACGTTATACTTTCTTAAAAAATAAATAAAATAAAATTTGTCCAAAACAAATTCTGTCGAAAATTTGTAATAAAAAAAAAAATTTTGTTTAAAATTTTTTCACAAAAAACAATTTTGACCTGATTTTTGCAAAAAATAAGTTTGACGCATTTTTTATTAGAAAATAAGTCTGCATAAAATAATTTTTTTGTTCAAAATTTTTAAAGAAAAAAAATGGTGTCCAACATTTTTAATTGAATAACTTTTGTCTGAAGTTTTTTATAAAAATATATTTGTCATAAAGTTTGTAGAAAATTTATTTGACACAAAATTTGTTAGAAAACAAATCTTTCCCAATTTTTCAAAATTTCTTTAATTTTATATTAGAACCTTGGATTGTATCATCTTATCAATACACCCAAAGGTTCTTTAAATGAGATTAATTAAAAGCACCTTTGAATGTCCTGTTAAGACGATACATCCCAAGGTTCTAATATAAAAATTAAAGAAATTTTTATTAACGCGGAAGATATATTTTCTAACAAATATTGTGTCAAATAAATTTTCTACAAAAATTATGACAAATATATTTTTATAGAAAACTTCAGACAAAATTTATTCAATTAAAAATGTTCGACACAATTTGTTTCTTTAAAAATTTTGAACAAAAAAATTATTTTATGCAGACTTATTTTCTAATAAAAAATGCTCAAATTTATTTACTGCAAAAATCAGGTCAAAATTGTTTTTTGTTAGAAAAATTTAAACAACATTTTTTTTATTACAAATTTTCGACAGAATTTTTTTTGGACAAATTTTATTTTATTTATTTTTTAAGAAAGTATAACTTTTGATAAAGCTAAAGAAATTTTGAATATATGGGAAACATTTTTTTAAAAAAATTTTACATAAAATAGGCTCAAATTAAGAGTGAAAATATAAAAAAACAGCAAAAAGTTTTAAACATTTGAAGTTCAAAAAAAAAATATTTATTTATGTAAAAAGGTAGTTATATTATTTTGCATGTTGTAATTAAACTTGTTAAGATTTATATACAAAAATTTAAACTTTTTGGAAAGAATAGTTTAAGGTTCAATGCAAACGGAAGCTTTTTTTCTTACGCTGCGTATTTTTTGATTTTTGGCAGTCTTAAAAAAATTTAAATCAACGTCCAAATCCCTTAACAAGATATGACAGGGATTCTCTTTGCGTACCATTCAAACTACGAGGGCCATTATATATATTTCTGGCCTAATAATGAAAATGCGAATATTTATCATCAAAATGGGTTTATTGCATTTCAAATTATTCTCCAGCATGATTTACACACTTTTACATGCAATCAAACCAATTGTCGAAGCACTTTTTCCACGATTGAGATATCTCCAAAACATGGTTTTTGCTTCAACAGCATCTTCTGGCGACGAAAATCGTTGACCACGCATTTTTTTCTTGTAGTGCGGGATTAAAAAGAAGTCATTGGGTGCCAAGTCAGGGCTGTACGGAGGATGACCCATCAATTTGACGTTTTGGGCGGTCAAAAAAGCGCTGGTTTGAGCCGATGTGTGAGAGCTCGCATTGTCATGGTGCACAATGATTTGTCTTCTTTTTTTCGTTTTTCAAATTTCTCCGAAGACTTCAGGCAAACAAATTGTGTTGTACCACTCAGAATTGACCGTCCTACGTTGCTCAAGCGGAACAGTCGCCACATGACCAGTTTATCTGAAGAAACATGCGACCATTTGCTTCGAAAATTCCACGACAGCTGGTTCTGTGGACCGGATTGACCCGAAGAACAATTCTTCGACCAAGGGCTGTCACCACGGCACACAGTTGCCGCTACAACGACAACAACAATTTGCTTCGAAGTGCGTCTTCAACGAACAACTTTCGTTGCATTTGACTCGTCCTCGAAGACCCACACAGTCGATTGCTGTTTTGTTGCAGGCTCATACACATAGATCCATGATTCGTCACCTGTGACGATCTTATAAATGTCTTTTGAAGCACCGCGATCGTATTTTTTCAAAATTGCTTTGCACCAATCGACACGAGCCTTTTTTTTGAGCGACTGCCAAATTGTGCGGGATCCAAACCTTTTTTACGGTCAGGCGTTTCTGCAATATCGAATGTATGCTGGTGGAAGAAATGCCCAAGGATGCCTCTATCTCACAGTATGTCATATGACGATCTTGCATTATGAGTTCACGCACGGCGTCAGTGTTCTCTAGCACAACGGCCGTTTTTGGTCTTCGAGCGAGCGTCGGCAACGATTGAATTCATTAAACCGGTTTTTCATAGTGCTAGGATGGAGCTTCATCGCCATACAAAGATTTAATTTCATCGATACACTCTTGTCGTGCTAATCCACGTCGAAAGTTGTGAAAAATTATCGCACGAAAATGTTCACGAGTTAATTTAATTTTTTGTGCCAAATTGTTTTTTCGAGTCACTGTGAACAACACTTATGATGGTCGTACGTCAAAACTTTCTGAGTACGTTTATGTTAAAAAATGTCATACTTTCCAACACTTAGTGTTGCCTACGCCAGAAATATATTTAGCAACCCTGTTGCCTACACCAGAAATATATATAGCAACCCTCGTATTTGAAATTTTTCAACATTTTGCTTGAGGTTTACAAAATACGTAAAATTAAGAAAAACGCAGCATAAGACAAAATTGCTTTCTTGTACCAGTACCTTTACCGAGATGAATAGAAAAAAAAGTAATCTTGGATTACTAAAATAATTTGATCGAGCGGCTTACTAGAAAACACTTTCGAGGATCTACGACAACCGCAACGGGAATTCGAATTTTTTCCAAAAATTTCTTTTTCAACCACTGTGAGACGCTCGGTCGGTCGTGTGTTTAAATATTTAATTATTATTTGATAATGCAACGAAAAACAAAATCATTAAATCATCGTCGTCGCCGTCACCGTCGTCATCATCATCAGGGTTCGGCTGGTGCTGGCTGGTTTAGTCGCGTAGCCATTTTAGACCCACTCAAGATGAAAAATACCTTTTACAAGAGCTGGACTATAATGAAAAAGTAGCAACAGCAACAAAAACTAGGCGAATTAGAGGTAAAGAAGAAGAAGAAAAAGTGGCAACACATAAAAAGTGTTGCATGGCATTGTCATCATCATTACTCGTATGGCCAGCGTCGTCGCGGCCGCTGCCGCCGCCGCCTTTAGAGGAGGTGGTACATACGGAAAACTGGTCAAAATACAAAAACAGGCTGCTCGAAAAAAATTACTTGTCATGTGCCATTGTGTGGAACGTTTGGTCGTACGTTCGTTCCATGGTGGCTGCTGGCTGGCAGTCATTGTGCAGGTTTTCTTCTCGTTTCTTTTTTTCCAAGTACTTTGTTTCTGGTTGCCGAGAAATAGCAAAACAGCTGAAAAACTGGTCATTGTTAGGCCCCAAACACACACACGCACGCACACTCAATCGCATTCACGCTCACCATTACACACTTAGACAATAACGTAATGCACATACGTACTTACGTACGTACGTAGTTGCACGAAACAAAAAAAATCTTGGCTTGGCTTTATTGTTTAAGCTTTGTTTAGCGTGTAAATAGCGATTTTTCTATTCCATAGAGTGTCATTGAACAAAAAAACAACAAAAACAAATCATTATAAAACGAAACAACAACAACAACAACAACAAGAGGAAAACAAAACGGCAAAAGATCTAAATTGTTGCTGTTGTGGATTTTCCTATTCTTTTTGTTGTCTTCAATAACTTAATGCACTTTTTTAAAACGAAACACAGACAGACAAACGCAATGCAAATTCTCTTGAATATTGCTTGTGATTGATTTCGGCGAACACTCAGCTCTACTAAACGAAAGAGTCCAGACTTACTCGTAATTACCCCCGGCCGAGAATTAATGATCGTTAAAACAAACACTAAGTGATTTCTTAATTAGATGCAATTATTAGAAGAAACAAAACAAATTCAACAAAATATGTGATTTATTACAAAACACTCGAGGTAAGGTCAAGATTTGTTTAAGACTAGTACCAAATAGCTAAACAGGTTAAGAATCAGAAATCAGAATATTGCCTTGAAAAATAAATTGGGGTGGAATTTGTGATAAAAAAATATGGTCAGAAATTTTGTTTGCAAAGAAGTATTGACTTCTTTTTGTTATTAGACCTTTTTTGTTTTGACTTTAATTGAATAAAACAAAAAATTAACTTGGAGCTTAATAATTTTAACTAATTGAAGATAACCTGAAAATGTTTGCAAAAACCTAATTTTTTGTATTGTCAAAAATGTTTTATAAAGCAGTTTTTTGACCGAAATGTGTTTAGAAAAAATGTCAGAAATTTTTTGTAACAAAATATGTTGCCAACAATTTTGTCTGGCAACAAAAAATATAATTTCTTTTGAGTTTTCCACCATCGAAATCTGGTCAAAAATGGATTATAAATAAATTAATATTTTATCAGAAATTAGTTTTGAAAAAAATTCAGAAATTTTTTGTGACAAAATATGTTGCCAACAATTCCCTTTGGCAATAAAAAAATATAATTTTTTTAGTTTTCCACAATCAAAACTTATCAAAAATAGGTTATAAATCTGTATTTTATCAGAAATTAGTTTTGAAAAAGTTTCAGAAATTTTTTTGTGACAAAATATTATGCCAAACATTTTTTATGACAGTAAAAAATATCAAAATATTTTTATGACAAAAAAATGTTTAAAACAGTAACTTCCTGAATGTTTATTCGACCTGCTAATTATAAACCCTGTTGTTTTTATTTGATTCTTTAAAAAAAATAGTTTGAAAAAAATTTTATGACAAAAAAGTATGTCAAAAAATTGTTATGACAAAAATCTACATAAAATTTCAAAATATTTTATTGCATGTTAGTTATTTTGTAAGATAAAGAATCTTCCTCATTTTTTAATATAAAAAATTTGAGTTAGTCTTTTTTTAGGAAAAATTCACCTTAAAATACTTTTTTAATATTTTTTTTAATAAAAGAATGTTGCTGAAAATTTTATATAGAATCAACCTTTTCCAAAATTTTCAATAGAAAAAATTTGGCCCAAGATTTTAAATAGAATAAATTTTGTACATTAGTTTTTATAGAATAAACGTTGTCTGAAATATTTCAGTCAAAACAATTTTGAGTTGACAGTTTTTCTGTCAGAAAATTGACGTTCCTCATATTTGTACAAAAAATAATTTGACCCATGTTTTTGAGGAAAAACTAAAGTAGTTTTAAACATATAATTGTTCCAAATTTTATGGTATGTCTAATAAAAGTATGTTTAATATTAAAAGAATAAATTGTGACCTCATAAAATCGAATAAAATGAGTCCAAATTTTTTAAAACAAATTTAATACAAATAATTTTTTTCCAAACTTTATGAATCAAGTTTGCACAAATATTTGCCTCATATACTCGTATGGGAGTTGTATTCCATCTTTGGCATGATGTAAGTTGTATAGATACTAAATAGGTCATCAGGAAGAAAGGACAGAGCCTTTTGGTGCACCTGCGCTCAATCTGCGTTTGTTGGATGAGAGCCCGTCTACAACAACTCATATAGGGTCAATTCTTAGAAATCTCAATATAAATCAAGCAAGTGTATTACAAACACTAAACGCGACTAGCTTTGATATGACAGCTCCGCCTTAGATATATCCAGAGCCTCAACCTTAATCTCATCAAACTGGTGAGTAGACTAACTCCAACGCTCCGAAGAGAAAGCCATCGGGACTCCCGTAGAGCGATTTATACGGAAGCCATGCTGTCGATCACTTAGCAGGACGTTAGTCTCTAAATACCTCAAAAGATGGTGGTCACCGTGCTCTCCGTTATATTAAAGAGCGCAGACCAAGTCCCGATTGATCATTTGTTCGCAGAAATTATAGCTTCAAGTAGTTTTATTCCGGTTTTTTTAGAGAAAAATTGTTTAAAGATTTGTTATAGAAAAACCTTTTTATGGAAATTTTTTTTGTTAACTATTTTGGTAAGAAAATAATCAAAAATTTTTTATCTTAGAAGCATTTTTAGAGAGAAATTTTGTTACAAGCTGACAAATCTTTTTTGTGGTAAAGTTTTGTGGGATCCTAACAAAATTTGTTTTTTTTTCTCGTTTTTTCTTTTAGTTTATTTTTTGCTTCTGCCAAATTTGGCCAAACAACATATTTCAGTTTCATTTTTCAATGTTCCAACCACAGAACCTTCGCGATATTTGAAAAATAACGAGCTTAGAGGGATTCATTAATTTCATTACTTTAAATTCCTGGTAGCTGCTGAAATATAATCATACCAACAATCGGTTACAGCAAGACTTCAATCATATAGTCCAAGTTTTTGTTTTATGTAGAAAAAAAACCGAACAAATACTCCCCCCTTTTTCAATGTTAATTTGCAGCTTAAAATTCCAATTTCCAAAGGGTCACATGAAATATATTTCCATTCAACACAAGTATTTCCTGAATATAAGTACTTTGAACTTAGATACCACCCATTGCAACGACATGCTCGTGAAACTCAATATCTTTATTGCGCCGGAATAGCATTTATATTGAAAATAAAAAAAAATTCACTCAAATTATCAGTAATTATTTTTATTTGCGTAATATTCATTTAACTACGACGAAAATTGGTGTTTTTTCCGATTGTGTCAAAAGCAGAAACACACTTGATTGGAAGGTTATTTTTTATCATGCCCCCACTCACCCTCGAAGCAGGCGATAACACTAACAAGTGGGAATTCTAAAATTATGAATCAAACTTCGGCCTTTTCTCTAAGAAAATATAAAAAAATCGTTTTGCTTCGATTTAATTTTATCACGATCAGTTATTTGTTGTAAATATTTCCGTGCTCGTATTTTACAAATGCACGGAACAAATCACCTAAATTCAAATGAAACTTTTTACTTTGTGTCGAATTTATGCGATGACTTCTCATTTTGGTGTACGAGTATTTTCTCTGTTTCATTCAAACAGTCAGGCGTTTTCTAACCAACGTTCGTTCGAGTTTGTGCTACACAAACTCCTTGCCATCTGTTCGGTTGCTTTTCAAGTCAAATTTCTCAGATATTCTTCTCGAGGCAGGCAGACAGACACCATAACAAACGCTTATGAGTATTTTTTATGAGTAAATAAATTCCGCTTGTAGTTTTCCGCGGCGGTCCTCCCTCAGCAGCTGCTCACTTTCATATTCATTTTTGTTTATTTTTTTATAAACAATCGTAATAACACAACAGCAGAATTAAAATGAAAATAAATAAATAATGAATGAATATTGTGTTGCATGATTTGTAAACAAATAAGTAACGCCTTGTGTGGCATGAAGGAAAGTGATACTACACGACTTGACTGCTTTTAATCGCAAAACAAATATCCGAGGGCATATACTGATAAATCAGCAAAATTACAAAGTTCCAAGGAATGGGAATACAAGTATTTGATATATGGGTAAAACAATATAATATGTAATGACTGTGAAAATAGATTTAAAAGATTTTGTTAAGAATTGAAATGGAAAAAATGTTTCTTTAATAAATATGCTAACTTCCTAGCAACTTTCCTATTAAATTCCAGTTTCCGAATTCTTCTCTTATATTTAAATTTCGAATCAATTCCAATTTGGCAAAAATTTTACTACTCAGTAGGGACATAAATACTGTTACACACGTTTTGTGCTGTAAAATAAAAAGTACTGAATGTTTTTGC
Source organism: Hydrotaea diabolus (assembly GCA_963513945.1). Taxonomy (NCBI): domain Eukaryota; kingdom Metazoa; phylum Arthropoda; class Insecta; order Diptera; family Muscidae; genus Hydrotaea; species Hydrotaea diabolus. The sequence continues at coordinate 56,882,555 of OY740717.1, read as the reverse complement.
ACCAAGTATTTTTTAATATATTAATTGATGTATATTGTATCCAAAAAGAATCTACTTATTCGAAATGTCCGCCTTTTGCCTTTACACACGCCTTAAGTCGCACTGGCCAATCGTCAATAGCTGCACGAACCTCGTCCGTTGGAAACTTGGCCACAGCTCGAACTAAAGCAGTCTTAAGAGATACAATGTTGGGGTATTTTTTGTGACAAACCTAGTCCTCTAAGACCATCCACAATTTGTAATCCACACGCAAAGAAAAAATATGGTTTCTATATGGTCACGCAACAATAATATGTTCTCTGCAATAATAGTATGTTAGTCGCAACTATAGTATTGTTCTTTGAATTTTATGTAGACAATTGTATGATTGCGACAAAATTGATATTGTTGAAATGTAACAATAGTATTATTGCCAAATTTAAAAAAAAAACTACGGTTGCAGCAACAATATAAATATGGTTGGTGGGACAAAAGTATTGTTTTTTTAAGTTCAATGTTAATAATAATAAAATTACAGCTACCATACTGTATGATTGTAATTTTTCTTAATTTGAATATGGGTTTCTCAACAATGTTATTGTTACGAATCTTATGATATAATAATGGAAATTAAAATTTTCCAAACAAACTGATTTGGATTTGTTTACACGCAGAAAAAAGTATGGTTGGGATAACAATATTCGAATAGCATCATACTATTGTTGGGTATATGGTTGTGGCGCAAAAATATTATGCTCATCACAACAATAGTATGGTTCACACACAACCATACTATGATCCCCACAACAATATTATGGTCCTCACAACAATAGTATGGTTCACACACAACCATACTATAATCCCCACAATCATATTATTATACTCACTCAACCATACAATGATCCCCACAACCATATTATTATACTCACAACCATAGGATATTTCTCATACAACCATGGTATGATACTCACAACCACAGTTTGACTTACACGTAACCATACTATAATCCCCAAAATATTTGTACGGATTGGGTTAAGTTGTTATTTAACAATAGAGATTTGTATTAAGTAATTTTTTTAAAAATGCATTAAACACTTATTAACAGGAGTAATTTATTTAACAGTAGAAAAAAATTATTTATTAAAAATATTTCAGTTATACTAATTCAAAGTAGTTTGTTTTGAAAAAAAAATTATTTTCATATAAAAAGTACTATTATTGCGTAAGATTCGTAACAATAACATTGTTAAATTAAGAAAAATTAGAAAAATTATTTGCCGTAATCATATTATTGCTAACATAAAAGTCAAAAACACAATAGTTTTGTCGCACCAACAATATTTATACTGTTGCTACAACCATATTTTCATTTTAATATTTGGCAACAATACTATTGTTACATTTCAACAATATTAATATTGCCGCAATCATACTATTATCAAAATGAAACTCAAAAAAACAATACTATGGTTGCGACGACCATACTTTTATTGCAGAGAACAAACTATTGTTGCCGTGACCATATCTTTTCTCTGCGTGTAACTGAAATATTTTTAATAAAAACGCTTACGTTTTTTTAAATTGATATTTCTTCTGTTTTATAAACACTCCTGTTATTTAAAATTTATTGTATTTTTAATTTATTTCCTTATTAAAAATGTCTTTTGTTGACAACATAAACCAATCCTAATAAATAATTTTGAGGACCATATTATGGTTGAGTAGGATCATACTTTGGTTGCTTGTGAACCATACTATGGTTGTTAGATTCATACTATGGCTGTATGTCAAACATACTATTATTGTGAGGATCATAATATGGTTGTGGGGATCATAGTATTGTTGAGTGTGAATCATACTATGGTTATGGTGATCATAGTATGGTTGAGTGTGAATCATACCATGGTTGTGATGATCATAGTATGGTTGAGTGTGAATCATACTATGGTTCTGAGGATCATAGTATGGTTGTGTGTGAATCATACTATTGTTGTGAGGATCATAATATTGTTGTGCCACAACCATATACCTAACAATAGTAAGATGCCCTTCGAATATTGTCACCCCAACCATACTTTTTTTCTTGGACTGCCAGAGGGCCATTCTTCTGAGGAAATGAACGCTGGCAACTTGTTTCGAAGCCTGCCGGAAAGTCCATGGCTGGTTTTGGAACAGGGAATTGTTAAGAGGTTTCACAACAGCTTCCAAAACGATTTCTTGGTAAACATTGGACGATGTTTTGACTCCTTGTTCGTATAAATGCAGGTCAGTGACCCCATCGTAAGAGACACCCCAACCAAACCATGACTGAAGCTGGGTGATGACCTTTTTTCACCCTTGGTCTCAGTTCAGATGCTTCCTTAGATGACCGCGCATACACTCTATCATTTTGCTTGTTAAATTTTTCCTGAACGGTAAAAATGTTTTCATCGGTGAACAAAATTTTTCTGTGCAAGTTATCAGCGTGCTTCACCAAGAGACATTTGCATTTTTCAATCCTATTTTTTTAAAGCTGCAGTCAATAAATATACGGTACGTCGTTTGAAAGCCCCAAGTCCCAAGTCTTTTTTAATGATTCGACCCAAGGACTTTTGCGTGATATTCACCTCACGGGCCATGATTTTTTGTTTTGGAGCGGATTTCTGTGAGAGACTTAATGGCTTTGATGACATGCGGTGTTCGAACAGAGCGTGGGCGGCCCGACCGGTGGCGGTCTTTTACATCTCCAGTCTCCTCAAACAGTTGTATGCATCGGTAGACGAACATGCGGCTAATCCCTAGTGGTCGGCGCGTTTTGGCGTTTTTTTTTTCATTTCACACTTGAAAAGCGCTATTACAGCGATGAGGTTCCCATTATCTGACCACTCCATGATGAAAGTTAAAACAATTTTTAAATACCGATACAGACTAACCCTATTGAGGTTAGCTTTCAAAACCCTTATGACATTAACGGGGTATGTTGAGTTCTACTATTGAAATGGGTGTGTTCAATGTTGTAACAGTATTTATGTCCCTACTAAGTATAAAAGAAAGCTTCTATATAAAATAATTGTGGATTCTGAAAAAATTGCCTTCCACAAATAATTAGCACATCCTATTCGGACAAAAAAAATCTTTTATTTACAAATAATCAAATTACGGTAATATTTTTTCACAGTAAAAATTATAAGATTGTGACAAAATACACAACTATTTCTTTACAATTTTTTGAACAGAATTCTACAAATTCTTACAAAAATGGTCATTAAGAAAATTCCAGCTTTTGCTAATTCATAGTCATGTTTTAGACAATCTTTCTTTTGAACATTTTGTTCAAAGAGATACCAAAAAGTTAGTCAAAAGTCAGTCGAAAAGACATTTAGTTGCAAGCAGGTTTAATTTCGTTCAAAGAGAAACCAAAAAGTTATTTAAAAGGCAGTCAAAAATACTTTTAAAAGCAAGGAAGAGTGACTTTAGATTTTGTCAAAAATTTTACAGGTTGGCAACATTTTGCTGTACAGAAACTAATACGATTCTGACAGTTGTCAGTGCAAATTTTTTTAAAGATTCTGCCAATTTTTTCTTAAAAACTTTCCATTAATTTGACATATTTTTGTAAAAGAAATAATTTACAAAAAATATTTTGCAGGTTTCTCACAAAATTGTTCCATTACAGAATTTGTCATGTTTTAATTGAGGTTTGACAGAATATGATTTGTTTACGTTATATTCTGAAAAAAATATTTAAAAGATTCCGACCAAAATGTTAACAAAAAAATTTTTTTAAGGTTTAAAAAATATATTGTTCAGTTAAGAGTCTTTTTATTTCAAATACCAAAAAATATTCAATTAAAAGCTTTGTCAGATTAGAAGCAAAAATAGTTTAAAATTGCCTTAGATTCTAAAACAATATTACGAGTATTTAAATTCTTCCAATTCTTTTGTTGAAAAGAATATGCATCCCAATTCTCTGAACATTTTTATCTCTCAGCTTTTGCGCAGAGTTCGTAACAACTACCGGAGGCTACTTTTGTATTCCAGCTCGACTACGGCAACTTCATAAGTTATCTGGTGAATTTCTATCACCCCTCGCCCTTGTGCTGGCGTAGACCTTTTACCGTGATCATTATAAACCCATAAAAAGTCTTTATGTTTACCATCGTCATTATGTCGGCTCTTATTTATGACAATTGTACGAAATGAAATGAGAAAAACCCAGAGAAGGCAAAAAGCAAAAAACAAGAACAAGCCTACTTTCTGCAGTTACATACACATTTGGTCGCAGATATTATGCGGTGGCCCCACACAGTGGTCGGAGTATGTAGGCACATTAGGGATGGTTGCTTGAGTAACGAAAATTGTGATGCCACGAATATTTTATTTGTTTTGAGAGATTCTCAGGATACGTAATTAAACGGATTTTTATAAAAAAAACTGTTTTCGCATTTTTTAAAAAATAATTTAAAATACGCGATTTTTCAGAGTCGTTTTTTTTCTAATAAAAATACACATTAATCAGACATTTTTTTGGCCAAGGGTTGTCAGCCCGGCATTATTGCGCAAATGTAACAACAACATATATATAAAAAAAAACTTAACAAATAACAATTTGTAACAAATAATATTTTGCGAGTTTTTTCGACATTTCCAAAATATGTTTTATTTTTTTTATTTTGTTTACATTTATTCGGTCTTTTATCATTATTATGACTTGAAAAGTTTTTTTTTCCTGGTTTGAGACATTTTGTGGTTTCTTTTTCAGAATCAATCAAAATATTTGTACAAAAAGCTTTGCATTTACCGACTGATTTCATATTTTTAAAGATGTTTAATGAGCTTTAATTTTTCAATTGTAGTTTAAAAATCGCGGATTTTCATTTTAGAACTTTTTTTATAAAACGCTATGTTAAAATAAGGACTAAAAAATCGAGTGCAAATATGAAAAAGCCTTTAGTATAAAAAGGTGCGTACAAATTGTTTAATGTTAAAATCAGGAATTTTAAATAGTGCTTTTAGTTTTGGTGACTTCCTCCTTTTTACGTTGAATACTTTTTACTTATTTTTGAGAAGGTAGCAGGATTGCACTATGAAAATCGACGTTGTTTGAATAGCTGTTTGCCAGTTTAGCAATGTTTTTTATTAAACGCTGTGTTAGTTTTTAAATAAAGCTATTTTGGAGGTTTTTCCTCAGGTGATATCGACAAGAGTCGAATAAATTTGTTTTTATTTCCTGTTCATTTACCAAGAGTAAATAAAGTAAAACGCCTTAATTTAACTATTAAATTGTTGTTTCAATATAGTAGACAAGAGATTTTTTGGGTAAAACGCCTTAATTAAACTTTTACAACCGCGGTTTTCTATCAATTTTTTAAGAGACTATAAAGACACACTTTTATTTTGTCGATTAATCTATTTTTGTACGAATTTGATTTTTTTGGCACAAAAACTGAGCTTAAGCTATTTCAAATAGCTTATTCAGCATTTTTTTCAGCATTCTTTTTATTTAGCGTTATTTTTATTTGATTTTCAATGTATTGTTAATTTTTGTACAAGTTTAATATTTTTGGCATTAATAACAAGGTCAAGCCTTTTTATTAAACTTAAAAAATCATCTTTTTTTAGACCTTTTTCTCACCGCACGCAGAAAAAAAGTATGGTTGGGGTAACAATATTCGAAGAGCATCATACTATTGTTGGTTATATGGTTGTGGCACAACAATAGTATGATCATCACAACAATAGTATGGTTCACACACAACCATACTATGATCCCCATAACAATATTATGGTCCTTACAACAATAAAATTATCACACACAACCATACTATGATCCCCACAACCATAGTATGATTCACACTCAAACATACTATGATCTCCATAACCATATTATGATCCTTACAACCATAGTATGTTGCACAAACAACCATAGTATGATCCTTAGAACCATAGTATGACTTACACACAGCCATGCTATGATCCCCAAATTTTTTTGTAAAGATTGGGTTATGTTGTTTTTCAACAATAGAGATTTTTATTAAATAAGTTATGTAAAAATACATAAAACTCTTTATAAAGGGAGTGATTTATTTAACAGTAGAAACAATTCATTTATTAAAAATATTTCAGTTATACTAATCCGTAGTTTGTTTGAAAAAAATTAATTTATATATTGAAACTACTATTATTGCGTAAGATTGGTAAAAATAACATTGTCAAATTAAAAATAAACTACGATTTTGCCTGTATGATTACCGTAATCATGTTATTGTTAACATAAAACCCATAAACAATACTTTTGTCCCACCAACCATATTTATATTGTTGCTACAACCATATTTTTATTTTTTTATTTTGCTTTTGTTACATTTCAACAATGTTAATATTGCCGCAATCATACTATTGTCAAAATTAAATTCAAAAAACAATACTAAGGTTGCGACAACCATACTTTTATTGCAGCGAACATACTATTGTTGCCGTGACCATATAGTAACCATATTTTTTCTCTGCGTGCGGTTAAATTACTCCTTAAATTTTGGCGATTTAAGTGATATATCAGATAAAAATGATTCAATATATTATTTTTTATAAAGGTTTAATTTTTTTGACTTTGCTTGCACACTGAGGTAAAGTGTTTTAATTAAACGTGGTTTTCTATCTTAGGAATTGTGTTAAAAAGATTTTTACAAAATCACACTTTTATTTTGGCGAATTTGTGCAGTTTTTTTAAAGGGGTTTGATTTGTTATGCGTTGATATTGAGATAATTTTTTTTTAATAAACTATAAAAATCAGAGCTATAATTAAAAGAATTAAAAATCGTTTTTATCCATTTTCGCGTTTTTTGCCAAAAGATCAAAAAATGTTCTAATGTAAAAATCGCGGTTTTCTAGTAAGGAAAAATTTTTTAACAGAGTTTAAAAATATCACTTTAATTTTGACAATTTCTTCAATTTTTTTTTAACTTGATTATTTTTTTTGCATGGATACTAAGGTAAACGCTATAATTAATTTATAAAAATTATGCTGTGCTATTTAAGCATTTTTTTCGAGAGTTAAAAACAAAAATTTGAAAAAGCACTTTAGATTTTGATGATTTTTTAAAGCGATTTCAAATAAAATTCCAATATTATTCTTATTTTTAATTTTTTTTATCATAAATATCAACAAAATGCGGTTAAAGAAAATGTATATAAAATGACGCTTTTTATTTAAGCGATTTTTTAAATTTTTTATAAAATCTATCAATATTATGCTGTGATTTTTTTGCGTTTTTTAATTTTTTTAAGAGTTTTATTAAATCTATTAAATTTATGCTGTTCTTTTTAAGAATTTTCTTTTTCAAGAAATGAAAACAAGAATCAGAAATCGCCATTTTGATGATATTTTAAGCGAAAAGTCCAATATATGTGACAGCGCATAGAGAAAGGGAACTAAGGGTAAAAAAATCTATTTTCATTTTTTGAGAGACCGATCCCACGCCCCAAAAGTGTTCCCTCCCAGAGATTTGCGCGTTTTATAAAAGTGAAGTCGACGATTCTAAGCGCAAATAGAAAGGGACCTAATCTTTAAAATGGCTCTCATGAACAAAACTTTTCATCAACTTTTTACTTTTTTTTGATGTGGACAATATCTGAGCATCGAATGAGACCGATCTCATGCCCCTTAAGTGTTCCCTCCCAGAGATATACGCGTTTTATGAAAGTGATGGTACACCAAATATACACGTATTTAAATCTTTTAAATGGCTCTCCTGAACAAAACTGGTTTTTAACCTTAGGTCCCTTTCTATTTTGCGCGTCACTTATAGTGATCTATCTAGAGGTATTTTTTAAGAACAAAAAAAATATATAAAAACTCTAAAAATTCAAGTATGGAATCTTAATTGGTAATTTGAAAGGACATTTTATGGCATTTATTTTTTGAATATAATTACCTTCAAATGCTGGCATCTTTGTTATGGAAATGAGCGTTCCGTGAGAAACATGAAGATCCGCCGTTTTCTACCAAAACTTTGTTCAGTGATGAGACCCATTTCTGGCTCAACGGCAAAGTCAATAAACAGAAATCCAGCATTTTGGCTGAAGAGCAGCAAGAAGAGGTTCAAGAGGCGCCATTATAACCAGACAAAACCACGGTTTGCTGCGGTTTATATGCTGGTGGAATCATCGGTGCATATTTTTTTAAAAATGATAATGGTCGGAACGTAACCGTGAATGGTGTCTGCTATCGCGCCATGATATCGATCTTTATGCTACCTGAAATTGAAGCCCGTAATCTTGACGACACTTGGTTTCAACAGGACGCTGTCACTTGCCATACAGCGGCTCAAACAATGGATCTATTGAGCGGTCATTTCGAAAAGCAGCTAATTTCAGGTTTTGGACAGGCTGCCTATATCGAGTGATATCACACCTTTGGACATTTTTCTTTTGGGTTACGTCCAAAGTCTATGCTGACAAACCAGCTACGATTCAGTTTTGGAAGCCAACATTACGCGTGACATTCAATCCATACCAGTCGAAATGCTCGAACGAGTCATTCAAAATTGGACCCTCAGAATGGAAACCCTGAGGCGTAGTTACGGCCATCATTTAAAGGAAATTACATTCAAAAAATAAATGCCATAAAATGTCCTTTCGAATTACCAATAAAGATTCCACACTTGATTTGAATTTTTATATTTTTTTTTTTGTTTTGAAAAAATGCCTCTAGATGGATCACCCTATATGTGTGTATTTCTTATTTGCTTAAATTGTTTGTCATGAATATCAACCAAATGCATTTTTATTAAAATTAAAAAATCGCGCTTTTTATTTTAGCGATTTTTTAGTAGATTTTTGTTTACAAAAATCCAACATATTTTGGAAATTTTTTAGGCGATTTGCGTTTTCTAGACCGCGTTGTAAAGGTTAAAATCGGGGCTTTTCGTATTATTTTTAAAAAATGTGTACCTAGCGCTGTAGTTGGGCATAGAGTTTTTGTTTGTTAGGTTTATGACCTAGTCTAATGTACATAATTATAAACAATTTTTGTGTCGGTGAGTGTTTTGTGGCGAGAGGGGATCTGTGCGCGTTTTTTTTCATTTTCGTTATGCATTTTCTTTTTTGCTGCTACTGGTGTTGTTGTTGTCGTTTCGTTCATTTTCATACAAAGTTTTATTTATATGCTGTTTTGTGTTATTTCTGTGTGTGTTTTATTTTTATTTTTCATTATATGATTTTTGCTTAATTGGATTTTTACAATGGTCGTTTTATGCTCTTCTTCGGTTTGTTTTCATATTTCACATTTCGCTGCGGCATTTGGCGAAATTTTCTTGGGTTTGGAGGAAAACAAAACGCAGAAACATATTAAAAAAAAACGGTGTTTGTGGCATTCTGACATAGATTTTCCATTAAGTGCTCGTATCATTTTGCATTAATGTACGTATGTACGCTCGCGGTATACATATGTACTTGAATGCGTACGTACGCGGTTAATGGTGAGATTCTTATAAAAAGAACTCAGAAAATGGGTCAACAATTGCGCGTACGAATTGTAAGTCAAACTTTGTTTGCGGTTATTTGGTCACCTTTTATTAAAGGGACTCATATTCTTTTTTTTGAGATCTCATTAAAGATACGAGTACATTTCTCTGGGGGCTCTTTTGTTTTAAATTATATAATCTTGAGTCTTCAAGTTTTATTTATGGCACTTATTAACCACTTAGTTACGCTTATTATCTTCAAACATTCGCATGTTTTTTTTTATATTCTTCATGCGGGAGATTAATAAATTTTATTTAAACTAATGAAGCTTATCGTATGACGTCGAAATATTACAAAGATTATGAATAGCCATCATCGAGCTACACCCCACCATTAAACAAAAAAAAGTGTGACACACCATCATCTTCAACGTAGCAGTGGCTTTAGCATGACCACCATTATAGCCGTCATAATCGTCATCGGCTTCGCAGACCGTAAATAATTGATTTGCTTAAATTAGGCACGGAAAAAATATGAGATTTCATTTTTTTTGTTTGCAGCAAATTATGAAAAATCACAAATAAATGAAAATCACCAGCACAAAAGTGCGTGATTCGGCAGACTGTGACAAATGCCAACAACACGCAAATAAAAATTAATGATCTTAATGTGTAGGCCTTAATAAATGTGGACTGAAGAAATAAAAAAACGCTCAAGGAAGAAGTGAAATTCCATACCCCATATGGTCATTATAAAACAAACATATAAAAAAAGTAACTTCCAAGAGAAAATAAATTAAAATTTATGTGCAAAAAGTTACAATCTAAATTAAAGCATGAGATTTTATTTCCAGCCAACACTAGGTTCTTAAAAATATTCATATTTTCTTTACCTTGTAAAACAAGTTTTTTCTACTCTTCCATTGAATATTTTACCTTTTCATCCTGCCTCCAATTCACTTGCAATTATCGTTCGTGCCTTGTTTCAACCTCTGCCTGCCTGCCTATGGCATCCAGTCTGGACTTTGTTCGCAACTTTTGTTTGACACAAAAGTCTAGCGTAGGTGTTGGTTGTGCTGATTATTATTATAACAATCAGCGCCACAAAGCCTTAGTCCTCCTCATTATTTTCTTTATAAAAATAACTTTCAAGGAAAACAGTCATTGAAAATTTCAACAGAAATAAAAAGCAGCACAAAAAGTAAATTATTTGGTTGTAACACAAAAAGAAAAAAACTAAAATTTGCTCTTTCAAGCCACACATACAACAGCGAAGGCAAACTCGACAGTTCAACCCACGTTTTCCAACCAAAAGGTGGAAAGCGAGTAATACAAAAAAACAGGGAACTACGCAGGGAAAGATAGAAAATTTGCTGTAAGGTCCAGCAAAAAGCGCTTATGGCCGATACTAGGATAATATTTGAAGTGAATTGAGTTCACCGCATTTTAAGGTGAATTTTTAAATAAAATTTTCTACTGAAATAAAAATGTCTTTCTCGCAGTGGTGGGCTGGTTGGGTGTTGTAAAGTGGCGGGAGCGGTTAACTGCTTCCAGCCACGAAGACATATACCTAAGCCAGACTTTCGGCCTGAGTGTATAATTTATGGTATGTCTAGATGTGGTAAATTTAGATTATTTAACATGATCTATCTTATTCGCGAAATTCTAAAGGTCCGTTCATCCTATATCAGCCAAATGACCTAAGTCCGGAAAAAAATCCCTTTGTGGGTGTGTTATTCTTGCTCTTAAAAACACTGCGAGAACATATCAATAACTCCAAGACTTTATCAACTTTCCTCGTAGTTATATGAGATGCAATAATGCTTTCATCAAGTACCATCTGTTAATATACTACTGTCAAATTTTGAGAGAGTTCCGTCATTTTGTTTGTGTTTATCAGCTGTTCAAAAACTGCAACCTCGTGGTTTTCTTCAAACATTATGTTTTGCGAAAAAACCGACAATCAACCCCACGAAAAGCTTGAAAAATACTACTGGCACCATCTGACATTTCCATTGTAAAGTTTGACATTTCTTAGCATAAACGTACTCAGAACGTTTTGACGTCCGACTATCATTTGCCTTGTTTACAGTGACTTGAAAAAATCAATTCGGCAAAAAATAGAATTAACTCGTGAACATTATCGTGCGATCATTTTTCACCACTTTCGACGTGGATTATCAGGACAAGAGTGCATCGATGAACTTAAATCATTGTGTGGCGATGAAGCACCATCCTATAGCACTGTGAAAAACTGGTATAATGAATTCAATCGTGGCCGACGTGAATTCAATCGTGAATTCAATCGTGGCCGACCCTCAAAGACGAGGGTCGTCCAAAAACGGCAGTTGTGCCAAAGAACATTAATGGCGTGCGTGAACTGATAATGCAAGATCGTCATGTGAAATACCGTGAGATAGAGGCATCCTTCCACCAGCATACATTCGATATTGCATGAACATCTGGCCGTAAAAAAGGGTTGTTCTCGTTGGATCCCGCACCATTTAACAAACGCTCAAAAAAGGCTCGTGTCGATTGGTGCAATTAAAAAAAATCGATTGCGGTGCTTCAAAAGACGTTTATAAGATCGTCACAGGTGACGAATCATGGATCTATGCGTATGAGCCCGAAACAAAACAGCAATCATATACGGCAATTGCATGGCCGTAAAAAATATATGTTCTCGTTGGATCCCGCACAATTTAACAATCGCTCAAAAAAGGTTCGTGTCGATTCGTGCAAAGAAATTTTGAAAAAATACTATCGGGGTGCATCAAAAGACGTTTATAAGATCGTCACAGGTGACGAATCATGGATCTATGCGCATGAGCCCGAAACAAAACAGCAATCGACCGTGTGGGTCTTCGAAGACGAGCCAAATCCAACGAAAGTTGTTCGTGGAAGAAGCACTTCGAAGCAATGGCCTGTTTCTTCGGCAAAACTGGTCATGTGGCGACTCTTCCGCTTGAGCAACGTATGAGGTCAATTCTGAGTGGTACCTACCATTTTTTTGCCTGAACTCTTTGGAGAAATTTGAAAAACGAACAAGAGAAGACGAATCATTGTGCACCATGACAATGCGAGCTCTCACACATCGGCTCAAACCAGGGCCTTTTTAATCGACCAAAACGTCGAATTTATGGGTCATCCGCCGTACATCCCTGACTTGGCACCCAATGACGCTTTGACGCTAAACGTTCTGGTCGGGCCATTGAGGTCAATACACTTGAAAATGTCGAAAAAATCTACGATATGCTGTTGGCCGATCGAAGAGAAAAAGTGCGTAAGATTGTTGATGCCATACGCTTTTCATACGGCAGTGTGGTTTCGATTTGACATGATCACTTGGGTTTAAGAAAGCTGTTTGTAAGATGACTGCCGCGTTTGCTCTCAATTGACCATAAACGTAATATAATTTCTTACAACTTTAAAGGATTGTTTTAATATGTTTAAACTAAATTCAAATGAGTTTTTGCGGCGTATTACAACTGTGGATGAAACATGGACCCATTACAACACTACGGAGACCAAGCAGCAGTCAACATAATAGGTTTCTGCGGGCGAACCGGCCCCGTAGTAGGCCAAGGTGACTTTGTCGGCCAATAAGGTGATGACATCAGTTTTTTTTGAATGCACGTGCAACGAGTCATCCAAAATTGGACTTTCAGAATGGACACTCTGAAGCGTAGTTGCGGCCAACGTTTGAAGGAAATTTTTACCTAAAAAATAAAAGGCATTAAATGTCCTTTCGAAGGAACTATCAAAATTCCACACATGATTTGAATTTTATTTAATTTTTTTATTTTGAAAAAAATGCATATTTTGAAAAATGCACGATATTTGAGCCCTACCTTGCCATTTCGTAAGCTTTTTCGTTGCCTTTTTGTTAAAGTGTACGGGATCTTAATCTTAAGATTTATTTTAAAAGGAATATTTTAATTGCCTCCGTGCATTCGAGTGTTTCTTGGAATGGTTAGTTTGCGCGACTATCTTACAAGTAAACCCTGGTATAAATCCGGGTAAGAACATCTAAGATTTTTCAGAAGCGGGTTTCCACTATTTAAGTAATGGCAACCTCTTAATTAAATTTACTCAAGTTTGCATTAAATATTTTGCACATGTGACAATAGAAAGGGACCTAAGGTTAAAAACCAGTTTTGTTCAGGAGAGTCATTTTAAAGATAAGGTCCCTTTCTATTTTCGCTTAGAATCGTCGACTTCACTTTAATAAAACGCGCATATCTCTGGAAGGGAACACTTTTGGGGCATGGGATCGGTCTCATTCGATGCTCGGATGTTGTCCACATCAAAAAAAAAAAATGAAAAGTTGATGAAAAGTTTTCTTCAGGAAAACCATTTTAAAGATAAGGTCCCTTTCTTTTGAATCACTCTTACAATCGTCGACTTCACATTCATAAAACGCGCATATCTCTGGAAGGGAACACTTTTGGGGCATGGGATCGGTCTCATTCGATGCTCAGATGTTGTCCACATCAAAAAATAAGTGAAAAGTTGATGAAAAGTTTCGTTCAGGAGAGCCATTTTAAAGATTAGGTCCCTTTCTATTTGCGCTTAGAATCGTCGACTTCACTTTCATAAAACGCGCATATCTCTGGGAGGGAACACTTTTGTGGCATGTGATCGGTCTCATTCGATGCTCAGATGTTGTCCACATCAAAAAAAAGAAAAAAAAAAAGAAAATTTGATTTTTTACCCTTATATGAATGGGCAAAATTGACCCAAAAAGTATTTTAGTCTCATTAAAAAAGAAAACCCGAGGGTGAAGTATGCACCACTAATCCCCTACACACTTAGTTGTTAAAATCAAAACTTTCATCAATTATATTTATTGGCCAATTTGTCCTCCGCCTCCAAAACAAAAAGAATACCAAGAAACTGACTCGCAATTAAAGGCCATAAATTCCAATACATTAGATGGCGATAGAGAGAGAGGGAGCGAGCGAGAGAGAAAAACGCAACGCCAACAAAGACCAGTTAGTAGCAACTTTGAAAACCTTTAAGCTGACTGGTGAAAAATTTTACCGTTTTTAAAGCTTTGAGATGCTTGCTCTTGGGTGTTTTTTTTCGTTTTGTTTTCTATTTCAGCTGGAAAAAACCCCAAACAATTCATAATAAAACAAAACCTCGAACTTGTGGTTAAACATTTATTTTTTATGGCCAAGAGAGGGGAAAATAAAAATGTTCATGCAAAGAAAAAAAGTATAAAAACCACCACAGCCTTTAAACCAAAAAATTAAGGCTATAAAGAGAACAAATTTAAACGCTAAGAAGAAATCGAAGGAAATGCAGAATGAAACTAAACTGCAGACTGACGACGTTATTGAAATTTCATCGCTGTTTTTGGGTCAGTGTGTGGACGGACACTACTGACATGACTGACGGTCTTTTTTACGTATACGATTTTGGTGTTTTTTCGTTATTTTTTGTGTCTTCTGGCGGATTAAATTTATGATGATATAATGCTAAAATGTCTTCGCCTTTGCAACAGCCAATAAGGATTAATACACCAGAGTAACAGCAGCAGCAACAGCAGCAGACAAAAAGAAATCTGCAAGAAAACCAGAACAGCTGCTGGCTGGCTGGCTGGCTGGGCTGGGCTGGTTAGTGCTTGGTCATAGAGTGAAATCAGGTTTCCAGCCACCTCAATCAGGTTTGGAGTGTGTTCTGGAGTTTCTACCATCCAGCTTAAGGGCTTTAGCAAAGTAAATATCAACAACTTTGAGACTTCCTGCCTTTTATTTGAAATGCATGGGAGTAGAACAACAGCAACCAAAACCACACATTTTTCGAACAAAAAAAAAACCAGAAAACCCGAAGAGAAACAGCACGCCAAGATACCACAACCAGAAGTGTGTACCTTAAAGGTTTTGGCCATCAAGCCATAACTCATGTTGGTTTGGTTGTGGAGTATTCTTTGGTTTTTTGTCTTTGTTTTCTTTGGCCATTGGCCTGGCTTTGTTTGCAAACCAGTTTCTCCTCCGTATGTCCACTCTTTCCTGTTTTCTTTCCTTCGTTGGCTGATACATTTTCTAATTCTTTTTGCCAGTCAAGTTGGTTTCGCGATTTTGCTTAGTTGGCATGGAATGTATTTGAGTGGTGGCTACTTTTCTTTTTTCGAATTGAATGGGATGATAGCTATTGCACAAATTGGCATAAATATCTGAAAGAGATAAATATGTGACAGCGCATAGAGAAATGACACCTAAGGGCAAAAGAAAATCAATTTTCATTTTTTTTTTCGATGTGGACAACATCTGAGCATCGAATAAGACCGATGCCATGCTCCAAAAGTGTTCCCTCCCAGAGATATGCGCGTTTTATGAAAGTGAAGTCGGCGATTCTAAGCACAAATAGAAAGGGACCTAATCTTTAAAATAGCTCTCCTGAACAAAACTGGTTTTTAACCTTAGTTCCCTTTCTATGTTGCGCGCCACATATAGAAATATTTGATAAATTATTTTTAAAACTGTCGTAAAAAAATCCAAAGTATCCATCTCAAGTATTGATATCTCCCAGTGTTTAGAGGGCATAGCATTAAGGCAGCCAAACTGAGGTTGTCCTAGTAAAGAAGGCAAGAGTAAATTATGATCATATTTTCAAAAAAAAAAACTTAGGACCACTTGGTACGGTTCAAGGACCTTTCTCCACCGATCCTTCCTGTTGACCTGGACAGTGTAAGCAGATTTTCTGCAGCGTTCTTTCAACATCTGGAGTGGTTAGCAATTTGTTTAGTTTCATTAAACCACTTGTAGCTACTGTGCCTTTAAAAGATCCTGGTGTGTTCCACATTTTTAAGGAGGAAAAATAAGTCGGTGAGTCTTTAAAATTTTTTTTTTTACGATGATCATATTTATCATCTTGTGTTACTTGGAAACGAATGAATATTCATTACGATTATAAATATTTGGTTATTAAAACCGAAATTCCTTTTTCCCAACTGAATCATCGCAGTTTTAACCGACTTCCAACTAATGTTTTTTCTGTGTGTAGCATAATTTTATTGTAGCAACCATCCGATGGTATGTCAAACCATAAAACCACCAATAACATGAAGACTTGGTGATTGCAACAGAATTTTTCAAATTATCCAACCGATTTTTTTTTAGGTCGTACCGATTTCTAGCTGATTTTTTTCTGTATGTAAAACAAGTGTTGCTGAAACTGTTTAATGTAGCTGAGGGGTACTGGACGAATAATGACGAGATCTTTGAACAAGCCTTTCCCTCCCTGCTATACTTAAGATGGTAATTCTTAAATGATCGAGCGTACTTTTTTTTGTAGATTTTGCACTACAAAACTGACTCATCGTGCTAGGTGCTTTAAGTGCTACTGAATTTAGTTTTGTTTCGTTTTATTTTTATTTTTAACAAGAGTGAATATGAAATATAACACCGATTACCATAACGAATTACTGGAGACTTGAACGAAATGACAACTTAAAATATATAAACGAGAAAAGAAAAACAGACAAACGGCACATAATTAGACAATAGTGAATGGTAATGGCTTCGATGTGGTGCTGATGGTGTTGGCCAGAAAGTTTTTGGTGGCAGCCGGAGTCGGTTGCCTTGCATTTGAATGCAACTTTAGCTGGAGTTTTTTTTCATTTTACTTCTAGCATGAAAACAGAAAATACATTCGCTCATTGCATTATCAGTTGTTTTTCTTTATTTTTTTTCTGCCTTAAAGCGTAAATTAAACAATTGCAACAGTAGGTTTTCGTTGGTGGTGGCTGGTCGGCGATGGTCGCTGTTGTTGTACATAAATGTGGATTATTACCACACCCATGTAAAATAATCAACTCGTTCAGAGTCAGGTTAGCGGGCTGGCTAATGTTGCTCATGTTGTTCGCTGCTGTTGTCAGGTAGAGTTTTTCATAAAGTCGCTTGGTAAACTAAACTTCAGAGATAACAATTCATTTAAATTAATGAAAACAGACAAAAAACCAAACATACAAAAAAGTATAAACGTTTTTGTTGGTGGTTCATTGCAAACATATGCTGTTGCTACTACTGTGTTTGTTGCTGCTGTCACAGCTCATAATGTTGTTGTGATTTTCAGAAAACCTCAAACAAAGGAGAGGTGGAAAAAAACACACGTGCTTTTTTATGATGAAGAAAAATGTTCAGCCACAAAACAAGAAAAAAATGCCAAGATCAACAGCAGCTCGAAAAAAACTTTAAACTTCAGTTTCTTTAAGCAGTACCAGCC
Organism: Hydrotaea diabolus; assembly: GCA_963513945.1. Lineage (NCBI taxonomy): Eukaryota > Metazoa > Arthropoda > Insecta > Diptera > Muscidae > Hydrotaea > Hydrotaea diabolus. Next base: position 56,864,900 of record OY740717.1, on the reverse strand, counting down.
ACCAATCAACGCCGCTGCCGCCACCGACTTTCAAGCCCGCCATGCACTCACCGCGTTCCCCGCATTCGAGCTCTCTGGCGGTTGGTATGGAAAATATTGTAGCATTTATTTCGTTCGTTTTGTTAATTTATTGATGTCTTAAATTGATAAATTTTTGTTTAATAAGAAAAATCGTACGAGTCCAAAATGTTTGATATGCTCAACACGAACTGAACACCGCGCCACACAGACAAACATACTCGAACTCTGGTACTTCACTCGCTTATAAGCACCATTTCAACAAATGTTTGTAATAAATTTTTTTTAAAAGCGTTTTTTTTCGCTTTCATGAAAACGAAAATGTTTGGGGGTACTGCTTTTATTGAAAGGTTTCTATAGAGTCCATTAATTAACAACGAAATATGGCGTTTTTCTGGCACAGCCTCAGCTTTACAAAAAAAACCATAAAAAGTGAAAGTTCACTTGAGATTTGGGTGAAAAAATTGGTTATGAAATCCCTTTAATGGCCATCGAGATATTCTAATTTTTGAATTTCCGCAGTTTTGTTCAATAAAAGCTTGATTTTTGTGCAAGATTTAAACCAAGAGTCAATTTGAATGCTAAATTAGAAAAAGCGAAGGAAGTGCGTCCTTATGGCAGGGTTGGGTTCCAGATGTTGACAAACCAAGTTAGGCTAGGTCGAATTTTGTATACCCTATATCTTGGATTGCGGCCCCAAGCATCAAAGTCGGCACACCTACAAATCGTCTGTCGATTATGGCTTTAAATTTCTCAATGACATTCTTCTTGCTGGCCCTTTACAGACTACAAAAATGTTCGAATAAGGACATGCACAATGGGTTTATTATTTAGGCCAAAATAATATTTCTTTAAAAACTGGCATAGCAATACCCTCTTCACGACCAGCGAGGTTTTTTTCATGGCCAAATTATATAATCCAGCTATCGTCGTCAAGCTGGAAATAGTTATAAGTTGTGGCTTTTAAATGCTCAGAGTTACATGGGCGGTGCCACGCCCTTTTATACAATTTTTATTTTAAATGAATTTTTGATGATGCATTTCTTTTTGCCAAAATTTTCCAGGAAAATTCTTTTAGAGGTTTGTGTCATCGCCCCCCTTTTTCCAATACAGTGTGTTTCGTTCCATGCCACCAGCATCATATACGAGTACATCGTTATATTTTCAACAGTCCCCTGTAGGTCTTAAAATCAACATCAAGAAGACCAAATCTTTACGAATAAATGCATCAAATACTGAAAGGCTCCGTATAAATGACGAGATAATACTTATAGAGGAAGTTGACTCGCTTTGCTACTTAGAACGCATAATCGAAAAGGCGGGTGGATCCTTAAATGATATCCTCAACCGGTTTAACAAAGCCAACCAGGAATATGGCCTCTTAAACTCTGTCTGGAGATCAAACTATAGCCAATTCCAACGTAAAATCTATCCTTTTATATGGATGCGAATCATGGACTGCTGCATCAAGAGAAATCCAAAATATGCAAGTGTTCGTGAACAAAGGCTTGCTTAAAATTCTGCGTATATTTTGAACCAGGACAATTACCAACGACTACCTATGGGCATTAACACAACAGCAACCAGTCCAAAACGAAATTAGAAGGCGTAAATAGGGTTGAATAGGCCATACACTGAGAAAATGAGCGGATGATATCGCCAGACAGGCCATCAAATGGAACCCGCAGGGCAGCCGACGCAGGGGGCGCCCATTACACACTTGAAGGCGGCAAATTGATTTAGAAGCAGCGACTCTAAACCTAAGCTGGAATGAATTAAAATACTGTGCCTTAAATAGAGTAAATTGGAAATCAATTGTTACGACCCTATGCTGTTTATAGGAGTAAAAGGAATAAATATCTACTCGTATATATCTTCAACAGTGCATGCCATATGGTCTTTCTAAGGTCTGAGTTGTAAAGGCGGTGCCACGCCCTATTGTGCAAAATTATCATAATTTAAGTTTAATCTGCAGATCATTGTTCCTTTTTTTGAAATTTTAAAACGATCGGTCCATTATTTTGGTCTCAAGATCGATTCGTTTTTAAGGGGGGGGGGGGGGGGGGCGCAGCACCGCCTTCTGTCTCTAGCGGATTGTATATACCCAGTAAACCAAATTTGCCAACAATGTCTGAAAACAATGTCTCTATCGAAAATTCTTACCGAAATCATTACGAATTCTGTTCGGTTTGTCTGAGTATTTTTTTTTTCAAAGAAGAAGTTCAGACCCTCTCGTATGTTTTTCGTTACGTAGAATTCTGAGACGAAATCGGAACATTTTGCCGATTGTCGTACAGAATTCTGACCGAATTCTGAACGTTTCCACACCAGTATCATATGTAGCAAATGTCATGAGATATGAGCGTTCTAAATGCTGCCTTGTATGGGCGATGCCACGCATGTGAGTGACGTCAAATGGTAGTCTAGCTTTTAGCGACGCGGAAAATCCGCGTTCCCTAATGGGTTAAAAATGGATAAATCGAAATTTTATACTATTTGGAGAGGCAGCAGTGAGAGACTAGTGAAGAAAAAATCAAATTAAAAATTATTTACACAACTGCTGGGTTCTAGAAAATAATTAAGAGCTTCAATTAAGGACAAATGGAGGTATTCTCGTCGTTGAGAAATATTCAGATTGCAGCTTCTAACGGGTGGCCCAACTAAGACCAGCTGATGTAAAACATAAATAACTTTTTTATATTTTTTAACATAATTTATTTTTTCTTTTTGCAAATTATAACTGAACTCTTGGAAATTTAAAATGAATACGTTCAGTCCACAACAAAGGATTAAAATTATCGATTTGTATTATTCTTCTCAACGGTTAATTGTTCTGACGCAGCGAAATTATCGCCGTTTTTTAACGTAAAATCAGCGCCCACATCTTCCATGATTACATGTTTAGTTCGCCGTTTTGAGGAACTGGGTTCAGTTGCCTACCGTCCAGGAAGAGGTGCTAATCGAAATATTCGTACTGAAGAGAACGTGGAAGCTGTGCAGCAGCTTGGCAGGCGCTAAAAAGAGCCAATGCCTGTATCGAGCAAAATGGTGGCCATTTGTCTGATGTCATATTTCACACATAGTCACGTTGATTTTTCCATAAAATGTATTTAACATATAAAAATAAATCATTTAAAAAAAAACCGTTTTTACAAAAGTTATACGTGTTTAGCATCACTAGGTCTCATTTTGGCCACCCGTTATAGTATCAAATATTAATGCCAATGCGTTTGCCGGAAATAATTTTTTTTAATATTAAATTCTTCAGCTGGAAGCTAACTTTGCCGTAAATTTCTCTACAGCGAATCTTCGCTCCAAAAACTCAGTAAATACTTCTCATTACGATTTGCATTACCGGGCAAGGGCCTCTCATTATGCTCTGCATTATTTCAAAGCCAAAAATAAGTACTTGCTGATAATGGATTAAATAAGATCTTATTAGTGTGATGTGTGGCTGTAGTTTTTTTTAAAGAACAGTCGCACAATTTCTTTATTTTGAGCCCTCACAAGCGCTGGCATCTAAAAAATCATTTAGTGCGTCCTTGAATAACAAATGGAAAATAAAAGAAATCTATTGATGGCTCTCGATGTGAAGTCTCTTTAGAGGTGGCAAGAGTGAGTTGTATTTTCGTGGGCAATTGTGTGAAGAAAACTTGAAAAGTAAGGTTTACAACAGTAGTTCTCATTCGTTTGGGGAGTGCCTGGCCTTATAGAGTTTGGTTTTTTATTTTCAACAATTGCAGCAAGGCTTTCTGAAGAGGGTTGTCACGGACCCGAAATCATGATAAAAGTAGTGTGCAGCCACGAAAATCAATGTCACTTTGCCATTTTGTTAAAAACGTGTCTTCTATTTAAATATAGAAGCAAGAGGTCTTGAGCCGGTTTAATCCCTGTTCAATGTGTAAATGGAGAAATATTAATGCTAGAAAGCCGTTTGCCTGAAATTATTTCCACGCCCTCTTGACAAAATGTTCATATCGGAAAGTAATCCACGATGGAGGGTATAAGTATATAAGCTTTGGCACGGCCGAATTTTTTTGTCTTTTGTTTTTAGTTTTCATCTTGGACCGTTTTTGTGGTCGTTTGAAGGCTTTTATTTGCCATGATTACCAGTTTTTGGTTCTGACAACAAATAATTTGAACTATATTCTGTTAGTAGAACCAAATGATCAGTTGTATGTTCTAAAACATTTGTCATGGAAATCAGTTTATGTTTTGTTTTTAGCTGTATAATTTACATTTCCAAGCAAATTATTACCATATGGTAATGGCAACTGAAAGTCTTCTTACTTAACGGAATTTCTGTAGTTCTCACCGATTTCTAACTGACTTTTTCGCTCTTGGCAGAAACACTGCCATACAACATCCATAGATCATGGGTGAATATTTTTGTAACACTTGTGAAAGTAGGAACTAATATTAGGTTCTTTTCAGACGCCCCCTTCATATCTTGGACTAATTTCAAATTTTTATGTAAAAAACTTTCAATTTCACATTGAATAACTGAGCTAACCAAGATTTTGTCCTGATTTCTGCTTGACATTTTTACGATTGTGGTTGGATTTATGGTTCCTTTGTTCAGTTAACTCGTTACTTTTAGTTGAAATTCATGTGCCTGTCTCTGGTTCTCCAATAATTTGTAACTTTTTTTTTAGTTTACGCTTTGTTTTTATTTGGGGGTTTTTATGAATCGTTAAAAGCGTTTATTTACTTTTATTTCTTTACGGAGTGGGGGGGGGGGGGGGGTTGCTAGTGAGTATTCAAAATTCGTCTTTAAAAGCATTTGTTATGCGAAACAACGCCACAAATTACAGTGACCAAAAGCCATAAGAAAATCAGACGCAGACAGTTCGAAATAAAATGAAAAATATCGCTCAGCTGGTTTTTAATTTATTTTTTGTTTTCATTTCATTTGGTTTCATTTCATTTCTCAACAGATATTTCGACGCTTTCACCGCGGCGCATAAGAGTATATGCACGATGGATCTGGTACGGTGCGCGCAAACGCGACTGCTTCTTTTTTTTGGTTTTTGTTTATGATCATGTGTTGTTCAGCTGTTATTGTTAATTTAGTTTTCTGTTGAATTGCTTAAACGTTTTTTTATATGCACTGATGTGTTGAAATGCCATGGATGTATTGATTTTGTTGCTATTGTTTTTTTGTAATTAAACAAAAACTAAAAATAATCAAAACAAACGAAATATATATTTCGTCTAAACATTTGCCAGTTTCTAATTTAAGTTTGCAAATATTTTGTAATTACCTTTTTAAAAAAGAAATCTGTTTTTTATTTCACTGCTGGAACACTCACCTGAAATGAAAAGAAAACATGCCACAAAATTAGTTTTGTTTATTGGGAAAAAAATTGAAAACAATTGTTTTAATATGTAAAAAATACTTTTATTGAGAACTAAAACTGGTTGCTGTAAGCTTTTAAGGTCAAATTAGGGTTTAATTTTGTACATTTTCTTTCCCTCTCCCTACCTCTCGTCTTTCTCACAGCAGTTATCGCTTAATTATTCAATAATTGCTGGGCTTAATAAATTCACACGCATCTCGCCGTGGGTTGTTGCTCACCGGGCGATAATGATTTAGTCATCATCAGCGGCTTGGTTGAATCTATTTTAATGATAAATACAAGTTAATGATTGAAAGCGTAAGGTATGAACATGGGGAGTAGATTTCCTAGGGTGGGGCAGTAATTGCCCAAATTAAAGAAACCAGGTAAAAGAAAAATTCTAATTTAACTTAACAGGCATTTTGCTATAAACAACTTCAAGTTCAGCTCTTCATATTAAAATTCATTGCTCAACTAATTTAAAATCTTGGAAACCCATTCAATCAAAACCCAAATCTTATTCAAATCAAATCTTAATTAATGATAAGCTTGTTAAATTTAACGAAAATCACAACCTGCTGCATAGTTCCAAATCTGGTTTCCCCCAGACTAGACGTAGGCGTTGACATTGTCTTATAATCGTTACATTGTCTTATAGTTACGAGTATATCAACATTTAAATACTCGTAACAAAAACATCGATGCGTTATTAATGACATAAACCGAATGTAGTTGTCGAGAATTACAACACACATTTGCATATGGAAGTCAAGTCATTAGTGGTATTTTTTTTTTAAATAACCAATACTCAGGGGATGCCCCCTATACATGCGGTGCATTGCGTTGGCGAGTGGAAAATAAAGGATCGGAAGGGGGGAAAGAGAAAGTAATGTTTATTGACACTTGTCTTGAACTTCTGGATGTCGCAATTAGTGGAAAACACATCTGCCGAAAGTCGATTCCACATACGGACTGTACGAGCGAAAAACGAATTTGACCTGTAGTGTATAGTGCGGTCAACTGGCCAATCAATAACAAACGGGTGTGAATTCCTAGAAAGTCGTGTATCCCTGCCGAACATCCTCACGTCAGGAATAAGGCGACGGATGTCTGATGAACACACACCATGAAAGTAACGATAGAACAGCGTCGCGCAACCCACATTCCGACGATGCTCAAGGGAAACAATAGAGTTGGATACCCTACTGTCACCTATCAGCACCATCGCTCTCCTTTGAACACGGTCAAGTAGCTCCAAGGATGATTTTGGAGCACCTGCCCATATATGGGAGTTGTATACCATCTTAGCCCTGATTTAGGTCGTATAGATGTTGAAAAGATCAGAAGGAGTGAAATATTTCTTGCACCGCTTTAAAAAGCCTATGCACTTGAGTGCTTCTTTCGACACTTCGAATACATGTCTCGCCCAACGAGCGTCACATTGTATTTTCATGCCCAGAACATCAAGAGCTTCTGATTGTTCAATATCCGTACCATCGATGTAAATTGGCGATATTGTTGGGTCAGCGAATCGCTTGTGAGACAACAAGCAGCACTGTGTCTTACGCGCATTAAAATCCTCTCTATTCACTCGACCCCATTCGGAAATGACCAGTAAATCCCGACCAAGTGTATCATCCATAATTCGCCTTTTGTCTTTAATATCTTGAAGACTCGGTCTACGGTCGAATGAATGACAGATGTTACGTATATTGGATTCATGGTCTGACCCAACAGATCATCAATGAAAATTAAAAATAAAGAGGGAGGAAGGACAGAGCCCTGTGGTACTCCTGCAGTAAGCCTATGTTTGTTGGTTGAGAACCCATCTACAACAACTCTTATAGTGCGATCTCTAAGAAAGGTCGATATAAAACGAGCGAAAGTATCACCGACACTGGTTTAGCCGACATATGTGCATGGACATTTTGACACTCAATATGTGTCACAATGTAAATAGACTTTATTCCACTTTTTAAAGGGTCGCAACGTCCGTGGACACTAGGGCCCTTCAGACAATATGCTAGAAACTTTTTTTTCTTTTTTATTGTTTTTTTTTTTAATTCGGTCTGTGGAATTTAGGTTCCCTCAAATTATTACATATTACAAACCCGGAGGCAGTGATCATCTCACAAGGGGTAAATAGTCCAATTCTCTAGATTCGGCCTGTTCCTAAACTAAAGTCTTTAAGTTCGACGGAAGGTCAGCCGCGTAGACAAGAGCTCGTATTACCATAAACATGGAATCTATCCGGCGATCAATATTACAGGGAATTTCGTAATTTTTTGGTTATTTAGAGAAAGTAGCAATTAATATTTAAACTTATTTAAACTTTACTTTTGCCCTTTGGCGGTATCGCTATTACTTTTTTTGAAAAAATCTTTTAAGACTTCGACTGTAAAAGTTAAGTAAATATTGGTCTCGTATTGGATGTTGTGACATTGCATATAAGGACTTTGTGTCACTTTTAAAAATGGCATAATGTCAATTGACTTTGTGACATTTTCTTGGTGTCATATTGCCCAAAGACATTATGTCCTTTGATACCATGACATGCTACCTAAATTGATTAGTAAGAAGGGATAGCAACAGATAGAGCATCCAAAACCATGGTACACCAAATTTGTCATTATGTGAGCAACACCTCGATATATTGATCGAAGACACTATAAAGAGTATATTAATGAAATGATCATCTAACAATATTTATCCTTTTCCGTCTGCGGGACATAATCTAGGACACTGAAATTTTGCTTAAAGAGATCTAAAGCTCAATATTAATGGAAATGACGAATTGGCACTCAAACATTGACACTAAAACTTGAGACTGATTGCATTTTACAGGGCCTTAAATAGCATTTTTTGGATGCTTAGTAAAAGTGTCTGGTATTCTGAGGCTTCTAATTTGATACTAGTATTATATTTTGGGAACTTATTCTTTTTTAGGGTTCTCGATGAACTTCGACATTTGCTGCCCTATAAGACCTTTTTGGCTTCGAACTGCATCGAAAACGATAGTAGGAAGATAAGGTCATCTTCGTACACTTTGTTTTTGGAAAAAGTTTTTGATTAAACTAATTTGTCTTAATTGAAGTAATTTGTGAAAGTGCCTATGGTGTCAGATAGGTAGCCCAGCAAACCAAACATTCAGAATTCGGTCACAATTCTGTACGACAATCGGAAAAATGTTCCAATTTCTTACCGAGTTTGTAACGAGCTAGCTGGTTGAAACGAATTCTGAACTACTTCTCTGAAAAAAATAATCAGACAAACAGAACAGAATTCGTAACGATTTCGGTCAGAATTCTCGATAGAGTTCACAAATTGTTCAGAATTGTCTGATATCAGACATTGTCGGCAAATTTGGTTTACTGGGTAGTGCACATAAAGTCAATACGATTTGGTTTAAGAGATTCTTTCCTAGATCCTAAATAAGCTTCATCCTATCATCTGAACTACTTCTCTGAAAAAATAATGATCAGACAAGCCGAGCAGAGTTCGTAACGATTTCGGTCAGTATTCTCGATAGAGTTCACAAATTGTTCAGAATTGTCTGATATCAGACATTGTCGGCAAATTTGGTTTACTGGGTAGTCCACATGAAGTCAATACGATTTGGTTTAAGAGATTTTTTCTTAGATCCTAAATGAACTTCATCCAACTACATCCAATTAAGAAACAACGGAAAACTTTTCTCGAAAAAAACAGTTAGCTGCGCACGATATAATTCTTATACTAACGGATCGGGATCTTTTTTTTACCGCCGGTTCCGAGCAGCTAAGGCATTTTATTGAGAAGTTTTAACTTGACTTAGACATGAATCTCTTACTCGTAAAGTCGCTGGACGTCACGGGTTGGAAACCTGCCGCTGAAAATTGTTAGATGTTCTTAACCGGGTTTGAACCTGCATTTACTGACATGAAAGTCACGTAAACTCTTATTACACCACGGCGGCTCACAAAAATATCCCATATAAAGCACAATCTTTTTTTTTAAATTTTCTACTAAAAAGAACCGTCGGCCGCAGTGGTTTATTCACACGACTATCTCGCAAATAACACTTTTTTAAATCAGCTACGAATATTTTGTTGAGGTGGGGTTTACCACCTCGTAAATGTCGGTGACTTTATGAGTAAGCGATTATTCTCTAAGCCGTGTGGTTTGTGCACACAACTATCTTCCAAATAGAACAGTTTTAAAATCAGCTACGAAGATTTTCCAGAGGCGGGGTTTCCACCTCGTAAATGTCGGTGACTTTATAAGTAAGTGGTTATTCTCTAAGCCGTATGAAAAGATTCTTTATAAAATGCATTAGACAAGAGATGACACAAGTTCACAATGCAAATAAACTACTTTTGCCTTTTATACTCGAAAAAAAATCGTTTTATAAATCAAATGAGAATCACAACACACTACGGCGGGCCAAAATATAACTAAAGCTCACGAATAAACTACTTTCGCCTTTTATAAATTCCTTGCATAAATCAAACGAGAATTAAAACTACTGTGGGCCAAAATCACTAAAGCTCACAATGTAAATTTTTGCCTTTTATAAAACTTTTTGCATAAATCCAAAGAGAATTAAAACTACTGTGGGCCAAAAGATCATTAAAGCTTACAATGCAAATAAACCACTTTCGCCTTTTATATAACTCCTTGCACAATTCAAACGAGAATTATAACACACTATGGTGAGCCAAAATATCATTAAAGCCTTCAATGCAACCACTTTTGCCTTTTATAAAACTCGTTTCATAAATCAAACGAGTATTACAACACACCATAATAATCCAAAAGATCACTAAAGCTTACAATGCAAATAAACTACTTCCGCCTTTTTTATAACTCCTTGCACAAATCAAACGAGAATTGTAACACACCAGGGTGCGCCAAAGATCACAAAAGCTCCCGAATAAACCTCTTTCGCCTTTATCTAACTCCTTGTACAAATAAACGAGAATTATAACACACTACGGTGGTTCAAAAGATCAGTAAAGCTTACAATGCAAGTAACCCAATTTTGCCTTTTATAAACTTCTTTTATAAATCAAACGTGAATTATAACACACTACGGTGGGCCAAAAGATCACTAAAGCTTATACTGCGACAAAATTACTTTCGCCTTTTAAAAAATTTCTTGCATATATCAAACGAGAATTAAAACTACGGTGGGCCAAAAGATCACTAAAGCATACAATAGACCACTTTCGCCTTTAATACAATTTCTTGCGCACTTCAAACGAGAATTATAACACACTACAGTAGTCCAAAAGATCAATAACGCTTACAATGCAAATAAACCACTTTTGTCTTTTATAAAATTTCTTGTATTAATCAAGCGAGAATTATAACACACCACGGTGGTCCAAAAGATCGCTAAAGCATACAATGCAAATAAACCACTTTTGCCATTTATAAAACTTCTTGCATAAATCAAACGAGAATTACAACAAGTCATGGTAATCCTTAAGATCACTAATTCACAATGCCAATTAACCACTTTTACCTTTTATAAAACTCCTTACATAATGTAAACGAGAATTATAACTCACTACGATGGGCTTAAAGATCACTAAAGCTCAAAATGCGAATAAACCTATTTCAGCTTTTATAAAACTTTTTTGCGGCCGGTAATTATATCATGCGGAGCTCACTTATTTGAGAAACGTTCACCGTTTGTTCCTAAGTGGGATTTTAAAGGAAATAGGTTATGAATTAATAACATTTTGACATAAGGATGCCTTCGACCGTGACTATTGTTATATTTCTCTCCTTAAGGCAACAAAAAATAATCAAAAGGGCAGACACCCTAAGTCGGATGAGGATAATTCCTCCTGTAGAAAGTGTCTGCAGGGTTTTTCACATACACATCACATATTTCCTAAGCAAGACATAGTGATATTTAAACATAGCGGAACTTATATCTCTGCAAATAGACTTAGGTTGATGACTGAATTGTGGATTGTCTTTGAAGAGAACCACATGCAAATTTATTATTATGAATACCTCAGTTTAAGGAAATAGGTTAAGAATAAATAAGATTTTGACCTGAGGATGCCCTCGACCGTGACAATTATCACATTTTTACTAATAGGAAACCAAAAACAATCAAAAGGGCAGACGCCCTAAGTCATATAAAGATGTTCCACCTACAGAAAGCGACTACAATTTTTTCGAAGACATCACCTTTTTCCTAAGCAAGACATAGTGACATCTAGAGTTTAAATTGTCTTTTAAGAGAACCACTTGCAAATTTGTTATTATAAACATCTTGCGTGTCTTAAAAGGCGTGTAGGCGCATCTGCCAAATATAACTGGCGAATTTGGTTCACTCGCTTATGAAATCGATTTAAATTTTGTTAATGTCCATTTCGTGTTTAATATCAGCATTCGAAAGGGTTCGTGTTTAATATCAGCATTCGAAGGTTGTAATATTTGGTAATATTTTTAATGAAATTTGGTGGAGAGATATTAGTCAAAGCAGTGCATTTTCCCATAAAAGCCATTTTCGCGCTTTATAACAATCCTTGTATAAATCAAACGAGAATTACATCAACCAAACTACTTATTATATTTCAATCAATGAAATTGCTGTCAACCCGAATGTATGTTAAAATGTTTATATAACAAATTTCCAAAATTACTCTTTTTCTTGATCACTTTCCAAGTAATTTTACTTAAGCAACAGACATGGCCCCCTTACCACCAGACTTTTGCATCACATCATTTAGCGCCGGCTTCGACACCACCATCAATCATTTATGTTGCTTTTGTTCGACGTTCTGTTGCAACCGCGTCTGTCTAAAGCCAACAACGCATAAAGTTAATAACTTAACTTTTTCTTGTTAGTTTAATGAGGATTTCATAACTCCGCTCTGACAGTATCTGCGCTTATGCTGTTGTACATTTCTAAACGCTTTTTGATTTTATGCTTCTAGAGATTAATCAATCGACTGGCGGTGTGGTGTGATGGTGGCCAGACTGGCGGTCTTACCCGTCATAACGTCAATGCGTTGCACAAAAACGTAATAATTTCCATTAGTGGTGCATGAAATGAAACCTTTTTTTTGTGAGTGTGTGAAAGTGTTACGACACTTTTCTATTCAATATTTTGTGATAAGATTTTTGTCGGCTAAGAAGAAAACACACTGACGCGACGTCGTCCGACGTACCAGTAAAAGTTACTTAAATATTGGGCAATAACCGAATTTTGTTATAAAAAAAAACACAATAAATATTTGTTATCAATCATGGTTGAGTAACCGGGGTCTGTAACACATTTTTTTCGGATGTTGCATTAGACAAGAAGAGTTTTTTTTGGGTTGCTTAGGAGAAAATAACCATACAAGTATTATGAAATTATTACCAAATTGTTATGGCTTTTGTGTATTTCGGTTTAAAGTTTTATAAGAAATTTGCTTTTCAGTATTCCCAGCAAAAGAGTGCATTTGCCACTTGGTTATGGGCATAAATTAATCATACTTTTGTACGAGTACGTCGTACTCCCATAGTCTCTTTTTTCTCGCAATTAATTGTTAGTTAACTGCTAATAAATGTGTCTGCTTTTAGTGGCAACAACTGGAATTAAAAACACCTGTTTTCTTACGGAGGTTTTAAATCAACAATTATTGTTATTATGGAGGTGTAAAAATATTCAGTGAAATTAAATGTTAAAACAGAACAATAATAATAATTTTGTTACAGCATAGGGTTACGAAGGGGATAATAAAATCAAGTATTTATCATGGATCGGTCGGTATCAATTGAAGGAGTTGGTTGAAATACTTGTTGAATGCTAAAGAATTTAGGAAAACTGTTATGGCCTTTAAGTTGAGGCGAAAAAAAATATTCAGAGCTACTTTAATACCAAAACTAGTAAAGACGTCGTTAAGGTTGTCGTGGCCGGACCATATAAATCCTCCTCATTTCATTAGCTACGCGGAGAAAAAAAGTATGGTTGTGGTGACAATATTCAAAGAGGATAATACTATTGTTGGGTATATGGTTGTGGTACAACAATATTATGATCCTCACAACAATAGTATGATTCAAATACAACCATACTATGATTCTCACAACAATAGTATTATTCACACATAACCATATTATGATCCCCCCAACCATAGTATGATTCACACTGAACCATACTATGATCTCCACAACCATAGTATGATCCTCACAACCATAGTATGTTTTACATACAACCATAGTGTGATCCTCACAACCATAGTATGATTCACACGCAACCATGTTATGATCCTCACAACCATAGTATGATCACACACAATTATACTAGGATCCCCAATATACTTATAAATATTTGTTTAAGTTGTCGACAATAGATTTGATCCCCAACATTATTTATTAGTTGTCAACGATAGATTTGAATTATGAAAATTATTTAAAAATACATTAAATTCAAAATAATAGGAGTGATTTATTTCACAGTAGAAAAAATAAGTTTAAATAAACTTAAGCGTTTTTATTAAAAACATTTCAGTTAAACAAAACCAAAGCAGCTCGTTTAAAAAATTTTAATTTCGATAAAAAAGTAATACTATTGCATTAGATCCGTACCAATAACATTTGTTTTTAAAAGCACATTTAAATGAAGAATAATTACAACCATACAGTATGATTGCCGTAATCGTATTATTGTTAACATAAAACGCAAAACACAAGACTTTTGTCGCACCAACCATATTTATATTGTTGCTATAACCATATTTTCATTTTTAAATTTGGCAATAATACTATTGTTACATTTCAACAATATTAATATTGCAGCAATAATACTATTGTCAAAACTAAATATAGTTGACAATGCTATGGTTGCGACGAACATACTTTTATTGCGGATAACATATTATTATTGCCGTGACCATGTAGTAACCATGTTTTTTCTCTGCGTGTACCAAAGCCAAAAAATTCACGTTTTTGGGCTAAATTTGCTTTGGTTTGAATACGCATATCCGTATGTTTATCGTAAGGAAGGTGTAGTCAACAGTCCGCTCACTTAAAGAAAATGCCAAAAATAAATGTTTGGGACTGTTCAATGATTATTTTCTGATATTTTTCTGATTGCAGCAGAAAGTGTTCTTTTCCAAATGAATATTTGTGGTTCGGACCGATTTCTTACTGATTTTTTCTCTGTGTGTATTACCTTCCCAACTATATTCGAGTACAATAGTATTTATTAGATCACTACAGATTAGAGACGCCTACCCAAAGTCGTCTATGAGATGGTGTGCAGCCAATGTAGGCCTTTCGTAGCTCGAAGGATATGTTGTACTTTATTCTTTTATTAGCCTAGAAAATTGTGAAATGATTAACTATCAAATGTATTTTGTTAATACGAGGGTTGTTATTTATATTTCGGGTCCGTCAATTGAGAACCTCCAAAACATAATTTTTTAAAGCTTCAACAGCTGCTTCGGGCGATGAAAAACGTTGACCAGGCATTTTTTTCTTGATGCTAGGGCATAAAAAGAAGTCATCGGGTGCCAAATCAATTCTGTACGGTGGATGGCCCATCAATTGGACATCTTGGGTGATAAAATAGCTCATCGTTTCTGCTTATGTCTTGATTCAAAATGACCCGTCTTCTCTTGTTATCTTATCTTATTTCTTTCAACACTGTTGGCAAATAAGTGGTTGTATACCACTCAGAATTGAGCGTCCTACGTTTTACTAAAGGCACTGTGGCGACAGGGCCGCTTATACCGAAAAAACGCAATCATTTGCTTCGATGTTCTTTACTTCTTCCACGAACAACTTTTGTTTGATTTGGCTCGTCTTAAAAGACCTATTAGGTCGATTGCTGTTTTGTTTCGGGTTTATAAGCATAGATCCATGATTCGTCACCTATGACAATGTTATACACTGCCTTCGAGCTATACATTTAATATTTCTTTGCACCAATCCATACGAGCCTTTTTTTGAGCATTTGTCAAGTTATGTGGGATCCAACGAGAACAATTTATTTTCACGGCCAACTGAACATGCATTATCTTAGTGATGCTTGTCATACTAATGCCCAAGGATGTCTCAATCCTACGGTATGTCACATGTTGGTCTTGCTTAATCAGTTCACGCACAGCATCGATGGTTTCTGGCAAAGCAACCGAAGTTGGACGTCCTTTACGAAATTCATCCTGGAGCTAACGGCATCTAAGACTGAACTCTTGGTACCAGCGATTAACAGTGGTTTTTGATGGTGCTTCATTCGCCGATAGTCGAAACAAGTTGATTTAAACACTCTTGTCTCGATAACCCACGCTGAAAATCGTAAAAAATCATCGCACGAAAATGTTCACTGGATAATTCCATTTTTTGACTGAAATGAATTTTTCAAGACACTGTAAACAAAACAATTCGCCCTCAAATGACAAAACGTTCTGAGTGAAGTAATGCTAAAAAATGTCAAAGTTTCCCATGGAAGTTTCAGTTTGCATCTGGGAACACTAGTATTGTCAGGACCCGAAATATAAATAGCAATCGTCGTATTTTGTAGCTCTTAATTGTATCGTTTAGCACCTTGCTCAAGCAAAATGTAGTTAATCAAATCTCTTGAATCGAAAATTTGGTCTTAACTCTCCTGTACATAAAAAAGAACACCTTTTATTTGAAGAGTCTATTTCCGTTTCACGTTTTCTTAAATTATCAAATCCCTAGAGTCGTGAATGTGGTCTTAATTCTCCTATGCAGAAACGCCATTACTTTAAAGTGTCCATTTCCGTTTCACGATTTCTTAGACCAAAACTCCCCGTAGTAAACAATTATGATAATTAATAATACCTCAGAATGTTTGTTATTATCAATTGCCAGCGGTATCAGTATTAATTCCATTGAAATGAAAGCGACACTGATTCACTCACAAAGAAAGTAAAATTATTATTGCAGGGATTTGTTTAGTTTTTTTTCTTTTTGTCGTTTTGCGCTTATTTTTGTTATGGCATATTTTTTTTTTGAATAAACAAATAATTAGAGAACACTCAGAATGTCAGAGAGTGACGAGCTGATACTTGAATCACACACCGATATGTACCGTGTGTGACCCAGACCCAGTTATTCTTCCCTCGTATTTAATTTCAAATCACTCATACACTCGAAACTTTTTTCGAATATTTTTTTTCTGTTTTTACAAATTATGTGAACTTGAAACGAAACAAAAAGTGTATCTGCCTGCCGTCGTCATATTTATGTGACAGCGGCGCGCACTTGTATGGATTTTGGCATTTGCGAAATCAGAGCTGGGCAGAAGAGAAGCTCCACACACCGACTGACGCACCAGAACAAGGGTAGGTACTATTTTTGCTCTTAAGAACACGTGCGTGCTAAGCCGCCTAGACCCAAACCCACATGAACGTACATATGTGGTTTGCCTCCACGGCTACATTTTGTTTAATTATACTTTTGAAAGAAATTAAAAGTATTTATCACACATACCAAAAAACGAACCGTTTTTACCTGGCAAATATTTCAGATTTTTTGTATTTTGTCAGTTACGTATGTTTTGTGCTCAAGCTGTCTGCTATTCGATTGCTCGCTTCAATCCATCGTGAACAACCTTCAGTTGCCAACAAATACCGCAACCGAAATGTATTTGAAACGTTTCTTAAGAAGTTGTCATCGTTGTCATTGCCACCGCGTGAGCTCAAGATTTCGTATTCAAAATGTATTCACATGTGGGGGCTGGTTGCCACGGTTAATGTTTCGAGATAATTACAGCGTTTCAATTTATGTTTCATGTCGTTGTTCTTCTCTTATCCACGACACACCACACGGCGGCCACACCGCACAGATGAGGTTACTCACCCACCCACTTAGAAATCGAAATTGGTCCGAAAAGAAGTCGAGTTTGGAGGGGGGTGACTTGAATTTATTTAAAATTGAAGGTTGTTTAAGAAAGCTAAATACAATTAAATTGAATGAGAAGTAATAATAAGCGAAAAAAAAATCTTGAAAATTTCACTTTTTATGGGGAGAAAAGAAAACAAGAGATGCGTCAACAAATTAAAGGGTTTCAAATTAGGTCAGCTATATCGTAAGACTATTCTTGAGAATTCATCAAAAAAAAAACACCAAGCACGATATTGTGTGGAAATTTGTCTTCGCATATGAAAAGCACATTCTTGCCTTTCAGTCTGAAGTCTAAAGAAAGTTTTGCTCTAAAAAAAAAGTGAAGGTTCCAAAACAATAAAACACTTCCAACTCTACACTGGAAAATTTTCTTTTCTATTCGATAAAAATAAAAGAATTTGAAAAATCGCCAAAAAAGTAAGACCAAGAACTGATACATACAGAGAAAGAAAACACTCCGACATACATAAATTCGGTTGAATGAACACACTTTCTGTTGCAGTCTCCCACTTTCCAGGACACTAGTATTTAAATGCTTTAACATACCATGAGATGGTAGATACGATAGCGTTACGGCCAATAAATCGGTTATACCAACCGAATTCATTTAAACAACCGGTCGTATTGGTAACCAAACAATTATGAAGTACATGCTACTTTGATTCCAATAATCGGTCGGACAACTAATAAATTTGTTGTATTGACCCAACCCCCTATATAATATAATCCCTATAAAAATTTATCGGAAACGAAAACTCAATAATTTAAAATACATCAAATAGAAGTAATTATTGAATCATTGGAAAAATTTTGAATTTATATTATTTCCTTCCAAATTGTATTTAAAAGTAAGAAATATTTTGTTGAATTTCAGCTGAGAATCGGTTAAAAATAGTATTTTAACTTAAAGATTACCCGGATAATCCGAATGCATAAATTGTAACCATCAGTTGGTCCAGTTAACTAATGTTCGTGGTAATGACAATAGAATTTTAAAATAAATTAAAACCAGTAATCTATTACAACAATCTATGCATGTACGAGTACAAATTATGTATGTCCCAAAAAAGTTGTTATTAGTTGGGGTTATCGATAATTTGTTTCTTTCACCGATAGTGTCAGTTCATTTAACTAAAATTTGTCATAGACAAAATCAAACTTCGGTGTAGCTATGGAATACAAAGGTAAAACTTGCAACAACCGAAATTCGGGTGGCCACGGCTGTAGCGATGGGACACATAGATAGAACTTGCAACTACCAATATTCGGGTGGACAAAAATTCAGTTGTGACAACAAATCTTTTCTCTATGTGCACACATAGACATTTTGCTCAACATCCCATTAAGGAACAAATCAGTTAGATTATCTCAAATCGGATAGCTGTTCTTATACTCACTGAAATGGACTCACTGACCTACTGTTTAATGCCGGCTACTGTTTAACATTTCTCAAATTAGTGAGAATTAACTGATATACTCTTTTGACGGAACCCGTCTACTGATTCTAGCGAAGCTTTTATATAGCGTAGGTCGCATGTAAAGGTCCAGCATGTAGTAATGACATACACGCAGAAAAAAAGTATGGTTGGGGTGACAATATTCGAAGAGGATCATACTATTGTTGGGTATATGGTTGTGACACAACAATATTATGTTTCTCACAACAATGTTTGATTCACACATAACCATACTATGAGCCTTACAACCATAGTATGATTCACACTCAACCATACTATGATCTCCACAACAATAGTATGATTCACACTCAACCATACTATGATCTCCACAACAATAGTACGATTCACACTCAACCATACTATTATCACCACAACCATATTATGAACCTCACAACCATAGTATTTTTCTTATACAACCATAGTATGATGCTCACAACCATAGTGTGTTTCAACCATAGTATAATGCAATCAACCATACTATGATCGCCAAAATTATTTATTAGGATTGGGAGTTGTTATTCAAAAATAAATTTTTATCAAGCAAGTAATTTTAAATTGCATTACATTTAGCTCATGGACAGGTTTTTATTGAACATTTCATTCAAGAAACAAAAACATATATTCCAACGGCAGTCGAAAATACATTTAGTTGCCAGCAGGGGTGAATGCAACTTCACCATCCGTAGACACCAAGTAGCGAATGTGATTAAACCATGATCAATGGCTTTATACTTAAGTGCAGGCAGATTTTAAATAAACGAGAACCAGTCGGTATTAGAATATTTCACCGAACAAAGTAAACACAATTAAAATCCCTCGAACTACCTTCCGATTGTTGTTGTTTTTTTAATGGACAACAACCATTCACTGTATCGTGTGTATGTGTTTTTTTGTGTATCGAAAAACATACACACACATACATGCATGCTCTATAAAACTAGTTTTGTTATGTTCATAGTCGCAACCATACTGTATGATTGCCGTAATCATATAATTGTTAACGTAAATTTGAAACAATAATACTTTTGTTGCACCTACAACCATATTTTCATTTTTAAATTTAGCTATAATACTATAGTTACATTTAAACAATAGTAATATTGTCGCAATCATATTGTTGTCAAAATGAAATTCAAAAAACAATACTATGGTTGGGACGAACATGCTTTTATTGTAGAGAACATATTATTGTTGCGGTAACCATAGTGTAACCATATATTTTCTTTGCGTGTAGAAATACAGGGTGTCTTTTCATGTCTTCTCCGTACGCAAACACATTTTTGTTGTTGTCTAAGCAAGTCTCTTGTTTTCTAAGTACGTCCACCACCTCATGGACAGAAAGACTCCGCCTAGGCAGATTATGTCCGACCTTTGCGATTTAGAGAAAGAGGTCTAGTGGTACAAGAAAGAGGCACTAGATCATTGATACTACCAGGCCAGGTCTAAATGACATTCACGCTGATTAAAGTCGCAGCGGCAGTGTCCAGATTTATCATGAATGCAATGCTAAACCTCTTTAGTGGCCCGGTCCCTTTGATATTGTCGATCTTTTGCCTTAATACGCCACGTCATAAAATAGTCTTTCAATGGCAACTCTCTCTATTGTAGAATACACCATGCCATAACATTATTGCCTTTTTATGGTACTTCTCTATATGCTTACTTATATTTCTTATTTTTTTTTTCAAAACGTCACTGTACTATGCAGTTGACAAGATATTTAAGGTTAACCATTTCATCGTCTGTTTAATGTATCGCTTCAAAAACAGAATATTCTAGTAAGTGAAAAACATCTTAAAGTTGTGATCCAAACGCTTTAGTAGCTAATGGACGGTGGAGGGTTTATAAGACCGAACTTAACGTCGTTTTTTTTTAAATATGGTAAAGCTGCAAAAAATAGTTTCACAGACACTACTTAAGAAGCAATGACAAAATTGTTTGAAAAAGACCATACTTCCTATGAAAATTCTGTGTAAAAATCATAACCACTGTAAGTGGAAAATACTTTAGGTTCGAAACTTTCGGGTCCTTTCCGCTTTTTTTGGATGTTTCTGACTATAATATCTTGTAGTTTTCATAATTTTATAAAGGGTGATTTTTAGACATGTGGTTTTCAAGAAAAAATAAAACATAAATAGGGTGTTTTTTATTGGGGTATAGAACTTTAAGTTGGCATCACTTTTTTAACTGGCGGCCATTTTGTCAGCTGCGCGCAGCTGACTCGAATAAATTGCAGGCCGGAGGCTCAATTTGCGACCACGCGCCGAATATTCTCTTCCAAGGCGTCGATAGTGTCGAGCTTAACTGCGTAGACAAACGATTTCAAAATACCCAACAAAAATAGTCCAGAGGAGTTAAGTTGCACAATTGGAGGCCACACAACAGGCCCACGACGCGAGATAATGGGTTCACCAAAAGTTTTCTTCGTCCTCATCAACATCCTCCAATTCAGGAACGAAAAAGTCATTAATCTTGGATCTATAGTGATCCCCATTGAATGTAACATTATGGATTGTAACATATATGGGAGTAATGAAAATTCAACCAAAAGTAAGCTTCATCGCTGAACATAATTTTCTTGTAAAAATCAGGATCGGTGCCCATCTGGTTGTTCCAGGTTAAGTCTATTCATTATGAATTGGCAAACCAAACTTAGCATACACCAAGTGACGGCTGTCAAAAGGACCAACTACGAATAAAGTGTAGTCGGATTGGAAACCTCACGTCTCAAAAAAACACCCTATTTATGGTTTTTAGAATAATTATAATAATTGTGAAGTTCATAGTATGGTTGTGGGAATCCTAGTATGGTTATGTGTGAATCATACTCTCGTTGTGAGGATCATAACATTGTTGTGCCACAACCATATACCCAACAATAGTATAAAGCTCATCGAATATTGTTAACCCATACTTTTATTCTGCGTGTAAAAAACAAAAACCTAAAGCATTTATTCACCATAGAAATATAATAAAAAGCAAAGCAAAAATGTCGCAACATATCCATTCCCTACCTCGTCATCACCAACCACCCATTCCACCCCTTCTATCGCTTTGCATTAATTTGCATTTAAATCTCGCTTAATTATCACATATTTGCTTGTGATAAAAAGCATTCAATACAATCTTTTGTTGTGATCTCTGGCACTCAATAAAGCCATGACTACCCCGAGTACTGCTTACCGGCAACTGGGGAATCCGCAACGATTTGTTGTTGTTTTTTTTTGAATGCCATTAAAATTTCGCATTGATTTCGTAGTAAAATCTTAGCGTATCATCTGCGACTTCCACGAAATTATAGATTTGTCATAAGACGCAGAGGCGACGCAGAGCCACGCGAGTAACGAATTCCAATAAAAGAAACGTCAGCCGATGGAGGTAAAACCATCAAAACGAAAGCCCTCAGGGCAGAGAGCAAGCGCTGCGACGTTGAATAAATGAAATGACGACAAAAACAGGTGAATTTTTATTGTTTTTGTTTCGGCGTTTTAGCTACTGCTACTACTACCGATACTAAGGCTGTTTTCCGAGGGAATTTAAACAATACAATTTTGGTCTTTTTATCTGTGTGTTATGATAAGCGCCGAGCTGTTCCATTGAATGAATATGACTGACTGACTATGACGCAGGGTGATAATACGAGTATCTAAACAATCGCTGAGTGCAAGATAATAAATGTTTGATTAGAGTGAAATGTGTTCTGAACAGACGAAATCGAGTGAAACCAAATTTTTGATAACTACACTTCTCCGCCTTCGAGGCTCCCCATGATAACACAGAAATGTTGATATTTACCCTGGGAGCTTTGGACCCCATGATAATACAGAAATGTTGATATTTAAACTTCCCTCCCTGGATAAACAGATTAACTTAGATTTGTTTTAAATTGACACTCTTTCGCCCCCCTTGATAACCTCATATGAAGAAACTATAAGAAAAGCTTAATTACTTGATTTCCTGTCGTGTCTAAGGCTCATTGTCAATGGCTTTACGACGATACCTGTTGAAATTTTCTTTTAAAAATATTTATGTGTATTTTTTAAAAAAAAAATCAAAGTTTTAATTGGTTCCACATGATTTGCTGTGCCCCCTCGTCGACGTTCTGCAAACAATTGCTGTTAATTATTATTATTGTGTTTGAAAATGACATTTCATCAAGTGCTTGAGATTGTTTGTTTGACTGGGTTTTTTGTATTGTCGTTGCCTTTGAAACAATCTCACTTGTAATGCTGCTGGTTTGCATGCATTGTTCGCTCTTCGTTCCAAGCCCGATATCTGTGACAATTGCGCTATGCTTCATCTTGAAATCAAAAAAAAACACCCAACTTCACATGCATAACAGAAAATCATTAGCAATTATCATAGAATTCTATTTTGTTGTCGGAGTAGTAAGCACCTTGTATTTGATAGAAACGAGCAAATATTAAATTAGACGATGACAGTAGAGCAAAATTAACCTTGATGTATTTAACATAATAATCGTACAAAAAACTTGACATAATAATCGACAAACTTAGAGATAAATTTATGACTTGACGAAAGACGGGCTTATATAAGTAAAGTCCCCATGGACAGGAGGACATTATTTTTCAACACAAATTTAAGGCGCAAGGTTCACTAAAATTAAACTACTCCTAATATAAGAAACTTCTGCTAGAGAATAGCAGAAACTAACTTTGATCTACCTTATTTTAAGGCTCGTTCTACAGCCCGTTTTACTATAACAAAATTAAGATAAGGTCACTTGTTGCTCATTATAATTCTCGTTTAGTCCCTGGAGTATGTGTTACTATAAAGACAATCCTGCAATGTCATCACCATAACTAATTCAAGGCAAAAGCTTCGCTAAAACCGTTGGCTATTTGAAATCATTTTAATGTAAGAAGCTTTACTAGTACAAAATCGAGCCAAGCTGGCGATGACCGCCAAGCTTTCCAACTACAGATAAGGTCACTTGTTACTTATTGTAATTCTCATTTAGTCCGTGGTGTATGGCTTAGTGTAAGAAGCTTTAGTGTTACAAAATCGAGCCATGCTGGCGATAACCGCCAAGCTTTCCAACCACAGCAAAGGTCAATTGTTGCTCGTTGTAATTCTCGTTTAGTCCCTGGTGTATAGGTTATTATAAAGACAACCCTGCAATGTCATCACCATAAATAATTTAATGGAAAAACTTCGCGAAAAACGTGGGCTATTTAAAATTCATTAAATGTAAAAAGCTTTACTATTACAAAATCGAGCCAAGCTGGCGATGACCGCCAAGCTTTCCAACCACAGCAAAGGTCAATTTTTGCTCGTTGTAATTCTCGTTTAGTCCCTGGTGTATGGGTTATATTATAAAGACAATCCTGCAATGTCATCACCATAACTAATTCAAGGCAAAAGCTTCGCTAAAAAGGTGGGATATTTAAAATCCTTTTAATGTAAGAAGCTTTACTATTACAAAATCGATCTAAGCTGGCGATGACTACCGAGCTTTTCAAACACAGATAAGGTCACTTGTTGCTCATTGTAATTCTCGTTTAGTCCCTGGTGTATGGGTTATTATAAAGACAATCCTGCAATGTCATCAGCTAAAAGGTGAGATATTTAAAATCCTTTTAATGTAAAAAGCTTTACTATTACAAAATCGATCCAATCTGGCGATGACTGCCGAGCTTTCCAAGCACAGATAAGATCACTTATTGCTTATTGTAATTCTCGTTTAGTCCCTGGTGTAAAGGTTATTATAAAGACAATCCTGCAATGTCGTCACCATAACTAATTCACGGCAAAAGCTTTGCTAAAAACTTGGTTTATTTAAAATTCATTTAATGTCAGAAGCTTCTGTTAAAAAAGGAAATGAAATTGACTTAGAATTCTTTATTATAAAAATGTTTCTTTATTATAATTTTTTATTATTACTTTTCTTTTTATTATAAAACTAGGCTAGCACACTTTAAGGCTCATGTTTTTGCCCTTTTTACCATTGCAAAATATAGATAAGCTGACTGCTTTTCGACCTCAAGTGCCCACATAATTTCACTTTTTGCTCATTTTAAACCTTTTTTTTCCTTTTAGGACTTCGAAATCGTCTGCTAAAAAAAGCGTCTGCTAAAAAAAGAACAGAAATCGAATTCAGTTTTTTTGAAATTATAAAACTTGGCCTTCTATTTTTATTGCATAAATAACTTTATTTTTTGTTCATTGTAGTTCTCGTTTAGCCCCTGGAGTGAGTATCATAAAGGCAATCTTGCCACATCATCGCCATAACTAATTCCAGAAAAAGCTTCATTGGCTGCGGCTAATGATCTAGCAATCCTTCTCATGTTAGAAACTGTGTGGTAGCGAAGGACAGAAATTGACTTTAATTAGTCCCTGGATTTAAAATTGGCCTTCTACACTTAAGGCTCAGGTTACAGTCATCTTAACTATTAAAAAATTAGAACAGACTTACTATAATAACTGCTTTTTAACCACAGATATCCAAATTCGTTCCCTGGCGACCCTTTGTAATTCTCGTTTATACACTGGAGAAGTTATTATAAAGGCAATCCTGTAATGTCATTACATAACTTATTATGCTCGACATTAGAAGTAAGGAAATAAATATATACCATAATTAATCCAAGCAAAAGTTTCGCCGAACACGGAAACTGATTTTAAAATCCTCTTTAAGTTAGTAGCCTATGCTAGAGATGAACAAAAATACACTTTGATTATAAAAATTGGCTTATTTCAGTTGAGCCACGATGAAGTTAACTGTTTTTTAACCACAAAATCACCAATAACTTAACTTGTTGCACATTATAATTCTCGTTTATTCCCTAGAGTATTTAATATTAAGGTAATTTTGCAAGATCATCGCCATAACACAAAGTTCGTTCAAAGTACCATAGTGCGAGCGGATAATAACGATAGTAAATAAAATGTAAAATAGTTTGGGATATTTAGTTAACTTCGGTTTCTTTTTGAAGTTATAACTATGCCATTAAATACGGAATATCAAATTATTCTAATGGCCGCCCTGGCTTCGTTGGTAGCAATTTAAGCGGTTGGTCCAACTTGTGAGGGCTCCTTGCAACACATATGCATCTGGTCAAATATTTGATGAGTCGGTTGAATATATGCCGTCGAATCTTGTTTGATGGCCTTGATACGGATTCCGGAGAAAATGATTAAATGCTCCAAGTAGCCGCGAACAAGAGCAGTGGATATAAATCTTGAGTTTCTACTCGTATTGTCTTTGTCATAGATCCATGAAATTGAACACACTAATCGTAAGGTGTGTGCCAGTACTACATTTTCAAAACCACTAGCCGAAAAAGGTATCGTGGGCTCCCGGCAATACCAGTCATTTTTCATTCCCGGTTTCCCGGAAAATTAATCCGGCATTCTTGGGAACAACTTTTAGAAGCTATAAAAGGGCAAATCGAAGAAAGAAGGCACTATACACTTTTGTACTTTAATAACGTAACTTAAAAATGCAAAATTATTATAAGATTTTTTTCAAAACCCCTTTTAAACAAAATTTGCGCGTAGGCGGAAAAAATGTACGCTCGGGTTTTTAGCGAAGACAGCGAAAGTTGCGTAATTGGACAATATTTGTATTAGTGGCATTACTACAGATGGATCATTTGACGATATTTTAAGTGATCCCATAACAAACGCAAATCAAAACATTGCACATATTAAAAATCGATAAAAATAACTCAATAAAAATGGATTTAAAGTTTAAAGAAAGAGAAAGAATTTTTTTTAGCAATGGACAGTTTTTAAAAAAAAAATAAGAAACGGACTGTCGGACGATTCTAGTGAAGATCTTTTAGTTCTCAAAACATATTTTTAAAATAAATTTAATTTAATTTTAATATGCAACATAAGTTATTATTACGGCTATGTTTTTTTTGCTTTAACTGCAGCTTGTTCTATATTTGATCTCCTGAATTAAAAAAAATAAATAAATATATACAAGCTGTAAAATTAACAAAGTTTGTTTTATTTTCGTGTTCTGCGGAAATTCCGGGAAATAAACTAAATAAAAACTCTGAATAAAGAGAAACCCTAGTGGCTCCGCTCCTTATTTGGCAAAATCCACAGTTTTAAGCCCTAGTAACTACGTATGGATAGAGTTTTACATATTTCTTTATTATTTCCTATAGTTTGAAAGTTATGCCCTATGAAAAAAATTTTGTTTTCAGTTGTTCCCAATCTTTTCGATGTATTTTTTTATCTATCGTCTTAGTTACATGAATAGTCTTCCAATTAGACAAATTCGATTTGCTGAAGGATTTTGGTAAATTTGGAGAGAAAAATGGTAATCCAGTCAAAGGATGCAGAGAAGAAAAATCTTTTTTTCCTATAAATAAAGGTAGTAGTATATTATCTTTTACAAAAATAAACTTTAAAAGATTCGTGCAAGAAATTTGGAAAGAGAGTTATAATGAATACAAAAAATAACAATTCTAACCTGATATAGGCCAAAATCTATCCGCAAAATACACTGACGAAGCCCAATTCAGCTGACCATAGCATCGATATTTCGAGGTCTTCTATGATACATTTCGTCTACGAAAGTCTAGTGAATGGCTTAAGGTTCAAAAGAATCTACTAACATTTAAGGTTGCTGGCGCTGTGGCAAATTGCCTGAGCCTTGATGAAGCAATGATAACCAACCTCGCGAAGAAATTCACGTTTGACAGACGTGAACTTGCAGTCAATGGAATGACAAACCCTACAGTAAATTATAACAGCTGAGTGGCATTGCTGACTTTGACAAATTACCAAATGTTTTAATTAAAAGAACTATCATTCCTAGCTGAACACCTTTAAACATGAAATGAACGTGAATTGCCTTACTAAAGGGAAAATCGTGTTAGGCGCTAAATTTACACCCATTAAAAACAGATTCGTTGCCATAAGCTACTTTGTTTTGCCACATAAATTATTATATTTGCATGTAATCTACAAGTACATACAACCAAACTTTTATCAGTACAACCGAACTATTATGCTCGGTATTTCATATAGTTTTGTCGAAGTAAAATAATAAATATTTTAACGAAATTTCTAAATATTTTAATTTTTTCCTAAGTAAACTTTAAAAATATCCAAAGGAAAAACAATCCACTTTTTGAGCCCAGCCCAAAAGGTCTAGATAAACCACCGCTCGTTAGTTCCACAATCGTTTAGAATGTTTCTTGTTTTCTAATTATCGTAAATGTGGCAAAATTTCTCAGTATAATAAACCTTAACTAATTCGATTAAATCGTGAAAATTTGCTTGATTTCAATTTGTTTCCATTAAAAGCATATCTTGTTTTTTGAACCTAAAGTCCAGCAGCTATTGCTTTAAAATGTTCTAATCAAGTATGCAATACTTTTTGTTATGTCATTTGTAAGAAGTTTTTTTTAATTCATATGCAAATAATTAACTAGGTCTAAGTGTGATGCGTAGCGTTACTTGACTTTTTCCTGACCTAATTAGTTAAACTAATTAAAAAATACGTAGGCAAAATTCAATCCGCTGGTCCGACTAACATATACCCTCATCCACGGACGAATCATTAAAAAAACTATCGGCCAGAAAAGGATGTGGTATTATTTTAAAATTTTCTGGTGTAGGGATTTCGTAAAAAAAATCTTAATACATTACACTTTTCGTCGGTACTAAATTATATATACCCTCTTGCACAGTAGGGTGAAGTTAAAATAAATTAATGGAATACATTTAATTAAGGCATACGTTTTTAAATGGTATCAAAGTTAGACTTTTGCACACGGCCCGACGTAAACTTTGATACTAAGGCGATGGATGCATTAATATAAGACTATTTTACTAGAATTTAGCACACTGGACACTTGACTTAACTCGCAAATTAAAAGTTTTGGAGTGAAATTTATTTATTTAAATAAATGAAAAGAAAAATAATATTTATTTTTTTAGATTTACACGTTGAGAACTAAAGTTGATATCAAACACACAAAAAATACTTTTTATCTTAAACCGAGCTCGCAAAATCGAAAACGAAGCTTTGAAGTTAAAAGTAATTGTTTTAGTAGTTCATACTGTTTGGTGTGAGCTTAATAAAGAAAAATTCGAATAACGAAGGACGCTATATTTAAAAAAAATACTTGTATTTTTGAGATATGTTCTTGTATTGGTCAAGTCTTCTTCTTTTCTGTGTAGTTGTGTAAGCTATTATGACCTAAATTGTTGAAAATAAAAATTACTTTATATATCGATTTCTGTTGACTTTTTCAAGGGATTCGTCTATTTAAAATAAAAACATTAATTAAATTATCATATTTAAATATCGTAAAAATTATTAACTTACAAAATCTTACAGTTTTTAGTTACATTATTGATAATTTGACAAACACACAATTAACAGTGACAACACTCATTTTAAAACAGGCAACTTTATTTAAATATCACAGCTTTTTGATTGCAACTCCGTAGAAGATGCTTACGTCTATTGTACGTGTCTTCTTTCAGATTCATCGTATTTCCACTTTTCTGTCGAATTCGTAAGCTTTCTATAATGAATCTCTTTCTCTCCTTGCTTTCTTTGTCAATTATTCTGACGTTTTCAAAGTCAGCTGTATGTCCCATGATTTGTATTTTTGTTAAATGTGTTTACAAATTATTTTTTGAATCCTTAAGTAAATACCTTTCAAGCGAATCATAGCTCGTCATTTTTAAAATCTCATTGGCGGATTATTTAGAAATGTTGATTTGTTCAAGAAGCACAAAATTGAAAAAAAAATCCGGTAGTTCTATTAAAAAAAGACTAAAAACTTAGACTTTTCAAAATAAGGTGACAGAGATAAAAAATTAGCTGACTTTGTGTTTAAAAATTCGATTCTGAGAAGATAAGCCACTAATCAGTCACACCATCTACGTCAATACCCCAGCAACAGGCTTTGTTGCATGGCTTCCAGTATGATGCCTCCATCACAATTTGCTGACTTTGTGTTTAAATGTAAATTTACTCCCAGCGGTTGCCGGCAAATTATTTAACATTTGTTATTGTCTTTGTTTGGATTATTATTCACGCGATCTTGTTTCTTATAACACAATATCTGAGTATTTTAGAATTAAAACATTTAAAAATATTTTTCAATAATCAGCAGAAAGGCGATCTTTGCTTGTTCTCAGTATGTCTACATAGACAGCCAGAAGACTGAAGACCTTTAAAATTTAAATCTCATTCTAAAAAACACAAGATGTTATAAAAATGGTTGGTCTATAAATATGCTGGACTTCGTAGAGAACTACTGGTTGCAAAAGAGTTTGTGAAAGTAAGTAAGAAATATAAATTATTATATGTATATAAATTATAGAATATCCATCAGAGAACTCATCCTATCCATCCCATCACATCAGTTTAATTTATCGATTAGTTCGATTGTGTAAGAAATTTGATCTAAATGTAAATTTTTATACAAATTTGAATAGATTTCGAAACAAAATTTAAAACCTTTTGTGTGCGGTTTTATGTTCGAAGTTATAACGCGAATTTGACTTCGAAATTTCAAGTAATTGAAACCATTATATCCATACCGAACCAGTTTTGTTACAGGTACAGAACCTTTCACCTATCCTCGCTTCGGAACACTCATGGTAATTGGCTCTGCATTTCCCGCAGGGATATACTCGTATGTATGTTTGAAATAGCATTTGAAATTTAAATTGAATTGTGTCCATTCATTTCCAACACCACCAGGTCCATTTACTTATAGTTATTTCTTATTGAATCATATCGTATTTTTACAGTGAATGCTCCCTTACGCTCGAAATCTTATCAAAAAGTCAGTATCATATCTCCGTGGAACGAAATGAATCGCCTTTAAGGCAAACTTCTTTCCGAATTCAATGCTGTGTAGCCCAAAAAGTGCGTTTATTGCAAAGAAGTTTGCAGCGAAGCGCAAAGAAGATGTGTAATGATGTCCCATTACCCTTTACCTTATTTCGAAACTAAAAATAAGAACTTGCTAATAATAGCTGTAAAGAGATAATGAACTAGTTAATAACTGTCATAACTGTTCTACGACTGACTGTGGCGCAGAGCCCAACGTCTGCATCTACTAGCCGAAGACAAAGCACATTTCTCTGCATTTTCCGCAGGGATATACTCGTATGAATGTTTGAAATAGGATTTGAAATTTAAATTTAATTGTGTCCTTTCATTTGCAACACCATCAGGTCCATCTACTTATAGTTATTTCTTATTGAATCATATCGTATTTTTACAGTCTATGCTCTCTTCCGCTCGAAATCTACACAGAAATTCAGTATCATATCTCCGTGGAACGAAATGAATCGCCTATAAGGCAAACTTCTTTTCAAAATCAATGCTGTGTATCCCAAAAAGTGCGTTTATTGCAAAGAAGTTTGCAGCAAAGCGCAAAGAAGATGTGTAATGATGTCCCATTACCCTTTACCTTATTTCGAAACTAAAAATAAGTATTTGCTAATAATAGCTGTAAAGGGATAATGAACTAGTTAATAACTGTCATAACTGTTCTACGACTGACTGTGGCGCAGAGCCTAACGTCTGCATCTACTAGCCGAAGACAAAGCACATTTCTCTGCATTTCCCGCAGGGATATACTCGTATGAATGTTTGAAATAGGATTTGAAATTTAAATTTAATTGTGTCCTTTCATTTGCAACACCATCAGGTCCATCTACTTATAGTTATTTCTTATTGAATCATATCGTATTTTGACAGTGAATGCTTTCTTCCGCTCGAAATCTCGACAGAAATTCAGTATCATATCTCCGTGGAACAAAATGAATCGCCTATAAGGCAAACTTCTTTTCAAAATCAATGCTGTATAGCCTAATGCTGTGTATTGCTTAGAAGTTTGCCACGAAGAGCAAATAAGTTTTGTAATGATGTCTTATTACCCTTTACCTTATTTCGAAACTAAAAATAAGTACTTGCTAATAATAGCTGTAAAGGGATAGTCAACTAGTTAATAACTGTCATCTTTAATGACCGATTGTGGCGCAAAGCCTAATGTCTGCGTCAACTAAACGATGTACTCTTTGTTTAAATCCCCGCAAAAGTTTTTTCTATCTTTTTAAATAGGTTTTTAAGCCCGCTTAAATCACTATATTACTAGAAGACAATTTTTTTTTGCCCAAACTGGCAAAGTGACAAAATTTTTCAACATTTTATGAATGTGTGCTCTCCCACTCGCTCTAGCGTACTGACTATGTATTCATAAGCTCTGTGTGCTTGGCGATAAGTACTTATTCCTGATCTTTTTGTAAGCGTGCATGTAAGTACCTTTCTCCAATATCAGCACCATGTTAAAGTATTTCGAAACGCATTCAAATAATGGTCCAGCTAAAACTCAGTAAGTACAACTCATTACCGTTTGCATTGCCAGGTAATATCGTATAATTGAACTTTCCATTATTTTAGAACTAAACATAAGTGCTTACTTATAAAAGCTGTTGCACAGAATACTCAACATTGAGCTGCGATTCTTGGACTCCGTGTATGCTGGCAGATAAATACTTTCCTCATTACTATGTTCGTTCATCACTATGTTAAGGAACGATTCGAAACGGGTCTGAATAAAATTTACTAAAGACTTTTGTTTTAAACTTACTCTTAAACCTAAGGCTAAAAACCATTTTTGTTCAGGAGAGCCATTTTAAAAATTAGGTCCCTTTCTATTCGAGCTTAGAATCGTCGACTTCACTTTCATAAAACGCGCACATTTCTGGGAGGGAACACTTTTGGGGCATGGGATCGGTCTCATTCGATGCTCAGATGTTGTCCACATCAAAAAAAAAAAAAAAAAAAAAAGTGAAAATTGATTTTTTTTACCTTTAGGTCCCTTTCTCTATGCGCTGTCACATATACAATAAATGGTTTTTTATGCCATACCGCTCGGGATGAACCTTTGTATGGGGGCTGTACGGAAATATGCACCTACATGATCCAGTCTATCCAGAATTATTGGTCGCTAATAACGTACCGCGCATAATTGAAGCACGATTGGGTTTAACTTGTAGCTTCTACTAGAGCAGCATGACCTCAAATCAGGAGGGACCTTAGTGTGGGGGATATTTTAAAACATGGACCGAAATGGCCTGCTTTGCATTTGCACTACTCGAGAAACTCGGAATAAATCGGAAGTAATATCTGGTCTTGTAAAGACAATATATGACAGATGATAATAAAGGGTCTTTTTTAGACGTGTTGTTTTCAAAAAGAAACAAAATGCATTTATTTTACTTTATGGCCAAGACTTTAGCGTTATTTTAAAGATTAAAGATTTCGAATAAATTCCAGCCGAGAGTTCAAATTTTCGACCGTTTTTTTGAAGCATTTGAGACCGTATGTTAGCAATAACGCGCCAAATATTCTCTTCCAAGGCGTCAATAATGTCGGGCTTATCTGCGTAGACACGATCTTGTAGGACACGACACAAGATAATGCTCTCACCAAATGTTTCCTTAATAAATTGATTGTTTCGTTGGCTGTATAGCATGCAGCGCCGTCTTGTTAGAACCAAAAGTCATCAACATCCTCCAATACAGGTACGAAAAGTTCCCCATTGTCTGTAACATTATGGACGGCTTTATTTTTTAAAGAAATATGGACCAATGATTCCCTCTGCCCATAGAGCACACCAAACAGTGACTTTTTAAGGATGTAACGACGTCTTAACAATGGCTTGTGGACTTTCATTAAGGCCCAATTAGTCTTGACGGTGGACGGTTGATTCTGCAACCTGGAGAAGTCAACCGTCAAACTGTAGTTATCTCCCTCTAACCCATGCAAAGTGCAACCCCCAACTGAAATAGCTTGATTGCCTACCGTCAAGACTAATTGGGCCTTTACTCCAAATGCGACAATTTTGGTTATTATCGTAAGTTTCATCGCTGAACAAAATTTTCTTGTAAAAATCAGGATCGGTGACCATCTCTTTTTGGGCACATTCAACATGATTTGCAAACGCTGTTCCGGAGTAAGTCTATTCATTATGAAAAAAACACCCTTTAAGGTCCAATTAGTCTTGACGGTGGACGGTTGATTCTGCAACCTGCAGAAGTCACCGTCGTCAACCGTCAAACAGTAGCTATCTCCCTCTAACACATGCAAAATGCAACCCCAACTGAAAAAGCTGATTGTCTACCGTCCACCGACAAGACTAAATGGACCTTTAGATGGAGAGCCGAGCGAACATCGCTCACTGCAAGCAGATAGAATTTCTGAATTGATCAGAAATTCTATCTGAAAATAGGATAGGATTTTTTATTCCTTTAAAGTGTTGCAAAAATCACCACTCAGTCATAATAATCTGTCCTATAATGTGGTGTAGAGTATAAAAATACAACAGATCGAAACATTTGTAAAATGTAT
Source organism: Hydrotaea diabolus (assembly GCA_963513945.1). Taxonomy (NCBI): domain Eukaryota; kingdom Metazoa; phylum Arthropoda; class Insecta; order Diptera; family Muscidae; genus Hydrotaea; species Hydrotaea diabolus. The sequence goes on along the minus strand of OY740717.1, from coordinate 56,830,854 downwards.
CAGATAAGCCCCACATGAGCCGCGATTGTGTCATGGTACTTTCGATAGCGAAAATATATCAAAAAAGTACAATTCTATAAATATTGCAACACTGCCAAGAATATGCCGAAAAAAATATGTGTCTGCTAGTTTTTTTGTATATTTTTTATTTTTGTTTTTAATAACTTGGATTTAAGCCCCTTCTGCGTTGAAAGAATACGGAACATCCGATTTCAGTTTCAAATATCGAAACAAACAAATAAAAATAAAAAACGGACCTTAACCGAAATAGTTCGGTTTTACCTTCAACAATTGCAGCAAGGCTTTCTGGAGAGGGTTGTCACGGACCCGAAATCATGGTAAAGGTAGTGTGCAGCCACTAAAACCAATGCCACTTTGCCATTTTGTTAAAAAAAATAGAAGCAAGAGGTCTTGAGCCGGTGGTTAATCCCTGTTCAATGAATAATAAAAATAGTTTGTTAATAACGGGTCGAAATTAGGTTTTTAAATATTTTTGTACATAATCCTTTTACATTCGTGATTAAAATTACAGTATGAATTTAAATAAATTGATAATGGACATCGTTTTTCAATTTACTGTTAAAAAATTAAAGGACATATGAATGAATGTCCGGCGATCTGACCTTTACTCATAAGAGATTGAAGATTGAGTTTTGGTTTATGGCTTTTTTAATACTCATCAAATGCATCGTCCTATGACTAATTTGCTAGAGAACTTTGATGACCGTCATTTCAATTACTCAGACGAAATACTTCCGCTACTGTACCATTTTGGACTGATTTTATTGTTAGAGAACATCATTTATTTATTGTGAGCGATGCTATCACACTCTAAGACGCCTAGCATTTATTTGCTTTCAGTCTGACGTTAACTAGACAAAAAACATTTGCACAATAATATTCTGGCATTTAAAAGCGAAGAAAGCTGCCTGAGATGAGACACTTGAGTAGTATCTTATTCTTTGTTATTAGTTTTTATTAATTGTTAAGAGAAATGGAAATGTACAACATTTCATTTCATTAGCAAACTGAACTTGGAATCGGAAACTATTCATATGCCAAATGTTTTTTGTTCCAATAACATTGTCATTGAAAATTCTGCTTTAACCTTTAACTACACACCCAAAGACTGGAGGCCAACAAAAACTACAAAATAAAAATTTCCATCTCTTTTTATTTATTTTTTTTAAAAAATTTCAAAATAATTATGATTAATCATCATTTTGTGAGGTGTCTTCAAAACTAAGAGCACTTCTTGCAATAATGAAAGTTTAGCTTTTTTACATTTCATAAAGTGTTTATTATGGTTTTATTTAGGTTTATATCCCACGAACTTTAACTTCACTCTTCTTTCTAGTGGCTTTTTAATTGGTAATATGTGGTTGGTTTTAATTTTTTTAGCTCCTATTTCGAATTTCTTGTTTTTTCTTGTTGTTTGTATTTTGCTCTACGTTTTATAGCTGCTTCGGGTGTTACGGTAAAGTGTGTATGATGATAGCCTACATTTTTTAATCTTCCTCACTCGCCGTGTGTTTATTATGATTTTTAATTGGCATATCTTCTCCGAAGTATCTCGCCATAAACGCCCTCTTTTCGCAGGGGAAAAAATAATAATAATAAAAAAAATAAATAGCCTAAGGCTCAACTATCAAATGTATCATAACTAATAAAAGCACGCAATTGAAGTGTGAAGGGAAGTAATGCCAACTGTCATTTATAGAAAGAGTAATTGGAGAAATTGAAAAACATTCCAAGACGTAAGAAAACTAATTCAGACCATAAATGTATAGGTATAATCTAAAACAGAATTTAAAAAAACTGTTTCAATTTATATTACTTATAATAAAAATTCAAAATACTAATTAAAGGTTATGTAACTTAAAAAAATGAAAGAATCTGTCAAACAAATGTGAGCGGTTTGCTGGGAATAGTTTCCATTTTCTAAATACCAGAGAAATTAAAGCAACCCCGCAAAAACTCTCATTATTAAATAAAAATATTTTCTTATTATTATTTCAAGCCTTTTCGAACTATTTGAACATGCTGACAAATTTGGAGGGAAGTACTTATAAGTGCTTATTTGTAAGCTTACAGAGCTTAAAAATGTATACGTATTTAAGCTCTGTTTAGATTATCCAAGAATTATCTATCAACCTGAGGTCCAAATTGCAACATGTTGTTGAATTTGAAAAGAAGAAGTACTTCAACGTAGGCTTGCGTGAAATACAGGACTAAGTTATTATCTGCAAGCTTACATGAAATCCAATAAAAAGTATTTATCTGTAAGCATACAAGAAGTCTAATAATAAGTACTAGACGCAGAAAATAGTATGGTTTGGTTAACAATATTCGAAGAGGATCATACTACTGTTGGGTATATGGTTGTGGCACAATATAATTATGATCATCACAACAATAGTATGGTTCATACACAACCATACTATGATCCCCTCAATATTATTATGGTCTTCTCAACAATATAATTATTCACACACAACCATACTATGGTCCCCACAACCATATTATTATTCACACTCAACCATACTATGATCCCCACTACCATATTATGATTCTCATAATTATAGTTTGTTTTACAAACAACCATAGTATGATTCTCACAACCATAGTATGACTCACACACAATCATACTATGATCCCCAAAATTCTTTGTAAGGATTATGTTAAGTTACTATTCAACAATAGAGATTTTTTATTAAGTAAATTATGTAAAAATAATAACAGGAGTCACTTATTTAATAGTAGAAAAAATTTACTTATTAAAAATTTATCAGTTATACTTTTACTAATCCAAAGTTGTTTGTTTGAAAAAAAAAATTTACATATAAAATATGCTATTATTGAGTAAGACTCGTTACAATAACATTGTCAACTGATTGCCGTAATCATATTATTGTTAACATTAACCCCAAAAAAACAATACTTTGTCGCACCAACCATATTTATATTGTTGCTGGAACCATATTTTTATTTTTAAATTTGGCAACAATACTATTGTTACATTTCAACAATATTAATATTGCGGCAATCATACTATTGTCAAAATAAAATTCAAAAAACAACGATCAAATTTTTATTGCAGAGAACATACTATTGTTGTCGTGACCATATAGTAACCATATTTTTTCTCTGCGTGTAAGCCCTAAGCACACATGGAGCTCAAGAATAAGTACATTATTTAGACGCATAACCGAGCTCAAGAATACTTATGTTTTTACAAGTATAACCGAATGTAATACAGGGGCGAATGTTAGAATGCGTAATTTTAATTTAGAATAACCTAGCTAGAATTAGTTATTAGAACTGAGATCTAAACATGACATGATGGGAACCATTTGGGAAGTCAAATACCTTTCTTTCCCAACTGTTTCTCATATTAAAGTTTTATTTCTCGACTCACCACATATTAAAGAATTAACTGAACTACCACAAAGACGCTTTTATTACCGATTTATATTAAACTCTTATTATCTTTATTAAACTATAAAATATAAAATTATATATCGTAACCAAAATTATCTACTTAACACTACTATTTTCACTCATTATTTTATAGTTCAAAATAATGCAGAGAGTAATAACAGTAACCTAGTATTTATATAAGTATACTTATTTCAGTCATCAAATCATAGTTAAAATAATGCAGAGAGTAATAAAAGTAACCTGGAATTTATGTACTTATTTCAGTCATTATATCATAGTTCAAAATAATCCAGAGTGTCATAACCTATCATTGCCAAGTTATGCAAACAGTAAGGCATAAATTTACCAAGTTTTCGTTGGGTCTTACAAAACCAATTGCCTTTTTTTAATAAAAAGAAGTCTTGCACTACAAATATTCCTGTTTGTACTCCCTAGGAATTTGTAGTTCAACTGTTATTTTTTTGATGAAAGGTTCAAATCAAGAACGTTATTCTCTAGTGCCATATCTAGTAGAAACGTAATTGGACGTGTGGTAGGTGGATTTGCATTTGAGAGACTCCAAACGGTTTATATATCTTCACGGCCCATCGCTGTAACGGACATTTTCTGAGCTGTCCTTACTCTTAAGGCATTGTAAAATGCATTCTACGAGAAGGAAGACTAGATTGTTTGTTAAAACTCTTTCAATGCCACAATTAAGGTCTGCTTAAAAAATTAACTAATGAGAATAAGATTAATTACTAGGCTTTTTAGAGAAGCGACATTAGAATGTTTTAGGGTTTTGTTTTTCATGTACAAATGGCATATTAATGTGTATTGCATGAGCCAATGAGAAGGGCTTTCACATTTTCCAACTGGGCATTTATAGAAATTAAAATCCATTTAAAATAACATGCCTAATACTGCATTTTCATTAGGCCATTTATTCTCGTTTTTGCTCGAAACTTTTCAAAACGTCTCAACCAATTTTCACACAATTTGTGGTCGTTTTCATTCTCGTTTTGGTTTTCGTTTGACAGTTCATTGTTGTTAAGAAACAAAGAACAAAGTGGTGACTATTAAAATACTGAAATACATATTTTTCTTAAACAAATGGATAAATTAAATTAAGTTTTTTTTCTTTTAGCACGCTCATTTTTACGTTTACTTCATAAAATATCTATTTCACCAAATATGCTTGACGATTGATTAAAAATGTCTGCCTTGAGATGACAAACCAACGATAAAAAAACGATTATTTTGGAGATGACACACTTTATTTAAGGTGGCATCGCCTGTGCGAAAAACAAGTCAAAGTGAGACGTTTTCATCACTTGAATTTGTATGGGAGAAAACGTTTCATTTTGACTTGTTTTGGCCAATCTTTTGAAAACACTTCAAAAGTGCCTAGTGAAAAAAGAGCATTACTTGAGTTAGATCTAACTTAACAAAAATATATTCAAACAGGGGCTTATCTTATCAGTAAATCTTTGGAATGTTTTGATTATTATTTTAGTTCTTCGAATAAGCTGATTACCTTATTATTTCTTTGTTTCCTTTAAAGATTTATTCTTAAACAAATTTGTAAATTTTTTCATGTCTCTGTTAAGTATATCCTTTGGTATACTTCCCCATTTCAATGGGATTATAATATCATCCTTTCAAAGATTTTCTGCCTCTTATTAAGTCGTTTTTGTTTTTTATCCTCAAGAACACTATTTTTATTTCTTTATCCTCCTCTTCACATCTTTACAATTATGCGGAGCTCTCAAGGAAGAAGAAAATAATATAAATCGGACTGAAGGATTCTCAAGCAGAAATTGCAACCAAGAACGCACAAGAAACCCTTAAGGGTTTCAATACTCTGAAGATGAGCCTAAGCAGAACAGGAAACGACAAAAAAGAAACGAAACTTAATTTTGATTATAACGCCAAAACAGAGCCTCCCCCTACAACTCAATTCATACCGTCGTCCACCACGGAAAAAACATCCGTAAAAGGAAAAAAGGAATAAAATGCCAACAAAAAACGGAATCATAATAAACTAGAATAGTTTGTGAGTGATATGTATGAACTATGAAAAAAAAACCAACGCAAGGAAACCTTTGGGGGAATCAAGAAGAAGTAGTTGGTGTATGCAAAGTGAAATGGAAATTGAAGAGCAGCGGCGTAACAAATGAAATTCATGAATAAATTAAAAAAACTAAGGCTAAGGAAAGGAAACTACAAAAGAATCCTTAAAGCATGACCAAAGGCAACAGCAAATGTAATAGATTTTTGTTTAATGCTAAATTTTTGTTTGAAAAATTCTTACCTTTATTGAATTTTTGTGAAATAAAATCGATTGTAAATTGTCTTGTTTCCTTTCTTCTTCTATTTGCAGGTAAATCCCAATATTTTCAAGTTTTCCAACACTGACACAAGTTTAGAGCAACTTCAACAGGCCCACAACAACAACAACTTCACACACAAAGGATGCTAGTGCTGCTGTATTTGGTGAGTTTCTAAATATTATTGCTGTTGTTGTTTTTGTTCTGCTCTCCCAACACTCCTTTATGGGCGACTCTCACAAATATTGTGCTGCTGTTGTTGTTGGTCTTACACGTTTTTGTTTTGCTCTGTAGATACAGACTCTGTTCTGTACATAAAATTTGGAGTCTGTGAATTGTATCTCAAAATCTCGTCGGCCGTAGAACGGACATATGTGTGTGTATGTATACCTTGAAGGTGTTGTATATGTGTGTATATATCATATAAACTTGGAGTAGATAAGGGTTCAAAGGTTTTTGTTTTTGACTTAATTTTTCTCTTTTGTTATATTCTTTTAGCTAGAGATTTTTAAATTTTAATTGTTGTCTGGCAACAAAAATTTTTGCACAGGGTATAATATTTTTCTTAAAATTCGCAAACTTTAGATTTTCACAACTTTTTCTTCAATTCACTTGGAATTTATTTATGTTTGATGATATCTTTAAAACTCACAACATTCGATTTTTTTTATTTGAGAAATCTTCGAAATTTGTAAACACTTTTCGTTAGTTGACGATATTTTTTTATTTTGAATTAGATTTCAGCAAAAACAAAACTACTTTTCTTCTGTTTGGGGCCACACACACAAAAACGTATGGAAACGAGTTGTAAACAGCTTTATTCGATATGGATGTGCTTCTTGTGATTTGTGGGGGTTTTGAATTTTTTTTCAACTTCTTTTTTCTTCTTCAACAAAAAAAACTGAACTCTTTTTTTTGTTTTGTACAAAGAAAAACAATAATTGGAAAAAATTCCTCCGCGTTTGGTATTCGTAAACAACCGCACAGTCGCGTTTAACGTCCGGAACTGAATACAAGAAATTCACAGCAAGCGCAGTACAGCCAACAACAGCATTCATCCAACACAGAGGAGGCAGACAGAGTTAACAGACCAGCAGCAACGTACATTTGAGCTTTAACAGCTAGTTGCTCCCCCCTCGAGTTAACAGAGACCTAAACAACAGGCACGAGAAACAAGTAACAGGCACCAGGCGAAACACCCCACACACACTCGCACACTCACCACAGTGACTTGCCTTCGATTCAGCGCTGCTACAGATTACACAGACTTTGTTTAGCATAGCCCAAAGCAGAGCACTGTTAACAACATCTCTCGCTCTCACTCGTTTCCACCATCTCTATCGGTTAACGCATTTTTTGTTGCTGGTCCTCTCTTGGCTTTTGGTTTTGTTTATTGTTGTGTTCTCAATTGTAAACAAAAAATCATGTTTTTTTCTTGTCCCCTCCTACACTCATAGGCCCCCCACCAAGACGAAGGGGAGAGCAACTCGTTTTTGTTTCAGTGGGGAGTTCTTCCTCGTTTTCTGCTTTGTGCAATTCTCTATGAGAGAGAGAGGCGTTAGTATCACAGTGCAGTGGCAATATTTACTGAGAGTTTCATAACAAAGAAAAAACGTGTATTTAACAGCGCACAACATGTTTTCAAACTGGAATTTTAACAGAATGCACTACAAACCAAACCAGTGGCGGTTTCAAACAATTAATAAATGTTCAACTTAATTTCACAACAGAGAGACTCCAGATTGATTCCAATCGGATATTGGACAGTTTGGTAACAATGGCCGTGTTCGATTGGCAGCTCGTTTAGGAGGTCGCTAATGCCATAACCTTGGTAAACAGAAAACTAAAGACAATTTTCGTTAAAACCCGTTTGTTTTCAATAATTAAAATTTTTGGAAAGAAAATTATTCAAGAATAACATTTAGCGAGTGTAAACGAGATAGTTTATTACTCGTTTAGAGCATGCGCGTCGTAAGTGAGTCGTAAGTCGATAAGACGATACTTTAAAAACTTTACGAATTTTTTGTCAATTTCTTTATATAGAAGAACTAATTGGCTTAACGCATTATAAACCGTTTGATTTAAAAAATTGTAATTGTTTAGCTCGTTTGTTTTATTTCGGTCTGTTGCTTTTACACATTGAACAGGGATTAAACCGGCTAAAGACCTCTTGCTTCTATATTTAAATAGAAGACAAGTTTTTAACAAAATGGCAAAGTGACATTGATTTTCGTGGCTGCACTCTACTTATCATGATTTCGGGTTCCCTCTTCAGAGCCATCTATTGATGGCTCTCGATGTGGGGTCTTTTTAGAGGTGGCAAGAGTGAATTGTATTTTCGTGGGCAATTGTGTGAAGGAAACTTGAAAAGTAAGGTTTACAACAGTAGTTCTCATTCGTTTGGGGAGAGCCTAGCCTTATAGATTTCGGTTTTACTTTCAACAATTGCAGCAAGGCTTTCTGAAGAGGGTTGTCACGGACCCGAAATCATGATAAAAGTAGTGTGCAGCCACGGAAATCAATGCCACTTTGCCATTTTGTTAAAAACTTGTCTTCTATTTAAATATAGAAACAAGAGAGTTATTTAAGAAATACTATAAGCGAGTAGAACCGAGCTCGCTAAAACTCGTTAAATGATATAATTATTTAAAAAAACGGGTTTTAGTTTTCTTGAAAAAAATCATTATTTAATTCGTGTACAATGGTTTAAAGATATCGCGCTAGCGACCTCCAAACCGAGAACACGGCCAGTATTTCTTAAATAAATTTATATCTACAGTGGTCGACATTCGTTTGAGCGTACCCTAAATATTTTTGAAAATTGTTTACGAGGGCTGATATATATATTTCTGGCCTAATAACGAAAATGCAAATATTTATCATCAAAAATGGTTTTATTGTTTTTCAAAGTATTCTCCAGCATGTTTTATACACTTTTGCATGCGCTCAAACCAATTGTCGAAGCACTTTCTTCACTCCGATTGAGACACCTCCAAAACATGGCTTTTGAACGCTTCAACATCATCTTCTGGCGACGAAAATCGTTGACCACGTATTTTTTTCTTGATGTGCGGGAATAAAAAGAAGTCATTGGGTGCCAAGTCAAAGCTGTACGGCGGCCAACTCTCTGGTGTAAACGTGAAATGACTTGCTCTTCGAAATTACCTCTCAATAGATACATAGTTTGAGCAGCTGTATGGCAAAAGGCACTATCATGTTGAAATCAAATTTCGTCAAGATTACGGGCTTCAATTTCAGGTAGCATAAAGATCGAAATCATAGCGCGATAGCTAGCAACATTCACGGTTACGTTCAGCCATTATCATTTTTGAAAAAATATGCACCGATGATTCCACCAGCTTATAAACCGCAGCAAACCGTGGTTTTCTCTGGGTATAATGGCACCTCTTCTTGTTGCTCTTCAGCCCAAATGCGGCAATTTGTTTATTGAATTTGCCGTTGAGCTAGAAATGGTCCTCACCACTCAACAAAATTTTGTTCGAAAACAGCGGATCTTCCCGTTTCTCACCGAACGCTCATTTCCATTATACAGTTGCCAACATTTGAAGGTAATTATTGTCAAAAAAATAAATGCCATAAATTGTCCTTTCAAATTACCAATAAAGATTCCACATTTGATTTGAATTTTTATATTTTTTTTGTTCCGAAAAATACATGTATTGCTAATGGGATAATAATTTTTATGAAGGATCTTTCTCTTAAATATTTCTAAAGTCGGCTAAGGTTATTTTCGAAGAAGGTCGCTAGACTCCACAAACTTACCAACACCATTGTTTGGGATAATATCATTCCCCTAAAGAGCTCAAAACAAACTACGATTGCATAGGTCGTCTTTTAAACCAAAAGGTGCACCCCAAACAAGTTCGGCCTCACTCCCAAAAACCGGTGCCAAACTACACTCCTGCGCCTGCTAAGTTACTACAAATTAAATCGACTTCCACAAGTCCCCATCGATTAATAACAATATTGGCTACTGCCCTAGTATTATATTATATAAGTATAGGATTTGTTGTATTGAAATAACCAAATGAATTCCCTTCAATTGTTCGTGACACAAAATGTGAAACTAAACTGGCGTATTCCGTGAGATTTAGACATTTCATGAGGGTGAATGTGTCACAACTTCAGACCCATGCACTTCATAATTATTTACTCGTAAAATCGAATGGTCTCCAGTCTATTAAAGTGACATTTAAAGCCAATACAAAGCGGAGCAAACCATAGCACCACCACTACATGGCCACAACAAAAAAACATGAGGGCTACACCAGAAAAATGCGATATTGAAAATCTGAATAACTCAAGTTACGAGCAGTAGAGATACTCGTGCGTTGTAATAATCACCACTTGCAGGCAGGCCCAGCCGGAGTATGGCGGCACTTGGTCACCCTTATACGGGTGATGGATAACAGATATGGAACAGAGGCGCACATGCAGCACTTGAAACGTGAGAGCGCTTAGATTGGGAATCCTCCTAAACAACCCCCACTCTCGGTTCGCGGTGTGCAACGATGGTGGTGGTGGTGAAAATGCTCTTATTTCCCATACTCTAGTTACGCCAACATCTCCAGAGAACCAAAACATTGCACACACAAAAACATCAGGAGAGGGCATGAAAACAAGAGATGGTGTCAAGTGGGGAGTGAGTGCTAAAATGTGATAAGAAGCAAGAAATGGGCATTAAAAATAAACCCAAAGACAACAGAGACGGAACAGAGCCAAAACAAATTAACAGCACAGCATGTGGTCGGTCAACTGTTTCGTGTCATTGTTGGCGGCGTGTGATGTGTGTGATGACGCCAATGACAATAACATGCGGCGGCAGCGGCAACAACACGCCACACCACGGCACTGCTTGAACAACAGCAACACAGTTGAGTACGGCCAGCGTGTGTAAAAATGCTGCCAAGATTTTGAATGTTAACTTAACAGAGACGCTGTGATGCGTCCGAGTGTGCGTGTGTGACACCAGGAAGAAAATAAAAAATTCAAAATTAAACACTCAAAAAGAAATAAACCAAAAAAAACATAATAATTTGTAGAAAACAATAATAAAAGTTGGATGTATCTTTTTTTTTATCAATTTGATTAGTAAAATAACTCATAAAAAAACAAGAGCCATAGCTTTAAATTAAATAAAAATTGCATCATTCTCTTCTGGTGTCTTTGTCGTTATTGGAACATAAAATAAGCAGTCGTAAAACTGATCGGACTATAGTGAGGATTATGTTTATGGCACGCTACATAAGGTGTTGTGGGCAGATGTTTTACATTTGTATTATTATACTTACGAGGGCGGTTCGGAATGTTCTTAGCCTATCAATGAAAGAGAATAGTTAGTTTTTCAAAAATATTTTTATTTTTCAATATAATCTCCTGAAACTTCAATACACTTAGTCCAACGCTTATCTAGCAATTCTATCCCTTGATTAAAATAGTTTTCCTCAAGGTCTTCAAAATAGTGGTTTACAACTGTAATTGCATCTTCATTTGAGTTAAAACGCTTGCCAGCAAGGACTTTTTTAGATTTGGGAACAGGTAAAAGTCACTGGGAGCCAAATCAGGAGAATAAGGTGGGTGGTCAAGCAACTCGTACTTTATTAATTCGTTGATTTTAGCCATTGTTAAAACACTCTTGTGCGCTGGTGCGTTGTCTTGATGAAAAACTATTTTTTTGTATTGTAAGCCAGGACGTTTTTCTCGCATTTGTACATTTAATTGATCTAAAAGGTTGCAATAGTACTCTGAATTTATTGTTTTACCCTTTTGCAGATAGTCAATCAATAAAATACCTTTGAAGTCCCAAAAAACCGTTGCCATAACCTTTCCAGCCGATTGAATTGTTTATGCCTTCTTTGGGGCACTTCCTCCAGCTTCAGTCCATTGTTTGGATTGTTCTTTTGTCTCTGGAGTATAGTGGTGGATCCATGTCCCATAAACAGTTATGAAACGACGGTTAAAATCGATTTTATTTCGCTGAAAACGATCCAAACAAGCTTGAGAAATGTTCATTCTTATGCGTTTTTGGTTGACTGTTAACAAGTCCGGCACCCATCTTGCAGAAAGCTTTTTCATCTGTAGTTCTTCATGCAAAATTAAATGGACTCGATCATTTGAGATGCCCATGATATTATCTATTTCACGCACTTTTATTCGTCGATCATTTAATACCATATCATGCACTTTGGCTACAATTACTGTTGCATATGAAGGAGCACTTAACCTAACACATTCACCATAACATTATGATTTTCTTGTCCCGATAAACCTTTTCTATGTAAATATTTCATGACACCACGCATTTCTAATTTTTTCATTGTAAAAAAATCGCGGATGCGTCTTTTGTGAACACCTGTTTCTACATAAGGTAGTCGCCAGATCGATACAAAATTTAACATGTGTTCATAGCAGAGATGGAAGTTTCTAAAACACTTAACTTTTTTCTGTTTATAGCGCGCTTTTTGTGCTAGGCTAAGAAGTCTCCGAACCGCCCTCGTAGTAGGGGCATAAATACTGTTACACACGTTTTATGCTGTAAAATAAAAAGTACTGCATGTTTTTGGACCAAATATTTTTTAATATATTTATTAATGTTAATGTATCCAAAAAGAATCTACTTATTCGAAATGTCCGCCTTTTGCCTTTACACACGCCTTAAATCGCGCTGGACAATCGTCAATAGTTGCACGAACCTCGTCCAATGGAAAATTGGCCACAGCTCGAACCAAAGCAGTCTTAAGAGATCCAATGTTGGGGTATCTTTTGTGACAAACCGTCCACAATTTGTAATCCAATGGGTACAAATCTGGGCTGCCTGAGGGCCATTCTTCAGAGGAAATGAACGCTGGCAAATTGTTTCGAAGCCAGGCCTGGGACGTTTTAGACTTATGCTGCCGGCGCAGAATCCTGCTGGAAAGTCCTTGGCTGCTTTTGGAACCGGGATTTGTTAAGAGGCTACACAACAGCTTACAAAACGGTTTCTTGGTAAACTTTGGCCGATGTTTTGACTCCTTGTTTGCAGAAATGCAGGTCAGTGACCCCATCGTAAGAGACACCCCACCAAACCATGACTGAAGCTGGGTGATGGCCCTTTTCCACCCTTGGGATCAGTTCAGATGATTCCTTAGATGACCGCGCATACACTCTATTATTTAGCTTATTAAATTTTTCCTGAACGGTAAAAATTTTTTCATCGGTGAACAAAATTTTTCGGTGCAAGTTATCAGCGTGCTTCATCAAAAGACGTTTGCCCCCATGCTCGTTGATGCATGTGCTAAATCTTACCAAAAAGTTGTTCCTTACTGCTTAGCGAGTTGAGACAGGAATAGCCGCAATAGTTTCTCGAATGGATTACTTTAGTTGATTCAAATTTGTTTGTTTTGCTTTGTAGTCTTCCTGTTTGCAATAACCCCTCAAGAAAAAGTCAGGTGCAGTAGGGTCAGGCGACCTGGAGGGCCAACGGAATGTGGAGTTTCTGGATATCGTCGCAATTCTATCATAACAGGACCACACAGAGTTGAAATAAATTCTTACTCGGCGTAATTCTGGATAGAAAAACTCTCTTAACATCCTCAAATAACAGTCTCCAGTAACCGTAACGGTATAACCGTTTTCTTCGAAGAAGTAGGGCCCGACAATGCAGCGAGATGAAACTGCACACCACACCGTGACACGAAGTGAATGTAATTCCGTCTCGTGAAGTAACTGCGGGTTGGAAGCACACCATATTCGACAATTTTGTTTGTTTATGTTGCCGTTTAAATCGAAATGGGCTTTGTCAGACATGAAAAGACAGTTCAACATGTTTTCGTCCTCTTCCATCATTTAAAGCATCTTCTGGTAAAATTCCAATTCAGTTTGTAGGTCATATAAATTATATATGGGAATAAGTCGAAAGCTTTGTGCATAATTGACTGCAATGACTGTCTTCTCATACCCATTTGAGCAGATGGCCGCAGCTTAGCAGCTTTTGTTTTCTTTGGCCGAACTGAAGGGGTTCGATGGTATAGTCTTCAATTAACTGTCCCATGCTCAGAAATATTTTTGACAAGGGTCATAATGGCCCATCTGCTCGAAGGATTGCCGCCAATGCGCCTATACTCTCTTTGAACCGAAACTACGGACCCCAATGCGTGATAGCGGAGGACAATCCAAAATCTTGTTTCAGTGTCCCAGTTATCCATTTTTGTTAAATCTAAAATCAATCAGCAAAATAATAAAAAAATAATCAGAAACTTTATATGTGACGCGCAAAATAGAAAGGGACCTAAGGTTAAAACCCAGTTTTGTTCAGGAGAGCCATTTTAAAGATTAGGTCCCTTTCTATTTGCGCTTAGAATCGTCGACTTCACTTTCATAAAACGCGCATATCTCTGGGAGGGAACACTTTTGGGGCATGGGATCGGTCTCATTCGATGCTCAGATGTTGTCCAGATCAAAAAAAGAAAAAAATGAAAATTGATTTTTTTACCCTTAGGTCCCTTTCTCTATGCGCTGTCACATATAGAAAAAAAGTTATTTAATTTTTTTCTGGTAGCGGCTTTCATCAGCCCCCCGTATAACAATTTATTTTTTTTAATTTTTTTCTTACGAGGGTTGCTATATATATATATATTTCTGGCCAAGGCAACACGTAGTGTTTCCTTATGCCATCTGACATTTCCATTGGAAAGATTGACACCTTTTAGCATAACCGTACTCTGAACGTTTTGACGTACGGCCATCATTTGTGTTGTTTACAGTGACTTGAAAAAATCAATTTGGCAAAAAAATAGAATTAACTCGTGAACATTTTCGTGCGATAATTTTTCACAACTTTCGACGTGGATTATCACGACAAGAGTGCATCGATGAACTTAAATCTTTGTATGGTGATGAAGCACCATCCTATAGCACTGTGAAAAACTAGTTTAATGAATTCAATCGTGGCCGACGCTCGCTCAAAGACGAAGGTCGTGAAGGTCGTCCAAAAACGGCCGTTGTACCAGAGAACATTGATGCCGTGCGTGAACTGATAATGCAAGATCGCCATGTGACATACCGTGAAATAAAGCCATCCTTGGTCATTTCTTCCACCAGCATACATTCGATATTGCATGAAAACCTGGGGGCTAATCACGGCATTCGACGACGAATGCAAATTCGAATAGAAAAATATTTCGATACGTTTAAATGTTTGGATCATGGCATTCGATCGTAATGTTTTATCGCATACTACTTTTTTTTGCAATGCTGCAAAACAAAGACTTTCAACTCAAAAGATGTGTCGTTGGCTGATTCGAGCACGACGTGGGACTGTTAAAAAATTAAATAGATAATAAGAAACATTTTACGCATTATTGCAATGCAAAAATGTAACGATTAATTATTTTATTGTAGTTTATTTATTATTTTATAACAATTCATGGTGTTTTTACGTAATTTTTGTCGAAACCACTACTGTGATAACACAAATTGAGTTTCCTAAAAGGCCGATGAAACATCTTTCTTTGTTGATTCTCTTTGCGGCAAGCATACGAGTATGATGACAAGCAGAGAAAAGCAGAAAAACAAAACAACAAGCGATTGTTGGTTTGGTGCAAGTGAATATTTTAATAAATCTGATAAAAATATAGAAAGTAATTAGTTATAAATGGATCCAATGCTATTTTTTTACTCATCATCGTCCGATTCGGAGGAGGATTGCAATGTAAAAGTAATTAGAAGAAATATTCGAATTTGGTCTGGAAATCGTTTTTTCATTATCTTTGTCACTAAAAATAATAAAAAAAGACGAATATTTTTACGTTATTTCACAAAATATAGAAAAATACCTACATTTCTTCTAATTTACTCTGTTGTTTTGTTTGGCATCATTAAAAATGGTAGTGTTTGGTTTTTTTCGAAGACGGTTGTGCTATCGAATTCAACTTCGGGTAGTTGCAATTCGATAACGATTGCCGTGATCCAAATTAATTGCGTTTCGAAGTAAATTTGGTCGTTAACGAATGCGGTGATTAGCCCCCTGGCCGTAAAAAAGGTTTGTTCTCGTTGGACACCGCACAATTTCCCACAATCGCTCAAAAAAAGGATCGTGTCGATTGGTGCAAAGAAATTTTGAAAAAATACGATCGCTGTGCTTCAAAATACAGTTGACGAATCATAGATCTGTGTGAATGAGCCCGAGACAAAGCAGCAATCGACCGTGTGAGTCTTCGAAGACGGGCCAAATCCAACGTAAATTGTTCGTGGAAGAAGACTTCGAAGCAAATGGTCCCCTGTTTCTTCGGCAAAACTGGTCATGTGGCTAAGTGGTACACCATAATTTGTTTGCCTAAAATCTTCGGAGAAATTCGAAAAACGAACAAGAGAAGACGAATCATTGTGCACCATGACAAGGCGAGCTCTTACTAATCGGCTCAAACCAGCGCCTTTTTGACCGGCCAAAACATCGAACTTATGGTCTTACTAATCGGCTCAAACCAGAGCCTTTTTGACCGGCCAAAACGTCGAATTGATGGGTCATCCACCGTACAGCCCTGGCTTGGCACCCAATGACTTCTTTTTATTCCCGCACACCAAGAAAAAAATGCGTGGTCAACGATTTTCGTCGCCAGAAGATGAAGCGTTCAAAAGCCATGTTTTGGAGGTGTCTCAATCGGAGTGGAAAAAGTGCTTCGACAATTGGTTTGAGCGCATGCAAAAGTGTATATAAATCATGCTGGAGAATACTTTGAAAAACAAAAAGACCATTTTTGATGATAAAAGTTCGCATTTTTATTATTAGGCTAGAAATATAGATAGCAGCCCTTGTAACAAATGACTTTATTGTTGCGATTTTGCTATCGATCCATTGTTGTCAAATCTTAACAAAAAACTCTACTATTATGTTTGGGATTTGTCTAGCCCACGGTAAAGCTTCCACTTATACCCATTTCCTCTTAGCATCAGCCCAAAAGTAATGCAAAGTGTATGGTCTTTCATTTTATGTCCTATATGTGACAGCGCATAGAGAAAGGGACCTAAGGGTAAAAACAAATAAATTTTCACTTTTTTTTGATGTGGACAACATCTGAGCATCGAATGAGACCGATCCCATGCCCCAATAGTGTTCCCTCCCAGACATATGCGCGTTTTATGAAAGTGATGGTACACCAAAGATACACGTATTTAAGAGGGCGACGGCAAAACTGACTGGCCTGGCACATTTTCTGTTTTACTAGCAACTTTTTTGTTTTTTAAAAGCAATCTTTTATAAGCCATCTGTCAAAATCTCCGAAATATTTAATGATTATTTTCTTTGTTACAGGTGATTGAAGTAAACAAGTTTTATAATTTTTGAAAAATGGAAAATAAAGAGTTTCGTGCGGTAATTAAACACTTTTATATGAAAGGTTATACGCCACAATTAATCAAAGATGAATTGGATTCTGTTCATGGTGATAATGCACCATCATACTCCACCGTGAAATCCTGGGTTCAACAATTTAAAATGGGTCGTTCAAGTACGGAAGATGAACAACGCTCTGGAAGACCGAAAACTGCTACTACTATTGAAAACATTAGAAAAATATTTAAAGAAGTGACTAAAGATAGACGAATAAAGCTCAGAGAACTTGCTGATATTGTTAAAATACACGAAAAACAAGATTGGAGTATTTTACATAATGAACTCCACATGAAAAACCTATCCGCAAGATGGGTGCCGCGTTTGTTGACTGTGCCCCAAAATGGACCAATTCCAAAGAGCTTTTAGCGATTTATCAGCGTAATCCAATAGAGTTCTTGCGCCGATTCATAACAGTTGATGAAACATGGATCCATCACTACATCCCTGAATGCAAAGAACAGTCAAAACAATGGATAGAAGCTGGTAAAAGTGGTCCCAAGAAGGCGAAAACTGTTAAGTCAGCAGGAAAAGTAATGGCCACAGTATTTTGGGATGCAAGGGCTATATTATTTATTGATTATCTTGAGAAAGGAAAAACTATAAATAGTGAATATTATTGTGCATTATTGGATCGGTTGAGTGAAGAAATCAAGATAAAACGACCGCATTTAGAAAAAAAAAGTTCTTTTTCATCAAGATAATGCTCCTTCACACACTGTATTTTTAACTCAACAAAAACTGGCCGAATTACGATTTGAAATTGCTCCGCATCCAGATTTAGCTCCTTCTGATTATTTCTTGTTTCCAAATTTAAAAAAATTTCTCGGTGGCAAAAAATTTTCCTCCAATAGCGAGGTTATTGCTGAAACGGAGGCATATTTTGAAGGTCTTGAAAAATCTTATTTTTCGGATGGAATTAAAAAACTTGAAAAACGTTTGATGAAGTGTATTAAGTTGGAAGGAGATTAGGTTGAAAAATAAATAATAATAATTCCAAAAAAAACGGTTCTTTTTATGCTAGGCCAGTTACTTTTGCGGTCGCCCTCGTAAATCTATAATATGGCTCTCCTGAACAAAACAGGTTTTTACCCTTAGGTCCCTTTCTATTTTGCGCGTCACATATGGGTTTCTATCTCTCCTAAGCTGTACAATTTAGGTATTTAGGCAATGGAAAAAAAACAAAAGTAGCCAACAATAAATTTGCTTTCAACTGCATTAAAACGTGGGGCTCGTGCTCTGGTGTGAGCAAGTTTTAATAGTTCTTGAGAAATTTCTTTGCAAACAACATCAAATGTAGTACAAGTGTCTTCCCCAAAACTAAACAGCCAAGAACTAGCAACATCGCCAGCGGTCGCAGCAGCAGCAGTAACAGCAACATTGAAAACATCTTAAAAATAATTTCGTCAAGTTGTCTAATGTCTGTCCGGAGGCGTTAAATGGGTACGTTTATATGCGCAGCGCGGCTATAAAACGAGTGTGTCCCAACACTAAAACCATGAGGAGGAAGAACTAAGCTGAAAAAAAGTTTTAGGTTTCTTAAAAATTTAAGCAACAAAGCAATTCTTTACAGAAACTCACAAAGACGGACACCTCTTTTTTGTTGTTGAATAATTTCTTGGATTTTTTTTCTCGGTTTTATGTGGTGTGTAGAAGAAGAAGGAGAAGTAAACACAACAAGCTCAAATTGATAAATTAGTTGTTTAAACGTAAAACATCAAGTTTTTTTATTGAAACAATCCAAAACACAGAAACGCAAGAGATTTGTGTTTTGTTCAGGCTGTCAAAACATGAAACTTGCTTACCGAACGAACATCAGGCATCCGAGTGATACAAAGGCGGATGGGCGTAAAGGCAGACAGACAGACAGAAAGATAGACCAACCAACCGGCCGACAGACGGCAGTACATATAGACAGCCAGACATGTAAGTCAACTTACACATGATCCAGACCCTGACAGCCAAAACATTTGTATTTTTTTTAACTTTTTGTAATTCATTTTTTTTGGCTTCATCTGTTTATGTTGGATGCAGATGCAAATGCGCATGATGATGATGACTCCCATGTTTTGAACATGCTTCGCTTTTTATTTTTGTTGTTGTGTCAGATCCGACCATATTGCACAGTTTTTTTGTGCATCCTCTGCCTAGAAGACGCATTATTTTGGTGTGCATGGCTAAATGCTCTGCAGTCAGCATGGACCGACCGTCCATCCATCCATCCAACCGTTGGTTGATGTGTTATTGCTGCGCCTGAAGCTCGAAGCATCATCGTCAGCATCGTAAGTTTTTTGTGGCGTAAATGACGTGTAAATGCATCAGTTTTGTTTACTGTCAATCACAAGATTTTCTTCATTTCGCAAATCATTCTTTTCGATGAAATTTCGTTTACGTGGCTTCTTTTCTTCGTGCTGAAGTAATTTTCCCCCCGGTTCTTGAGGTTGTGATTTAAGGGTTTTTTTCTCACATTTCTTTTTTGTTTTTCTTCTTTTGCTGTTAACAAATTGTCGAAGTTATGGCTGAGTTAAGCAGATGTTGTTCCGTTCGGCAAATGCTAGTGAAATTAAAAAAGTTTGTGTTCCAACTTGTTTCCTTGTATACAAGTTTAAGTACAAAACCAAAAGACTAGGAGGCCAACAAAAATAACTTGACAAGACCAAAGAAGGAAAACTTACGTGAAATTTTATCTATGTCAGATTACATTAAAGTTTTTCTGAAAAACCTTTACTGGCATTAAACTATGTTACTTAATTCAATTAGAACTCTTTAGAAAAGATTTGATCATAGGCATAGCTAAAGTATATATGACACTCATTAATTTTGCAATGTCGGCATTTTTGGTATACTACAGGGTGTCCGCCGGGAAGGTATACTACTTTGTTTATACGAGGGCTGCTATATATATTTCTGGCCTACTAATTAAAATGCGAATATTTGAACAGGCATTAAACCGGCTCAAGACCACTTGCTTCTATATTTAAATAGAAGACAAGTTTTTAACAAAATGGCAAAGTGACATGGATTTTCGTGGCTGCACACTACTTTTATCATGATTTCGGGTCCGTGACAACCCTCTTCAGAAAGCCTTGCTGCAATTGTTGAAAGTAAAACCGAACTCTATAAGGCCAGGCTCTCCCCAAACGAATGAGAACTACTGTTGTAAACCTTACATTTCAAGTTTTCTTCAGACAATTGCCCACGAAAATACAACTCACTCTTGCCATCGCTAAAGAGACTCCACATCGAGAGCCATCAATAGATTTATATCAATATTTATCATCAAAAATGTTTTTTTCCACTCCGATTGAGACACCTCCAAAACATGATTTTTTAATGCTTCAACAGCATCTTCTGACGACGAAAATCTTGACCATGCATTTCTTTTTTGATGTGCGGGAATAAAAATAAGTCATTGGGTGCCAAGTCAGGGCTGTACGGCGCGGCGCACAATAGGTATTTTGTTCAGGAATCTTGGCCAAAAATAATTTTTTGAATAAAAAAAAATAATGTTTTTGTTAATGACGTTTGATTAAGAATACATCAAAGCAAAAAACTGCATATTTTGTTTTTGTAAAAACCTAATATCAGCTGATTTATGGGCATTCAAAGTTAGGCATTTTCAAGAAAAGTGCTCAATGAACTATAAAAAGTGTAATTTTTATATAAATTTAAACAGTTTTTATCATTTATTTAACAAGAGAAGGAAGTTGTGTGTAATATGGAGAAGAGAGGGAATAGTAAGTAATTAAAAAAAAAAATTTCGGTGGACGTTATTTATTTTGTTAGAAAAATCTCGTAATCTAACTTAACCTCAAATAGATGCCTTTTTCAAACTTTGCATAAGCTTTTAATAATGTTGGCCGTGAACGTGATTTTCTCTAGTAAAGAGTGTTCAGAATAGAGTTCTGATTTATTTATTTTTATTTTTCGTTTATAATTTTTTCGTTTTTTGATATATATCATTTTCTTTGACACAGCGTCAGCTTGAAGTAAAGTTTTTTTTTTGCATTAACCCGAATAGCCCTGTGGTTGGCATATGGCAACGCTGATAGACATGTTTTTACACAATCATAACACGTAAACAAATAAAGTTCCGTTATCTCAAAGTTCACACTTAACTCGGAATCTGTTGTGCATTATACATTATATCCGTGGCTCCCAATGACTGCAACAGTACACAAAGTGTTAATTCACGGAAAAGAAATCATCGAGCGTACAATATTACCTATAGGTTGTTTTGGAGAAGAAGCTGCTGAGTCGCGTAACAAACATTACAAATACGATAGATTAAACCACGCTCGAAAAATCAGCCGAAAAACAAATCTTCTGGATGTTTTTAACAGAGCTTTGGACATGTCCGACCCTCTTGTTTCCTCGATAAGTGTGAAAAAACGCGTTGAGCAGAAGAGCCGCATGCAGCTTCCACGTGAAGTTGTAGCCATGTTACTTACTCCAGAAATACCAGAAGACTTGAAAGTAAATACCAGAAGAATTGAAAGTGAAGAGGAAAGTGAAGAAGAAAGCTTAGAAGAGGATTGTTTGGAAACTATTGACTATTTAGTTTTAAGTGAAGCATACCAAAGAGAGCTAGATGAAATAAATCTGGATAATGAAATTGAAAATTTGAATAATTAAAAAATATGTAAATAGTTTTTTTTTAGTTTTTATAAATTTGAATTACTTTTTTATTTAACTCTATGTGACACAAACAAAAAACAAACAAAAAAAAAACATAATATATATAAAAAACATAATATATATAAATATATAAAAAAAACATAATATATATGAAAAAAAAAATTGTTTATTTAAGATTTTGTGTACATGGCTTATACGCCATTTTGTTAGCCACCTTGCTAATTTTCATCGAGCCAAAATTCAAAAAAAAAAAAATATATCAGTTCGTTTTCGAGATATTAGGTTTTTTACTTTTTTTCATATGGTGGCAACCCTAAAAATGTCCACTATTACAAAAATCAAAAAACCCACTTGTGCGTGCTCATGAAAAGGTCGTACATTCCAAATTGCAGCCATATTGACCCAAAACTTTGGCTGTAATTAATTATGGCCTAAAAAGCAACTCAAATTACCCAGTGTGCGGCGGTTGACCCATCAATTCGAGGTTTGGGCCGTCAAAAAGGCGCTGGTTTCAGCTGATGTGTAAGAGCTCGCATTGTCATGATGCACAATGATTCGTCTTCTCTAGATCGTTTTTCGAAATTCTCCGAAGACTTTAGACAAACAAATTGTGGTGTACCACTTAGAATTGACCTCCTACGTTGCTCAAGCGGGACAGTAGCCTCACGACCAGTTTTGCCAAAGAAACAGGCGACCATTTGCGTTGAAGTGCTTCTTCCTCGAACAACTTTCGTTGGATTTGGCTCGTCTTCGAAGACCCACAAGGTCGGTTGCTGTTTTGTTTCGGGCTCATATGCATAGATCCATGATTCGTCATCTGTGACGATTTTATAAACGTCTTGTGAAGCACCGCGATCGAATTTTTTTTAAAATTTCCTTGCACCAATCGACAAGAGCATTTTTTTGAGCGATTGTCAAAGTGTGCGGGATCCAACGAGTACATACCTTTTTTACGGCCAGGTGTTCCTGCAATATCGAATGTATGCTGGTGGAAGAAATGCCCAAGCATGCCTCTATCTCACAGTATGTCATATGACGATCTTGCATTATCAGTTCCCGTACGGCATCAATGTTCTCTGGCACTACGGCCGTTTTTGGACGACCTTCACGACCTTCGTCTTTGAGCGAGCGTCGGCCACGATTGAATTCATTAAACCAGTTTTTCACAGTGCTATAGGATGGTGCTTCATCGCCATACAATGATTTAAGTTCATCGACGCACTCGTGTCGTGATTATCTACGTCGAAAGTTATGAAAAATGATCGCACGAAAATCTTCACGAGTTAATTAAATTTTTTTGTGAAATTGATTTTTTCAAGTCACTGTAAACAACACAAATGATGGTCGTGCGGCAAAACGTTCTGATTACTTTTATGCTAAAAAATGTCAAACTTTCCATTGGAAATGTCAGATGGCGCCAGGTTACACTTAGTGTTGCCTAATATATGGAGAACAATTAAATTGGCGAGTACCCATTTATTGCAAAAGTAGCGTAAAAACTTTGTCAATCGCTGCCACTATTGTCCCGTGTGAGAGACTGATTACGGAGCCAAATTTCTCCAAAAAATTAAATATGATTATCATTTTTCAATCAATTGATGAGGACATGTGGTTCCATGTATATATTAGTCGACTGCTTCATAAAATAGGCTTAGTTTTAAAAGTCTAAAAATCGTCAATTGATTTTTTTTAATAGTAGAAAAGTCTTTAGTCGACTTTAAGTCTTTAGTATTCTTATATAAACCTACTCGACAGCATTTTTTTTTTGATTAAACGGCTCCTATTTTTATTTATTATTTTATTTATATTATAATTCATATTTATATTATATATATGCGCAGAGTATGGCTAATCCAGTCGAACGCAAAAGTTATTCACGACTTTTTCAATTTTTGCAACAACAAAAAAAACTACAAGTATTAGCCGACTTATCCACTATCGACTATATAAGAACCCCATTACAGTACATTATTTTTGTAATGTGCCACTCACTTCACACAAATTTCGATAAACGATTTAATTTTTTTTTTGTAAATATGAAAATTTTTTCAACACCTCATAACGAAAATATTTTCGATGAACGCCAATTTTTTTCTACGTAACGGGTGATCAATCTAAAGGTATTTCTTCAAAATAAAAAAAAAATTCCAAACATAATATGTGGAATATTTGTGGTTCTTTTGAAAGGACATTTTATGCCATTTATTTTTTGAATATAATTTCCTTCAAATGTTGGCCGCAACAACGCCTCAGGGTTTCCATTCTTAGGGTTCAATTTTGGATGACTCGTTCGAGCATTTCGCCCAGTATGGCTTTAATGACACGCGTAGTGTTGGCTTCCAAAACCTGAATCGAAGATGGTGTGTTAGCATAGACTTTGGACTTTACGTAACCCCAAAGAAAAATGTCTAAAGGTGCGATATCACTCGATCTAGGCGACTCGCCGGCCAAATACGTGAAATTAGCTGCTCTTTGAAATGACCTCTCAATAAATCCATTGTTTGAGCAGCTGTATGGCAAGTGACACCGTTCTGTTGAAACCAAATATCGTCAAGATTACTGGCTTCCATTTCAGGTAGCAAAAAGGCGCATTAGCTTGCACTATTCAAGGTTACGTTCCGGCCATCATTATTTTTTAAAAAATATGCGCCGATGATTCCACCAGCTTATAAACCGCACCAAACCGTGTTTTTTTCTGGGTATAATGGCACCTCTTGAACCTCTTTTTGTTGATCTTCAGCCCAAGTGCGGTAATTTTGTTTATTGACTTTGCCGTTGAGCCATGAGTGGGCCTCATCACTGAACAAAATATTGGCCGAAAACAGCAGATCTTCCAATTTCTCACCAAACGCTCATTTCCATAATACAGTTGCCAACATTTGAATGTAATTATTTTCAAAAAATAAATGCCATAAAATGTCCTTTCAAATTACCAATAAAAATTCCACACTTGATTTGAATTTTTATATTTTTTGTTCCGGAAAAAAAACCTCTAGCTGGATTATATCGATTTATATCGCCAGATGCGAAATTATTTTCGATAAACGTCTTAAACTTTTTTTTGTAAATATGAGAATTACAAAAAAAAATTGATAAACGACATAACTTTTTTTTTGAAAATATGTGCATTTTTTATCGCTTGTATCGGAAATATTTTCGATAAACAACGTACGAATATTTTAGTTAATACGTAAAACACAGGTAAAAGTCACTGGGAGCTAAATCAGGAGAATAAGGTGGGTGGTCAAGCAACTCGTACTTTAATTCGTTGATTTTAGCCATTGCTAAAACACTCTTGTGCGCTGGTGCGTTGTCTTGATGAAAAACTATTTTTTTGTGTTGTAAGCCAGGACGTTTTTCTCGAATTTGTACATTTAATTGATCTAAAAGGTTGCAATAGTACTCTGAATTTATTGTTTTACCCTTTTGCAGATAGTCAATCAATAAAATACCTTTGAAGTTCCAAAAAAACCATTGCCATAACCTTACCAGCCGATTGCATTGTTTTTGCCTTCTTTGGGGCACTTCCTCCAGCTTCAGTCCATTGTTTGGATTGTTCTTTTGTCTCTGGAGTATAGTGGTGGATCCATGTCTCATCAACAGTTATTGAACGACGCTTAAAATCCATTTTATTTCGCTGAAAACGATCCAAACAAGCTTGAGAAATGTTCATTCTTATGCGTTTTTGGTCGACTGTTAACAAGTGCGGCACCCATCTTGCAGAAAGCCTTTTCATCTGTAGCTCTTCATGCAAAATTAAATGGACTCGATCATTTGAGATGCCCATGATATAAGCTATTTCACTCACTTTTATTCGTCGATCATTTAATACCATATCATGCACTTTGGCTACAATTTCTGTTGTTGTTGCTGTTTTTGGACGACCATTACGTGGTTCATCTTCAATGCGACCACGTTTAAATTCAGCAACCCAATTTTTTACTGTTGCATATGAAGCAGCAGTTTCACCTAACACATTCACCATATCATTATGAATTTCTTGTCCCGATAAACCTTTTTTATGTAAATATTTCCATTGTAAAAAAATCGCGGATGCGTCTTTTGTGAACACCTGTTTCTATATGAAGAAGTTGCCAGATCAAAACGAAATTTGACATGTGTTCATAGCAGAGATGGAAGTTTCCAAAACACTTAACTTTTTTCTGTTTATACCGCGCTTTTTGTGCTAGGCTAAGAAGTTTCCGAACTGCCCTCGTATGTGAAATATTTCCTCACAGTAATATTTCGTTTGAATATTTAAATTTTTCGTTCGATAAATAGAGACTTTGATTACGACTGTTTAGCAACAATTGATTTTAAGTACCTTAGCCCAATATTAGACTACAACAACAACACAAAATATTTATAGAAGGGTTTCTGTATGCTATACAATATTCAATATTGTTGTAGTGCCACTTTGGATATCCTAGGGACATTTTGTAAGACAATTCCCCCTTTTTTTAAGTGATTGAGTCTTCAGAACTGTACTGCGATTGTGACTTCATTATATGTTGCATTCATCATAAATCACAGAAGCAAATAAAGTCTTGATTTAATAAAAAAAAAAGCGCCCCCTCTTACAATAAAAAGTATCGTACAATATCAAATGACACTTTCCGGTTGGCGCTAAAAGCGAAGCGATGAAAACATGTCTCAATTTTCGATGCTTTTTTGCTCTGTTTTTTTTTTTTATTTTGCATATTAACATAAGAAAAAAATGTCAACTTTAAGCAGGAACAAAAAAAAAATCGGTTATCACATCTCAATTTCATCAGCTCGGATGGATGGTGGATGGGCTGAATGGCTGGAGGAAGGAACGCACACCGAACATATTCTATAAGTCGGTATGTAAAGGGATGCTATGTAAGTATGTATCGATGGATGCAACATTGTCTGCTCATATGCAAGTGCGGGGGAGACAATTCAACAAGAAAGTTGAAGGCTGCTGCCGGGTAATGATAATAACTGAAGCTACTGCTGAACGAACAAACGGTGGCGGTCGTTGATACTCCTAGAACTGGCGCTGGCTGGGCATGGAAGCATGTACGAGTATAAGCAGCTCATTTTACTACGGATGACACTGGCGCACTGGAGGAGGATGATGATGACGATGATGTTGCTGTCGTCGTCGTCGTCGTCGCCATTGTTATTGTGTCAGTGATGATGATCACGATTCGGTCTGTAATAAAATGCCATTAAATGGAAAGATAGACAAGCACATACAGGGCATGGAGGGCATGGAGGGCATGCAGGGATGCGGCTCGGCTTGGCATGGTAATGCCACATTCATACCATATGAGTTCTGGCTGTTGTTCTCATCCTCGAGGAACTCTTAACTTAGTCAGCCTGATTTTTTTCCGCAAGCAGATGATGATGATAATATCGAGACGGATCCACAAACATAGACGCACACACAGACTCTCCGAGTCTACAGTACAGTTCCTTTGGACTGCAACAGCATCGTCATCATCATGGACTGACTGACTTACTGTGTGTGTGGCATTTTGTCAATGAAGATAATATTTCACAAAAAAATAAAGGAAAAAACGATGATTAGTGTAAAAAAATCCTCATCATCATCACCGACTTCGTCAAGCAACACTGAAGAGGCAAAACAAAAAAACGTTCAAAATTTAAGCGCAGAAGCAACATGTGCGCCTGGCAAGACAGCAACAGCAACAACCGACACGAACTGGTTAAAGTACAACTGTTGCTGCTACTGAAATGGTGGTTGTTATTATTCCCGTAGCATGAGTACCACGAGTACTAGGACGGCTACTGCTGCTGCCGCTGCTACTGTTTCCACTTCTAGTTGTCTTGATAAGCATTCAATTTGTATGCTTCAGTAAGTGCATGAAAGTCACTTCATAAAACCAAATCAACATTTGTGAACGTCATCGATGGCAGTGTTAGTTCGTCATGAGCTTCGAAACAGTGCAGCGCATTCAATGTGTTTTAAGATTGATGAGTTCCTCCCACATCATCTTTTATAAGACCCTAAGAATTTCAAAGAATTCTACTCGATTGCAAGCTTAACTTAATGACTAGTCATCACAGACTGTCGGAGCATTGTAGGATAACTTCAAATAGAACCACATACTTTGGTGGCTTGATTGAAGATCTCTTGATAGGATCACACTATTATACATGAATAAGATATTGATCATTCTTATATTTCGTACTTAAAAGCATTATGGAGAGTAAATTAGGTAAGCTTATACGTTGGTCCTTCGACACTGAAAAAATTATGTTTGTACTATTAAAGAAACTTTTTCCTAGTATGATCCTCGTACATTCCTCGTATTATTAACCAAGTTTTTCGTGCATTTCTTGTAAACTGTGAAGAAGTTTTTACGAAATTACGAACCAACTTTTAACTTCTTCAAAGTTGCGTAATTTATGCTTCATATGTTTTACAATAATATTTTAAAATTGTATGAAATGAAATTTAAAAAAATAATTTTATTCTTGTGCATACGTTTTACATGGGCGTTGTATTCCATCTTCGGCCTGATGTAAGTTGCCTAGATATTGAAAATATCAGAAGGAGTGAAATATTTCTTGCTCCGCTTTATCCTTCTAGAGGTATTTTTTCAGAACAAAAAAAATATAAAAATTCAAATCAAGTGTGAAATCTTTATTGGTAATTTGAAAGGGCATTTTATGGCATTTATTTTTTGAATAATAACATTATATATTGTATAGTATTATATAATAACATATAAAGAAAATTGTTGGCCACAACTACGCCTCAGGGCTTCCATTCGGAGGGTCTAATTTTGGATGACTTATTCGAGCATTTCGGCCGGTATGGCTTTATTGACACGCGTAATGTTGGCCTTCAAAACCTAAATCGTAGCTGGTTTGTCAGCATAGACTTTGGACTTTACGTAAACCCAAAGAAAAATGTCTAAAGGTGTGATATCACTCACTCTAGGCGGTCCGGTGAGTTGGCCAAAGCATGAAAATAGCTGCTTTTCGAAATGACCTCTTAATAGATCCATTGTTTGAGCTGTATGGCAAGTGGCACCGTCCTGTTGAAACCAAGTGTCATCAAGATTACGGGCTTCAATTTCAGGTAGCATAAAGATTGATATCATATATAGATTGAAAAAATATGCCCAGATGATTCCACCAGCTTATAAACCGCACCAAATCGTCGGTTTCTCTGGGTATAATGGCACCTCTTGAACCTCTTCTTGTTGCTCTTCAGCCTAAATGCGACAATTTTGTTTGTTGACTTTGCCGTTGAGCCAGAAATGGGCCTCATCACTGAACAAAATTTTGGTCGAACACAGCAGATCTTCCCGTTTCTCACCGAACGCTCATTTCCATAATACAGTTAAAAACATTTGAAGGTAATTATTTTCAAAAAATAAATGCCATAAAATATCCTTTCAAATTACCAATAAAGATTCCACACTTGATTTGAATTTTAATATCTATTTTTTGTTCTGAAAAATACCTCTAGATGGATTAAGCGGAGCAAGAAATATTTCACTCCTTCTGATATTTTCAATATCTATGCAACTTACATCAGGCCGAAGATGGAATGCAACGCCCATGTAATCGTATGGGCAGTTGCTCCAAAAGCATCCTTGGAGCTACTTGACCGTGTTCAAAGGATAGCTATGGTGCTGATAGGCGACAGTAGGGTATCCAACTCTATTGTTTCCTTTAGCATCATTGGATCGTGGGTTGCATGACGCTGTTCTATCGTTACTTGCATGGTGTGTGTTCATCAGACATCCGTCGCCTTATTCCTGACGTGAGGACGTTCGTCAGGGGTGCTCGACTTTCTAGGAATTCACACCCGTTTGTTATCGATGTGCCAGTTGACTGCACTATACGTTGACACTACAGATCAAATTCGTTTTTCGCTCGTACAGTCCGTATGTGGAATCGACTTCCGGCAAATTTATTTCCCACTAATTGCGACATCCAGAACTTGAAGGCAAGTGTCAATAAACATTACTCCCTCTTCCCCCCACCGCAATGCACCGCATGTATAGGGGGAATCCCCTGAGTGTTTCATTCTCTTGAATTTTTGAAACAGAAATTCGCTGAGCATTGCACGCAGAAAAAAAGTATGGTTGTGGTGACAATATTCGAAGAGGATAATACTATTGTTGTGTATATGGTTGTGGTTCAAAAATATTATGATCCTCACAACAATAGTATGATTCAAACACAACCATACTATGATCCTCACAACAACAGTATGATTCACACATAACCATAATATGATCCCCACAACCATAGTATGATTCAAACACAACCATATTATGATCCTCGCAACCATAGTATGTTTCACATACAACCATAGTATGATCCTCACAACCATAGTATGATTCACACGCAACCATGTTATGATCCCTACAACCATAGTATGATCACACACTATTATACTATGATCACCAATAAATTAATTAGAATTGAGTTATGTTGTCAACAATAGATTTGAAAATTATTTAAAAATACATTAAATTCAAAATAATAGGATTGATTTATTTAACAGTAGAAAAAATAAGTTTAAAAAAAGTAAGCGTTTTTATTGAAAATATTTCAGTTAAACAAAGCCAAAGCAGCTTGTTTAAAACATTTTAATTTCCTTATAAAAAGTATTATTATTGCATTAGATCCGTAACAATAACATTGTTCTAAAAAGCATATTCAAAAGAAGAAGAATTACAATTATGCAGTATGATTGCCGTAATCATACCATTGTTAACATAAAACGCAAAACACACTACTTTTGTCGCACCAACCATATTTATACTGTTGCTATAACCATATTTTCATTTTTGAATTTGGCAATAATACTATTGTTACATTTCAATAATATTGATATTCAGCAATTATACTAATTTCAAAAATAAATTCAGTTAACAATGCTATGGTTGCGACGAACATATGTTTGTTGTGGAGAACATATTATTATTACCGTGACCATGTAGTAACCATGTTTTTTCTCTGCGTGAATAAGTTTAAAAAAAGTAAGCGTTTTTATTGAAAATATTTCAGTTAAACAAAGCCAAAGCAGCTTGTTTAAAACATTTTAATTTCCATACAAAAAGTATTATTATTGCATTAGATCCGTAACAATAACATTGTTCTAAAAATCATATTCAAAAGAAGAAGAATTACAATTATGCAGTATGATTACCGTAATTATAATATTGTTAACATAAAACGCAAATAACAATACTTTTGTCGCACCAACCATATATATATTGTTGCTATAAGCATATTTTCATTTTTGAATTTGGCAATAATACTATTGTTACATTTCAACAATATTAATATTGCGGCAATCATACTGTTGTCAAAATTAAATTCAGTAAACAATGCTATGGTTGTGACGAACGTACTTTTGTTGCGGATATTGCTGCAAACTCCGTCAGGTCCCTAGAAGTAAATCAGCCAAATTCTTATTACATCGATATAAATAAAACCACAACACTCATCAAGAAACTGAAAAATAAGAAGTCTCCCGGTCTAGACGGTATTAACAACAAATGTTTGAAATGCTACCAAGGAAAGGCATTATATATTTTACCAACATCCTTAATGCATGTCTAAAGCTGTGCTACTTCCCATTCGTATGGAAGAAAGCAAAAACCATCCCAATATTGAAGCCAAAAAAAACCCCCGGAATATTCAAGTTCCTACAGACCAATCAGTCTTATTAGCTCGTTAAGTAAGATTTTGGAAAAATTTCTAAAGGAAAAACTCACTCAATTTGTCCTACCAACTCAACAATTTGGATTCAGAAGAGAACATAACACTTCGCAGCCACTAGTTAAAATCAAATAATTTGGTGCATAAAAAATTTAAAGAAGGTAAATCTACTGGAATGATACTCCTTGACATAAAGTCAGCATTCGATTCAGTTTGGCATAATGGATTGATATATAAATTAAAAAGATAAAACTTCCCGATCGAGCTTACAAAGACTGTCCAGAGCTTCCTAAGTGACCGAACTTTCCAGGTTTTCATTGGACATTCGTTTTCCAATAAGATTTATCTATCTGCAGGATGTCCACAAGGATCGTGTCTTTCTCCTACACTGTACAATATCTTCACAGCTGATATACCACAAATATCTCAGTGCAACACGTGTGTCTTTGTCGACGATACATCAATACTAAGTTCTGCCTTAACGCTTCTACACAATTATTTTAGTAAATGGAAAATCCTAGTTAATCCGGAAAAAACCCAGGCCATCTACTTCACAAGGAAAATAAACCCCTGTTTTATTCCCCAATCGCCGCTTAGGTTCTTAAACCATGAAGTTCCTTGGGAAATAAATGTGAAATACCTTGGCGTCATATTAGAGCGCAGGCTAAATTTTAAAGACCACATACCATATGTATATTGTGGATAAACTGAACAAGGCGACCAGAATTATGTACCCTCTAATACATAGGAAATCTAATCTTAACATGAATAATAAAAAGTTCATTTTTAAAGCAATCTTCCAACCCATTATTTATTACTGTGCACCTGTATGGTCATCGACAGCAAATTGTCATGTTAAAAAACATTAAATATCACAGAATAAGATTTTAAAGTTGATACTAAGGCTACCATGGCACTGCTCCACTAGAGGTCTACACACACTTGCTGGAATTGAACTTGTACATGTCAAAATCCACAAACTTACGTCATACTTCAAAATGAGATGTCAGCAGTCCATGTACACACATGTTAATGATATTATATCAACTTAATTTTACTTAGTAATTAGACATTTTTAACATAAAAGATTCAAATAGGTTTTGTTTACTTTTTCCTTCCATGTACTCGTATATACTATGCAAATTGTACTGCAAATGTGATATTATAAACCTCAATTAAAATTACAAAGTAGAAAAGGAATCAAATTCCTAAACTCTTTACCTCCTATAGCCAAATTGTAAAAATTTTAATATTATAAGAAAATAAAATGAATTGAAAAAAACTTTTGTTGCGGTGAACATATTTTTATTGCCGTGACCATATAGTAACCATGTTTTTTCTCTGCGTGTGCGCAGTAACGCTCACAGTTGACGGGAATGGCTGCTACTGGCTCATTTTTGAAGAAAAAATGGCCCAATGATGTCGCCAGCCTAATACCAAACAAAGACTCGTTGTGGGTGCATTAGCTTCTCAATAGTCACGTGTGGGTTTCCTGCACCCTTTAAGGTCCAGGCAAACTTTTTGTGGGGGTTGGGCGATTATTTCAATGGTTTCTAGCTGGAATTTGAATAATACGGAGCTAATGAAAAAAAAGCTGCAGTCAACCTAAGCCTAAATACTGAAATTTTGCTTATTGACATCCACAGCCACCGAGATGAAAATGAGCTTCTTTCGAAAACAGAATTTTTCTCTTATATTCTTCTTAACCCACCAAACAATCTTCAGCCCATTGGGCGAAGCGATAACTCATCAGACGGTATTTCATTATCGAATGACAAAGTTCAACATTTTCAATAAAACGAGAAATTTGAAAAAAAATTTAGTACTTTTTTTTAACGTCATTTTCAAAATTAATATGTTGAATCGCCCAATAGTATGACCCTAAAAGTGTTACAAAGAAGTGTTCTCTAGGGATGTTACTGCCTACTTAAAACGCGAATTGCTTTTATTGGCCCTGAAACTTATCGATTCATTTCCAATACGAGTACTTGGTCGTTTTCTTTGTTTTGTCGATTAGTATTTGTCTTCTTGAATAAAGTTCACAGTTGCCGAGAGTCACCATCGTCAATAGTCAGTCCAATATGTTCGTTCAAAGCATTCTGTATGACTGATACTCCATGAGACAAGCCTAAAATGAAAAAGACAAACAGTCTGGTTATCTTTTCAGCTTCGTTCTGGTAGCCATCGACAATTTTTTCATTTCTTTTATTTTTATTTTTTTTGATTCCAATATTTTTTAATTATTCCATAAAATGTTCTGGCGAGGCTTTCTTTACATTTGATTGCACTTCATCATAAAACTCTGATTTATTCTTACCCTTTTTTTTCTGTGTTGGTTTTTTTCTAGATGCCATCAGGTCAGGTCCGTCTGTTGGTCTGACTGCCTGACTGTCCGTCCATTCGTTTGCTTCTGCTACTCGTTAGAGTTCAAATCGTTTGCGTTGAATTGTGTCGGTTGTTGCGCTCTATCAGCGGATCACGATTTGATGTTTTAATTGTTGTTGACGACTCCGTCATCGAGCATATCACAAAACATTAAAGTTGAATTCTGCCTCCATTTTTTTGATTTGTATTCGTCTTTTGTTTCAACCGTCTTAATTTCCACTCGTTCCACAAGCGGCAGGCAGGCAGCAGCCCCAGCAGACGATAACACAGTTCATGTGGCCAGCCAGCGCTTTACAGACAAAAGCAATTATTTCAAGTTCTGTTGAGCCTGGACTTCAGGCAAACGTGTGGGGAGGTGCGAATGGGGCAAGTTTCTGTGGCGTGGTTTCAGCCATTCTGCTTTCGAACAACTGAAGAAGGTTCTTGGGTAGTTGTTTCTTTTCCATTTTCGAAAGAAATTAAGTTTTCTTTTTTAGAATTTCTTTGTGTTCTATTGACTGAAATAAAATTCTTTATTTTTTCTTTTCTCTCTCTCTCTCTCGTCTGCCTTGATTTATGGTAACTTTAACCGCGCTCAACGCTAAGGGGATACGGGGCCGTATCTTCAATTCCACCTAAATGAAGTAATAAAAGTTTTAACTTAAACCCCAATGAAAGAACGAACCACGAAAAAAAAGACGGTGGGGGAATTAAATGAAGTACTTGTACAAAAGACTCGTCTCGGCGGTGGAGTTAATGAAGTCTTTAGTTTTTAAGGCTGTTTGTCGGTGGAAAGACTTCGAGATAATTGAACAATTAATGGGTGTGTGAACTTCTTTTCAGTCTGTGGTTTATGTTGGATTTTTATTCGTTTCGTTGTTTAAGCAATTGAAAAGATTTTTCTGTTGTGTCTGGCTTTTGTTTGATTTGGGTTACAAGATAAGACAATAATTTCGATCAATTCTAATTGAATTAATTAAAAACAATTGTAGGGTTTATCAGAAAACCGAGAACATAAAAAATGATAAACGACTGGTTCTCAAGCAGGCGTTGGTTGTCATTAGAGCTCTTGAGAAGCAAGTAATGGCTTGTCGAAAAAGAAGTGTTTATTTTCTGAAGACTCATAAATAAATTAAAAAATGTTTTCGTAGATGGAAATTTGAATTCTACCGTACATGTAGGGACAGAAATTGATTGATATCCAAATTGTAACTCATTAAATACCTTTAATCTTACACACAGAGAATTTGGGTGTTTGAATTTGGAATTTTGGTACACACAGAATTTGTGGCCAACCGAATACTTAAGCTTGCATGAACTCTGAATTTTTCATCAGCATAACCGAACGTTGATTTGGGCACTGTAATTGTCAGTAAATGGAACAGAAAGTATTAGTACACACAGAGAAAAAATCTGTTGGAAATCAGTTCGAGCTACAAAAATTCAGTTCGAAAATCACACATCACACGATTACATTACACTACTCGCAGCCAAAATTTCAGTCATACTAATTATAATCAGCTAAACTATTGGATGTCACAGCTTAAGCTTATAGCCACCAACCTATTATGAAATACAAGTAACTTTAGTGCCAATAGTTGGTGGTGACAACAGATAAGTTCGTTGTAATAACTAAACCCCACTGGTATACCATATTATTGATTATCCCAATACCAGAATATAATCCCTATAAAAATTAACCGGTTCTAGTCACTACAAATCTTTTTTTTTTAATTTGGATTATAGAGGTTCTAAAAAAAAGTTTTTTTTTATTATGATGGAAGGATCTACGAGGGCAGCTGTATATATAGGGCGATTCATCTAGAGGTATTTTTCCAGAACAAAAATATAATATAAAAATTCAAATCACATGTGTAATCTTTATTGGTAATTTGAAAGGACATTTTATGGCATTAATTTTTAGAAAATAATTTCCTTTGAATGTTGGCCGCAACTACGCCTCAGGGTTTCCATTCTGAGGGTCCAATTTTGGATGGCTCATACTCGCATTTCGACCGGTATGGCGTTAATGACACGCGTAATGTTGGCTTCCAAGACGTGAATCGTTGCTGGTTTGTTAGCATAGACTTTGGACTTTACGTAAACGATCGATGAATTCAAAAAAAAAATGCCATAAAATGTCCTTTTAAATTACCAATAAAGATTCCACACTTGATTTGAATTTTTATATTTTTTTTGTTCTGAAAAATATCTCTAGATGGATAACCATATATCTGGCCTAATAATGAAAATGCGAATATCTATTATAAAAAATGGTTTTATTGTTTTTCAATGTTTTGAGTTTGACTAATTCATTTTGAGTTTGACTAAACCATTTTCAGTTTGATCAAACTGTTTACAGTATGATCAAATCATTTTCAGTTTTATCAAACCATTTTCAGTTTGATTAAAATATTTCCAGTTTGATCAAACCAGTGTGATCCAACCATTTTAAGTTAAATCAAACTATTTTGTTTTCAATCAAACCAGTTATTCTCATTTTTTTTATTTTTTATTATCAATGGTTCTGTAAAAAGCCAATCAGCTCAAAATAAACGTAATTACGTGTAATCTCTATGGGAGTCCCATACGTGGAGTCTCTTTAAACGTATTTTTGCGTCAATATCGTCCAAGAGCCCAATCGTCAGTATACCGTAATCAGTTTTTTTGGGAAAACATGTAAGTTCATTTTGATGTGTAAAATTTTTAGGTATGAGTGGTTTGTTTCGCTTCATTATAACCACTTTAGGTTTGATCAAACCAAGTATAGTTTGATCAAACCGTTTTCAGTTTGATCAAACCGTTTTCAGTTTAATCAAACCGTTTCCAGTTTGATCAAACCGTTTTCAGTGTGATCAAACCATTTTCAGTTTGATCAAACAATTTTCAGTTTGATGAAACCACATTGTGTTTGATAAAAATAGATTTTCTCTGATCGAAAGTTTTTTTATTTATACTTATATATTTATTTGGAGCCTCTCAATAGGTAAGAAACCAAACAGATAATAATTAACTTTATTAAGTACAATTTCTGTGAAAGGTCTAATACGTGGAATCTCTTAAAAGCCTTCCTTAATGTCGTCTAAGAGTAAACCGTAATAGGAATTTTTGGAATAACTTGTAAATTTATCTTTAATATGTGGAATTTGAAGGTTTGTGGGGAATGGATCATTCCTGACACACCATGGAGGGAGGGTTAACGATCAACCACAGAGCATTAGACTAAAGTCGTTGAATAATCCTTGATTTGTTGTTTTCTATCTTTTTGCGAAAATGTTGATGAAATGAGGTCGTTGAATGATTTTAATGCTTGAAAGGCTTGGTTTACTCCAGATGTGAGTTGTGAATGCCGTATATCCAAATTGGTTTTGGTATTAACTTGTAACGGGTGATCAATCTAGAGGTATTTTTTCAATAGAAATATTTTTTCAATAGAAAAATACGAGGGTTGCTAATTATATTTCTGACATAGGCAAACACTAAGTGTTGCCTGGCTCCATCTGACATGGGAAAGTTTGACATTTTTTAGCATAAACGTACTCAGAACGTTTTGACGTCCAACCATCATTTGTGTTGGTGACAGTGACTTGAAAAAATAAATTTGACAAAAAAAATGGAATTAACTCGTGAATCATTTTTTCACAACTTTCGAAGTGGATTATCACGACAAGAATTCATCGATGAACTTAAATCTTTGTATGGCAATGAAGCACCATCCTATAGCACTGTGAAAAACTAGTTTAATGAATTCAATCGTGGCCGACGCTTGCTCAAAGACGAAGGTCGTCCAAAAACTGCCTCTGTGTCAGAGAACATTGATGCCGTACGTAAACTGATAGCGCAAGACCATCATGTGACATACCGTGAGATAAAGACATCCTTGGGCATTTCCTTCACCAGCATACATTCGATATTGCGTGAGCACCTGGCCGTAAAAATGGGTTGTTCTCGTAGGATTCCGCACAATTTGACAATCGCTCAAACAATAGGCTCGTGTCGATTGATGCAAAGAAATTTTCAGAAAATACGACCGCGGTGCTTCAAAAGACGTTTATAAGATCGTCACAGGTGACGAATCATGGATCTATGAGGACGAGCCAAATCCGACCAAAGTTGTTCGTGGAAGAAACACTTCGAAGCAAATGGTCGCCTGTTTCTTCGGCAAAACTGGTCATGTGGCGACTGTTTCGCTTGAGCAACGTAGGACGGTAAATTCTGAGTGATACACCACAATTTGTTTGCCTGAAGTCTTCGGACAAATTCGAAAAACGAACAAGAGAAGGCGAATCATTGTACACCATGGCAATGCGAGATCTCACACATCGGCTCAAACCAGCGCCTTTTTGACCGGCCAAAACGTCGAATTGATGGGTCATCCGCCGTACAGCCCTGACTTGACTTCTTTTAATTCCCGCACATCAAGAAAAAAATGCGTGGCCAACGATTTTCGTCGCCAGAAGATGCTGCTGAAGCGTTCAAAAACCATGTTTTGGAGGTGTCTCAACCGGAGTAGAAAAAGTGCTTCGACAATTTGTTTGAGCGCATACAAAAGTGTATAAATCATGCTGGAGAATACTTTGAAAAACAATAAAACCATTTAAGATGATAAATATTTGCATAGTTTGTCAGCATAGACTTAAAACTTTATGTAGCCTAGAAGAAAAAGTCTAAAGGTATGATATCACACGATCTAGGCGGTTCACTTACCAGTCCAAAACATGAAATTAGCTGCTCTGCGAAATGACCTTTTAATAGATCCACTGCTTGGGCAGCTGTATGCCAGGTGGCACCGTCCTGTTGAAACCGAATGTCGTCAAGAAAACGGGCCTCAATTATAGGTATCAAAAAGTCAGATGTCATGGCGCGGTAGCGAGCACCATTCCCGGTGCTCAGCATTTTTGAAAAAATATGGACCGATGATTCCTGCAGCCTATAAACCGCACCAAACCGTGGTTTTCGCGTTGTAAGACTTTCCATGATGAAATGGCAAATAATACTGAAAAGAAAAAAATAATGTGTAACACAACTCAAGCCTTATACCTCTAGATTATTACAGACATGATTACATGTCTACCAATGCTGAACTCGCTTGCCTCTACGCTTCCCTTATCTTGGTCGATAATGATATCGCCATCACCGCTGAAAAAATCTCCACCGTTTTGAAGGCCGTCAATGTTGAGGTTGAACCTTACTGGCCCGGTTTGTTCGCCAAGGCTTTGGAAGGTATCAATGTCTAGTACTTGATCACCAGTATTGGTTCCGGTGTTGGCGCTGGTGTTTCTGCTGCAGCTGCTGCCGGTAATGAAGCTGCTCCCGCCGCGGAATCCAAGAAGGAAGAGAATAAGAAGGAGAAAGAACCCGAGGAATGTGGCGATGATATGGGCTTCCATCTCTTCGACTAAATCGGCAAAAAATACCTCTAGATTATTACTAGCTTCCTTTATGTTACTAAATTATTCTACGCGCTTAGTTGGGACTTTGTTCGAAGTAGGACACACATTTTATGTTGCCTTATGCAGATTTTCAGCCATTTATAACGAAAATTGCAATTAATTTTTTACAATAAAAATATTTGACCAAGGGTTCCTCTACTAGCATCACTACCAAAAAAAGTAAAACTTGTGGTCTCTATGAAAGAAAGAAAAAAAACATATTTATTTAATTAAAATAAGTAATTAGTAAGCAACATGTCAACCAAAGGGTTATAAGCAATTATTTTCAACACTTTTCAGCCTCTCTGGCTGGCTTTCGTCAACAAATAATCGTTATTTTATTTTGCAGCCAAACCCTCATTAATCTTTTCCTGGGCTCAGCCCTAGAGGTTCATATCATAATTTACACATTACCAACTCGCCTCGTCTCGCCCTGCCTCGTTCAACTTAATTTAACGTCCAAGCATGTCAAAGGGTTTCCACTTTACAACGAACCCCCGGTTTTGTGCGTGTGTGTGTGTCTCCCGTCATTCGCCATTAAAGCTTATTTCAAAACTCTCATAAATCAGCATCCTTTTCCTTCTCAGCGATGGCGTCCTGCTCACAGTGATGGTGACTGTCACAGAAATACATATGCTGTGATGAGGTTTTTCCAATTTTCTACAAAAGCACATTAGCTGGTGAAGGCGGCAATGGTTTGTTTGCTGATTGGATGGGATATTTCCCAACAGTGCGCCATCACACAACTGACAATGTCATTGTCCCGGCCACCGGGGTCGTAGGAGCGGTGGCAAGATGACAACAACATCATCAATATTTTGTGTGACACACAGAGGCAGCAGCAGCAGCACTTGAATAGTTAAACCGAGCTTTATGGAAAAAGATAAAGTTTTTAACAAACTATTGTCAGTCAACATCATCAGAGCATCAGCACTTCCATCATCGGCATCTTCATCATTGCCATCCTTGTTTGGAGTGGAAGTTATGCCATTTGTTGCTGAGGGGTTTACGCCATTAGTTTTTGTATGTAATGGCTTTGTTCGGTTCCTAGGTGTGTGTGCTGTGTCTGCTGGTATTTTGGTTTGAAGGTAAATTTTTGAAAAGTGTGAATGATGACATTTTTCGTTTTTCCCCCCTGTGTCTTCTTTTTGGTTTTTGCACAAACTACTTTGAAATGTCAATTGCTGTGGGTTTTTATGTCTTCGTCACCTTTTGTTCACTTTATATGATGTCATAGCGGTTAACATGTCAACATTTGCAAATTTAAACTAATAAAAAGTTGGCGTTTTGTGGAAAACCGACGAATTTTCTTTGATTTTCGAGCCACATAAGATTTGTGCAGTTTTGCTTTGTATAGGGTAGACCAAAGCTACCATAGGGTTCAGAACTGTAATAACTTTTTTGTTTTTTTTTAAATTTTTTTCTCAGATTATATAGGGTGATCCAACTAGAGGTATTTTTTTAGAAAAAAAAATATAAAAATTCAAATCAAGTGTGAAATTGTTATTGGTAAATTGAAAGGACATTTTATGGCATTTATTATTTCAATATAATTTCCTTCAAATGTTGGCCGCAACTACGCTTTAGGTTTTCCATTCTGAGGGTCCAACTTTGGCTGACTCTTTCGAGAATTTCGACCGGTATGGCTTTAATGACACGCATAATGTTGGCTTCCAAAACCTGAATCGTAGCCGGTTTGTCAGCATAGACTTTGAACTTTACGTAACCCCAAAGAAAAATGTCTAAAAGTGTGATATCACTCGGCCAACTCACCTGTCCAAAACGTGAAATTAGCTGCTTTTCGAAATAACCTCTTAATAGATCCATTGTTCGAGCAGCTGTATGGCAAGTGGCACCGTCCCGTTGAAGCCAGGTGTCGTCAAGATTACGGGCTTCAATTGTAGATAGCATTTAGATCGATATCATGGCGCGATAGCGAGCACCATTTACGGTTACGTTCCGGCCATCATAATTTTTGAAAAAATATGCACCGATGATTCCAGCAGCTTATAAACCACACCAAACCGTGGCTTTCCTTGGGTATAATGGCACCTCTTGAACCTCTTCTGGTTCTTCTTCAGCCAAAAGCGGCAATTTTGACGTTGCCGTTGCGCCAGAAATGGGCCTCATCACTGAGTACAATTTTAGTCGATTACAGCGGATCTTCTTGTTTTTCGCCGAACGCTTATTTTCATAATACAGTTGCCAACATTTGAAGGGAATTATTTTCAAAAAATAAATGCCATAAAATGTCTTTTCAAGTTAATACTAAAGATTCCACACTTGATCTGAATTTTTTTAATGTTTTTTTTTCTGAAAAAATACCTCTAGGGTGATATAAAGGGTGATCCACCTTTATAATACACAAAATGGAAATTTTTTTACACTAAATAAGTATGAAAAATTATGTTACTTTAATGACCCCTGTTTTCAGCTTCGCAATGATGGGCTCGTTTTTGAGCCTCGCTCCTTGAAATATTGAAGGAGCGAGTAGATGTGAACAAACCGAGACAATTCTTCAACTCAAGACCAACATTGTTGCAGTAACTCGAACGCTGCAGACACAAATTTTGAAAGATGTTATGGAAAATGCTCTAAAACGAGGCCATCTTTTCAAAGCTGTAAGCGGGGATCATTTAAGCGACATTAGTTTTCATACTTAGTGTAAAATAAATTCCATTTTGTAAATTATATAATCTGAGAAAAAAAAATAAAAAAAAATAATAAACGAAATAGTTATTAAAGTTTTTAACCCCATGGTAACTTTTGACCCACCCTGTAGTAAATTTGCCAAGTAGTTTACTAGATATCTTTGAAGTCATTTTGTTTTTTAAAAGTTTATAAAAAATAAAAATGCGACAAAAATAATGGATTTTTTCTAAAAACGTTTAGTTCATTATCTTTTGGGCTTTATTTCATTGAAATCGGTGCACAACTACTGATTTGGTTTACAATTTAATAGTTAAATTGATAAAAATCGCGTTTTACAAACAAAAATAATATTTGTAAATAAATTTTAAAAAATTCACTTAATTATGTGTTATCCTGGATTTTCGTATCTCTTAGTCATCATGACAAATGTGATGTTATAAGAAAATATTTTTTTTTTATAATGCAATTTTTATCACCCAGTTTTTTCAGTAAATTGTTAAAAAATTAATTCAGCTCCCTAAATAACCCTAAAAATAACATTCAGGTTTGAAAAATATAGTGAGAATCCAAAAATGGCAGTTTGGGTAAACTAAAAAAAAGGTATAGAATTTTTACGAATTAAAGTGATTTTTTGGGATTTATTGAGGTTGTCGAATTAACGGGGTACGAATAATCAAGATTCTACTCAATGTGAATTGTTTCATCGCCTCACAACGAAATATTTTAAATAAACGGCTTAAAACTTTTTTTGTAAATATAAGAACTTTTACATCACCTGATTATTGATTAACGGCATACAATTTCTTTTTGTAAATACATATGTGAATTTCTTTATAAAAGATTGATTTTTAGATTTAACAAAAGTGGATAACTGGTACACTGAAACAATAATTTGGATTGTCCGCCGCTATTACGCACTGGAGCCGGTAGTTTCGGTTCGAAGAGAGCGCCTGATGCGCTTCGAATTTTTCCCGGAAGACGCTTCAAATGGCGGAAGAGAACGGAAACATGCTGAACTGTCTTTTGATGTTTGATTTCGATTTAAGCGGCAACAAAAACAAACACAATTGTCGAATATGGAGTGCTTCCCAACCGCAGATACTCCATGAGAAAGAATTGCATCTACTTCGTGTCACAGTGTGGTGTGCTGTTTCATCACGCTGCATTGTCGGGCCCTACTTCTTCGAAGAAAACGGTCACACGGTTACTAGAGACCGCTACTAGAGACCGTTACTTGAGCATGTTGCGAGAGTTTTTCTATCCAGAATTACCGTTACTTGAGCATGTTGAGAGAGTTTTTCTATCCAGAATAAGGCCGCATGAGAATTTATTTCAACTCTGTGTGATTTCAGCATAGCCCGGCCTGTTATGACAGAATTGCGACGAAAATTTGCCAATAGCTGATATCCAGAAACTCCACATTCCGTTGGGTCCCCAGTCCGCCTGACCCTACTGCACCTGACTTTTTCTAGAGGGGTTATTGCAAACAGGAAGTCTACAAAACAAAACCAACAAATTTGAATGAACTAAAGTAATCCATTCGTGAAACTATTGCGGCTATTCCTGTCTCAACTCTACAAGCAGTAATGAACAACTTTTTGGTAAGATGCAGCACATGCACCAGTGAGCAGAGGGGGGGAGGGGTGCATTTAAATTGCATTATTTTTTCAACTAATTTACGCTATATGAAATAAAATTGAATGAGCTTTAACATGAAAAAAATAAAACTGAATTCCATTTGAGTTTCTTAATGTCGCAATATTCATCAGCCACCCTGTAGCTTCAATATTACCACCAGCATTTCTCCTGCCACAGACAGAAGGACATGACTCAATCATCCACTTCATATTAGCTCCGATCCGTATATCCAGATGTTTCAAACCGAATTATAAAATTAATATATACTCCATCCTATGATGAAGGGTAAAACAATCGCATTTGAAAATCTCTGCTTGACTTTTTACTCTTAACACCACATCAACAGCGCTATTCGCTTTCGCTGTTGGAGGGGGTTTGGGAAGGATAATAATCATTTAAATAAATTAACTAATAAGACGTAAAGTCATCGTCGGAATTTCTTACAAAATCATGAGGCTTTTTAACAATAATTTAGCGAACATTAAAAATGTGTGTAAACAGAAATGGTGTTACTGGCACGTTCTACATTTTCCAAATTGTTTTAATCCTCCCCAACACCACAGCACAGTCATCTGTGCCGTGACTTCCAGCCACCACACCCCACCGAGGCACCGTGGTAATGTTTACGCATAAGCCTGTCATCGGAGTGATGACGGTGGGCGATGGCAGTCGCCGCCACGAGTGCGTTGGAGAAGGCCATTGAGTTGGAGATGGTGTTCGGTAATGATGTTGCTCTGCTTGCCTCTGGTATAGACCAAGTTAACCATCAACATTTAACAACGGCAACAGAAACTGTCAACACAGTTAACAACACATGTTTGCCGATCAGCATTATTATACTACATTTATAATGGGGCATTCGTAGCCCGCAATACAATACCTTTACATATGTACGTGGGAGTATGTGTGTGTATGTGAGTTTAAACATATACACGTACATGTTTGAGTGTTGGTATACGCTCCGGCACACGTTGACTTTTGAGCCTATTCAACCGTATTTCTATACAACGGAGAAGCGTTGGA
The DNA here is from genome assembly GCA_963513945.1 of Hydrotaea diabolus. Classification (NCBI taxonomy): domain Eukaryota; kingdom Metazoa; phylum Arthropoda; class Insecta; order Diptera; family Muscidae; genus Hydrotaea; species Hydrotaea diabolus. Next base: position 56,786,290 of record OY740717.1, on the reverse strand, counting down.
ATAAAGCAGGCCCACACACACACACACACGCGCGGTACAGCAGATATCCAAACCAAGCCTTCATTACGCCGTAGAGTAGTATTTGTTTTTCAACAGCATCCATCCCTTGACGAGGCCATTTTCTCTAAAGTTCAAGGTTTCTTACGTTTTTTATTTGCGGCAGCAACTCAACTGCCATCATACAGCAGCTGCAGCTGCCTCGGCACAGTGGGTTATAGCGAAGGGGTTGTTAGGATAACTTGAGGAATTCTGAAAAGTGATTCTTCGTTTGCTAAGATTGAGATGAATTAAAAGCCTCTATTTATACCCTGCACCATTCTGTGAAACGGGATATTATAAATTAGTTTCATGGCAAACATATCTGATACTACCAAAAATAGGTGAGCTAGACTCATCTTTAAGTACACCGATTGAAGTATAATCACCTCCTGGTTTCATTTACGGATGGATGTCTGTCGGTTCGTCCGTCCGTCGATCTGAGACTTGTAATCAAACTGCGGTTCGCAATTGTTGTCCGATGTTCCTTGCACACAGAGAAAAAATCAGTTTAGTTTTTTAGTTTTGTTTATTTTATGAGACTTTTTTCAAAAACAATGACAGACATACATATACTAGATCTATGAACAAGAAATTGATTATGACTATAATGTATTGTCTAAATTACCAATAACGTGCAGCTAACGGCACCAAGCCTTTTCTGTGTATAGAAATATTTTTCATTTGTATGTAGCTCTGATAAGTGTGTTCGATATTTCACTCCTAAGTGGTCTTAGGAGTGAAATATAAATATACTTTTAGCTTAAAAGTATATTTATAACTAGCCTAAAATTAGGGGGTGAAGGGGAGGTGTTGATTACAAAAAAGGAGAGGATAGGAAAAAAAAACAAAAATAAGTAGAAAAAATAAGAGATTTGAACAAATGCTGTTCAAGAGCCTTAACAATATTCCAATCATAAAGATGCTATCCTCTATGTGCACCCGGACCCACTTTATTGTAGAACTCGGGACGAAAGGAAACCGAGTTATCAAAATCTGCCCGTCTTTCATTCAAAAATCCAATCGGAGATAAATAGCAAACATCTAACCAGCGAATGTCCTTCTAGGCATTGTAAATATCGGTTATAATGGAATTCTCGTGAAGGGAAATCCTTGTAAAAAATTTATTAATTTTCGAAAAAGATCCCATAATCCTATAGCCTTTCTGGAGAACAGACCTAGCATGTCTATTAAATTTCAAAAGTTTATTGAAGTGAAGGCCTCAACCGTTTACTCTCAGGAACCACAATCCTTCTACACTTGCCTGAGGCGTTTCGAATACAAATAGCCTCGCTCTTGGACGCGCTGATCGTTATACCCCAATAATCATAAAACTCCCTGACAGTGACAAGGTGATCCGCAACTTTCATCAACGCAATATTCAGGGACTCATCGTGCGAATATAAAAGACTGTCATCTGCATATAATAACCCAATCGAATCTGAACTAGTGTGTGGAAAATCGCTCATAAAAATATTGTATAAGTGCGGCGCTAATAACACTGTGCGACAGCCACAATCGGTTTGGGATGAAACCACCGGGGAAAGTTATATCGGTCAAAAAAAGGTCATACGTGTCCCAGCGTTTCGTTGGGTCTCATCTAGGAATCGAGATATATCGATTTGAAGTTAGTAAGTATCGTATAGGGGAATTTGTCACGTTTTTCACGATTTTCATGATTTATGTCTCATTTTGGTCATAGGTTATGTAACTTTACGTGAAAGTAATAGGACTTGACACTTTTTACCGTTTTGGATTTTTTATGAATTAAAAAAAAAAATTTTAATTTTTAGGCAAAAATAATTTTTTTTTTCATACATTTATTTATAATTGCGAAACTGTTGCTTAAGTAGGAAAACGGTTTAAGAACAGATTAGAGGAATTGTAATTCTTAATTTTTCTAAATTTGTTTCAGCTAAATCGGACGAGTGGTTCTCGAGTTATGTCAAACAAAAGAGCCTAAAACGTGACAAATTCCCCTATACGATACTTACTAACTTCAAATCGATATATCTCGATTCCTAGATGAGACCCAGCGAAACGCTGGAACACGTATGACTTTTTTTTTTACCAATATAACTTTCCCCGGTGGTTTCATTCCAAACCGATCACTGACCCTTACCATTTGTCGCAGAGTGTGATGATCCCTGTGGGACTCCACATCTTACCTCACCAAACTCCGACATTCTATTATTTAATAGAACGCAAAAAATCTGTCCGAGAAATGAGAAAAAATCAGTTGGAAATCGGTCCGCACTACAAAAATTTGGTTGGATAAACCAAATTTCTGTTGAAATAACCAAAATTCAATATCAATGATGGTAACATAGTTCTAGCTATAATATGATGGTTGCTACAACCATATCACGATATTTACAGCCAACAAAACAGTTATACATACCGAATTAAGTTTAACTATTGGTTGCGACAGCTGGTGGTTAAAACAACCAACCAATTGTGATGTACATGATACCTTAGTACCAATAATTGGTGGTGAAAACAAATTAGTTCTTTGTAGTGACCAAACCCTGTTTAGTTGGCTGTTGTAACATCCCAGTAAACCAAATTTGCCGACTATGTCAGTTATCAGACAAGTCTGAACAATATCTGAACTCTATCGAGAATTCTTACCGAAATCGTAACAAATTCTGTTCGATTTGTCTGAGGATTTTTTATGTTAAGAAATATCTGAACTAATTCGGCCCGAATTCTGTTGGACTTGTCTGTGGGATTTTTATTAATTTTTTGTTCAGACTTCTCTTATCGAAGTCGCAACGAATTCTGAACTATTTACCTGAGGTAGTCTATTCGTTTAACATTTTTGTTATTTGCTTCATATTCTTGTGTTCAGACATGTGGGAACTAATTCTGAAAGAACTCTTAACTGTTTGTCTGAGGTATTTTTATATTTCAAATTCAAATTCTGAACGTTTGGTTAGCTTAGCTGTGCGAGGGATTTTTATTGTGTTCGGAGGAAAACTCTACTGCCGGCAGTTCTCGTTAAATGAAAAACTGGTTGCCCTTAAGTGTAATGCCACTAAACATAGTTACAGCTCAATTATTGCTTGCGAAACTGCAGACACCCCTGCTTGTAACTAAAAGTCTTTCCGAACGCTTTTTGAAAATGTTTTTCAAATTTTTTTTGTAGAACAAAAATTTCTTCTTCTTTTTGATTGTTTACAATCAGAATTTACTATGACATAAGCTCAGAATTCGTTCAGAATCGGTCGTTATGTCGGTAAAAACATCAGAGTTTAGAAAGACTTAATGCCAGAATACTGACCGAAGTCGCTCAGAATTAGTTCAGAACTCGATACGACAAATCGAAATTTCCTTTCAAATTTCCCAAGACTACAGTTTGGTTCGAAATGTCCGCAAAAATATCAGAATTCCCTTAGAGCAGTAGTTCAGAATTCGTGTCAACCTTCTCATATGTTTTTCGTTACGAACTCGCTAAGAATTCTGATCCGAAATCGGAACATTTTGCCGATTGTAGTACAGAATTCTGACCGAATTCAGAAGTTTTGGTTTGCTGGGATAATATGGTTTATACCAACATCAAAATATAAACCCTATAATATTTTATCGGTTCTAGTTAGTCACAACAAAATCTTTGTTGACGAAAACATATTTCAAAATCCCCAATAAATTTATAAAAAGAATGTCAGACAGTTTAAATTTTGTTGGTTTAGACGTTGAAAGCTTCCAAACGATACTGCCACAGAAATAAACCAATTATAAATAAAAGTCTTAACTGTAATTTAGCGTCATACTCAGACTTCATTAGATAGACCCCCTTATTATTCAAAACAACAACCAAGTTTTTTTGGTGGCGACCCATTTTTCCCGAATTGCGGCCACCCAAAGCTTGACAATAAATACTGTTATATACATTAATAATAATGTTTTTTCAGATTGGTGCTGCAAGGCGTTATAATATGTATTATTTTTTTTCAAAAAGTACTTAAAACCAACAATCTATAATAACAAGCAACACATGTTTAAATTTAGTTCCAATAATCTTCTTAGTCTGTTAGGATTGCCGATACTTGTTGTTCTCAACCGAAAATGAAAGTTCCCTCTTCTATAAATTACTGTCTACCCAATGAACTTTCGGGTGTAACGATGGAATACATAAATAGTACTTGCAAGCACCAAAATTGGGTGGCGAAAAATTCGGCTGTGACAACAAATATGTTATCTGTGTGGGATAAGTGAGTTTTTTGGCCAAGTACGGACGCTTTGAAATTGAAAAAAATCGGTTCAGATTATAAAAAGCTCCCACCTATATGTTCACCCGATTTTTATGTTTTTAGTTCTAGCAACCAAATCTTGCATCCAATCTTGTTGGAACTTTTGGGTCAACGAACAACGTTATTGATAATGAAGAAGATCGGTTTAGATTAAGATGTAGCTCCAAGACATATATGTGGCGCGCAAAATAGAAAGGGACCTAAGGTTAAAAACCAGTTTTGTTCAGGAGAGCCATTTTAAAGATTAGGTCCCTTTCTATTTGCGCTTAGAATCGTCGACTTCACTTTCATAAAACGCGCATATCTCTGGGAGGGAACACTTTTGGGGCATGGGATCGGTCTCATTCGATGCTCAGATGTTGTCCACATCAAAAAAAGAAATAAAATGAAAATTGTTTTTTTTACCCTTAGGTCCCTTTCTCTATGCGCTGTCACATATGTTCAGACGATTATATACCTTAAGCTCTCGAAGCCACATTTTACATCCAATCTTGATAAAATTTGGCACACGTTTTTTTATTGAAACAAGGAAGAAAATAAGTTCAAATTTAGATACAGCTCCCACATATATGTTCTACGAATTTTCGGTTTTTAGCTTTAGATGCCATGACTTACATCCAATCGTAATGAAATTCGGCACAAGTAAGTTTTTTGGGTCAGGTGAACGCTATTGAAATTGAAAAAATCGATTGAGATGTGGATATAAAGGGTGGGCTGTTTAAAATTTTATATTTGAATCGCCTATAAAAAAAGGACTGATAATGTTTGCAAATTTCTGATTTTCTTGGAAAAGATTGCACTTTGTCACTTGATAATGGAACACCAACCGATGCGTATTCGCCCAATAGGCTGAAGACTGTTTGGCAGGAGATGAAGAATTTGACCGAATAATCCTGTTTTCAAATGAAGCTTATTTTCATCTCAGTGGCTTTCCAATAAGCAAAATTGCCTCATATAGGGTTCAGAGAAACCACACCTGACTTTGAGAAGCCCATGCATCCACAACGAGTAACTGTTTGTTGTGGATTTAAGGCTGGCGTCATCATTGCCCCACTTTTCGAAAATGAACAAGCAGCCGCCGTTACCGTCTACGGTGAGCGTTACCTCGCTATGCTTAACGAATTTTTGTTTGACGGGCCACATGTCACTCAGACAACGCAACCATCGATATGTTACGCATTGATATGTCGAAAGCGGAAATTGTAATGTCAATTGGCCGCCTTGGAGCTGTGATTTGAGCCCTTATTATTTTTTGTGGGGAGTCATTAACGCACAGCACCCAGAGAATAGAAGCGTTGAAACATGAAATATAAGTTTCCATTAATGAGAGAACAATTCAAAATTAAAATGTTAAATCGCCCACCCACCCTAGCTCCCACAAATATGTTCATTCGACTTAAGCCACGCCCGACTTAAGCTTTTTTTTATTAGTTTTTTTTAATTTTAAAAGATTGGCTTAGTAAGTCGCTCGGAAAATCTTAAAAAACGTTTAATTAAGATAAGACTAGCAGTATGCTAAAGCAAACTTACTTATATTTAGCAGACATAACTTGAGTCCCTTCCGTTAAACATTTTTAATCGCCCTAATAAGCGCCTTAGTTTGCTAATGCCGACATTAGCCATTTCGGCTAGATCCCTACAGAAGCAAGAGCACAATGCAGATCCCCTACCTTATCGCCAGAGCAGGGCAAGTACAGAGAATGTGTTGAATGGTATCCTCGTCCTGATCCTCTAAGTTTTTAGTTGAGTCCCTTCCGTTAAACACTTTTAATCGCCTTAAAAAGCACCTGAGTTTGCTAATGCCGACATAAGCCATTTCGGCTAAATCCCTACAGAAGCAAGAACATAATGCAGATCCCCTCCTTTATTGCCAGAGCAGGGCAAGTCCTGATCCTCTAAGTTTTTAGTTTTACTGCATGCCTTCCCGCAGACCGCAGACCGTCATGACATATGCAATCAGTAAGACTTCTAGTCTTGATACTGCTGGCGAGAGTATTTTCTATCTAGTCAGGACATGTTTGTGTGGATTGAACTCAGTCTGTGAATAAAGCCTTTCTATCATTAGCATCTTTGTAGGCTCTCACCCTCTGAATACGTTTGATGGTGGCAGGAGTCAGGTGTACTATATATTGAAGCTCCTATGGGGTCCGTAAGGAGGTACTGAGTCTTGCTAGTTTCCAGCTTCGTCCTTGTGAACAGACTATATATGTAACAGCGCATAGTGAAAGAGAACTAAGGGTAAAAAAAATAATTTTCTTTTTTTTTTGATGTGGACAACATCTGAGTATCGAATGAGACCGATCCCATACCACAAAAGTGTTCCCTCCCAGTGATATGTGCGTTTTATGAAAGTGAAGTCGACGATTCTAAGCGCAAATAGAAAGGGACCTAATCCTTAAAATGGTTCTCCTGAACAAAACTTTTCATCAACATTTCACTTTTTTTTATGTGGACAACATCTGAGCGTCGAATGAGACCGATCCCATGCCCCAAAAGTGTTCCCTCCCAGAGATATGAGCGTTTTATGAAATTGAAATCGACGATTCTAAGCGCAAATAGAAAGGGACCTAATCTTTAAAATGGCTCTTCAGAACAAAACTGGTTTTTAACCTATAGGTGCCTTTCTAATTTGCGCGTTACATATGGTAAATATTAAACTGCTGTGCCATCACGTTTAGAGATTTGCGGCATTTATAGGCTGATGTTGAGCTCAAGAAGACGTAGTCCTGAGATTTAATGGCAGCCTAGCTGTGGGAGAAAAAATGTTTCCCCTTCATTCGGTTAATTCCGTAATGGCTAAGCTTAGTAGACACTGCCGTTAACAGGTAACCATCGAGCTACCTCTAGCTCAGGTCTATTCTATATCTTTGGAATTGACCCTCAAACTCACTGGATTTTTTAGCTTTGAGCCTAAGAGTGATTTATCGAAAGCACCTCATGGTTCTAAAGCTTCCTAAGTACACATTATAGCTTCTTTTTAGTTTTAAAAGCTCTGTTTTCCTCTAACTTAATTTTTTCTTTAAAGCGGCCTACTGATCGCATCCCAAGATCGGGCATTTCTTTAAACCGTGATAAACCCTTTGTAAAGTCTGCTGGAATAATCGGGTAGAGTTATGCCACCTAAAATTATTCTCTGTAAACTTTTCGTTTTATTTAATATCGTGCGTTTCAGTTAAAACCTTTGTAATAAGTATAAACTATAATTTTAATTAATTACATACACAACTTTCTTATTTTCCAAAGAACGAATAAATCACAGAATATCAGAAAAGGCAATAATGGAAACAAAAATTGCTGAAACCGAATTGCCTAGTGTGAACACAAGAGGCAAGTTTAAAAGGGAATCATAAAAATTTGCGCAAGTAAAATTTCTAGTGTGATTGGGCACTTATGAAACTAATTGGATGAAACTTGGCTCATACGAGGGCGGTTCGGAAACTTCTTAGCCTAGCACAAAAAGCGCGGTATAAACAGAAAAAAGTTAAGTGTTTTGGAAACTTCCATCTATGCTATGAACACATGTTAAATTTTGTTTCGATCTGGCAACTCCTTCATATAGAAACAGGTGATCACAAAAGATGCATCCGTGATTTTTTTACAATGAAAAAATTATAAATGCGTGGTGTCATTAAATATTTACATAAAAAAGGTTTATCGGGACAAGAAATTCATAATGATATGGTGAATGTGTTAGGTGAAAGTGCTCCTTCATATGCAACAGTAAAAAATTGGGTTGCTGAATTTTAACGTGGTCGCATTGAAGATGAACCACGTAATGGACGTCCAAAAACATCAACAACAACAGAAATTGTAGCCAAAGTGCATGATATGGTATTAAATGATCGACGAATAAAAGTGCGTGAAATAGCTAATATCATGGGCATCTCAAATGATCGAGTACATTTAATTTTGCATGAAGAACTACAGATGAAAAAGCTTTCTGCAAGATGGGTGCCGCACTTGTTAACAGTCGACCAAAAACGCATAAGAATGAACATTTCTCAAGCTTGTTTGGATCGTTTACAGCGAAATAAAATGAATTTTAAGCGTCGTTTCATAACTGTTGATGAGACATGGATCCACCACTATACTCCAGAGACAAAAGAACAATCCAAACAATGGACTGAAGCTGGAGGAAGTGCCCCAAAGAAGGCAAAAACAATTCAATTGGCTGGTAAGGTTATGGCAACGGTTTTTTGAAACTTCAAAGGTTTTTATTGATTGACTATCTGCAAAAGGGTGAAACAATAAATTCAGAGTACTATTGCAACCTTTTAGATCAATTAAATGTACAAATTCGAGAAAAACGTCCTGGCTTACAACACAAAAAAAAAATTTTTTCATCAAGACAACGCACCAGCGCACAAGAGTGTTTTAACAATGGCTAAAATCAACGAATTAAAGTACGAGGTGCTTGACCACCCACCTTATTCTCCTGATTTAGCTCCCAGTGACTTTTACCTGTTCCCAAATCTAAAAAAAATCCTTGCTGGCAAGCGTTTTACCTCAAATGAAGATGCAATTACAGTTGTAAACCACTATTTTGAAGACCTTGAGGAAAACTATTTTAATCAAGGGATAGAATTGCTAGATAAGATTTGGACTAAGTGTATTGAAGTTTCAGGAGATTATATTAAAAATAAAAATATTTTTGAAAAACTAACTATTCACTTTCATTGATAGGCTAAGAACTTTCCGAACCGCCCTAGTATCTTCCACATTGCGTATAGCCTCAGTACAGAGGTCCTTTTCGATTTTACATACAACCGCTCCAGAAAACTCTTGTTAATCACGGTTTCGATATAAATTGGTATAGTATAGGACGATGGAAAAACAACCAATCTTGGCTATGTAGCTTTAATCTTGATATTGTCTCCATACAAATGATCTGGAGAACCATAAAACGGACATAAGAATAAGAAGTAACAATAAAGGCTAATAAATTTTTTTTTGGTATTTGGCTAAGTTTGGGTAACGGACCTAAGGACCGAAAATACTCCACCTGTCTTCAACTGGCTTTACTGCATACTATAAATGCAGGGTATAATATAGTCGGCTATGACCAACTTTAGCTTTTTACTAATTTATTTCTCACCGCTATTCGTTCACTACCACTTTATGTATGAATGGGAAAATATTTTCCATTCTTAGGCAAAAGGCTAAAACCGGAATTTTGTTTTTTATACTAAAAATTTAACCCGACAGTCGGTTTCTTTAAAACGCGGTTTTGAAAAAAACCCATTTTGGACACTCTAGTTAGAATAGGAAAACAATTTTACTTTATTTTTGCCCTATGTTTCTTTGTTTTAAACCACTGTGAGCTGTTGCAGTCACAGCTCTTGTCGGTGTATGTGTGTGTACTTGTATTATGGCCAAAGTGAGTTGTTGCTCAAATTGGCAGCAGGTCTCTGTGAAATTTGCTGCAGGTTGGCTTTAGTGTAAATATCACCATACAACACATGTACCACCCATAACGTAGCGCACTCACCTCCTCCAGCACGGATGGCCTTTACGGGACTTCGACTCAGAAGAGTAGGAACTGGAAGGTTTGTTTCATTTGATTTTCACCTGCATCTTGTATTTTTATAACTTTTTATTATGCCACCGTACACGACTGCCCACGAAAGTGTGGATGTAGTACAAGAAAAATCGTCGTCGAAGGGCAAAGAGGAGGGCTAAGTTTGTCACGAGAGCTGGCACTGGCACTGGCGGCTTGACTGTCTGTCCCTCCTACCCTCAACACAGGAGGGTTTGGTAACAAACAAGTTGTTTGTTTTGACCATGACGCTGTTCACAACGAAGCTCAACTGAATGAATGATGCGGATGATGGTGCTGGCTGGCTGGCTGTAGTGTTGGTTGCATCTTAATAGGAGAAATTAAATATTTTAGATTATTTCCCTTAGAGCCTCCTTCACACACACAGAATTCACAAAGAAACGTGATGCTTTGCAAGGAACACGTATTTTAAAAATGCATAAACGAACTTTTCATATTGTGCTTCTGGGATTTCTCTCTCTCTCTCTCTGTTTTGTTGATAATGAATTCCAAAAGAATTTCCCAACAGAAAATGCAATGTTTTTGTGTGAACAAGTGGGCGGAGGAGGTGGTCCTTACGAAATGTTTCTTCAATTAATGAGCGGGTGTGTTTTGGGGGGATTGGACCTACAAAACCTTAATTAAATGGGTTGGACTTTTCCGATTAAAAATGTGATTTTAGTACATTTGTGTGCTAGGGATTTTTTGATTGTGGCCGAATATTCATTACTCATTGGCATAAAACTAAATCTATTTATATTTATATCTATCAAGATACTCGTATTAATATCCTGCTTCACTCTGTTGTACAGGGTGTTATAAATTAGTTTAATGGCAACTCTTTGTAAATACCAAAACTATTTAAGCTAGACCCACCATTAAATGGGATGTGTGTTCTATTGGTACTCGCTGAGTAAGTGGTCGCTAAGGCGATAACTTCAAAACATTACGAGATTTTTTTTCAAATTTCTTTGCATACAATAACTTTTTAGCTTAATGCATCATAAACCATTTGATTTGAACATTTTTAATTTGCAAAAAAAATGTTATTCATGATATACTACTAATGGGTGATCCATCTATAGGTTTTTTTTAGAACAAAAAAATATAAAAATTCAAAACAAGTATGGAATCTTTATTTGAAAGAACATTTTATGGCATTTATTTTTTGGATATAATTTCCTTCAAATGTTGGCCGCAACTAAGCCTCAGGGTTTCCATTCTGAGGGTCCAATTTTTGATGGCTCGTTCGAGTATTTCGACCGGTATGGCTTTAATGACACGCATAATGTAGGCTTCCAAAGCCTGAGTTGTAGCTGGTTTGTCAGCATAGACTTTGGACTTTACGTAACCCCAAAGAAAAATGTCTAAAGGTGTGATATCAGTCGATCTAGGCGGCCAACTCTGTTCAAAAAGTGCAATAAGCTGCTTTTCGAAATGAACTCTCAATAGATCCATAGTTTGAGCAGCTGTATGACAAGTGGCACCGTCCTCTTGAAACCAAGTGCCGTCAAGATTACGGGCTTCAATTTCAGGTAGCATAAAGTTGGATACCATGGCGCGATAGCGAGCACCATTCACGGTTACGTTCAATATCATTTTTGAAAAAAAAATGCACCGATCATTCCACCAGCTTATAAATTGCACCAAACCGTGGTTTTCTCTGGGTAAAATGACACCTCGTCTTTTTGCTCTTTAGCCCAAATGCGGCAATTTTGTTAATTGACTTTGCCGTTGGGCCAGAAATGGGCCTCATCACTGAACAAAATTTTGGTCGAAAACAGCGGATCTTTCCGTTTCTCACCGAACGCTCATTTCCATAATACAGTTGCCAACATTTGAAGGTAGTTATTTTCATCAAAAACAATTTTTTAAGTATATTTTTGTTCAATGGTGTGAAATTATAGAGTTAGCGACTCCTAAGCGAGTAACGATTACAACACGGACGGTGTCAGTCTGTCCATCTTTAGCTTGTAACCCTACTACAGGTCTCAATTGTGGTCAGATCATCATTAAATTTTGCAGAAATAAGTTTTTTTTTGTCAAGGAAGGACTTAGAAAGTCAGTTCTGATTTAGATTCGATTTTTGTGTTTTTAGCTCTGGAAGCCACCCACATCTTACATCCAATCTTGATAACATTTATTACGATTAAGTTTTTTGGGCCAATGAAGAACTTTGTTGTAGTTGATGCAAATCGCTTCAGATTTAAAAAAAAGCTCCCTTATATAAGTTCATTAGATTATTTTGTTTTTAGCTCTGGAAGCCTAAACGAAAATTAGCACGACTAAGTTTTTTGAAAGGACTTTACTTAAATTACAGAAAATCGATTCAGTGTTTTCCTTAGATGTGTGGTTTTCAATCTAACCACACTTTTTTTGGAGTTGGTCTTTTTGACGGCTATCATTTGATTTATGCTCAGTTTGGTTTGTCATTTCATACTGAATAGCCTTACTCCGGAGCAACGTTTGCAAATCGTGTTGAATGGGCCCAAAACGAGATGGCCACCGATCCTGACTTTTACAAGAAAATTTTGTTGAGCGATGAAGCTCTCTTTTAGTTTAATGGACACGTTACTAACCAAAATTGTCGCATTTAAAGTAACGAAAATCCAGAAGCCATTGTTGAGACGCCGTTAAATCGTCAAAAAGTCACTGTTTGGTGTGCTCTATGGGCAGAGGGAATCATTGGTCCATATATCTTCAAAAATGAAGATATAATTCGTGCCTGAATTGGAGTATGTTGATGTGGACGACCTTTGGTTGCAACAAGATGGAGCTACATGCCATACAGCCAAGGAAACAATCAATGAAGGAAACTTTCGGTGAGCGCATTATCTCTCGTCGTGGGCCAGTGGAGTGTCCCTCAAGATGAGATTTACCACCTCTGGACTATTTGTTGTGGTGTTATGTGAAGCAGCTTGTCTATGCAGATATGTCCGACACGAATGACGCCTTGGAAGAGAATATTCGGCGCATTATTGCTTACATACGAAATGCTAGAAAAAGAGGTCGAAAATTGGGCCTCTCGGCTGGATTTTTTTCAAGACAGCCGCGGCGGACTCATTTTTCATTTTTTAAATATAATGCAATCCCTTATCTTTATAATAAAGCTAAATTCTTGCTTATAACATTAAATTAGATGCGTTTTATTTCTTCTTGAAAACCATACGACTGAAAAAAACATATTTTATTGTTTTGTAAATGGAGGCTATAGCTCCAAATATCCCAAGAGAAAAATTTTGATTCTAACTTAAAATTTAACAAAAAGCGTAAAATATATTCTAAATTTGATTTTGTCGGGCTATCTGATCAAATTATGATGATGAAAACAAACCAATTTATTTCATTTTTCACTCAACGTTTCGTTGGCTTATTTCCAACTTCTTCGGGAGTGGTGTTTTATCAAAAAAAATTTTTTTTATCAAAAAAGAACAACTTTTTTCCTCTGTAGTATGCTTAAACTTTCGAGCGTATATCGCTTCCTCTCTGATTTTTCTCTGCATAAAATTTTAAGGTTTTTAAGTTCGCCTTATGTTGTTTCTCTTTTGTATGTTGCGCCAACACTGTTCTCTCTTTTTCTTTATTTATGTTGGCTTCATGTTCACTTAATCGCTTGCTCAGTGTTCGTTTCGTCGTTCCCACATATACTTTGTCACACTTTTCAATATCTCAATATATATTCTAAAAAACTGAAAAATCATCTGTTGGCAAAACAACTAAAATTTTCCATTTTTTTGGCTTCGACATTATACTTGGCCATTTATTCAAAATGTTATGACAAAGTTTGATTTCGTTTAAGTATAAATCATTTTGATTTTGGCTTAAAAATTCATATATTTTGAACAGTTTATTTAACAGTTACTTAACAGTTTACTTAAAAATAAAAAAAAAGATTTTATTAAAAACAAAAAGTTTCCATTAGCAAAATTTCCGGTATAAATAACACAAAATTTTACTTAAAATATTAGTTAAATGAGATATTGTGTCGCATTAACAAGTTGTAGTATTAATTACAGGTAAATATAGCAAAGATCGGGTATATACTAGCAAAATATAAGTTCCCTGAAATCGAATTAACAATTTCCCAAACAATGACTATTTTTAGCTAATTGAGTGATTATTGGTCGCAAAAAATCATGTACACCATAATTATAAACAATTTATTTAACCCGTTGCTGCCTGTCCATAGATCTGCTCGTACGATTTTTATGAAATTTGGAAATGTATGTCCAAAAGACCATAGAAGTTGGAAGAAAAAAAACCTAAATTTTTACCTGAGATATGACATGGGTATTTAAATACCCATGCAAGGTGTATGTTTGATGTGCAAGGTGAAATTGCATCCCGCTACTTGCTTTCTGGATCATCAAAACGGTGTTGCACCAGATCAGAAGAAAATTGCTAAGCCTAAGTAATTTATTTCTTTTAAGTACCAGGTTTTCTTAATAAAATTACCCATTTGCATTTGCGGAGGGCAGGTGAGTTGATTTATTTCATTACATAGTAGACAACTTTAGCTATGTTTGACAGCAGTTTTCCGGAACATTTTCGGAAAAAAAAATCTTGGATTTTTGCCTGCAAAAAACTAAAGATAACAAAAAGGAACAAAAATCCTGCTAAATGCTTTAATTTAGACGAATTTTTCCTCGTTTCTATAGTCACCCTTTTAGAAGCTTTTCCGCAGAAGAAGCTTACGGGCAAATGGGGACATGCCCATGTTCAAAGTTTTTCTTTTTAGTTAAAATTTTCCTGGGTTGTCACTTTAGGCTGGCTGCAAAATAAAAAAAATATTTTCCTATTTACTTGCTTTTACTAAATTAGAATTGGATATGCGCTAACAAAATCTTAGATCGTTAGTACCATGTTGAAATTTAAAAATTCTTATTAGATATTTTGGAAAGAGTGTATTACTCCAGAAGCTAATAAGACAAGGTTTGTTGTTGTTTGTCATAGAGGAAAGGAAATGTAAGTTAGCTATGTTAAAGAAAACACATCACCGTCTGGTAGACGCACGTTTCGCCGTTGGTGTGGCCTTTTTAAGTATAAAACTGGCCTTTATTAGTATAAAATGAAAACCTCCGTACAAAATAGTTCATTAATTATGAACATTTTTCTTAAAGTAGATTTGAGTTATTGTGAATGAAATACCACATTAAGGCTTAGTTTTTCAATTGAAGATTAACTTAGATTCAGGTTTACACTCTTGTTAAAATTCCGTTTAATCTCAATCGTGGAGGAAAGTAACAGTTTTTATAAGTACAGCAGTATGGATCTGCATTTAAAATGTCTTCCCTGAGAATTATCTTTAAGGGCGATCGGAATATTTTAAAACAAATATAATAAACAAAATTAATTTAAACTACCACCCTTCTATTTTGTGCACTACCTCGAGCCAGACAGGTCAGAAAAATAAAAAAATAAATAAGGTTAACTATACTTAAATACCGCCATTTCTAACAATGTTAAAAAATGCAATAGGGGGCTTTATCAGTTTTGGATTTTTTTTTTGTTTAAAATTTTTGATACATTTTTGATAAATTTTGACAAACGTTCCTACAAATAAATATTTTGCCCAAAAGCAAAAAATTCCCTCAAAGGCAAGTTATTCAAAAATTCTAAAAAAAATAAAAAGAAACTCGCAAAATTGAATTTTTATTAAGCCGCTAAAAATACTTTTTTAGTTTGAGAAATTGTTGATTGTTGATGAAAATTGTTAAAGGGGATTTTTTGTTTATTTTTGTCCTATTTGTACAACATTTTCAATAAATATATCTATCTCAAGCTCAAATATTTCCCGTAAAGGAAACTATTTTAAAGGATGTTTTAAAAAAAAAACTATTCTTAAGCTTAAATATTTCCCTCAAAAGAAACATTTTTTAAGAATGTTAAGGATGATAAAAGCACAAAAGTCTTTATAATAAATTTTTTCCGATTTTTTTAAATCCTGGCCTTACTTCTCACCTCACCTTATTTGAAAACAAAAAGAAAAAGCATTCTGTGAGCAGCGGCTGTACCACTGCTCATTCATAAACGTGTTACTTGCTTGTAATTACAAACGCCAAAATTACCCTAATGTTACAAAGTTAATAAAAGTGAAATTTCCCGTTTATGTAGTTAAGGTTAACATACATTCCGTGTTTATAACAAACCACCCAAAACAAGAAAACAGAAAACCATTCAGACTAACCTGAGACTTGGCTGTACTTCAAAATGCTGGCTAAAAGTACTCATATTCGACTTAAGTGTTGTTTGTAATCGCTACTTTGGGCCAAGTAAGAAATACAATTTATGTACTCTCTCGTCTACATATACGAGTATTGTATGTATAAAAGTGTATGTACGAGGGCGACCGCAAAAGTAACTGGCCTAACATAAAAAGAACCGTTTTTGGAATTATTATTATTTATTTTTCAACATAATCTCCTTCCAACTCAATACACTTCACCAAACGTTTTCAAGTTTTTTAATTCCATCCGAAAAATAAGAATTTTCAAGACCTTCAAAATATGCCTCAGTTTCAGCAATAACCTCGCTATTGGACGAACATTTTTTGCCACCGAGAGTTTTTTTTAAATTTGGAAACAAGAAATAATCAGAAGGAGCTAAATCTGGACTATATGGTGGATGCGGAGCAATTTCACATCGTAATTCGGCCAGTTTTTGTTGAGTTAAAACTGCAGTGTGTGAAGGAGCATTATCGTGATGAAAAAGAACTTTTTTTTTCTAAATGCGGTCGTTTTATCTTGATTTCTTCACTCAACCGATCCAATAATGCACAATAATATTCACTTCTTATAGTTTTTCCTTTCTCAAGATAATCAATAAATATTATACCCCTTGCATCCCAAAATACTGTGGCCATTACTTTTTTTGCTGACTTAACAGTTTTCGCCTTCTTGGGACCACTTTTACCAGCTTCTATCCATTGTTTTGACTGTTCTTTGCATTCTGGGATGTAGTGATGGATCCATGTTTCATCAACAGTTATGAATCGGCGCAAGAACTCTATTGGATTACGCTGATAAATCGCTAAAAACTCCTCGAAATTGGTCCAACGACGATTTTTTAAGGCAAAGTCAACAAACGCGGCACCCATCTTGCGGATAGCTTTTTCACGTGGAGTTCATCATGTAAAATACTCCAAACTTGTTTTTCGTGTATTTTAACAATATCAGCAAGTTCTCTGAGCTTTATTCGTCTATCTTTAGTCACTTCATTAAATATTTTTCTAATGTTTTCAATAGTAGTAGCAGTTTTCGGTCTTCCAGAGCGTTGTTCATCTTCCGTACTTGAACGACCCATTTTAAATTGTTGAACCCAGGATTTCACGGTGGAGTATGATGGTGCATTATCACCATGAACAGAATCCAATTCATCTTGGATTAATTGTGGCGTATAACCTTTCATATAAAAGTGTTTAATTACCGCACGAAACTCTTTATTTTCCATTTTTCAAAAATTATAAAACTTGTTTACTTCAATCACCTGTTGTAACAAAGAAAATAATCATTAAATATTTCGGAAATTTTGACAGATGGCTTATAAAAGATTGCTTTTAAAAAACAAAAAAAAACAAAGTTGCTAGTAAAACAGAAAATGTGCCAGGCCAGTTAGTTTTGCGGTCACCCTCGTACTTCTTACTTACATACATTCATGTGCATGTGTGTGTATATGAATAAAAACAAAAATTATGAGGTCTAAACTCATTAATGTTTTAATTATGTTGTTGCAAACACGACCGCCTGACATATGGTTGATGGTCGGTGGCCCGCTAACTTGGCTGTACGAGTAACTAAAGAAAGAAGCAAAAAAAGTTCAAAATCAAGCCAAACACACACACATACAGAATGAGTGAAGTGTGGTGTCCGTGGTGTTTGGTGTTGGCAGTGCTGCTGTTGATGATGATGGATGAGCTGAGTTGAAGTTCAACATTTAAGGCCTGGCCAAGACGTCGACGTTGGCATGCATTTCCCAATGCAAAGACTTGTACTTATTAACTGGAAAATTTCCATAAATAAGTAGGTACTACTTTTAGATTCCTTATAATATTTATCTGTCTGTCTGTCTGTCTGTTGGTTACTGTTTTTTAAGTTTTATGAACTTTTCTGGTTCAGCGAATGAGTGAATGAGCAGTATGTGATACACTGAAGCCTAAAGATTGAGATTGTTTTAAAACGAAAAGTTTTCTTCATGTAGCGGAAAATTTGATAGAAAGTGAAATAAAGAGGAAAGCCTAGATACGAGTAGCATTTATTTAATTGGAACAGTGTGGATAAAGGTGAAGGGAGAATAGGCACGATTTAATTGAAAAAGAAAGTTATGGCCTTTCCACATTAAACTCGATGAATTAAAATCGAAGTTATTACTTTTTCTTGAAGGGGGTTCAAATCTTAATTTACCTATTTCTAGGACTGTAACGAATATTCGCATATGCGAATTATTAGCATCATACGAGTACTGAACTTTCGCTTTTTAAAAATCAATTTTGGAATATTTACTTTATTTTTTTCAATTCTCTTTAATGCCAATAATAATCGAGCAAGTAATACAATAATCTTAACATAATTTGGTTAAGAGATTAGCCCAATCAGGCTTAACTACTTAAACATACAACAAAAAAATATTCTGAATATCTAAATATGACATTAATAAATTCAAGGAAAAGTTTTCAAAAAACCTTATACAAATTTATTTAGTTAAAATACAATTAGAGTTAAAGGATAAAAAAAACATCTACGTAGATAGAGCATTTATATGATGGAACTGAGAGTAGGAACATTTTTCAAAAAACCTGTTTGTTATATAATTAAATTTATCTTTTACGAGGGCGCTTCGGAAAGTTCTTAGCCTATCAATGAAAGAGAATAGCTAGTTTTTCAAAAATATTTTTATTTTTTAATATAATCTCCTGAAACTTCAATACACTTAGTCCAACGCTTATCTAGCAATTCTATCCCTTGATTAAAATAGTTTTCCCCAAGGACTTCAAAATAGTGGTTTACAACTGTAAATGCATCTTCATTTGAGGTAAAACGCTTGCCAGCAAGGATTTTTTTTAGATTTGGGAACAGTTAAAAGTCACTGGGAGCTAAATCAGGAGAATAAGGTGGGTGGTCAAGCAACTCGTACTTTAAATCGTTGATTTTAGCCATTGTTATAACGCTCTTGTGCGCTGGTGCGTTGTCTTGATGAAAAATTATTTTTTTGTGTTGTAAGCCAGGACGTTTTTCTCGAATTTGTACATTTAATTGATCTAAAAGGTTGCAATAGTACTCTTAATTTATTGTTTTACCCTTTTGCAGATAGTCAATCAATAAAATACCTTTAAAGTTCCAAAAAACCATTGCCATAATCTTACCAGCCGATTGCATTGTTTTTGCCTTCTTTGGGGCACTTCCTCCAGCTTCAGTCCAATGTTTGGATTGTTCTTTTGTCTCTGGAGTATAGCGGTGGATCCATGTCTCATCAACAGTTATGAAACGACGCTTAAAATCCATTTCGTTTCACTGAAAACGATCCAAACAAGCTTGAGAAATGTTCATTCTTATGCGTTTTTGGTCGACTGTTAACAAGTCCGGCACCCATCTTGCAGAAAGCTTTTTCATCTGTACTTCTTCATGCAAAATTAAATGGACTCGATCATTTGAGATGCCCATGATATAAGCTATTTCACGCACTTTTAGTCGTCGATCATCTAATACCATATCATGCACTTTGGCTACAATTTCTGTTTGTTGTTGCTGTTTTTGGACGTCCATTACGTGGTTCATCTTCAATGCTTGTACGACCACGTTTAAATTCATCAACCCAATTTTTTACTGTTGCACATGAAGGAGCACTTTCACCTAACACATTCACCATATCATTATGAATTTCTTGTCCCAATAAACCTTTTTTATGTAAATATTTAATGACACCACGCATTTCTAATTTTTTCATTGTAAAAAAATCGCGGATGCGTCTTTTGTGAACACCAGTTTCTATATGAAGGAGTTGCCAGATCGAAACAAAATTTAACTTTTTTCTGTTTATAGCGCGCTTTTTGTGCTAGGCTAAGAAGCTTCCGAACCGCCCTCGTACAAAGCAGACATTGTGTAGTGAGTGAAGACGCCTAGTAGAAAAATGGTATGGTAAATTATAAATTAATTTCAGCAGTTTGTTCTGAGAAATCTGCAGGCGCTTAATATGACAATCAGAAGCATCATACCAGACAGGAGTTCCGTCGTATAATATAGAATGAACAATAAGTTTAAATATTAATAATTTGTTAACTATGGAAAGTTGTGATTTTCTGTTTATAAACAGATATAGAATCCTAGTTGTCATATTAATTTTATGTATCGTGTATGACACATGTTTTTGAAGCGGAACAATCGCCTCATGACTAGTTATGCCGAAGAAACAGACGACCATTTGCTTCGAAGTGCTTCTTCCATGAACAACATTCGTTGGATGTGGCTCGTCTTCGAAGACCCTCACGGTCGATTACTGTTTTATTTCGGGCTCATATGCTTAGATCCAAGATTCGTTACCTGTGACGATCTTTTAAACGTCTTTTGAAGCACCGTGATCGTATTTTTTCAAAATTTCTTTGCACCAATCGACACGAGCCTTTTTTTGAGCGATTGTGCGGGATCCAACAAGAACAAACCCTATTTACGGCCAGGTGTTCATGAATAATCGAATGTATGCTGGTGGAAGAAATACACAAGAATGCCTCTATCTCACGGTATGTCACATGACAATCTTGCATTATCAGTTGACGCACGCCATCAATGTTCTCTGGCACTACGGCCGATTTTGGGCGACCTTCGTCTTTGAGCGAGCGTCGGTCAGGATTGAATTCACAGTGCTATAGGATCGTGCTTCATCGCCATACAAAGATTTAAGTTCATCGATGTACTCTTGTCGTGATAATCCACGTCGAAGTTGTGAAAAATGATCGCACGAAAATGTTCACGAGTTAATTCAATTTTTTTGCCAAAGTGAGTCACTGTAAACTACACAAATGATGGTCGTACGTCAAAACTTTCTGAGTACGTTTATGCTAAAAAACAACACTTAGTGTTACCTAGGTCAGAAATATATGTAGCAACCCTCGTATTGAACATTCGCTTTATAAAAATCAATTTTGAAATATTCGCAAAAAAAAAAACAAATTTGGAATGTTTTCATTTGCAAAAAAAATATTTTGATAAGGATATGTGACGCGCAAAATAGAAAGGGACCTATTTGCGCTTAGAATCGTCGATTTCACTTTCATAAAACGCGCATATCTCTGGGAGGGAACACTTTTAGGGCATAGGATCGGTCTCATTCGATGCTCAGATGTTGTCCACATCAAAAAAAGAAAAAAAATGAAAATTGATTTTTTACCCTTAGGTCCCTTTCCCTATGCGCTGTCACATATAGATTTAGGAGTAAGCAATACTAATATTTTGGTAAATTATTTTTCAAAAATGTTTGATTTCCCTTAAGCATTAGCCTAATTCACTTTTTTATATGAGAATGTGCCGCAGATTTTATTTCGAATTTTGTTGCCCTGTGTTATTGGTAGCAAAACAACATATTCTTTACAATTGGTTGGTTGACATAACCACCAGTTGTTGCAACCAATATCTTTACTAAATTCTGTTGGTATAACCGACTTTTTGGCTGTATGAATCGTGATATTATTGAAGCTACCATTTTATGGTAAGTCGAATCATGTCACCATCAATACCATGGAAGGTTGTTGAATGCAACAGAACGTATGCTAATTCAACCGAATAGTTGTAACGCGTGATCCATTTCGAGGTTCCCTTCCTTTTTAAAAGAAAAAACACAAAAAACTCAAACTGAAAGGGGAATGTTTATTATCATTTGAAAGGACATTCTTTGGCATTTATATTTTGACGATTATGTCTATCAAATGTTGGCCGCGGCGGCTACGTCTAAGATAGTCCATCCATTGAGTCCAATTTGCGATGACTCGTTCGAGCATTTCCACTGGCGAATGACACGCGTGATGTTTTGCTCCTAGGCCTGAACCGAAGCGGGTTTGTCCGCATAAACTTTAGACTTTACATATCCCCATAGGAAAAAGTCTAACGGTGTGATATCACACGATCTTGGTGGCCAATCGACCGGCACAAAACGTGAAATTATCTGCTCACTGAAGTGTTCTCTCAATAAATCCATTGATTGGTGCGATGCGTGGGGAGTAGCGCCGTCTTGTTGAAACCAAATGTCGCCGAGATCACGAGCTTCAATTTCACGCATCAAATAGTCGGTTATCGTGACACGATAACGGTCGCCATACGTTCTCACCGGCATAATTTTTGAAGAAATATTGACCGATGATTCCACCGGCCCACAAACCATACCAAACCGTTGTTTTTCTGGATGAAGTGGCAGCTCTTGAACCTCTTCTGGTTGCTCTTCGTCCCAAATGCGGCAATTTCGCATGTTTACATACCCCTTGAATCAGAAATGGGCCTCATCGCTGAACAACATTTGGCTCGAAAACGCACGAGGCACATTCCTCACAGAACGTGAATTTTCGTAATAAAGTTGCACGATTTGTAAACGATGTTCAGGCGTAAGTCTTTCCATGATGAAATGCCAAACAATACCAAACAAAAATAACATGACGGCATGACACGACTCACACGTGATCTGTCAAAAAAAGGCTATTGAAAAAAGTATCTCTACTTGGATCACCCATTAGTACCGGACCGATTTCCAACTATTTTTTTCCTTGTGTGTAATTTAACAAAACAACTATATAAGTACATTAGTGCACACAGAGAAATACTCTGTTGGAAATCGGTCCGAACTACCCAACCTTCCATGGTATTGATGGTTATATGATTCGAATTACTATAAAATGGTAGTTACCATTATATTACGATTCTGACAGGCAATAACTTTTTGATCCTTGTAGAACGCTAAGACATATTAGCCGGGGTCCAGCACAGTCAGTTAAATAGTTATAACTTTGGAACGGTAGGTCCTGAGGGCTTAGTTTAGGTAATTTTGGAACGGTAAGATGTAGGGCTAATTCTTAAGGTAAAAAAGAAACCCTAGTACCCTTCGCTCATCCATCCAAAATTTTTCAAACCGCTGCCATTTCGCCCCTTGCATAATCGGGCATGGTCGTAGATGGTCATAAGGGCTGCTATATATATTTCTGGCATAATAATGAAAATGCGAATATTTATCAAGACAAACAAATTGTGATGTACCACTCAGAATTGACCGTCCTACGTTGCTCAAGCGGAACAGTCGCCACATGACCAGTTTTGCCGAAGAAACAGGCGACCATTTGCGTCGAAGTGCTTCTGCCACGAAAACCTTTCGTTGCATTTAGCTCGTCTTCAAAGACCCACACGATTGCTGTTTTGTTTCGGACTCATACGCATAGATCCATGATTCGTGACCTGTGACGATCTTATAAACGTGTATCGTATTTTTTCAAAATTTCTTTGCACCAATCGATACGAGCCTATTTTGAGCCCTTCACTAAAAAATAACTGTGTGGTCAACGTATATTGATGCCCAAAGCAGCTGTTAAAGCGTTCAAAAACCATGATTTTGAGGTGTCTTTATCGGAGTGGAAATAGTATTGATCTTTGTATTGAGCTTCACAGTGAATATTTTGAAACTCAATAGAATCATTTCCAATGATAAATTATTGTTTTTTTTATTGATGTACCCTTCGTTAAATAAATATATTTTTTAACGCCTTAAATATTGACAAACATTTTTTACAGCCTGACACACGATGTCCAACCAATTTTTTTCTGCCCTGTAAACGACAAACAGCTGATTAGGAACCCACTAACTTCCCTTCGCGCGACAATTTGTACGAAAAAACGCACGATAACGTAACACTTTTTATATAAAATTAGACCCACCAACTTTTTTCGCTGCCATCTGTGAGAAAATAAATGTCACTATTGGTCACTTGTATCAGGTGATCAATCTAGAGGTATTTTTTTGAAAATAAAAAAAAATTACAAAAGTTCAAATCAAGTGTGGAATCTTTATTGATCATTCCATGTTGTGGCATTTATTTTTGAATATAATTTCTTCAAATGTTGGCCGCAACTTCGCCTCGGGGTGTCCATTCTGAGGGTCCAATTTTGGATGACTCGTTCGAGCATTTCGACCGGTATGGCCTTAATGTTGGCTTCCAAAACCTGAATCTTAGGTCTAAAAGTGTGATATCACATGATCTAGGCAGTCCAAAACGTGAAATTAGCCGCTCTTCGAAATGACCTAAAAATAGATCAATTATTTGAGCAGCTGTATGGCAAGTAGCACCGTCCTGTTCAAACCAAATGTCATCAAGATTACGGTCTTCAATTTCAGGTAGCAAAAAGTCCAATATCATGGCGGGATACCGAGCACCATTTACGGTAACGTTCCGGCCATCGTTAGTTTTGAAAAAATAAAGACCGATGACTGTCGATGACTGTTTTTCTCTGGGTTTGAACCTCTTCTGGTTGCTCTACAATCCAAATGCGGCCATTTTGTTTATTGACGTTGCCATTAAGTTAGAAATGGGTCTTGTCACTAATCAATATTTTGTTCGAAAATCGTGTTGCCCCGAACCCTTAGTTCCAAAATACAGTTGGACAATTAGGAGACGTTGTTGGCATGTAAGTATTTCCATGATGAAAAGACAAACAATACTGAAAAGAAAAAAATTGTACACGACTCACTCTTAATCTGTGAAAAAGTCCTATTAAAAAATATACCTCTAGATGGATCTCAGTTTAATAAAGGAAATGCAATAAAAATATTGTTTTTTAATTCTTTACTTTCGTTTTGAAAAAAATCATTCCCAAATTATTGTGAAAATGTCTTTCCACTATCTTTCTTTATGAACCTAAATAAAATTATAGATACGTCTTGATAAATTGACGCTTTTCACTGTAAGCTGAGTAAAAGTATAGAGCGTATCTAGGCAAATTTGAAGTTAGTTCAAAATTTTTGTTCTGGCAACGCAAGGATATGCGATTTTTTTTTTTTTTTTTATTTTTTTTTTAATCGTTTATTTATTTACAAATATTATATTTATACTATAATAAACACTAGTTAACAGTAACGATTCTAATATACAATGTCTCTTAGTCGAGCACTCTAGTATTATTAATATAATATAAATTGTTTTTTCACAAAGTTTCTATTTTTTGTTTATTCAGAATGAACAATTTTTTTTATAAATTTTTACAATGAAAAGGTATTCAAAAAACATTGCTTGCATATTATGATTAGATAAAAATGCTAGTGTCAGGGGTATAAAACAGGGAACTACTCGTATAATAACTTATTCCAATAACCACCAAAACTTTTTGGTATTTAATTTTTGTATAAATCTTATATCTTTATTTGATAAACTTGTATCGTATTTCATATTTAACTCATCTGAGTTGCAGTTCACTGCTTTTATATTGGCTCGTCTATAGTTATGGTAAAAGACTGGAGTGCCATGTTCGTTTTGAATACTTTTTTTTCTATCAATGTAAATAAAGGCTTCAGGTGGAACAAAACCCTTCTGTAGGGAATCAATTATATATGCTTCATTAATATAATAAGGTGCCATTATAACATTATTTTCTATACATTGGGTACACCTTATTATGTTGTTTCTGATTAGGTTTATTATAAAATTATCTATTCTTATTACATTAGCATTATTGTACAGTTTTCTATTTGATATATATTTTACATAATTGCTCTGTGGAGATCTGTATAATGATGTACATGCTCTTAAACATTTCCTTTCAAAAACTCTGATCTTTTCCATATATGAAGGCGATATGTTGAACCAAATTGGACAACCGTAAGTCAATATTGGTCTTATTAGAGACTGATACATTATTATTTTGATTTTTGATTTAATATATTTTGAATGAAATAAAGGTCTATATATAAAGAACGCCTTTCTTGCCTTGGAAAGTATTTCTTTAATATGGGTATTAAAATATAGAAATTTGTCTAAATAGATACCCAAATATTTTACCACATCCTTATTTGGAATATTACAATTAGCTAAATTCGATATTATTCCAAAACTTTTCCAATTTTTTCTAATATTATAGTTACATTTATCAACTGGTGGTCTAAAAAGAATCGTTTCACATTTTTGTGCGTTAATTTTCATATTCCAATTAGTCGTATATTCTTCAACTACATTGTATGTTTTTTGAAGATTGGTATTAATTTTTTCGATTTTGTCATCGGGATGGTAAATGATAATGTCATCTGCAAATGAGATGATATTATCTACATGGTTCAGCAGATCCAATATATAAAGGTTGAAAAGAATCGGTGAATTTACAGTCCCTTGCTGAAGGCCGTTAAAAATTTTGAATGATCTTGTGCTTTTTGCTTTTTGATAGAAAACCTCGAAGTTTTTATCACTTATCATATTATATATTAAGATAATTTGACTTAATGGGAAATTATACTGAATCAGTTTAAATATTAGACCTGGGATCCATACGTTATCAAAGGCTTTCTCCATATCAATGAGGCAAGCACCCGTACACAACTTTTTATGCCAATTCCAATTAATGTCGGATGTAAGCTTATGTATAGCATTAACCGTCGAATGTTTGAATTTAAAACCAAATTGTTTCTCACTTTTAATATCTCTTTCATTACAAAATTTTGTTATATTATTGTTGATGCATATTTCGTATACCTTGCTGATATTAGGCAACAAACTTATAGGCCGAAGGTTTTTGGGATAATTCGGATCTTTATCTTTCTTCGGAAGGAGAACAATCTTAGCTCTTTTCCATATTTTTGGGAAATGTGAATTATTGAGCATATTATTGAACAATTTACAATAACCATCGATCATTATTTGAGGAATATTTTTCAGAACTACATTCGGTATATTGTCAATGCCGGAGGATAATTTATTCCTCAAACGTGAGAATATATAGGTTATATTTTCCCTGGTTATGAATAGACTCTCAGATTGTGTTTCGTTAATATTGTCTGACAACATTGTTTCACTAAAATTAACTAAAGTAGTATTATTACTCTCGAATTCTGATTTCATTCCTAAAAACCTGTTAAATGTTTCTCTAACTTGGATATGTATACTGTTACTCTGATTAATCTCTTTGTGAGCATGAATTGATTCTAAATAGGCACCTACGGCATCCAACATTTGATCCTGTTCCTCTATAATATAATTATTTAAGTTATCTTTTCTTAAGTTTTGGGTGTTTATACCCGCGTTGCTTAATATGAATTCTGAATGTTCAGGAATTTTTATTTGTTGAAGATTCAAAGGTGTGAATTTTTTAAAATTCTTCTTAATTTGACCAAACATGTCTCTGGAATCCTTGGGATCCATATTTGTTAGTTTTTCTTGAATTCGATTGTTGATAATTATTGTGAAATTTTCATTTATAAGCTTCTTTATAATTTTTAATTTAGACTTTGCTATATTTATCATTGTTTCAGATAATGTATGCTCTAGTCTGTTATGCCTTTTAATAAGGGTGAGAATTCTACTTTTTTCTAAATAAAGCATTTTTATAGTTGAGTTGGTGATCCTTTTAAAAGTATCATTTATCTTATGCTTCGGGACTGTATCATCTATTGATCTTGAAATAATATTATTCAATCTTTCTATATGACAGTCAATTTCTGTGTTTGAAAGATTTCGATTGTTTGGGATATGTATGCTCTGGTTCATATATTGTATAATTTTGTTTTGAAATTTTTTCCAGTTCGTAGATCTATAATTATATTCAGACTTAGCCTCATCCCATAAAAATGTAAAATTTTGACGTTCTTTATTCATAGAAGTGACCATTTGTACAGCATTATGGTCACTGTCGTAGTCCAACGTTTTAAGACAGTTCAATGTATTATTTTCAGTAACAATATGCAGTCTACAATCAGCTATACAAATGTCCAAGTATGACCCCCGTACGAGGGTATGAAGGAGAGCTTGTAGCATAAAATCTACATCTGAAACGTATTTCATTGTCTGATAACCATTCCTTTAGTAGACTTCCCTTTTGGTTGTTAGTTGGGTTACCCCATTCGGTATGTTTGCAATTAAGGTCTCCAGCTAAAATGTAGTAATTGTTATCATTTTGTAATTCCATACTTTCAAAAAGATTGTTTAGTTCCGCTTTTATGTGTGAATTGTTATTACCGGATGGGTAATATGCTGAAATAATGAATAGTGCTTTATTTGCAGACAAGGGTATTCTTATTATGCATGTTTCTAGAGAATTAAAAGAATTTATGATATTATTCGTGTATACGCTATACTTCAAGTTATTTCGGATTAAAATTGCTGTGCCTCCCGCCTGGGTCGCACCTTTTCTATCATTTCTGATCAAGTTAAAGTTAATAAATTGGATTTTGTGCCTGGGGTTAAGTTTTGTTTCGTTTAAGAGGACAATATCAGGTTTATGTTTATTAATAAATAGATTGAGTTCGTACCTTCTATTTATCTTTATTATTGAGTTTACATTGATTTGAATAATTTTAAGATTTTTCGAAATTGTTTGTGCATGACTGTTTGTTGTCATTATCCTTCAAGCATGGAAAATATAGTATCGATTCTAGATACTTGCAAATTTAGTTGTTTTTGGAAGTTTACAATTTGATTACTTATATTTAACATAAAGTTTTTAATTTCTTGTAAAAATTCATTGTTTATTATATTATTTGTATCTGTATTCAGTATATTGTTTCCCCTGACAACATTAGCATAAGATGACCCTGACTTAGTAAATATGTTCGTTTTGTGTGTGTGGTTTTCTGTTAAGAATTTTCTCTTATTACAAATTTTTTGCTTAAGCTGTATATATTTTTCACAGCCCTTATACGAGGCCGGGTGACCGTATTTGTTGCATAGCACGCAGAACAATTTATCTTTTTCCTCAGCTGGAACGGTTTTAGTGGGACACTTTCCTCTTTCGTGATCCATATTACATTTAACGCATCTCCTAGGGAGGAAACAGTTAGCCGCACTATGGAAAAAATCCTGGCAGTTGCGACATTGGGGTATTTCAGGACGTCTTACTTGTTCCCATTTTATACAACGGTATAGTAAGGTTTTAATAGACTTTAATTTATTTATATGGCTTTCTGGCGTTACTTGAACCAGAAACATTGGTAGATTAATTCCTTTTGCAACAGAAGACTTTGTTGTAAAGGGACTTACTTTTATAAATTTCAAGTCATCGCTTTCAAATTTCAATAATTCAAATAATATTTCATCTTGATCTACATTTGCATCAAGGCCTTTAAGTATGTATGACTTTACTTTTGTACCTTTAGGCGTAAAAGTAAAGAATTTTGTTTGTGTTTTTTCTAAGAATGCTTTTACTCTTAGAAAATCTTGAAGAGAGTTCATAAATAAAGCTTTTTTGCTTCTAAATTCTTTTATTTTGAAATCATTTATTTTTAGTCCATATTTAATGAATTCAATTAATTGTTTTGTGTCTATGTCGACAATGTTAATTGGAGGAATTTTTTTGTTCTTCCCTTTTTCCGAAGTAACCACTGTGTTATGAGAAATTACATTGGATGTATTGTTGTTAGTAGCTGTATTGGCTGAATGAGAACTTTGGGGTTTCTCTTTGTTCTGTTTGTTTTCTTTTACATGCTTCTCAAATTTGTTTATTATGTCTTTATCACATTGATCATCTATTTCGCAGTCCAGCACTGAGTAGTAGTTGTTTTTAAAATGTTTTGCTGCAGCATCGTTACCGATCTCGCTATCCATATTTTTGTTTTTTCTTTTTCTGTTATCAACGTTAATGTCATTGTAATTTGGGTTTACATTGTTTTTATTATTTGAGTTCTGAGCATGTTGCTCACTCATTTCAGTCGTTTGGATATTTTTAGTTGCTTGTTCTCTTTGTTATAATACGAAAAAAACACAATGTTAAAGGTTTGGAAAAGGTAAACTTTTACAGTATAACACCAACAAAATGCACTGATCTCCGTAACACGTCTATCACACATCACGGTCGCGATCGTACTCCCGCAAGGATATGCGAAGTATAAGTCAAAAGATAATGAGCTCCGTTTTGATACGAAAGTGGATGACTGGCTTTCGTTCGCTTAGACTTTCTTTCGAGATCGAGAGTCATGCAGTTAATTTTCTTTACTAGCTCTCTTAGAAAGATAGATCTGTGTCTTGACTATAGGATCTTTGCTGCAGTCGCAACCTTACACTCCTCATCGTACCATTGGCTCTGTTTTGCCGCTTTCGGTAAACAATTAATTTGCCTTGGAAAATAAATTTTTACGCTGTTTCTTACGCAAAAATGCTTAGAAATATGTATAATTTCAACGCGTACCATTTCTTTTAATTTTGTCATCAGTTCCAATCGACCCTACCTAATGTACTCGTTAACAGAGTAAAATCGTTATGTTTTCTAGTGAAAATTTCCTTTGCAGTTTGAGCCAGGCCTAACATTTGGGTAATCTATAGATGGAATGGATCCCTTACTTGAGTTTATCGCTTATACAATTCACAGGTTTGGGGTAGGTCGTACGACAAGCTGCGACATTAGGTCGACAGACATACAGACGCCACATAACCAAATGGCAACGTCTTCAGCCGCCGTATCATTGACCTAACATATCATACCATCCCCTTCCGTGTCTTCAAGTCAAATTAATATTTATGTTCATAAATTTTAATATTTCAATCTGTGTTCGCTCGCTCTCTCTCTCCATCCACTCTTTCTAGATGGTGCTTTTGTGTCGGTCGTTGTTGCTGTTGTTCGTGCAACGTTTACAAAATATTTATACTCATTTTGTTGTTGCTCAATTTAACAACAAATACGAGTACGTGCACAACTACACGGCGGTGCCCGCATACGTTGGTACTCCCGTTTGTGTGTCTGCCTCGGTCTCAGGGTGTAAGAACGTGTTGAACGTTCCGAGGGAGTTAATTTAAACAAACGCCTCGCCTCATGTGTTGGTACAAACGCCTGCATCATCATTCGCGCCAACCCAAGGAACAACAGATAAACAATGCGTGTTTACAGTACTAAATTTTCAACACAAATATTTTACAACTCAACAAAAACTGAAAAGGAAAACTTTCAACAACAACACATTTTCCCCCCACATGCAACTGCCGCACTCTGATGCTTGCAACGATGTTGACCGCTGATGCTTTGGCGTTTTTACTTAGTTTTTTTTCCTACCGACTTCGTTATTTTGTTCTTCACATTTTCCATTTGGTCTTAAATTAATGGAAAATTCTTTAACATTTTCTCTCAATTGTTAAATAGAAGCGAGATAAACGTAAGGAAAATGTAAAGTCGGGCGAGACCGACAGATTGATACCCACAGCACATTCTTTAGACTCCATAGGGTTATCTAAAAATTGTGCGAAATATATATCGATAAAATATAAGGTTAAATCCAAAATCGGAGGTCTTGGGGCTATATTAAACCATGGATCAATCCGCTTGGATTACAGCGTTGATTTTCCTATTTGCGTGTTTAATGCCACACGGCAAATGTTTTTGAAGTCTGATGAAATTTTCTGTCACTATGCCGCACAGTGCGCCGTTCCCATACTAGCATTGGACAAAAATAAAAGGACTTACCGGAATACAAAAAAACTTAATATCATAATGGATTATGATAATCTAATTTCAAAACAGTTATCGGTTTTTATTTAACATTAGCGGTTTTCTTGTACGTAAAAGTCATATTCATATTAGTTTATACTGAATCATTTAGCATAGGCTAAAATAATAAATAAAAAAAATATAAAAATCGGCGAAGTTTTCTTTTTTTCCAATAGACGAAAGTCTAAACTACTTTATTATGCAAAAACAATATTCCCGAATTTTTTGATGTGTTTTGACTTTTGGCTTTAAAAAATGAAAATTTTCCAAGTAAAAAATTGGCGGTACGAACTAAGTCCCCAATGAACTAAGTCCCCAAAACGAAAATGAACTAACCCCCCAAAATTTTATACAGGAGGAAACAACAACGATTTTTGGGGACTTAGTTCATTATTTGGGGATTTATTTCAGTTTCAAATTTAGGGAGTTAGTTCATAATGAAACAACTCCCCAATTCCAAGAAACGAAATAAATCCCCAAAATTATTTTTGGGGAGTTAGTTCATTTTCACTAAATACCAAAATTATTAAAAATTCCATTATAAGAACCGTTACAATTTCTGTACGCATTCTCTTCTTTGATTGTGAACATAGTGTATTCATTAAAAAAAATAATTAGTTTGTGCTATTACGTCGTGCAGTGAACATTAAAAGTAAAAAAAACAAGATGAGTTTTGAAATTATCTCTGGAAATCGCAGAAATAGTGAGCTTTTGTACCATTTCGATCAAAAAATGATATATATGAAAAAGTCTACGTATAAAAATGTAATTAAATATGAATGCCGAAAAAAAACTTGCAAAGCTAGGATGAATCTACTTCCTGATGGAAATTTGGTTCCAGCAAAAAAATTTGTGGAGCCTACAAAGAGTTAAAGGCTTTAACTACAATTAAGAAGGATTGTGTGGACATGTCAGGGATTCTAGGAGGCAGTAAGACAAATTTAAGTTCTATTAGAAGAGCATTTCGCAGGAAAGGTGAAAGGTAAGTAAAAAAGTGATAAAATTTTAAATTTTTACTAACATTTTAATTCAGCAATCAGGATGAAACGAAAAACATTGATTTTGCAAAAATATTGATGGATAAAAATATTGATGGATAAAAAAACCAATGAAATTTATAATAAATTGCTAATATATATTAAAGAAAATATATTTGATTCAGATCCATCAACATTCATAACCGATTATGAACAAGGATTACGAAAAGCTGTTAACTTGGTTTTTCCTCGAGCAAAGATAGTTGGATGCTGGTACGTATGTATATATTAAAAATGTGAAATTAAATCGGTTGGAAATAAAAAATTCGCGCGAATTTTTTATTTCCAACCGATTTACACCAAAAAAAATTTTTTTCGACTCCAAAACTATTAATTTATTAACTATAAAATGCTGGTGCATAAATAGCTATTCCGTTTGAGTGTAATTCGTTATGATAAATTAAATTCGTTAAACAAAAGTATTAAAAGTATTGGCAACTAAATTTACTATATATTAATTTTTTTCAGGTTCCATTTTTGCCAGGCTGTTAGACGGAATATGTGTAAGCATAAAACGTTATTGGAGTACATAAGATCATCAAAGAGTGCGTCCCTGCTTTACCATAAAATTCTGGCCCTTCCGTTATTACCAGCAGACTTAATACGGTGTTCATTTAATGAAATAAAATCGCAAATATTTTTGATGGATAGCGATGGCTTATTTTTCCCATTTTTAAAGTATTTTGAAAGCCAATGGATTAACAAGGTAGTTATATATGGTATAAATTTTTTTTTAATAATCTTAAAATGCATGCATTTACTTTATTAGATTGGCTGCAAAAATTTCTCAGTGCATAAACAGGTTACTAGAACGACCTCTGCCGTCGAGGCTTATAATGACATTCTTGGTCGGTCAGCTGGAAAAAATGGGCACTTCTTTAAATTCGTCCGCATAATTCAAGAAGAATTTTTCAAAAGCAGACGTTTTTCCATATTATGCGAAAGTGGAGGAAGAACAATAAAATTAGGGAGGCAACTTTACTTCTGGATGAAGGAAAAATAACAGTGGCCACATTTCTTTCACGAATGGTTTATGAAAAAAATGAAATATGTGTGGATATGGTCCCAAAGCTGAATATTTTTGAAGAAGAGTCATCCGAAGATGAAATGCCAGAAGAACTTGAAGAACAACCAACTCGCAACAATGACACCGAATGCATTATTTGTCAAGCTAAGACTGCAAACATTGTCCTTCTTCCTTGCAAACATCTAAAGATTTGCGATGACTGCATTCTCAAACTACAGGCAGATTCAATTTCAAAAGGTTTGCAAAATTATTGTTGCCCATATTGCCGCCAAATAGTGGAAGACACCATGCAAGTATATGTTTATGTTTTTTTTTCTCGTAATTAGATAGATATTAATATGAACTGTTTTTTTTTTAATTTGTTATTATCGAATATGTCTCTGTTGCTCAGTTATAATATATTAATAAAATATATCAAAAAAATGGGGACTTATTTCATTTTAAAAATGCGGAATAAATTCATTATGAACTAACTCCCCAATTTTGGGGGGTTAGTTCATTTTCGTTTTGGGGGGACTTAGTTCGTACCGCCAAAAAATTCATCATAATTATGGGTGATTCTGAGAATTTCGACACCATTTTTGACATTCGATTTTTTTGCAGAATTTAATATTTAGTTCAGTTAGATGTCTTAGTTCTAAGAAAGACTTGTCATTTTTAAAAGGTACACATAAAAATTTTAATTTTTAACGGAATCATGCAACAATTTAAAAATATGACCTCCCGGGTAATGACTCATTGAACAGATAAATGACGAAGACAATAAAATATATAGCACATTTTCTCTAAATTCAACAAATTCATTTTAATTCAGTTTTTTTGTAATAATAATACAAGAAAAAAAATCTGTTAATCGTCATTCCCCTGTAAAAATTTTGACAGGGGCGTGATGAATTTCTACAATACCCCCTGAAATGTTTATTTAAGTACTTACCCTTACAAAATTGACTTGAGCTGGAAGTTTATACTTGCAATAAACACAAAAAACACTTGCAAAATAATAAAAAGTATTAATGATCTTTTTTTTTTTTAAAAACAACACAGGGGAATGACCAACTTAAGTGTGAACGTACGTAACGAGTGACAAAACACGACTTACTTAATTTTAAGACTGTTGACGAAAAAACTATTAGATGTGCACCCACTTCATGTAATGTTCAATCATATTTGAGTTATTTGAAATCAAGATTTGTTTGGAAATTTGAATTTTAGCGAATATACGATTTTACAGGGGATTACTGTGTATTTTCGGGGACAGAAAATACGAGGGCGACCGCAAAACTAACTGGCCTAGCACATTTTCTGTTTTACTAGCAACTTTTTTGTTTTGTTTTTTAAAAGCAATCTTTTATAAGCCATCTGTCAAAATTTCCGAAATATTTAATGATTATTTTCTTTGTTACAGGTGATTGAAGTAAACAAGTTTTATAATTTTTGAAAAATGGAAAATAAAGATTTTCGTGCGGTAATTAAACACTTTTATATGAAAGGTTATACGCCACAATTAATCAAAGATAAATTGGATTCTGTTCATGGTGATAATGCACCATCATACTCCACCGTGAAATCCTGGGTTCAACAATTCAAAATGGGTCGTTCAAGTACGGAAGATAAACAACGCTCTGGAAGACCGAAAACTGATACTACTATTGAAAACATTAGAAAAATATTTAATGAAGTGACTAAAGATGGAAGAATAAAGCTCAGAGAATTGCTGATATTGTTTAAATACACGAACAACAAGTTTTGATTATTTTACATGATAAACTCCACATGAAAAAGCCATCCGCAAGATGGGTGCCGCGTTTGTTGACTTTGCCCCAAAAAATCGTCCGTTGGAACAATTCCGAGAAGCTTTTAGCGATTTATCAGCGTAATCCAATAGAGTTCTTGCACCGATTCATAACTGTTGATGAAACATGGATCCATCACTACATCCCAGAATGCAAATAACAGTCAAAACAATGGATAGAAGCTGGTAAAAGTGGTCCCAAGAAGGCGAAAGCTGTTAAGTCAGCAGGAAAAGTAATGGCCACAGTATTTTGGGATGCAAGGGGTATAATATTTATTGATTATCTTGAGAAAGGAAAAACTATAAATAGTGAATATTATTGTGCATTTTTGGATCTGTTGAGTGAAGAAATCAAGATAAAACGACCGCATTTAGAAAATAAAAGTTCTTTTTCATCAAGATAATGTTCCTTCATACACTGCATTTTTAACTCAACAAAAACGGGCCGAATTACGATTTGAAATTGCTCCGCATCCACCATATAGTCCAGATTTAGCTCCTGATTATTTCTTGTTTCCAAATTTAAAAAAATTTCTCGGTGGCAAAAAATTTTCGTCCAAAAGCGAGGTTATTGCTGAAACTGAGGCATATTTTGAAGCTCTTGAAAAATCTTATTTTTCGGATGGAATTAAAAAACTTGAAAACGTTTGATGAAGTGTATTGAGTTGGAAGGAGATTATGTTGAAAAATAAATAATAATAATTCCAAAAAAACGGTTCTTTTTATGTTAGGCCAGTTACTTTTGCGGTCGCCCTCGTAAACATCCATAAATATATTAATTGAATAAAAAATTATAATCATTAATAGCAACAAAATTAAATGAATATTGTTTTTTACTCTGGACAGGTTTTATTAAATAAATAATTAATATTTTTGTAAAAAATTGAGAAAATTTCAATTGAAAGTAGTGCTAACGACAACCAGGGTAATGATATTTGAACATTTTGGTAGGAATTTTTTTGAAGAACAAATAATTTTTTTAAAAAACAATTTTAAAGACTTTAAAGGTCCTGTAAAGATTTATTGTATAGTAAATAATAAAGTATAATATTGAACAGGGATTAAACCGGATCCAGACCTCTTGCTTCTATATTCAAATAGTAGTCAAGTTTTTAACAAAATGGCAAAGTGAGATTGATTTTCGTGGCTGCATACTACTTTTATCATGATTTCGGGTCCGTGACAACCCTCTTCAGAAAGCCTTGCTGCAAAGTAAAACTGAACTCTATAAGGCAGGGCTCTCCCCAAACGAATGAGAACTACTGTGGTAGACCTTACTTTTCTTGAGCCGGTTTAATCCCTGTTCGATGTGTAAAAGCAACAGACTGAAATAAAGCAAACGAGCTAAACAAAGTATAATATATTTTATTTTTCCCGCTTGAAACAACCAAGGACAACAAAGTGGCCCATAATCTCAGAATCAACCTTATAGACACTTTTAATAATTAAAAATCAAAAAGAATCGGGCCCAATAGGTGAATATTTCGTTTTTTTTCTAAAGGGTGGTGAAATTTTAAGGGTCAATCATCCACTATTGCCATTTCTTGCCACCATTCTGACACCATTCTGGTGAAGAGGCTTTAGTTTTTGAGTCAATTGCACCTTGTAAGCGTGCTAATGCAAGTCTTTATGCATAATGTTCATCAATGACGAGCGTGAGAGGTGCAATTGTTGGGCACGACGACGACATGAGGTGGACGGCTATTCAGCCACACTAGCAATATTTTCTGCAGTACGAGCTGTACGAGCATGCACTGGTGTTTTCTCATCTCCACAGACCCGATTTGTTTAAGTTTTTGCACTATATTTCCGATTGTACGCACATTTCGACGATTAAATTGACCGAAAAACTTACGAAGTGCACGATATGCATTTGGACTTGAACGCCCATTTTTATAATAAGCCTGAATAACTTTAACGCGTTGCTCGCTTGTGTATCTTTCCAATTGACCGAAAAACTCACGAAGTGCACGATATGCACTTGGACTTGAACGCCCATTTTCATAATAAGCCTGAATAACTTTAACGCGTTGCCCGCTTGTGTATCTTTCAATGGTTGAAATTGTTTTAGTCTGAAATTGAGAAATATTAAATGAAATGCAGAAAAAAACATGACGTTTAGGTGTTGTTCACATTTAACATCGGCCCTTAAAATTAAACCACCCTTTAAAAGACGAAATACCAAATTAATTTATTATGCAAACAAATTTCACCGAATTGTGTCATATTTTTTGGCATCAAATATTAGGAATACTTCGAAAAAAAAAATTAATCATACGAGGGCTGCTGTATATATTTCTGGCCTAATAATGAATATGCGAATATTTATCATGAAAAATGGTTTTATTCATGATTCATACACTTTTGCAAGCACTCAAACCAATTGTCGAAGCACGTTTTCCACTCCGATTGAGACACCTCCAAAACATGGTTTTGGAACGCTTTAAAAGCATCTTCTGGCGACGAAAATCGTTGACCCCGCATTTCTTTCTTGATGTGCGGAAATATAAAGAAGTCATTGGGTGTCAAGTCAGGGCTGTACGGCGGATGACCCATCAATTCGACGTTTCGGCCGATCAAAAAGGCGCTGGTTTGAGCCGATGTGTGAAAGCTCGCCTTGTCATGGTGCACACTGATTCGTCTTCTCTTGTTCGTTTTTCGAATTTCGCCGCAGGCTTCAGGCAAACAGATTGTGCAAGGGTCAAAATATTTCATAGAAGTTTAGGTCAGTAATTCAGAACAACAGCACGCATTTACTCCAGCCTTATTGCTCGTCGGACGGGGGGGGGGCTAGTTCCTAGGCTGCCATATTCGACACTACACTCTAAATTTGCGTGCTTTACAAAAAGAAAAGAAGAAGAATTGAAGGAAGAACAGAAAAATAGAGAAAAGTATAGAATGATACCATATTCGGCTTATGCTGGAATGAGTCTCAAGCTGTACTTGAGGTGTTAAAGTACCAGCTGTTTTGCCCATCCAACCGGACCATAAAGTTGAGGCAGCAATCAAAATCCAACAACATAACTTTTACTTTATGATCCCACAAAATTTATGTAAAAAAAAACTTAATTTTATTTCAATGGTTTGGCCTTTGTATTAAAATGACCAATATGGCTGCCACTTAAGTCTTGTGAAACCTTGCTTTTGCCACAAAATTGGAATCAGTTCGTTGCTTCAACTCACACAACGATGATACTTCCAAGGCCAAAATGTCTTCCCAAATAAAAATCACTAACACCTACAACAAACTCTCCACTTTGCCGCAAAACACAAAACTACAAGTTTTCGTCACTTTACAAAAGCAAATTTCTGGAAACATAAAATATTGAAATAGTCATCCGCAGCTGGCGGGATTCGAGCTTAGATACCGGGATCCAAAGTTTAAGACACATCCTGTGTGCTACTTCCGGTTTGTTATTCGATGCGCCAACCACTGCCAATAATCAGATCTTACATACACACAAAAGTAAGTGTTGGTAAACAAAAAAAAAACTAAACATGCGAATAACCTTTCTAATCGATTCAAACGAGAAAAACAACAACAATATCAGTTTAGGAGAAAAATATCTACAAGCACCAGTTTTGCCGAAGAAACAGGCGACCATTTGCTTCGAAGTGCTGCTTCCACGAACAACTTTCGTTGGATTTGGCTCGTCTTCGAAGACCCACACGGTCGATTGCTGCTTTGTTTCGGGCTCGTGCGCATAGATCGATGATTCGTCAACTGTGATGATCGCGATCGTATTTTTTCAAAATTTCTTTGCACTAATCGACACGAACCTTTTTTTGAGCAATTGCCAAATTGTACAGGATCCAACGAGAACAAACCTTTTTTACGGCCAGGTGCTCATGCAATATCGAATGTATGCTGGTGGAAGAAATGCCCAAGGATGTCTCTATCTCACGGTATGTCACATGACGATCTTGCATTATCAGTTGACACACGGCATCAATGTTGGCTGGCACAACGGCCGATTTTGGACGAGCTTCGTCTTTGAGCGCGCGTCAGCCACGATTGAGTTCATTAAACCATTTTTTTCACAGTGCTATATGATGTTGCTTCATCGCCACACAAAGATTAAAGTTCATCGGTGCACTCTTGTCGTGATAGTCCACTTTGAAAGTTGTGAAAAATGATCCACGAAAATGTTCACGAGTTAATTCCATTTTTTTCCAAGTTGATTTTTTCAAGTCACTGAAAACAACACATATGATGGTCGTACGTCAAAACGTTCTGAGTACGTTTATGCTAAAAATGTCAAACTTTCCAATGGAAATGTCAGCTGGCGCCACGCTACACTTAGTGTTGCCTAGGCCAGAAATATATATGTGACGCGCAAAATAGAAAGGGACCTAAGGGCAAAAACCAGTTTTGTTCAGGAGAGCCATTTTAAAGATTTAAATTCGTGTATCTTTGGTGTACCATCACTTTCATAAAACGCTCATATCTCTGGGAGGGAACACTTTTGGGGCATGGGATCGGTCTCATTCGATGCTCAGATGTTGTCCACATCAAAAAAGGGTTTTTTACCCTTAGGTCCCTTTCTTTATGCGCTGCCACATATAGCAACCCTCGTAGCTTTATAAAAACTAAAAATCGAAAGGAATCGTAAAAAATCGGCATAGATTCCGTATTTCTAAAAGACGAAAGTCGAAACTAATTTATTGTGCACAAAAAATTTACCGAATTTAATAATGTTTTGTTTTATTTTTCCATCAAAAATTGAAATTTTTTCTCACATTCAACTAAAAAACTCAATTAAAAATAATAGTTATAAGATTAAAAGAAAACTAAAAGAAATTTGTACCACTTCTTAACTATTTAAACATTCTAATCCAATTCTATTCCGTCTAAAAATGCGTCTTTGAAAAATATTTTCGTTCAACTACTTAGGAACGAAACTACCATATTAATTAATTCTGTATATAAATCGCTCACTTTGAATGAATCTGGGGCTCAAAACAACTATTTCTATGAAAAAGTATTTGCGGATTTCTTAGTAAGACTATTACCTTTAAAATGATACCAAAAATATTAAGTTCGAAGCAGGTAGATTTTCTGTTTTTTGTCACTGAAACGGATCACTGTATTCCGGTTAGCTCCCAAATCGCTAGAGTCTAAAACAGAAACCGAAAACCCGAAATTTCGGTTTTTATATTCATACCCGACAGGCAATTGCTCAAAAATAGCTAAACCCCAGGTCTATCCAGTCGTTTTGTCGTCGGGTTTTCCTGTTTTTTCGTTGTTGTATATAAAAGCAAAGAAAATTCATAATTTTCCATAACACAGTTGCCAACATTTGAAGGTAATCATTTTCTGAAAATAAATGCCATAAAATGTCCTTTCAAATTACCAATAAAGATTCCACACTTTAAAGTATTTGAATTTTTATACATTTTTTTTTGGTCTGAAAAATACCCCTAGATGGATCACCCTATATTTTCTGCTCGGAGACCGCACAAAATATACATATGTGACGCGGAAAATAGAAAGGGACCTAAGGTTAAAAAACAGTTTTGTTCAGGAGAGCCATTTTAAAGATTAGGTCCCTTTTCTATTTGCGCTTAGAATCTTCGACCTCACTTTCATAAAACGCGCATATCTCTGCGAGGGACAATTTTGGGGCATGGGATCGGTCTCATTCGATGCTCAGATGTTGTCCACATCAAAAAAAAGAGAAAATTGATTTTTTTACCCTTAGGTCCCTTTCTTTATGCGCTGCCACATATAGCAACCCTCGTAGCTTTATAAAAACTAAAAATCAAAAGGAATCGTAAAAAATCGGCATAGATTCCGTTTTTCTAAAAGACGAAAGTCGAAACTAATTTATTGTGCACAAAAAATTTACCGAATTTAATAATGTTTTGTTTTATTTTTCCATCAAAAATTGAAATTTTTTCTCACATTCAACTAAAAAACTTAATTAAAAATAATAGTTATAAGATTAAAAGAAAACTAAAAGAAATTTGTACCACTCCTTAACTATTTAAACATTCTAATCCAATTCTATTCCGTCTAAAAATGCGTCTTTGAAAAATATTTTCGTTCAACTACTTAGGAACGAAACTAAATAAATCGCTCACTTTGAATGAATCTGGGGCTCAAAACAACTATTTCTATGAAAAAGTATTTGCGGATTTCTTAGTAAGACTATTACCTTTAAAATGATACCAAAAATATTAAGTTCGAAGCAGGTAGATTTTCTGTTTTTTGTCACTGAAACGGATCACTGTATTCCGGTTAGCTCCCAAATCGCTAGAGTCTAAAACAGAAACCGAAAACCCGAAATTTTGGTTTTTATATTCATACCCGACAGGCAATTGCTCAAAAATAGCTAAACCCCAGGTCTATCCAGTCGT
Organism: Hydrotaea diabolus; assembly: GCA_963513945.1. Classification (NCBI taxonomy): domain Eukaryota; kingdom Metazoa; phylum Arthropoda; class Insecta; order Diptera; family Muscidae; genus Hydrotaea; species Hydrotaea diabolus. Next base: position 56,744,620 of record OY740717.1, on the reverse strand, counting down.
TTTGTCGTCGGGTTTTCCTGTTTTTTCGTTGTTGTATATAAAAGCAAAGAAAATTCATAATTTTCCATAACACAGTTGCCAACATTTGAAGGTAATTATTTTCTGAAAATAAATGCCATAAAATGTCCTTTCAAATTACCAATAAAGATTCCACACTTTAAAGTATTTGGATTTTTATATATTTTTTTGCTCCTCTAGATGAATCACCCTATATATTCTTGTTCCCTTCATCATAGGACCACTTTGTCGTTCCGTTTTCCACACATCTGCAAAACTGCTCGGAGACCGCATAAAATATACATATGTGACGCGCAAAATAGAAAGGGACCTAAGGTTAAAAACCATTTTTGTTCAGGAGAGCCATTTTAAAGATTTAGTCCCTTTCTATTTGCGCTTAGAATCGTCGACTTCACTTTCATAAAACGCGCATATCTCTGGGAGGGAACACTTTTGGGGCATGGGATCGGTCTCATTCGATGCTCAGATGTTGTCCACATCAAAAAAAGAAAAAAAATTTAAATTGATTTTTTTACCCTTAATTTCCTTTCTCTATGCGCTGTCACATATTCTGAATCGTTATAAAATTCTAAGACGATCTGTTAGTCTATCCGAGGAAAGCAAAATACAGGTAGTATTTTGTTTTTAGTAGAGCACGGGCTGTCCTCGTCTATTTTCTACAATATTTAGTGTGCGTGCAAAATAACGCCATGAACCAAATTTCGTTCGTAGGTAAGAATCCAAATTGGTAGGTTTATTTATATGGGGCCTTATTAGACTATGGACCGATAGCTGACAATTTCAAAAGCCAACGTCATTAGCCGGAAACCAAAAAATTTAAAAATTTTCATCATGATCGGTTCACAATTCTGACCTACACTTCGATTTTAGAAATAAATGGTCAGAAGGACTTGTCTAATTCGACTCAGAATTTATTCTCAGTCGTTTGGTATAATCTAAAAAAGAATCTATTACACTTCCTGCTGGGCGTTACAAACATCAGCACAAACTCATAATACCCCTTACCCTTACTGAGAGCACATGCATGAAGCTGGTCGGCCGTCCGTAAGAAGTCTATTCATACTAAAGCGGCGATGCACACAAATTTTATCTATGGAGCAAAAATCGCTCTGGACTATACTTATACAATGGACTACTGACTGGCTGCATGCAGTTGTTCTTGTTGCTGGGTCCCGTAGCAGAGTGTTTTTGTTATTTTTTCGTTGTATAGAATATGATCTAAAAACAGAACGAATGTGTTTATAAAAAGTGTGAATTTAATTGATATACAATGGCGGAGCTAGAGTGTCTGTCTGTCTGCCTGTACCGCCGCACAGAGGGGTCAAATGTACCAAAAGTGATGATTAATACAAAAGCTGAAGTTTATGTTACACCGTCATATTTGGTATTGGGTAAAAGTGAATAAAATTCTACATCACTAATTGCTAAAATTACTGCTCTGAGTAATTTACTTTATTTGCAGTGAGAGGTCAAAGTTAAACAATTTTTACAAGTTTAGCGTGAATTGGCAAAAATAGAAAATTGAGATATTTCGACTTCTTATAATTGTTACTAAGTCTTCTAAAAATAAAAATTTTACAATGGAACCATCAACTTCAGGTATTTGGGTATATAATTAAATAAATTTTGTTTAGATAAATGTTTTGCAAATATTTTTAATGTTTTTTTTAAAAGTGCTCCATATATGTGGTATTTTCGATATATACATTGAGTTTTAACAAGTTTCTGGGCGAGACCAAGCAAATTTTATTAAATGCTCTTATAATATGATATATCAGCTTATATATCCAAAAAAAAAATCTTGCGGATTTACTGCGTTTTTTTACTTATTTAAGTTATTGTGAAAGAACTCCAGTTGCTAAAAACATATGCTGAAAACAAACAAAAATTCAACTTGTTTGTTTCTTACTCTCTTTTGTGTTTATTTTCGGTATTAAAGTTGTTGTTGTTAATAAGTTTGGTTTCCATTAGAGATGGGTGCGTGAGTTAGTTTTGACTCACGCTCACTTACGAAAAAAAAGTTCTGTTTTAATTACAAGGAATAAAAATTTTCACATATGTCCATGCTATAATGGCGTTAGTAGTTTAAAGTTCACGGAATTATCACCGAAACACTTAGGGCCAATATTTTAGGCCCAACAATAGTTAAATGAAATTTAAACTAAATATCTAGTTTTCATTTTCACCAACACAATATTTAAATTTAATTTTAATCGCCTCATTACCTCATTTAAATACGTAATAACGCACAAATTTGTCATGAAGTTACGTTCATATACATATGTATATGAATTTCGCGAATATTATAAATCAATGAAAATAAATCACAAACTAATATTAGTGATGATTGATGGCAAAGTATCTAATGCTATTACCGAAACAACCTCCACACAAAAATGTTACGTTTGTGGTGCTACGAGCAAAGATTTTAACTGTATTGATCAAATGATTACCAGAAGTGTAAACAAGGATACGTATCAGTTCGGATTATCTATTCTCCATGGCTGGATTAGGTTTTTTGAGTGTCTTCTGCATGTGGCATATAAATTACCACTTAAAAAGTGGCAAGCTAGATCAGATAATGATAAACAAGTTGTTAAAGACACAAAAACTAGAATTCAAAAAGATTTCAGAGAAAGAACTGGATTGATCATTGACCAACCAAAACCGGGCTTTGGCAACACAAATGATGGCAATACCGCAAGAAGGTTTTTTCAGAATGCAGAAGTTTCCTCAGAAATAACACAACTGGATCTAGAGCTAATTAACAGAATGCACATAATACTTATTGTCGTGTGGCCATGAGGTAAATAGTGAAAAGTTTAGAGACTTTGCTCACAAGACTGCCAGGCATTTTGTTGAAAAATATCCATGGTATAAAATGTCTACTACCCTTCATAAATTTTTTATTCATGGACCGGAAATAATATCTAATGCCCTTTTGCCGATTGGTCAGCTTTCAGAGGAAGCACAAGAGGCTAGAAACAAAGATTTTAAAAAGTATAGGGAATACTTTGCTCGTAAATCCAGCCGAGAAAAAACTAATGAAGATATATTTAATAGATTTCTGCTTACTTCAGATCCATTCATTACCAGCATGAGTAAAACTAGTAGAAAAACAAAACCAGACAAAATACAACAGTTGGCATTGGAATTATTAATTCTACCCGAAGAAGGCGACAATGATGATAATGGTGATGAAGAAGAAGAAGATGATGATGATGATGATGGGGATGATGATGATGATAATGATAATGATGATGTTGACTTTTATCACAGTAATACCTAAAATAGGTTTAAATGCATATTTGTACATATTATTTTGCTTCTATTTTTTAAATAAAAAAAATATTGTCTATCAATTTTTTTATCAAAAACCATTTTTTTTACTAAATAATGTATAGTTATTCCAAAGAAATATAAATATCAATAATAATGGGCTTCCCTGAATTAATCCCCACTTTACCTATATCTGACCCCACTGTGCGCCGTCCGTCTCCGTGCATATGCAACAACAGGCCCAGTACGACAACGCCAGCAACAACAGCAATGACTATGACTGTATGTAGTATGCCCATATTACATATTACGAGTATTATAAACATAGACTTTGAGTATTTAAATATTCTACAATGAATAAAATGCAATTTATCGACCCATTACGAGTATATGAATTGTTAAGCAATGATTTAACAAAACGCCAGCAAAGCAAAGCCAAGCCATAAGCAGCAACAGCAATTTATTGCATCGACCAAGAGTTTAGCACATAATAAAAATTCTTTGGAATTGCAAAATGCGTTGGAAATCAAAAGTTCATGCATTATGGTTATTTGCTCTCAATATTGAAATTGTTGATTTTGATTAATGCTAAAAGCTAAAGAGTTAGCGTTTTTGGGCAGGAAATTATTACGAGGACATTCTCTGCTCATTTTAATGTTTTTCTTTGGTGATTTTTTGCAAAAACTTCAGTTTGGGGAGAAATTGAAAAAAAATCGTTTATGGGAAATTTTTATTTAAAAAAAATCAATTAATATCAGAGATGTCAGCTATGTGGTTCTTCCACTACTTGTAGTGATTTTTCATCAACAAAAAACACCGTTTTGAAAATGTAACGACTGCTTTAACAAAATCATTACTGTGGCGATTTCAACTACATTCACGATGTAGCGATTTTCGCTTAATATTTTTTTTATTATACTATTTTTTAAATATTTCGTTTGGTTATCAATTGTCCTTATGATTTTGTGAAGGAAGTTACTTGTCATCCCATTAAAAAACATAACAAGTTAATGATGCATACAAATAAGCATACAAATATTTTTGGAAACTCGCCAGCGTTCTTTTTCTTGATCTTATGTTAGGTTTAAGTATTCCACTTCAATTTATACTATTTTATTTTGCGATCACATAAAAAATACTTAATAGGGTCATAAATACTGTTACAACATTGAACACACCCATTTCAATAGTAGAACTGAACATACCCCGTTAATGTCATATGGGGTTTTGAAAGCTAACCTCAATAGCGTTAGTCTGTAACGGGATTTTAAAATTTTTTCAACTTTCATCGTGGAGTGGTCAGATAATTAGAACCGTTTCGCTGTTAAAGCGCTTTTCAAGTGTGAAATAAAAAAGCGATATTATCAAAACGCTCCGGCCACTAGGGATTAGCCGCATGTTCGTCTACCGATGCATAAAATTGTTTGAGGAGACTGCAGATGAAAAAGACCGCCACCGGCCGGGCCGTCCACGCTCTGTTCGAACATCGCATGTCATCAAAGCCGTTAAATCAAGAATTCACAGAAATCCGCGCCGAAAACAGAAAATCATGGCCCGTGAGATGAATATCACGCAAAAGTCTTTGAGTCGAATCATTTAGAAAGACTTGGGATTTGGGGCTTTTAAACGACGTACCGGAAATTTATTGACTGCAGCTTTCAAAAACAATAGGATTGAAAAATACAAACGTCTTTTGGTGAAGCACGCTGATAACAAGCACAGCAAAATTTTGTTTACCGATGAAAAAATTTTTACCGTTCAGGAAAAATTTAACAAGCAAAATGATAAAGTGTATGCGCGGTCATCTAAGAAAGCATTTGAACTGATCCCAAGGGTGGAAAGGGTCATCACCCCGCTTCAGTCTTGGTTTGGTGGGGTGTCTCTTACGATGGGATCACTGACCTGCATTTCTGCGAACAAGGAGTCAAAACATCGGCCAAAGTTTACCAAGAAACCGTTTTGGAAGCTGTTGTGAAGCCTCTTAACAATTTCCTGCTCCAAAACCTGCCATGGACTTTCCAGCAGGATTCTGCGCCGGCCCATAAGGCTAAAACGTTCCAGGCCTGGCTTCGAAACAATTTGCCAGCGTTCATTTCCTCTGAAGCATGGCCCCCAGGCAGTCCAGATTTGAACCCATTGGATAACGAGTTGTGGACGGTTTTAGAGGACAAGGTTTGCCACAAAAGATACCCCAACATTGGATCTCTTAAGACTGCTCTGGTTCGAGCTGTGGCCAATTTTCCAATGGACGAGGTTCGTGCAGCTATTGACGATTGGCCAGTGCGACTTAAGGCGTGTCTAAAGGTAAAAGGCGGACATTTCGAATAAGTAGATTCTTTTTGGATACAATATACATCAATAAACATATTAACAGATATTTGGTCCAAAAATATTCAGTACTTTTTATTTTACAGCATAAAAGGTGTGTAACAGTATTTATGTCCCTACTAAGTATACAAAGTTTTCCATTCAGGACAAACAGTATTAAAAATGATTTATATAGAGTGATCAATCTAGAGGTATTTATTCAGAAAATACAGTTGCCAAAATTTTATGGTAATTATTTTCAAAAATGAATTCCATAAAATGTCCTTTCAAATTGCCAATAAAGATTTCACACTTGATTTGAATTTTTATGTTTTTTTTTTAAAAACATTATAATTAACAGAATATTTAAGACATACAGTTTTTTTCCACGTGTAGTGCAAATGTTACATTCTAAGAATGAAGTTCGATTTTGGTCTTTCGACAACCACCCACCGCCCGATTACTGTAACCTATTTTTTGGACCCAATTTTCCACCACTTCTGAACACATTTTGTCCGAAACATTGGCTATTTCACGTTGGATGTTGTCTCTGAGCTCTTCTAAAGTTGTTGGCTTTTTTGGCATAGATCAATGACTTGATGTGGCCCCATAAAAATAAATCCAATGGCGTTAAATCTTATGAACGAGGTGGCTATTCGACCGAACCAATTCTCGAGATATCACGTTCACCGAGTATGCCTTTCAGTAAATCGATTGTAACGCGTGCTATGTGGCTAGTGGCACCGTCTTGTTGACATACCCAGACATCGGCGCTGTCAAGCTCATCCAATTCTTGCCAAAAATAATTTTCTAACATGGCACGATAGCGCTCTCCATTGACGGTTACATGACAATTGTTTTCAAAACAATACGGCCCATAAACATCTCCAGCATGAAAACCACTCCGCACAGTATTTTTTTGCGTATGAAAGTGTGTCTCTTGAAACACATGTCGGTTTGTTGCTGTCCAAGAACGCATATTTTGTTTAAAGACAAAACCACTCAGCCAAAAATGGGCTTCATCGTTAAAGATGATTTTTGATGAAATTCTGGATTTTCGTGAAACTTTGCTAGAGACCAATCGGAGAAGTTTCGGGTTTTTAAATGATCAAGTGGCTTTAGTTTTTAGGTCAGTTTGATCTTCTAAGGATGACGACCAAGATCTTTTAGCAAAATACGCCACAGTGTGGTTTGAGAAATGCCCACTTCCTGAGAACGACGTGGAAACGACTAATTGGGCTCATTTTAAAGGAAACACTTACGGCTGTTATATTTTAGTCGCTTCGAGCGGCACGTCGTCTCTTTGGCGTTGGAACATCCAAAAGTGAAAATTTGGATCCAAATTTATGCATTATAGCATGTACGACTATTAGGGCCGAAAATTGGAGTAAGCGCTCTTAAAGTTGCGACCACCAACTCAGAATTTCGGTGGTAATTTTTAATATTTTCTAAAAGTTGCTCGTGAACTTTACCACCATGAAAAAGTTGACTTCAACTAACATTTTGACACTGATCAGTAAATTCAGTAAAAATGTTTGACATAAATATACGAAATTGTTTTGTCCCTTTTGGAAAACTTGTTATATGTTTGTGTTTTTTATTTGTAAATTGGTCACTATGCAGGTTCAAGTGTCATAAAAAAGTTTTTCTTCACTTAAGAAATTTATATTGTAAATGTTTTTCAAATTGTAACATACATAAAAAATTTTAAATACATAGAAGGTAGAGCCAACTGCGGGGATAAACGTTTAATAAACCTTCCGATAGACAAAGCTAACATATTGTCCAAGTTTGGTCAAGTTTTAGGAACTCGTACCCCGAACATTACATTTTAATTAAGATATTTTCTATGTTTTTTGTTTTGTTTACATTTATTCGGTCTTTTATCATTATTATGACTTGAACAGTTTTTATGCTGGTTCGACACCTTTTGTTGATTATTTTTCACAATCAACTGAAAAATTGGTGAAATGTATTAAAATGAAATGCCAGGCAGACTGTACAGCTGTTTCTAAACACGCCTAGGTTTTTCTTCAGTAGTCTTTGGCAACGATTACTTCGGCTACAAATAAAATGACTTATACGGTAGTCTCATTTGAATTAATGAGAATTACCCTATGCGTATTATCTTTGAACTGTGCGTAGAGCAATCTTCATAGCGCAATATTATTCCCTCTAATTCAGTTTCGCATGGGCTTTCGTTGAAAACCACAGATGCAAAAGCGTATATGTTTTGGTTTTGGGCGTATATGTATTCATACAAGCTTTGCACTTTAGGGCGTACCAATCCTTTATAAATATTTTTTTGTTTTGTTTACATTTAATTGGTCTTTTATCATAATTATAACTTGAACAGCTGTGACAGAATTGTGGTTGCCAGGCACTCTGTACAGCTGTTTCTAAACCCTCCAATTTGTCTTCAAAATAAAAACTGTTCAAGTACGTTGTACGTTTGCTGCTAAAAGTTAATGGTCCCAAACGATGTTTGCTGTTCGGAACGTTCGTACATACGTCCATGCCGACCCTCACAACATAATCGCTTTGTTTTCTCGTGTTTGCTGTAAAAGTCGTGTACAGCATCTATCACCAAACGGCGGCCCATAAAAATATTGAACAAGAAAAAGCGTAGTTAAATTCGACGAGGCCAAACCTTATATACCGTTCACCACTACGCTACTATAGCACGAAAAAATGGTCCGATTTTTAGGCCCAGGCGTACGTCACTAATCTCAGCCAAAAATTCAAAATATAATTAAACTCGACCCAAAAATAGCTTTAATTTAAGTACCCCTATGTCCACATTGACTACATATCGCCCGTTTTAACCATGCGGGACGTTTTTTGGGCCGCATAAGCCAAATTGTCTAGCATTAATGCTCTTTTTTGCGGTATTAATTGCGTCCCAACTAACAGAATCGATTTTAACCGTTGTCTGTCCACAAAAGCTTATGGTTATGAATACAAAAAAAAAGTTAACCTTTAAGAGACAAGGTTACCTTTTCCCCCTGGTCCGCCCATTTACAATCCCAAAAAGCTTGTGGCCATAAAGCATAATCGTGCATAATTTCAAGATCCTACATTTGAAATTTAAGCAGACCCACGGACTGAATGACGGACATAGCTAGATTGTCTTAGAATTAAATGACGATCAATATTAGTATATGTGACAGCGCATAGAGAAAGGCCCCTAAGGGTAAAAAAAATCAATTTTCATAGAAAGGGACCTAATCTTTAAAATGGCTCTCCTGAACAAAGCTGGTTTTTAACCTTAGGTCCCTTTCTATTTTGCGCGTCACATATGTGTATTAATAATAGATAAAAAATACATTAATGTTAAAATTAGCACTTATAACGTTTTACGAGGGTTATGTATATATATTTCCGGCCTAGGCAACACTAAGCGTTGCCTGGCACCATCTGACATTTCCATTGGAAAGTTTGACGTTTTTTAGCATAAACGTGCTTAGAACTTTTTGACGTACGGCCATTATTTGTGTTGTTTACAGTGACATGAAAAAATCAATTTGGCAAGAAAAATGGAATTAACTCGTGAACATTTCGTGCGATCATTTTTCACAACTTTCGACGTAGATTATCACGACAAGAGTGCATCGATGAACTGAAATTTTTGTATGGCGATGAAGCACCATCAATCGTGGCCGACGCTCGCTCAAAGACGAAGGTCGTGAAGTTCGTCCAAGAACGGCCGTTGTGCCAAAGAGCATTGATGCCGTGCGTGAACTGATAATGCAAGATCGTCATGTGACATACCGTGGGATAGAGGCATGCTTCGGCATTTCTTCCACCAGCATACATTCGATATTGCATGAAAAAAGGTTTGTGCTCGTTGGATCGCGCACACTTTGACAATCGCTCAAAAAAAGGCTCGTGTCGATTGGTGCAAAGAAATTTTGAAAAAATACGATCGCGTTGCTTCAAAAAACGTTTATAAGATCGTCACAGGTGACGAATCATAAATCTAAGCGTATGAGCCCGAAACAAAACAGCAATCGCCCGTGTGGGGGGTTCGAAGACGAGCCAAATCCAACGAAAGTTGTTCGTGGAAGAAGCACTTCGAAGCAAATGGTCGACTGTTTCTTCGGCAAAACGGGTCATGTGGCGACTGTTCCGCTTGAGCCACGTAGGACGGTCAATGCTGAGTGGTACACCACAATTTGTTTGCCTGAAGACTTCGGAGAAATTCGAAAAACGAACAAGAGAAGACGAATCATTGTGCACCAAGACAATGCGAGCTCTTACATATCGGCTCAAACCAGCTCCTTTTTGACCAGCCAAAACGTCGAATTGATGGGTCATACGCCGTACAGCCCAGACTTGCCACCCAAAGACATCTTTTTATTACTGCACATTAAGAAAAAAAATCGTGGTCTACGATTTTTCTCGTTGAAGCGTTCAAAAACCATATTTTGGAGGTGTCTCAATCGGAGTGAAAAAAGTGCTTCGACAATTGGTTTGAGCGCATGCAAAACAATAAAACCATTTTTGAAAATAAATATTCGCATTTTCATTATTAGGTTAGAAATATATATAGCATACCTCGTTTGTATATATATATATATTATATAAAAATACATTAATGTCAAAACTAATGAATTCATAACGTTTTCGATTTGAAAACTAGCTAAAGCTTATTTCATTTAATTGTGCTAAAAAATAATCAAAAAATCGATAGCAAACGATTTGCTAATGCTTACAAACAACACATTTCTCTCCATTTATGATATGGTCAGAATCCAATCCTTATTATGTCAACGGATAATAAAGGATGTTATGCCAAGGATAAGAAACGCTGTGGTCAGGTAGTACGAATTATTGCATGAACCCAAGTAGGATATCGTACGCCTCAGGCGTATGTTAGGCCAATTATGCCTAACATAAAAATAACTCAATCAAAGTAAGCTAGGTGCAACCTACTCGTATATACGAGTATAACCCGGGTAAAATTCAACCATATAAGTCACATATTAAAATTGACCTTGCCTATATTTCAGAAAGAGGCGCTCTTGTTTATTAATTGCACATTGGTGTAGGGTATATCATGATCGGCCCCACCAAGCTGTAGACATTTTTGTTTTCTTTGTTGTTTACAGGTCATTGCTTTGTTGATATCAGGTATTTTCCAATGATCGATATCCATTTTCTTGATGAGAAATTTGTATTTGTAGTATTTTTTCTCATACTTGGCGCTTTCAAATAAAAATTTTATGAGTTATTCTTAGTACTTAATTTTCCTTGGAATATACAAATTTGTCTCATGTCGTTTACAGGTTAGTGCTTTGTTGATATTAAGTATTTTCCAATGATCGACATACTTTTTCTTAATGAAAACTTTTTATTTATAGTATTTTTCTCATACTTGCCGATTTCAAATAAAAATTATACGAGTTCTTCTTAGTACTTAATTTTCTTTGGAATATACAAATTCGAAAAGAATTCCCACCGTTGATATTTTAATAAACTCAGTACGCATCGCTCACCAATGATAACACAGTTTAGAGGGTAAACGAAGCGAAAATTTCCACTTTCACCAGTAGACCGCCACCATAGCAGCAGACAAAACAGAAAATTCACTCATCGTTTTTGCTTTAATTTCTTAGAATTTTAATTAAGATTCTCGATGCCATAAACTTTATTTCACATGCAATGCGTGCGACCGCTCGCCCCCATTCTGGCCTTCCCTTCAGATCGGACGAAAAATGGAAACAAAGATTTGGTTTTTTTGTGTTGTTTTGTTTTACATATGAATACAAAATATGGAATGATTCTGAGGAGAAAAAAGAAAGAGAAAAATTTAATCATTTTAATTGAAAGCAAAGTGACGAAAATTAAAAGACACAAAAACCACCAGATACAGGAAGGGAATTACATATTTGCCGTTAAAGACAGACGGAGGCAAAATATTGGTGACTAAGTCAAGTGTGTGGGGGCGTAACCAGAAGAAGCTTCAACAAAGACATTGTGGTGATGATGATGATGATAAATACAAGTGCATGACGACAAAGACAAAGGAGGATGATGACGATGACAATGATTTTGATGGCAATGGTATCATCACCACCATACCTTGTTAAAAATTATCAACCCTGTCGGTCTGGTCTGGTCTTCACCGATGCACAATGGATAGAGATTATAAAAATTGAAATAATTCAGCCGTTTCTATACTTACAGTCGGATTTTAATAATATTTTGCACACTTATAGAAGAGGTGTTTTCGAGCTTAAGTTTTGAGTTTGGGACTCCACGATACGAGTATGCCGGGGGGAAGCAATGGCTCCCAAGTTGGGCATCTCGATTATAAACTATTTTAAAATGCGTGCACTGAGCCGAAAATACAATGATTTTTTTAACCATGTGTCTTGTTAAGTTTTGCATGGTAAATGTTTGATAACGAAGACAAAATAACGTTATATAAGGTCAAATGTGCATACAAAATAGTTGAGTTAACATTTTATAAGGTTGATTTTTTCAAGAGATAGGCAGAAAATTGTGCGACATAAACAAAAATTCAAAGATCGGCTCTGTTGTATCGAAGTTTCTGATCTTTTTTGGGTTATACTAAGCTTAGAATTAAGTTACACGAAGTTGCAACGATTGCGACTGTCTTATCCCCCCACTCTTTTTCATTTCTTCCTCTGCTCTGAACGTTTGTAATTGTGAGAAAGATCATAAGACAATTTATCTCGCTTTTTTAAAAAAGTACCACCAAATGCAAATGCTAGTTGTGTAATGATATTGCGCTATGAAGATTGCACAGTTCGAAGACAATACCCATGGGGTAATTCTCATTAATCATAATGGGACTTCCGTATAAGTCATTTGATTTGTAGCTGATGTAATCGTTGCCAGACTGCTGGAAAAACCCTTGGCGGGCTTAGAACAAGCTATACAGTCTGCGTGGCAACCGTAGCCAATACATTTCACCAATTTTTTAGTTGATTCTGAAAAAGAAACAACGAAAAGGTCTCGAACCAGAATAAAATCTGTTCAAGTCATAATAATGAAAAAAGAGCGAATAAATAAAAACAAAACATAATTAGTAGGTTAATTTTATATTAAAAATTGTAACAGTAAGTAAGTAATAATTAGTTAACTTAACAACAAAAATGATTTCTATAACAATCTTCATAGTTAATAATATTATCAATATCATTGTTAAATTGAACATGTATTGTTTCAATAAATTAAGTATGAAATTTTAATATTAACAATTTTCATGGTTAAAAATAATGCATTGTTAAAAGAAAAATAATTATTTTAAAATTAACAATTTTAAAAGTTAATAAACTCAACAATTCATTGCTAAAATAACAATTATTATTTTAAATTTAATGGTTAAACAATTCAACCATAAGATAGTCAAATTAACTATTATCATTGTTAAATACCAGTCGACAACAAAATGTTCAATTTAACATTATATAACGTAGACTCCAAATCATGTTTCTTTATGATTAAATTATGATTATAAGTACAAAGGGTGATCCATATACAGGTATTTTTTCAGAGTTTACTTTTTTTCCTTCTTAGTATTGTTGCCATTTTATCATAGAAACCTTAACACCGCAACAACGTCTTCAAATTGTTCAACTGAATTATGGAAATGAGAAACGAGAAGATCCGCTGTTTTCGAACAATGGTTTATTCAGTGATGAGGCCCCTTTCTGGCTCAACGGCAACGTCAATACCTTTAAATAAAATATCCGCATTTGGGCCGAAGAGCAACCAGAAGAGGTTCAAGAGCTGTCATTATACCCAGAGAAAACCCTGGTTTGAATAATCGGTCCATATTTTTTCAAAAATGATAATGGCTGGAATGTGACCGTGAATGGCGTTCGCTATCGCGCCATGAAATCGAACTTTTTGCTACCTGAAATTTAAGCCCGTAGTCTTGACGGTAATTGGTTGCAACAGAACGGTGTCACTTTCCATACAGCTGCTCAAGCAATGGATTTATTGAGAGGTCATTTAATGATTTCACGTATTTGACTGGTGAGTTGGCCGCCTAGATCGCGTGATATCAAGAGTTTAGACTTTTTTCTTTAGGGCCACGTAAAGTCCAAAGTCTATGCTGACAAACCAGCTAAGATTCAGGTTCCGAAGCCAACATTACGCGTGTAATGAAAGCCATACCGGTCGAAATGCTCGAACGAGTCATCCAAAATTGGACCTTTCGAATGGACATGCTGAGACTTAGTCTCGGTTAACATTTGAAGGAAATTATATTTAAAAAATAAATGGCATAAAATGTTCTTTCGAATGAACAACAAATTTTCCACACTTGATTTGAATTTTTGTTTGTTTTGAAAAAATTAGAAGATCATTTTTCTTCTCAGTGTGTTACTTTTGTATTTGTAAACCGATTTGAGTGGATACTGTATTTTCGAAAAAAAAATTAATAATACTTCAATAGAAAACAACATTCTTTCCTTTCTAGAACTAACTTTAGAACCCTTAAGAAAGCAGGAAATCGTGATTTACGGCATATCCAACAGTATCATTCACGGAAGTGTTCAATCTCAAAATTAAGATATTTTTAATAATCGGCTCCTTTCTTCTAAAAAGTATAAAAGGGTTGTCCAAAGTAATTCACATTCACCAGTTGCATACCTGTCACTTGGAAAAAGGTTACTTCCTACAAAGAAAAAACAATCCTTATGTCATAAAGTTTTAAATAATGAATATATGTATAACAATGATGCAATTACTTGGTTATTAAAAGTAGAAGTTTTTTAAGACAATCCCACAATAACCAAAAAATATTTAAAATATCCCAAAATTGGGATTTTTCAGTGTCCGTGCTGTATTTGCCACATTATTGGCGATAAATTGAAATCCTTTTGCACTTTGATTTACAACGCTTATTCTAGGAGTGCTATACATGTTTTGATCCCAGCTTTGTGATTGGAGGGCTAACTTTTGGATTTTACATAAAAAATGCGGTATTTCCGATGGCAATAGCACCAAAAACTATTTGCAACTTTTTTTTTGAATATCTCCAAGAACTATCCTTTAAGATGAATATATTCATAATTTTTAAGTGAATAGTTGACCTTTGGTGTTATTGTCTTCATAAAATTATTTTTCGGTATTAGCTCCTTTATTTAAACTCGATGTTTTATGTTTGGTTTAATTTTTATTTACCCCAATATTTCGATTGACTTCATCAGTCATCTTCAGGGGTTATCAATTAAGAAAATAATGTCGTCCGGCTAATTGACAGCGATAATTAAATTAAATTTATAATTTATACGTTGCCTTCACAACGCTTTGCAATAACTCCAAAATATATATCTTAGCAACTGTTTTTGTTTTTAAATCAAAATTATAATTAAATAAATTGGTTGGTATTTGGCTAAGTTATTGCCAAAATACTATACCAAGGTTGGGCAATTATATTTTTTTTTTATTTTTAAGCACGTATATCTCAGAAAATAGACAAGATAATGCATAGATGTATGCCTCGACTAGCAGATTCTATAGGAAATTCAAAGCGATTCACAATTACAACAGCTATAAGCGTTTTAAAATTGTATTATCTCGAGGTGCCCAACTTGGGGGCCCTTAGCTCCGCCCATGCATATCGTGGGGCACCAAACTCAAAATATACGCTCGAAAACACCATTTTCATAAGTGTGTGAAATTTTATCAAAATCCGACTTTTAGCTTAGAAACGGCTTTCCATTTTTTTAATCTCATCCCACTGTGCGACGACTGACTGTGCAAAAATCGTTCATAAACACTAAACTACCGTTACGTGTTTAAAATACAAAACAATAAAACAAGCGTGTACACTCCAAAAAATCCGCCACTTCACAGAGCACGCAACAAGTCTGCTCGAGCCAAAAACACGTCACTGGCCCATTCACCACTCGACGTGGCAACCCGTAAACTGTGGTAAACAGACATGTCTGTTTCATCTTTTAGAAGCATGACTTAAATCCCCGGCCAAAACATATGGTCGGGTAGGGCACAAAGGACGTACCAACTCGTAAGAGGACTCATTAAACGCCAACGTCCGTTGCTTAGCCTGTCATGTTAACATTTAATCATTCTCGGGTTTTTTAAGGGGAAAATTCAAATTAACGGTCGGCCACTTTTATTGCAGTGATGTTATCAGGCGAAATATCACTTGCCATCATCGTCATCACCAGTAGCAGCGCAACAACAACATCATCATGAGCAGCAGCATTCGTGCGGCATGAGGTGTTGAGCGTTAAGCTCGCGTTACTGAGCGGCATGTTTTACTTTAGCGTTTCATTTAATGTTGTTTCTGTTGTTGTTTTGTTAAAGCCATTGACCGTTACGCTTCACATCATAATTTCGCGCCAAAAACTGAAATACTCACATCGCTGCGGCTGCTGCCTATGCGTGTAATCGTATTTTTTCTATTTCTGCTACTACTTTTGTTGAAGTTTTGCATTACTTGGCTGTTCGTTTATTTGCACGTGAATTTCTAATTTTTCCCATTTTGTGTTTCGCCTTTTTGTTACACTCACAAACTTTCCATTTAAAAAACGAGGAAATTTTTCCAATTAATTGTTGTGCTTGTTTTTGTGGTTCGTTTATTAAAATCAAACGTAAAACATTCAATTTAATGTTTAAATTAACAATAACAATTTAACATAAACGATTAAATCTGCAGTAAATTAAAGGAAATGCAATTGAAAATAATTTATGTTTGAAAAAACATTTAATGCTCGATCCAAAAGATTTTAAGAAGAAAATCGGGTCATACAGCTTGAAAGGGGTTTCGGTCAAAGGATACTCACCTTGCCTAAATCGTTTTGCAGAATGCGTAAATAAATAAGAAATACGTTTTAAATGGTCTTTTGTGTGGGGACTATAAAAAAAATCCCAAAGATATACAAAGATGGTACTCCTCTAAGGCCCATATGCTCTTCAATAAACTCCCCTGGATATGGGCTCTGTAAATATTTAGTTGGGATTTTAAAAAACTTGACGAAGGAATCGAAATACAACGTAAGGGATTCCAAGCATTTCAAAAAAAAAATTGACGAAATATGTATTAATGATGATGAGGTTTCAGTTTCTTTTGACGTTTATTCTTTATTTCCAAGCATTCCAGTAAATTTCGCAATTAAGACAATTGAACAGAAATGGGACACTATAAGGGATTTTACAAATATTACAAAGGACCTTTTTTAGAATTGTTGACATTTTGCATAAAGGAGACTAGGTATTTTAAATATGATGAAAAGATATACGAGCAGCGAAAAGGGATGCCAATGGGTTCTACAGCATCCCCAGTAATAGCCGACATAGTTATGGAAGAGCTTCTAGACACCTCACTAGACAAGATGACATACAAACCAAAATTATTAACGAAGTACGTGGACGATCTCTTTGGAATTTTTAAGAAAAAAGAAATTAAGAACACTCTGGATGTACTCAACTCATTTAACAGACAAATGCAGTTTAAAATGGAGATGGAACAGGACGAAAATTACCATATGTGACGCGAAAAATAGAAAGAGGCCTAAGGGTAAAAACCAGTTTTGTTCAGAAAAGCCATTTTAAAGATTTAAATACGTGTATCTTAGGTGTAGATTCGTCGACTTCACTTTCATAAAACGCGCATATCTCTGGGAGGGAACACTTTTGGGGCATGGGATCGGTCTCATTCGATGCTCAGATGTTGTCCACATCTCAAAAAAAGTGAAAATTGATTTTTTTCCCTTAGGTCCCTTTCTCTATGCGCTGTCACATATTTAGATTCAATAGTTTGTCGACAAGGTCTGTTGCTAAAATTAGGTTGGTACCAAAAACCTACAGCTTCTGGCAGAGTTATTAACTTTAGTTCAAAACATCCTACGTAATTATTAATACAGCGACTAACTTCATCAATAGAATTTTAGATATTAGCGACATAGAGTTTCACAAACATAGTTTAGTAAAAATTAGAACTATTTTAAGGCAAAATGACTTCCCACACAAAACTATCACAGACCTACTAAACAAGTGGAAATCAAAATCCAATTCCTCAGCTATCATCGCAGAACCTGTAACAAAAATATATAAACCAACAACATATATACCGGGTTTTTCAGAAAGGCTTAGCCATTCCAACATATACGAGGGCGACCGCAAAAGTAACTGGCCTAACATACAAATAACCGTTTTTTTGGAATTATTATTATTTACTTTTCAACATAATCTCCTTCCAACTCAATACACTTCATCAAACGTTTTTCAAATTTTTTAATTCCATCCGAAAAATAAGATTTTTCAAGACCTTCAAAATATGCCTCAGTTTCAGCAATAACCTCGCTATTGGACGAAAATTTTTCGCCACCGAGAATTTTTTTTAAATTTGAAAACAAGAAATAATCAGAAGGAGCTAAATCTGGACTATATGGTGGATGCGGAGCAATTTCAAATCGTAATTCGGCCAGTTTTTGTTGAGTTAAAAATGCAGTGTGTGAAGGAGCATTATCTTGATGAAAAAGAACTTTTTTTCTAAATGCGGTCGTTTTATCTTGATTTCTTCACTCAACCGATCCAATAATGCACAATAATATTCACTATTTATAGTTTTTCCTTTCTCAAGATAATCAATAAATATTATACCCCTTGCATCCTAAAATACTGTGGCCATTACTTTTCCTGCTGACTTAACAGTTTTCGCCTTCTTGGGACCACTTTTACCAGCTTCTATCCATTGTTTTGACTGTTCTTTGCATTCTGGGATGTAGTAATGGATCCATGTTTCATCAACAGTTATGAATCGACGCAAGAACTCTATTGGATTACGCTGATAAATCGCTAAAAGCTCCTCGGACGATTTTTTGGGGCTAAGTCAACAAACGCGGCACATATCTTGCGGATAGCTTTTTCATGTGGAGTTTTTTTTTTTTTATTTATCTTATAATTCATATAAAAAAAAATTAACAAATTGAATTTTAGAGCCTCAGCGCCCTAAAGGCTTTATAGAGGCTAAAAGGCTACTATTGTTAAATATTTACATTATTTAGCTTAAAATTTTCATTATATATTTACAAAAATATGCTATATGTAAATAAAATTAAAAAGTGTACATAAAATAACAATAATAGTTAAGTTCAATTAGTTTCAACATTTTTGGAAAGTGCAAAACTTATAGCAGAAATTTATAGAAGTGTTTCAATTCTATGTAAAAGGTACTTTTTTAAACTATTTTTAAATGTAGAAATAACTGGTATATCCTCCAAACTTGTTTTTCGTGTTCTCTGAGCTTTATTCGTCTATCTTTAGTCACTTCATTAAATATTTTTCTAATGTTTTCAATAGAAGCAGCAGTTTTTGGTCTTCCAGAGCGTTGTTCATCTTCCGTACTTGAACGATCCATTTTAAATTGTTGAATCCAGGATTTCACGGTGGAGTATGATGGTGCATTATCACCATGAACAGAATCCAATTCATATTTGATTAATTGTGGCGTATAACCTTTCATATAAAAGTGTTTAATTACCGCACGAAACTCTTTATTTTCCATTTTTCAAAAATTATAAAACTTGTTTACTTCAATCACCTGTAACAAAGAAAATAATCATTAAATATTTCGCAAATTTTGACAGATGGCTTATAAAAGAATGCTTTTAAAAAACAAAAAAAAACAAAGTTGCTAGTGAAACAGAAAATGTGCCAGGCCAGTTAGTTTTGCGGTCGCCCTTGTATAACAAAGACAAATATCAACTTGCACTAAAGACACACAGTACAGTAAACAGTTTATTTAGCAGGACAACATCTCGAATAAATAACGAAGATAAATCAGACGTTGTATACCAAATAAAGTGCAAGGGTGACATGTCCGACATATGCCAAAAAGGTATATGTCGGCACTACTAAAACTAAACTTAAGACAAGAATTTCGTCCCACAAATCTGATCTAAAAGCCGTAAATAGGCCCATAGAACAAAAGACCGAACTTGCGGCCCACTGTAAATTGACTGGACATAAGCCTGACTTTACCGACGTTAAAATTGTAGCACAAGAGAGAAATTATAGAAGAAGATACACTCTCGAAATGCTTAACATTATTGACGTACCTAATGAGAGGAGAATTAATTACAAAACGTACACAGATGGGATCGCACACATATGTGACAGCGCATAGAGAAAGGGACCTAAGGGTAAAATAAATCAATTTTAATTTTTTTTTCTTTTTTTGATGTGGACAACATCTGAACATCGGATGAGACCGATCCCATGCCCAAAAGTGTTTCCTCCCAGAGATATGCGCGTTTTATGAAAGTGAAGTCGACGATTCTAGGCGCAAATAGAAAGGGACCTAATCTTTAAAATGGCTCTCCTGAACAAAACTGTTTTTTAACCTTAGGTCCCTTTCTAGTTTGCGCGTCACATATATAGAAATGTGGTGCATAAGCACAGACGCAAGCTGAAGAGTAACACAAAAATCAGTTGACAGCGACAATCAGACGGACGACATTGTTTTGTTAATGTAATTATTTTTCAAATGTTGTGTTAATGTTTTGTTTATTAAATGTAATCATGTTTTGTATTTTGTCAGTGACAACCCCTGAAGATGATTGACGAAGTCAATCGAAATATTGGGATATATAAAAATTAAACAACACATAGAACAGAGAGTTTAAATAAATGACCTCAAGCCGAAAAATTATTTTATAAAATAACAACACCTTCACTTCACTTCACTTCACAAAAATTCAAATTAAAAAAAAATATAATTTTATTTTTTTCAAGTTTATTATTTTATTTTTAATTAGATATATAGATATTTAGAAATTTAGATGAACAATATGATACAGATGGCTGAGTTTCATTTGGCTGAGTTTCATTTAATAAATATAATCCACTGAAGGGATACATGTAACAATTGTAACTTTAGTGATTCAATTGAATACTCCTTGGTACAATTCAATGCCAATCTTGCGAATCCCTGCGAACCTCGACGTAAATATAAGTAAGTTCCCGGGCTCAGTTGGTATTTCGGCACTTGTCCTATGTAAGTGCTCTTCGACGCTAGCCCGTCCATTACGCAACCTTTTCAACCTTGCTTATCATGCGGGAGTCTTCCCAGCGTGTTGGAAGGTTACGAACGTCCAGCCAATCCCCAAAAAGGGTGAAGACAATAATCCTGCGAATTATCGGCCAATCGCGATTTGCTCTGCGCTCTCCAAGGTTAGGGAGAGCATGGTTTACCACTTTCTTCTAAGGTATCTAGAGTCGAACGACCTGCTTAGTGATCGACAGTATGGCTTCCATAGAAATCGCTCTACGGAAGACCTGATGAATTTCCTGTCAGAAAGCTGGAGTCGGTCTATCCACCAGTATGGTGAAAGTAAGGTTGTTGCTCTGCATATCTCCAAGGCCTTTGATAGAGTCTGGCATAGAGTCGGTAATACTTTCGCTCGTTTTATATGGAACATTCTTAAAGATCGCACTATGAGAGTTGTTGTAAATGGGTTCTCATCCAACCAACATAGGCTTGCCGCAGGTGTACCACAAGGCTCTGTCCTTTCTCCCTCTTTATTTATTATTTTCATTGATGATCTGTTGGGTCAGACCGTGAATCCAATCTACTCCATTGCGGATGACAGCAACCGCTGTCACTCTTATTCATTCAACCATAGGCCAAGTCTTCAGGATATTGAAGACAAAAGGCTGAGCCACTTGGCCGTGACTTACAGGCCATTTCCGACTGGGGTCGAATGAATCGAGTGGATTTTAATGCTTGCAAGACGCAGTGCTGCTTGTTGTCTCACAAGCGATTCACTGACACATCATGGTCGTCATTATCTATCGATGGTATGGAAGTTGAACAATCAGATGCTCTTGATGTTCTGGGCATGTAGATACAATGTGACGCTCGTTGGGCGAGACATGTATTCGAAGTGTCGAAAGAAGCACTTAAGTGCATAGGCTTTCTAAAGCGGTGTTTGAAATATATCAATCCTTCTGATCTTTTCAACATCTATACGACCTATATCAGGGCTAAGATGGTATACAACTCCCATATATGGGCAGGTGATCCAAAATTACCCTTGGTGCTACTGGATCGTGTTCAAAGGGTAGGCGACAGAGTCGCCGAGTTCTATGTGATTTTCGCCACGATGGCCTGAACCACGGTGTGCCATCACACTGGGGCCGTAACAATGCGACGGCCAACGCCCCATTGGATTGATTCCGCCGGTACCAATTCGAAGCATAACAGTTATGGGTCATGGCTTCCCTCTTGGTTAGGGGTCGAGGACTATCTAAACCTCTGCTGTTCTATGGGTCACAGCACCCGGTCGCAATGCAACTCCACACCGAACCGAAGTTCTCCCCGCGATTTGGGTATAAACCACAGCCACCACGATACTCCCCGAAGGGCCGCACCATATAGTCAGGCCAGAACAAGTTCTGGGGGCTCCTGACTACCCGTGGTAGCAGATTAAAGTCTCCGGTCAGACCTCGTAACCAAAAGGCTACTTCCAGTTTCTGTTCCATATAACATGGGACTGGTCACCCGCAAGGATAGGCGACAGTAGGGTATCCAACTCTATTGTTTCCCTTGAGCATCGTCGGATTGTTTGTCGCTTTTCGATCCTTACTTTCACGCTGACAAACGTCGACTTATTCCTGACGTTAGGATGTTCGCCAGGAATACGCGACCAGGAACTCATACCCGTTTGTTATCGATTGGCCACTCGACCGCACTATACACTATAGATCAAATTCGTTTTTTGCCCGTACTGTCCGTATGTGGAATCGACTTCGGGCAAATGTATTCCCCACCAATTACGACAACCGAAAATTCAAGACTTTCCAGGAATTCACACCCGTTGGTTATCGATTGGCCAGTCGACCGCACTATACACTACAGATCGAATTCTTTTTTTTTGCCCGTACTGTCCGTATGTGGAATCGACTTCCGGCAAATGTATTTCCCGCCAATTACGACATCCGAAAATTCAAGACAAATGCCAATAAACATTACTCCCTCACACAATGCACTGCATAATAGGGGACATTTCCTGAGTGTTGGTCAATAAAAAACAAACAAAAAATCATTTCAATTCAGCAATTCTTCTTCAATTCTTTAGATTTATTTCCGATTCGGCTACATTAATGAAGCCACCATAGACATATACAGGGTAGAGCGCAGAAATTTTCTTATTACTTTGCTCCACAGCAATAATAGCGCCTTCGGTGCCCACTGTACGGCGTCTCTGAGGATGCTCATTATCCACTAGATTAAAAGTGGTGCGAAACCGATCCATGGCTGCTCGAATTACCGACTTTGCTGGGCGCATATGTCGGCCGAATATTGGAGGCAGCGCGGGATGCATCGCTCGAACCGAACTATTATTTTGGTAATAAATGTCCACGATTTGAAAACGTTGTTCCGGAATAAGTCTATTTATTATGAAAAAGCAAACCAAACTGAGCATAAATCAAGTGACAGCTGCCAAATAGACCAACTCCTAGAAAAAGTGTGGCCAGATTGAAAAGAACACGTCTAAAAAACATCCTTTAGATAAATTTTAATTTATGCTAATTCTATTGACTAGATACTTTACCATACGTACTTTTAAGGACAAGTACCACAACATCTGCATTGATGTCAACTTAATTCAAGAGCATAATTCATTTTCTTTAAAACTGTTGCACAAATATTGAAAAGCCATTGGTAATCGTACGAGGGCTGCTATGAGCATTTCTGGCCTAATAATGAAAATTCTAATATTTATCATCAAAAATGGTTTTATTGTTTTTCAAAGTATCTTTCAGTATGATTTATACACTTTGCATGCGCTTAAACCAATTGTCGAAGCACTTTTTCCACTCCGATTGAGACACCTTCGAAACATGGTTTTTGAACGCATCAACAGCATCTTCTGGCGATTGCATTTTTTTCTTGATGTGCGGGAATAAAAAGAAGTCATTGGGTGCCAAGTCAGGACTGACCCAACGTTTTGGCCGGTCAAAGAGGCACTGGTTTGAGCGCCGATGTGTGAGAACTCGCATTGTCATGGTGCACAATGAATCGTCTTCTCTTGTTCGTTTTTCGAATTTCTCCGAAGTCTTCAGGCAAAAAAATTGTGGTGTACCATTCAGAATTGACCGTCCTACGTTGCTCCAGCGAAACAGTCGCCACATGACCAGTTTTGCCATAGAAACAGGCGACCATTTGCTTCGAAGAGCTTTTTCCACGAACAACTTTTGTTGAATTTCGCTTGTCTTCGAAGACCCACACGGTCGTTTGCTGTTTTGTTTCGGACTCATACGCATATATCCATGATTCGTCACCTGTGATGATCTTATAGACGTCTTTTGAAGCACCGCGATCGTATTTTTTCATAATTTCTTTGCACCAATCGACACTAGCATTTTTTTGAGCGATTGTCAAATTGTGCGGGATCCAACGAGAACAAAATTTTTTTACGGCCAGGTGTTTATGCAATATCGAAGGTATGCTGGTGGAAGAAATGTCCAAGGATACCTCTATCTCACGGTATGTCACATGCCGATCTTGCATTATCAGTTCACCCACGGCATCAATGTTCTATGGCACAATGGCCGTTTTTGGACGACCTTCACGACCTTGTCTTAGAGCAAGCGTCGGACACGATTAAGTTCATTAAACCAGTTTTTCACAGTACTATAGGATGGTGATTCATCGCCATACAAAAAATTAAGTACATCGATGTATTCTTGTCGTGATAATCCACGTCGAAACTTGTAAAAATCGCACGAAAATGTTCACGAGTTAATTCCATTTTTTGCCAAATTGATTTTTTCAAGTCACTGTAAACAACACAAATGATGGTCGTACGTCAAAGCGTTCTGAATACGTTTATGCCAAAAAAAATGTCAAACTTTCCAATGGAAATGTCAGATCGCGCCAGGCACATACTCGTAATGTTGCCTAGGGCAGAAATATACTTAGTAGGGACATAAATACTGTTACAACATTAAACACACCCATTTCAATAGTAGAACTGAACATACCCCGTTAATGTCATATGGGTTTTGAAAGCTAACCTCAATAGCGTCAGTCTGTAACGGGATTTTAAAATTGTTTGAACTTTCATCATGGAGTGGCCAGATAATGAGAACCGTATCGCTGTAATAGCGATTTTCAAGGGTGAAATGAAAAAAAAAACGATATTTTCAAAACGCTCCAGCCACTAGGGATTAGCCGCATGTTCGTCTTCCGATGCATAAAACTGTTTGAGGAGACTGGAGATGTAAAAGACCGCCACCGGTCGGGCCGCCTACGCTCTGTTCGAACATCGCATGTCATCAAAGACGTTAAATCAAGAATTCACAGAAATCCGCTCCGAAAATAGAAAATCATGGCCCGTGAGATAAATATCACGCAAAAGTCCATGAGTCGAATCATTAAAAAAGACTTGGGACTTGGGGCTTTCGAACGACGTACCGGACATTTATTGACTGCAGCTTTAAAAAAAATAGGATTGAAAAATGCAAACGTCTTTTGGTGAAGCACGCTGATAACTTACACAGACAAATTTTGTTCTCCGATGAAAAAAATTTTACCGTTCACGAAAAATTTAACAAGCAAAATGATAGAGTGTATGTGCGGACATCTAAGGCAGCATCTAAACTGATCCCAAGGGTGGAAAAGGGTCATCACCCAGCTTCAGTCATGGTTTGGTAGGGTGTCTCTTACGTTGGGGTCACTGACCTGCATTTCTGCGAACAAGGAGTCAAAACATCGGCCAAAGTTTACCAAGAAATCGTTTTGAAAGCTGTTGTAAAGCCTCTTAACAATGCCGGTCCAAAACCAGTCATGGCCTTCCAGCAGGATTCTGCGCCGGCTAATAAGGCTAAAACGTCCCAGGCCTGGCTTCGAAACAATTTGCCAGCGTTCATTTCCTCTGAATAATGACACTCAGGCAGTCCAGATTTGAACCCATTGGATTGCAAATTGTGGACGGTTTTAGAGGACAAGGTTTGTCACAATAGATACCCCAACACTGGATCTCTTAAGACGGCTTTGGTTCGATCTGTGGCCAAATTTCCAATGGACGAGGTTCGTGCAGCTATTGACGATTGGCCAGTGCGACTTAAGGCGTGTGTGTCGAAGAAGTAGATTCTTTTTGGACACAATAAACATCAATAAATATATTAAAAAATATTTGGTTCAAAAACATTCAGTACCTTTTTTTTACAGTATAAAACGTGTGTAACAGTATTTATGTCCCTACTAAGTACTCGTATAACATAAATCATTACAAAAGCTATACAAATTAATTACATATTAAAAAAAACTAATATATGAACAAAATATGCGTTATTGGACTGCAAAAAACCCACATGTGCTTCAAGAGGCACAATTACAATTGCATAGTACCCAAATAATGCAACCCTTTCATCGCCAACTGTGTGCTCAAATTATCTGTCTCAATTTTCTACAATCATCAGATTGGATTCTTTCTAAAATGCACATGACCAAAATTTGTATATTCCAGATTTCGAAAAAGCAACCATGTACCAAGAATTACCAACAGAAATTAATACTTATTTGCTTTCAATTACAAATTTCCTTGTTTGTTTATCATCTCTTCGCAAAGTTCCAGAGAAATTTGAAAAACAATTTCAAAATACCGTGTAAATACCAGACAAGCGATCAAAACCGGTGGCGCTAATGTGTGTGTCGATTTGTTTTGATTTGAACGAATTTCGGTGAAAAGTGACCCGAGATACCTAGACACGTTTTGACCATAATCGCACATTTTGTTGTCCATCTCGGTGCAACGAGTCGGTTAAAGGCGGCATTTGTGGTGGTGGTGGCGGCGGCGGCAGCGGTGTTGTTGGTGGTTTACAAATTGATTAAAATTCCATACCTCATGTGTGGAGTGTATGTAGTACGAACACAACTGCTGTTCCTTCATGCCCGGCTGGAGATGACCATATGGCAACGTGGCTCCATGTGGGCAGACCAAGTGTTGAGTGCTGGTGTTCGTTGGACACTATATACCGTTGCTGGTATACTTATAGTTATACCCTACACCACACTGTGGTACAGGGTATTATGACTTACAGCTAATGTTTGCAACATCTTAAATGAATAAATACACGTAAAAAAGTATGGTTGGGTTAACAATATTCGAAGAGCATCAACTATTGTTGGGTATATGTTTGTGGTACAATAATATTATGATCCTCACAACAATAGTATGATTCACACATAATCATACTATGATCCTCACAACCATAGTATGATTCACACTCAGCCACCAATAATTTCCACAAGCATACTATGATCCTCACAACCATAGTTTGGTTCACATACAGCCATAGTGTGATCCTTACACGCAAAGAAAAAATATGGTTAGTATATGGTCACCGCAATAACAATATGTTCTCTGCAATAAAAGTATGTTCGTCGCAACCATAGTATTGTTTTCTGAATTTAATTTTGACAATGGTATGATTGCCGCAATATTCATATTGTTGAAATGTAACAATAGTATTATTGCCAAATTTAGAAATGAAAATATGGTTATAGCAACCATATAAACATGGTTGATGCAACACTAGTGTTGTTGCTTAAAATTTACGTTAACAATAATATGATTACGGCAATCATACCGTATGGTTGCGACTATAAACATAACAAATCAGGTTTGATAGAGCACACATATACCAAAAAAAACACATGCTCACGATACAGTGCATGGTTGTTGCCTGTTTTAAAAAACAACAATCGGAAGGTCGTTCGAGGGATTTTTATTGTGTTTATTTTGTTTGGTGAAATACTCTACTGCCGATTGGCTCTCGTTTTTTTAAAATCTGACTGCACTTAGGTACTCGTATATAGCCACTGATCATGGTTTAATCACATTCGTTACTTGGGGTCTACGGTTGGTGAAGTAGCATTTTCCCCAGCTGGCAACTAAAAGTATTTTCGACTGCCTTTGGAATATATATTTTTGTTTCTTGAATGAAATGTTCAATAAATGCAAGGCCTCAAATTTGGCTATGAACTAATTGTAATGAAATTTAAAATAACTTGCTTGATTAAAATCTCTATTTTTGAATAACAACATTACCCAATCCTAATAAATAATTTTGGGGATCATAATATGGCTGAGTGAATCATACTATGGTTGTATGAATAATAGCATGGTTGCGTGTGAATCATACTATGGTTGTGAAGATCATACTATGGTTGTTTGAGAAAAATACTATGGTTGTGAGGATCGTAATATGGTTGTGGATATAATAGTATGGAGTGAATCGTACTATGGTTGTGAGGATCATAGTATGGTTCTGTGTGATTAATACTATTGTTTTGAGGATCATAATATTGTTGTGGCACAACCATATACCTAACAATAGTATGATCCTCTTTGAATATTGTCACCACAACCATATTTTTTTTCTGCGTGTACAAACATGGTATGATTCACACGCAACCATATTATGATCCAAACAACCATAACAATAAAATTGTTCTAAAGAGCATATTCAGACTAAGAAAAATTACAACCATACAGTATGATTGCCGTAATCATATTACTGTTAACATAAAACCCAAAAAATATTATTATTATATTGTAGCTACAACCATACTTTCATTTTTAAATTTGGCTATAATACTATTGTTACATTTCAACAATACTATTATCGCAGCAATCATACTGTTGTCAAAATTTAATTCAATAAACAATACTATGGTTGCGACGAGCATACTTTTGTTGTGTAGAACATATTATTATTCCCGTTGCCAAAAAGTAATCATACTTTTCTCTGCGTGTATAAATCTATTGTTATGTTTTCCAATCAACTTAGAATAACTATCTGATTCCATTGAGCTATGTCCCTTCGTCTGTTCTTTTATCGTTGTATTCAAAGTACAAGTCGCAATAATGGTCTGATTTCTATGGAACATTGTACATTCTTCAAGTTTGGGCCAAACACGAACCCTATTGAAATGGGTTCTCATCGGTCCATTGTTTGATATCATACTTAGTTTTTCTATTTTAGAACTTACAGCTATAAAAAGCTATATGTGACGCGCAAAATAGAAAGGGGCCTATGGTTAAAAACCAGTTTTGTTCAAGAGAGCCATTTTAAAGATTAGGTCCCTTTCTATTTGCGCTTCGAATCGTCGACTTCACTTTCATAAAACGCGTATATCTCTGAGAGGCAACACTTTTGGGGCATGGGATCGGTCATATTCGATGCTCAGATGTTGTCCACATCAAAAAAAGAAAAAAAATGAAAATTGATTTTATTACCCTTAGGTCCCTTTCTCTATGCGCTGTCACATATACGGGTTTTGCATTAAGGCAATTACAACTTTATATATTTATAAAACACAGACTTCTTAAGATATGGAGTTCTAATTAATTCCAGGTGTAGTGCAAATGTTACATTTTAAGAATTGCATCCCAAAATATTGTGGCCATTACTTCCTGCTGACTTAACAGTTTTCGCCTTCTTGGGACCACTTTTACCAGCTTCTATCCATTGCTTTGACTGTTCTTTGCATTCTGGGATGTAATGATGGATCCATATTTCATCAACAGTTATGAATCGGCGCAAGAACTCTATTGGATTACGCTGATAAATCGCTAAAAGCTCCTCGGAATTGGTCCAACGGACGAGCAAAGTCAACAAACGCGGCACCCATCTTGCGGATAGCTTTTTCATGTGGAGTTCATCATGTAAAATACTCCAAACTTGCCTTTCGTGTATTTTAACAATATCAGCAAGTTCTCTGAGCTTTATTCGTCTATCTTTAGTCACTTCATTAAATGTTTTTCTAATGTTTTCAATAGTAGTAGCAGTTTTCGGTCTTCCAGAGCGTTGTTCATCTTCCGTACTTGAACGACCCATTTTAAATTGTTGAACCCAGGATTTCACGGTGGAGTATGATGGTGCATTATCACCATGAACAGAATCCAATTCATCTTTGATTAATTGTGGCATATAACCTTTCATATAAAAGTGTTTAATTACCGACCGAAACTCTTTATTTTCCATTTTTCAAAAATTATAAAACTTGTTTACTTCAATCACCTGTAACAAAGAAAATAATCATTAAATATTTCGGAAATTTTGACAGATGGCTTATAAAAGATTGCTTTTACGAAACAAAAAAAAAAAACAAATGTTGCTAGTAAAACAGAAAATGTGCCAGGCCAGTTAGTATTGCGGTCGCCCTCGTACTATATCCAATTTCGACCAAATTTCGAACAGAGCATATTAAGTCCATATCGGTTCATGTTTTCGAATAGGTCTCAAAAAAAGGTCCATAGCGATATTTGGTCCTGCAGTCTAGAAGCTATTAATAATACATGATCACTCCCAAAATGTACATAGTAATTTAGGAGCAAATATTAATTACGTTTTGAACGACCATTAATTAATTGTGGTGAAAGCGAACTATATTGACCTTTATTTTCCCATCGCCCCCACACAAAGGACCTTCCCGATTTCAGATTCTGCAGATATAGGAGCCAATTTTTCGTTCGATTCCTTCCAAGTTTAGCAAGGAGTGTGACAATTTCGACAAAATCTTGCACAGACAGAGCATGTTGATGAGCATTTCTTTTGTGACTTGGATCATATCAGTCCATGTTTTCCAATAGGTCCAAGACAAAGGTCCCTTCCGATTTCAGAATCCGTATATCTAGAAGCCACAGTTTACACCCGATTTAAATAATAATTCGCACAGAGCATTACGAGTGACTAACACATATCTACTCGCACGATGAAATTGAACCATATCAGTTCATGTTTTTAAATAAGTCCCACTCAAAGGTGCCTCCCGATATGAGATCCTGCAGCTGTAGAAGCCACCGATAACACCTTATCTTGTCGTGGAAGAAATGCCTAAGGATGTCTCTTACTCACGGAATCTCACATGACGATCTTGCATTATCAGTTTACGCACGGCATCAATGTTCTCTGGCACAACGGCTGTTATTGAACGAGCTTCACGACCTTCGTCTTCGAGCGAGCGTCGGTCACGACTGAATTCATTAGGTTTTTAACAGTTCTATAGGATGGTGCTTCATCGCCATACACGGATTTAAGTTCATCGATGCACTCTTGTCGTGATAATCCACGTCGAAAGTTGTAAAAAAATATCGCAAGAAAATGTCCACGGTTTAATTCCATTTTTTTTTGCAAAATTGATTTTTCAAGTCACTGTAAACAATACAAATGATGGTCGTACGTCAAAACGGTCTGAATACGTTTATGCTAAAAAATGTCAAACTTTCCAATTGAAATGTCTGATGGCGCCTTGGCCAGAAATATATGTGACGCGCAAAAT
The DNA here is from genome assembly GCA_963513945.1 of Hydrotaea diabolus. Lineage (NCBI taxonomy): Eukaryota > Metazoa > Arthropoda > Insecta > Diptera > Muscidae > Hydrotaea > Hydrotaea diabolus. The sequence goes on along the minus strand of OY740717.1, from coordinate 56,713,713 downwards.
AGAAAGGGACATAAGGGTAAAAACCAGTTTTGTTCAGGAGAGCCATTTTAAAGATTTAAATACGTGTATCTTTGGTGTACCATCACTGTCATAAAACGCGCATATCTCTGGGAGGGAACACTTTTGGGGCATGGGGTCGATGCTCAGATGTTGTCCACATCAAAAAAAAGTGAAAATTGATTTTTTTACCCTTAGGTCCCATTCTCTATGCGCTGTCATATATATAGAGTAGAAGCCACAAATTATACCCAATGACGCTCAAATATTGTATGGTGCGCTATGAGCAAAAAAACTAGTTCTAACATACGAGTATTAAGGTGCTTAATTCTCTAGATACCACAGTTGTATAGGGTATCTCGTAGTCGGCCACGTCCGACTTACAACTTTCCTTGCTGTTTTTCTATTGTTTTGCAGTTCGGCTTGGTTTATCTAGCGTTTTCATTCGAGATATTTAATTGCCTTTCCACTATTTCTAGTTTTATTTCTGCTGCTGCTGTTTGGTTTTGTTATTTGAAATTCGCACGCGAATTTTCGGTAAATAAATTATTGGGAATGCTAACATGGATACATCATATTTTAAGCATTACTTATTGCTGTTTCTGTTCGCTTCTCTTGTTTATAATCTTTATTTTCTAATCTGTAGCCTCGTCCGTTCGTCCGTCTGTTGGTCAATCTATGTTGTTTGCTCACAAAGGCGGAGAAATGAAATTTGCACTTCCGATATAACGGCACAAAGAGCTGCGGCCGCAAGTTAATGAACTGTTTGCGTTGTTTTCGTGTGTAGCAGCCAGCACTGCCAGCCGTTTAAGTGTTTAGTTTATGCAGGAAGTTTTTGAAAATTTAATTTTAATTAATTCCATTTTGTGACAGTTTTGGCATTGACGAACAAAACATCAAGCCTGCCGTAGACATCATCACACATTTTGCGTTTTTTTTTATTATTTTTACTAAGAATAATTAAAAAACAGGTATACCCGGTGTGATGTGATCTTTATTTGGTGGGAGGGGACTTACGAAATGTTGTGTGTTGCCTGAATCATTTGCAATGTTGCATGACGGTATCTAAAGGTTTGGTTCTTTTTAAAAATAATGCAGGTTCAGTGACCTAGGTCAAGCTAGAAATAAGGAAGAGAAATAAAGAGTATCCACGACCAAGTTAAGTCAGTTCTGTCAGTTACAATAACTTTCAATCCCGCCCCAATATAGGTTTTCATCTAGGACCTCAAAAGAGAAATGGTTTTATAGTGAGAGTTATGTCAGCGCCTCGGTGGTGGCAAAGTCAGATGGCTTAAAATTGTATTTTCTTTTATGTTTATCGTTATCACATGATCGTTATCGGAGTTCGATTAAATTACTGAATGAAGGTGAACTTGCTGTAGAATCTATTGCATATCATATCACAATAATATGATAAGCAAGTGCAAGAAATATTGTCATTAAAAAAATCAGTTTAATAAAGGGTGATACATCTAGAGGTATTTTTTTAGAACAAAAAAAAATTCACATCAAGTGTGGAATCTTTGTTGGTAATTTGAAAGGACATTTTATGGCATTTATTTTTTGAATATAAATTCCTTTAAATGTTAGCCGCAACTACGCCTCAGGGTTTCCATTCGTGCATTCCGACCGGTATGGCTTTAATGACACGCGTAATGTTGGCTTCCAAAACCTGAATCGTAGCTAATTTGTCAGCATAGACTTTGGAGCCCTCAAGAAAAATGTCTAAAGCCCTAAAGAAAAATGTCTAAAGATGTGATATCACTGGATCTAGGCGGCCAACTCACCAGTCCAAAACGTGAAATTAGCTGCTTTTCGAAATGACCTCTCAATAGATCCATTGTTTGAGCAGCTGTATGGCAAGTGGCACCGTCCTGTTGAAACCAAGTGTAGATTACGGGCTACAATTTCACGTAGCATAAAGATCGATATAATGGAGCGATAGCAAGCACCATTCACGGTTACGTTCCGGCCATCATCATTTTTGAAAAAATATGCACCAATTATTACACCAGTTTTTTTTTTTTTTTAAATAGCCAACACTCAGGGGATGCCCCCTATACATGCGGTGCATTGCGTTGGCGAGTGGGAAGTAAAGGTTCGGAGGGGGGAAAGAGGGAGTAATGATTATTGACGCTTGCCTTGAACTTCTGGATGCCGCAATTAGTGGAAAATACATTTGCCGGAAGTCGGTTCCATATACGAACTGTACGAGCGAAAAACGAATTTGATCTGTAGTGTATAGTGCGGTCAACTGGCCAATCGATAACAAACGGGTGTGAATTTCGTAGAAAGTCGCGTATCCCTGCCGAACATTCTCACGTCAGGAATAAGGCGACGGATGTCACACCATGAAAGTAACGATAGAACAGCGTCACGCAACCCACACTCCGATGATGCTCAAGGGAAACAATAGAGTTGGATATCCTACTGTCACCTATCAGCACCATCGTTTTCCTTTGAACACAGTCAAGTAGCTCCAAGGATGATTTTGGAGCACCTGCCCATATATGGGAGTTGTATTTCATCTTTGGCCTGATGTAAGTTGTATAGATATTGAAAAGATCCGAAGGAGTGAAATATTTCTTGCACCGCCCAAATGCGGCAATTTTGTTTATTGACTTTGCCATTGAGCCAGAAATGGGCCTCATGACTGAACAAAATTTTGGTCGAAAGCAGCGGTTCTTCCCGTTTCTCACCGAACGCTCATTTCCATAATACAGTTGCCAACATTTGAAGGAAATTATTTTCAAAAAATAAATGCCATACAATGGCATTTAATAAAGATTCCACACTTGATTTGAATTTTTATATTTTTTTTGTATTGAAAAAATACCTCTAGATGGATCCATCTATATAAGTGGACCATTCGCAAATGGTTGTTAAAGATTGATGGTCCATAGGACCCCAATTCATTTTAATAATGTGTTTACATTTTTTGGTCGTAGTTGTGTGTATTGCAGAAATTTTTGTTGTATATGTGACGCGCAAAATATAAAGGGACCTAAGGTTAAAAACCAGTTTTGTTCAGGAGAGCCATTTTAAAGATTAGGTCCCTTTCTATTTGCGCTTAGAATCGTCGACTTTACTTTCATAAAACGCGCATATCTCTGGGAGGGAACACTTTTGGGGCATGGGATCGGTCTTATTCGATGCTCAGATGTTGTCCACATCAACAAAAAAAGTGGAAAGTTGATGAAAAGTTTTGTTCAGGAGAGCCATTTTAAAGATTAGGTCCCTTTCTATTTGCGCTTCGAATCGTCGACTTCACTTTCATAAAACGCGCATATCTCTGGGAGGGAACACTTTTGGGGCATGGGATCGGTCTCATTCGATTCTCAGATGTTGTCCACATCAAAAAAAAAAATTGAAAATTGATTTTTTCTACCCTTAGGTCCCTTCTCTATGCGCTGTCACATATTGTAATGAGTTCGTCCGGCTGTTAGGTCTTCTTTTAAAAACAAGAGCAAAATAATTTTCTTTCGTTTATATAACACAGTGCAGCACTAAAATCATGAAACAATTGAGACCCCTAAAATCTGAAAGCTTATGATGGTAGAAGAAAAACTCTAGCTGTTTTTTTTTTATTTTAGCTAAAGTTTTTTTTTTATTCCTTTTTGAAGTTTTCGACTGGGGTGGATTTTAGTACAATTTTGAAAAAACATGTCGTTAGCTAAAATGCAAAAAGGCGTAACTAACAAAAAAACAAAATCGATTTTTTTTATTTATTGTTATAAATGCCATTAAACTACATGTCTTGACAAAATTTAACACTTCTGCGATCAAAAGTGACGCTTTTATTAACAAAAAAAAAATAGAAAAATACTTCGTTTAAAATGTTTATAAAGTATTTTTCATTTTACAACATTATAGCTCCACGAAGTTATTAAAAATTCAATAAAGGACCAAGAAATCATTTTCAATTGTCTATTAACTTTTAAGAAAATTTAGATTCTAATTACAATTTTCTTTTGGAGAAAAATTCTCAAATACTTCTTTTTAAAAAACATCTTAATTTAGTTGAAGAAATATTAGTTTAATTATTTCTTCAGAAGACTTTTCAGATTGGGAACAAAACACATTTTTATTAAGAAAACATTCTGGTTTAGAGCACACTATTTTCTCAGAAAAATTCTCCTTTTCTTTCTTTGGAAAATTTAACGGGTTCTGAAAATATTTTATGTTCTCAGAACTTTTTTTACATTCCCAAGAAAATAGCTCACATTCGCAATCAATTTTCTTGAAGTGTTTTTATTTTGTGAACAGAAAGTTTCTTAAAATTTTTTCTGACTCTGATCATAATTCTTCTTTATCAAATATCTCAGTTTTTCAGTGAATTTGTTTCAAAAAAATTTCCATCTTCTAAAAATTTTACAGATACTAAACAATTGAGAATTTTTTTTCTTACGGCATTTTTTAGACTCCAACATAATTTTTCGGTTCAAAATTAGAAATGCTATGCTACGACTATGCTAGTAGTTTCATTCAAATAAACGAGAATTACCTTTTGCGTATAATCTTGGAAATGTGCGTAGAGCAATATGATTTCCACCCATTGGTAAGCCTTTCCGTGTTGTATATAAATGCATGTGTGCACCTTATTTCAATGAGTACCCATGCTAAACAGAATATGGTTCGTTGTAGATTGCTCTACACACTGTTCGAAAATTATACGATAAAGATAATTCTCATTAACTCGAATAAGACTACTGAATAAGTCATTTGATTGGTAGGCCAAGAAAACATCCCTGGCGGGTTTTGAAAAAGCTGACAGTCTGACTTGCGAGCATAGCCAAAATATTTCACCAATTTTAACGTCGATTCTAAAAAGAAAAAAACATATGTCTCGAATAAGAATAAAACAAGTAAAAAAGTTTAAGTCGCACGTAGCCGACCATGAGATGCGAGTATCCTACACCACTCTACTAAGCACCTCTGTCTATTAGAATTAAATATTTGCAGGTCATAACGTATAATACAAAATTTGAGTGTTATTGTGTCAAATTTTTGGCTTTTAAAGCGGCAGGATCTCATGTCGGGTGGGACCTTTGTGTGGGGGCTATTTGAAAAATAAACCGAATTAGTCCATTTCTAACATAGATATGTGCTAGTCACTGCTAACGCTTTTTGCGAAATTTGGTCAGAATCGGTTGTAATATTTTGCTTTGAGAGTTGCAGTACCTCAAATCAGGAAGGACCTTTGTGTGGGTTCTATACGAATATATGTCTGTGGTGGCTCTTAACATACACATTATCGGCATGATCGGTTGTAATTTGTGGCTTTTATAGCTGCAGGACCTCAAGTCTGGAGGGACCTTTGTGTGGGGTCCATACGAAGATATGAACCAATTTAGTGCAGATTCACCATAGATATTTAGTGGTGGCTCTTAACATACACATTTGGGCTCGGTTGTAGTTTGTGGCTTCTATAGCTGCAGGACCTTAAATCGGGAGAGACCTATTCGAAAACATAGACCAATATGGTCCTATTTCTCCAGAAAAATGTGTTGATGTATTGCAATCGGATGTAGTATGTGGCTTTTAGAGTTGTAGGTTCTGAATTTGGGAAGGACCTTTGTATGGATTATATACTTATATGTAGTGCAGTTAATTAGTGGCCGCTCATAACGTACCATGCAAAATCTGGGCACGATCGGGTTTAATTTGTGGCTTCTAGAGCTGCAGGCCTTCAAATCGAGAAGGACCCTTGTGTGGCAGCTATTCGAAAACTTGAACCGATATTGACAAATTTCACTAGAGATGGGTGTTGGTCGCACGAAATGCTCGATGTAATATGTAGATCTTAGAGCTGTAGGTTCTGAAATCAGAAAAAACTAATGAAAGATATCAAAACAGGGACCGATGTCCCGATGTCTGTTTCAATATGGTTCATCCTTGGCCCTTACGTGAAGAATGTACCAAGTACCATCGAAATCGGTTCATAATTTCGACCTTGACCTATGCGCAGCCAAACACAGTGACATTTCTAGAGATTTCTAAATCAAAATATGTACCTATATTAAAGATTTCTGCCAATTTGCAACTCGGACCGGCCCATATGGGCCCAAAAATCAGTCTTCTTGATCTTTGAACATATGGGTTTAAAAACCGTGAAATTTCGTCACGAGGCAGAATATCAGATTAATTCTACGATTCGAATAAATTTAAGGCCTTGACCCATGGGGGTAAGCTTCCCTCTCCTCTTTGAACTATGGACAAATTGGCATTAAAAAACAGTAAAACTTCGTCACGAATCAGGATATCTTATTATTCTTACGATTCGAAAACATTTGAGACCAACACCCATGGGAGTAAGGTCCCTAAGGCGCCGAAAACTTGATCCTTTAGAAAAACATTTATGTTCACGCAGAAAAAATATATGGTTACTATATGGACACCGCAACAATACTATATGGTCACCGCAACAATACCATAGTATTATTTTTTGAATTTAATTTTGACAACAGTATGATTGCTGCAATATTACTTTTGTTGAAATGTAACAATAGTACTGTCAATTTTAGAAATGAAAATATTGTTTTAGCAACCATATAAACATGGTTGGTGCAACAAAAGTATAGTTGTTTCAAATTTACGTTAACAATATTATTATTGCGGCTCTTGTATGATTGCCGCAATCATGGTTGCGACTATGAACATAACAAAATTGGTTTTATAGAGCATAAATGTATGTGTTTGCGTATGTTTTTTTGATTTACCAAAAAAAAAACACATACACACGATACAGTGCATGGTTGTTGCCCATTATAAAAAACATAACAATTGGAAGGTAGTGCGAGGGATTTTTATTGTGTTTTCTTTGTTCGGTGAAATACTCTACTACCGACTGGTTCTCGTTTATTCTAAATCTGCCTGCACTTAAGTATATAGCCATTGATCTTGGTTTAATCAGATTTGTTACTTGCGGTCTACGGAGGGTGAAGTAGCATTCATCCCTGCTGGCAACTAAAAGTATTTGTGACCGTTGGAATATATATTTTTTTAGTTTTTTGAATAAAATGTTCAATAAAAACAAGGCCTCATATTTGGGTATGAACTAATAGTTTAAAATAACATACTTAATAAAAATCTCTATTTTTGAATAACAACACTAACCAATCCTTCTAAATAATTTTAGGGATCATGGTGGAGTGTGAATCATACTATGGTTGTGGGGATCATAGTATGGCTGCGTGTGAATCATACTATGGTTGTAAGGATCATAGTATGGTTGTGGAGAATATGGTATGGTTGAGTGTGAATCATACTATGGTTGTGGGGATCATAGTATAGTTGCGTGTGCATCATACTATGGTTGTGAGGATCAAACTTTGGTTGTATGAGAAACATACTATTGTTGTGAGGATCATAGTATGGTTGTGGAGATCATAGTATGGTTGAGTGTGAATGATACTATTGTTGTGGGGATCATAGTTTGGTTACATTTGAATCATACTATTGTTGTGAGGATCATAATATTGTTGTGCCATACCAATATACCCAACAATAGTATGATCCTCTTCGAATATTGTCACCTCAACCATACTTTTTTTCTGCGTATAGGAACTCCAAAACAGTTAAATTTTCTGAATGATGTTAATATGACATCAATTTTACGATTTAGCTGAATTAAAGGCCTCGACCTATGGGAGAGGTCTACAGACCCTGGTGCCAAAAACATATGAATAACCACAAATCCCCGTAATGTCGGGGAGATATGATTATCCAGAGGCAGTAACATTTACTTACAAATCCGAATAGGTGCCTATATTTAAGTTTAAGGCCAATTTTGCACACGGGCCCAAAAATCGGCCTCCTACTATGGGTATTAAAAAACATACGGATATTAAAAACAACACAAACTAACAGACTTATATACTCCACATTTCGATTCTAGTCCTTGGCCCTTAGGTCAAAGGTCCCTAGAGTTCAGAAAGTAAGTTTCTTTCGAACAGCGACATATGGTTACTCAGAAACTGTGGAATTATCTCACTAATCTCAATATGCATTAACTTTTAAGATGTGTCTTAATTTAAGCTCCTAGAGGCATCCTAGGATCTTAAAGCCCCAATGAACTATGGACTTATGGGTTCTCAAAAAACATTGACATTTTCTTCACTAGTCTGAGTAGGGCGTTGGTTGATAGGACCTCAAAAATTTAATTCTGTCAAACTTGAACCACAAACGACCAAGAACCCAAATCCCGCCAATGCCATACTGCAACGCAACCCTAGCGAAGAGTATTAAAGCATCAGCCTGGCCGAACTTAACGAGGTTTTAACTTGTTTTTAAATGCGTTCTGATTCGACTACGCCTTATCACTTGAAAGATAACTAGCAACTTATAAACATTTTGTGTTAAAATTGTCTAAAATTTGTTAACTCAAAATTTATGTTATTCCACAAACATATGATATTTCAATATGTCGCAGGCATATAACAATGTTTGTGTAAACCTTTTATGCTGAAATACAAACATAAATACTCGTTTTGTAGTTTGTAGCATGTTCAAAACCTATATTCGAGGGCATAACAATAATTCCATCACTTTTTTAAATTTCCTCGTAGTTTTATAAAATGCAACACTGCTCCCATCAAGTAGCATCTGTAAATAGACTACTGTCAAATTTTTAGAGAGTTCCGTCTTTTAGTTTCTGTTAAACAGCTATTCAAAACATACTCGTACAACCTGGTTAAAAATGGAAATAAGTGAATTTCCAGTGCTCACTTAACTGTATTTTTTGCGGAAAAAATCGTCATCCAAAACAAGGAAGGCTTCAAAAATACTATGGAGACTCTGCACAATCGATTTCAATGGTAAAAAAGTGGTTTACTGCTTTTCGTTGTGGTCGCAGAAGTACAAATGACTCTGAACGTTCTTGATGGCCAATTGAGCTCAAAATACCCGAAAATGTGGAAATAATCTACGATATGGTGTTGGTCGATCGAAGAATAAAAGTGCGTGAGATTTTTAATGCCATACGCATTTAATATTTTAGTGTGGTTTCAATTTTACATGATTAGTTGGGTTTAAGAAAGCTGTACGCAAAATGGCTGCCGCGCTTGCTCTCAATTGACCATAAACGTAATCGTGTGACAACGTCAAAGGATTGTTTAGAGTTGTTTAACCGCAGTTCGAATGAGTTTTTGCAGCATTTAGTAACAGTGGACGAAACATGGATCCATTGCACCACTCCGGAGACTAAGCAGCAGTCTAAACAGTGGGTTTCTCCGGGTAAAGCGGCTCCGAAGAAGACCAAGGTTACTTTGTCGGCCAATAAGTGATGGCAACAGTTTTTCAGTATGCATGCGGGATAATCCACATCAATTACCTTCAAGAAGGAAAAACAATAAACGGCGAATATTATGCCAACATATTGGACCGATTGACTAGGATTTAAAAAAAGACCCCATAGCCAAGAAAAAAAGTTATTTTTCATCAAGAAAATGCACGTGTGCAGTCTCAATGACAAAATTGCATGAATTGGTTTACGAATTGGTACCTCGTCCGCCATATTCTCCGGATTTAGCCCCCAGTGACTATTTCCAATTTCCAAACCTGAAGAAATGGCTCGGTGGAAAGGGATTCAACTCCAAAGATGAAATTATTGATCAAACAAATGCCTATTTTATGGATCTCGAAAAATCCTATTTTTTTTAAAGGGATACAAAAATTGGAGAAACGTTGGACTAAGTGTATTTAGCTATAAGGAGATTATGTTAAAAAATATTTGTTTTTGTAAATAAAAATATGTTTTATTCAAGAAGTCAGGGAATTATTGATATGCCCTACTGTTGTATGTTATTTAAAAAAAAAAAGATGGAAGCAGATTTAAATTTATAAATCACCCCTCTGTTTCGATTTTAGTTTTCATTCTTAAACGTAACTTTTTGATTAAATTTTTTTTCAAATTATTTTTTTTTGAAAAAAGCTCTAAATGGACTGATTTTATTTTACACGATCAATACGAAAATAATAATCATCGTAATTTATTAGAATATACAAACCCAAAAACGGCCATTTAAAAAAAAATATATGTGACGCGCAAAATAGAAATGGACCTAAGGTTAGAAACCAGTTTTGTTCAGGAGAGCCATTTTAAAGATTAGGTCCCTTTCTATATGCACCACCAGTTGTGTCAACTAATAGTTTTATGGAATTCTTATTAGCTGTAAGAACCGTAATATTATTGGGGCTACCATCTTATGGTAGGTCGAACCATGTAACCATCAATACCTTATCATGTTGGTTATCCAACCGAATATTTGCAGTTCGGACCGATTTTCAACTGATTGTTACTCTTTGCGTAAGGCAAGTTATAAAAATACAAGTGTAGTTACACAGGGTTAACGTGCTTTGGCCTTCTCCCGAATCTCAAAAATAATTGCTTCCAAATATGTGTCCTTTTTGTCCTTTCTACCCCATTGAATGATAACCCAATCATTACAAAATACAGGGTTTTCCATTAAGGACATAACAATTTTTTATATGTTTATAAGACACAGAATATTTACGAGTAAGGTATAGAGTTCAAATTTATTCCAGGTGTAGTGTAATTGTTACATTTTAAGAAATGAGAAATCCTAAGACCACCACGAACCCCTGTACAGCGATCTACCCTTTGGACTGAATTCACCACCACTCTTGCACACATTTTGATCCGAATGTTGGCAATTTCGCGATGGATGTTGTCTCTGAGCTCGTCTAAAGATGTTGGCTTGTTGGAATAGACCAATGACTTAAAAGAAATCCAATGGCGTTAAATCGTATGGACGAGGTGGGACAAAAAAGAAATCCAATGTCGTTAACTCGCATGGACAAGGTGGACCATTTCTTGAGATAACACGTTCACTTAATAACACTTTCTGTAATTCGATTGTAACGCGTGTTGTGTGGCTGGTGGCACCGTCTTGTTAAAATAATCACTTATCGGCGATGTCAAGCACATCAAATTCTGACCAAACAAATTTTCTAAAATGGCATAATAGCGGCGCTCTCCATTCTCGCAGAAAAAAAGTATGGTTGGGGTGACAATATTTTAAGAGGATCATACTATTATTGGGCATATGGTTGTGGCACAACAATATTATGATCCTGACAACAATAGTATGATTCACACTCAACCATACTATGATCTTCACAACAATAGTATGATTCACACTTAACCATACTATTATCTCCACAACCATATTATGATCCTCACAACCATAGTATTTTTCTCATACAACCATAGTATGATCCTCACAACCATAGTGTGATTAACACGCAACCATAGTATGATCCTCACAACCATAGTGTGATTAACACGCAACCATACTATGATACACACAACCATAGTATGATTCACACTCAACCATACTATAATCTCCACAACAATAGTATGTTTCACACTCAACCATACTATGATCTTCACAACAATAGTATGATCCTCACAACCATAGTATTTTTCTTATACAACCATAGTATGATCCTTACAACCATAGTATGATTCAATCAACCATACTATGATACCCAAAATTATTTATTAGGATTGGGTGTAGTTCACCAGCCGTAGAGCCCAAGTAACGAATGTGATTAAACCATGATCAATGGCTATATACTTAAGTGCAGGTAGGTTTTAAATAAAGGAGAACCAGTCGGTATTAGAGTATTTCACCGAACAAAATAAAAACACAATAAAAATCCCTCGAACTACCTCTCAATTGTTGTTGTTTTTTATAATGGACAGCAACCATGCACTGTAACGTGTATGTTTTTTTTTGGTATATCAAAAAAATCACACGCACACACATACATGGATGCTCTATAAAACCTGTTTTGTTATGTTCATAGTCGCAACCATACTGTATGATTGCCATAATCATGTTATTGTTTAAATTTAAATTTTAAACAACAGTACTTTTGTTGCATCAACCATGTTTATATGGTTGCTACAACCATATATTCATTTCTAAATTTGGCAATAATACTATTGTTACATTTCAACAATATTAATATTGCCGCAATCATACTGTTGTCAAACTTAAATTCAAAAAACAATACTATGGTTGCGACGAACATGCTTTTATTGTAGAGAGCTATTAGTGTTGTCGTGACCATGTAGTAACCATATTTTTCCTCTGCGTGTTAACGGCAACCTGACGATTGTTTTCAGTGACGAAAAAATACGACCTCCGGCATGAATACCACACAATACTCGTAGTTTGTTGTGGGTGCAATTGTGTCTCATGAAGCACATGTGGATTTGTTGCTGTCCAATAACGCATATTTTGTTTATTGACAAAACCACTGAGCCAGAAATGAGCTTCATAGCTGCAGATGATATTTCGATGAAATTCTGGATTTTCATGAAACTTGGCCAGAGCCCAATCGGAGATGTTTCGGCGTTACAAATGATCAGATAGCTTTAGTTCTTCAGTCAGTTTGATTATATAGGGATGAAGGACAAGACCTTTTCGCAAACTACGCAACAGTGTGGTTTGAGAGATGCCCAATTCCTGAGAACGACGGGGAATCGACTGATTACACTCTTTTTGAACGGTTACACTTACGGCTGCTATATTTTCGTCGTTTCGAGCGATACGGCGTCTCTTTGGCGTCGGAACATCCAAAAGTTACGATTTAAAACCAAATGTATTCACAGCCTCTCGGGTAGGACGATTATTACGTAATTAAACTAAGCGCTTTTAAAGTTGCGACCACCGACTCACAATTTCGGTAGTAATTTTTACTGATTTCTAAACGTTGCTCGTAAGTGAACTTTACAATGATGAAAATGTTGACTTCGACTGACGTTTTGACACTGAAAAATCATTAAAAATGTTTAAGGGGCCAACGAAATAAAAATACGAAATTGTTATGTCCTTATTGGAATACACGTTAATTTCAATTCCTATAAAACCTCCTTAGAGCACCAACACCACCCCATATGAAAACGTCTCAATTTTCTTGTATTTGCTTTTTGTCTCGCACGTGTTAAATATTCGAAAAAGAGCCGCATCCAAAAAAAAACGAAGACGACAAAGTAATTTCAAAAATGTGTCTACGTTACTACAAAAAAAGAAGAAAAAAGGCGTCTACTTACAGCGCGCTCCCGCCAAGAGGAGTCTCGCACATATTCAACGGAAACCACATCGATGATGGATAATGAGTCATCGTGCTCCACGTATGGCATCACAAGCCCGAAAAACAAAGTGAATGTGAATGTCGCTGACAGTATCTCTCTGTGTGTCTTCGTTCGTCTGTCTGTCGTCAGGCCTTTGTCGCAAATAGTCAACATAACCATTAAACTACAGGCTCCGCTATAGGCGGGCATAAACCGGTGGGGAATACAGACAGTGCCAGTCAGTCAGCCAGCCAGCCGTAAAAAAATGTTTACACTTCTCAAATGGCCTTTTTGTTGCTCTACTGTATGTGAAATTCTTCCGCTTCCGTTAAATGGAAACAGTCGCTACTTTGCTCTCCCTCCCCCCCTTTGGTGAAGCTGTTATCGTTTGCCGAGTTTCGGAGAGACTTTCGCCATGGATACATTTCACTTTTCCCTCTTTCCGTTGGCAAAGACAAAACGAAGACTGAGCGTATACATTTTTGTTCCTGGTGTCATTCACAATTGGTTGGTCTAATTAGACAACTTAAATAATGTTGTTTATGCATGGAGCCATCCATGGCGGAGATAACATTCATGACATTGGGTGGCGTATCGGGTGTTTCTACGTAAGTATCTTAACCTATCTGCTAGTGGCAGGCTGATGCGCACAGCCGACTCCCCGAGTTGCCGCAGCTGTCCTTGTTGCTCTCACAGGGTCGTACAAGTTGTAAAACTACAACAACAACATTTTATCGATTTGTTTGTAGATGTACACATTTTGTATCGTTTCGTTTCTATTTGGTTTTAAGCGTGTTCATCTAAGTGTCTGTCCTCTGTTAGGTAGCATACCGACAATCTGTATGCATTTTGTTGTCTTTCAAATTGTTTGTTCAACCGCCACCCATCCACCCCCTCAGCGTATCTTCGTGGGCGCAGCAGGCGGCTCCGTCTGGCTTTGAGCAACAAACAACATCAGCGAACAACATTACCAAGCATCGGTCATAAAACAGATGTTTTCCTCCGTGGTCGTTTCTATTGAGGTAGGAGGATGGCTGGTTGGAGTGCACACCAACCAACCTCCAGCGTGTTGGTCCATGTGCCAGTGTCTGCCACCTCCTATGGTCATGGGTTTTCATTTGACACATTTTGATTTGGAAAATGGTCTGTTGCCAAGGCGACACTGGGACATCATGGATTGACAAATTTCATGTTTTTATGTGTTTGGAGCTTAGCAGAGAGACATTTATTTGTTCATACTTTCTTTTTGTTTGTGTCTGTGTGTATTCTCAATAAAATTGTAAATGACTGAAAAGGACAGAAATCTGTGAAATTCGGAGATACATGTCTGCTTCGCAAGGACAACTGTTGTAGATTTGGTTCAACGATAGCAAAATCGGAGCAAAAGATTAGCCGCCAAAACCCACTGGAATTTATTTAAGGAAATTTGAATGTTTTGGATGAAGGCATCATGGCTGGGTTAGGTTGAAAGGATAGCTGGTCAGTCAGAAATTACCAGGAAAAAAGTTCACTCGAAACCCTTAAGGGTCCATTGTAGAACTCTGCTGTAGCAGGAGAGCCAAGTATACTTATATATAAAGGGTGGTCCAACTATAACGCATGGTGTTAATTGTAAATAGAACAAAGAGTTTTCAGAGAATTATCTTAATATTTTTTATTATAAGTATACTTACATATATTTGTATATAGGGTAATCCATCTAGAGGTATTTTTTCAGAACAAAAAAAATATAAAAATTCAAATCTTTCAAATGTTGGCCGCAAAACTATAAGTACATCTCAGGGTTTCCATTCTTAGGATCCAATTTTGGATGACTCGTTCGAGCATTTCGACCGGTATGGCTTTAATGACATGCGTAATTTCTGAATGGTAGCTGGTTTGTCAGCATAGACTTTGTGTTCGCCTGTTTCTTCGGCAAAACTAGTCATGTGGCGACTGTTCCGCTTGAGCAACGTAGGACGGACAATTCTGAGTGGTACATCAGACTTTGTTTGCCTGAAGTCTTCGGAGTAATTCGAAAAACGAACAAGAGAAGACGAATTATTGTGCACCATGACAATGCGAGCTATCACACATCGGCTAAAACGCGCCTTTTTGACCGGCCAAAACTTCGAATTGATTGGTCCTCCGCCGGACAGCCCTCATTTGGCACCCAATGACTTCTTTTTATTCCCGCACATCAAGAAAAAAATGCGAGGTCAACGATTTTTGTCGCCAGTAGATGCTGTTGAAGCGTTAAAAAACCATGGTTTGGAGATGTCTCAATCGGAGTGGAAAAAATGCTTCGACAAGTGGTTTGAGTGCATGCAAAATTGAATAAATCATGCTGGAGAATACTCTGAAACCAATAACACCATTCGCATTTTCATTATTATGCCAGAAATATATATAGCAGCCCTTAGTTTGATCCATTGCGGTATTATCAACCTAGTAATAAGATTTCTGTGATTGTAAGATACTTTTTTTTCGTAAAGTCACCGGCTATTAAAATTCTCTTTCTGAATTTAACGTAATGTCTGTACACATGTCGGCCTTCTATGATAAGCGGCGTGTATAAGTATTGAAACATTGAAAGCTGGTATGATCAAAGCAACTATAATCCAGCCAAACTGACAGCGTCGGTAAAAGATTCAACTGTGGATTGATACAAATAAAAGGTTTATTCAATGTTATGATCGATCCAACTGAACACAGTTCGATTCAACTTTACTTAGTTTGATCACACCAAACTCAGTTTGATTCAACCTAACTCGGTTTAATGAAACCATAATCAGTATTTTAAACCAAACTAAGTTTGTTCACACTAGACTCACTTCGATCAAACTACACTTAGTTTGATCAAATCATGGTCCGAATTGGTTTGCTCAAACCACACTCAGTCTGATCAAACCATAATCAGTTTGATCAAACCACACTCTGTTTGATCAAACCACACTCACTTTGATCAAACCAAATTCAGTTCGATCAAACTAAACTCAGTTTGGGCAAACAAAAATCCTTTTCATCAAACCAAACATAGTTTGATCAAACAGAAGATGTTAACAAGAACAAACTTACTTAGAGTTATTTTTCTTAAAGTTTTTGGTTTGTTATGAGCATTTGTTGTTATTATTTTTGTAAAGGGTGTATTACTTCACAAGCTTTTGACGTTTGACCGTCGTCACAAGCTTTTGGCGTTTGACCGTCCTAATAATGTTTTTATAGATTCATCAATGGTTTGGTCTAGGTTTGAGGTGTGGTGGATCCAGCTGTGGTTTGATCAGAACTCACTGTAGTTGTCCGATTCATCTGTGTTCGATACAGATACAGTTTAATCAAATCGAACTCAGTTTGATCATATCAAATTCAGTTTGATCAAACCAAACTTAGTTTGAACAAACTAAACTCTGTTTAAAAAAAAAACAAACATAGTTTGATCGACCTCACTGTGGTTTGGTCGACCTAATTGTAAATTGTGGTTAAATTTTAAGGGCCGATGGTGATTTGTCGCGCAAAAAAGCCATTTTTTCGTTAACTGTGTGGCAAAGGGCACCTTCCTGTTGAAACCACAAATCGACCACATCCATATCTTCCAATTCGGGCCATAAAAAGTTACGATAGCGAACACCATACTCAGTAACTGCCTGACCGGCATCAATATGGAAAAAATACGGCCTACTGATGCCGTCAGACCCCGCACCCAACAGTCACTCTTTGTGGGAGCATTGATTTTCGACATCACTCTTATATTATCATTCGCCCAAATGCGGCAACTCTGCTTATTAACGAATCCACTGAGGTGAAAATATGCCTCATCACTGAAGATGATTTTCTTCGAAAATTGATAGTCCACTGTTGCCCGAAGCCTGAATAACTTTAACGTGTTGCTCGGTTGTCTATCTTTCCATGAATCAAATTGAGTTAGTCTAAAAATGAGATATATCATATGAAATGCAAAAAAATACTTGACGTTTAGGTGTGGTTCACATTCAAAATTCTGCCCTAAAAATTTAACCACCCTTGATATAAGTTGTATAAGTTCAACTATAACACTAGTCAACAGTCAAAATGTACTCGGGATGCGATAATTTTTTCTGTGTAGATAACCTTGACATGAGCTCGAAAAACGCAATAAAAAATTTTTTTTTCGTTTGGTTTTTGTTTTATTTTTTTTTTTAAATTTTAAAATTTTTTTTTGGTTAATTTGTTTCGTCCGACATAACTCGGGAACCACTAGCCCGATTTAATTGAATTAAATTTTAAAAAATTTAAAATTACAATTCCCTTAATCTGTTCATATATTGTTTTCCTATACAAGCAACAGTTTCCAAGTTAAAAATGAATATATAAAGGAAAAAACTTATTTTTTGCCTAAAGATTTAAATTTTTTTTTTTTTAAAAAATCCATAAAAAATCCAAAATGAAAAAAAATGTCAAATCTTATTACTTTTACGTAAAGTCACATAACCTATGAGCAAAATGAGACAAAGATCATGAAAATCGATGCACGCGTTTCGCGTATGAATTTCAAAAATTAATTTAAAGTCATATATTTTTGTCACCCAACAAATTTTAATTTTTTTTGTAATAAAAAAGAAAAAAACCTCACCATAGACAAAGTTGTGCATATGTCGAGCCAATTTTTGAAATTCATACCTTTACTCAATTGCGAATAAAAGCGAAACGCGTGCATCGATTTTCATGATCTTTGTCTCATTTTGCTCATAGGTTATGTGACTTTACGTAAAAGTAATAAGATTTGACATTTTTTTTCATTTTGGATTTTTTATGGATTTTTTAAAAAAAATAATTTAAATCTTTAGGCAAAAAATAAGTTTTTTCCTTTATATATTCATTTTTAACTTGGAAACTGTTGCTTGTATAGGAAAACAATATATGAACAGATTAAGGGAATTGTAATTTTAAATTTTTTAAAATTTAATTCAATTAAATCGGGCTAGTGGTTCCCGAGTTATGCCGGACGAAACAAATTAACCAAAAAAAAATTTTTAAAATTAAAAAAAAAAAATAAAACAAAAACCAAACGAAAAATAAAATTTTTATTGCGTTTTTCGAGCTCATGTCAAGGTTATCTACACAGAAAAAATTATCGCATCCGGAGTACATGAAATTTTTTTCATTTTGTTGAGTAGTGTAATTTGGTCGAACTAATCGACTGCTTTAACTGTGGTTTGAGGTTTTATTGATCAAGCTGTGGTTTGATCAAAAGTAACTGTAGTTGACGATTCAGTTGTGTTCGATACAGATATGGTTTAATTTGTTTGATCAAACTGTCTAAAAATGCAAAGGCAGCATCGTCCTTACCTATTGACAGCTATAGGCATAGTAAGGAGGAGAGGTAACATTTGATTTGTAAATGGTGTGTTCTTTTGTTTCTCGGATCTTAAGTGAGTAAAAGGTAGGTAATGCGATAAGTTCGCACCATTGAACACAAATCGAAAATTGGTTTTGTTTACATAGAACTATTTACAATTTGCATTTTAAAAGGAATGTTTTGCTAAGTTTAAAAGTTTATTAAAAAAACTTATTCAAGAATGGACTTTAGCGAGCTCGGTTATTACTCGCTTGTTGTATTTTTTTTAATTACTTTTTTTCGGTAAACTCCAAGCTTTCATACCACACGCTTATGATGCGTAGAGGTCGTTCGGGTCTTGTATACACACAAATGTCTACAGTTTTTTTTTTAAAAAAAATTAAATGTATTGCCTTAGTAATACCATACTCGCTTAATAAGCGAGAAGCAAAAAAAACACGTCCTTAGAATTGTGCAGAAACCGGGTAAAATGGTACTAATGGTAAACGAGGACAAGATAACACTTTTGCTTGCAACTTCTTAAGAAAAGTACCGAACACTTAAAGCCAACTTTACTAAGGCTCATAGTTTGAACATCCTGGTATCAGACTTATTTGAACAACTCAAGCGAAGCGGCACAATTTTGTTTGAACTACTTTGTTTCCTGGTCGCCTAATGTCTCGTTTGAAAGATTTCCAGTTCCAGGCATAATCGATCATATAACAGCTCCAGACTTCTTTAGTTGCTGTTTTCTGAACCAACATTTATATATTTGAACAAGGCTCAGACGCTGGGAACTCTAAATGTTATAAGCAGAAAGAATTTGATGCCATTAATGTGCTGAAAATTAAATTACTCATTTAAAGCTAAATTCAGGTGGTAAAACAAAAAATTTTAATTTGTTAACATTTTATTTTTTTACACTAGGCTATGAACCATGAATATCGACCGATCACATTCCATACAAAAGAAATCCACTAGGTTGTTGCACCTGGTAAATGGGTATTCAATTAAGTCGTTTATAAAACGAGTGACAACGTTTAGAAGATTGCTACACATACTCGTATATGAGGAGGTACTTTTCAAAACATGATTATTCCACTTTTGAAAAAAATTTTTTTTTGTTTGGTAGCATTGAATTGAATACTCTTCGAAAATAAAATGTTTCAAAATGTCAATAATTACACCAGGAAAATAATTGAAAAATGCATGATTTCATCAAAAGTAGATTATTCCACTTCAGGGGGCTAATCACGGCATTCGACGACGCACAGTGGGGTCAGATATAGGTAAAGTGGGGATTAATTCAGGGAAGCCCATTATTATTGATATTTATATTTCTTTGGAATAACTATACATTATTTAGTAAAAAAAAATGGTTTTTGATAAAAAATTGATAGACAATAATTTTTTTTATTTAAAAAATAGAAGAAAAATAATATGTACAAATATGCATTTAAACCTATTTTAGGTATAACTGTGATAAAAGTCATCATTATCATCATCATCATCATCACCATCATCACCATCATCATCATCATCATCATCTTCTTCTTCTTCATCATCGTCATCATCATTGTCGCCTTCTTCGGGTAGAATTAATAATTCCAATGCCAACTGTGGTATTTTGTGTGGTTTTGTTTTTCTACTAGTTTTACTCATGCTGGTAATGAATGGATCTGAAGTAAGCAGAAATCTATTAAATATATCTTCATTAGTTTTTTCTCGGCTGGATTTACGAGCAAAGTATTCCCTATACTTTTTAAAATCTTTGTTTCTAGCCTCTTGTGCTTCCTCTGAAAGCTGACCAATCGGCAAAAGGGCATTAGATATTATTTCCGGTCCATGAATAAAAAATTTATGAAGGGTAGTAGACATTTTATACCATGGATATTTTTCAACAAAATGCCTGGCAGTCTTGTGAGCGAAGTCTCTAAACTTTTCACTATTTACCTCGTGGCCACACGACAATAAGTATTATGTGCATTCGGTTAATTAGCTCTAGATCCAGTTGTGTTATTTCTGAGGAAACTTCTGCATTCTGAAAAAACCTTCTAGCGGTATTGCCATCATTTGTGTTGCCAAAGCCTGGTTTTGGTTGGTCAATGATCAATCCAGTTCTTTCTCTGAAATCTTTTTGAATCCTAGTTTTTGTGTCTTTAACAACTTGTTTATCATTATCTGATCTAGCTTGCCACTTTTTAAGTGGTAATTTATATGCCACATGCAGAAGACACTCAAAAAACCTAATCCAGCCATGGAGAATAGATAATCCGAACTGATACGTATCCTTGTTTACACTTCTGGTAATCATTTGATCAATACTGTTAAAATCTTTGCTCGTAGCACCACAAACGTAACATTTTTGTGTGGAGGTTGTTTCGGTAATAGCATTACATACTTTGCCATCAATCATCACTAATATTAGTTTGTAATTTATTTTCATTGATTTATCACCGACTAATACAACGGAATCCTTGAGAGTTTTTATTTCATCCTCTACTCTTTCTTTTTCAAGTTTTGAAGTACTTACTGTTTCTTTCAAAAATGCAATTTTTATGGGTCAGCAAAAGCTAGTAGAAGAAGGTCGAGGATTTTGCCAAATGGTTTTATTCATACAGACAATTTTTAATGGCACTAAAGATGTAATCAATACTGCAGAATCACTAGCGTCAGAGCCGTGAAATGCTTGTTTATAAGAGCTATGACCGGAACTTCCATCAAAGCCCCACTTAGAGTACAAAGTCATTTATGATAGTTCCTCGGCGTTTAATGACTCCAGCACAGAATTCTGTACCAAAGCTAGACGCTCAGCGGTATGATCTAAGAGTCCTTGTAGACTGACTTGCGCTGATGTTTCAGAAAAGTTCATATGTTCTTGTTGTGGATAACATTTTTTCTTAGCTTTTTGGACTTTTTTATAAGATGGAAGTTTATCAGGCATAGCCTTTCTAATGACATCATATTGGTGTCGAGTTAGCTTGGCTTCAACTAAAACCGAAAGAGCTTTCTCAGCAGTTAATTGTTGTGTTGGTACCTGTTTGAAAATTTTTCTATATTTTGTCGCTCTTGTTGGAGATGATATTAAATCCTTAACTATTTTTGACGCATCAGTTTTTCCAGAAGCTCTCAAGCTCATTTGTGTGGCATAAGCCAAAACGGGCACAGGAATAATCTCATATGTGATAATTTTTATTCCTTGTAATTAAAACAGAACTTTTTTTCGTAAGTGAGCGTGAGTCAAAACTAACTCACGCACCCATCTCTAATGGAAACCAAACTTATTAACAACAACAACTTTAATACCGAAAATAAACACAAAAGAGAGTAAGAAACAAACAAGTTGAATTTTTGTTTGTTTTCAGCATATGTTTTTAGCAACTGGAGTTCTTTCACAATAACTTAAATAAGTAAAAAAACGCAGTAAATCCGCAAGATTTTTTTTTTTGATATATAAGCTGATATATCATATTATAAGAGCATTTAATAAAATTTGCTTGGTCTTGCCCAGAAACTTGTAAAAACTCAATGTATATATCGAAAATACCACATATATGGAGCACTTTTAAAAAAAACATAAAAAATATTTGCAAAACATTTATCTAAACAAAATTTATTTAATTATATACCCAAATACCTGAAGTTGATGGTTCCATTGTAAAATTTTTATTTTTAGAAGACTTAGTAACAATTATAAGAAGTCGAAATATCTCAATTTTCTATTTTTGCCAATTCACGCTAAATTTGTAAAAATTGTTTAACTTTGACCGCTCACTGCAAATAAAGTAAATTACTCAGAGCAGTAATTTTAGCAATTAGTGATGTAGAATTTTATTCACTTTTACCCAATACCAAATATGACGGTGTAACATAAACTTCAGCTCTTGTATTAATCCTCACTTTTGGTACATTTGACCCCTCTGTGCGACGAATGCAAATTCGAATAGAAAAATATTTCGATACGTTTAAATGTTTGGATCATGGCATTCGATCGTAATGTTTTATCGCATACTACTTTTTTTGCAATGCTGCAAAACAAAGACTTTCAACTCAAAAGATGTGTCGTTGGCTGATTCGAGCACGACGAGGGACTGTTAAAAAATTAAATAGATAATAAGAAACGTTTTACGCATTATTACAATGCAAAAATGTAACGATTAATTATTTTATTGTAGTTAATTTATTATTTAATAACAATTCATGGTGTTTTTACGTAATTTTTGTCGAAACCACTACTGTGATAACACAAATTGAGTTTCCTAAAAGGCCGATGAAACATCTTGCTTTGTTGATTCTCTTTGAGTATGATGACAAGCAGAGAAAAGCAGAAAAACAAAACAACAAGCGTGAATATTTTAATAAATGCAAGTGAATATTTTAATAAATCTGATAAAAATATAGAAATTAGTTATAAATGGATCCAATGCTATTTTTTTCCTCATCATCGTCCGATTCGGAGGAGGATTGCAATGTAAACGTAATTAGAAGAAATATTCGAGATAAAAGCAATCGTTTTTTCATTATCTTTGTCCCTAAAAATAATAAAAAAGACGAATATTTTTACGTTATTTCACAAAATATAGAAAAATACCTACATTTCTTTTGTTTTACTCTGTTGTTTTGTTTGGCGTCATTAAAAATGGTAGTGTTTGGTTTTTTTCGATGACGATTGTGCTTTCGAATTCAACTTCGGGTAGTTTCAATTTGATAACGATTGCCGTGATCCAAATTAATTGCGTTTCGAAGTAAATTTGGTCGTTAACGAATGCGGTGATTAGCCCCCAGAATGATATTATCTATTTCAAATATACATTTTTGGAACAAAATATGATTAATCCAGAAGAAAAAATAAAAAAAAAATTTTTAATTTCTTTAGATTAAAATGAACCTAATGTTGTTTTATTTCAACTTAATATATCTGATACCTAATTAGTTTAAGCAAAACAAGATTAATCCACAGTGGTTTGAATCAAAACATGATTATTCCAACCAGCCGCATCAAAACAAGATTATTCCATTTTAAATCATGCATTTATTCCAAATATAGAAGTGCCAACTTTTTAAATCCTACACAAAACAATGACTAATCTTTACGCCTTTAATAGTGCAAATTTCGGGTTAAATATATAGGGGCATACCCAAGAAACTATTTTCTCAATTTGTGCAAAAACACAAAAAGTGGAATAATCATGTTTTGAAAAGTACCTCCTCATATAGTCTTCCAATTTTGTTCTTTCTGCAAAGGCATTGCTTGCTAATTGTTTATACTTTAATGCAGTTGCCATTTCACAACTTTTTGAGCCTATTACGAATTGTATGAAATCGCATGATATTTTCTAATTAAAATAAGGATTAAAATTTAAGTTTTGCTGATATGGCCATTAGTTTAGCATTCAGCTATTTGAAGCAATCATCATTGCATTTCAATTGAAAAAACCGTTTTCTGGAAAAACAATCAAATGATTTGAAAATCTAAATGCCTTCAGCTCTTCGTCTAACAAAAAACATTATTTAAAACAGACGCTTTGATTTTTCTTTGTCGCAAAAAAAATGATTGCCAAATGCCTCAACGTATGTCTGAAACGAGTATTCTCAGAACATTGATGCCAAACAAAACCCTTTGAAGTCTCGTATTTTTGCATGACAAAGTGAAATTCTTCTCTTTTCCACACACTCTTTAAAAATCAATGGTATCTCAAATAATTCAAGAATATTAATCAAAATATTTGCATGTTTGTGCCACAAAGGGACTGTCATTTATAATCGAAAATATTATTTTCTATGAATTTCTGATGTAGGCATTAGGTTAAGAGTCTTACAAAGGGAAATGAAATATCAGAGTTGCGGTTTAAGAGGGTTGCTATTTATATTTATATTCCAATAATTTATCATTGGAAATGGTTTTATTGTTTTTCAAATTATTGTCCTTTAAGATCAATACACTTTTGCATGAGCACAAACCAATTTTCGAAGCACTTTTTCCACGCCGATTGAGACACCTCCGAAACATGATTTTTGAACTCCTCAACAGCTGCTTCGAGTGATGAAAAATGTTGGCAACGCATTTTTTTCTTGATGCTAGGGAATAGAAAGAAGTCATTGGGTGCCAAATCAGGGCTGTACGGTGGATGGCCTATCGATTCGACACCTTCAGTGGTCAAATAGCTCACCGTTTCAGCTGATGTGTAAGAGCTCGCATAGTTGTCTTCTCTTATTATCTTTTCTCATTTCTTCGAACACTATTGGCAAACAAATGGTTGTATATCACTCAGAATTGACCTCCTACGTTCAACTAAAGGCACTGTGGCAACATGGCCGGTTGTATAAAAAAAACGCAATTATTTGCTTCGATGGAATTCTTCCACGAACATCTATTGTTGGAATTGGATCGTCTTGAAAGTCATATACGGTCGATTACTGTTTAGTTTCGGGTGCATATGCATAGATCCATGATTCGTCACCTATGACAATGTTATACACTGCCTTTGAGCTACCGCAGTTATACTTTTTCAACATCTTTTTGCACCAATCCATACGACACTTTTTTTGATCATTCGTCAAATTATGTGGGATCCAACGAGAACAATTTTTTTTCACGGCCAAATGAACATGCTAATGCCCAAGGATGCCTCAATGTCACCTGTCGGTCTTGCTTAATCAGTTCACGCACAGCATCGATGGTTTCTGGCAAAGTGACCGAAGTTGGACGTCCTTTACGAATTTCATCCTGGAGCGAACGGCGTCCGAGACTGAACTCTTAACAGTAGTTTTTAATGGTGCTTTATCGCCAAAAGTTGAAACAAGTTGATTTAAACACTCTTTTCTGGATAACCCACGCCGAAAATCGTAAAAAATCATCGCACGAAAATGTTCACGGGATAATTAATTTTTTGCTGAGATGAATTTTTCAACACACTGTAAAAAAAACAATTCGCCTTCAAATGACAAAACATTCTGAGTGAACTTATGCTAAAAAATGTCAAAGTTTCCAATTGAAGTTCCGGTTTTCATCTGGGAACACTAGTATTGTCAGGAATCGAAATAAAAAATGGCAATCCTCGTAATATCGACCTTATTTAAGTTCTTAATAGCCGGTATTAATATCTCATCCTACTAGTTAAGAGGGTATTTATCGTTGGGTAAGGACAAAAAGTGTAGAGCATCAAAAAAAATGTAAGGCCCTACATATGTTATGAACAAATCCGTTTAATGACTTTTTTTAGTCTTTTAAGTCATGTCCTTCTGACCGTCTGTGCTGTTGGTTTTTACAATAACTTTAGAAAGGAGCTACCAATCGTTTTCAATATTTTATCTCGTTATATTTATCCAAACTGTCTACGGGATTGAAAATGCCAATATTGTCACAACCATTCTGGTACCATCTACTAATAAAATATTTAAAACATTTGACACGATCTTATTAAAAAACTGTAAGGATTATGGTAAATGGTGTTTTATTAGACGTGCAGTTTTCAATCTGGCCACAATTTACAATCGGAGTTAGTCTTTTTGACAGCTGTCACTTGATTTATGCTTAGTTTGGTTTGCCATTTCATAATGTATAGACTTACTCCGGAACAACGTTTGCAAATCGTGGTGAATGGACCCAATACCTGATCCTGATTTTTACAACAAAAAATTTGTTCAGCGATGAAGCTCACTTTTAGTTGAATGGGTACGTTAATAGCCAAAAATTTGGATTAATTCAAATGTTCAAGCCATTGTAAAGACGTCGTTACATCCTCAAAAAGTCACTGTTTGGTGTGCTCTATGGGCAGAGGGATTCATTGATCCATATTTCTTTAAAAATGATGTCGGCCATTATGTTACAGCCAATGGGGAATGCTATAGAGCCATGGTTCTTGACTTGTTTGAAACTGAATTGGAAGATGTTGCTGTGGACAACCTTTGGATCCAACAAGACGGTGCTGCATGTCATAAAACCAACGAAACAATCAATTTATTGAAAGAAACTTATGGTAAGAGCATTATCTCGCGTCGTGGGCCCGTAGCGTGGCCTTCAAGATCGTGCGATTTAACATCGCTAGACTATTGTTTGTGGGGCTTTGAGAAGTCCCCTGCCTAAGCAAATAAGCCCGATATGATTGTTGCCTTGAAAGAGAGTATTCGGCGCGTTATTACTGGCATATGGCGCCAAATGCTGCTGGTTTTGAGAAGTCCCCTGCCTAAGCAAATAAGCCCGATATGATTGATGCCTTGAAAGAGAGTATTCG
The DNA here is from genome assembly GCA_963513945.1 of Hydrotaea diabolus. NCBI lineage: Eukaryota > Metazoa > Arthropoda > Insecta > Diptera > Muscidae > Hydrotaea > Hydrotaea diabolus. The sequence continues at coordinate 56,687,084 of OY740717.1, read as the reverse complement.
GCGCGTTATTACTGACATACGTCGCCAAATTCTGCACAAAGTGACGAAAATTGGGCCTCTTGGCTGGAATTTATTCGAGCCGACCGTGGCGGTCACTGGCCCGAAATCATTTTCAAAACATAATGGCAAGCCTTTATCTTTAAAATAAAGTTATATTCTTGGCCATAACATGAAATTATATGCGTTTTATTTTTTCTTGAAAACCACACGTCTAAAAAAACACCCTTTGTAAGGTAAACTTGGTGACACAAAAGTGACTCCTTGCCTTGTGTGACACAAAATTTACTCCTAGGTTAAACTGGTGACAAATAATTGGTTTCCTAGCCACGCCCTTTTTAGTACCTCCCACATAAATTACCCTGTTTCAGAGTAGATTAGAAGCCACATAACGTGGCTTTTAGTAGTTGAAAAATCAATAATCTAGAACAGAGTTATATGGCTAACTTGTGTGACGAATAATTGGATTCCTAGCCATGCCCCTTTGGGTACCACTCATATCCATGAACCTGTTTTAGTGTAGATTACAACCCACATAACTTGTCTCCTAGTAATAGAAATTCGTTTATACAGTAGACGCTCACAAATTAGAACCACTTTGTTTTTCGGGTGGTTCTAATTTCCGAAAAGTTCTTATTTCTGGACGTTTTTTTTTTATTTTTACAAAAATGAGTCGAATACACTATTTTTATCCAATTTGAGTATTTTATTAAGAAAAACGAAAACTTAAATAGTATATCAGACAAAATATGACACATAAATGTTTCAAACTTAAAATAATTCATTGAAATAATGAAATTGTTATTATCCAACTGATGGAGTGCGGCGGCAGTGTATCTTATCATAGTTAGTTTTTGCGTAACATGTAATTGGAACTTTGGTTCTAATTTCCGAATTGTCAATGCATCAAAATGCTGGTTCTAATTTCTGGAAGTTCTAATTTTAGAGAATTCTAATTTTTGAGCGTCTACTGTATTGTGAACTTTAATATATTGATATAAAGGCGAACGAAGAGTGAATAACACGCCTCGAACGTGTTATTCGCTCTTCGTTCGAAGAGTCAATAACACGCCTCATTCCAGTACCTCCAGTGCGAATACCCATTTCGCCCACTTTTGGTATTTGCATAATAAGTAAAATACTATTCATACGATTCTGCTGAAAATTAGTAATTTGAATGAAATTGATAAATTTTTTTAATGTATTAATGGTGCCTCTGCCAAGCCCCCTTCTTCCAACTCCTACAAAAACATCCCCTTCATAACCCACATAACTTACTCCCTAATGCATAAATTTTGCATGAATTTGGTTTTCTGCAATATGTTTATTTCTTCTTTGTACGCGAATAAGTAACAAGTGAATACCACGCCCTATTATAGTATCTTCATCACAAACGGTTATTTTTAATAAAATATTTATTCAATAGAGGATGGAACGATGGAAAAAATAAAATCAATATGTGGATGAGCGATAAACCGACTGAAGCTTTTAAACTTATTTTGAATTAAAATTAATCATACTTTAGAGGTGGCGTATAATTAATATTATTTAATTAAAGGAGATTTTCAGAGAAAAATTAACTAAATTTAGTAGACTTATTTGTTTTCCAAAATTACCTGATCGCTCTCAGATCGAAGGCCGGTGGCGTATAATTAATATTATTTAATGTAAAGGTGAGAAAATAAAGAAAATTAATTTAAGGTGAGAAAAACAATCTTCTTTCCAATATAACTTGATCTTACTCAAATCGACGGCCGAGAGGTATTTATTCTTTTCGGGCGGTATTGTCCACTAGTATAGCTGGGAATTTTGGTGGCTTTTATGATCCCAACCCATACAAAATTGTATTTCCTCTTTATAGTTCCTATATCATTTTGGCCAACGTAGATTATTTTTTCTGTTCGTTTGCCGTGTTGATTTAAACAATATTTTTTAAAATATAAAAATGCTTTTTAATAGTTTTTATTTTTATTCATAATGCTTTTTAATTCAAAAAAATAACAAGGCTCCTTTTTGGTATATGTGAAGCGCAAAATAGAAAGGGACCTAAGGTTAAAAACCAGTTTTGTTCAGGAGAGCCATTTTAAAGATTAGGTGTCTTTCTATTTGCGCTTAGAATCGTCGACTTCACTTTCATAAAACGCGCATATCTCTGGGAGGGGACACTTTTGGGGCATGGGATCGGTCTCATTCGATGCTCAGATGTTGTCCACATCAAAAGAAAAAGTGAAAAGTTGATGAAAAGTTTTGTTCCGCAGAGCCATTTTAAAGATTAGGTCCCTTTCTATTTGCGCTTAGAATCGTCGACTTCACTTCCATAAAACGCGCCTATCTCTGGGATGGAACACTTTTGGGGCATGGGATCGATCTCATTCGATGCTCAGATGTTGTCCACATCAAAAAAAGAAAAATATGAAAATTGTTTTTTTTTTACCCTTAGGTCCCTTGCTCTATGCGCTGTCACATATGGAAATTAGTATTTGCGTTATCTACATTTGTTATTTGTTTTATTTTTTATTTATATTAATCATACGCTATCGGTGACGTATGATCGATATTTTCTATTGACATTAATATTGCGTATACGATATGATGAACAGATACAGGCAAGAACAGTTCTACAAAAATAACTTTTTTTTCGGTCTAAGCAATCAGCTTATTCTTAATTTTATTTGACTGCAGGGCTGCTTTGCAGTCCTGCATTTCCTTCCAAAGGGAATCGTTAATCTTTAAAATCAAGTGTGGAATCTTTATTAGTAATTTGAAAGGACATTTTATGGCATTTATTTTTTGAAAATTGTTACCTTCAAATGTTGGCAACTGTATTATGAAAATGAGCGTTCGTTGAGAAACGGGAACATCGGCTGTTTAACGATTCCTTCCAAAGGGAATCGTTAATCCTTAAAATTAAGTGTGGAATCTTTACTAGTAATTTGAAAGGACATTTTATGGCATTTATTTTTTGAAAATTGTTACCATCAAATGTTGGCAACTGTATTATGGAAATGAGCGTTCGTTGAGAAACGGGAACATCCGCTGTTTTCGACCAAAATTTTGTTCAGTGATGAAGCCCTTTTCTGGCTGAACTGCTAAGTCAATAAACAAAATTGCTGCATTTGGGCTGAAGAGCAACAAGAAGTGTTTCAAGAGGTGTCAATATACCTAGAGATGCTTTGGTTTGTTTTATAAACTGGTGGAATCATCGGTGCATATTTTTCCAAAAATTCTGATGGCCGGAACGTAGCCGTGAATGGTGCTCGCTATCGCGCCTTTATATCGATGTTTATGCTACCTGAAATCGAAGCCCGTAATCTTGACGACACTTGGTTTCAAGAGGACAGTGCCACTTGCCATACAGCTGCTCAAACTATGGATCTATTAAGAGGTCATTTCGAAAAGCAGCTTATTTCAAGTTTTGATCAGGTGAGTTGGCCGCCTAGATCGAGTGAAATCACACCTTTAGACATTTTTCTTTGGGGTAACGTAAAGTCCAAAGTCTATGCTACGATTCAGGTCTAGGAAGCCAACATTATACGTGTCATTAAAGCCATACCGGTCAAAATGCTCGAACGAGTCATCCAAAATTTGCCCTCAGAATGGAAACCTTTAGGCGTAGTTGCGGCCAACATTTGAAGGAAATTATATTCAAAAAAATAAATGGCATAAAATGTCCTTTCAAATTACCAATAAAGATTCCACACTTGATTTAAATTTTTATAATTTATTTTTGTTCTGAAAAAATACCTCTAGATGTATCATCCTTTTCGATGATCTATCTATCATCTTTTCTATACTCGTACAAAAAAAAATAAATGAGAAACATTTATTAAAAAAAAATATTTGAATTGCTTATTATACCACAATTGGTGCACCTCCCTGTTCAGTACAAACTTCGGGAGAAGTTAATTTGTCCATCTCCTCAGATGATGACAATGTTTAAGTGGAACTGATATCGGAAAATAATCATATAACGGCAAAATAAACTGTTCTACTATTTGAAAAAACCATTCAATGGGCTGTAATGAATAGAGGGTGTTCCAACTTAAACGCACGATTTTAATTGCAAATAAAACAAAAAGTTTTCTGAGCCTTATCTTTCTGTTTTTTTAGTATGATAGAAGGTTCTATGGAAACTATGTATAAAATAAAATATCGGTCATGTGCTCGATATTTTCAATGACTCTGTGAAAGCAAAAAAGTAATTGTTTCTGTGGCTGTGTGGCATCATGCTGTTGGAACCTCATATCGCACAGGTGTATATCCTCAATATCTGACCAAAATAAGTCCGTTATTATCTCGCGATAGCGAAAACATGCTGTTCGAGCAGGTGTTTTCACATTTCCTACAAAATTTTGCTACAAGTCTCCCGACCGTGGACACATTGGATCGATAATGCTGACCAAAAAAATCACGACATGCATTCTGATTTGAAGCCCGCAAAAGGCTTTAACAATCTTTATGCGCTGCTCAATTATTAACCATTCCATGGCTAAATTTGTAAAACACTGAAATAAAAATTTAAAATTGCTTTGTGCCTTTGTTTTTTGCACTGCAGGCTGTGGCGGTACTGTTGGTCGAAGAGAGTGGAGAGTGTGCGTGGCTGGCGGGATATTTGTATTCGTCTGCCTTTCAGTTGCCTTCATGCTTTGGACATGTGAGGAGAGGTCATTTTGTGTTGAAGCGTATTTTTCAAATGCGCACTCCATCATTGCAGTGCAGCGTGCTTTTCGTTTACGATTCGCTGTTTCCCAACGCGGACGTGTTCCTGAATGGCAATCAATTGTAAATAGGGTAACTTCATTGAGAACAGCAGGGAATGTGTCGTGTGTACGAAGGGGACCTGAGAGAAGGATAACAACGCCACAAAACATCGACAGAGTAAGAGCAGCAGTAGTGCAATCTCCGAAACGATCTGCTCGGAAGCAATCACTTGCTTTTGGCATTTCCAGACTTTTTTCAGCCGGCTGAAAACTCTAATTGCATTGCCTCAAGAATGAAATTAGAGAATACATGGTTTCAACAGGATAGTGCCACTGCACACACTGCGAGTGTTACAATGAATTGTTTGAGGCAAATGGACGGCTTATCTCTTTGAGAGGCCCTTGCGATTTTTTTCCTTTGGGGTTACCTGAAATCGAAGGTGTATATCAACCGTTCCAACACCTTGGAAGACCTAATTAACAATATTGAGTCTGAAATTAGCAGAATACCAGTCGACATGCTTGTTAGAGTTCTTGTAAACTTCAGAAAACCTATACAGCAATGTGTGGATAGTGAAGGTCGACATTTGCCAGATACACTAAAAAAAATCATGCAATTTAGAAATTCCCTTACTGTTCAATATAATTAAAATATAAAATACATTTTTCTAAGGTTCATAATTTTTTTATTTCATTCCCAAATAAGCAAAATTTTCGCGCTTTGTATAAATTTATTATAAAATGAACAAAAATTGTGATATTTTGCTGAAACTGTTTAAAGTGAACTTATAGGAAAAAGTGAACCGGTCTTAAAATTATAAGTTCACTCTACCTAAAAAAATTGAGCCCCAACTGACGTAAAGATCAAAAAGCTTAAAAAAGATTTTTGTTTTTTTTTCTAATTCGTCTGGAGGACTCCGATACAATTGAATGTGGGTGTCCCAAGAAGAGCGCAATTTTTAAATGACTGATGCAGCAATTGAATTGTTTCTCTGGCTGTATGACATGTGGCGCCGTCTTGTTGGAATCACATGCCCTCCACATTCATTTCTTCAATTTTAGGCAATAATAAACTGGTTATCATTTCACGATACCAAACACTGTTTGCGCTTGACCTGCCTCATTTTCATAAAAAAAAGGTTCAATGATTCCTCTAGCCCAAAAACCACACCTCACAGTGACACGTTGAAGATGCATTTGCTTCTCGTGAATCACTCGAGGATTTTCCGCACCCCAAATGCGACAATTCTGCCTATTGACGAAGCCATCAAGATGAAAATGGGCCTCGTCACTGAAGATGATTTTATCGGCAAAATCAGCATTTTCATGTTGTCTCTCCAATACCCAATTAACGAACTCCCTTCGCTGTCCATGGTCAGCTGGCTTCAGTTCCTGAGTCAATTGAATTTTGTATGCACGAAGATGCAAATCTTTCGTCAAAATTCGCTGCAAAGTGGATTTGGAGACACCAATTTGCTGAGCTCGGTGTCGAATTGAGGTGGATGGAGTTTGAGCGACATCATCACGTACAGCTGCGACATTTTCGGTCGATCGACCTGGTCGATGGCGCGTTGTTGTCTTTACATCACTAACAGACCCAGTTTCGGCAAATTTATCCATTAATCTCTTTACAGTTGACTCTTTTGGAGCATTATTGTGACCCCAAATTGATCGCGATTTGCGAACTGTAACCGCAAAACTTTCACCATTTTGGTAAAACAATTTCACAATGAGAATGCGTTGTTCATTCGTGTAGCGCTCCATTTTTACTAACCTCGTACCTTCTACTAACAAACAATAACAATTGTTCAAATGTCAAACAATGACACTTCGAATGTTGCCAGATTTAAAAATTGCGTTCTTCTTGGGACACCCTTTATATCATTAGTGAATATAAATAGTTTTTTAGTTTTTTGGAACTAAGAGCGTTGCACAATTTCCTATCGAATTTCTTTAAAAGCGAGTTTCGAAAAAAAGGGAGCTTACGTCTTTTTCCCGGTAAAGGCTCGCTATAGTGGTTCCTTTAAAAATGAAAACAATCGAATTATGCCCTTGCACTGTCTTAGCAAATCTTTGGAATACTCCTTAACTACCAAGGGTGTCGTGCCATTAATAATAATCATACGCCAAGATTGCCGCTTCCTCTCATTCATCCGCTAAGGAAACTTTGCTACGATAGCAAATCTAATCATTCATTTCCGCTCCATTAAGTGTTGCAACTTCCCTTCTAAATGCTTTTCTTTTTTTGTCGAAGTTTTTCCCTCATGACCCTTTGTCCGCCAACAAATGGCCATTGCCATTTTGTGTGCTGCAGTTTGCTTTATTACTTCCCCAGGTCAGACTGCAACTGCAAAGAGCGGCGGCATTGGCTGACAATTAACTTCACGCTGGCCTCGTCTCATGGTTAGGGTTCAAGGCGATGTTTGCGAATGCACCGAAATATTTGCCTTCTGTTTGTTTGAGCTTAACAAGGATATTGTTGCAATATTTCTGCAGTTTGGGGGTTTTTGACAGTGCAAATGCCAGCAAGGATAACAGAGAGTACAGAGAGTATAAAAAACAAAGTAACTTCGAAATGCTGTATGTACTCGTATTAATAACAACAAAAGGCATGCATTAAAATGAGAACACCGAGCAAGAGATGATGTAAATAAAGTCACACTCTCTAATTTTAATTAACAGCATCCTGGTATCACTGCGCAGCCTCCAGCTGTCTAGCGAAACTCTCAATTCTGTCGCCCTTTATATCTCTATTATTTTTTATTTCTCTCTCTCTCTCTCTCACTGAGTGCATACACAGTATTACAGCATCTTTGTATACTGTACGTTCATCGCCACAAGTATTGTGCAATCGATTATGTTAATATTCTCTATATATTGTATCTATCCAGTACGTTGTCATCTCTCTCGTCTTTGCCGCATATCCTTCGTACTCACCTCTGAGTGTAATGACGTCACTTGTCGTCCCATGACTATAGCACGTTTGTAAAACGTGATTGTTTGTCTCTTAGAAAGTTCGCCCTCTGCCCCCATAACCTACCAGTTGAAGGAATTCTACCATAATGACGTCAAGCTGGGAATATTTTCGTAAGACTCTGTGTCTGCTGATGATTGATTTTATCGTTTAAATACGTGATTAGGCTACGCTATTTCCACACACATCATACGTATGCACCAAGAGCCGACGCAAAGTGGATTTAAAGGAGAACAAAATGATAATTATAGACAAAACAACCGCAATTAGTTTAATCCAATGATGTAGAGCTGTTGGAATGATGTTGGCATCAGTTGTTGCGTCAAAACGAGTATACGCTGGGGTAGACTTAATTGCAAATTGTGTGCCTCGGTTATACAGGGTGTCCGTCGGGAAGGTATACTATTTTGTTTTTTTTTATAATTTTTGATTAAATGAAAGAGAATGTATCTTATATTGATTAATGTTTTATTTAATGTCGGCAATTATGTATGGAATACAGTATCAGATAAATTTTCGCCTCTGCATGCCTCACAAATACGAGCCCTTGTAAGCACATTTTTCATTTCATTCAGCACGGCGTTGAATAAAGGTTGATGGATTGTTTTGAACACTTTATTGAGCAGCAGTAATGCTTTCTTGCAGTGCGTTGTGGTCCATGCTTAGGCCTATCAGCTACAGACTCTATTTCTTCGAAATCATTCTCTATTCTATAAATAGTGCGTTTTGTTGTCAACTTGTTTCTCCCAAAAATTTCACATAACTTTCTCATCGTCACAGTAATCGATGATTGATTTGATAAAATGTTTTAACGATTAAAACACGTTGGTTTATCGAATATTTTTCCATAAAAAATTTGCCACGTCTCTACTTCACGACTGCCAAATATGAACTGTCAAGACTAATCTTTACCAAAATGGCGGCAAGACTAAGTAGTATACCTTAACGGCGAACACCCTGTAGTTATTTACTGCAGATTAAAAATCAACTTTTAGACTTTTCGACTTTTGAGTATAAAAAACTGCAGATTAAAAATCAACTTTTAGACTTTTCGACTTTTCGACTTTTCGGTATAAAAAAAGTCGATAAAATTCGATCTTTTGATTTTTTTCTTTGGGAATGGGGGTGGTAAATACAATATTCTGGAAAATAAATAAGTCTTCTTTGGATTTCCAATAGGAACATAACATTTTCGTATCTTAATGTCAACGCACCCTCCAAACATTTTTAATAAACTTTCGATGTCAAAACATTAGTCGAAGTCAACATTTTCATCAAAGTAAAGTTCACTTACGAGCAACGAAATCATTAAAAATTAACACCGAACTTCTGAGTCGGTGGTCGCAACTTTAAGAGCGCTTACTCCAGTTTTTTTTTTTCCAAATTTTCACTTTTGGATGTTCCGGCACCAAGGAGATGCCGTACCGCTCACAGCGAAGAAAATATTGCAGCCGTTAGAGTATCCCTTCCCACGTCGTTCTCTGGAATTGGGCATCTCTCAAACCACACTGTGGCATATTGTGCGAAAACATCTTGGTTTTTATCCTTATAAGCTCAAACCGACTCAAGAACTAAAGCCACTTGATTATTTTAAACGCCGAAACTTCTTTAATTGAGCTCTGTGGCAAAGTTTCACGAACATCCAGAATTTCATCGAAAAATCATCTTCAGCGATGAAGCTCATTTCTGGCTGAGTGGTTTTGTCAATAAACAAAATATGCCTTAATGGAAAGTAACAAATCCACATGTGCTTCAAAAGACAGAATTGCATCTGCAAAAAATTACTGTGTGGTATGGTTTTCATGCCGGAGGAGTGATTGGGCGTTTTTTACGTCGATGAAAGCAATTGCTATCGGGCCATGTTAGGAATTTATTTTTGATTGGATGAGCTTGACATCGCTGATATATGGTTTCAACAGGATGGTACCACTAGCCACACAGCATGACTTACAATCGATTTAGTGAAAGGCTAATTCGGTGAACATTTAATGTCGAGAAATGATCCGGTCGCAGGGCCAACTCGTTCATGCAATTCAACGCCATTGGGTTTCTTTTTATGGGGCCACATCAAGTCTTTGGTTTATGCTAACAACTTTAGACGAGCTCAGAGACAACATCCAATGCGAAATTGCCAACGTTCCGGTCGAAAAGTGTACAAGAGTGGTGGAAAATTGGGCCCAAAGAAAAGATCGCTGTACACAGGCTCGTGGTGGTCATATGACCGAAATCGAATTCTTAAAATGTTTCATTTGCACTACACCTGATATAAAGTTGAGCTCTATATCTAAAATATTCTGTGTTTTTGTAATATATAAAATTGTTATGTTCATATTAGAAAACCCGTTATATAAAACTTTGATTTAAACAAAAATTAGAATGACTAAAAAACTAATGAATATTAGGTAATTCAAATAGTTTTTAAATCATGAAAATTCAAGTTTTAAAAAAACTTTTAAAACCATTAACAGACTAACCTACTACATAATCTCTGAACGTCGTACTTTTCACAATCGAAGGTAGGCGAGTTGGGATGCCTCAAGAGAAGCAACCAACAGCAGCTTTAGTAAACTACCCCTTCCCTCGATTGTTCGAGTAGTCGATAAGAAGTTTCCGGTCATCATTACCACAGCAGACGCTTGTCATATTCCTGCTTCTCAAATGCCGGAGATACGAACAAATTTTCCTGATTTTCCAAATTTCCTCAACTCTGAGATCAGTAGTTTGGTCAAGCAATATAAACGGAACAAATAGCTAGATCATTTTTTTTCGGAATTAAACCAACCCATAGATATACCGATCGACTCAAACTTGGCAGCTGATTCGATTTATTTATATCTGTCTATCTATCTGCCGTACATCTAAGACTTGCAATCAAATTACCGGCAATTTTTGCCCAATTCTTGTAAAATATCGCAAAAGTAAGTGCTTGGAACAAGGACGAGAGCTAAAAGAATCAGATCTTTAATGAAAAAATCAGATAAAAATGGGTCATATCGGTCCATGTTTTGTTACAGCCTCTATACAAAGGTCTTTACCGATTGTTTAACGTGGGCTACTTAAAATTTTAAATTGCAAAAAAAGGTATTGATAATTTTTTCAAATTTCAACGGTGAGCGTTACTGCGCCAAGCTCAACTAATTTTTGCTTCCGAAAATTTAAGAAAAGGACATGGACGACATTTGGTTACAACAAGATGGGGCCACATGTCACACAGCCAACGCAACCATCGATATTTTCCGCACTGTGTTTAAAAATCAAATATTCAGCCGAAACAGTGATGTCAATTGGCCAACACGGAGTAGTAAATTCGGCCCTTTGGCTTAGTTCTGTGGGAAGCCATAAAGGATAAATCTTACACAAAGCATACAGAGACAATTGAAGCTTTGAAACATGAAATCAAAGTTTCCATTGAAGAGATTCGATCCGAAACAATCGAAAATGTACTGAAAAATTGGATTGATGGGATGAGGTACTGCCGAGCCAGCATTTGACTGAATTGCAAACATGTAGTTTTTTTAAGCGAAGTAACAGCGCCCATAAATTAGTTTTTGTAAATTAACACCAAAAATATTTTCGCATTTCAGTCAAATAGTCATAACTTTGGACCGGTAGGACCAATAATTTAGGAAAGGTAAGAGAAAAAAAAAACAAAAAAAAACGATCACTAGCTCTGAACTTCGGAATTTTATTTTTGTACCCTCCGACCACCAATTCGGAAATTTTCAAACCGCTGCCATTTCGCCCCCATGTATTTTCGGGCATGTTCGTAGATGGACATATTTTCATTAAATGAGCCAAGGAATACGCTGGTGAAATTTGCCCAGTCGTGAATGAATCACCCTGTATAACCAACTTATACTAGTTTATTTTTCAATAAAAAACAAACCTCGTTTCGTTGCAATTTATTCTGATGCAATCTCTGATGGGGTCAACCACTTCATTTCTAAATAGGAGAATATTTCCAAAACCTGTTCATGATTTTCTTTTACTTAAAATCAAAACCAACTGCCGTTTGAAAGAGACCCAAAATGTCGGATTTTTAAAAGCCCCGGGTTTTGGACACTCTATCTTAGAGTTCAACTCCTCTCATGATAGAAATATTTTGTGGTTTGGCCCCGTCTTTTTAAGAAAATCCATTTTGTTGAACAGCGCACATATCAAGCGCAGGTTTTAAAGTTAAAAGTACTTAAACCTCTTAAACCACATTGCCAACATAAAACTTTCTTTCACTTGTCGTACAATTCAAAAAAAAACAAATCTATCTATATTTATAAAAGAGAATGCCGTCCGTGTGAACATGCATAACTTTATAACGGATCGTCCGATTTTCACGATTTTGGGCTTGATGAATTCGTGTTGGCCCAAGGAAGGACATAGGATGTTGGACAATTTCCAGAAAAATATAAAATCCTGGAAGATTTTAACTAAAATTTTACTCTTTTTTTTTGTCAGTTTAACAATACCAAATAATATTTCGAATGTTTTAAATTTTTTTCATGTCAATGTCATTTCTTTTGTGATTTCATATGTCGGTAATTATGAAACTCAATTAATTATTACTTATTTTGGGTTTTCATTTTTGTGATCATGCCGCCAATAAGAACGTCAAACCTTTCACGTCGCAGTCGTAATGCACAACGTTTGAGAACTGTTCGTACGAACGAAACTCCAGAGGAACGCTCAATGCGAAATGCACACAATCGAGCGAACATGTCGGAACTTCGAGAAACATTATCACAAGAACAACGTGCGGTTGTCCAAACTAGAGACCGAAATAGACAACAACGTAATCGAAATCAGCAGAGCGTTCAAATAAATGCAAATCGCCAAAGAAGAAGAAACGCCGTGAATGTCGAATTGGAGCGAGTCGCCTTCCAATACGACTGCACGATTGACTATAGCGAACTTCCGTGTGTCTCGATTGGCGCTATGACTGTCGTATGTCCACATTGCTATGCACTGAAGTTTCCTTCCGAAACAACCGGATTGTGCTGCATGAGTGGTAAAGTAAAATTACCGCTTTTGCCTGATCCACCTGAGCCATTGCGCTCATTGATTTACGATAATACACCCCAATCACGACAATTTTTGACCAGAGCTCAACAATATAACAGTTGTTTTCAAATGACATCTTTCGGAGCACAAGTTATTCAGGACAATCGCCCATACAATCCGACATTCAAGGTAAATTCGCTTGATTAAAGTCCAAATTATATTCAGATTAGATTGTCATCTAATTCGACTTTGTCCTTATGATACAGATCCAAGGACAAATTCATCATCGCTATGGTTCGTTATTGCCGACAACGAATCAAGATCACAAATTTCTTCAAATGTATTTCATCGGAAATGTGGACAAGGAAATCGATATGCGCAGTGCAATTCATCAAAACATGGAAAAAGATATCATTAGAATTTTGCAAAACGTATTGCATGAGCACAATGCTTACGTGCGTCAATTCAAAACTGCGTTGGATACGGATCTGCATTCGGACGATCATCAAATTGTCATTTCCGCTGATAGACGTCCATCTGGTGCTCATGCACGTCAATTTAATATACCAACAGTCGATGAAATTGCTATCATATATGTTGGTGATCCAGTTGGGAGTCGTGACATTGTACTGAAGCGACGAAATAACGGTGAATTGCAGCGCGTGTCCGAGATCCATCCGTCATACGATGCACTGCAGTACCCCATAATGTTTTGGCGAGGAGACGATGGATACCATATAAATATCAAAATGTTTAATACTTTAAATGGTTTTTATATTTGTTTTGACAGACTTACGGATTGCACCTGAATATTTCTTTTGTATTTTAGGTGAGGTCTCAAATAAAAAGGTCAGCTCGATGAATTATTACGCATATCGGCTCATGATTCGTGCGGTTGACAATTATTTGTTGCGACTCCGACGTTTACTGCAACAATACATCGTTGATATGTACGTGAAAATCGAAACAGAGCGCCTTACCTTCATTCGATTTAACCAAACAAAACTTCGCTCGGAAGAGTACATCCACTTGCGTGATGCAATAAGTTCGGATGGAAATGCAGCCGACATCGGTCGTGTGACGATTCTTCCTGCCACTTACATAGGAAGTCCACGGCACATGCACGAATATGCTCAAGATGCGATGACCTATGTACGGAATTATGGGCGGCCGGATTTATTCATAACGTTCACGTGTAATCCGAAGTGGAAAGAAATAACGCAGTTGCTTCATCCCGGCCAGACATCGAGTGATCGCCACGACATAGTAGCACGAGTTTTCAAGCAGAAACAAACGGTTCTCATTAATTTAATCACAAAGCAGAAGATTTTTGGAGCAGTTAAATGCTGGATGTACTCTGTGGAGTGGCAGAAACGGGGACTACCACATTCACACATGCTTTTGTGGTTAGTCGACAAACTTCGTCCTGACCAAATTGATGAAATAGTTTCTGCTGAGATTCCCGATCCAGAGACTGACCCAGAACTTTTTGAAATCGTCAAGACTCATATGATTCATGGTCCATGCGGTAACCACAATCCATTATCACCGTGTATGTCTGAAAATAAATGTACCAAACGCTATCCACGTCCATTGGTATCAGACACAATCACTGGCAATGATGGATATCCGCTATATAGACGTCGATCGCCAGCGGATAATGGCAAAACATTCACGATGCATGTCAGAGGAGCAAGTTTTGCCGTCGACAATAGTTGGATTGTGCCGTACAGCCCGTTTTTGTCGAAAGTCTTGAAGACTCATATCAATGTTGAGGTATGTTGCTCCATCAAATCTATCAAATATGTATGCAAATACGTGAATAAAGGCAGTGATATGGCTGTTTTCGGGATTCAGGCTCCTGATAATCATGATGAGGTGCTTCGCTATCAATTGGGCAGGTATGTGAATTTTTTCGTTTCCGATTCATGAGCGCACCCCAACTGTCGTCCATTTGGCAGTTCACTTGGAAAATGGTCAACGTGTATATTTCACGGCAGCCAATGCAGCCCAGCGAGCCGAACTACCACCTGCAACAACATTAACAAATTTTTTCGATACTTGCCGAAGTGACGAGTTCGCACGAACACTTCTTTATTCTGAAATGCCACGATATTTCACATGGAATGCGTCGTCGAAGAAATTCCAGAGGCGGAAACAAGGTGAAACAGTTGTCGGATTCCCTGGTGTTTATGCAAGTGATGCACTTGGTAGAATATACACAGTTCACCCCAAAAACGACGAATGCTTCTATCTGAGAATGGTTTTGCTGAATGTTCGAGGCCCCACTTCGTTCGAATCGCTGCGGACTGTTGACGGTATTTTGTGTGCGACATATCGAGAAGCCTGCCAACGCATGCAATTGCTTGAAAACGACAATCATTGGGATTTGACACTGGCCGATGCTACTATGACCGCGCCAGCGAATCAACTCCGAACACTCTTTGCAATCATAATTTCGACATGTTTTCCATCGAATCCTAAAGATTTGTGGAATAAATACAAGAATGATATGACCGACGATATTTTGCATCGAATTCGCACTGTGACATCGGATAATCAACTGGAGCTGTCAGATGAAATGCGCAACGAAAGTTTGATTTTGATCGAGGATATGTGTCTGCTCATGAGTGGCAATTTGTTGTGCAAATTGGGAATGCCATCGCCGAATCGTTCAATGCATGACGCATTTAATCGAGAATTGGAGCGAGAAATGGATTTCGATCGAAACGCATTGAGTCAAGCAGTTCAAATAAATGTGCCACTGTTGAATCCAGAACAAAATCAAGTGTATGATGAAATTATGCAAGCAGTCGATAACGGAAATGGCGGATTTTTCTTCCTTGATGCGCCGGGTGGAACTGGAAAAACATTCCTGATTTCACTGATTTTGGCTACAATTCGATCAAGATCTGAGATTGCTTTGGCACTCGCCTCTTCTGGGATAGCGGCTACGTTATTAGAAGGCGGTCGAACAGCTCATTCTGCATTGAAATTACCATTGAATATGCAAGTGGATGAAGAACCGATATGCAACATTTCAAAGAACTCTGCGATGGCAAAAGTATTGCAACAATGCAAGATTATTGTGTGGGACGAGTGTACAATGGCTCACAAACGCGCATTGGAAGCTTTAAATCGCACATTGAAAGATTTACGGAATGACACACGACATTTCGGTGGCGCATTGATTTTGTTGTCAGGCGATTTTCGTCAAACGCTGCCTGTCATTCCAAGATCAACTCCAGCAGATGAATTGAACGCTTGCCTGAAGGCGTCGGCTTTATGGCAATACGTGAAGAAATTGCAGTTGAAAACGAACATGCGAATTGCTTTACGAAGTGACCGGTCCGCTGAGGAGTTCTCTAGGCAATTGTTGGCGATGGGTAATGGCGTGATTCCAGTCGAATTAGTTACCGGCTTAATTGAATTTCCACAGAATTTTTGCAGCATTACAACTACGCCGGAAGAGCTGATTATAAAGGTTTTTCCGAATATCGCGCAGAATTATGTTGACCATGATTGGCTGAGTGCACGAGCGATTTTGGCTGCGAAAAACAAGGATGTCGATCATTTGAATTTCGTCATTCAAAATGATATCTCTGGTGAGTTGCATTCATACAAATCCGTCGACTCCGTGATGGATGAAAACGAAGTCACGAACTATCCGACAGAATTTTTGAATTCTCTGGATGTCCCGGGCTTGCCGCCACACTTTTTGAAATTGAAAGTCGGCTCAATTATAATTTTGTTGCGTAATCTCAATGCACCAAAACTTTGTAACGGTACGCGTTTGATTGTGAAGACACTCAAATCAAATGTCATTCAAGCGACGATTTTGAGGGGAAAATTCAAGGGCGAAGATGTTCTCATTCCGCGGATTCCTCTTATTGCGAACGATTTGCCATTCGTATTTAAGCGTCTTCAATTTCCGGTGCGTCTCGCCTTCGCTATGACAATTAATAAGGCGCAAGGACAATCGCTGGATGTTTGTGGAATCAATCTTGAGTTCCCATGTTTTTCACATGGTCAATTGTATGTGGCGTGCTCACGTGTCGGCAAACCTTCCGCTTTGTACGTGTACGCGCCAGAGAACAAAACGAAAAACGTTGTGTACCATAAAGCACTTCAGTGAAAAAGCGGAAGGTTGGCTGATAACTCAATCATTGCGGTTTGATTAAAGCACATCGTTATTCTTTTACTTTAGTTATTTGAATTGTATTTAACACAACTTTTTAATAAAGAATTTGAATTGACTGAGTTATATAAAGCAGCAAGTGCATGCTCGGAATTATTTTTTTCGTTGCATTAACGAATTTAAGCGGAACGAAGTTCGCCGGGTCAGCTAGTAATTTCTAAAAAAAGATACAATAAACAGCTTTGAGCTTAAAGAGCTACATTCCCGCTAAACTTTTTCATAAACCGCTAAATCTAGCGGGTAAACAGCTAAATCGGCAAAACCAATTCTTAGAAATTTTGCTAGATTGTTTATACAGGATTTTCCATTAAGGACATAACAATTTTATATATTAATAAAACACAGAATATTTAAGATATAGAGTTGAAATTTATTCCAGGTGTAGTCCAAATGTTACATTTTAAGAATAAAATTCGATTTAGGTCAAACGACCACCACGAGCCGGTGTACAGCGATATATTCTTTAGGCCCAGTTTTCCACCCTTCTTGCACACATTTCGACCGGAACGTTGGCAATTTCCCGTTGGGTCTTTTCTTTGAGCTCGTCTAAAGTTGTTGGCTTTTTGGCATAGACCAATGACTTCGTGTGGCTCCATAAATGAAATCCAATGGCGTTAAATCGCATGAACGAGGTGGCCATTTGACCGGACAATTTCTCCAGATAACACGTTCACCGAATTTGTCTTTCAGTAAGTCGATTTTAACGCGTGCTGTGTGGCTAGTGGCACCGTCTTGTTGAAACCACATATCGGCTATGTCAAGCCCATCCTGTTCTGGACAAAAATAATTTTCTAACATGGCACCATAGCGCTCTCCATAGACGGTAACATGACGATTGTTTTCATCGACGAAAAAATTCGGTCCAATTTTTTGCGGATGCGATTGTGTCTCTTGAAGCAGATGTGGTTTTGTTGCTGTCCATTAATGCAAATTTTGTTTATTGACAAAACCACTCAGTCAGAAATGAGCTTCATCGCTGAAGATGATTTTTCGATGAAATTCTGGATTTTCGTGAAAGTCTGAGAATAATCGGAATCGGAGAAGTTTCGGCATTTCAAATGATTAAGTGGCTTTAGTTCTTGAGTCAGTTTGATCTTATAAGGATGAAGATCTTTTCGCAAACCACGCCACAGTGTGGTTAGAGAGGTGAACAATTCCTGAGAACGATGTGGAATCGACTGATTTTGCTCATTTTGGACGGATACAATTACGGCTGCGATATTTTCGTCGCTTCGAGCGGTACGGCGTCTCTTTGGAGATGTTGGAGTATGCGCTCTCAAAATTGCGACCACCGACTCAGAATTTCAGTAGAAATTTTTAATGAAAATTTTGACTTCGACTAACGTTTTGACACTAAAGGATCATTAAAAATGTTTGAGTGTGTGCGTTGACAGAAAGATACAAAATTGTTATGTCCCTATTGGAAAATCCGAAAATTTTGGCGATAAGAGCTCGATATCAGACCTATAAATTGATTTCTTAGTTCGGGTGAATTAAGAAATGTATACATATTATTTTTTAAAAACAGAACAAAACTAAATAATTCTTAAAACATGTAGAAAAAACATTGCTTTTAACTCTCCCGCTTTTTTCAATTTTAAACATCATCTCTATTTACGATTCTTTAAATGCTTACATAGTTTAAGATATTATTTTAAATATTACAGCAAACGAGATCATTAATTTTTGGGAGACGAATTTTTAATTGCATTAGATCAATTAAAGGTGAAAATAGGGCTAAAACCCTTTTCTGAATTTGTATTTATGAAATTTCAAATACATGTAGAAAAATTAGAGGATGTTTAGAAACGAAATATGATATCTTCCCGCTTAACCACTTTAAAAACCGCTAAGTCTAGCAGGAAAAAGCAAAATTGGCAACGCTGCTTCGTAATAAGATTTTTTGCTAGGATAGATTGTTTTAATTTCGAATTGAATGTTTTTTACACAAAGTACATCTAAAAAATTGGTGTGGTTTTTCAAATCCTCTGTTGGTGTCTTCAT
This sequence comes from Hydrotaea diabolus, assembly GCA_963513945.1. Classification (NCBI taxonomy): domain Eukaryota; kingdom Metazoa; phylum Arthropoda; class Insecta; order Diptera; family Muscidae; genus Hydrotaea; species Hydrotaea diabolus. Next base: position 56,668,216 of record OY740717.1, on the reverse strand, counting down.
TCGAAAATAAATAATATTTAAAATGATTTCATAATGGATGACTACTCATTGAATCCATGTTTTTAAATCCTAGTCCAGAAAATATTATACAAAAATATTTTCCAATCATTCAGTATACAACGACACGACTACAAAAGTCTATTGCTGATATTATTAACAACTTCCAAATGATACAAATCATGTATACTATTTTCATATTTCCTTTACGAAAACAAGGAAATCAATAATCTTTTGTTGTGTGATTTGTTTGCTGTTCGATGAGGAAGTCAGAAAAAAACTATAACTAAAATAAATAACAACTACAAAAAAAATCAATTACAAATCTGGTTTAAAAACAAAGAAGAAGGAAGCAACCTGCACATATTTTGTCTCGAACAAGATATAATTTGTAATCATGCGTTTGTTTGATTTTTACTTTTGTGATACTCGTATCTATCTAGCGTGTCTACTCTCTTGAACTGCATCTCCATGCCACACTGCCACACTGTCAGTCGCACACATTAAAATTGATTAATTTAAATTGATTTGACACTTTGTAATCACTCATCATCATAGAAACCACAAGCAAGACTCTGCTACAGCCGCAAGAAAGATGATGCCCATTCGAGAACGATACCACCGCAACAGCACGAGCAGCGCACTAGACTAGACCATAAAATACAATTTAAAATATAAAATATTTATAGAGATATCAGCACTATATAACCAACTATAACGCCGCCGCGTCTTGCCTTGCGTTGACGCTGCTAATGTCGCTGTTGTTATTGTGGCGAGTGCCAAGTGTCACGAGTCAGTCTACAAAGTTTAAGTGTGAGTATCTGCGGCAGCCCCAACAATCACTTACGCTTAACTAAGTTTTAATAAACGTTGTCTTTTTTTTGTTTGTTCCTACTATCCACACAATAAAACTGATGTCTACCGTATGTACACTCAAAGAAACTGAATACAGTTTGTGAGTCTCTTCCTCCCTGCCTCTCACATATCCCTCTCACTATCAACGGCATCATCGAAAGAAACATTAGCCACAGCAACATTTTCATTTGCTATAAAAAAAATTATAGCAAATATGCACTTCCCACATTCCATATTAAGAATATCTGCAGTCGCTCATAAAGAAAACTATTAAAACAATAAAAGCGACGAAACAAAAAGAAACGAAATGTCCTCATAAGAGAATTTAATATGAACGGCATGAATATGCGAATATTGGATTATTAAAAGAAACATTAATCTAAAAATCTTAGAAGCTTCACTGAAATGATTATGTTATGGTGAAATTAGTAAAATCCTTAATAGATTCTATGAATTGTTTCATTAATTTTCGTGTAAAGGCAAGTTTCATTGTGACAATGAAATAAATTATGGCAACAATGCACGCCACACTGTCATTCCTTGAGTTTTCATTGTGGCTCTTACGTGCGGGCCGAGGAGAAAATGCTCTTCGTCAGACAAGACGACTTTATAAGGTTCAAATTAAGAAGCGATAACGAAAAGGAAGGTCTTTCAATTGCAGAGGAAACTGGACTTTGTAAGAGAATAATGCAAGATTTGTTCGTCTATCAAATTGATGCGTCAAATGTTGGATTGTCCAGATCGATGGCGATGTTCCAGGACTAGTTGACTCGATTTAACAAATCGACACATATTTTTTCATATTTTGTAGATTTTTAAAAAATGGTAGAAAAAATTAGGAAGGACATTTTATGACATTTTTTTTTGAATATAATTTCCTTCAAATGTTGGCCGCAACTACGCCTCAGGGTTTCCATTCTGAGGGTCAATTTTGGTTGACTCGTTCGAGCATTTCGACCGATATGGCTTTAATGACACGCGTAATGTTGGCCTCGAAAACCTGAATCGTAGCTGGTTTGTCAGCATAGACTTTAGACTTTATGTAACCCCAAAGAAAATTGTCTAAAGGCGTGATAATACTCGATCTAGGCGGCCAACTCACCGGTCCAAAACGTGAAATTAGCTGCTTTTTGAAATGACCTTTCAATAGATCCATTGATTGAGCAGCTGTATGGCAAGTGGCACCGTCTGTTGAAACCATGTGTCGTCAAGATTACGGGCTTCAATATCAGGTAGTATAAAGTTCGATATCATGGCGCGATAGCGAGCACCATTCACGGTTACGTCCCGGCCATCATCTTTTTTGAAAAAATATGCACCGCTTATAAACCGCACCAAACCGTGGTTTTCTCTGGGTATAATGGCACCTCTTGAACCTCTTCTTGTTGCTCTTTAGTCCAAATGCGGCAATTTTGTTTATTGACTTTGCCGTTGAGCTAGAAATTGTCCTCATCACTGAACAAAATTTTGGTCGAAAATAGCGAATCTTCCCGTTTCTCCCGGAATGCTTATTTCCATAATACAGTTGCCAACATTTGAAGGAAATTATTTACAAAAAATAAGTGCCATAAAATGTCCTTTCAAATTACCAATAAAGATTCCACACTTGATTTGAATAATTATTATTTTTTTGGTCTAAAAAAAATACCTTTAGATGGATCACCCTATATATATTTTAATCACATCTATAGCCAAGACTTCTAGCATTGATTTCAGATATTTGGTGGCATATTAACCCTTAAGTAGCCGAAAATATTTAGGTTTAAAATTCCACTTTACTCCACTTAAATTATATATTAGCTTAAAACCAAAATCGAATTCTTTTGACCCGGATTCGATGTAAAAATCAAGTTTTAAAAAGTCCTGCTTATAAGTCAAATAACAGAATAAATACACAGTATAAACACTTTATTATTTCGATCAGATAACGGAATACATAAAATCTAACCATCAGTTGGTCCAGTAACCAAATGTTCGTGGTAATGACAATCTATTCTAAAATAATCTAACACAACTACCAATACATGTTTAAGTTAAGTTCCAATAATCATTCTAATTAGTAAGGGTTACCGATACCTTATCCCTTCAACCGATACTCTCAGTTCCCACTTTTGAAATTTGTCGTGTACCCTATCAACATTAAATTGTATCGATGGAATATATGGACAGTACGTGCAACCGCCAACATTCGATTGGCAGAAAATTTGGCTGTGGCAACAAATCTGATCTCTGTGTGTGTGAAGTGATGAAATAAGAGCCGCCGCAGCAGAACATATCGAAATAGGCTCAGGAATTTTATTGTTTTTGTCAACAGGGCGTATTTCGCGTTAAATTAGTAACTACGCAGGAACCAAAGCCGTACTGCTATAGACAACGCCCTTAGTCTGCTAATTGGTCTCTGGAACTACGAGGGCGACCGCAAAAGTAACTGGCCTAACATAAAAAGAACCGTTTTTTTTGGAATTATTATTATTTATTTTTCAATATAATCTCCTTCCAACTCAATACACTTCATCAAACGTTTTTCAAGTTTTTTAATTCCATCCGAAAAATAAGATTTTTCAAGACCTTCAAAATATGCCTCAGTTTCAGCAATAACCTCGCTATTGGTCGAAAATTTTTTGCCACCGAGAAATTTTTTTAAATTTGGAAACAAGAAATAGTCTGAAGGAGCTAAATCTGGACTATATAGTGGATGCGAAGCAATTTCAATTCGTAATTCGGCCAGTTTTTGTTGGGTTAAAAATGCAGTGTGTGAAGGAGCATTATCTTGATGAAAAAGAACTTTTTTTCTTTCTAAATGCGGTCGTTTTATCTTGATTTCTTCACTCAACCGATCCAATAATGCACAATAATAATCACTATTTATAGCTTTTCCTTTCTCAAGATAATCAATAAATATTATACCCCTTGCATCCCAAAATACTGTGGCCATTACTTTTCCTGCTGACTTAACAGTTTTCATGTTTCATCAACAGTTATGAATCGGCGCAAGAAATCTATTGGATTACGCTTATAAATTGCTAAAAGTTCCTCTGAATTGGTGCATCGGACGATTTTTTGGGGCAAAGTCAACAAACGCGGCACCCATCTTGCGGATAGCTTTTTCATGTGGAGTTCATCATGTAAAATACTCCAAACTTTTTTTTCGTGTATTTTAACAATATCAGCAAGTTCTCTGAGCTTTATTCGTCTATCTTTAGTCACTTCATTAAATATTTTTCTAATGTTTTCAATAGAAGTAACAGTTTTCGGTCTTCCAGAGCGTTGTTCATCTTCCGTACTTGAACGACCCATTTTAAATTGTTGAACCCAGGATTTCACGGTGGAGTATGATGGTGCATTATCACCATGAACAGAATCCAATTCATATTTGATTAATTGTGGCGTATAACCTTTCATATAAAAGTGTTTAATTACCGCACGAAACTCTTTATTTTCCATTTTTCAAAAATTATAAAACTTGTTTACTTCAATCACCTGTAACAAAGAAATAATCATTAAATATTTCGAAAATTTTGACAGATGGCCTATAAAAGATAGCTTTTAAAAAACAAAACAAAAAACAAAATTTGCTAGTAAATCAGAAAATGTGCCAGGCCAGTTAGTTTTGCGGTCGCCCTCGTATATCTACGCAAGCACTACAGCAGAAGCAAACATAATCCACCATTAATCGACTAATATTGATGGTTTTTTCGGTTTATTGCATGTCAGCAGAATCGAATTTTAATTGTACAACGTTGCCAACCCAGAGAGTAGAACCGCACTATACTATAGAACCATAGCATTGTCCGCTTATACCCGATGCCGAAGAGTTGATGGTATACTCTGTTTCTTTTTTCGATTGCATTACCTCGATATGTTGATCGGAAACCCTTAAAAGTGTATACTACGAAGACTGCTACACTTAGTAGGTACATAAATACTGCTTCGCACGTTTTATGCTGTAAAATAAAAAGTACTGAATGTTTTTGAACCAAATATTTTTTAATATATTATTGATGTATATTGTATCTAAAAAGAATCTACTTAATCGAAATGTCCTCATTTTATCTGACCACTCCATGATGAAAGTTGAAACAATTTTAAAATCCCATTACAGACTTACGCTATTGAGGCAAGCTTTCAAAACCCATATGACATTAACGGGGTATGTTCAGTTCTACTATTGAAATGGGTGTGTTCAATGTTGTAACAGTATTTATGTCCCTACTAGGTATATATTTCTGACCTTATAATGAAAATGCGAATATTTATCATCAAAAGTGGTTTTATTGTTTTTCAAAGTTTTCTCCAGCGCGATTTATACACTTTTGCATGCGCTCCGATTGAGACACCTCCAAAACATGGTTTTTAAACGATTCAACAGCATCTTCTAGCGACGAAAATCGTTGACCACGCATTTTGTTCTTGAGTCAGGGCAGTACGGCGGATGACCCATCATTTCGACGTTTTGGCTGCTCAAAAAGGCGCTGGCCTAAGTCGATGTGTGAGAGCTCGCATTGTCATTATGCACAATGATTTGTCTTCTCTTGTTCGTTTTTCGAATTTTCCGAAAACTTCAAGCAAATAAATTGTGGTTTTCCACTCAGAATTGACCGCCCTACGTTGCTTAAGAGGAACAGTCGCCACATGAACAGTTTTGCCGAAGAAACAGGCGACCATTTGCTTCGAAGTGCTTCTTCCACGAACAACTTTCGTTGGATTTGGCCCATACGCATAGATCCATGATTCTGCACCTGTGGCGATATTATAAACGTCTTTTGAAGCACCGCCATCATATTTTTTAAAATTTCTTTGCACCAATTGTCACGAGCCTTTTTTGTGCCATTGTCAAATTGTGCGGGATCCAAGGAGAACAAACCTTTTTTACGGCCAGGTGTTCATGCAATATCGAATGTATGCTGGTGAAAGAAATGCCCAAGGATGCCTCAAGGCATCAATGTTCTTTGGCACAAAGGCCGTTTTTGGACGACGATTGAATTCATTAAAACAGTTTTTCACAGTGCTATAGGATGGTGCTTCATCGCCATACAAAGATTTAAGTTCATCGATGCACTCTTGTCGTGATAATCCACGTCGAATGTTGTGAAAAATGATCGCACGAAAATGTTTACGAGTTAATTCCATTTTTTCCATATTCAAAACGTTCTGAGTACGTTTATGCTAAAAAAAATGTCAAACGTTCCAATGGAAATGTCTGGTGGCGCCAGGCAAGACTTTGTGGTGCCTAGTCCAGAAATATATATAGCAACCCTTATTGATTGTCGTGTGCTGCCGTGATGTTATGGGAGTGTGCCGCCAGCTATCATGCTAGTTATTACAGGTTCAAATCCGGCTAACTACTAAAAAAACGGCATGTTTTCCACATTCAAACGCCGTCGACTTTACGAATAAGAGATTTATCTCACAGCCATGTAAACACAATTTCTATATAAAATACATTAGCTCTTCGTAGCCGGCGTTAAACAGCAGGTCCCCGCCATAAGAATTATATTGAGTTTAAGAATTATATTGTGCGCTGTGCGCTGTGCATACGGATTTAAGAGAAGTTTCCACTTGTTCATTAATTGTATGTTGTGGGAATTATGTAAGTAAAGGGGGGTTAAATTTTAGGGGTAAAGTTGATTTTGAATAAAACACAAATTAATTAGAAAATTACTATCATGTTTTTTTATTCTGATAATATTGATATGGTTCAATTATGTATGGAACAAAATATCGGTCAAATGGGTCGAGACCTCGACGAAATTTTCGATGACATAATTGAGGTTATATGCCGTTAGTGTGCCGAAATATCTCATCTTTTAGCCCTTGAATTGTTGCTGGCTTATCGACGTACACCTTTTCTTTCAAATAACTCCAAAGAAAGAAGTCCAACGGTGTCAAATCTCATGATATTGGCGGCCAATTAACATCTCCACGACGGGACCTAACACGGCCTCATTTTGGAAGAAAAAAACGGCCCGATGATGCCGCTATCCCATAAACCGCACCAAACAGTCACTTTTTATAGGTGCATTGAAAATGTGCCTCATCACTGAAGATGATTTTCTTCGAAAATTGATCATCCACTGTTGCCATTTCTTGCGACCATTGATTCAAATTGAGTTAATCTGAAATTGAGAAATATCAAATGAAATGCAGAAAAGAACTTGACGTTTAAATGTGGTTCACATTTAACATCGGTCCTTAAAATTTAACCACCCTTTATATTATTGATAGTCGTAAAATTTTAAGACGATCTAGCAATTGCTGTCCGTACCTCTGTCCATCCGTGTGTCTGTTGAACTCACGATAGTAAAACGATGTAACCTAGAATGCTAACATTTAGCATGTTCATGGCTTATGGTCGAAAGTGAGTGAAATCAAGTTAAAACTGTTTTCCTTGAATTGTCTAAAGGTACCTCGAAAAAAATTATACTTTTGGAGCATTTTCTTTACTAATTATAATTTTTTGTAGACGAATGGTTCAAAACGGTAGGTTAAAACTCACTAAATACCTCATGAATGAGGAATGAGTTGTTAGACGTTAGGGATCATGTGGCCGGTCCAACGGTACAGCAGTTTTACTTCGTAGTTTAGACTATAAAGTTACGGCTTTTCAACAATCCCTTGTGGATTCTCATTTGCCCAAATGCGGCAATCTCGTGTTAAAATTCTGCAAGCATTACAAATCAGACATTAAATTATTGTTCCCAATCTAGATACACAAATTTCTGATTTAAGATAAGTTCTGGTATGTTCCATAATGAAAAGAATTGGATAACATATATAGGGACCAACGGTATGATGTGAATTCTAAAGACGAAGAAGATCTTAGCGGTGTTTTCTTTATTTTACAGCTCATACGTATTCAACATTATCTTGAAACATTCAGAACGACAAATGGCACGTCTGTCTGCAACAGCATATTAACACATCCGTTTCCTTATCTCTCGACTCGCATCAGCAACATTCTTGTTGCAGCATTTCCTTGGAACGCAAAACAAAACTGCATCTTAACCAACAAAGATGAGCCGCCGAAAGCCAACGAAGAATTCACATCACGTATACGCTCCATGGCGCAGGCACAGTGTACAGAGCATGTCAGCATATGGCATCTACAAGGACTTCTGGTCCGTTCTATACGTTGTGGCCCTCGATAATATAAATCACTTTAAACGCTCAATATGAGCAAGTAACACCAACAACAAAATTAAATGCATCGAGCATTTTGTTTTTGTTGTCAACGCAACATTTGCACGACTTGCAAGTGAAAAAATTTCCATATTTACCACGACGCATCGCACTCCTCAAGGATACTTGGCAAAATCTGAGGGTGTACGACACCGAACACTAGAGCGTTGGAGCTTTTGTCGTTGGAGAAATATAAATTTCACTTTGCAGAGCATTCGTGAAGATTATCGTAAATATTTAACATGATAATTTATTTATCAACAAAAAGATTAATAACCAAAAACGACGTAAATAATAAATAAAACCATGCAAGTCGGAGCGGAACTTTCGTTCGTTCAATGGCTATGGGAAATAAATCTCCGTCTTCTGTTTTGTGTTACACAGTCTGTTTGACGCACTCGTCGTCGTCGTCGTCATTGTTTGGCTTTGACTCTCAGTGTGTTATTGTTTAAACAATTAATTGAACTTGATTTCCACAAAATGTGATCATGGATTGTCATCGCCAAAACCCCAAATGACCATAAACATTTAACGGGTTTAAGCACAAAACAAATGGCCGTTCGCACTTACAATTCAGATGAAAACAATGCGATAGCCACATGTTGTGCCGCCGATACTCGGATATTCGCTTGTATCTGACAGATCGCTGTGTCTGGAGATGTGTGCTGTTGGTTTCGCTTTGGTTCGGTGTAAATATTTGATTACAACAACCAACGGCAACGAAAAATGGCAAATTCTGCTAAACAGTCATTAATTTAAAAACACTTATACACCACCACCGTCCGTCCGTCCATCTGCCCGTTATGGTGGGCCATAAATTTCAAAAATGTTAATTTCATTTTATGCGAACATGGGCTGCTTTTGGCAGCAGACACTTCGTCGTCGGACTGTTGTTCGTTCACTGGAATTGTAACAAATTGTAAATTGTGATTTTGAAGTTTTTATTGAGTCAGATCAATGTTTTATAAACGCATTAAAGTGCGGAATGATGCTTCAGTGGGTGGGTGAGCAGTTTTCGGAGTTATGGGAAATTTATTGAAAAGTGAAGTTTGCAAGAAACGTAATAAGGGGGCAAAAGTTGTTTGAGGATGGCTGATAGCTTAATTATTATTAGTATGTAATGCTCCTAAAAATCAACAGCTGCTTGACCGATAAACCCTTAAACTTGAACCATATCACGTATGACTGTCGTAAGATTTCTCTTAAGTAAAGTCCCGATAGGTGGCGCTGTTGTCTAAAAATTGGAAATTTATGAAACAATTGCATTTAAACAAAGGTTTTTATTTTAGGCTCGATAAACAGCTGACAACAAACAAACTGGGACTACTTGTGCTTCTGTATGGCGCCCAAACATGGGTGCTATCAAAAGCGGATGAAATTGTTTTGGCGGTCTTTAAGAGAAGAATACTAACTAAAATCGACGGCCCCAGCTGCGTGTGCGGGAGTATATGAGTCTGATGAGCCGAGAACTGTATGAGATGTACCTCGATATGAATGTAGTTATGTGCATCAAAATACAGCGATTGCGCTGGTTTGGACTAGGCTTGTAAAAGTCAATTTTCTATTAGTTGACTTGACTTATCGAGTTTTTGTTAAAAAAAATCGTGATTGACTTTTGTGTTCGATTTAAATAGAAAAATGGACTTTTGCGATCTTCTTTTTTTCACTTTTTGTTACCGTCTACTTGTACCCTGCACAACTCTGTGGAATATACTTATACTGTGTTATCCAATTACAGTTCTTAGAATGACTAGCTGATTCGATTTAACATTGTATGTCTGATCGATTTCTTTCCGTCTGCTGTAGATCTAAAGCTTGTACGGGTTGCTATATGTGACGCGCTGAATAAAAGGGACCTAAGGGTAAAAACCAGTTTTGTTCAGGAGAGCCATTTTAAAGATTTAAATATGTACGTGTATCTTTGCTGTAGAATCGTCGACTTCACTTTCATAAAACGCGCATATCTCTGGGAGGGAACATTTTTGGGGCATGGGATCGGTCTCATTCGATGCTCAGATGTCTGGCCTAGAAATATTCATATTTGGGACGACGAAATGTTTATTTACTTGTAACAGTGGTTTCTATTATATTTTAGAGAAATTTTTGTATGTCAAAATAATGTTGCTAGCAACATTATCCAAAGAACTACAGTACCTCTCTAATCCGGTCAGATATAGTTTCAAGCTTTGTCCGGATTACAGAATTGTCCGGACTACAGAAGATGTCGGATTTAACGTGATTATCGCCGAAATGGCCTGAACCACGGTGTTCCATCACACTGGGGCCGTTACAATGCCACGGCCAACGCCCCATTGAATTGATTCCGCCGGTACCAATTTGAAGCATAACAGTTATGGGTCATGACTTCCCTCTTGGTTAGGGGTCGAGGACTATCTAAACCTCTGCTGTTCTATGGGTCACAGCACCCGGTCGCAATGCAACTCCACACCGAACCGAAGTTCTCCCCGCGATTTGGGTATAAACCACAGCCACCACGATACTCCCCGAAGGGCCGCACCATATAGTCAGGCCAGAACAAGTTCTGGGGGCTCCTAACTACCCGTGGTACCAGACTAAGGTCTCCGGTCAGACCTCGTAACCAAAAGGCTACTCCCAGTGTTTGTTCCATACAACATGGGACTGGTGACCCACATTGTCCGGACTACAGCACACAATTTTTTCAACTCGAAAGTTGGTTATGTTTATACGAGGGTTACTATATATATTTCTAAACTACTTAGTGTTGCCTGGCGCCATCTGACATTTCCATTAGAAAGTTTGACATTTTTTAGCAAAAACGTACTCAAAACGTTTTGACGTACGACCATCATTTGTGTTGTTTACAGTGACTTGAAAAAATCGATTTGGCCAAAAAATTAAATTAGCTCGTGAACATTTTCGTGCGATCATTTTTCACAACTTTCGACGACAAGGGGTGCATCGATTAACTAAAATCTTTGTATGGCGATGAAGAACCATCATATAGCACTGTGAAAAACTGGTTTAATGAATTCAGTAGTGGCCGACGCTCGCTCAAAGACGAAAAGTCGTGAAGGTCGTCCAAAAACGGCCGTTGTGCCAGAGTTCATTGATGCCGTGCGAGAACTTATAATACAAGATCGTCATGTGACAAACCGTGAAATAGAGGCATCCTTGGACATTTCTTTCACCAGCATACATTCGATATTGCATGAACACCTGCCCTTCAAAAAGGTTTGTTCTCGTTGGATTCCGCACAATTTGACAATCGCTTAAAACCTGCCCTTAAAAAAGGTTTGTTCTCGTTGGATTCTGCACAATTTGACAATCGCTCAAAAAAAAAAAAGGCTCAAGTCGATTGGTGCAAAGAATTTTTTTAAAAAATACGATCGCGGTGCTTCAAAAAACGTTGACAAGATCGTCACAGATGACGAATCATGGATCTATGCGCATGATTACGAAACAAAACAGCAATCGACCGTGTGGGTCTTAGAAGACGAGCCAAATCCAACAAAAGTTGTTCGTGGAAGAAGCACTTCGAAGCAAATGGTCACCTGTTTCTACGGCAAAACTGGTCATGAGACGACTGTTCCGCTAGAGCAACGTAGGAGGTCAATTCTGAGTGGTAAATCACAATTTGTTTGCCTGAAGTCTTCGGAGAAACTCGAAAAACGAACAAGAGAAGACGAATTATTGTGCACCATGACAATGCGAGCTCTTACACATCGGCTCAAACCAGCACCTTTTTTGATAGGCCAAAGCTTCGAACTGATGGGTCATCCACCGTACAGCCCTGATTTGGCACCCAATGACTTCTTCTTATTTCCTACCATCAAGAAAAAAGTGCATGGTCAACGTTTTTCATAGCCCGAAGCAGCTGTTGAAGTGTTCAAAAATCATGTTTTGGAGGTGTCTCAATAGGAGTGGAAAAAATGCTTCGAAACTTGGTTTGTGCGCATGCAAATGTGTATTGATCTTAAAGGAGAATATTTTGAAAAACAATTAAATCATTTCCAATGATAAATTATTGTGTTTTTTTGCCGGACCCGAAATATATAATAACCCGGGTAAGACCCCCAACAACAAAAGTGCTGCAACTATGTCCAGCTGCTGTACAGTTTAAGGCAAGCAGTTTCATATTTAACGTGAACTGTGGGGGGCAGAGTATTCCACCAAACACAATCGAGATCTATCGCACTGCATATATTCCAAAACACATTTGTGACGCTCAAAATAGAAAGGGACCTAAGGGTAAAAACCAGTTTTGTTCAGGAGAACCATTTTAAAGATTTAAATACGTGTATCTTTGGTGTACCATCACTTTCATAAAACGCGCATATCTCTGGGAGGGAACACTTTTGGGGCATCGGTCTCATTCGATGTTTAGATGTTGTCCACATCAAAAAAAAAAAAAAATTGATTTTTTTACCCTTAGGTCCCTTTCTCTATGCGCTGTCACATATACTTTTCTGAAGTTGACAAAAAAGTACTGTAAATTATTGTCAATTTAGCAAACATTGACAAGAACTTTGTAGAGAAACCTCGTATGAGTTACCTTTAGACCGCAACTTTTGTTTAGACGCTGGTACAAGATGCATCATCGGTATAGATTACCACCAACTGTGATTGATGGTATACAAACCAAAGGTTAAATTTATGCAAACTCTTAATATTTGGCTGCAACTTTGTTTATATAAAAATTCGTTGGCCTTTTAGATTTTGGAAAAAATTCCAGTCATTTTATTTGTTTGTTTGGCCATATTTTTTTTTAGTATTTGCTTAATAATCGGATATATGTTTACTCGTAGCGATGCGTTGTTATTTTTTTGCATTTCCTCTTTTTAAACATTTTCTTTGCTGTTTGTTTGTTAAATAAACGGATTTAAAAAAAAATAAAGAAATGTTTAATATTTTGTTTATATTACTTCATATGAATGCACATTAGAGCGTACCAGGTTACAAGTAAAAAAAAAAGTTCGGCGTACACCTTCGAATATGAAGTATTATTGAAAGGTAGTTTCAAAAATTTTTTTTTTATTTTTTTATGCCGAACGTAGGGGTCGCGCTTTTACATTTTTCTATATAACTTCTGCATTTATAAACGGATTTTAAAGTGTGATACATCGATGTTTTTGTCTCGACGAGGCCAATTTTTTTGTCTTTGAAGTCGCGAGCTTTAATTTTCTGATATTAGAGTGGTACATTAGGGTAGTAGCAACTGAGATATGATGGGTAAGTACCAGAAGGGGGTGCTTGAGCTCAATGACTTCAAAGACAAAAAATCGGCCTCGTCGAAACAAAAACATCGATGTATCACACTTTAAAATCCGTTTATAAATGCAGAAGTTATATAGAAAAATGTAAAAGCGCGGCATAAAAAAATAAAAAAAAAATTTTTTAAAACTACCTTTCAATAATACTTCATATTCGAAGGTGTACGGCGAACTTTTTTTTTGAGGTACGCCCTAATGCACATGTGATGGATACGCATGCGAGTCGAGTCCGTACTCATACACAAGGTAGTGCAAAAATAATGCAGACAATTCAATACCTCCGGTATTGTATTATGTGTCTTAATTGTAAACAGCACAAAGTACTTGTAGTATGCAATGCCGTAATTATAAAAAAAATAAACTAAAAACAAAAGATTTTCTGTAAACAACGCTTACAACATTTTCAAGTGAAAGTGCTAAATGAACGCTTTGCGCAGCGCGGCCATCAAAAGTTATGAGCCATAAAAAAAGTATTTTTGTGCGTTGTCTAACCAAGCCACGAGTCAGCCAATGCACAACAATTTTTTCCTGCCATATTTCACCATTAATTAATATGCCTCTGGCGCAGATTTCTCCCGCCCAAGGAGAGATGGCCATCTGTTAAACATATTGGCCCTTCCGAAAAATCAACGCGTCTTTAGGGCAACATCCTTTTGCAACTTTTCACACTTTCATCTGTGGCGCGAATCAATGTCATTATCATCAATGCCATTGGCTGGAGATTGCCCATTGCCGACTGTTGATTGCCGTTGATTGACTGGCCGCGCCAATGCAATCGCCCAAGTGCAAATAAAGTTCCCAATACTTAAGCACTTACGTTTGTGGTCTTTTTTTTTGTAAATCAATGCAAAGATTTCAATACAAGCCAAATAAACACTTTTGCTCTTTAATGGCCGCTTTAAAGATTTATCGCACTTTTGGCTTTTGTTTGTTTTCTTAACCAGAAATTAAGTCATTTTTGGGGGGACTTCATTTCATGTGCATTCGTTCGTTTTTCTCTTTATTGAAACAAATGTTACTTCACTTTCAATGCCAACGAACAGGCTAGAGCGTCAGTCTTTGCGACGACGTTCTTTGAATTTTCAATTTTTGTTTGTACAGCGATTTTTGTTTTACTTTTGCCATTTGCATTTACATTGCAACCGAGCGAGTAATTTATATTTCATTTGCATTCAAGCAACTCAAAGGAAATCGTAAGTACTGCCTTTTTTAATCACGTTTGAGCATGGATAGTTTAAATCTAGCATTAAGCACGCTATGAAGTTTTAAGTTTTAAATGTAAATAAGCATTGGCTAGTTCATTGTCATAACCCCACAGTGATTTTTGCGTAGATAAAAGACTTTGGCTAAGCTGTCACCTATATATCAATTAAAAATGACATACGAGGGCGGTTCGAAAAGTTCTTAGCCTATCAATGAAAGAGAATAGTTAGTTTTTCAAAAATATTTTTATTTTTCAATATAATCTCCTGAAACTTCAATACACTTAGTCCAACGCTTATCTAGCAATTCCATCCCTTGATTAAAATAGTTTTCCTCAAGGTCTTCAAAATAGTGGTTTACAACTGTAATTGCATCTTCATTTGAGTTAAAACGCTTGCCAGCAAGGACTTTTTTAGATTTGGGAACAGGTAAAAGTCACTGGGAGCCAAATCAGGAGAATAAGGTGGGTGGTCAAGCAACTCGTACTTTAATTCGTTGATTTTAGCCATTGTTAAAACACTCTTGTGCGCTGGTGCGTTGTCTTGATGAAAAATTATATTTTTGTGTTGTAAGCCAGGACGTTTTTCACGAATTTGTACATTTAATTGATCTAAAAGGTTGCAATAGTACTCTGAATTTATTGTTTTACCCTTTTGCAGATAGTCAATCAATAAAATACCTTTGAAG
The DNA here is from genome assembly GCA_963513945.1 of Hydrotaea diabolus. Taxonomy (NCBI): domain Eukaryota; kingdom Metazoa; phylum Arthropoda; class Insecta; order Diptera; family Muscidae; genus Hydrotaea; species Hydrotaea diabolus. Next base: position 56,653,043 of record OY740717.1, on the reverse strand, counting down.
TCCCAAAAAAAAAACGTTGCCATAACCTTACCAGCCATGCACTTTGGCTACAATTTCTGTTGTTGTTGCTGTTGTTGGACGTCCACTACGTGGTTCATCTTCAATGCTTGTACGACCACGTTTAAATTCAGCAACCAAATTTTTTACTGTTGCATATGAAGGAGCACTTTCACCTAACACATTCACCATATCATTATGAATTTCTTGTCCCGATAAACCTTTTTTATGTAAATATTTAATGACGCCACGCATTTCTAATTTTTCCATTGTAAAAAAATCGCGGATGCGTCTTTTGTGAACACCTGTTTCTATATGAAGGAGTTGCCAGATCGAAACAAAATTTAACATGTGTTCATAGCAGAGATGGAAGATTCCATAACACTTAAATTTTTTCTGTTTATACCGCGCTTTTTTTGCTAGGCTAAGAAGTTTCCGAACCGCCCTCGTATAGATGTCGCTTTTATTTCAGCCCAGTAAAGACAGAAATTGAAAAACTCGAGCAAGTTAAAACAACACATTATAAGGGGTATTCAAATCGTTGAATTTCCAACGGCTTAGTTCAAAGCATAGGCTAAGCCATCGCGCTTGGTGAGCACGGAAACTATAAATCAAGCATACAGCTCCATATGAAGTTTTCAGTTTTCGAAAGTGCTCATCGACGTCAGTCTGTCCATTACGCAACCTTTCAACCATGAAGACCGTAAACGTGTTGAAATTTGTTGAAAAGTTTCGTGTTGAAAAGTTTCAAACGCCCAGCCGATCTTCAAAAAAGGTGAACCCCACAATCCTGCTAATTATCATCCAATCGCGTTTTTCTATGCGCTCTCCAAAATAATGGAGAGCATGGTTAATCACCATCTTCACGCAGAGAAAATATATGGTTACTGGTCATGGCAATAATAATATGTTCTCTGCAATAAAAGTATGTTCGTCGCAACCATAGTATTGTTTTTTGGATTTAATTTTTGACAATAGTACTCGTATGTTTGCGACAGTACTAATATTATTAAAATGTTACAAAAGTATAATTGCCAAATTTACAAATTAAAATAAGGTTGTAGCAACAATATGATTATGGTTGGGGCGACTTAAGTATTGTTTTTTTGCAAACAATAACAAGATAACGTCAATTATACCGTATGCCCCCCTGCTCGATGATGTATGTGCGGCATCTTACCGAGATGTTGTTCATTACTGCTTGAAGAGTTAAGTCAGGAATAGCCGCAATAGTTTCCCGAATGCTTTTGCTTTTGTTTATTCAAATTTGTTGATTCTGCTTTGTAGATTTCCTGTTTGCAGTAACCCCACAAGAAAAAGTCAGGTGCAGTAATGTCCTCAGGGCCAATGGAATGTGGAGTTTCTGGATATCAGCTTATTGGGAAATTTCCATCGCAATTCTGTCGTAACAGACTGGGCTGTGTGAGGAGTTGCGCCATCTTACTAACACCACACAGAGTTGAAAAAAATTCTTATTCGGCGTAAGTCTGGATTTTCAAACTCTCTCTCCAGAAACCGCAATGATGTGACCGATTTCTTCGAAAAAGAAGGGCCCGACAACGCAGCGTGATGAAACTGCACACCGACGGAATTGTGACACGAAGTAAATGCAATTCCGTCTCATAGAGTGTCTGTGGGTTGGAAGCACTCCATATTCGACAGTTTTGTTTATGTTGCCGTTTAAATCGAAACGGGCACGTCAGCCATGAAAAGACAGTTTCCGTCCCATTCCACTATTTTAAATGTCTTATGGCGAATTGGAAAGTCTACTGCGTTCAGTTTGTTGGCCATTTGAATTTTACATGGTTACAAGTCCAAATCTTTGTGTATAATTGACTGCAATGACTGTCTACTAATACCAATTTGAGCAGACACTCTTGGATTGTTTTGTATGGTAGTAGCTACAGCAGCGATTGTTTCCTCCGACCTAACTGAAGGGTTTCGATGGTAAGGTCTCTGTTGACTGTCCCATGAACGGCAAAATTGTTAACAAGTCTCAATTGGTCCATCTGCTTGGAGGATTGCCGCCAAACGTGCGCCTATACTCTCTTTGGGCCGAAACTACGGACTCCAGTGCGTTATAGCGGCGGGCAATCCAAATTCTTGTTTCAGTGTCGCAGTTATCCATTTATGGTTAATCATATCAATCTGCAAAATAAAAAAAAAATAACCAGATTTATTGAATAGAAAAAAATTTATTAATTTTTTTTTTGGTAGCAGCTTTCATCTGCCACCCTGTACTATGGTTGTAGGTATTACTATGTACATGGTTGCGTGTGAATCATATTATAGATGTGATGATCACACTATCGTAGTATAGAATGTGAATCATGCTATTGTTATGAGGATCATAATACTGTTGTGACACAACCATGTACCCAACAATAGTATGATGCCTTTTGAATATTGTTCCCCCAATCATACTATCCAGGGTTCGACGGTATGGCTTAAAACCGAAAATAGGAATCTCGATGGCACGGCTTTCATGTCAGTTAAAATTGGCATATATTGGGTGATCAATCTAAAAAATCAAAAAAAAAATCAAAAAACTCAAATCAAGTGTGGTATCTTTACTGTTCATTCGAAAGGACATTTATTATTGAATATAATTTCCTTCAAATGTTGGCCGCAAATTCGCCTTAGGGTGTCCATTCTGAGAGTCCAATTTTGAATGACTCGTTCGAGCATTTTGACCGGTATGGCGTTAATGACACGCGTTATATTGGCTTCCAAAACCTGGTCATAGCTGGTCTATCAGCATAGCTTTTGGACTTTACGTACCCCCAAAGAAAAAAGTCTAAAGGTGTGATATCACACGATCTAGGCGGCGAACTCACCGGTCATAAACGAGAAATTAGCTAGTCTTCGAAATTACCTCTCAATAGATACATTGTTTGGGCAGCTGTATGGAAAGTTACACTGTCATGTTGAAATCACATTCGTCAAGATTACGGACTTCAATTTAAGGTAGCAAAAAGTCCGATATCATGGCGCGAGAGCGGCCGTCATGATTGCAACGATATTTATTTTATGATTGTTAAACAGAGTCGTTGTATGGTGGATCAAACGCTATGTTTTCAATGGTAAAATCAATGTTATTTTCATCAAAAATACTTATTCTGATGTCAAAAACACTTATTACGAAAAACTGTGTTAAGAAATAACCACAGATGGGGGGAATTTCCAAATTAACTGTAATTACTTTCAAGTATTGACTCAAGTGAGTTTTCATCGCCGCAGTCTCGCCCCAAAATCAACACTATCACTTTCATTGAACAATTGCGTTAAAGATCTGCGTAAATAAAAATAATTTGTTTTGAATTTATTTGTTTAAATAACATAAATAGCGTAAATTTCAGTTCACTTCATGTCATCCATACCCCAGACAATGATTCCCGCCTGGCTGTGTTCATTGATCTGTTCTCGTTCAGGAAAACGATCTGCTTCTTTCTTCGTCGTCTTCAAGAAGTGTTAATGACTGTCAAATGAGTCATTTTTGAGAAACGAGCAATTTTACAGGCCATTTGTCAAATATTGACAGTTGCTCTTCTGTGTTGGTTGGCGTCGTTTCTGCGTGTGGTAGCACGAGTGCCAGAGAGTGTGTTTTTATTTGTTTATATTTAAAAATATAATTATCATTTAATGAACACATAAACGCAGCTCACTCACTCACTCGTCTATTTTTGAGAATTGATGTCGAATTGTTATAGGTTAAGGCCACTGAAACGCCAAACAAAGTTGAAGGAAACATAACGGAGGCATAGGCTAGGGTGGAGGTGTGTGTACCCAATGTCGTTGACGAAATTGTGGCTTACATTTACGTACGCGTACATTACGAAAATCGCTTGGGGACATTATGTCTGTGCACAGATGGCCTCTCTGCTGAATCGCTTTACTTTCGAAGAAAAATATTTTAAAATAGAAAACAATTAAATTAAATGTTTTTTCTTTCTTGTAAAAATGCTCTGTAGAACAAGAAGGCATTTCTCAGAAACTACAAAGATCATTGCCGAAATACAGGCTAAGTCATCACTAGACCTCGGATTTTTGCATATTTTTTTTTATTTTCCATCCGATTGAAAGCAAACTGCAGGCGAAAATGAGGTCGGCCAAGCATTTGCCGTGAATGGTGTTCGCTATCAAGAGATGATAACCGACTTCTTGTGGCCAGAAATTGAGGATACACGCAGAGAAAAGTTATGGTTACTATATGTTCACGGCAACAATAGTATGTTCTTTGCAATAAAAGTATGATATTGGCAACCATAGTATTGTTTTTTGAATTTTAATTTTTACAATAATATGATTACGGCAATATTAATATTGTTGAAATGTAACAATAGTATTGGTGCCAAATTTAACAATGAAAATATGGTTGTAGCAACAATATAAATATGGTTGGTGCGACAAAACTATTGTTTTTTTGATTTTATGTTAACAATAATATTATTACGGCAATCATACCGACGAAATCATAATATTTTTTAAATTTGACAATGTTATTGTTACGAATCTTACGCAATAATAGTACGTTTTATATGTAAATTAAATATTTTTAATAAGTGCATGTTTTCTAAGAGTTTAATGTATTTTTACATAATTTACTTAATAAAAATCTCTGTTGTTTAATAACAACCTAATTCAATACTTACAAACAGTTTTGGGGACTATGGTATGATTGTGTGTGAGTCTTACCATGGTTGCGAGGATCATGCTATGGTTGTATGTTAAACATGCTATGGTTATGAGGATCATTATGTAGTTGTAGGGATCATCGAATGGTTGAGTGTGAATAATAATATGGTTGTGGGGATCATAGTATGGTTGAGTGTAAATAATAATATGGTTGTGGGGATCATAGTATGGTTGTGTGTGAATAATAATATGGTTGTGGGGATCATAGCATGGTTGTGTGTGAATAATTCTATTGTTGTAAGGACCATAATATTGTTGTAGTATGGTTGTGTGTGAACCATACTATTGTTGTGATGATTATAGTATTGTTGTGCCACAACTATATAACCAACAATAGTATGATGCTCTTCGAATATTGTTATCCCAACCATACTTTTTTCTGCGTGTATGGCGCCATTTAACACACAAACAACGAAACAATGTATTTGTGGCGCTAGAAATTCAATGGCCGTGTTATCTCAAGTCGTGGCGATGTTAATTGCCCTTCACCACGATCATATGATTTAACACCGTTGGACTTCTTGCTTTGGGGATATTTACAAGAACAAGTGTACGTCATAAGCCAAGAACAATTCAAGAGCTAAAAAATAAGAAAAGATGATTCTGAATATAAACAACATTGAATCTCCATTATATCTCAGAGTCATTAAAAATGTGGACCATCTAAGCCGCGGCAAGCATTTGGCCGATATTTTGTTTCACGCATAATTGTCCTTCTGCCCTTATACAAAATATATAGACGATTCTATAAAAACGGGTCATTAAATTTACTATTAATATTGAGCGTTTTATTTGAACCACCCTTTAGCTATGAACTTATGTGAAAATAATTGTTTGCTTCAACCGCCTGTAGAGGCAACAAACATTTTCATCCCTGAAATATGAAAATCAGAAATATAAGAGCAAATAAAAGTTATTAAATTGTTGAAAGTTGTTTAACGGTACCCACTCTAATACCTATTAAAAAAATATAGTATGTAAGATAGAAATAAAAACAAATTTTTAATAATAAAATTTTGTTTTTAAATTGTAGGATAGAAATAAAAACAAATTTTTAAATAATAAAATTTTGTTTTTAAATTGTTTCTACTACAAAATTATAATGACTCTGCGTAATTGTGCTTTAAAAACAGTTAAATATTCTAAAAAAAAATATTCTATAACTATGTTTCCATGTACTAAAAATACAGGAGCATGAACCAACACTCGGTTGCCAACCAATGATTTATTTGGTAAGTGACCAAAATTTGTTGGGTGGCAATGAATATCTTCTCTATGTGTACTTATATCGTTCTTCGAATGCCAAGCGGACCCGATAAAGAAGACCAACATGTTCTGAAATTGAATTTACTGAGGATTTTTTTTATATATGAGTAAGCATAATTGGAGCCTTAGGCTATGGCAAAACTTTTTACGGAGAATTTATTTTATAACTAAAATTCCATGTTTTAAAATTGCAGAATACTTTGTGTGTACTGGTTGAATATTTGGAGGACACGCATTCGGTTTGCCACAAAAAACGGCTGTGACGAACGAATTTATTTTCTGTGTGTGCATTCCATCCACTGGTGGTGAGCAGTGGAAATATTTTCCGAACAAAAATTTCCAAAAAATCTGAGCAAAACTCCGTGTGTTTCTATGTATTATTCTGGCCTAGGCAACACTAAGTTTGCCTTGCGCCATCTGACATTTCCATTGGAAAGTTTGCCATTTTTTAGCTTAAACGTACTCAGAATGTTTTGACGTACGATGTCATTTGTTTACAGTGACTTGAAAAAATCAATTTGGCAAAAAATTGGAATTAACTCGAACATTTTCGTGCGATCAGTTTTCACAACTTTCGACTTGGATTATCACGACAAGAGTGCATCGATGAACTTAAATCTTTGTATGGAGATGAAGCACCATCCTATATCACTGTGAAAAACTGGTTTAATAAATTCAATCGTGGCCGACGCTCGCTCAAAGACGAAGGTCGTCCAAAAACGGCCGTTGTGCCAAAGAACATTGATGTCGTGCGTGAACTGATAATGCAAGATCGTCATGTGACATACCGTGAGATAGAGGCATCCTTGGGCATTTCTTCCACCAGCATACATTCGACATTGCATGCACATATGGCCGTTAAAAAAGGTTTGTTCTCGTAGGATCCCGCACAATTTGACAATCGCTCAAAACAGGCTCGAGTCGATTGGTGCAAAGAAATTTTGAAAAAATACGTTCGCGGTGCTTCAAAATACGTTTATAAGATCGTCACAGGTGACGAATCATGGATCTATATACATGAACCCGAAACAAAACAGCAATCGACCGTGTGGGTCTTCGAAGACGAGCCAAATCTAACGAAAGTTGTTCGTGGAAGAAGCACTTCGAAGCAAATTGTCGCCTGTTTCTTCGGCAAAACTGGTCATGTGGCGACTGTTCCGCTTGAGCAAAGTAGGATGGTCTGATGGTTCTAAGTCGTACACCACAATTTGTTTGGCTGAAGTCTTCGCAGAAATTCGAAAAACGAACAAGAGAAGACGAATCATTGTGCACCATGACAATGCGAGCTCTCACACATCGGCTCAAACCAGCGCCTTTTTGACCGGCCAAAACGTCGAATTGATGGGCCATCCACCTTACAGCCCAGATTTGGCACCCAATGACTTCTTCTTATTTCCTAGCATCAAGAAAAAAATGCGTGGTCGACGATTTTCGTCGCCAGAAATACTGTTGAAGCGTTCAAAAACCATGTTTTGCAGGTGTCTCAATCGGTGTGAAAAAATTGCTTCGACAATTGGTTTGAGCGCATTCAAACATGTATAAATCATGCTAGAGAGTACTTTGAATAACAATAAAAACATTTTTGATGATAAATATTCGCATTTTCATTATTTGGCCTGAAATATATACAACAACCCTCGTACGATCTTTAATATGTAAACAAATTAGAATCTCTGATCAATATTTTACGGTATCATATAGTGGATCTTATAACGGGCGAATACTCGTAAGCATAACTCAGTACATTGCCAAGTCCTTTGTGCCGTCGCACAGTAGCGCCCGTAGAGCAAACGAGGTTGCAAAAATCAAAATTTTCATGAGCGCCGATGAAGTTTTGAATAAACCCATGTTATAGGAAACTTTTCAACTATTTCAAATCTGTCACTCTTAATAATATCACATTTTTAGTTTAGAAGATATAGCCGTTCAAAGTTGACCGACTTTCGGTTTTCAAAAAAACACACAATTTTTAGTGAATTTGTTGCGATTTCAGGTGTAATATCACGAAAAATAGGTAACGAATCGCCTTATTTTTTGTTTGTATTGATTGATGTATTTATTAAATGTATAATGATAAAAAAAATTAACTGTTTGCTTTGTGTTTCTCCTGGTAAATCACTATTTAAAAACTATCCGTTTTTTCACTATTTTTCAACTTTGACGGAAAATAAAAAAAAATCTGTATTTTTCTATATTTGCCATATTTGCAAAACCTGTTCATTGATTATTTCTTTACATAATTCAAAAATTTTAGCTGCCCGTACGTGCCCGTTTGGCTTCTAGAGGTAAAAAAGGTTAAAAAGACATGGTTGCAGAAATTGTATGGCGTCCATCCCTTATATGTTGTGACTGACAGTAGTTTGATCTAATAGTTTGAAAAAAACTACTCATTGAAATTAGCAGGTACGTACCTCACTTAAACAATACTTTGGCGTACAAATGATCAAGAACAATATTGACTTATGGTCCACAAGAGGAGGAAAACTTCGATGAAAATACATCAATAAAGGATAAGGAAAAGATCAGAAAGAAGCAAATACAGGATGCTTTTTTTAAACAAGTTGGACTAAAAGTAGACTGTCCCAAGCACGGATACGGTAACTCAAACGATGGAAACACTTCTAGGAGATTTTTTGAAAATGATGAGGCAGTAACTAGAATCACTGGAATTGACAATCAAATCGTGAAAAGATTGGGAACGATCTTAGATGTTTTAAACTGCAAAGAAAATGTCAATTCTACAAAATATGGAGAATATGCGTCGAAAACTGCATCTCTTTTAGCAGAAATGTATCCACAGAAGAAGTTGACCCCGACCGTCCATAAAATATTGGCGCATGGCAAAGATATAATTGAGTACCAGTCTTTGCCAATTGGAGAGCTTTCTGAAGAAGCACAGACAGGAGTCTCTTAACAAATTTTATAAAAAATATAGATTGCAGAACACATTCAAAGCATCAAGGGTAAGGCAAAATGAGGACCTCTTCAACATGTTGGCAGCATCTTCCGATCCACTTATTTCTTCCCTGCGGCATGTGAAGTCAAGAATAGAGTTAGAAAATAATTATAGTTTAGAAATGGTTAGTCTTTTAGATATACCTTCTCTTACGAACTGTGATGAATATTTTACAGAAAATTGAAAAAATAAATTTAAAAAAAATATTTTTTTTTTAATTTGTTGGGTAATAATTTAAAACATAAAACCCTAAAGAAAAAAATAAAAACAATCTAAAAATTTAAAAATATTTTTTTTTAGTTACCATAAAATTGATTTTTCTACTAATTTTAAGTTTGATAACCCATAATTAGGCCCCAACAGAGCGTAGCACCCTTTCCAAACGCTCATTTCATAGGCTGAACAGTTATCTATAATATGCTGTTTAAACTGTTCAATTATCTTATTCGGTTCAAAAGATATGATTTTTGCAACGAAAAAACTCAAATGGCGCCACTGTGCGTCGCAAGAACTAGTCAACATAGCATATTGTTTTATATACTTAGTAGGGACTTAAATACTGTTACACAAATTTTATACTGTAAAATACAAAGTACTGAATGTTTTTGGACCAAATATTTTTTAATATATTTATTGATGTATATTGTATCCAAAAAGAATCTTCTTATTCGAAATGTCCGCCTTTTGCCTTTACACACGCCTTAAGTCGCACTGGCCAATCGTCAATAGCTGCACGAACCTTGTCCATTGGCTACAGCTCGAACCAAAGCAGTCTTAAGAGATCCAATGTGGGGGTATCTTTTGTGACAAACCTTGTCCTCTAAAAACGTCCACAATTTGTAATCCAATGGGTTCAAATCTGGACTGCCTGAGGGCCATTCTTCAGAGGAAATGAACTCTGGCAAATTGTTTCGAAGCCAGGCCCGGGCGTTTTAGCCTTATGGGCCGGCGCAGAATCCGGCTGGAAAGTCTATGGCTGGTTTTGGAACAGGGATTGTTAAGAGGCTTCACAACAGCTTTCAAAACGGTTTCTTGGTAAACTTTGGCCGATGTTTTGACTCCTTGTTCGCAGAAATGCAGGTCAGTGACCCCATCGTAAGAGACACCCCAACAAACCATGACTGAAGCTGGGTGATGACCCTTTTCCACCCTTGGGATGAGTTCAGATGCTTCCTTAGATGACCGCGCATACACTCTATCATTTAACTTGTTAAATTTTTCCTGAACGGTAAAAATGTTTTCATCGGTTTAAAGCTGCAGTCAATAAATGTCCGGTACGTCGTTTGAAAGTCCCAAGTAATGATTCGACTCATGGACTTTTGCGTGATATTCATCTCACGGGCCATGATTTTCTGTTTTCGCAGCGAATTTCTGTGAATTCTTAATTTAACGGCTTTGATGGCATGCGGTGTTCGAACAGAGCGTGGGCGGCCCGACGTGGCGGTCTTTTACATCTCCAGTCTCCTCAAACAGTTTTATGCATCGGTAGACGAACATGCGGGTTATCCCTAGTGGCCGGAGCGTTGTGAAAATATCATTTCACACTTTAAAAGCGCTATTACAGCGATACGGTTCTCATTATCTGACCACTCCATGATGAAAGTTAAAACAATTTAAAATCCCGTTACAGACTAACGCTATTGAGGTTAGCTTTCAAAACCCATATGACATTAACGGGGTATGTTCAGTTCAACTATTGACATGGATGTGTTCAATGTTGTAACAGTATTAATGTCCCTATAGGGTATACTAAGTATACTAAGTAATGAGAATTTAAACCTGTAATACAAATAACAAATTTACGATTACATCCGAAGCCTACTAAAATCGAATTTGACCGACCACTCTCTCTATGGTGAAATATTAATTCCATCCGAACAAATTTGGTCGGCAACGCTGGTCGGGTGGAGTATAAAGCAGGCTGCAATCTTTCAAAGACAATTTGTGGCTCGTCTATAAAGTGTAAAAAGGCTATAGTAGACTTAATACATTTTCATCTGGAGTATCTGTATTTTAATCACAATTGCACGGAAATATTCTTCAGTGGTTAAAAATTTCCGCTAGTATGAGAGTTTTAAGAATAGCCATGTATAAGTTTCAACATTCCTTGTGATAATGAGCTCACAACTCCTACAAAAAAAATATTTATTTTAAATGCGCTTATTTGACATTTCGCTCTTCACGTTCACCCCCTTTCGCAGCAAATGCTAATGTCATTACCATTTTAAATACTTTAAAAAATATGTCGCACTCGCGTAGCAAAGCTTTAATTAATTCCCCACCATAGCAAATTCAAATGTGAGTCAAACGTCATTGTCATTAACGGTCACTTCAGTTCAGTCTTTGTTCATTACTGCCGACTTAAATTCATTTGTCTAATAATTGAATTTGTTTCTTTCCCCATTCATTTGCAATTTGTACATCTGCGAGCCGGTGAGTGAGTGGGTGCATGGAAAAAAACAAGTCAGGGAATTATTTTTATCGTTAGACAAAACAAAATTTTTGCCGTAATTAATCAAATCAAATGTGACATATCCAATATGTATCGCACATTAATAAAGCAAACAAAGATATTTTTGCATTTCTTCAATGCAAGCCAAATAATTGCAGGAGAATTTTTTTGTTCTTAGACACAAGCACTATTATGTGTTGGGGCGGACGGCGCGCTAAGACTCTGTAGAGTAATGAGGGGGAGAACACATGTTTGCTATAATTTTGAATATCGTACATATGGTTATTAAATATACATGAATAGCTTAAAAATCGATTATGAGTTAAGAGAAATATACTCGTTTTTATAAAGAATGAACGGCAGAGGAGCTAAAGTGACGCTGGTTTATGGCGAATGCATCAGAGGGAAAGAATGTTAGCTATACTTATACATGGAATCAGGGATGGAATAAATAAAAGAATAAATTGTACCAAAATGACCACATAATTGTAGACTAAGTACCGTCTAAAATTGAACTACAATATAAAACTCAAGGGACCGATATTCGTTGCTTATTGCTTCTCACTTTGACCCAGAAAGTATACATTGTGTTGTAATGTTAAGCTAGGGACAGACCACTTGAATCTGGACACATCATTTGAACTTACTCTGTTAAAAGAACTACACGCAGAGAAAATATATGGTTACTATATGGTCTCCGCAACAATAATATGTTCTCTACAATAAAAGCATGTTCGTCGCAACCATAGTATTGTTTTTTGAATTTCATTGTGACAACAGTATGATTGCGGCAATATTAATATTGTTGAAATGTAACAATTGTATTTATGCTAAATTTAGAAATGAGAGTATGGTATAAACATGGTTGGTGTAACAAAGTATTGTTGTTTAAAATTTACGGTAACAGTAATATGATAAAACAACAACAATCGGAAGGTAGTAGAGGGATTTTTATTGTGTTAACTTTACTCGGTGAAATACTCTACTACCCCGACTTGTTCTCGTTTATTTATAAGTAAAATCTGCTTGCACTTAGGTATATACCCAGCAAACCAAACCTTCAGAATTCGGTCAGAATTCTGTACGACAATCGGCAAAATGTTCCGATTTCGGATCAGAATTCTTAGCGAGTTCGTAACGAAAAATATATGAGAGAGTTGACACGAATTCTGAACTTCTTCTCTGAGGGAATTCTGATGTTTTTGCAGATTTCTGACCGAATTCTACACTAGTCTTGGGAAATTCGAAAGGAAATTTCGATTTGTGTATCGAATTCTGAACTAATTCTGAACGACTTCGATCAGAATTCTGGCATTAAGCCTTATTAAATTCTGATGTTTTTACCGACATTGCGAACCGAATTTTGAGCTTATGTCATGGTAAATTCTGAATGTAAACAATCAAAAAGAAAAAAATATTTTTGTTCTACAAAAAAAAAGCTGTAAAACAGTTTCAAAAAGCGTTCGGAAAGACTTTTAGTTACAAGCAGGGGTGTCTGCAGTTTCGCAAGCATTAATCGTGCTGTAAATAAATAAATAAACAAAACAAAAAAAAAATTGTGCTGTAACTATGTTAAGTGGCAACCAGTTTTGCATTTAACGAGAACTGCCGGCAGTAGAGTTTTCCTCCGAACACAATAAAAATCTCTCGCACAGCTAAGCTAACCAAACGTTCAGAATTTGAATGTGATATATAAAAATACCTCAAACAAACAGTCAAGAATTCGTTCAGAATTAGTTTCGACATGTCTGATCACAAGAACAACTACTGTAAAATATGAAGCAAATAACAAAAATTTTAAACGAATAGACTCAGATAAATAGTTCAGAATTCGTTGCGAGTTCGATAAGAGAAGTCTGAACAAAAAAATAATAAAAATCCCACATACAAGTCTAACAGAATTCGGGCCGAACTCGTTCAAATATTTCTTAACATAATAAATAAAAAATCCTCAGACAAATCGAACAGAATTTGTAACGATTTCGGTAAGAATTCTCGATAGAGTTAAGATATTGTTCAGAATTGTCTGATATCGGACATTGTCGGCAAATTTGGTTTACTGGGTAGCCATTGATCATGGTTTAATCACATTCCTTACTTGGGGTCTACGGATGGTGAAGTATCATTCAGCCCTACTGGCAACTGAAAGTATTTTCAACTGCAGTTGGAATATACGAGTATATTTTTGGCTCTTGAAATATTCTATTCTATAAAAAAACATGGTCTCAAATCTGGCAATGCACTAATTGTAATGCAATTTAAAATAACTTGCTTGATAAAAATCTCTATTTTTTAATAGCAACATTACCAAATTCTAATAAATAATTTTGGTGATCAATGTATGGTTGAGTGAATCATACTATGGTTGTAGGTATAATAGCATGGTTGCGTGTGAATCAAACTATGGTTGTGAGGATCATACTATGGTTGTATGAGAAACATACTATGGTTGTGAGGATCATAATATGGTTGTGGAGATAATAGTATGGTTTAGTGGGAATCATACTACTGTTGGGAGTATGGTTGTGGAGATCATAGCATGGTTAAGTGTAAATCATACTATGGTTGTGGGGATCATAGTAAGGTTAAGTGTGAATCATACTATTATTGTGAGGATCATAATATTGTTGTGCCACAACCATATACGCAACAATAGTATGATCCTCTTCGAATATTGTCAACCCAACCATACTTTTTTTCTGCGTGTACTATTAGAAACCCTGACCTAAGGTGGCTCCTAAATCTGGAAGGCTCAGTACCAACATCTGGTCATACTTCATTGTAACCTGGTACATATTTAATATAATTAACTCTATCAGAACACTAACGTGGAACACTTAAGATATCTTCTTTAAACCTTGAATCGATCTATCGAAATTTGCGGATGTAGTTTCAAATTAAACTTATCTTATCCTTCGATGTTTTTTAAGAAATTTTGAGCTGCTTCTTCAATTTGGGCAGCCGATAACTGAGATTTTGCTATTCTGATAATCTAATAAACCACTGGAGAAACATCATAGAAATTTTGAGCTGCTACTTTAATTTGGGCAGCCGATAACTGAGATTTTGCTATTCTGATAATCTGATAAACAACTGGAGAAACTTCTTAGACAGCGTTTATAATTTCTGCGGCTTTATATTGTATTAAAAATGGGTAGATTGAATCCTGCCGGTACGTTTTGCCATTGTTTTGCTCATATTCGCGGTGTTATATTAGCACGTTTAAAACAAATAAGTTTAGGTTTAGATCAGGAATAAAATTTTAATCTATATCTATCACGAAACAGATACTAGAAGATGTTCCATCAGTGTTATATATTTGCCGATTTGTATGTCCACAAACACAATACCCGGTGTCGAAACTTTAAAATATCTCTTTCAAATTCAACTCCTTCCGTTGCCTAAAGACAATTTAGCCATTTGAATTGAAATAAAACGATAAAGCAAGAATATCCGCAGGACACCATAGGGCATCCGCCCTAACAAGATAACTTTAAGGAGAATTGTGAAATTCTATGCCCTCTTTACCTAGAAATGAGTCCAATATGATTACTGGGAATTTGGTGTGGGACAGATTTCTACAAAATGGTGTCGATAAATGTCTGCAAATTGTTCAACAAATTTTAATAACTTAATGATTTTATAAAGTAAAAAAATTATATTACTCAATGTTATATTAAATTATTTTCACATCCTATAATTGTATCTTTAGTCGGATTTGTGTTCCTGATTTTGACTCCGACTCCGGCCATATTTCCGCCTCCACAGCCCTGTCAGAAATACATGGACCGTAGAGTTTAATTTTGATGCGTTTCGTTTGCTGAGATTAGCTGATATATTTACATCAATAAATTTGAGTTCTATACAAGTTTTGATGAAATAACTATTCTGATGAGTAGCAGTGAATAGTACCAAAACTGCATTGAGGTTACCACGGACCAAGAAGTCATCGATTGCACCACAAATGGTACAATTGTACTATGTTGTCCATCAGTGCATGGAATAGTGTGCATTTTTTTGGAGTGACAACTCACTAGGATTCAAAAAGTCGATTATCAATTAGTCGACTAATCGACTTTTTGTTGCAAAAATATAAAAAGTTGTAATCGACATTTGTGTCCGCTTTTAATCGAATAATTGACTATTGCATTCGACTTTTTGCCGCCAGTTTAACAAAAACTAATACACAGCGCCCCTCTCTGTTACAGAATTTTAAAAGTTAGTTTAATGGCAAGTGTTTGTAGCTGCCAAAAATATTTGAGAATCAGGAGCTGATTTGATTAAGGTTTTGTAAATAAACTGCTGGTCGCAATTGTTGAAGTCAATTTTTTGGACCAAGAACAAAGTTAAAGGAAATTGGTTTAAATTTAGATATAGCTTTCATACATGTTTACCCGATTTAATGTCTTTAGCTCTAGAAGTCACAGATTACAAACAATCCTGATAAAATTTGTTACAGTTCTTTACGATTGATCGGTAACCAGCTCAGGAACGGTTATATCGCTCCACCTTTTGTTATAGCCCCAGTAAAAACAAACACTCTTATTAGGTCCGACTTTTATAATATTTTGCATAGTAACGGGGTTTCCAATAGGCACATAACAATTTCGTATCTTTATGTTAACGCACCTTTAAACATTTTTAATGATCTTTCGGTGTCAAAACGGTAGTCGAAGTGCACATTTTCAACATGGTAAAGTTCACTTACGAGCAACGTTTAGAAATCATTAAAAATTAGTACCAAAATTCTGTGTCGATGGTCGCAACTTTCAGAGCTCTTACTCCAATTTTTGGCCATAATAATAACACTCTGCGACAAATGGTAAGGGTCAGTGATCGGTTTGGAATGAAACCACCGGGGAAAGTTATATTGGTAAAAAAAAAAGTCATACGTGTTCCAGTCATACGTGAAATAAATTTGAACTCTATATCTTAAATATTCTGTGATCGGGGAGATATGGGTACAAACAAATAAAGAAATGTTCTCACAAATTCAAAAATTTCATGATTTTAAAAATATGGATAAAATTCGAGCCCCTTAAAGAGTCCAAAAATCTGTTTTAAATCAGCTTTCATTCACATCCAGAAACCATACGTATCAAAAAAAATATTAAGAAAAGATTGGAATTTGATAAGCAGCACTTCCATAAGGACTCAAAGTTTTGGAGTTTAGATGTCTGGAGCGATGAATATAAATTCAATGTGTTTGGAAACGATGGAAAACCGTATGTCAGACGTCCGCCACTTCAAGAACTAAACCCAAAATACACCAAGTTAAGCGTTAAGCACGGTGGGTCATCAGAAATGGTATGGGGATGCTTCACTGCATCTGGAGTTCGTCCAATTGTTCAAATTGAAGGCAAAATGACAGGCAACATGTACAACTATATACTAAAGGCCAATTTAGTTGGGGGTTACTCTGATATTCCATCAGGATAACGACCGAAGCATTGTTCACGGGTCGTAAACAACTGGATTAGTGAAAATCTTATCAAAACTCTTGAGTGGCCAGCCCAAAGCCCTGACTTAAGTCCTATAGAGAATCTGTGGGGAATCATAAATAGAGCCGTTGCGGCTAGAAAACCTGCAAACAAAGCATCATTGTGGGAAATAATAAAGGATGAATGGTACAAAATTACTCCTGACCAATGTGCTGATCTAGTTCGTTCAATGGGAAAGAGGTGTGAGGAAGTCATCAAACATAAAGGATTTGCAACAAAGTATAAACGTTCTGTAAGTTTATATCTATAAAAAGTAAAAAAAAAATTAAAGAAATTTTTTCTTTTATTTCAGATGACTTTATTATGTGAGCAGTATAAAAATAATATTGTGCGCATTTTTGCTAAGAATTAAACTTTATTTTTAGTAGATATCCCTTAAAATGTGTGAACTTGTTTGATTTGAGTAGCTTTTATTTTTTCTTCAAATACATTTTTGGTTATATCAGTTTTTAAATTGCATTTTTTTATGTTTTTGTGGGTTGGTCTCAGTGACTTAATTGTATGAGCACAAGTGTAGTTATCAGTCATGAGCGTCCAGAAACTGTGCTTTTTATCCATTGTTCTTGCACTAAATAAAAATTATGACTTGTAAAGAAAATTCGCAAAAAGTGTGTTTTCCGAGGAACAATAAGTCCATTAAAGAGAAACACATTTTCTCTGGGTCGATTTCGCCCATTTACAATCACAAACATCTTAGATTTATAAGCCTTTATCATGAAAAATTTCAGAAATTTAGGATAATTCGTATGACCTTGATATTTCGAGGTGTTACAAAAGACAAGACACATTTCGTAGAGTATCCACCATTCGGTGGAGCTTATAAATATGTAGAAGTTACTTTAATCTTGAATAGCAAAAATCGGAAATAAAAGTCGACTTTTCATACTTTACGATTCTTTGCTTCGACTTTGTAACCCTACTACACACAGAAAAACAAATCAGTTGACAATCTGTTCGGACTACAAAAATTTTGTTGAACGAAAAGACTTTCTGTTGAAATCACCAAATGTTTACAGCCTTGATGATGATATTTTGTTCGATTTATCATAAGACGTTAGCTGTGATAATATTATGTTACAAATTACCAACTAGTCGGTTGTACTAATAGAATGAAGTGTAAATAATCGGCTGTTTGAACTTCCTGTCATGGCTAATAACTAATAGTTTTGTAAACAGTTGTTTCTTTAAACCAACAATTGGTTATGCCAACAAATAGTTTCGTTCTAGTAGCCATCTAGTATTGCCGAGCACAACATAGAAACCAGAAATAAAAAATTGGAAAATATAAAGCAGAATTTCAAGGATTACAATTCTTACTGCCTATTGAAACGGAAAGCAGCGCCCTCTACATGTCAAGAAGTGGACCAAATAATGAAAATGGGCTATTCAATATTTATCTTGATTTGATTACAAAATAAGTTGACTTTGTTTTATTGGCCCAAAAGTAAACTCAAAGCTACACACAGATTCCTTGACACAACCGAATTTTTGAGGTAGCTTGCATGATTGAGGTAGCTTGCACCTCGATTATTCCATCAGTACAGCCGAATGTGAGTTGGCGCTCTGTGATTTTTAGTTATTGAAACTGCCGAATCGGTGCACCACACCAAGAATCGAAACCTTCAGAAGAAATTTACATTAACCAAAAAAATTATAATTTAGTCAGTGGCAAAAACTGTTCGCCTACACAATTAAAGCACAGTGTAACCTCTCTAGTCCAGACACCCGCCTGTCCGGACAATCCATTAGCCCTGACAGGTCAAAACATTGACAGTTTATAAAATTTATGTAAAATATTGGACTCGACTGAGAGTGGAAAACATACCAGACAAGTAAGTGAAAAATGTAATGTCTAAAAATCCACAATGTATGATATTCAATCTAAAAAAAGGTAATATTAGAAAATATGTGTCTCTAACTTGGAGGTATATAACATTTTGAAAACAATATGGGTAAAATAGGTCAGTTAAACTTGAAAAATTTATAAAGTTGAAGGAAAATTTTAAGATTTGGTGAAAGTACTCAGGTGGAAGAAGCATTGATGACATGGTTTATTCAGCAGAGTACTCGTAATTCCATGTGCCGATAGCTGGTTACGAGGGCATTTCAATAATTCTGTGACTTTTCCAATAGAACAGTTTTTTTTAAATTTTCAACATAATCTCCTTTTAGCTCAATACACTTAGTCCAACGTTTCTCCACTTTGTATATCCCTTCCAATGAAAAGGATTTTTCGAGGTCCATAAAATAGGCATTTGTTCGATCAATAATTTCATCGTTGGAGATGAATATCTTTCCACCGAGCCATTTCTTTAGGTTTGGAAACAGAAAATAGTCACTGGGGGCTAAATCCGGAGAATATGGCGGATGGGGAACCAATTCGTAACCCAATTCATGCAATTTTGCCATTGAGACTACACAAGTGTACAACCGCGCATTATCTTGATGAAAAATAACTTTTTTCTTGGCCTTAGGTGGTCGTTTTTTTAAACCCTCATTAAATCGACCCAATAAGTTAGCATAATATTTGCCGTTTATTATTTTTTCCTTTTGAAGTTAATCTATTTCGCGTGCATCCCAACAAACTGACAAAGTCACCTTGGCCTTCTTTGGTGTCGGTTCACCCAGAGAAACCCATTGTTTAGACTACTGCTTGGTCTCCGTAGTGTTGTAATGGATCCATGTTTCATCCATAGTTACAAAACTCTGCAAAACCTCATTCGAATTGCGGTTAAGCAATTCCAAACAATCCTTTGAAGTTTATGGTCAATTGAGAGCAAACGCGGTACCCATCTTGTAGACAACTTTCTTAAACCCAACTTAAACCGAAACCTCACTGCCATATAAAATACGTTTGGCGTCGACAATCTCACGCACTTCTACTCTTCAAACGGCCAACAACATATCGTGGATTTTTTCAACACTTTCGGTTTTATTGATCTCAATTAGATATCCAGAACGTTCAGCAACATTTGTACTTGAGCGACCACAACGAAAGTCAGTAAACCAACTGTTTAACATTGAAATCGATGGTGCAGAGTCCCCATAGTATTTATGAAGCTTTTCCTTGGTTTGATTGATGAATTTCACTCGAAATTCACTTTTTCCCATTTTTAATAAAATCCACGAGGTTGTATTGTTTGAACAGCTGTTAAACACAAATTAATTGACAGAACTCTCTTAATTTGACAGTAGTTTAATAACTGATGGTACTTGATGGTAGCTGTTTTGCATTTCATACGATGGCTGCTATATATACTTAGTAGGGACATAAATACTGTTACACACGTTTTATGGTGTAAAATAAAAAGTACTGGTGTAAAATAAAAGTACCGTTTTTGGACCAAATATGTTTTAATATATTTATTGATGTATATTGTATCCAAAAAGAATCTACTTATTCGAAATGACCGCCTTTTGCCTTTACACACGCCTTAAGTCGCACTGGCCAATCGTCAATAGCTGCACGAACCTTGTCCATTGGAAAATTGGCCACAGCTCGAACCAACGCAGTCTTAAGAGATCCAATGTTGGGGTATCTATTGTGACAAACCTTGTCCTCTAAAACCGTCCACAATTTGTAATCCAATGGGTTCACTGCCCGGAGGTCGTTCTTCAAAGGAAATGAACGCTGGAAAATTGTTTCGAAGCCAGGCCTGGGACGTTTTAGCCTTATGGGCCGGCGCAGAATCCTGCTAGAAAGTCCATGGCTGCTTGTGGAACAGGGAATTGTTAACTTTGGCCGATGGTTTGACTCCTTGTTCGCAGAAATTCAGGTCAGTGGCCCCATCGTAAGAGACACCCCACCAAACAATGACTGAAGCTGGGTGATGAGCCTTTTCCACCCTTGGGATCAGTTCAGATGCTTCTTTAGATGACCGCGCATACACTATATCATCATATCATCATTTTGCTTGTTAAACTTTTCCTGAACGGTAAAAATTTTATCATCGGTGAACAAAATTTTTCTGTGCAATTTATCAGCCTGCTTCACCAAAAGACGTTTGCATATTTCAATCCTATTTTGTTTAAACCTGCAGTCAATAAGTGTCCGGTATGCCGTTTGAAAGCCACAAGTCCCAAGTCTTTTTTAATAATTCAACTCATGGACTTTTGCGTTATATTCATCTCACGGGCCATGATTTTCTGTTTTCGGAGCGGTTTCTGTGAATTCTTGATTTAACGGCTTTGATGACATGCTGTGTTCGAACAGAGCGTAGCGGCCCGACCAGTGCCGGTCTTTTACATTTACAGTCTCCTCAAACAGTTTTATGCATCGGTAGACGAACATGCGGCTAATCCCTAGTGGCCGGAGCGTTTTGGAAATATCGCGTTTTTTCATTTCACACTTGAAAAGCGATATTACAGCGATACGGTTCTCATTATCTGACCACTCCATGATGAAAGTTGAAACAATTTTAAAATCCCGTTACAGACCAACGCTATTGAGGTTAGCTTTCAAAACCCATATGACATTAACGGGGTATGTTAAGTTCTACTATTGAAATGGGTGTGTTCAATGTTGTAACAGTATGTATGTCCCTACAAAGTATTACTGGCCTAATAATGAAAATGCTAATATTTTTCATCAAAAATGGTTTTATTGTTTTTCAAAGTATTTTCCAACATGATTGTTACACTTTTGCATGCGCTCAAAACAATTGTCGCAGCACTTTTTCCACTCCGATTGAGACACATCCAAAACATGATTTTTGAACGCTTCAACAGAATGTTCTGACGACAAAAATCGTTGACCACGCTTTTTTTTTCTTGATGTGCGGCAATAAAAATAAGTCATTGGGTGCCAGACAGGGCTGTACGGCGGATGACCCATAAATTCGACGTTTTGGCCGGTCAAACAGGCGCTAATTTTAGCCGATGTGGGAGAGCTCGCATTGTCATGGTACACAATGATTTGTCTACTCCTGTTCGGTTTTCGAATTTCTCCAAAGGCTTCAGGCAAACAAATTGTGCTGTACCACTCAAATTGACCTCCTACGTAGCTCAAGCGGAACAGTCACCACATGACCAGTATTGCCAAAGAAACAGGCTTCGAAGTTCTTCTTCCACGAACAACTTTCGTTGGACTTGGCTCGCCCTCGAAGACCCACACGGTCGATTGCTGTTTTGTTTCGGGCTCATACGCATAGATCAATGATTCGTCACCTGTGAAGATCCTAAAAACGTCTTTTGAAGCCCCGCGATAGTATTTTTTCAAAATTTCTTTGCACCAATCGACACTAGGCTTTTTTTGAAAGATTGTCAAATTGCGCGGGATCCAACGAGAACAAACCCTTTTTACGGCCAGGTGTTCATGCAATATCGAATGTATGCTGGTGAAAGAAATGCCCAATGATGCCTCTGTCTCACGGTATGTCACATGACGATCTTGCATTATCAGTTCATGCACTGCATCAATGTTCTCTGGCACAACGGCCGTTTTAGGACGACCTTCGTCTTTGAGCGAGCGTCAGCCACGATTTAATTCATTAAACCAGTTTTTCACAGTGCTATAGGATGGTGCTTCATCGTCATACAAAGATTTAATTTCATTGATGCATTCTTGTCGTGATAATCCACGTTGACAATTGCGAAAAATGATCACGCGTTAATTCCATTTTTATGCCAAATTGATTTTTTCAAGTCACTGTAAAAAACACAAATGATGGTCGTACGTCACAACGTTCTGAGTACGTTTTTGCTAAAAAATGTCAAAATTTCCAATGGAAATGTCAGATGGGCCAGAAATATATATAGCAGCCCTCGTATAACTAAGAGGAAAGTGGGAAAAGTCACGGATTTATTGATCTGCCCTGGTCTTTAACATAAATTTTTTTGGAAATGTTACGTTTACTGCAAGTAACGGCTGGTTGCAAAAGTTTAAGTCTAGAAATATAATCAGGTTTATACAAATTTGAGGCGAAAAATTAGCAAGCGACCATTCTGCTGTAGAGCCGTTAAAACAAATTTCTTGAAAACTGTTAAGGAAATGATTCCTTGATGAGGAACATTTATGCAATCAGATGCGACTGCGCTATTCTAGAGAGCTCTTCCCACTGCGACATGAGTTCATAGCGGGGAAAATTAAGCACCTGGTAGGAAAATATCCAATAATTAATTAACTTCAATGCCCTGTGCGAATGCAGCTGGATCGCATAAGTTGTATCTTCTTGTCAAAGAAAAGTAGAAAAGGAAAAGTAGAAAAAATGTTGGATGATTTTTACTGGATATATATTTATATAATAATTACAATTTTATTAAATAATTCTTTAATATAATTAAAATTAGTAATTCCTCCCTAAAATCAATTTTTATATTTTAATATTTTATAATTTTTGTAAAATAAATTATACTACCCCTAATAATAATTGGCTTAAAGTCAGTAATAATCGAATTATTTTATTTTTAAAAGAAAATACCTTTATATAATTGGTTACAGCTGCAAATTGTTTGCATTACATTGTGACTGCCAAGTGGTGGCAACCAAATACCTTTTTTGGGTTTTATTGGTCAACAAGTTCTAAGTACAGTACAATGACCATATATATCATCTTGTGGTATTTCGAACCGAATATCCATTACGATTATAAACATTTTGTGTTTGCAACCGAAATTCCTTTTTTGCAACCAATTTATTGTAGTTCCAACCGATTTCCAACTATTTTTTTCTGTAGTTTAAAATAATTTATTAATAAACTTACGTTGCCTTGACCGAAAATTGTATACCACGAATTAACGTTCTTTAGGTGTGATAGGTAAAATGGTTGCACGTGGAAGAAGTTCAAATGTAAAGGATAAGAAAGCACTTGCTTTGTTTAATGCATAGGACTGCAGGAGTATCGTCTTGCAAGAGTATTGTGCAGGTTCTTCGATGATCTAAGTAGATTCGCTTTTAAACAACTCTTTCAATTCATAGAGAAATATTCCTGGTTCAAAAAAAAAATAGAAAAATTATATATATTCCTGATAAAATCTACAAATTATTTAGTCAATAATACAATTTGTTTGTTGAGTGAAAATTTAATTAGCTCATCCGATTATAAGATAGAGCACTTTCTGTGGTGGGCTTCTTATTGCTTTTGAGGACCCTATTAAAAAAATCCATTTATCAAATCTATTTAAACTCAACCATATCGATTTAACTTTTACTACTGCAGGCAACTTTAATCATTGCCAAAAATTAAATGAAATGCAGTAGATTACATAAATCGCATTAATAAATAAAATTTAAGATTTTGTTAGATTTTCTGTTCATTGAAGACATTGACTAATCACCCCAGTACTTGCATCTAGCTTTCTAGTTGAGTATAAATAAATTTACTTCCTCGCCTTTGTAGAATTACACAACTTTAGTTTGTCTTTTTCGAAACTTTTCGCATTGACGAAGCCAAAGTAAATGTGTTTGCAATGCATCATCCGCCCGAGACAATCGGGCACCTGTTGTACGATTTTGATCATTTTGAAAAACAACACCAGTGTAATAACAACGAAAGATCGACATTTGATTTTGTAAGTTTTTCTTTCCTTCCCTCCTCCGATTACACTAGTTTACATAAAAAAAAAACATTTAATCGCATTAAGAGTGATGTATATCGAACACAATTTTTTATGAATTTTTTCAAACTGACAAAATTGGTAGTTATCGTGCTCGTTTTTCCCAAAATTATTTGAAAATCGGTTGGAACTACTAAAAATCTGTTGCAAAAAAAACAATTTCGATTGCAATCACTAAATGTTTATAATCATAATGGATATTCGGTTTGACATGCCACTAGATGATAAATATGATCATCACAACTAATTGATCGGTCAAACCAATGAAAGCGAAAAGCTATTTAGTTGTCATAACTGGTGGTTGCGGAAACTGAAATTTTCGTAAAAAAAATTGTTGTAACCAATTACACAGTGTAACAAAAAAGAGTGAAGTCAAAATACCTGTGAAGTGATATTATTAGATCTTACTGAGTACAACAAGAAACCGGTTTTGAAATTTCCCAAACACCTCCAAAATCTGGAGTTACGTGTAAAAAAAACGGTTTTTCGGATCTTACGAACTTATATGCCAGTAAATTTGTTGAATATCAACGGTTTTTCGGCTGATTAGGAAAGAAGAAACTGCGGCCGAATGGTGTATACACTTTTTAAAACACACTGGAAAAGATCTGTAAATTTTTTCCTGTAAACTCATTTTTTTAATTTTTTTTTTGGCCAAACTACTCAGATATATTTGTTTGACCGTTTTTTTCATTAAATATCTCAGTATCCCGTTTGTTATGTAAACATATTGTTTTAGTTTTTGTTTGATTTATCACTTCTTGTTCGCTTGGAAACTGTATTAATAAAAAAGTAAGCAATTTTATAATAATCGAGTGTAATTAACCAAATAAAATGTGTAATAAACAGAATAACTTTTGTTACATTTGTGGCCTATTTACGGATATCCGTCATAGGCGTGATTTAAAAAAAAAATATTGCTGTGGAGAAAGTATACAACACTGGGTTCAATCGTTCTTACAGTCGCTGGTATGAGCCACAATTTGTTTGTTAAAATTGCTGTTCAACATTAAAAAAATACAAATGTCAACCTTTAATTTCTTTGCCCTTTTGTACGCCTAAGACTCGGCATCATCAGCTCTGGCATAATCCAGATGATTGCTACTTTTGTGAAACAAATATTTCAGGCACACTTTTAAAACCCACAAAAAAGAAAAGTACGCAAATTTTGTAAGTGTTACAAAACCGATATCTGGTAATTACAAATTTCCGACAACGAGCATATGTGGTTTTGAAGCTGAAAAATATTTAGTGGAAGAAGAGTACCTTCCATCCAAATCTACAACGGAGCGACATTTTGTTTCAAATGCAGATTTCTGCGATCTCGTTCGCGATTTAAGTTTGTCAAAACGACAGGCTGAAATCCTTGTGTCGCGATTAAGGCACTGGAATTTGGAGGAAGAAGATTTTCTTGTAACTTTCTGTAGAAGAAGTGACCGGACATTGTTATTTGAAGAAAGTTTTAAGACTGGTGAAAATGACAGTAATCTCATATATTGCGCTGATATACCCAATCTTTTTTCGGCAATAAGTCACAATTATAAGGCAGACGAATGGCGACTTTTCATTGACGGCTCATGTAAAAATACGTATTCAACAAACATGTTGATTTTTAATAGATTTTAATTTTTTATATAAAACTAGCGGAGCCCGGCGTGCGTTGCTACGCCAAAGAAAGTATGGCAAAACAACTTTGCCGTTCGAACAACACATTCCTGGTGTTTCCTTAGCGAACTTCAAAGCACGGCAATGTAAGCAAACTTTGTTCATTGGTCCAATTAATACATCCTCGTGATTCCTGTAATCGTAGTCTTTGTCGTAATTGTATGCTTCCAATTTTAAATTGGTCCTTTCTCTGGATCGAGCTAATCGCAAGCGGTTAGCCTCAAGTCGCTCGATACGTTGTTGGGACATTTCGGATGTTCTGGAAGTTGAAACTACGACATGGTGTTGTTCAAGTCGAGCTTCACGTTGATCTACCGTTTCAGCACGTATTGACGTAGAAGCTCTGTCTCTGTTTAGTTGGAGGCGAGCTTCAAGTTGCTCGATGGTTTCAGCAGCTCTTGATGTTGAAGCTCTGTGACAGTTTGGTTGAAGGCGAGCTTCACGTTGCTCCACGGTTTCAGCTGCTCTTGATGTTGAAGCTCTGTCGCGGCATGATTCAAGTCGCGCTTCACGCTGCTCAACGGTTTCATCAGCTCTTGATGTTGAAGATCTGTCAGAATTTTTTTGAAGGCGAACTTCACGTTGATCGGCGGTTTCAGCAGCTCTTGACGTAAAAGCTCTATCGCGGCATTGTTCAAGCCGAGCTTCACGCTGTACAATGGTTTCAGGTGCTCTTGACGTTGAAGCTCTGTCGCGGTTTTGTTCAAGTCGCCGTTCACGTTGCTCGGGCGTTTCAGCAGCTCTAGATGTTGATGCTCTGTCGCGATTTTGTTGAAGTCGAGCTTCTCGTTGCTCAACTGTTTCCGCAGCTCTTGTTTCGATAGTTTTCTTAGTCTTTGATGGCTTTTTTCCAACCGATGCCTTTTTTGGCGGCATTGTTAAGACGAATATACTTATTTTAATTGTTGGATTTAGGTACAAAGATTATTTAAAGATCTTTAAAGAAAATCACAGGCGTATTGTCAAATTGAAAAAAGGAACATATTCAATCGTTTTCTGAATGTTAAACAAATTTTGAAACTGACAACATAGACATAACATAAAAAAAATGAACATAAATTTTCATTTTCAATTTGAAATCTGGTTTTAAATAGATCTTTCCCGTTGTCCCGTTGTTGTTTAAATTCACCTTCCCCGTCAGCCTTTTAGATCTAAGAGACAGTATTGCGACGTCCCCTCCGCCCACATAGCCAAAATCTAAAATCCGATATTAAATTAGTCTTCTCCGACAGCAGTAGTATATAAAAAACAACTGTGAGCCTTCTTGCTCAAAAACAGCTTTGCCACGCCCTCTCCGCCCACAAACCGAAAATTTAAAATCCAACATTAAATTAGTCTCCCACATCAGCAGTAGCATATATGTACCAACTTATTGCCTTCTAGCTTTAGAAAACACTTTTGCCACGCCCACTCCGCCCACAGACCAATTTTTCCAACGAAACTTCACAGGATCCCCCGCTGTGGTATGCTGAATTTTCCCTGAAAGTTTCATTAAAATCGGATGAGCGGTTTAGGAGTCTATAAGCCACATACATACAAACATACATAGTCACATACATCCAATTTTATATATATAGATTTGTAATGCTATTTCTAGGCTTGAAAGCTGTTTTACTGCATAACAAAAATCTGTTACCATCTCTTCCAATCGCATATGCGACTAGTACAAAAGAAACCTATGAAGTTATGAACCAAACACTGCGATTTGTCAACTATGAGTTGCATAAATGGAAAGTCGTCGCTTGTTTAAAGGTTTTGACAATTTTATTTGGTATGCAAGGTGGTTACACAAAATATCCATGTTGTCTTTGTGAATGGGATAGTCGTTAACCAAATCGCTACGATTTGGTGCACAAATGCTTTTATTCAAAATTAAGTAACTTCACTTAATTGTAAATAAAAGCAGAACACGTTAATCGATTTCTATGATCTATGTCGCATTTTGTTTATAGGTTATGTGACTTTACGTGATAGTTATAAGACTCTACACGTTTTCCGTTTGGGATTTACATGTTTAAAAAAAAAAAAAAAATTTTTGGCAAAATTTTCTTCATAAATTTATTTCTAATTGCAAAAATGTTGATTTGGTAGAGAAACAGTTTATTATTGGATTAAATAAAATGTAATTATTAATTTTTCTCAATTTATTTCAGCAAAATCGAACTAGTCGTTCTCGAGTTATGTCAAACTACGTTTTTGCCAACATTTTACAACTAAGCGAAAAAACATCAAGATAAGGAACAAGTAAGTAAGTGCTATAGTCGGGCGTGGCCGACTCTATGATACCCACACCACTATAAATGTGATTAAGTCTCCTGTTAATCGAAAGCACTCGTCGCTATTTCTATCTGTATCTATCACGCAAGCACTAAGCCTTTATACCCCATATGTGGTGAGGGTATAACAATTATAGTTGGTCCACATTTTCATACCTTGTTTTCGGACCCTGTGCCCTCCCACGGACGAGATAAATCATTTGACTTGACATATTTAAAGTCCTGAGGCAATTCCCTGTCATTTGAGGAGTCACACTAAAATCCGGGTAAACCGAAACTTTTGGACCCTCCTAATGGACCCTGGGGCCCAAACAGGTCGAATTTTTTTCTGTATTTAAAATTGTAAGATAATTTCCTTTCATTTAAGGGGTCACACTTATATTTAAAATCATGGGTCCATTTTTTGGGTTCTGAAGGCCCCGTAGGTCCGAGAGGCGGGTCCAACTATTTTTTTACATTTTGTGGTCAGTTCTACATCGAATGGCATTTTTTTTTTAATTTGTTGACCAATACACGCGACATCAACTGGATTTGGACCAAATCCGGGAGTTCCTTTGTATGGGGGGTCTATCAGAAAGTGCTCCGATTTGGACCAAATTCAATAGCGTCTGTCCTTGTCCCAATATATTACCAAGTGCCAAGTTTCATCAAGATCGGTGCATAAATGCTTTGATTATGTACTTTGATTACAAGAATAGATGGACATCTTTACATCCAGCCAGCCAGCCGGCCAGCCAGCCAGCCAGACAGACATGGCTAGATCGACTCAAAATGTAATTCTGAGCAACTTTCTCTCTGGTCCCGGTATTCTAACTCGATTCCTTCGATGTGTTACAAACGCAAGCACTAAGCCATTATACCCCATACCACTATGTGGTGCGGGTATAAAAAATGTAAAAGGTCATAACAAAAAAAAAAACTGGCACATACGAACGCAAAACCCTTTAAGGGTTTTAATATACTGACCTAGTACCATCACCCTGACTTGGAATTTCTCACCCCCAGATTGGCTGTTGTACTGTGTAATCAAAGTATATAACCAAAAAATTTAAAAATGATTATCATTTTTAAATTATAAAAAAAAATGGATAATGTATGAACATCTTGAAGTTTCCTATGTTTATAAGTTTTTTTTATCAACTTAATTTTTTAAATTAAAGTTTTTAGACAAAGAAAACTTGGGTTTTATATCAAAATATTGCAATATAATTTTCCGAAAGAAAAACGTCAAAAAGTCGACTTAAATCGATTCAAGTATACTTTATAACTCTACTGTGGATGACTATGAGGAAAACCACTTATTCGCTGGGAAAGCCAATAGAAAATGCATATCCAAAATTCTGTAAGCCAGTGTCATTTGTAGTCGTTGTGTTATTGTTTTATTGTGTTTTGTTGTTTGTATTTCTATCAAATCTCTATTAAAGTGTCCATTATTTGATGATTTGATGCCAATACTCGTGCTGTCAGGCGTCGTCGGAATTGTTTTGTTGCATTCGTTGTTGTATTTCAACTTTTAACTTTTTCGACTCGTCCATTATTTCTGTTGCTGAATTGTTTGTTGTGTTTCTGTGCATTTCCTGTTGACTGCCTTTTTGTTGTTGTTGCTGCTTTGGCAGTGGTTATTTTTAGCAATTACTTTGAATTCGTACACTTCTCTAGTTTTCGGTTTTCTGACGCTGTTGTTTTGCTTTGCGCAAATGTGCCTTAAAAACTTATGTTTTCCGTTGTTTTTAGCATTATTGTGTTTTTCTCTGTTAGAGGGTATTATCTTTTTTTGTCCGTTTTCTGTTTTATTGAAAATGTATAAAATATTGTCACTTATTTGTAACCCTTAAATGCGCACGGATGCCGATATTGAAAAAATAAAGTACAGGGTGGGGCAAAAGTTACCATGGGGTTTAAAAATTTAATAACTTTTTCGTATATATACTAGTATATATTTTTTCAGATTATATAATAACAGATTATATAATAACGCAATCAATTATTTTAACGCATGAATGATGAAGCTCATTTGAATGGCTTTATTAATAAGCTGAACTGTAGTTTCTGGGGTTCTGAAAATCCAAGAGCCATTCATCAAAGCTACTTGCACCCCATTAGGTGTACAGTATGGTGTGGGATCACATCTTCAAATATCAGTGGGCCTTACTTCTTCGACAATGAAGATGGAAGTGCTCTACGTAAATGGAGAGCGGTGTCGGTTTATGATACATTTTTTGTTACGTCGTCCTGCTCTTGAAAACAGACCTGAGATGTGGTTTCAGCAGGACGGAGCCACTGTCAACACTGCCTGAGACGCTATGGCACTTTTAAGTCAAATATTTGGAGGTGAATAATTTCCAGAAATTCGGAAATTATTTGGCCAGCGCTAAATAATCTGACATTTCTATTGGAAAGTTGGACATTTTTTAGCATAAACGTACTCAGAACGTTTTGACGTACGACCACCATTTGTGTTGTTTACATTGACTTAAAAAAAGCAATTTGCAAAAAAAATGGAATTAACTCGTGAACATTTTCGTGCGATCGTTTTTCACAACTTTCGACGTGGATTATCACGACAAGAGTGCATGGATGAACTTAAATCATTCTATGGCGATGAAGTACCATCCTATTGCACTGTGAAAAACAGGTTCAATGAATTCAATCGTGGCCGACGCTCGCTCAAAGGCGAAGGTCACGAAGGTCGTACAAAGACGGCCGTTGTGCCAGAGAACATTGATGCCGTGCGTGTACTGATAATGCAGGATCGTCATGTGACAAACCGTGAGATAGAAGCTACCTTGGGCATTTCTTTCACCAGCATACATTCGATATTGCATTGCCTCAAAAAAGGTTTGTTCTCGTTGGATCCCGCACAATTTGACAAACGCTCAAAAAATGGCTCAATTCGATTGGTGCAAAGAAATTTTGAAAAAATGCGATCGCGGTGCTTCTAAAGACGTTTATAAGACCGTCACAGGTAACGAATCATGGATCTTTGCGTATGAGCCCGAAACAAAACAGCAATCGACCGAGTGGGTCTTCGAAGACGAGCCAATTCTAACGAAAGTTGTTCGTGGAAGAAGCACTTCGAAGCAAAAGGTTGCCTGTTTCTTCAGCAAAACTGGTCATGTGGCGACTGTTCCGATTGAGCAACGTAGGACGGTCAATTCTGAGTGGAACACCACAATTTGTTTGCCTGAAGTCCTCGGAGAAATTCGAAAAACAAACAAGAGAAGACGAATCATTGTGCACCATGACAATGCGAGCTCTCACACATTAGCTCAAACCAGCGCCTTTTTGACTGAACAAAACGTCGAATGGATGGGTCATCCGCCGTACCCAATAAATTCTTTTTATTCCCGCACATCCAGAAAAAAATCGAGGTCAACAATTTTCGTCTCCAGAAAATGCTGTTGAAGCGTTCAAAAACCATGTTTTGGAGGTTCTCAATCGGAGTGGAAGAAGTGCTTCGATAACACTGTGGAACATTTTTGAAGTTATTGTCTGGGGGGTGAGAAATTCCAAGTCAGGGTGATGGTACTAGGTCAGTATATTAAAACCCTCAAAGGGTTTTGCGTTCGTATGTGCCAGTTTTTTGAAGTTACTTAATTGTAAATAAAAGCAGAACGGGTTAATCGATTTCTATGATCTATGTCGCATTTTGTTTATAGGTTATGTGACTTTACGTGAAAGTTATAAGACTCTACACGTTGTTCCGTTTGGGATTTATATGTTTTAAAAAAAAAAAAAATTTTTTTTGTCAAAATTTTCTTCATAAATTAATTTCTAATTGCAAAAATGTTGAATTGGTAGAGAAACAGTATATTAATGGATTAAAAAAATGTAATTATTAATTTTTCTCAATTTATTTCAGCAAAATCGAACTAGTCATTCTCGAGTTATGTCAAACTACGTTTTTGCCAACATTTTACAACTAAGCGAAAAAACATCAGGATAAGGAAAAAATGTAAAAGGTCATAAAAAAAACTGGCACATACGAACGCAAAACCCTTTGATATACTGACCTAGTACCATCACCCTGACTTGGAATTTCCCACCCCCCAGATTGGCTGTTGTACTGTGTAATTGGCTTGATCGCATGCAAAGTGTATAAATCATGCTGGGGAATACTTTGAAAAAAAAAAAAACAATTTTTGATGATAAATACATATTGGCATTTTCATTATAAAGCCAGAAATATATCTATATAGCAACCCTCGCAAATGACAACATTTAAGCCAGAAATTTAAAAAAACTATATTAGTACTTTTTATACAGCCGAATAAAATTTAAAAGGTTTAATAGCACACCGTGTACAAAACAATTTAATAAATTTCTTAACAAAATAATTAAACAAATTTCTATTTCTAAATAAGGTCCGCCCTAATATATAACCTAATACAACATACTTACGTATACATATCACTGTCGTCGCTGTTATTATTGCTATTGTTTTGATCCATTCTGCTTTTCTTCTAATTTAAGTTTTCTTTTATGCTGTTTTGTTGTATTCTTGTCGTTGCAATTTATCGTGATTTTCATTCACGTTCTGTTGTTTTGCGCTGTTTTTTGTTGCACTGCGACAATACTTTTTACATATTGTTTACGCGTGCTTTTGTCTATTTGCTGGCGAAAAATCGCCACTGCCTTCCGTAAATACGCACGTTCTCAGGTAGTGTGTCATTAGCTGTGACAAAGAACAGCTTGTCGTTGTCGACGTTGGCGTCGCGACGTCAAGAAATGACAAAAACAAGAGAGAAGCAATAGTGCAGACATCTAAATCACATTAGAGGCGCAAATAAATATTTCATTTGTAAATGATTAATGGGAAAGTGCCAATATTTTCCAAACAATTGTCTCTGAACAATGATTTTATAAATGTATTTCTATAATGAGAAAACATAAAACACTCCTCCTCATTATTTAAAATAAAGAAAATTTAAATATAGGGAGATCCATCCATCTAGAGGTATTTTTTCAGAACAAAAAAAAAGAAAAATTCAAATCATGTGTGGAATCTTTATTTGTGTGTGAATCTTTATTGGTAATTTGAAAGGACATTTTATGGCATTTATTTTTTGAATATAATTTCCATTAAATGTTGGCCGCAACTACGCCTCAGGGTTTCCATTCTGAGGGTCTGATTTTGGATGACTCGTTCGAGCATTTCGACCAGTATGGCTTTAATGACACGCGTAATGTTGGCTTCCAAAACCTGAATCGTAGCTGGTTTGTCAGCATAGACTTTGGAATTTACGTAACCCCAAAGAAAAATGTCTTAAGGTGTGATATCACTCGATCTAGGCGCCAACTCACCTGTCCAAAACGTGTAATTAGCTGCTGTTCCGAATGACATCTCAATAGATCCATTGTTTGAGCAGCTGTATGGCAAGTGGCACCGTCCTGTTAAAACCAAGTGTCGTCAAGATTACGGGCTTCAATTTCATGTCACAAAAAGTCCGATATCATGGCGCCAAAGCGACCACCATTCACGGTTACGACCGATGATTTCACCAGCCTATAAATCGCAACAATCCGTGGTTTTCTCTGGGTATAATGGCACCTCTTGAAGCTCTTCTTGTTGCTCTTCAGCCCAAATGCGGCAATTTTGTTATTGACTTTGCCGTTGGGCCAGAAATGGGCCTCATCAGT
Source organism: Hydrotaea diabolus (assembly GCA_963513945.1). NCBI lineage: Eukaryota > Metazoa > Arthropoda > Insecta > Diptera > Muscidae > Hydrotaea > Hydrotaea diabolus. The sequence goes on along the minus strand of OY740717.1, from coordinate 56,619,041 downwards.
GAACAAAATTGTGGTCGAAAACAGCGGATCTTCCCGTTTCTCACCGAAAGCTCATTTCCAAAATACAGTCGCCAACATTTGAAGGAAATTACATTCAAAGAATAACTGCCCTAAAATGTCCTTTCAAATTACCAATAAAGATTCCACACTTGATTTGAATTTTTATATTTTTTTTTTTTGTTTGAAAAAATACCTTTAGATGGATCACAGTATAGTATATTTACTGAAAGAGATATTGACTCTTGTGATTTACGTTGATATAGGCATCAAATGGAGAACAAGGCTACCTGTTTTAGTGCTAACTGCTGGTCAAGAAAAAGAGTCGGTAATGGTGGAATTTAAAGTACTCGTAATGTTCTTGTAGTACGTCTCCACAACAAAGGAAGCTAGACATCGAGTAGCTGCATATACGTGTTCATACAACAAACAGCTCAAGTATTCTCCATGATAACATCTCAACTGCTCCTTGCAAGAAACCCTTCCATTAACTTTAACTTCGTGGGAAGAAGAAGAATTGGTTACTGAAAGTGGAAAATAAGGGACCAACGGTAAGGTGAGGTGTACTCGTATAGTGTCGCCACATAAGTTTTCAAGTTAAGTTAGGAACTGTGCCGTTTATAGCGAATCAAGTAGTGTTATAGCAATATCGGAAGTTTAGGATAACAGTCTATTCTCATGAAAGAAGATACAAAGGAAAAGACGACAACGTCAGGAAGCCGAGTTTCATTAGTAAGTGAAAAAAGAATTTCTCTAGTATGGCAGTACTAGAGAAATTCTTTTTAGCTTAGTGTAAATATGTGAATGTAAATTTGGCACCCGATACGTCGTGCTAGGGATCTGAGGGAACTGCAGCCAAGCAAAAGGGCAAAACAGAACTAACCTGATATAAATTGCATCACCTAGTGTGCTGTATCTTGATGATGGGAACTTCTGTCTTCTATGACCAAAAATTATAAAAAGGAAATAAAGGGTGGTCCAACTTAAGAAAACATAAAGTCTTCAGAGAATGATTTTTATATTATGTTAGAAGATCTATGACAATTATTTGTGAAGCAAATTATAGGCGAAATGCTCACTATGGCTTCGATGGCATACCTCTATCCGATGGACCATATTTTCAATGAGACATCGTGGAGGAGGTGAATTATCTCATTCTTCTGCTTCTGAATTATTCTTGGCTTATTGAAGTATACTTTTATTTTTAAATATTCCAAAAGAAAAAAAGTCCAAACGTTGTCAAATCTCATGATCAATTAACAGGCCAATTAAAATCGCCACGTAAGTTACAACGGCCTGGAATCAGTTGGCTGTTGGAATCAGGTATCCACCAGATCCATATCCTCAATTTCTGGTCACAAGAAATCCGTTATCATCTCGCGACAGCGAACACTATTCATGTAACTGCTTGGTCGTTCTAATTTTCGAAGAAGTACGGCACGATGACTCCGCTAGCCCATAAACCTCACCAAACAGCCACTTTTTGTGGATACATCGCACAGTGGGGTATTGTACCCCCAAAATGGAGACTAATTAAAGGACGCTTTCCGGGTATTAATTGTTTATATATATTTACTACTTCTGAGATTATTTGCCGATTCCAGTTGATTTCATCAAAATCGGTCTTAAAATGGCTAATATCTGGCCGAAACATCGGAAAAGATATGCTAAAAACATAGTTTTTTAACGAATATTGGGCTATAACTTCCGATGCATTCCACGTGGCACATTCAAAGACTGAAATTATAGCCCTCAATAGTCTGCGTCCTTTGCACTTAATTTATTTAAAATCGCAATTCAAATGGCCTAACTATCGGCGATATTACGTCGAAAAAACACATTTACGGCAGATATCAGGCTATAACTCCCGATATGTATATCCCACGTGGAGCCTTCAGAGATTAACTTGATAGCCCTAATTGAGATCTGTCTATTGCAGTTAATTTCATTAAATTCGGTAATCAACTGGCGACAATATGGATTTGAGTATTTTAAAAATATATATTTACATCCGATATTGTGCTATATGTTCCGATGTGTATATCCCACGAGATACCTTAAAATATCAATATGATAGCCCTCAAAGAGATTAACGTTAATTGCACTAAAATCGGATGAGAAATGAGTACAAAAATTAAAAACTGACAGCCGAAAAAATCTTTTCAACCGACATATGGCTATATCAATATAACTCTGTGAATGCAAACCCTTCAGATACCAAAATAATGCATCGACCATGATATAAAATATGGGCGCTGTAACATACTATACAATCCCTAAACATTTGACCGGCTTTCTTAAAGCCTTCCGGATATTTCAACAGAAAAATTATTATATGTTGGCCGTAAATTAATTTTAAATTTAACTAACATGAGAATAAATTTGCTAACATTGTGTTATGTAATACCTTTCTATAAGTTATGAACAAATGTAAAAAAAGCTACTTATATTTGTATGAAATAATATTTTGATATTTTTTTTAAAGAACTGCTAAGTTAATTATTTTGTAATTTTGAAAATTTTTGCTTCATAACTCAATGGTATTTGTAAAATTATTAATGTTGCTGTAAAAAGAAGACGGCTTTAAACCTTTATATATTCCTTTTGGAATGTGTTTTGATAACCATATCTTATCTAATTCATCAATCTTCATCCCCAGTTTTATCATCACTGTCACCATCTTCATATTTTTCACCATTTATTGCAATAGACGGTGGAATAAGTAATTCTAAAGTTGATATTGGTAGGGTGTGTAATCCTTTTTTTCGGGTTTGCTGTTAATTATCGGATCGGAGCTTAACAGAAACCTGTTCAAAATATCTTCGTTTGATGTAGGGTGCATGGTAATACACCGTTAGTTACAAATATAGATAAAAATAACAATATATACAACAACAACTTAAATGTAAACAGAATAAAATAGTCACTGTTAATTTTCTACATTTTGACTACATGTGAATATTTTGTAAAAAAATCTGTAAATACATAAATTGGCGCAAAAATGCGCAAGAGGTTTATTTTAATTATATAAGTACAAACATTCTATTATTTGTATCTACAATTTATTTGTGGGGGTTTTTCCCGGTATTCCTTTAAAAATCAACAACTATCTTAAAAATGCCTTAAATTAAGACCATTTTTCCAAAAATAATTAAAAATACTTTTACTACGTATTCACTGACAACCGATATGTATAATTGCTTTTAATTACCTGAAGTTAAAGTCTTTATAGCAATAATTTCGTTTTCGAATGGTTGAATAGAAAAAATGTTCACTTAAAACAACTGAAATATCACTTTCTGAGAGAGTTTAAACAAATCGAAAAAAATTTCCACTTTTGACGGAATACAGATGAAGAAGCAAACAACATATCTTATCCATTATACCAATTAGTGATATAGAATTTTGTATACAATTGAATCAGTCATTTGAGAAACACCTCATGTCCATTTTTGGCCAAAATTGAGTTATATATATTAAATTGTTGGTGAAGGCAAGACGAATCCAATACGCATAAAAAAACTCATCGCCACTTGGTAACCATGGTGATGCTGCATTAGAAAATATCCATTCATTTGAGAAACACCTCATCTCCTGGATATGTGTTGTTTCTCAAATGACTTACAAAAAAATGTGGCTGGTGGCAACACAGTTTTTTGTAATTCTATTTTAATGTGGCTGGTGGCAGCTCTGCGTTTTGCTATTTTATTAAATATTTTACTTACGGCAGTTGACAGTAAATGTTTTTAATATTCACGATGTTGCAACTAATAAAGCCACGTTTTATGTATATCATGAGGGCTTAGCTAAAAAGGGGCCAAACGAAATTTGTTCGTTTTTAGTTGATTATATCAATGAAGTTCTTGATGCTGGTGTTAGGCATCTTCATGTTTTTTCCGATGGTGCACCTGGACAAAATAAAAACACCGTGGTTGTGCGATTTTTTCTTGCCCTAATAGAAACTGGCCGTTTCGACAGTATTCATCACTATTTTCCTACTCGAGGTCATTCGTACCTTCCGTGTGACCGCGACTTTAGTGTAATCAAACGAAAAATTAAAACAACTGACAGGATTTACACAGTACAACAGTATGCTGAACTGATGTTGCACTCTGCTGCTCCGGACAAGTTCCTAGTGGAAATAGTAGAAAGTGAAAAAGTTAAGGATTTTAAATCATGGTGTGGTCAATTTTATAAAAAGAATGTAATATCTACGGAGACTCAAGCAAGGAACATCCCGAAGGAAAACAAAATAAAATTCATCATTTCAACTTTTATGGAGTTTCATTACTCTAATAAACATGTAGGCCAGGTTAAAGTAAAAAACGTAATTGGTGGACTCAATGATCACACTTTTGACTTGAAAAAATCGAGAACTGGTTTACCAGAGCTGCCAAAAATCAGCGCCTACCCGCAAAAATGTGTACCTATCAATATCAATAAAATCAATGACCTCAGGAAAGTCGAAGCCTATATACCTGTAGACATTGTTGATACATTTTATTCAAAAATTTATGACTGGCCATATACCGATACGGATGCCATTGAACACTTTTAAGAAACAAAATAATTTGAAAAATGTGTATGTATATATTACTTGAAAAATAAAATACTGATTTTTATTAATTATTTCAATTTTTTACATATTCTTTCGTACCTGATAACATATCGTTTAGTCAGTCATTTGAGAAACAACACATCTCCAAAAACTTTTATAATTTTTTTAAATATCAAAATAAGAATTATAAAATTTTATTTTCGTAGAATTAATTAATCAAACACCTGTAGAATCATACAAAAAAATTTCAAAAATATATAATGGTAAATTCTGTACCAAATGGGTTTTTTTTGATTTCCCGAAAGTTTACTTTTTTGGATATGAGGTGTTTCTCAAATGACCGATTCAATTATGGAGTACCAATATATAATCGAAAATATCTATTTTCATTTTTCAATTAAGCGCCGTTATGGTAGTCAAATGCCCCACTGTGCATCGGCATTTCATTATTACTCGAACATACTCATTTGCCAAAATGCGACAATTCTGCTTATTACCGAATCCACTTAGGTGATAGTGTGCCTTGTCACGAAGTGCACTTAATGCATATTGATTTGCACGCCTATTTTTGTAAAAGGCTTAAACAATCTTAACGCGCTGCTTATTTGTGTGCATCTCCATGGCTGAATTTGCCAAACACTGAAACAAAGAAATTCAACTTAAGTTTGAGAAAGAACTTGACGTTTAGATGTGACTCTCAATTAACACCGTACATTATGGTGGGACCACCCTTTTCTTAGGACAGGTAATTTCATATTAAACGAGAACTGCCGGCAGCGGAGATTTCCACGAAACACAATAAAAATCTCTTGCGCTGCATACATGACACAGTGCAGTTGTTCATTAAAAAACTACTCCAGCAGGCTTGCGAACGAAAGCCAGTCACTCACTTCCGTATCAAAACGGAGCTCACTATCTTCTGACTTATCATTCGCATAGCCTTACGTGTTGCGAGTAAATGAAACAGTTGCCAGGACCAAAACTTGAACTAATTTCAAATTTGCCTAGTAGGGTATACTTTTACTTAGCTTACAGCAAAAAGTTTATCTTTTATTTGGGATCATATGAGAAAAATTAATAAATAAAAAGGTAGTTGAAAGACTTTTTAAACAATTTGTTAATGACAAAAATTAGCTAAAATATAATGCAAAGCATTAAATTGATTAAACTATGTGTGTAATTTTGTAAGTCATGGAAATATAGGGTGATTAATTTTGAGGTTCCCTACTTTTTTAAAGAAAAAAACACAGAAAATTTAAATTGAATGGGGAATGTTTATAAGTATTATCATTTGAAAGAACATTCTTTGGCATTTATTTTTTGAAGTACGTCTCAGATGGTCCATCCGTTGAGTCCAATTTTCGATGACTCGATCGAGCATTTCGACTGGTAACTGGCGAATGACACGCGTGATGTTTTGCTCCAAGACCTGAATCAAAGCGGGTTTGTAAGCATAAACTTTAGACTTTACCTATCCCCACAGGAAAAAATCTAACGGTGTGATATCACATGATCTTGGTGGCCATTCGACTGGCGCAAAACGTAAAATTATTTGCTCACAGAAGTGTTCTCTCAATAAATCCATTGATTTATGCGATGTGTGGTAAGTGGCGCCGTATTGTTGAAACCAAATGTCTCCGAGATCACGATCTTCAATTTCAGGCATCGGTTATAATGGCACGATAACGGTCGCCATTGACGGTTACGTTCCCACCGGCATCATTTTTGAAGAAATGTGCACCGATGATTCCACCGGCCCACAAGTCACACCAAACCGTTGTTTTTTCTGGAAATGCGGCAATTTTGCTTGTTTACATACCCATTGAGGCAGAAATGGGCCTCATCGCTGAACAAAATTTGGCTCGAAAACGCACGAAATACTTTCCCCACAGAACGTGAATTTTTCGTAATAAAGTTGAACGATTTGTAAACGTTGTTCAGGCGTAAGTCTTTCCATGATAAAATGCCAAACAATACTAAACAATATAACAAAATAACATGACAGCATGACACGACTCACACGTGATCTGTCAAAAAAAGGCTATTGAAAAAGTATCTCTACTTGAATCACCCTATATAAGCATATACGGACACCACTACGTGATAAAAGACCAAAAAACAGACCCGTGTCTCCCAGTTATGCCCTTAGTCATGTATTTCTTTTTTTTGGGCCCCCAAAGATGTGGAGCCTCGGTGTCACTTTTGCAAAAAAGTGATAATTGTCTTAGGCTCATATCTTGGAAACCGTTCGGAATTTTGATTTTTGCTCTCTGAGGCAAAGTTGTAGTTCTTTCCATAAAGAGCTTGGACTGTGTTATTTAATTATAAGTCAGGGTGTTTTATAGTAATTTTTAGGAAATAAGATGATACAAAAGAGGCAAAACAACATCTTGAAACTCAAATGTATTGACTGAAGCAACTTAAAAAAGGGAAACAAAAAGTATTTTGCGATGATTTTTTTCAAAATGAAAATAATAAATTGAAAATGAAACATGTGCAGAAACGGAATGCATAGAATTAAAAAACTTTTCTATTGCATTTCATTAAATTTCGTCTTGTAACGGATGATCAATCTAGAGGTATTTTTTTCAATAGGGGTTTTTCACAGATATCGCCTGAGTTGTCTAATACTTTATTTTTTTTCTCTTCAGTATTATTTCCATTTCATCATTGAAAGACTTACACCGCAACAAAGCGTCGCCGTTACAGTGTTTGTTTCAGCTTCAATAGCTCGAAGAAGATCCGCTGCTTTCATCTAAAATTTTGTTCAGTAATGTTGCCCATTTCTGGCGCAACGGCAACTTCAATAAACAAAATTTCGGCATTTGGGCTGAAGAATAGCCAGAAGACGTTCAATAGGAGCCATTATACCAAAAGAAAACAACGGTTTATTGCAGTTTATCGGCTGGAGGAGTCATCGGTCCATATTTTTTCTAAAATGCTGATGTTCGGAACGTAACCGTGAATAGTGCTGGCTATCGCGCCAGCGACATTCGGTTTTAATAGGCCACTTGCCATACAGTTGCTCAAACTATAGATCTTTTGAGAGTTCATACTTTTGGACCGGAGAGTATAGATCGTGAGATATCATACCTTTAAACTCTTTTCTTTGGAGCTAGGTAAAGTCCAAAGTCTATGCTGACAAACCAGCTACGATTCCGGTTTTGGATGCCAACATTACGCATCTCATTAACGCTATACCGGTTGGTTGAAATGCTCGAAAAGGTCATACAAAATTGGACCCCCAGAATGGACACCCTGAGGCATAGTTGCGGCCAACATTTAAAGGTTGTCACATTCAAAAAGTAAATAGCAACAAATTTCCTTTCGAATGAACAATTAAGAATACGCACTTGATTTGAATTTTCGTATTTTTTATTTTGAAAAAAATGCCTCTAGATTGATCACCCGATATATAAAGAATAACGAAAGACAACTGAGTGATTTTGACATTTGTGGAAGAACGATTATTATTATTGGCTACAAATTTTAAGAAATGTTTTTTCGATGTCTTTTCATTACCAATCATCATATTATAAACACATACCTTTGTTAATATTACGATGTTTGCTATTAATATTTCGGGTCCGGTAATAAAAACACAATACTTTATCATTGGAAATGATTTTAATGTTTTTCAAAATATTCTCCTTTAATATCAAAACACTTTTGCATGCGCACAAACCAATTTTCGAAGCACTTTTTCCACTTCGATTGAGACACCTCCAAAACATGATTTTCAAACGCTTCAACAGCTGCTTCGGGTTATGAAAAACGTTGCCACGCATTTTTTCTTGATGCTAAAGAATATAGAAGAAGTCTTTGGGTGCCAAATCAGGGCTGTACGATTGATGGCCCATGCGCGAAAGTGGATAACCGAAAACTAAAAATTTGTGCGTTACTGAGTGCAGTTTCTTTACATATTTTACATAGAAGCTTATCGCACATCTTGCACAACCTGTATATTTGGGGTCATATCGGCCAAACGATAACAAACGGGTGTGAATTCCTGGAAAATCGTGTATCCCTGCCGAATATTCTTATAGGCTGTTTCCACTACGGTCGCGTCCGCGTCAACGATGTATCAAAAATTTGTAATGCTGTTTCTATTGCGTTCTGCGTCCACGTTTGCGTTCAAACAGCTGTTTGTGTTTATTTGTTTTTTTTTGCGGTGCGAAAAGTTTAATATTTTTGTGTTCTGATATTATCATGGAGTTAAATGATATTATTTTGCTAACCGCAGAGGAAAATAAGGATCAAATGGTATTGCGCCTAATGGAAATGTGCAGTAGCAGCAGCGTTTTATGTTTATGCTGATAAACAGCTGTTTTAATAGGGATGTGCAATTTGCGGTGTTGCCATTTATAGGTATGGGTGGGTTTCGATTGCAAAAATAATCGAATTTATAGTAAATGCGACTTATCGGAAAACCCGTCCAATATGAACGCGACTTTTTCCCATACATAACTGCCTATGTTTTTTGTATAGGCTTTAACGCGCGTTCATTGATTTTTGGACGCGGACGTGGACGCGACCGTAGTGGAAACAGCCTATTACGTCACACCGTGAAAGTAACGATAGAACAGAGAGACGACATCATGAGAAGTATACTATACATTATTTTAATTATTACTGTCAAAAACAAGTTGTATATAAAATTGTTTTACGAGGGCTGCTACATAAATTTCTGGCCTAGTAATGAAAATGCTAATATTTATCATCAAAAATCATTTTATTGTTTTTCCGAGTATTCTCCAGCATGATTTATACACTTTTGCATGCGCTCAAACCAATTGTCGAAGCACTTTATTCACTCCGATTGAGACACCTCCAGAACATGGTTTTTGAACGCTTCAACAGCATCTTCTGGCGACGAAAATCGTTGCCCCCGAGTTTTTTTCTTAATGTGCGGGAATAAAAAGAAGTCATTGGGTGTCAAGTCAGGGCTGTACGGCGGATGAACCATCAATTCGACGTTTTGGCCGTCAAAAAAGGCCCTGGTTTTAGCCGATGTGTGGGAGCTCGCATTGTCATGGTGCACAATGGTTCGTCTTCTCTTGTTCGGTTTTCGAATTTCTCCGAAGACTTTAGGCAAACAAATTGTGGTGTACCACTCAGAATTGAACTTTTACGTTGCTCAATCGGAGCAGTCGCTACATGACCAGTTTTGCCGAAGAAACAGTCGACCATTTGCTTCGAAGTGCTTCTTCCACGAACAATTTTCGTTGGATTTGGCTCGTCTTCGAAGACCCACACGGTCGATTGCTGTTTTGTTTCGGGCTCAAACGCATAGATCCATGATTCGTCACCTGTGACGATCTTATACGCGTTTTGAAACACCAAAATTGTTGGTGCTTTGCCAAATTGATTTTTTCAAGTCACTGTAAACAACACAAATGATGGTCGTACGTCATAACGTTCTGAGTAAGTTTATGCTAAAAAATGTCAAACTAAGTGTTGCCTAGGCCAGAAATATATATAGCAAACCTCGTATTAATTATTTGATATTATCACTAAATATTTACCCTGATCACTGTTGCTGTTGTCGAGATGCGTCTAATGTATTTTTTCGAATTCTCTACAATTATTAGTCGCAACAACCACCACTTGAGGCCTTCTCTTTATCATCTTAAGGACGATTAAACCGGATGTTTATATATGACAGCGCATAGAGAAAGGGACCTAAGGTTAAAAACATCAATTTTCACTTTTTTTTATTTTTTGATGTGGACAACATCTGAGCATCGAATGAGACCGATCCCATGCCCCAAAAGTGTTCCCTCCCAGAGATATGCGCGTTTTATGAAAGTTATGGTACACCAAAGATACACGTATTTAAATCTTTATGATGGCTCTCCTGAACAAAACTGGTTTTTACCCTTAGGTCCCTTTCCATTTTGCGCGTCACATATATACATTTGTGCGATTGAAAAGGAAAAAATTCTGGTTCAATGGAATTTTTGTAGATTCAGCAGTAGATTATGTCTGTGTGTTTAACATTTATTTGCCATTTTAATAAGGCATTGATTCTCAGAAACTATTCTATAATAGCTGAACTGTGCTCCTCCTTTATAAAAGCTTACTATAAAATACGGATATCTTGCTAATCCACTCTGATCTGCTTGATTTCTCTAAATTTCCGACTTACCATATACACTTGCAATTGTCTAGACTTTAATATGTTTATACAAATTATAAATCGATTTTTTAATGATTATGGGTTTAAAATAGCCTTAAATGACTTAAAGTGAAATTTAGCTTTTAGCAAAAAACATTACATCTATAATTACATATATTTTTTCCTGAGTAGAAAATTGCAATTCGAAAAATTATTTACTCTTGTTGAATAATAAGAAATTTGTTAAAAAAAAACTACATTTTCACTTTAGTCGTCACAACGTCATGTAAAAGGAAGGGGCTGTTGTTCTTTGTAATAAAATGCAAATAATTACGTTTTTACATTTCTCAATAGCTAATCAACATTTTGCTTTGTGCGTTCTTTCGCTGTCTCTCAGTTGTATGTTTTTTCATTTCGCTTTTTATGACACGTATCGTATTCTTTCGCATAACAATAAAAATATCACATGTTTAAAAGAAATGCTACCATTGCTGGTGGTGCGGCCGCGGTAGAATACCCACCTACCGTCTTAAGCTTTAGAAACATTTAAGCCCAAGAACACGGCTATGCAAGCGCGTACACATGCTAGCAACGAGCCACCTCTACCAGACACCGACCACCATCCACAAGCCACCATCCAAGCCACCAATCAAGTATCCACATATGGTTGCTTAAACGAATATAAGTATTTTTAAATAGTCACATGCTTTTTTTACAATTCCTAGATCTAAAAATAGTTAAGAGCATAAATTAACGAGGGCGGTACTAGTTATGCTGGCATACAGATGTTTCAAAAGCTGCATTCACAAAATTTACTGCTAATTATTTGATTGACTTCTATCTCTGTCTACAATATATTTTGAATCGACTGAAAACGCCGTCGGATATCGGTTTGGTACTTACTTAATTCCCACAACATACCATTAAGAAACAAGGGGAAACTTCTCTCAAATCAGTGAGCTGTGTTCGATATAATTTTTATACTTACTGACCGGGACTAAGTTTTTAATACCGACCTCGAATAGAAAATAGAAATTTTTACATAGCTTAGAAATAAATCTCTTACTCATAAAATCGCCAGCATTCGCGAACTAGAAACTAGCCGCTGAAAAATTGTTAGATGTTCTTACCCGGATTTGAACCTGCGTTTACTGGCATGATAGGCGTGTACACTCCAAGTTTTCAAAAATAGGAATATTCGTTTTTTTCGGTCGGTTTTTAGGCGAGTAAGAGGTGGCTAGTGCGATAATTTTACAAACACAGAATAACAATTTGCATCGATTTGCTTACATCGGCTGATCAATTTAGAGGTATTTTTTTTAAATAATAAAAAAATACAAATCAAGTGTGGAATTTTAATTATTCATTCGAAAGGACATTTTATGCCATTTATTTTTTGAATATAATTTCCTTCAAATGTTGGCCGCAACTACGCCTCATGGTGTCCATTCTAAGGGTCCAATTTGATGGAAATGACTCGTTCTAGCATTTCGACCGGTATGGCGTTAATGACACACGTAATTTTGGCTTACAAAACTTGTTTTTTATATCAACTTTATTTGCAATCTATTTACATATAAACATTAAGAAAATTTTATATTTACTAAACGAAATCACAGTACTCATAAGCTCCATTGATCTTATAAAGTACTATAACAATAGTATATTTATATAACATATACAATATTTACATGATAATTACACTACTCGACAAAATGAAAAAAAATTCATGTACTCCGGATGCGATAATTTTTTCTGTGTAGATAACCTTGACATGAGCTCGAAAAACGCAATAAAAAATTTTTTTTTAGTTTGGTTTTTGTTTTATTTTTTTTTTTTAAATTTTAAAAATTTTTTTTTGGTTAATTTGTTTCGTCCGGCATAACTCGGGAACCACTAGCCCGATTTAATTGAATTAAATTTTAAAAAATTTAAAATTACAATTCCCTTAATCTGTTCATATATTGTTTTCCTATACAAGCAACAGTTTCCAAGTTAAAAATGAATATATAAAGGAAAAAACTTATTTTTTGCCTAAAGATTTAAATTTTTTTTTTTTAAAAAATCCATAAAAAATCCAAAATGAAAAAAAATGTCAAATCTTATTACTTTTACGTAAAGTCAAATAACCTATGAGCAAAATGAGACAAAGATCATGAAAATCGATGCACGCGTTTCGCTTTTATTCGCAATTGAGTAAAGGTATGAATTTCAAATCATATATTTTTGTCATATATTTTTGTCACCCAACAAATTTTAATTTTTTTTGTAATAAAAAAGAAAAAACCTCACCATAGACAAAGTTGAGCATATGTCGAGCAAATTTTTGAAATTATATATATGATTTGAAATTCATACCTTTACTCAATTGCGAATAAAAGCGAAACGCGTGCATCGATTTTCATGATCTTTGTCTCATTTTGCTCATAGGTTATGTGACTTTACGTAAAAGTAATAAGATTTGACATTTTTTTTCATTTTGGATTTTTTATGGATTTTTTAAAAAAAAAAAATTTAAATCTTTAGGCAAAAAATAAGTTTTTTCCTTTATATATTCATTTTTAACTTGGAAACTGTTGCTTGTATAGGAAAACAATATATGAACAGATTATATATGAAAAAAAATTTTAAAATTTAAAAAAAAAAAATAAAAGAAAAACCAAACGAAAAAAAATTTTTTTTTGCGTTTTTCGAGCTCATGTCAAGGTTATCTACACAGAAAAAATTATCGCATCCCGAGTACATTTTGACTGTTGACTAGTGTTATTTTAGAAAGGGAAGGTCAAGCACATGATGTCTTCACAGTCTTCTAATTTCATTGCTATCATCAAGTAGAGTTATGGCCAGTATATTTGGATGATAACTAAGTCTCTGTAGGTAGTAATTACTGACCTTGCAATTTCACTTCTGACATTAGGTACATTAGGTACACCTATGTGGTACACCTCTATGTATATTATTGTTAATGACGAACCATGGGGCATTACTGATAGATTTAAGAGTTTTAGATTAATATCACTGAAAAATCTCAATATTAGAAGTGCTAGCGGTTCCCCACAACTGAATTCCATAAGTCCACACTGGTTTTAATATTGTTTTGTAAATTAAAACTTTGTTCTCCAAACTTAATTGGTATTTGGGACCAAGAAGCCAATACATTTTTCTTGTTTTTAGTTTTAACTGTTCCCGTTTTTGTTTAATATGATGTCTCCAGTTTAGACGTCTGTCGATATTAAGACCAAGATACTAAGCGTAGTTTGCTGGTGGAATTGTTATTCCATCGAAAGGCACAGGTGGACAATTTTCTTTCCTAAAGGTATAGGTGACATGAAATGATTTTTCGGCGTTTTATTTTTATGTTCCACTTCTTACACCAAGCTTTAATGAGGTCGATTTGTCGTTGAACTGTATTAGATGCTTCAGTAGGCGATGTATTTGTGGCTAAAATGGCTTACAAAACCTGAATCGTAGATGGTTTGTCAGCAAAGACTTGTGACTTTACGCAGCCTCAAAACTCACCAGTTTAAAACGTGAAATTAGCTGCCCTTCGAAATGACCTCTCAATAGATCCATTGTTTGAGCAGCTGTATGGCAAGTGGCACAGTCTTGTTGAAACCAAATGTCGTCAAGATTAAAAAAAATATTAAAAAAATACCTCTAAATGGATCACCCTATAAATTATCAATTAGAATTTTAAATCGGTTTATTGGAAAGGTTGAACTCATTTAATGATAGAACACGAAACACATCGTATGTTTTCACTTCGCCTAATGGTCTAAAGATTGTTTGGCAGAAGATGAAGAATTTTACCGAAAAATCGTGTTCTCAGTTGAAGCTCATTTTTATCACGGTGTCATTAAGCAAAATTGTCGCATATGGGGTTCAAAGAACCCACACGTGACTATTGAGAATCCAATGCATCCACAACGAGTCACTGTTTGGTAAGCTTTTTAGGCTGGCAGAACATTGGGCCATTTTTCTTTGAAAATGAGCAGGGTAAATGCTCACCGTTACCATCAACAGTGAGTGTTACCGAGTAATGCTTAACGAATTTTTGTTTCTAAAAATTCAAGAGAATAACATGGACGACATTTGGGTTCAACAAGACGGACAACATGTCACACAGCCAATGCAACCTTCGATTTATTATGCACTGTTTTTGAAAATCGCCTCAGAGCTGTGACCTATAACAAAACATGCACATACTCGTATATGCACTCAAGAGATTTTAATTGTGTTTACTTTGTTTGCTTGAAAGCTTTACTGACTGCAGTTCTCATAAAATGCCAATCATCCGTCTCTTTAGTACAACAAAAAAAATGGTTCAATTAGAAAATGCATATACGTATTCCACTAAAAATTAATTTCGAATCCTGTATTAATAAAATTCACATATTAGCTAGAATATGCTTATGTTGTTTATCGAAAATATTTCGGATTTAAAGCGATAAACATATTTACAAGAAAAAATTGTATGCCGATTATCGAAAATATTTTCGATTTAAAGCTCTAAACAAATTCACATATTTACCGAAAAAAATTGGAAATTATTTATTGAAATTATTTTTTTTTATGTGGCGATGAAAAAATTCACTTCTTTACTAAAAGAGTTGTAAAGTTTTTTCAGAAAGCGGTCGTAAGGACTTCTAGTTACAAGCAGGGGTATCAGCAGTTTCGGTGAGCGCCACTTTACCACCATAAGACCACAAGCAACGAATATGCTGTAACTATGTTTAATGGCTATACACTTAAGGGAAGGCAGTTTCACAATTAAAGTGAAATAGTGACAAAGAACGTGGCATAGAAACTTTGATTTAAATTTGACTATGACTTTAGCAAGAAACGAAATTTTCATTCTATTGATATACAATGTTCATTAAAGTGATGTACAATGTTCTTTAGATTAGTGTACAATGCTCTATATGTGACGCGCAAAATAGAAAGGGACCTAAGGTTAAACCCCAGTTTTGTTCAGGAGACCCATTGGAAAGATTAGGTCCCTTTCTATTTGCGCTTAGAATCGTCGACTTCACTTTCATAAAATGCGCATATCTCTGGGAGGGAACACTTTTGGGCATGGGATCGGTCTCATTCGATGCTCAGATGTTGTCCACATCAAAAAAAAAGAAAAAAAAAATGAAAATTAATTTTTTTTACCCTTAGGTCCCTTTCTCCATGCGCTGTCACATATATTAATGTGCATTTTCTTCAGATTAATGATTAAAGAGATTGAAGAATAATTGTTGAAGAGCTCTACATCAAATTGTAGAAATGTGTAAATGATGTTGAAATGCATTAAATTAATGTACGATTTCATTGCATTTCCGAACCCTTTTTAGTGTAGGCTATTTTCTAATTTTTAACTTTTTCCACTAATTATTGTTTCAAAATTCAAATATCTGAAGTCGTTTTCGAGGCAACAATTTTAAATAATTAAAAACAAATAATACATTTATGAAATTTTTAATATTGAAATTGCAACCACAACTTCAGGAATTTTACTTTTATTTTTTGTATAAATTTGTATATTAAGGGCATGTTTCGATATTTAGACCAAAGTTCAAAATACCTGATCCACTTGTCACACTTCTCGTGGCCTAAGCCATATAGTTTTTGGAACATTGTTATTTTTACGAAACGCAACAAATGTACTTTTTATCTGAAAATAAAAAATTTTGCAAACGAACTTATAATAATAATAAAAATAAGTATAATAAAAATATTTTTAATAAATAAAGCATCTGCGATTTTTTAACCGGATTTTGTCTATTGTTATTATATTATATTTAATGTTATATTATATTTAATTAATTTATTTAACAAAAATCTTTTTTGTTGAATAACAACATAACGCAATTCTAATAAAAAAAAAGCATTCCACAGATGTCAGGATTAAACTATGGTGGAAACTTACTACGGATGTGAGGATCATAATATGGTTTTGGGAATCATAGTACAGTAAAGTGTGAATCATAAATTTCAAATTTGAATATTCTGTAAAACAACGTACTGATAATTTAATAATTTTTAATTGATAATTTCTTCAATTTTATGGTTTTCTGGTTTTATTGGCCATTAAGTAATGGAACACAATATCATTCATATGACTACCACAACTGGCTTGACAGTAGCTCACCCTATCAATCGAGTTTTTCTGTACATTTTCGAGTATTTCGGGTCGAATCTTTTCAATGGCAACATTGATTTAATTTTTCACCGCTTCAATTGTCTGTGGAAGCTTTGCGTAACATTTATCCTTAATGGCTCCTCAGAGAAAATAATACAGAGTGCTCAAATCACAGCTCCGAGGCGGCCAACTGACATCATAATTTCGTCTGACTATTCGATTTTCGAAAACAGTGCGTAAAATATCAATAGTTTCGTTGGCTGTGTGATATGTGGCGCCGTCTTGTTGAAAACAAATGTCCTCCATGTCATTCTCTTAATTTTTGGAAACAACATTTCGCTGAGCATATCGCTGTAACGCTCACCGTTGACGATAACGGCGGCTTCTTGCTCTTTTTTCGAAAAAAAAAATGGCCCAATGATTCCGCCAGCCCAAAATCCACTCCATAAAGTGACTCGTTGCAGATGCATTGGCTTCTCAGTAGTCACGTGTGGGTTCTCTGAACCCCATATGCGACAATTTTGCTTATTGTCTTAGCCATCGAAATGAAAAATTCTTCATCTCATGTTTGTCATAACTCGATAACCACTAGTCCGAATAAGCTGAAACAAATTTAAAAAATTAAAAATTACAATTCCCTTAATCGGTTCATACAACGTTTCGCTACATAAGCAACAGTTTCGCAGTTATAAATAAATGTATGAAGAAAAAAAAAATATGTTTTGCCTAAAAAATTAAAGTTTTTTTTAAATTCATAAAAAATACAAAACGACAAAAAGTGTCAAGTCCTATTACTTCCACGTAAAGTCACATAACCTATGAACAAAATTGGACAATTCATGGTAACCCACGCTGTGTATGCAATAGCACCATCCTGTTGGAACATTGCCTCTAGAGCCGGCTGAAAAAAAGTCTGAAAATGCCAAGAGCAAGTGATTGCTTCCGAGCAGATAGTTTCGGAGATTGCAGTACTGCTGCTCTAACTCTTTCGATGTTTTGTAGTATTGTTATCCTTCTGTCAGGTCCCCTTGGTACACATGACACATTCCTTGGTGTTTTCAATGAAGTAACCCAATTTACAACTAATTGCCGTTCAGGAACAAGTCCACGTGGGCGAACAGCGAATCGTAAACGAAAAGCACGCTGCACTGCAATAATCGAGTGCGCATTTAACAAATACGCTTTAACACAAAATGACCTCTTCACATGTGTCCAATGCATGATGGAAACTGAAAGGTGAATACAAATCTCTCGGCAGCCACTATAAGCCACGCACACTCTCCACTCTCTTCGACCAACAGTGCCGCCACATCCTGCAGTGCAAAAAACCAATTTTCGCGCTTATATAGCCATTGCTCATGGTTTAATCAATGCTTGCAACTAAACATATTTTCTACTGCCTTTCGAAAAGGCTTTTGGTTTCATTGAATGAATGAAATCTGTTCCCAAATATCACTATGAACTAATTGTAAGGTAATTTTAAATAACTCTATTGTTGAATAACAGCATAGCCTAATCACAACAAATAATTTTGGGGATCATAGTATGGTTGAGGGGAATAATACTATGGTTGTAGGGATCAGAACATGGTTGCGTGTCAATCTTGTTGTGAGGAGCATACGCGTATTATGGTTGTATTTGGAATGTACTATTGTTGTGAGGATCATACTATGGTCTTGGGGATTATAGTATGGTTGTGTGTTAATCATACTATTTTTGCGGGGATCATAATACTGTTGTTCCACAACCATATAGCCAATAATAGTCTTCGAATTTTGTCACCTCCTACCATACTCTTTTTCTTGATGAACATATCTTATTTTAAGACAAACTAGATTTCCGGTTTTTTGTCTTACTTCTTGTTTTAAATTATCCAACTGTCTTTTTAAACAAAAATGCAATATTCTTTAAAAATGACTCATTCACACCTCGTTTCTTAGTCTAGTTTATCGACCCTCGCTTGTAACACCGGTTGGCAATCATGTGCTATTGTTGTTAAAGGTGCCTTTGTGGGCGCTGTCAAGAGTAGACTTTAGCACGTACCTCGCAGTTCGCTGTTTGGAAAACCATGTCTCTTAACCTTACACACAGTACCTGGAAAACTTCGTCTCTATCCTCTGCGGGAGATAGCAAATCGTTGGTCGCAACGTATTGGAGGAAATCAATACATGTGGACACACTTTGTTGTATTGAAGACATCAAAGATCAGCATGGCGATGTTGATGGTGAACGACTGGTGACTGTGTTGGCAATGGCTGCCGATGACGGCCTGGCCTTTAGGCAAGGGTACATTCACGCTATCGGGGTATTAACAGCAAATAGTAAATATCGTTAAAAGTTTCCAATCCGCTTAAGATTAAGCAGCGCCGCAGACCAGCACAGAACAAAGGTACGAGTATGTTCGAACACAAAGTATCGACCGACCCAGGTACACACCTTTTCACGTCATTCCAAAGACACCGGCCACCGGCCGCACCAAAGTGACACTGAACTCAATAACAACAACAGCAACGACGGCTGCGTTGAGTGTCCACCATTGTTCGTCGATAGTGAAATTCAACACGTGTTCGCGACATGCCCATGCAAAAGGTGTGAAATTCTGGAATGCTTGCATATATGGGCATTTATAATTTTAGCCCAACTTAACTACCACTAGAATAAAAATACCTGATTATGGGGGCCCATCGAAGAAGAAATATAAATATAAAAGCAGCGAAGGAGTGGAAGGAGTACGAAGACATTAGTTGTGGCCTTGGTTTGTTAAGTGGCTAAACTCGAATTAAGAATTGTTGCTTCCACAAAAATGATTCCCCTGCCACCGCTCAGTCTGCTGTTGTCATCAATTCATTTATGTTCCTTTTATGGTTTTGTTTGTAACAGAACACCAAGGACTAGAGACTTTCATATCCTTGAAATGAAACACGCACAACACTTGTGCCTCTAACCGAAGAGGTTGGGCCATTGAGCGCAAATTTGTGGAAATTGTTTGTTAATCAACAAACGATTATAGTATCATAACATATTTTTAGGCTTTCTTGCGAAACAATTAGTTATCGCGTAATTTAGGAAATAATGATAGCATACATTGCGGCGGAAGGCATATAATCGTTGCGCAAATTAAGTTCCTTCCACACCAAGAAGAAAAGCCTCAGAAGAAAAACTAGTGTCTCTGGGGCCTTTTGAGAAATTATGTACTTTTTGTTAGTTAAACCACAAATATTTATTTATGAGTGTGTAAGCCTATTAAAAAAGTTAATCTGTTAGGAATTAGGTAATTAATATAATAAGGTTAGTCGTATTTAGATGGTAGAGATATTGTCATCAGCAGACTAAAGTGATTAACAACCTGTTTTATTCCGGTATGTAATGGGAATCGATCGAATTAATTTTGTGTTCGACTTGAGATTTGAGACGAATATTTATTAAATATGGCTCCAAATACAAACATTTTTTAATCAATCAACTAAAATCTAACTTATCAGGTTTTATTTAAAGTTTAAGGGCCGAATCGATATCGATACTTTATTTTTTAATCAGCTGTTTTCGACTAAAGTTCTGTTCAGTGATGAGGCCCTTTTTTGGCTCGGCGGCAACGTTAAACAACAAAATTGCATCGCATTTCGGCTGAAGAGCAAACAGAAGAGGTGTCAATATACCCAGAGAAAACTAAGGTTTGATGCGGTTTATGGGTTAATGGAATTATCGGCCATATTTTTTTAAAAATGATGATCATTTATCGTTAAAAATTAATCATCGATTACTGTGGCGATGAGAGAGTTACGTGAAATTTTTGGCAGAAATAACGTGCCAACAAAACGCACTATTTATCGTGTACGAGTAGTGAATGATTTCGAAAAAAGAGGATCTGTAGCTGATAGGCCCAAGCATGGACCACAATGTACTGTAAGATCGGCTGAAAACATTACTGCTGCTCAATAAAGTGTTCCAAACATTCCATTAACCTCAATTCGACGCTCAGTGCTCAGGAGCTTGGTCTTCAACGAACCATTTTGGCCACAATTTTGCACAAGGATTTGACTTTGTTTTCACTTAAGATTCAGTTGACACAAGAGTTAGTCCACAAGACCAATTACGTCGCCGTTCATATGCCAATAGGATGTAACAGCTCTCCCAAAACAACCCCGATTTTCATGAAAAATTCATAATGAGTGACGAGGTACATTTTCATTTAAATGGATATCGAAAACCCTCAAAGTATTCATCAGTCACCTTTGCATCAGTTAAAAGTGACAGCCTGGTCGGTCCATATTTTTTCAAAAATGATGATGGCCAGAACGTTACCGTAAATGGTGCTCGCTATCGCGATATGATATCCGACGTTTTGCTACCTGAAACTGGAGCCCGTAATCTTGACATTTGGTTTCAATGTTCCAGTCGACCACAATATTGTAACAGTATTTATGTCCCTACTTAGTATAAATCATGCTGGAGAATACTTTGAAAAACAATAAAACCATTTTCAATGATAAATATTCGCATTTTCATTATTAGGCCAGAACTATATATAGCAGACATCTTATGAAATGCAAAACAGCTCCCATCAAGTACCATCAGTTATTAAAGTGGCAACTGCCATACGAGGGTTGCTATTTATATTTCGGGTCCGGCAATAAAAACACAATTATTTATCATAAAATGGTTTTATTGTTTTTTAAAATATTCTCCTTTAAGTTCAATGTCATCAATAATAGTTTAATAACTGATGGTACTTGATGGGAGCTGTTTTGCATTTCATAAGATGTCTGCTATATATATTTCTGGCCTAATAATGAAAATGCGAATATTTATCATTGAAAATGGTTTTATTGTTTTTCAAAGTATTCTCCAGCATGATTTATACTAAGTAGGGACATAAATACTGTTACAACATTGAACACACCCATTTCTATAGTAGAACTGAACATACCCCGTTAATCTCATATGGGTTTTGAAAGCTAACCTCAATAGCGTTAGTCTGTAACGGGATTTTAAAATTGTTTCAGCTTTCATCATGGAGTGGTCAGATAATTAGAACCGTATCGCTGTAATAGCGTTTTTCAAGTGTGAAATGAAAAAAGTAATATTTTCAAAAAGCTCCGGCCACAAGGGATTAGCCGCATGTTCTTCTACCAATGCATAAAACTGTTTGAGGAGACTGGAGATGTAAAAGACCGCCATCGGTCGGGCCGCCCACGCTCTGTTCGAACACCGCATGTCATCAAAGCCGTTAAATCAAGAATTCGCAGAAATCCGCTCCGAAAACAGAAAATCATGGCCCGTGAAATGAATATATGAATATAATGAGTCGAATCATACAAAACGACTTGGGACTTGGGGCTTTCAAACGACGTACCGGACATTTATTGACTGCAGCTTTAAAAAAAATAGGATTGAAAAATGTAACCGTCTTTTGGTGAAGCACGCCGATAACTTGCACAGAAAAATTTTGTTCACCGATGAAAAATTTTTTACCGTTCAGGAAAAATTTAACAAGCAAAATGATAGAGTGTATGCGCGGTCATCTAAGGAAAAATCTGAAATGATCCCAAGGGTGGAAAAGGGTCATCACCCAGCTTCAGTCATGGTTTGGTGAGGTGTCTCTTACGATGGGGTCACTGACCTGCATTTCTGCGAACAAGGAGTAAAAACATCGGCCAAAATTTAGCAAGAAACCGTTTTGGAAGCTGTTGTAAAGCCTCTTAACAATTCCCTGTTCAAAAACCAGCCATGGGCTTTCCAGCAGGATACTGCGTCGGCCCATAAGGCTAAAACGTCCCAGGCCTGGGTTCGAAACAATTTGCCAGCGTTAATTTTCTCTGAAGAATGGCCCTCAGGCAGTCCATATTTGAACCCATTGGATTACAAAATGTGAACGGTTTTAGAGGAAAAGGTTTCTCACAAATGATACCCCAACATTGGATCTCTTAAGACTGCTTTGGTTCGAGCTGTGGCCATTTTCCAACGGACGAGGTTCGTGGAGCTATTGACGATTGGCCAGTGAGACTTAAGGCGTGTGTAAAGGCGGACATTTCGAATAAGTAGATTCTTTTTGGATACAATATACATCAATAAATATATTAAAAAATATTTGGTCCAAAAACATTCAGTACTTTTTATTTTACAGCATAAAACATGTGTAACAGTATTTATGTCCCTCTAAGTATTGTGAGGCCATTTCCAAGAGCAGCTAAGTTCACGTTTTGAACCGGCGAGTTGACCTCCTAGATCGTGTGATAGCACATCTATAGGCATTTTTCTTTGCTGACAAACCAGCTACGATTTAGGTTTTGGAAGACAACATTACGCGTGTCATTAACGCCATACCGGTCGAAATGCTTGTACGAGTAATCGAATCGAATTGGATCCTCAGAATGGACACCCTGAGGCAAAAAAAAATATGCTTTCGAATGAGCAATGACGATTCTACACTTGATTTAAATTTTTGAATTTTTTTTTATATTGAAAAAAATATATCTACATTGATCATACCTCTATATTGATCGTGATTGTGAAAACTTCCTGTTTTGGATTGATATAAGAGATTAATTTCAGCTTAACGTGATTATCACCCTTATGGCCTGAACTACGGTACTCCATAGCACAGGCATAAGCTTAATGGCGGTAGAATTTTAAGGGTCGATGTTTTTTTGACGCGCAAATAAGCCATTGCACACAGCTAACGAAACAATGCATTGTTTCGTTAGCTGTGTGGCAATTGGTACCGTCCTATTGAAACCACATATCGTCCACATCTTCCAAGTCGTGCCATAAAAAGTTACGACAGCGAACACCATTCCCAGTAACTGTCCGACTGGCCTAATTTTTTAAAAAAATAAATACAGCCCGATGATGCCGCCAGCCCACAAACCGCACCAAACAGTCACTCTTTGTGGGTGCATTGTTTTTTCGACAATCACCCAAATACGGCAATTCTGCTTAATAACGAATCCACTGAGGTGAAAATGTGCCTCATCACTGAAGATGATTTTCTTCAAAAATTGATTTTTTATTTTCATAATAAGCCTGAATAACTTAAACGCGTTGTTCTCTTGTGTATCTTTCCATGATTCAAATTGAGTTAGTCTGAAATTGAGAAATATTAAATAATATGCAGAAAAAACTTGACGGTTAGGTGTGGTTCACATTCAATATCGGCCCTTAAAATTTAACCACCCCTTATAATGCGACTACCAGCGCTCCTCCAGATAAAACAGAAAGCCAATTTTAGGATCAGCTATGCTGGCTTCACCTACTTCTTGGTAAGCGATTTATGTCTAAAAAATTAAAACCTCTGCTACTTTTTGGGTCGTAGCACCCGGCTTAAACGCAACTCCACGCCTAACATTCACGATTTAGGTGGTAAACCACGATTTAGGTGGTAAACTACAGCCACCGCAAAACTTCCAAGCAGGTTAGGATAAAACAACTGTTCTAGTGGCTTTTGACCTCCCGCGGCTCCATACTTGGGTCTCTGGTCCTCGTAGTGCAGGTCTTCCTCCGATTTGAGCGCCGCATATCCTGACTGGAAGTATTAATGTCTACAATAAAAAATTCGCTCCATGTTTAGCCACAAACAAGAGGATGAATAGGATTATTCGAGACGCATTTTAATCTTGCACGGGAGCTCTTGAAATAACCTAAGGGAAATCAGGTGATTCAGGAGACCAGTCCTGCGCGGGATTAAAAAAACAATGAGACGGCGTTCAGCAGTTGTCTTAATTTTTGTAGAAATCAAGCAGCCGTCGGAATTGAAAAAGATCAGCGCCGCCGCTGACTTCCTATCAGCTTTAAATTCTGCTCCAAGCATAACTATCTGCATATGTGACAGCGCATAGAGAGAGGGACCTAAGGGTAAAAAAATCAATTTTAATTTTTTTCTTTTTTTGATGTGGACAACATCTGGGCTTCGAATGAAACCCATGCCCCAAAAGTGTTCCCTCCCTGAGATATTCTCGTTTTATGAAAGTGAAGTCGACGATTCTAAGCGCAAATAGAAAGGGACCTAATCTTTAAAATGGCTCTCCTGAACAAAACTTTTCACTTTTTTTTTTGATGTGGACAACATCTGAGCATCGAATGAGACTGATGCCATGCCCAAAAAGTGTTCCCTCCCAGAGATATGCGTGTTTTATGAAAGCGAAATCGACAATTGTTAGCGCAAATAGAAAGGGACCTAATCTTTAAAATGGCTCTCCTAAACAAAACTGGTTTTTAACCTTATGTCCCTTTCTATTTTGCACGTCATATATTGTGATTAATATTGATAATATTTTAAACATATTTATTTGGTCACCTCCGCAAATTGTCTGCTGGCAATACTGATATAATAATTCAAACGAGTTCCACTTATGGGGTTTTTGGTTGTTGTCTTTGCTAGCGAATTGGTACATTAGTAATAGTTTAAGTATTGGCTAAACCATTTCTTTAGTTCAAATTTGTTGAAAAAATACCCAACTGAAAAAGACAAACTGCAAATTATTTAAGAAAAATGATTGCACGTAAACGAATAGGTTCTATTTGAATTCACAAAACCATGATTCCCTAGCACCTTTACAACTGCAAACATGAACTAAACCCATATTTTGTGTGTGCTATTTCACACCCCTTGCTCCCCTGTACCTGGCATACACACGTTCGCGATGCTTTTCCTTTAGGTGTTGGCAGTGTAACTTGTATCTGTGCCGTAGACCTAGACAGCATAGCATGTATGCCATTGTATCCATAAGTATGCTTATGTATAGACCGGGTTCATATGTAACTTGGCCTGTTCATAGGTGGTTGTTTGGTCGGTCGCTCGAATGGTTGGTTGGTGTAGGTGTTGATGATTATTGTTTTCGGCTTCTGTTTGACTTTTTGAGGGAACCATGAAATTGGAGACAACATACACGCTTGTATGTGCCGCATACTCGCTGAAGATCGTATGCCTGTTGTTCGAGTCGTTTGTCGTTGTTGGTCATTTGCAACTGTAGGATATTAATTTTTGGGTGGTATGATAAGTTGGAAATACATAGTTTAAGTTTTAAAATGTATAACAGGGCAAGTACCAAACCAACTCGTAGTGGTGGGTAGCATTTCAGTTGTCCTGATTTTGGACAGAGACACGAAAAAGCTTTAAACTTATTCGAAAAATAAATATTATATAGGTCGGCCTTAACAAAAATATAAACATTTGTTTTTAAAATTGCGTTTGGCTATCATTGACATAAAAAAGGTTTATTTATAAGCTACACCTGAAACAATATGAGATAGAGCTTATATTTATTATACCGATTGATTAAGAATCTGTATGTTAACTGGTAAAACTTTTTCTGTCCATCTAATGGACAAGCAAACAACACATACGATATTGTTGAGGCGACTGCCACTGGCCGAAGAGTGTTTGTATCGGATGAATTCGGTACATAGAACCAGCAGTCGTGTGTTTGACTGTCCGTCTACTAAAAGTACTGGTTACAGATATGAACCGATTTAAACGAAACTAAAATATCGGTTTTCTGAAAACCCGGTGTTTTGGACACTCTAGTTTAGTTCACATCGGTTCATATTTGCGACAAGTACTTTTAGTTTTCAGTTTCTGAACGAAACTAAAGTACATTAAATTCAAAATAATAGGTGTGATTTATTTAACAGTAGAATAAATAAGTTTAAAAAAACCTAAGCGTTTTTATTTAAAATGTGTCAGTTAAACATTGTTAGATCCGTAACAATAACATTGTTCTAAAAAGCATATTTTAATGAATTATAATTACAATCATACAGTATGATTGCCGTAATCATATTATTGATAAGATAAACGCACAAAACAATACTTTTGTCGCATCAACCATGTTTATATTGTTGCTGTAACCATATTTTCATTTTTAAATTTGGCAATAACACTATTGTTACTTTTCAACATTATTAATATTGTGGTAATCATACTATTGTCAAAATTAAATTTAGTAAACAATGCTATGGTTGCGAAGAACATACTTTTATTGCGGACAACATATTATTATTAGCGTGACCATATACTTATAGTAAGCATGTTTTTTCTCTGCGTGTACGTGCGAAATATCGGCCAAATGCTCGCCACGGCTTCGGTGGCATAGCTTTATCCGATGGTGCCTATTTACAATGACTCTAAGTCATAATTGAGGTTCAATGTCGTTAATGTGCCGAATTATCTCATTCTTTAACTCATAAATTGATCTTGTCTTATTGCCGTACACTTTTTCTTTAAAATATCTCCAGTTAGCATGGCCACGACGTGAGATAACACGGCCATTGAATTTCTCGGGCGAAAGAGCTAATGTTTCTTCATTGGCTGTGTGGTAAGTGGCACCATCCCGTTGAAAACACATATCGTCTGTTATTATCTCGTTAAGGGCAACTTAGCTGTCCTCATTTTCGAAAAAGTACAAATCGGTGGCAAAATGAAGGCAGAACGAACTGAGCCAGTTTGCATAAATTTGCGCCTAATTCTTCCGATTGTAAAGACATTTGGTCGATCATGCTGACCAAAAAAGTCACGTAGTGCACAAAATGTATTTTGATTTGAACTCACCTTTTCATAAAAGGCTTCAACAATCTTAACACGCTGCTCAATTGTGTACCTCTAGTTCAATTTATCAAACACTGAAACAAAGAAATGTCAAATTAAGTTGGTCAAAAAACATCAAGTTAAGGTGTGACTCACAATTAACATCATGCATTATGGTTGGACCATCCTTTATATATCTACAAAAATAGCCTCTGTTTACTTTCACACAGTTTTTCTAATAAATAAAAGCATGGTTAAAAAAGTCAGCTACAAACTAGGGGCGGGGAAACTTAACTATAGTTTAAAGACAGCGGCGGCGCCTAGACAGCTAACTCAAGGATGACCGATGCACCCAGCAGCTATGTCTTGCCTACATTCACCAACAATCTCAACAATGCCGCCATTTTATTTTCCGCTCTTTAACACAGTCTTTAATATATTTTACAAAATTTAATGTTTTAGGTTTCTTTAAAAAAAACTTAAGATTCCTTATTTTATAAGTAGAATGGCAGTTTTTTCTCTCAGTGTAAAAATGCTGCAGAGAAATCTGGCCACATGCACAACTTTAAATCACTTCACCCTCACACAAATTTGAACATTAACTTGGAGATTATAATTTATTTGCCTTAAGTTGACTCATTTTCCGCCTTGTCATGATTAGTTTCTGTGGACAAAAGGCAAAGCAACAAATGGTGTTCACGATATGATCCGATCAAATCAACACTATTTTCCTAACAACATTTTTCAGATTGCCAGCACGATTGGTTGTGACCAGTCTGTCCATTCCAACCAATTAGTGCGGGCGAAGGGGGGAAAGTCGCACACATTTCCATTACAACTTTAATTTTCCGTCATAAATTCAATTGCAATTTTCGTTTGGTTCCCAACAATTTTTTATGGAAGAAAAAAACTCGCATATATACTCAGTCCCGGCTACTTTCCCCCTCGATCTATGGTTTTGGAAAAAAAAACATAAATTTCCATTACCCGATCAGCGATGAAACTCGATGACACCTCAATGATGTTTGTTTGCGTTCGTTTATTGCGCAGACGCAACGCAACAGCTCCAGTCCAAACGAAAGAATGGCGTGTGACTCTCCGCCGTGGTGCGTTTGGCGTTCGTTAACATTTCTTTTATCAGCTTCAATGTGAGCATAGCGCTCTCGTATGAATTGGCAATGATTTTCAAACTGTTGTAAATTGTAAATGACAGTGTCATCGATTAGAAATCAAGTAATTATCACAATATGGCACTTGTTACACTCCAGCCATGCTTAAGAGTGACACACTCACAGAAACGCGCTTGAATGACTGTGGGATACTCCACCACCACCACCAGCCGGCCGGCCGGCCATTCGGCCGCAAAGGTGCCAATGCCGTCATCACTTTTCCAGATGACCACATTGTGTTCACACCGTATCTCGCCGTCTAAGCCTTGCTTTCATTTCTATCTATCGCTCCATTCACCATGGCTTTCCTTCATCCATTCGTTGGCTTTAAGCCATCTGTCTGCTGGAGCTACAGTTGGAGTCGCTCGGTTGGCATTTGCCGGTTGTCGGAGTCTCGAGTTGGAGTTGCAGCCGCAGTTTATGTGTCCGTTTCTTTTCTGCTATTGTTTGTAATTTATGGCTTTTTAAGAATCATTTTATATGAGCAAATGCGTTTAAGAATAATTGTCAGTGCTTTGGGCGACTCGTTTGACCACAACGAAACATTTACCCGCTTTTTTTTCTCAGTGTGTGTTTGTGTGTGAGTGCTGGCTCCCCGGTCCATTTGTGATTCATTTGTTTGTGTCCAGAGTATTTCAAGTGTTAAATTGTCTTTATGCTTAACGATTGTTGGAGGCCATTGTAAGGCTTTTTGTGGTCATTTGCTAGATTTTTTATTTTATTTATTGACTTTATTTATGTTAAGAACCACGGGAAATAGTTTCAACGATTGATAAAGAACGACTTTAAATCGGGAATTAAAGTATAAACACTTTGTCAGGTCAAGTAATATCAGTGCAATGAGAAGACTGCCCAAATAATTCTCAAATGAGGTGCTTAAAGCAGAAGTGGTCCAAATCCAAGTTAGAGTGGTCAAATTTTGAAAAAATATATAAAAGGGATTTTTTCTAGTGAGAGTTTATATTCCAACCTTTGTTTAAAAAAATGTGGCTTAGAGACTTTCTTTTTGATATTTTTGGAGAGTTTTCACTTTAAAAGAGACCAAGTACTAAAGTTTATTAATCTTATATTTATCATTAAAAAACAACAATTTATTGAACAATTTTAGAAAAAAAATACATAAGCTAATAAAAATTACAAAAGTTCCAACAAAAACCAGAAAAGCATACGAGGGCGACCGCAACCGTTTTTTTGGAATTATTATTATTTATTTTTCAACATAATCTCCTTCCAACTCAATACACTTCATCAAACATTTTTCAAGTTTTTTAATTCCATCCGAAAAATAACATTTTTCAAGACCTTCAAAATATGCCTCAGTTTCAGAAATAACCTACCTCGCTATTGGACGAAAATTTTTTGCCACCGATAATTTTTTTTTTAAATTTCGAAACAAGAAATAATCAGAAGGAGCTAAATCTGGACTATATGGTGGATGCGGAGCAATTTCAAATCGTAATTCGGCCAGTTTTTGTTGAGTTAAAAATGCAGTGTGTGAAGGAGCATTATCTTGATGAAAAAGAACTTTTTTTCTAAATGCGGTCTTTTTATCTTGATTTCTTCACTCAACCGATCCAATAATGCACAATAATATTCACTATTTATAATTTTTCCTTTCACAAGATAATCAATAAATATTATACGCCTTGCATCCCAAAATACTGTGGCCATTACTTTTCCTGCTGACTTAACAGTTTTCGCCTTCTTGGGACCACTTTTACCAGCTTCTATCCATTGTTTTGACTGTTCTTTGCATTCTGGGATGTAGTGATGGATCCATGTTTCATCAACAGTTATGAATCGGCGCAAGAACTCTATTGGATTACGCTGATAAATCGCTAAAAGCTCCTCGAAATTGGTCCGACGGACGATTTTTTGGGGCAAAGTCAACAAACGCGGCACCCATCTTGCGGATAGCTTTTTCATGTGGAGTTCATCATGTAAAATACTCCAAACTTGTTGTTCGTGTATTTTAACAATATCAGCAAGTTCTCTGAGCTTTATTCGTCTATCTTTAGTCACTTTATTAAAAATTTTTCTAATGTTTTCAATAGTAGTAGCAGTTTTCGGTCTTCCAGAGCGTTGTTCATCTTCCGTACTTGAACCACTAATTTTAAATTGTTGAACCCAGGATATCACGGTGGAGTATGATATTGCATTATCACCTTGAACAGAATCCAATTCATCTTTGATTAATTGTGGCTTATAACCTTTCATAAAAAAGTGTTTAATTAACGCACGAAATTCTTTATTTTCCATTTTCCAAAAATTATAAAACTTGTTTACTTCAATCACCTTTAACAAAGAAAATAATCATTAAATATTTTGGAAATTTTGACAGATGGCTTATAAAAGACTGCTTTTAAAAAACAAAAAAAAATTGCTAGTAAAACAGAAAATGTGCCAGGCCAGTTAGTTTTGCGGTCGCCCTCGTATGATTAATAATTTGGTATGAAAAAGCAATTTAAGCCAAACTAAACTATAATTTAAAGTCAGCGGCGGCGCATAGACATCTAACTCAAGGATGTTGTCTTGACCGATGCAATCAGCAACTTTGGCTTGCCTTTATTCAACAACAATCTCAATATCATTCACTAGTTAAATGTTTTAGGTTTCTTAAAAAAAATAAAAAAAATATATACTTCCCTTTCTAGGATGACAGTTTTTGTTCGATTAATAATTTGTTATGAAAATGTATTTAAGCCAGCTCACCATAAAAACTCTAAAATAATTCTCATCAAGGTCTCCAAAAAGCCCATGGCCTTGACCACCGGCCGATGAAAAGTTGGCATAAAACTAATTGTGAATAGTAGGTATGAAGGGCATTTATAGGTATGAAGGCACTGTGACCTTCAGTAATAAGCAGAGGTTTATTTAAGGGAACTTGAGTCCGTTTTTGCCTCAAAAAGCC
This sequence comes from Hydrotaea diabolus, assembly GCA_963513945.1. NCBI lineage: Eukaryota > Metazoa > Arthropoda > Insecta > Diptera > Muscidae > Hydrotaea > Hydrotaea diabolus. Next base: position 56,587,639 of record OY740717.1, on the reverse strand, counting down.
TCATTTGTGGAATATTTATATTTCATTATGAATGGCTATTCCCTTGATACCTGAATTCACTGCATTTTTAGCCATTTAACTTTGGCCTTTTCGGAGTTAAATTTCCTGTTTGGTATCCTAGCTTGGAATTGGTCGGAGGAAAAAAGTTTTCTTTTCCACTGCAATAAATGGGTTTTACTTTCGTGTCGCTTTAAAAAAGCGACCTCCTAAGCGAGTTGCCAATAGAACACGGCCACTGTCATAAAATTCATGGCAAATCCTTTCTAACTTCACACGCAGAGAAAAAACATGGTTACTACATGGTCACGGCAATAATAATATGTTCTCCTAAATAAAAGTATGTTCTCCGCAACCATAACATTGTTAACTGAATTTATTTTTGACAATAGTATAATTGCTGCAATATAAATATTGTTGAAATGTAACAATAGTATTATTGCCAAATTTAAAAATGAAAATATGGTTATAGCAACAATATAAACATGGTAGGTGCGACAAAAGTATTTTCAATTTACGATAACAATAATATGATTACGGCAATCATACTGTATGATTGTAATTTTTCTTCATTTAAATATGCTGTTAAGAACAAATGTTATTGGTACTGATCTAATGCAATAATAATACTTTTGTATCGAAATTAATTTTTTTTAAAAAGCTGCTTTGGCTTTGTTTAACTGAAGTATTTTCAATAAAAGCGTTTACGTTTATTTAAACTTATTTTTTCTACTGCGCAATGAATCACTCTATTATTTTGAATTTAATGTATTTTTGAATAATTTTCTTTATTCAAATCTATTGTCGACAACTTAAACAAATTCTAATAAATAATATTGGGGATCATAGTATAATTGTGTGTGATCATACTATGGTTGTAGGGATCATAACATGGTTGCGTGTGAATCATACTATGGTTGTGAGGATCATACTATGGTTGTATATGAAACATACTATGGTTGTGAGGATCTTACTATGGTTGTGGAGATCATAGTATGGTTGAGTGTGAATCATACTATGGTTGTGGGGATCATACTATTGTTGTGAGGATCATAGTATGGTTGTATTTGAATCATATTATTGTTGTGAGGATCATAGTATTGTTATACCACAACCATATACCCAACATTATTATTATTCTCTTCGAATATTGTCACCACAACCATACTTTTATTCTGCGTGCAGTTCAGCTTTGCTTTCATGGCATATGGCCAGCAATTGTGCTGGAGCAAGAATTTAAGCTGGTCGATCATAGACAACGAATTGAGTTTCTTTGTTGGGTGCAAGAAATGTTGCAATGATTCTGATTATGGGCACCACCAAATCATATTTTCGAACTAGGCCCATTTTAGCTCAGCTGATATTTTTACATGCAAAACTGCCCTTATTGAAGCGAATATTAACTTAAACTTACTACGCAATCTCATGTTGATCTAGGTCAGTTTGATTGGATCTAGCTCGTTTTTTCTTCAATTTCCAATTCTACTTAGTAGGGACATAAATACTGTTACAACATTGAACACACCCATTTCAATGGTAGAACTGAACATACCCCGTTAATGTCATATGGGTTTTGAAAGCTAACCTCAATAGCGTTGGTATGTAATGGGACTTTAAAATTGTTTCAACTTTCATCATGGAGTTGTCAGATAATGAGAACCGTATCGCTGTAATAGCGCTTTTCAAGTGTGAAATGAAAAAAAGCGATATTTTCAAAACGCTCCGGCCACTAGGGATTAGCCGCATGCTCGTGTAGCGATGCATTAAACTGTTTGAGAAGACTGGAGGTGTAAAAAACCGCCTCCGGTCGAGCCGCCCATGCTCTGTTCGAACACCGCATTTCATCAAAGCCGTGAACTCAATAATTCACAGAAATCCGCTCTGAAAACAGAAAATCATGGCCCGTGAGATGAATATCACGCAAAAGTCTATGAGTCGAATCATTAAAAAAGACTTGTGACTTGGGGCTTTTAAACGACGTACAGGACGTTTATTGAATGCAGCTTTAAAAAAAATAGGATTGAAAAATGCAAACGTCTTTTGGTGAAGCACGCCGATAACTTGCACAGAAAAATTTTGTTCGACGATGAAAAAAATTTTACCGTTCAGGAAAAATTAAACAAGCAAAATGATAGAGTGTATGCGCGGTCATCTAAGGAAGCATCTGAACTGATCCCAACGGTGGAAAAGGGCCATCACCCAGCTTCAGTCATGGTTTGGTGTCACTGACCTACATTTCTGCGAACAAGGAGTCAAAACATCGGCCAAAGTTTACCAAGAAACCGTTTTGGAAGCTGCTGTGAAGCCTCTTAACAAGTCCCTGTTCCAAAACCAGCCATGGACTTTCCAGAAGGATTCTTCGCCGGCCCATAAGGCTAAAACGTCCCAGGCCTGGCTTCGAAACAATTTGCCAGCGTTCATTTCCTCTGAAGAATGGCCCTCAGGCAGTTCAGATTTGAACCCATTGGATTACAAATTGTGGATGGTTTTAGAGGACAAGGTTTGTCACAAAAGATACCCCAACATTGGATCTCTTAAGACTGCTTTGGTTCGAGCTGTGGCCAATTTTACAATGGACGAGGTTCGTGCAGCTATTGACGATTGGCCAGTGCGACTTAAGGCGTTTGTAAAGGCAAAAGGCGGACATTTCGAATAAGTAGATTCTTTTTGGATACAATATACGTACATCAAAAAATATATTAAAATAAATTTGATCCGAAAAATTCAGTACTTTTTATTTTACACCATAAAACGTGTGTAACAGTATTTGTGTCGCTACTAAGTATGTATAATTGCTCGATCTTATTCCCCGTGGTTTCTTGGCCCTAGGTTTTCCTTCTTCGAACGTTTTTTTTATCTCAAAAATTACCCATACAACTTTATCAGATTCAGATAGAACCAGGGCTGGGAAGCCGGACTTTCAAGAATTTTCCCGGATCCGGAGCAGGATTCAAAAAAAAGGATCTTGACTCCGAACATTGATAAAGGTTGAAATTTTTATTAAATGAAAAAATTAAATAACAGCAAATGATCTTTACAAAATAGAAAAAAATTAAGTGCTTAGAATTTTTTTTTTTTTGACAGCGAAGAGCACAATTTTTTTATTAAATTAAATTGAATTTTAGATTTAATTGAAAATCTGAGCGAGCAGACTCAGAGTCTGAAATTTTATCAAAAGAAAAAATTAAATTTTGAAAATTTGTTTTAGATTTACCGATAAGTACTGGAACAAATTGATTTAATCTAGGTTAGTTCAAATTGAAAATCCGTGCGTGCAGACTCACACACAAACTATAGACGTTTTTCTTTTCTTGTATTTTTTTAAGGAAATGGTAATTCTGTTTTTTTAGCTTTAATTGCTTCTTGATTTATAATACAGTTTTAGTCAGCAACAAGGAGTTTTGTTCGGTTATTTGGAAATTTTTGGTCGGAAAGAAGTGTTCCTATTAAAAACACGGCACACGAAACCACTGTCAAAGCAATGTGTTGCAACACACGAACTACGCTTGCTTTATTTGCTATATTGCTGCAACGGTAGCCTCAAATGTTGCTAGCATCATGCTCAAATATTCCATCATTTTTCTGGGACCAATGAGCCTTTGGTTTTTAATGTTTAGTGTGCGCGACTATCATCTAAGTCAAGCCCAGGCTCAATTCGGCGTAAGAAAATCCGTATATAAGCATCAGTTTTCCAACTTAAACTATATATCTGACGCCCAAAATAGAAAGGGACCTAAAGCTAAAAACCAGTTTTGTTCAGGAGAGCCATTTTAAAGATTAGGTCCCTTTCTATTTGTGCTTAGAATCGTCGACTTCACTTTAATAAAACGCGCATATCTCTGGTAGGGAACACTTTTGGGGCATGGGATCGGTCTCACGCTCAGATGTTGTCATCAAAAAAAAAGTGAAAAGTTGATGAAAAGTTTTGTTCAGGAGAGCCATTTTAAAGATTAGGTCCCTTTCTATTTGGGCTTAGAATCGTCGACTTCACTTTCATACAACGCGCATATCCCTGGGAGGGAACACTGAAAATTGATTTTTTTACCCTTAGTTCCCTTTCTATTTTGCGCTTCACATATGCTGTTCAGTGCCAGCCACAATAGGCCTCGATCATCCTAAACATCTCGCTAATTTAAGAGATGGTCCTAGCTTATTCCGTAGTGGCAGGTTACTTACTTTATTCCCACAGCAACTTATAAAGGAACAAGGGGAAACGTCTCTCAAATCAGTGAGCTGTGCAGTACATAATTCTTGTATTCACTGATCGGGACTTACTGTTTTACGCCAGCTCCAAACGGCTAATGGATTGTATAGAGAAGTTTTTTACATTTCAGCGGCGAGATAGCGATAAATAAATCTCTTACTCGCGAAGTTGCCGGCATCTACGAGGTGCAAACACGCCGCTGAAAATTGTGAGATGTTAGTATCCGGGTTTGAACCTGGGTTTTTAGGTATGATAGTAAACCTAAGCGGCTTTTAACTGGTGGGTATAGGAAAATACCTATTTGTCTATGAGGCGTCTCCTACGTAAGTGAGGAATGTTTTACTGTATACCCTGAAGTTAAGTATTGGCCTATCAGTGAACATTTTAGATAAGGAGCTTTTGCCGTCTCGATCGTTTTTCCTCTTCCTCACAGATGCTTTAAAAGATTTCATCATTTAAATACCTCCACGGCTGCTAGATTTACAATCTCTTTTTCTTCCATCTCGTCAGTTGCTACGATATTTATCTTGAAATACATTAATAAATATACGATAATTAAGATTTTTATCTTGAATAAGTAGTTAAAAAAAGGACTAACAACCATTTCAAATATTTTTATTTGCCAAACAACAAATAGTAACTTGTTAATGTCACGATTCTCGACAATGAATGTAATGCCGCCGCCGCCACATCGAGTTGTGGCAGCAATTGCTGTTGCTGTTGCCCGTATTGTGTTGCTGTTGTATGTGGCGTGGTATTGTCTGCCTATTGTCTCTGCGGCAACATACGAAGAATATTTGCAGTATTTTACACTTGATTGATTGTAAACGTGTGTTGCCACAACAGAACCGCTGTCTGCCACAACCGCCAAAGTAAATAATAGACTACGGAGTTGCTTTAAGCCTAGGCGGACGGACACGGGCATACGAACGGGGGAGTGAGTTCGAGACTGAAGGCAGTGCGGGGAGAAACAAACGGGCTGGGTTGATGATGTTAAACCTCAATATTTGCATCCCAAACAAAAGCTGAACTTTTTTGTCACGTTTCGCGAGAAGTATTTTTTTCATGTTTTGATGCAAGGCGGTGTGGTGTTGCCTGCAACATTCTACCAATATTGAATGTGTAACTAATGTAACAAATAAGGCTCGACCCGAACACAAAAACTTGGAACCCACAATGCCGAAAAAAAAATATTAAAAACCAAGACTGCAGTTTGAAAGATTGTCTACAAATGTTATAGGAAAAAATATTACTGCTGTTGAAGGTTTGCTATGGTGTGTCCGTCCGTCCGTTCGTCTTGTCTTTCATCTGCCAAGGCTTGAGGAAAACCTGCTAATACACATTTGTTTTGCTGGTTTTTTTGGTTTGAAATATTTCTGACTCGTTATTCATATTTTTGTTGATTTTTTGACTTGCAGCCATATCTGCAACAGTTGTAATGCAATGGCAACAACAGCAAAGCCAACTTGGGCAATATAACTTAGCTGTTGTTGAGACACACAACGACAACAACAGCAGCAGCAGCACCAGCGGAGACAATAATAACAGCGAAACCGTGTGGCAGCCAAAGAGCATCATATAAACATTATCATACACTTACAATGTATCGCATTCTATGCCGTTGTACATGTGGCAGTGGCATGTTGCAACGTATGTCGCATGCATGAGTGTTGCCGCAGTTGGAAGGCATGTTGCTTGAATGTGCTTAACTGCAGCAGTGTATGATTTGGCTGCACCTTAATGATCTTGTTACTTAGCAGATACTATTTTCATTGCGGCTGCTGCCGTTGCTGTGATTGCAGCCTTTACAAACGTTGCTAACGAGCAGTAAAATTTAACTACTGTACATGCGGCCACAAAAGGAAACCGATTTCAAAAATCTTCAGACATCACCATCACCACCAAGCACAACGTGAGTTTGTGTTATTAACACTTTACTAAAAGAAAAAAAATCCAGTCAGCCAAGACCAACAAAGAAGTTCCATTCAAAGTCATACTCCTCAGCTTCACGGCGATCATAAAACGTTATGTGTACTCACCATAAGCATCTCCAAACCTTCGCGGCACAACACTTCATCGCCATAGCCGTTGTGTTTGGTGTTGCTTTGAACAAATTGAAGTAGGGCAATTCTTTTCTGGTTTCGAGTGAAGCCTGTTTCGGTGGGCGTTTTTATTTGTCTGCCTTCTCTTTGACCTTTTCCATTGATCACTCCACGAATTCATTGAAGCTTTTCCTTCTCCTGTGTAGAGCGTTTGTTCGCCAGCGAATTTCCACTACAGCGCATTTCCATTTAACTTTTCGGCTGGCTAGATAACCGCTGATGTTTGGTTTGCGTGTCAAGTCATTATACATTAAAATGAATTTCGTAAAAATGGCTTTAGCTCCAGCTGTCGTTGGGTGAAAATTGATTTTCTGGCGCGCCTCACCACCGTTTTGGCAATAAAATTTAACCGTTAATTGAATTTTGATTTCCTCTATTTTGCTGGTCATAAATAAAATTGAATGTTGCTGAAACATATAATCTCAGTGGAGAGGAAAACAGAGTCTTGTGAAATGATACGTTAAAGCAACATGTAGCTGAAACATTATCGATTTCAAATTCAAAGCGGAATATCAAATTCGTCCTTTGGTGATAATTTTTATTGGAATCGCTGCTTCCAGAATGAAGCCTAGAGTTCGATGGAACGAAATATGTCAAGAATTATTCATTTTTGGGACCACGAAATGTTTACTTACTCGTAACAGTGATTTCAATTTGAATTTGGACAAATGCTTGTATGTTGACTTAATGTTGCTAGCAACATTGCCTAAGACAATTCAATTACCTTTTTTATTTTGTATTTAATTGCAGATAAATGAGTTAAAAACCATGCAATCGTGTATCAAATCAAATTGAAGCACTGCTTTTGTTCAGAAACATTCCGCAGTGGAAAAAATTACTATTAATAACCATTTTACGGCCCATCGACATAGTTCCCTTCTAAATGTATATTAGGTTAATCCCATTTTGTTTTAAATGATATGCACAAATTTCGATTTCGATGCGAAATAACATACATGGAAATGTTTACATAAAGTTTTTTTTAGCAACATTTTGTTGTCATTTCGTTAGTCAAATTTGTACTACTTAACTTTACTTTCTTAAGTCCCACAACATCCCATTGACAAAAAAGGGGAAATTTTCTTTCAAATCAGTGATTCAAATATTATACTCACTGACTGATACCTACTGTTAAAAGCCGGCTCCGAACGCCTAATGCATTTTATAGAGAAGTTTTTACATGTCTTAGAGATAAATCTCTAACTCTTAAAGTCGAGGTGGAAACCCGCCGCTGAAAAATTGTTAGATGTTCTTACCCTGGGTTGAACTTGGTTCAGCTGGCATGATAGTCGTGCGTACTTCCACTGCGGTTACTTTGACAAAATATATTTGCCGAAATCTCCCAACCTATCTAATACGACGAGTTTACTATTTGGCTTAACATAGGTATTAATTATTCTCTCGAAAGGACGTTCGGCAGGCAATGTTTTTTGGGTTTTATTTTGCAACAAAATTCTTAGAAAATTTTCCATAATAATGTTGTCAAAATACATAATATGTGACGCGCAAAATAGAAAGGGACCTAAGGGTAAAAACCAGTTTTGTTCAGGAAAGCCATTTTAAAGATTTAAATACGTGTATCTATGGTTTACCATCACTTTCATAAAATGCGCATATCTCTGGGAGGGAACACTTTTGGGGCATGGGATCGGTCTCATTCGATGCTCCACATCAAAAAAAAAAGAAGTGAAAATTGATTTGTTTACCCATAGGTCCCTATCTCTATGCGCTATCACATATACAAAAAACTGTTCCGAAATGACAGCAAATAAATGTTGCCAACGAGATAGTAAAGGGTGGTTATATTTTAAGAGCCGATATTGATTTTGAATAAAGCACTAATTATTTAGTAAACTATTGTCATTTTATTTTATTATGATAATATTGGTACGGTTCAATTACGTATGAAACAAAATATCGGCCAAATGGTCACCGCGATCTCGGCGGCACACCTCCTTCCGATGGTCCAAATTTTTGATTAAGCTGAGGCATAATTGAGGTTCTACACCGTTAATGTGCCTAATTATCTCATCCTTTAGCTCTTGGAATGTTTCTGGCTTATCGACGTACACTTTTTTTTTCGAATAACCCCATAGAAAGAAGTCCAACGGTGTCAAATCACATGATCTTGGCGGCCAATTAACATCGCCACGACGTGAGATAACACGGCCATTGAATTTGTCGCGCAAAAGAACAATTGTTTCGTTGGCTGTGTGCAAGTGACACCGTCCTGCTGAAACCACACATCGTCCACATCCATATCTTCCAATTCGGGCCATAAAAAGATCGTTATCATCTCACGATAGCGAACACCATTCACAGTAACTGCCTGACCGGTCTCGTTTTGGAAAAAATACGGCCCGGTGATGCCGCCAGCCCATAAACCGCATTAAACAGTCGCTCGTTGTGGCTGAATTGTTTTGTCGACAATCACTCGTGGATTATCATTCGCCCAAAAGCGGTAATTCTGCTTAGTGACGAATCCACTGAGGTGAAAACGTGCCTTATCACCAAAGATGATTTACTTCGAAAATGGATCATCCACTGGTGCCATTTTCATAATAAGCCTGAATAACTTCAACGCGTTGCTCGCTTGAGTATTTTTCCATGGTTCAAATTGGGTTAGTCTGAAATTGAGAAATACGAGGGCGACCGCAAAACTAACTGACATTTTCTGTTTACTAGCAACTTTTTTTTTGTTTTTTTAAAAACAATCTTTTATAAGCCATTTGTCAAAATTTCCGAAATATTTAATGATTATTTTCTTTACAGTAAACAAGTTTTATAATTTTTGAAAAATGGAAAATAAAGAGTTTCGTGCGGTAAATAAACACTTTTATATGAAAGGTTATACGCCACAATTAATCAAAGATGAATTGGATTCTGTTCATGGTGATAATGCACCATCATACTCCACCGTGAAATCCTGGGTTCAACAATTTAAAATGGGTGGTTCAAGTACGGAAGATGAACAACGCTCTGGAAGACCGAAAACTGCTACTACTATTGAAAACATTTGAAAAATATTTAATGAAGTGACTAAAGATAGACGAATAAAGCTCAGAGAACTTGCTGATATTGTTAAAATACACGAAAAACAAGTTTGGAGTATTTTACATGATGAACTCCACATGAAAAAGCTATCCGCAAGATGGGTGCCGCGTTTGTTGACTTTGCCCCAAATAATCGTCCGTTGCACCAATTCCGAGGAGCTTTTAGCGATTTATCAGCGTAATCCAATAGAGTTCTTTAGCCGATTCATAACTGTTGATGAAACATGGATCCATCACTACATCCCAGAATGCAAAGAACAGTCAAAACAATTGATAGAAGCTGGTAAAAGTGGTCCCAAGAAGGCGAAAACTGTTAAGTCAGCAGGAAAAGTAATGGCCACAGTATATTGGGATGCAAGGGGTATACTATTTATTGATTATCTTGAGAAAGGAAAAACTATAAATAGTGAATATTATTGTGCATTATTGGATCGGTTGAGTGAAGAAATCAAGATAAAACGACCGCAATTAGAAAAAAAAAGTTCTTTTTCATCAAGATAATGTTCCTTCATACACTGCATTTTTAACTCAACTTTTGTTGAATTGGCCGAATTACGATTTGAAATTGCTCCGCATCCACCATATAGTCCAGATTTAGCTCCTTCTGATTATTTCTTGTTTCCAAATTTAAAAAAAATTCTCGGTGGCAAAAAATTTTCGTCCAGTAGCGAGGTTATTGCTGAAACTAAGGCATATTTTGAAGGTCTTGAAAAATCTTATTTTTCGGATGGAATTAAAAAACTTGAAAAACGTTTGATGAAGTGTATTGAGTTGGAAGGAGATTATGTTGAAAAATAAATAATAATAATTACAAAAAAACGGTTCTTTTTATGCTAGGCCAGTTATTTTGCGGTCGCCCTCGTATGAAATGAAATGCGGAAAAAACTTGACGTTTATGTGTGGTTCACATTCAACATCGGCCCTTAAAATTTAACCACCCTTTTTATTAAAATGTTCTCTGTGGCTCACCACTTTGGCACATTTGCGTTGCGCCTTTTTCCAAGATAGTGTTATTGTGTTTCGGTTGGAGTGCAACTTCTTGGTTAGATTTAAGATATGTATTTGTTTTTGTTCAGCTGATGGAAATTGCCGTTTCTCTATCGTCACTTTTTATGAAAACTGAAGAAATTTAAATAAGGCGAACAGCTGTTCTATGAAATAATTACCAATACATAATTTCATTTAATCAAATCAGATGTTGCTTTAATGTTGCTAGAAATATTTAATTTTTTTCACATTATGAGTACTAGTTCAGCAAAAATTATGTGTAAAAGTTCTGTTGATTGTTTTTTGTATGGATTTTGACAGCATTTCGTATGAAAAATCAAACGGAGTACTAGTCTTAAGGGAGAAGGGAAAAGAGAACAACTCCCTTGGAGGTTTTATATAGAATAGAGGAATAGGAGGTTCTCATTCAGAAGCGGGATGTATATGTGACAGCGCATAGAGAAAGGGACATAAGGGTAAAAAAAATCAATTTTCATTTTTTTTTCTTTTTTTGATGTGGACAACATCTGAGCATCGAATGAAACCGATCCCATGCCCCAAAAGTGTTCCCTCCCAGAGATATGCGCGTTTTATGAAAGTGAAGTCGACGATTCTATGCGCAAATAGAATGGGACCTAATCTTTAAAATGGCTCTCCTGAACAAAACTTTTCATCAACTTTTCACTTTTTTTTGATGAGGACAACATCTGAGCATCGAATGAGACCGATCCCATGCCCAAAAGTGTTCCCTCCCAGATATATGCGCGTTTTATGTAAGTGATGGTACACCAAAGATACACTTATTTTATTTATCTTTAAAATAGCTCTCCTGAACAAAACTGGTTTTTACCCTTAGCTCCCTTTCTATTTTGCGCGTCACATATGTATGTATGTATTTCGACAGTTTTCATTTGTTTATTCGAATATTTCTGTTGGCATTGACAATTCTTTTGTTGTGTGACAGTGACATGCACATAACAAAAAAATTGTCAGTGTCAGAAAAAATGAAATGTTTCTAAACATTTTACACCGATTACATAGCTCAACATCATGACGTACAGATACATGACTCGGCAACATTTGTTAGCAACATTTGACCATTAAAACACAGATATCCTAAGTGGACACATACTTACTTGAATTTCATTAAAATTGTCATTGAAATTTGCGCATTTAATAATAAACAACAATCAAAATCCAACACCATTAAACTGCCAATTGTCAAATGTCAATCTCATCTATTCTAAAGACAGCGAGCGAGTGACTGCGCAAAAACTTGTGGAATAATTTCGCACAAATTCTTATGACTAACGCGTCGGATAAGTGGTAACCCCATTTCAAATGCAATTTGTTGGTTGTATCGATACCAAATATTTCTTCATTAGTGACCAACAACAATGCGCAGAGACTAGCTAGCGAGGCTAGTGCCTAGCAAGCAGAGTGTGTTGTAAACGAAACAGAAATTATCCAACCCATATTAATTTTATTTAATTAAAGCAACGCGCACACTTGAGGCCCATTCACTTTGCGGGCCAACCAAGCGTTGCACTCAGATCCAGATGCAGATACAGTAACTGATACAGAAAATAAATATCACCAGCAAACAGCGGCGGCCACAGCGACACCGCCAACAACAAAATGTCATTAATATACACAAAGTGGTTTTGTTGCATAATCTAAATAATGCATGAGATATTTGACAACGACAGACGGACGCAACGACAGACGTACACAGAATGTAACTTGACTTGGAGTGAGCGACTACGGGTTGCGGCGTTGTTGGTTTCGTGGTGCTGCCCGATGGACACAATGTCCAAGAGACAGCTTGGTGCCGCAAACGCAACACCCCAACGCAGCCATTCTAGCGAGCGATCTGTATTAACCACTACGAGTACTCTGTGTAGCTGCTCTTGCTTCGAAGAGGGGGACGTAACCAGCATTTTAAGAATTTTTAATTAAATTTTATGTCTGTGTGTGTGTGTTTCCCAAAACAAAAGACACTTCAACCGAACACGATTAAATCGTGTTGTTGTCGGACATTAATGCCGCCATTTGTTGCATGTTGCCAAACATTTGTTGCTTAACAAACTGGCCGGGACGGTCGGTCGGTCGGTCGCTCGTCGCTGATTACTTCTTTAGACTCTCGCTGCCTCGATGATTAATTCTTGGGTAAATATTTATTAAAAGCCTAATTTAATATCTCCGTTGTTGTTCATCAGCTTTTTTGGCGTTTCGGTGGCTTCGGCTACCCCTCAGCCTTCCCCTGAAATTTAATTTATTTTTATTTTGTCTATAATTTTGACATGTGGTTGTTAAATTTTCGTTGATGTTGGTTTTTGTTTTTGTCTTTTCGGCTTTAACGTCTGCTGCAGTTGCAGTTCCATTTGCTGCCGATTTTCGGTTTTGTGTTGCCGGTGTTTGGTGTTCTTCTTGTTTTTGTTTACCGGTTGTCATGTTGCGGCAAACAAATGATGTCTGAGGTTATAAGCCATTATTTTGACCCCAATTGCCGTTTAATGTTTATGACTGCATCACTGCTGGCAACATTAAGTCATAAACCCAAAGTACCAAGCGCCACAGTTTGGCTGTGCCGCGGCGTCTGCGGAAAGGGGGCACTGGGCGCGTACTATGTTGAATCTCGGCACATAATTAACATTAGAAAATTAATGTATGCAAATGAAATTTAATGATTATTAATTTGTTGTTCATAGAAAAGAGAAACATTGCAATTAAACAGTAAAGTTTTTAAATGGGGGGGGGGGGGTCTATTTCAACCTCAATAAAGCAACAAAGAAATGCATGAGATTTTGGCAGTATTTTTCAAGAAAGGCACAGGGAAGACTGGTATGGATATATTGGAGCGGTAAGGGCTTTCTATTTTCGTTTGAGAATCCCTATGTAAGCTGTTGAGAAGCCTCAAGCACTAAATCTTCCCATTCCCTTCAACAACACATTTAGGAACAAAAGAGGTGGTTTTCCCTAATCAGTATTAAAAGCCGGGTTTGGACAGGTAATGGTAGTTTTCTGTAGCTTTATATTTACCCAGCATGTTAATTCGAGAGTATTTATAAAGCGTGATCCATCTAGAGGTAGTTTTTTTACAACAAAAAAATATAAAAATTCAAATCAAGCGTGGAATCTTTATTGGTAATTTGAAAGGACATTTTATGGCATTTATTTTTTGAAAATAATTACCTTCAAATGTTGGCAACTCTAATTTGGAAATGAGCGTACGGTTAGAAACGGGATGATCCGCTGTTTTCGAACAAAATGTTGCTCAGTGATGACCCCATTCTCTGGCTCAACGGCAAAGTTAATAAACAAAACTGCCGCATTTGGGCCGAAGAGCAACAAGAAGACGTTCAAGAGGTACCAGAGAAAACCACGGTTTGGTGCGGCTTATAAGCTGGTGGAATCATCGGTGCATATTTTTGTCTAAAATAATGATGGCCAGAACGTAACAGTGAATGCTCGCTATCGCGCCATGATATCGATCTTTATGCTACCTGAAATTGAAGCCCGTAATCTTGACGACACTTGGTTTAAACAGGACGGTGCCACTTGCCATACTCAACCAATGGAGCTATTGAGAGGTCATTATGAAAAGCAGCTAATTTCACGTTTTGGACAGGTGAGTTTGCCACCTAGATCGAGTTATATCACACCTTTAGACATTTTTCATTGGAGTTACGTAAAGTCCAAAGACTATGCTGACAAACCAGCTAAGATTCAGGTTTTGGAAGCCAACATTACGCGTGTCATTAAAGCTATACCGGTGGAAATGCTCGAACAAGTCATCCAAAATTGGACCCTCAGAATGGAAACCCTGAGGCATAGTTGCGGCTAACATTTAAGAGAAATTATATTCAAAAAATAAATGGCATAAAATGTCCTTTCGAAAGAACCACAAATATTCCACATTTTATTTGACTTTTTAATTTTTTTATTTTGAAAAAATATCCTAATTGATCGTCGTAAAATTCTAAGACGAGCAAACGATGTTCTTCCGTCCGTCCGTGCGTCCATGGATCCTGAAATACAGAGTAAACGGGGTGCGAAACTGATCCATGGTTCCTCGAATTACCGACTCTGCTAAGCGATTATTACGATCGAATATTGGATCCAGCGCACGATGAGTCGCTTGAACCAAACCATTATTTTGGTAATAAATGTCCACCATTTGCAAACGTTGTTTCACAGTAGGTCTATTCATTATGAAATGGCAAACAAACTGAGCATAAATCAAGTGACAGCTGTTAAAAAGACCAACTTCGAAAAAAGTGTTGCCAGATTGAATACAAGACGTAACCTTTAGTTTGCAATATGGTAGCCTGGCAACTTTGAGAGAAATATGGCAACATTGTTTATATTTGTATACACCAAAGAGACTTGAACAGCATTCGGTTCACCGGCGAGTTCGTCAAAAGCAGACAATAAACACTATAAATTGAAATGAAATAAAATAAATCAATTAATTTCTTTGTAAAAATGTTTAAATTGTCTTTGAACACAGGTTTTAAGTATATTTATAGTTTTACTTATCCCGTTTCGTTGAGATGTACTCAATACAAATTGTCAATGAGATATGTTTTTATTTTATTACTAAAATTTTGTGTGTGTTAATTTACAAAAACAAATAAAAAAGTGCTGTTATTTCGCTTCCAAAAAAAGAATGTTTTTGCATTTCAGTCAAATAGTCATACTTTGGAACGGTAGGACCTCTGGGCTAAAAAAATCCGACCACCCTAGTACTCTCCGACCACCAATCCGAAAATTTTCAAACCGCTGCCATTTCTCCCCCATGCATTTTCGGGATGGACATATTATCATGAAATGAGCCAAGGAATACGCTAGTTAAATTTGTCCAGTTGTGAATGAATCACTCTGTATTTGCATTCGTTTAGCATGGAAAAACTAAATTCTTTATTTTTTAAGTTAGCCTATATGTAGGAAATAAAATAATGAAAGTAAGGCATAGATAGTTGGTCACATACAGATAGATATTTTCAGCCAGCTTCATTATATTTTAAATAATTTTTGATGATTTTCTGTAGTTTCGGTGGGCAGCCCAGATCGTTTGAAAACCGAGTAATGCTAGTTTAGTTACCTGAAAAGAATACATCTATTATTTCGTATCAAATTGCATATTAAGAATGTCGAATAAAAGTACATGAAATTGGATAATTTCTCAAACGACAGATTTTGTTCCGAAATTTTTCGAAAGCCCTTTTATTTAATGCAACACTTCTCCTACTACGAACAATCTGTTAACAGACTGCTGTCAAATTTTAAGAGAGTTCCATCGCGTTTAACAGCTGAGCAAAACATACAAACTCGTTGATGGAAAAAGTGAATTTCGAGTTCTCATGAAATACTATTTTTGCGGAAACCGTCAATCAAATCAGGAAAATGCTCGATAAATACTATGGGAATTGTGCACCATCGTTTTCAATAATAAAAAGTGTTTTTTGACTTGCGTTGTGGTCGCACCAGTATAAATGACGCCGAACCTTCTGGACGGTCAATTGAGGTCAATACAGCTGAAAATGTCAAAAAATCCACAAAATGGTGTTGGCCGATCGAAGAGTAAAAGTGCGTCAGATTATTGATGCCCTACGCATTTCATATGGCAGTGTGGTTTCGATTTTACATGATAAGTTGAGTTTAAGAAAGCTGTCAGCAAGATGCGTGCCGCACATTGCCCAATTGACCATAAACGTTTTCGTGTGACAACTTCAACGGATTGTTTGGAGTTGTTTAACTGCAATTCGAATGAGTTTTTGTGGCGTTTGTAACTGTGGACCATTAGAACACCCCAGAGATCAAGCAGCAGTCAAAACATTAGGTTTTTTCGGGTGAACTGGCTCCAAAGAAGGCCAGGGTGACTTTGTGGGCCAATAAGGTGATAGCAACTGTTTTTTACGATGTACGCGGGATAATCCACATCGATTACTTTCAAAACGGAAAAAAAATAAACGGCGAATATTATGCCTACTTATTGGACCGATTTAACGAGGATTTTAAAAAAACGACTTCTTATGGCCTAGAAAAAAGTTATTTTTCATCAAGATAATGCACAGCATCACACGAGTGCAAATGGCAATGGCAAAATTACATGAATTGGGCTACGAATTGATACCTCATTAGCCATTTTCTCCGGATTCAGCCCCCATTGGTTATTTCCTATTTCCAAACCTAAAGAAATGGCTTGGTGGAAAGAGATTCAGCTTCAACGATGAAATTATTGATCAAACAAATGGCTCTTTTTTAGACATCGAAAAATCCTATTTTTTTGGAAGGGATACAGAAAATAAAGAAACTTGGGACTAAGTGTATTATGTTGAAAAATAGATTATGTTGAAAAATATTTTTTTTTGCAAAAAAAAAACTGTCACGGGTTTATTGATATGCCCTCGTATAAGAACTGTGAAAAAAATGAATGAGAAATTTTGGTTCTTTCGGTCTGGGCTGCCGAAGACATGATAGTAGGATATAAAAAAATAATGTTCCATGAAATATTCAGGGTGGAGCGCGGAAATTTGCTTATTTGGGAATGAAATAAAAAAATTATGAACCGCAGAAAAATTTATTTTATACTTAAATTATACTGAACAGCAAGGGAAAATTTAAATTAAATGGTTGTAAATAGTGTTTCTGGAGTTTTCATGAACTCTAAAAAGCATGGCGACTGGCCAATTTCAGCCTCAATATGGTTAATTAGGTCTTTCAAAGTGTTGGAACGGTTGATCCGCGCTCCACCTGTATTTTTAGGCAAACTATGACAAAAATTCACAAACATCTTTATTGGCTTTGTTAGTTTTCAGCATGTTGCTTAGAATTTCTTTGTGACACTTTTATAAAATGTCATTTATATCGGGTTTTTTATCAAACCTAATTACTATATATGCGCCTAAAGTCTGTAAAGACTTGTTGCACATCTTCGTTTTACTGTAATTGATGTTGCATCACACATGCAACATGAACTTCTACCCAAGTCGCTGCAACTTTACTCTATTCGCCTCTCCATTTCTCATCGAATAAATGGGAAAAGCAAACATTTTATCTTCAGCAGCCATATATCATTGTAGTGTGAAGGAGAACAAGTTCCTTGTGGTCTTGTCAATTTCTGAAACACCATCACGCCAGCCGTGCTCTGCAACATCGTTGGCAAACCGACGAATAACGCTCCACGCCTGTTCAGTGGTCACTGAGGCTGCATAAAATCGAAATGAATGTCAAGCATAACCATAACTCGCCTATGTGCCGGCCAGCCGGGCCTGGTTGAGCTGAAGCGAAATGAAAATAAAAAATTTAAAGTCTCAAGTTATGGCCACATTTGGATGACGCTTATTGCCACTACTGAGCATTATGAGCCATTGGAGCTTCTTGCATTGGCCAAGATTTACTCGCCGATTTGTTAGAATGGCTGGAATGACTTTTCTTTTTCCTGTGTTGTGCGTGTGTGTGTGTTTGTTTTTTTTTTGGCCCCTCGTATCAATTACTCTAACGATAATAGTTAAAATTATTTCTTTGGGAAAAGTTTTCGGTTTGGGTTACAGCGATTTCAAATATCTCTCACATTTCGTATTGAACATATATTTTGTGGGTATTTTCGGTTTTATTGCGTTTCGTTTTCTTTCATTTCGCTTGCGACAGATAGACGGACAAAGGTTGCTGACTGCCAGAGATTAGATTTCCTTTTTCGAATTAATTTTACTTTGATTTCAGTTCATTTCTCTCGCTGTCTTTCCTGTATTCAATGTTAAAGTCATGTTGCACAAACACGTACAAACTTACAAAAATTTACTAGAAAAACCAAATGTTGACCCAATTTTTCGTAGTTTGCTTTGTGGTTAAGTTTGCAGAGCAAAAGAAAAAAAAATAACAAACACCAAACTGCAATTGTCAATAAATTCTGGAATTTAAACAATAGACATTTATAGCGTTTTGGTTGACTTTGAGAGTCAACCATTTTCTTTTGACCGAATACTCGTATTTGTTACTCTGCCATAAACAATCAAAGATCAGAAGAGTGTGGTATGATAAATGAGGGCTTTAATAATGACAAAAGCAACTTTTGGGGTTAAATGTTTTGAGAATAAGTTAAATGAAAAGTTTGCGACATTTTGATATAAAAGTAGGTAAAAGAGGTAACTGTCAAGCGTGGCCGACTCTGCTCCCAAACCTTCTCTGCTCCCAAATCTGCTGGCAAACCATTATCTTTATAATAAAGCTAAATTCTCTGTCATAACATTAAATTATTATTTCTTCTTAAAAAACACCCTTTTGTTATATGTTATATTTTGTGTTGTTGCAAACGTAATGACAAATGTAGTATACGATCCAGCCTTTATATTTAAAGGCTTCAACCAGGGTGGGCCATTACACAGGACACATTATTTATGCGTCAGCCAGCGGCCCTTTAGGACAGTCCCGTCCCCATTGTACGAATTCCAAGCAAATTATTTGGACAAAACTTTCCCTTTGGCTTAGGGTCGACGCCTATCTTAACCTCTACTGATCTATCGGTCCTAGCATCCGGTTACAATGCAACTCCACACAGAGCTGAAACTCTTCCAGCGACTTGGGGTTAAACCACAGACGCCACAATACTCCCCGAAGGGCCGCACCAGCGAGCCAGGCTAGAACAACAGTTCTGGGGTACCGAAAACACGCACAGAAAAAATATGGTTAATACATTGTCACGGCAACAATAAAATGTAATCTGCAAAAAAGGAAAAGCCAAATTGAACAATTAATGTACACGCAGGATAAAAATATGGTTGGGGTAACAATATTCGAATGGTTGTGGCACAACAATATTATGATCGTCGTAACCATTGCATGATTCACGTACAACCATACTATGATTCCCACAAGCATATTATGAATCACACTCTTCATACTACGATTCCCAAAACCATAGTATCATCCTCACAACCAAAGCATGTTTTACATACAACCATAGAATAATCCACATGCAGCCATGTTATGATCCCAACAATTATAGTCGGATTCCCCTCAACCATATTATGATCCCCAAAAATTATTTATTAGGTTATTCTGTTACGAGGGCTGCTATATATATATCAGGCCTAATATTGAAAATGCGAATATTTATCATCAAAAATGATTTTATTTCTTTTTTAAGTATCCTCCAGCATGATTTACTCACTTTTACATGCGCTTAAACCAATTGTCAAAGCACCTTTTTCCACTCCTATTGAGACACCTCCAAGACATGGTTTTTGAACGCTTCAACAGCATCTTCTGGCGACGAAAATCGTTGACCACGCATATTTTACTTGATGTGCGGGAGAAAAAAGAAGTCATTGGGTGCCAAGGCAGGACTGTACGGCGAATGACCCATCAATTCGACGTTTTGGCCGGTCAAAAAAGAGCTGGTGCACAATGACTCGCCTTCTCCTTTTCGTTTTTCGAATTTCTCCGAAGACTTCAGGCAAACAAATTGTGGAATTGACCGTCCTACGTTGCTCAAGCGGAACAGTAGCCACATGACCAGCTTTGCCGAAGAAACAGGCGACCATTTGCTTCGAAGTGCTTCTTCCACGAACAACTTTCGTTGGATTTGGCTCATCTTAGAAGACCCACACGGTCGGATGCTGTATTTTTCGGGCTCATATGCATAGATCCACGATTCGTCACCTGTGACGATCTTATAAACGTCTTTTGAAGCACCGCGATCGTTTTTTTTTCAAAATTTTTTGCACCAATCGACACGAGCCTCTTTTTGAGCGATTGTCAAATTGTGCGGGATACAACGAGAACAAACCTTTTTTACGGTCAGGTGTTTATGCAATATCGAATGTATGCTGGAGGAAGAAATGCCCAAGGATGCCTCTATCTCACGGTATGTTGCATGGCGATATTGCATTATCAGTTCACGCACGGCATCAATGTTCTCTGGCACAACGTCCGTTTTTGAACGACCTTCGTCTTTGAGCGAGCATCGGCGATTGAATTCATTAAACCAGTTTTTCACAGTGTATTAGGATGGTGCTTCAACGCCATACAAAGATTTAAGTTCATCGATGCACCCTTGTCGCGAAAGTTGTGAAAAATGATCGCACGGAAATGTTCACGAGTTAATTCCATTTTTTTGCCAAATAAATTTTTTCAAGTAAGTACTGTAAACAACTCAAAACGTTCTGAGTAATTCAAAACGTTCTGATTACGTTTATGCTAAAAAATGTCAAACTTTCCAATGAAAATGTCAGATGGCGCCAGGCAACACTTAGTGTTGACTAGGCCAAATATATATAGCAACCCTCGTATTGGGTTATGCTTTTATTCAACAAAAGATATATTAAGCAAGTTATTTAAAAATTACATTACAATTCGTTCATT
Source organism: Hydrotaea diabolus (assembly GCA_963513945.1). NCBI lineage: Eukaryota > Metazoa > Arthropoda > Insecta > Diptera > Muscidae > Hydrotaea > Hydrotaea diabolus. Next base: position 56,566,928 of record OY740717.1, on the reverse strand, counting down.
GTCAGATTTGCCCATATTTCTATTGAACATTTCATTCAAGACAAAAGCTTTTCAAAAGGCAGTAGAAAAGATTTTTAGTTACATATGCTGTGGTGATTGCAGTTTCGGTCAGCGCTTATTCACCACCCTCAGACCCCAAGCTACAAATGTGATTAAACCATGATCAAATGCTACATACATACTCGTACTTAAGTGTAGTCAGAGTCTAATTTATCGAAAACCTTTCCGCAGTAGAGTATTCCACAGCAAACACCATAAAAATCCCTCGCACTGCCTTTTGATTGTTTTGGTTTCTTATAATTGACAACTACCATCAGTGTTGCCGCTGGACAATTTTTTTTTCGACCAAATAGCAGGATGGCTATCGAAAGCCGCTACCAAAAATATAATTTAATAACTTTTTTTCTATTTAATGAATCTGGTTAGTTTATTTATTTTTATTTTCCAGAGTGATTTTTAGTTTTAACAAAAATATATAACTGGGACACTGAAGCAAAAATTTGGATTGTCCGCCGCTATCGCGCAGTGGAGTCCGTAGTTTCGGTTCAAGGAGAATATTGGCGGCAATCCTCCGAGCAGATGGACCATAATGAGACTTTTTAACAATTTTGCCGAGCATGGGACAGTCAACATAAGCCCATACCATCGAAACACTTTAGTTCGGATGGAGGAAACAATCGCTACTGTAGCTGCTGCCATACGAGTACAAAACAATCGAAGAAGTACAAACGAATCGAAGCTTATCTGCTCAAATGGGTATAAGCAGACAGTCATTGCAGTCAATTAAAGATTTGGACTTATTCCCATATAAAATTCAAATGGCCAACAAACTGAACGCACCAGACTTCCCGATTCGCTTGGAACTTTGCCAGAAGATGCTTCAAATGGTGGAAGAGGACGGAAACATGTAACCATATTTATATAGTTGGTGCGACCATATTTTCATTTAAAAATTTGACAATGATACTGTTGCTACATTTCAACAATGTTAATATTGCCGCAATCATACTAATGTCAAAATGAAATTCAAAAAAAATACTTTGGTTGTGACGAACATGCTTTTATAGTGTTATTGTTGCCGTGACAATATCTTACTATATGTGACAGCGCATAGAGAAAGGGACCAAAGGGTAAAAAAAGTCAATTTTAATTTTTTTTTGATGTGGACAACATCTGAACATCGAATGAGACCGATCCCATGCCCCAAAAGTGTTCCCTCCCAGAGATATGCGCGTTTTATGAAAGTGAAGTCGACGATTCAAAGCGGAAATAGAAAAGGACCTAATCTTTAAAAAGGGTCTCCTGTACAAAACTTTTCATCAACTTTTCACTAACCTTAGGTCCCTTTCTATTTTGCGCGTCACATATACTTAGTAGGGACATAAATACTGTTACAACATTGAACACACCCATTTCAATAGTTGAACTGAACATACCCCGTTAAGGTCATATGGGTTTTGAAAGCTTACCTCAATAGCGTTAGTTTGTAACAGGATTTTAAAATTGTTTTAACTTTCATCATGGAGTGGTCAAAAAAGCGATATTTTAAAAACGCTCCGGCCACTAGGGATTAGCCGCATGTTCGTCTACCGATGCATTAAACTGTTTGAGGAGACTGGAGATGGAAAAGACCGCCACCGGTCGGGCCGCCCACGCTCTGTTTGAACACCGCATGTCATCAAAGCCGTTAAATCAGGAATTCACAGAAATCTGCTCCGAAAACAAAAAATCATGGCGCGTGAGATAAATATCACGCAAAACTCCATGAGTCGAATCATTAAAAAAGACTTGGGGCTTTCAAACGACGTACGGGACATTTATTGACTGCAGCTTTAAAAAAAAATAGGATTGAAAAATGCACAGAATAATTTTGTTTACCGATGAAAAAATTCATCTAAGGAAGCATCTGAACTGATCCCAAGGGTGGAAAAGGGTCATCACCCAGCTTCAGTCATGGTTTGGTGGGGTGTCTCTTACGATGGGGTCACTGACCTGTTTTTTTGCAAACAAGGAGTCAAAACATCGGCCAAAGTTTACCAATAAACGGGTTTGGAAGCTGCTGTGAAGCCTCTTAACAATTCCCGGTTCCAAAACCAGCCATGGACTTTCCAGCAGGATTCTGCGCCGGCCCATAAGGCTAAAACGTCCCAGGTCTGGCTTCGAGCAATTTGCCAGCGTTCATTTCCTCTGAAGAATGGCCCTCAGGCAGTCCAGATATGAACCCATTGAATTGCAAATTGTGGACGGTTTTAGAGGACACGGTTTGTCACAAAAGATACCCCAACATTGGATCTCTTAAGACTGCTTTGGTTCGAGCTGTGGCCAATATTCCATTGGACGAGGTTTGTGCAGCTATTGACGATTGGCCAGTGCGACTTAAGGCGTGTGTAAAGGCAAAAGGCGGACGTTTCGAATAAGTAGATTCTTTTTAGATACAATATAAATCAATAAATATATTAAAACATATTTGGTCCTAAAACATTCAGTACTTTTTATTTTACAGCATAAAACGTGTGTAACAGTATTTACGAGACACTAAACCAAAACATGTTTTAAGTCTTTTTAAGAGAATTATTTATTAAATTACATCTTCAAGCCTATTACTGAGTTCTATGGAACAAAAAGCATTTATCAAAAAATTTTTATTTCAAGTTTTATAGATTTTATACAATTGTTTCAGTTTTTATTTTTATACCAAAATCGTTAATGGGATGTATTTTAAATTAATATTGACATCATTTGTTACAATGGAGTATATAGGATGATCCATCTAGATGTATTTTTTCAAAATAAAAAAAATACTAAAGTTCAAATCAAGTGTGGAATTCTTTTTTATTGATTCGAAGGAAATTGTATGCCATTTATTTTTTGAATACAATTTCCCTCAAATGTTGGCCGCAACTATGCTTCAGGGTGTCCATTCTGAGGGTGCATTTCGACCGGTATGGCGTGAATGACAAGCGTAAAGTTGGCTTCCAAGACCTGAATCATAGCTGGTTTGTCAGCATAGTCTTTGGACTTTCCGTAGCTCCAAGGAAAAAGTCGAAAGGTGTGATATCACGATCAAGGCGACCAATTCACCGGTCCAAAATGTGAAATTAACTGCTCTTGGCAATTACCTCTCACTAGATCCATTGTTTGACCAGCTGCATGGCAAGTGGCACTGTTCTGTTGAAACAAAATGTCGTCAATTTCGGGTAGTAAAATGTCCGATATGACCATTGAAGGTCACGTTTTGACCATCATCATTTTTGAAAAATTTGGACCGGTATTTCCACCAGCCCATAAACCGCACCCAGTCGTGGTTTTCTCTGGATATAATGGCACCTCTTGAACCTCTTTTGGTTCCTCTTCAGTCCGAATGCGGCAATTTTGTTTATTGACGTTGTCGTTGCGCCTCATCACAGAACAAAATTTATTATATAGTTAACAACATTTGAAGGAAATTATATTTAAAAAAATAAATGGCATAAAATGTCCTTTTGTATGAATAATAAAGATTCCACACATGATTTGAATTTTAGTATTTTTTTATTTTGAAAAATTACCTATAGATGGATCACCCTACACATGCCGTTCTATCGCAATGGACTCCAAATGCTTCAAGCAGCATTATGTTGACATCTCGTTAGACGAACTCCCTTACCTTTTTTTTAATATTTTTCCGCTATCTATATGGTAGCATATTTTTGTAAATATATTTTGATAGTTGTTAGCCTGAAAAGCAAACTCAGTACCTAGGCTTAAAGTTACTCCGTAATAGGCGTAAAGATAAAACTTTTTTCAGAAAATTCCAGTTATATGATGAAATTGATCTAAACACAACCTAAAACATATAACAGCCTTACCCTTTGTATTTTGCGTTTAATTTTATAAACCCGTCCTTTAAATATCCGCAGTGTAATGCTATAAATGTCAAAACTACAGCAACATTAGTAAAAATACGAATTTTAGCTATTTAAATGACATTGTATAAGAGCAGCATGTTGCTGCAACATTTTAACATGTTCAAAGTAAACTTTTGTTCCTTTGCTGGATTATCAATGCCATCTATGTTGCCATCATTTTAATTTAATGTTGCTGAAACATTCATCACATGGTGCTGCTGCAACCATCTCATCTTTCTGCAATACGTTATTTTCTTAAGCCCTGAAACAAAATGTGTTTTTTTTTGTTAAATTTTTCGAAAATTTCTATAACATAATTATAGTTGACTTTATTTTTATGCAACCTAAACTAATAAATAATATTAGAACTGAACGATCCTTAGAGAAAAACACATAATCCATTTTGGTTGCCCTCTGTCTCTAAGTTCATGATCACTATGTAAACATGAGCACTCCTCGGCTACAACAAACTACGAAAAAAAAATAATCATGTCTCATTATTAAGGTTTACATACAATCAAAGCCAGAAATTGTAAGCTGCAACAGCGTATAGAGAAAACATAGTTATTTAAAGCCTCCAAGGCTTTCCTGGTGGTCGAGTTATTGTGGCCGTGGCTGTTGTAGCTGAGTTTTTGCTGTTGTTGTTTTGTACTCGTATCCCTGGTTCACTTTGGCCAACATAGACATTTAAATATATCCACAAGCTCTGAGCATTCATTCCTTGAACTTTTTTCTCTGTGCCAGGCCGGCAGTCAGTCGGTGGCGACGGCGGCGGCAGCCGCCTGGCAAACAGCTGCAATAGCCAATAATCATCATTAAAACGGCCAGGCAACAGTCGGTCTTCTTGGCAGCAACAGTAAACAGTAGAATTAACCGAACGACCGGCCGGTCGACCGACCGACCGCCTGGCTGCCTTGTCTTGTCTATTGGCGCTATTGGTAGTGATTGTGGAAGTTGCCGTGGTATCGATTAAAGATCGGCCAAAAGGAAATAAAGGCCTACATGGACGTATAAACCAAAACAACAACGTCAAAAACAAACGTACAGCATAAGCGAAATTGTTGCAATTCTGTCGGTCTGTCTTTCCGTCTGTGTATTTTTCAGCTAAAACTTTGGCTAAGTAAATGTTTGTTTATTTGCGTTATTTTGTTGTTTTCTTATGTTGTTGGGGATTTCTTCTGCGGCGTCCAAAGCAAACATCAACATATTATCTATGGCTGTGGTGTTGTTCCAAAGGGGGAAGCTTTATAAGACAACTGATCTCCATCAACATCAGCAATCAGCAGCAGCAGCCTCCTCATGATCTTCCCAATATTCAAAGACCCATATTGATGTGTTGCCTGGTTGCTTGTTTTGCCGAAGATCGATCAATCGATCGATCGAACGATGTTTGTCCAGCACAAACATCATCAAGGAAGCTATGCTCTCTTGATCTCTACCATACATTTGTAAATCGTTCTGAGGGGTCTACAGCAGCAGCGTCAGTAATTCGCAGACAAAGTTTAGCTAGAATCTAACAGCCCTGACAGCCATGGCAACGATCTTAATTTGTTTGTCATGTCATGTCAGAAATTATAGATTTGCATGTTTCATGTTTCTGTCCAGTAGAGGAAAACGCAAAAAAAAATCAGCCAAGAAACAGCCATTTACCATTTACTGCAGATTGTTATTCATTCTTTAAATTTGTTTATTACCCGTCAAAGTGTCTGCTGAAGTAATTGTTCACATGTGAACACTTATCATTAGCATTTAACATTCAACTACTGGTCAAAATGGCGCTTAAATTAATCGCACATGGGTTGTGGTGAAGGTAAACCGGACAGCTGACACAGGTAAATATCAGGAGGTTGGCCTTAAAGGTGAATATTCGGTGTAATTGAAACGTTTTGCTGTTGGGAGGAAATGTCTGGGTCGATGGTGTTAAGTGGATTGCTAAACGTGTTCAAATATTGAACTTTGAATTGCAACATGAAGCTGACATTAAAGCAAGAAAGTTACAATTAGTTGGGAAAGTATTAAATGTCATCTGTACTAGGAGAGTCTCGAGGTAACGGTAACGAGATAACAAACGGGGAACTTCTTGAAATTAAGAATATTGCAATTGATACCTAAAGTGATATTTTTATAAATTAAAAATTGATGTTGCTGAGAATGGAGGAACAAAAAAAGATAATAGTGTAAAAGAAGTAATTGATACTTAGATTTTAATATTGGAGTACAGCTATATGTTTTTTTTATATATTTATAAGTATATAAGTATTTGATTTGTTGTCTTTTATTCGACCTTTTTGTAAATGTTGAATTCAAGTTCGATGTTGAATCAATATTTATATAACGGGTGGTCAAATTTTTTAGGGCCGATTGAATTTGTCTCGAAATAGAGTCATTGTTTCGTTAGCAGTGTGGCAAGTGGCACCGTCCTGTTGAAACCACATATCATCCACATCCATATCTTTCAATTCGGGCCATAAAATGTTCGTTATCATCTCACGATAGCGAACACCATTCATAGTAACCGCCTGACCGGCATCATTTTGGAAAAATATGGCCCGATGTAACCGCACCAAATAGTCACTCGTTGTGGGTGCATTGTTTTTTCGACAATCAGTCTTGGTTTATGATTCGCCCAAATACGGCAATTCTGCTTATTGACGAAGCCACTGAGGTGAAAATGTGCCTCATCACTGAAGATGATTTTCTTCGAAAATTGATCATCCACTATTTCTTGCCACCAAGCCCGAATAACTTTAACGTGTTGCTGACGTTTAGGTGTGGTTCACATTCAACATCGGCCCTTAAAATGTAGCCACCCTTTATATTTTTTTTTAAACAAGGTGTTTTAAGCTAGATCCATGGCATACAAATCGACTCAGGGGTTATCGAAAATAAGATTTCGGTATCGGGACTAGAAGTGGGTGACAATATGCACAGTTGAGTGTATTTTTTGAATTACGTAACACTTAGGGATTTGCCCTATGCATGCAATGCATTGCCTTGGTGGGTGGAATGTAAGGGACCGAAAGAGGGCAAAGAGGAAATAATGTTTATTGACATTTGTCTTCAGTTTCTGGATGTCGTAATTGGTAAGAAAGACATTTGCCGGAAGTGGATTCCACATACGGGCAGTACGATTTCGATTTGCAGTGTATAATGCAGTCAACGGGGCAATCGATAACACTTGGGTGTGCATTTCTGGAAAGTCGTGTATCCCTACCGAAAATCCTCACGTGAGGAATAAGACCATGAATGTCTCAAGAACACACACTATTAAAGTAGCTTTAGAACAGCAGCACACAACCCACATTCCCAAGATGCTCCAGGGAGACAATAGAGTTGGATACCCTACACTCACCTATCAGCACCATCGCTCTTCTTTTAACACGATCCAGTAGTTTCAAGGATAATTTTGGATCACCTGCCCATATATGGGAGTTGTGTTCCATCTCTGGCCTGATTTAGGTTGTATAAATATCGACAGATCAGAAGGATCAGTGAGTATTTTTCGCACAGCTTTAGAAAGCCCATATACTTGAGTGCTTCTTTCGACACTTCGAATACATGCCTCGCCCAACGTGCGTAACATTGCATTTTCATGCCCAGAACATCAGAAGCATGCGATTGTTCGATAACCATACCTTCAAAAGATAATGACGACACTGTTGGGTCAATGAATCGCATGTGGGACAACAACCAGCACTGTGTCTTAAGCGCATTAACATCTACACTTTTCACTCGACCCTGATCGGAAATGCTTAGAAAACCCATGCCAAGTCCATAATTTGCCTGTTGTGTTCAATGTTTTAAAGACTCTCCGATAAGAAAGCCAACAGGTCTCCCGTAGAACGATTTCTACGGAAGCCATACTGCCGATCGCTAAGCAGGTCTATGGACTCCATATGCATTACAAGATAGTGGTTGGGCATGCTCTCCGTTACCTTGAGGAGCGCATAGAAAATTGAGATTGGTGGATAATTTACAGGATTATTGGCATTATCCTTTGTATGGATAGGCTGGACGTTCGCAACCTTCCGACGCGCTGGGAGGACAAGCTTAGTTGAAAAGTTTGCGCTATGGACTTGCTAGCATCGATAAACACTTCCATAGGACAAGTGCCGTAATACCATCCTGGCCCGGGACTTACTAACATCGAGATTCGCAAGAACCCTTTTAACTCCAAGTCCACCATCATACATCCATATTTCATGAACAATAAAAATGTTTAAAAGGTTTGTTCTCGTTGACAATCGCTCAAAAAACGGCTCGCGAAAAAATACTACCGCGGTGCTTCAAAAGACGTTTATAAGATCGTCACAGGTGACGAATCATGGATCTATGCGTATGAGCCCGAAACAAAACAGCAATCGACCGTGTGGGTCTTTGAAGACGAGCCAAATCCAACGAAAGTTGTTCGTGGAAGAAGCACTTTGAAGCAAATGGTCTGCGTGGTTAACGATTTTCGTCGTTAGAAGATGCTGTTTGTTGAAGCGTTTTAAAACCATGTTTTGAAGGTGTCTCAATCGGAGTGGAAAAGGTGCTTCGACAATTGGTTTGAGCGCATGCAAAAGTGAATAAATCATGCTGAAGAATACTTTGAAAAACAATAAAACCATTTTTGATGACAAATATTCGCATTTTCATTATTAGGCCAGAAATATATATAGCAACCCTCTTATTGTCCAGACCTTGGACCAGTTGTTACATGTAAATTGCGTGATAATCCAAAATTACAATTTTAAAATTAGAAACATATTTACATTTTTACATCACAGGAATTTATTGAAGTTTGGAGAGCGTTTTACTGTACGCTGCAGATAGCCTACACATGGAGAACAGATTTGATTTGTTGACACAACCGAATTTTGCCAATTGCCAACCGAATGTTGGTGGTTGTACGTTCTATCCACGTATTCCATCTTTACAACCGAATGTTAATTGGGTACACAGAAATTTTTAGTAGAGGGAACTGACACTTTCCGTTGATGCAAAAAGGTATCGGTAATCCTAACAGACTGAGATGATTATTGGAACTGAAATTGTACATGTATTGGTTGTTGTTATAGATTGTTGGTTATCAGTACGTTTTGGTTTTATTTAATATTTTACCGCCTTGTAATGGGTCAACTGATCTGTAAAATAAATACGTCTTGGGATAGATGTTTTTATAAGCATTACAATGATGCCCCAATCTGAAATAATTAATTAAGGTATGTACCAATATTTATTGTTAATCATTGGGGGCCGTAACTAGGGACAAATGGGTCGCCACCAAAACAAAATTGCTTGTTGTTTTAATATAATAAGGAGGGGTACGTACCTATGGCAAAAATTCTGATCAAGTCTGATTAATGTCTGAGTAAAATTCATTTTTTCTGTTGTAATGGTATTTTCTAGAGGTATTTTTTCAGAACAAAAAAAAATATAAAAATTCAAATCAAGTGTGGAATCTTTATTGGTAATTTAAAAGGACATTTAATGGCATTTATTTCTTGAAAATAATAACCTTCAAATGTTGGCAACTGTATTATGGAAATAAGCGTTCGGTGAGAAACGGGAAGATTCGCTGCTTTCGACCAAAATGTTGTTGAGTGATCAATAAACAAAATTGTCGCATTTGGGGTGAAGAGCAATAAGAAGAGGTTCAAGAGGTGCCAGTATACCCAGAAAAAAACACTGTTTGGGCGGTTTATAATTTGGTGGAATCATCGGTGCATATTTTCTCAAAAATGATAATGGCCGGAACGTAACCGTGAATGGTGCTCGCTATCGCGCTATGATATCGATCTTTATGCTACCTGAAATTGAAGCCGGTATTCTTGATGACACTTGATTTCAACAGGACCGTGCCACTTACCATACAGCTGCTCAAACAATGGATCTGAGAGGTCATTTCGAAAAACAGCTAATCTCACGTTTTGGACAGGTGAGTTGGCCGCCTAGTTCGAGTGATATCACACCTTTAGACATTTTTCTTTGGGATTACGTAAAGTCCAAAGTGTCTGTGCTGACAAACTATCTACGATTCAGGTTTTGGAAGCCAACACTACGCGTGTCATTAAATCCATACCGGTCGAAATACTCGAACGAGTCATCCAAAATTGGACCCTCAGAATGGAAACCCTGAGGCGTAGTTGCGGCCAACATTTGAAGGAAATAATATTCAAAAAATAAATGCATAAAATGTCCTTTCAAATTACCAATAAAGATTCCACACTCGATTTGCATTTTTATATTTGTTTTTGTTCTGAAAAAATACCTCTAGATGGATTAGTTCTACAAAGAGCTAATTTGTTGTCACCAGCAATTATTGGTACCAAATTAGCATGAACATCAGAATTGGTTGGTTGCCATAATTCTCCCAATTAATAGTTTAATTGTATTTGGTTTGTATAACTGTGTTATTAACTGTGAATACCGTGATGATATCTCGATTCATGTCACCATCAATACTATATAATGTTGCTTATTGCAACCGAAATTCGGTTTGTCCAACCAAATTTCTGTAGTTTGGACCGATTTACAACTGATTTTTTCTTTGCTTGATAATTCAAAATTACTATTTTGAAATTAGAAAAATATTTACATTTTTACACCAAAGGAATTTATTGAAATTTCGAGAGCGTTCTACTGTACGCTGCAGATAGCCTATTGTACGCTCGACTTCAAGTGTTTAAACCAAAACCGAACACTCACACTTCAGCAAATGCCCAACAATGTTTAATTTGCTGCAATAATGTTCACAAATTTGCTGTGGACTTTGAAATGCGCAAAGTCACTCACAATCATTTATTAGAAAATTTGAAAAATGTGTGGCTTTAAATATTTTGAAACTCACATATGTTTTCCAATGGCTTGTTACGAGACGTTATGCATATGAATTCGAACGTAAGTGACTACGTAGTCATTCATATACTCCGAATGGACTGGATGTAGTTGGACTAGATGTTACCACCGCCACAACCCACATATTGGGTTTATTAGTGCAACATTATTTATCTCGTGTCATAAGAAAATGTTCAGTTTGGAAGTTGGCATTTTTGTTTTCTTCTGTTCGGCTCGACATTGTTTGAATTGGAGTGCTGTTGCTTCGTTGCTGGCTTTGGAAAATTTATTATTGTTTTGTTAAATCTATATTAATTAAAGTTTTCAACGAGCGATCCGAATGCCAATGCAGGCATCCAATGATTTCCCTACGTCTGCTGATGACATGTGTCATTAATTATTTGTTTTCTCTCGTTTGGTTAAAAAGCCGCACATGTACTCGTATGCGGTTGAACTGGGACTGGGAGACTGACTAACTGTTTGACTGAGACTGGGTTAACGAGACAGACAGACGGTTGGACTTACTGCTATATTACTTAGATTGAATTACAATTAATTATAAAGATTTATTAACAAAACATCAGAGTGCAGAGTTTCAATTCAATATCCTACAACTAATGTGGTTTTTTGAGAAAGTTTAATTGCCTGGTTTTGTTTTTTATTCGTTTGCCATAAAAAAGCGAAAGTTTACTCTAGTAAGAGATAGGCTGACAGATGGTAGAGGTCTTCGCTCCCCCTGAATAGGTAACCAGTAGATGACAAGGTTACGGTTTTTTATATCAAATATTCCCCCTTATAAAAGTCCATTCCAATGGTCAATCTTATTTGAGCTAAAAAAACGCCTACAGTTTACAATTTCCTTTAGTAGCGCTTTATTTTCAGGCCAGCATCATCAATTTTGAAAATACCCAACGCGAAAAAAAAACAAATTAAAATATTGTTCTACAATTCAATTTTTATTATGCAATAAATAAATATCACAAAGCATCACTGTGTCTTGTACACGCTTTACCAGCTCAAAATATATTGCCGATTTTCGTACTTGCAAGCGGAAAAATCAGTGGGTTTTTAGTTTGGCGGTTTTAGCTGGTTGCTTCACTTTTTTTTCGTTTTTTTTTGTCGTATTTTCTTGCAGTTTATTTCAAGTTGGCGTTGTTGGAAAATAAGTAGAACGCCCACATTGGAAAATTGATATAACATCTAAACTGCAAAATGAATGATATTTATGAACTCTCTAGCCACTACCACTGCGCTCGGATAGAGTGCGCACGCGCGCCCTCTCCCTCCTTTACTGCCTCCTCTAGGTACGACTACATGATATTTAAACTTCATTCATGAATTTCTGAACACATCGAAAAATCGAACGAACTTATGAACACATAAAGCCAACGCATTTTCAAATTTGCTTAACAACAAACTTAGGAAAATTACGCAAAAAGAAAAAAAATTAAAATATTAAGTCAGATTATGTAATTATTATTTTTATAACAAAAGACAATGCAAATCAAATTATTGATGGATTAAGCGCCGCATGGGAGTTGGCGGAAGAAAAAATCGCAACATTGTTGTAGTAGAAGAAGAAGTTAGTCCGCGTGCAACGAAAAATTAAATTAAGGCTGGTGTTAAAACTATTTCCCTACTATGGGATAACTTGGTCAGGATAAAGTCCAACTATTGTATGACCATTGATTCCATCTGTCCATTATTTAATTCTTCTGACTCGATTTGAGAAAAAGTAAATTCTCGCAGCACTAAAGCTGATTTCTTTTACCACTCTGGTCAACAGATGATTTATTTCATCTGTACAGAATTTCTGCAAGATCGGATTAAATGTAGACTTTCAATAGCGACGCTGTATCAAATTAGTAGTGAACTTTAACTCGATGATCATCAAGATCGTACCTCATGTATGGCTTTTATAGCAGGGCTAAAAAGGAAGTGTGAAGTGAAAGTGGTTAGAATTGTCCATTTCAAAAGTTGTCGGTCGCTTTACTGTTTAAAATAGCTATTCTCAACCTTTCGAATTCAATGCATTATGATTTTGTGCTCGTGGCCTCGAAACCATTTTCAATTAAAATTGAGAAAATTCAACTTGAATCAAACGAGGGCTGCTTAATATATTTCTGGCCTAATAATAAAAATGCAAATATTTATCATCGAAAATGGTGTTATTGTTTTTCAATGTATTCTCCAGCATGATTTAGATACTTTTGAATGCGCTCAAACCAATTGTCGAAGCACTTTTTTCCACTTCGATTGAAACACCACCAAAACATGGTTTTTGAATGCTGCAACAGCATCTTCTGGCGACGGAAATCGTTGACCACGTTTTTTTTTCTTTATGTGCGGGAATAAAAAGAAGTCATTGGGTGCCAAGTCTGGACTGTACGGCGGATGGATGACCCATCAATTCGACGTTTTGGCCGGTCAAAAAGGCGCTGGTTTGAGCCGATATGTGAGAGCTCGCATTGTCATGGTGCACAATGATTCGTCTTCTCTTGTTCGTTTTTCGAATTTCTCCAAAGACTTCAGACAACTAAATTGTGGCGTACCACTCAGAATTAACCGTCCTACGATGATTAAGAGGAGCAGTCGCCACATGACCAGTTTTTCCCAAGAAACAGGCGACCATTTGCTTCGAAGTGCTTCTTCTACGAACAACTTTCGTTGAATTTGGCTCATCTTCGAAGACCCAGACACGGTCGATTGCTGTTTTGTTTCGGGCTCATACGCATAGATCCATGATTCGTCACCTGTGACGATCTTATAAAAGTCTTTTGAGGCACCGCGATCGTATTTTTTAAGAATTTCTTTGCACCTATCGACACGAGTCTTTTTTTGAGCGATTGTCAAATTGTGCGGGATCCAACGAGAACAAATCTTTTTTACGTCAAACTTTCCAATGGAAATGTCAGATGGCGCCAGGCAACACTTAGTGTTCGAGAAACATAAATTGATATTAAAAAAAAAACAAAATCAAAGTGAGAAAACACAAATTGATATGAGAAAATATTCATAAGTTGAAATTAAGAAAAGTGAAATTTTAAATCTCTTGACGTTACACACAGAGAAAATTTATGGTTATATATGGTCACGCCAACAATAATATGCTCTCTACAATAGTATTGTTTTTTGAATTTCATTTTGATAAAAGTATGATTGCGGCAATACTAATATTGTTGAAATGTAACAATAGTATTGTAACCAAATATAAAAATGAGAATATGGTTGTGGCAACAATATAAATATAGTTAGTTACACAAAAGTATTATTGTTCAAGAATTACGGTGGTTGTGACTATAAACATAACAAACCAGGTTTTTTAGACCAATTTCATATATGTGTGTGTTTTGGTATATCAAAAAAACACGCACACCCAACAATAGTATGATACTCTTCGAATATTGTCATCCCAACCATACTATTTTTCTGCGTGTAAGTTGTAACTCTCAATTTACATCGTGCATAATGGTTGGACCACCCCTTATATACTTTTATACCATAAAAAATTTGATCAAAATCGGAATGAATATGGTTGTTCCAGAGAGGTCATAATAACGGGAGTAATCTTTATACTGGGTTGCAGTAAATTGTTGGGTTACAGTAATTGATCGATATTAGTTTTGTCAAATTTCATTAAGAATTTTTTTAAAGGGATGCTTATTTCAGACGTGTGTTTTTCAAGAAGAAACGCAACGCATGTAAGGGTTTGGCATTATGTTTTAAAAATGGTTACGGGCAAGTGGCCGCCGCGGCAGGCTTGAATAAATTCCATCCGAGAGGCCCAATTTTTTAACACTTTTTGCAGCATTTGGGGCTGTATATTAGCAATAACGAGCCAAATATTCTCTTCAAAGGCGTGAATAGAGTCGGGCATATCTGCACGTAGAAAAAAGTGTGGTATGATTCTCACACCAATAGTATGATGCAAATACAACCATGACATGATCCTCACAACCATATTATAATCCTCACAATAGTAGTATGATTCACACATAACCATACTATGATCCCCACAGCCATAGTATGATTCACATTCAGCCACATTATGATCCCCACAGCCATATCATGTTTCACATACAACCATAGTATGGTCCTCACAACAACCTCACGCAACCATGTTATGATCCGCACAACCATAGTATGGTCAATCACGATCCCTGAAATTATACTTACAAAAGTATAATTTCATATAAGTATATATTTTATATAATAAGTATAATAAGTTGTCAACAAGATTTAAATTATGAAAACTATTTAAAAATACATTAAATTCAAAATAATAGGAGTGATTTATTTAACAGAAGAAAAAACAGTTAAGCGTTTTTATAAAATGTTTCAGTTAAATAAAGCAGTTTGTTTGAAAAATTTTAATTTCCTTATAAAAAGTACTATTATTGCATTCGATCCGTAACAACTACATTGTTCTAAAAAGCATATTCAAATGAAGAAAAATTACAATTACAGTGTGATTGCCGTAATTATATTATTGTTAACATAAATTCCAAAAAAAATACTTTTATGTTCCTCATTGACTGTAACATTATGGCCGGCTTCATTTTTGAAGAAATATGGACCAATGATTCCCTCTGCTTATAGAACAAACTAAAAAGTGACTTTTTGAGCATGTGGCGGCGTCTTAACAATGGCCTGTGCGACAATTTCCCTTATTACTAAAGTGAGCTTATTTTAACCGAAAGTGAGCTTCATCGCAATCAATTGTAAAAGCGTATATTTCAAATGCGCACTCGATCATTGCAGTGTAGCGTTCTTTTCGTTTACGATTCGCTGTTCTCCCACGCGGACGTGTTCCTGGACGGCAATCAATTGTAGATTGGGTTTACTTCATTGATAACATCAGGGGACTTGAGAGAAGGATTACAACACCACAAAACATCGAGAGAGTTAGAGCAGCAGTACTGACGTAACTTTGAACTCCGAACGGTACTTGACTATGATACAGGATTTTTTTAGCCGGCTCTTGGTGCAATGCAATTATAGGATACATGGTTCCCACAGGATGGTGCCACTGCACACACATCGAGGGTTACCATGAATTATTTGAGGCAAATGTTTCCTAGACGGTTTATCTCTTTGAGGTTTGAAGTGAACTAGCCGGCACGCTCACCAGACTTAGCCCCATGCGATTGTTTGGATAGCGAAGGTCGACATTTGCCATTTCTTTACGGTTCAATATAATTAAAATATAAAATAAATTTTTTTAAGGTTCGTAATTTTTTAATTTCATTCCCAAATATGCAAATTACCTCGCTCCACCCTGTAGTACGAAAATAATTCTTTTAATGTAGATACTCCTTTCAAAATAAGGCTTCGGACATTCCAGACGTCTATACGCGAATCATGGCCCTTATAACGTTTGCGAGGTTTGTCAACAATTAGGGCTCCCTTTTTTGTTCTATTTTTTCAGTTCGTTTTCATTGTGATTTATTTATGGATGTGGCTTGCAGCCGCACCGCACCGCACCGTCATATACCAAGCAATCATTTGTATGTATAAATCGTTAAATGAGTAGATCCCTTTTCGTCAGCACACATATATGGTACCGAAGACACCTTTCATACCAACGGCGAAACGTGCATCTAACAGACGGTAATGTGTTTCCTTTATCTTCACTGACTTCACCGTTAGCTAACTAACCCATCGTATTTGGATGGCTACCCAGGTGGCACCAGGTGAGTTATTCTCGGAGGTCAGTATCAACTTGAAGATGATGGGTTAAAACCACACTGACCCCATTGTTTAAAAATTAACATTCCAGGGATGCTATTTATATTTCGGGTCCTGACAATACTAGTGTTCCCAGATGCAAACTGAAACTTCCATTGGAAAGTTTGAAATTTTTAGCATAACTTCACTCAGAACGTTTTGTCATCTGAGGGCGAATTGTTTTGTTTACAGTGTGTTGAAAAATTCATCTCAGTCAAAAAATGGAATTATCCCGTGAACATTTTCGTGCGATGATTTTTTTCGATTTTCGGCGTGGGTTATCAACACAAGAGTGTTTAAATCAACTTGCTTTGACTTTTGGCGATGAAGCACCATCAAAAACCACTGTTAATGGCTGGTACCAAGAGTTCAGAGTCGGACGCCGTTCGCTCCAGGATGAATTTCGTGAAGGAGGTCCAACTTCGGCCACTTTGCCAGAATCCATCGATGCTGTACGAGAAGTGATTAGCCAAGACCGACATGTGACATACCGTGAGATTGAGGCATCCTTGGACATTAGTATGACAAGCATCAATAAGATATTGCATGTTTATTTGGCCGTGAAAAAATTTTGTTCTCGTAGGATCCTACATAATTTGACGAATGCTCAAAACAGGGCTCGTATGGATTGGTGCAAAGAGATGTTGAAAAAGAATAACTGCGGTAGCTCACAGGCAGTGTATAACATTGTCACAGGTGACGAATAAGGGATCTATGCATATGAACACGAAACAAGACAGCAATCGACTTATGGGTCTTTCAAGACGAACCAAATTTAACAAAAGTTGTTCGTGAGAGAAAAAAATGATTGCGTTTCTTTTCGGTATAACCGCCCATGTTGTCACAGTGCCTTTAGTGGTACGTAGGACGGTCAATTCTGAGAGGTAGCAACCAACTGTCTGCCAGCAGTGTTCGAAGAAATGAGGAAAGATAATAAGAGAACACGGATCATTTTGCACCACGACAATGCGAGCTCTCACACATCAGCTAAAACGATGAGCTATTTGTCGAATTGATGGGCCATCCGCCGCCCAGCCCCGATTGCACCCAATGACTTCTTCTTATTTCCTAGCATCAAGAAAAAAATGCGTGATCAACGCTTTTCATCGCCCGAAGCAGTTGAAGCGTTCAAAAATCATGTTTTGGAGGTTTCTCAATGGTAGTGGAAAAAGTGCTTCCAAAATTGGTTTGTGCGCATGCAAAAGTGTATTGATCTTTATGGAGAATATTTTAAAAAACAATAGAACAACTTCCAATGATAAACTATTGTGTTTTTTTGCCAGACCCGAAATATAAATAGCAAACCTCATACCGCGTAACTTCCTTTGTTACATTCATATTCCGGTCATTTAAGAGTTGTAGCCTTAATTTTGAAAGTAAGACCTAGTTCGTCGCCACATTCTACACCAAAACATTGACTTCATTTTGTCAATCAATTCAAAATTGAGAAGAAAAAATTAAAAAAAAATATGATGAATGTCTCTCTCACTCGTGGGGTATTGATTTCGTTTAAAGCAAGCAATTAACATAAATATCAAATTAATTTCAAATCAAAAATGTTGGACTGCATTTATTGTCGTTTGTTAGAGCTGGGTCGGATGGTTGCTGCTACTGCTTAGCAGCCGCTAGACGGCAGAGGGGATGCCAGCAACAACTACAACATAAGCGATGTTGCAGTAATTTCTTGTTCAAATCTGACAGTTATATTGACTGTAATCATGTGGCAATTAAGCAAAGAAATACAAACAGCAGCAACATCACAAAAAAAACCATAAATGATCTGCCACCGATCATGATGATGTCGATGACGGCAATGATGGGGATTTGAAACCAGAGACACTCACTCCGCCGGCAGAGAAAAAACATGAATGAATGACAGTAAACATATGACGAGTATCAAATATTGTCTTCGGTTGGTTTTTTTTTGTATGTTGATGGCGTTTTTTTTTTTCTTCTTTTCGTTTTGGAACGAACGAGTACGATTTTTCCTATAACTGACGGAATGATGAATGTCAATAAGGAATGCTGAAGTTGTGTTAATAAATTAATGGACCAGAAGCCACCAGAGCCAACGAACGGAACTAACTGCTACTACTACGGTTCCAGTTAGCTAGCCGATCTAGCAAGCATCAAGAGCCAATTACTAACAATGCCCCACCATACTACGACCGACCTTGTTTTGTACTGACCCAATTTTATGGCTGCTTTTTTTAAATCTCGCTTTTGTTGTTTTTTAGAGGAAAAGTAAAACAAAAAAACTCCAGCTTTATTAACATACCACTTTTTGAGCTTTTGTTAGTTTTAATAGTCGTAGAGGACCACCCCAGTGTGCCAGGCTGCAGGTTGTTGTAGGCTAGCCGTCATTTTTTCTTCCTTTGAATATTTCTGTAGATATTTAGCAGAGATTTTCCTCTTTTACTTTTCTTTGTCAGCTTTAGTTTTTCTTTACAAATAATTGAATATAATTTAACCAGTTTTATACCCTCTGTAGAGCGAACAGCAAATGCATCAATCTTATGAAAACTGAAATTAAAAGAGTGGGGCTGGAGGTTGAGTGGCGAACACTCTCTGGCTGTGGTTTACTTGGATTTTATAGCCTTCAGCTATTGGTCAATCACTTTGAAATGATCTTCAAGTTAAACATGAAAACAAAATTTTTTACAAAAAAAACTTAAAAAAACATGAACTCAAGTTATATGTGGTCTCCTTCTTATGCCATTGAACGTAAGTTTTTTCCTCAGCAAACCTTATTGCTTTTCAATAAATCATGGAAGACGTCTCATAGTCATCGAACTTATTCAGTTAGAGCCGCAGTAAGGCGGTATAAAAATGATGGTTAAATAAATAAACGAAGCTCTAGTTAATCTTATCTCAAGGGATTACTTTCAAATTCTCCATGTTGAAAAGAATTTCAACAGGATGGCCGATTTAACATTTTAAATTTGTATTGGCTGTAAAAAAAGTACTGATGTTTTTTCATTTAATAATTGAACACAATATCATTCATACGAGGGTTGCTATTTATATTTCGGGTCCTGACATTACTAGTGTTCCCAGATGCACTGGATGCAACTGGAACTTCCATTGGAAACTTTGACATTTTTTAGCATAACTTCACTCGGAACGTTTTGTCATTTGAGGGCGAATTGTTTTGTGTGTTGAAAAATTTATCTCAGTCAAAAAATGGAATTATCCCGTAAATATTTTCGTGCGATGATTTTTTACGATAATTCGGCGTGGGTTATCGGGACGAGAGTGTTTAAATAAACTTGTTTCGACTTTTGACGATGAAGCACTATAAAAAACCACTGTTAATTCGCTACAGGATGAACGTGCATCACGACAATGCGAGCTCTCACACAGCAGCTCAAACGATGAGCTTTTTGACCATTCAAGATGTCAAATTCACGGGCCATCTACCGTACAGCCCTGATTTGAAACCTAATGACTTCTTTTTATACCCTATCATCAAAAAAAAGCGTGGTAAACGTTTTTCATCGCCCGAAGCAGCTGTTGAAGCGTTCAAAAATCATATTTTGGAGGTATCTCAATCGGAGTGGAAAAAGTGCTTCGAAATATTTTGAATAACAATACAACCATTTTCAATGATAAATTATTGTGTTTTTATTGCCGGACCCGAAATATAAATAGCAACCATCGTATGACTACCACAACTGGCTCAGCAGTACCTCATCCGATCAACCCAATTTTTCAGTTCATTTTCGATTGTTTCGGGTCGAATCTCTTTAATGGCAACTTCGTTTGCATGCTTCCACGATTCAATTGTCTCTGGATGCTTTGCGTAACAATTATCTTTAATCGCTTCCCACAAAAAATAATACAAAGGGCTAAAATCACAGCTCCGAGGCGGCTCCGTTGGGTGTGTGACATGTGACCCTGTCTTGTTGAAACCAAATGTCACTTGAATTTTTGGAAACAAAAATTTGGTTAGCATGGCGTGGCAACGTTTACGGTTGACGATAACTGCGGCTTTTTGCTCATTTTCGAAGAACAATAGCCCAATGATGCCGCCAGCCCCCAAAACCAAACAGTGAATCGTTGTGGATACATTGACATATCCACCGAGACGAAAACGAGCTTCAACAGAAAACACGACTTTTCGGTAAAATTCTTTATTTCCTGCGTCGAAGCGAAAACGCAACGGATGGTGTTCAAATAAAATCAACTCAAACTGATAGTTTTAATAAATTATACAAATTTTTATAAAGTAAGAGTGTAGCTAATAATTGAATTATTTTCTTTTATTGATTATTTTATAAAAAAATTTTAGTTTTTCAAAAAAAATTATAGTCAGCCTTTGACGGATTCGCCGTTGAACCAATTGTTGTTTAATTCTCTTTGGTGTATATGTATACAAAGAGAAGCAATGTTGCCCTATTACCCTCAATTTTGCCCAATGTTACCAGATTACCATATTGCAAACTAAATGGGTATCAAAAGACAAAACTTCAACGAAAATTGTTGCCGAAGTAGTACTCTGTTCATAATGTGGAAAAATCATGTAATGTTTCTGGAAACAATAAAGCAACATCTGACTTTATTGAATGAAATAATGTATTGTCAGTACTTTATACAAAATTTCAAATAGCAGATGGCAAACCGAACATAAATCAGGTGGCAGCTGTCAAAAAAAAACAACTTCGAAAAAAGTGTGGCCAGATTGAAAACCACACGTCTAAAAACCCATTACATAAAATCGAAATAATTCGCAAAATTTCCGCCTAGTCAATAAAAGATTTCGTTAGATGAAATTTTTTGTACAAAATCCTAATCTCCAGCTACTAACGGCGTTGATTAAGAATGTCGGACTACTTCTTATAAGTATTTTAACCAACCATTACAATTCGTAAAATAAGCTAGGTTAACTATCTGGCAATGGCCAATTGAGCCGAATCGATATTGCTGAGTTTTGTTTGGCAAAGTTTTAAATGACAAAGTTCAACCTTTCCAATAAAACCAGAAATTGGAAAAAAATATCAGTACATTTTTTATACAGCCAGAAGAAGTGAAAGAAATATTCCTTGCACCGCCTTTGAAAGCCTATTCACTTGATTGCTTCTTTGGACGCTTCGAATATATCCAGCCCTAATCGCGAAAAAGACGCAACCGCTAAAAAAAATTTTTAAGGACAGGGTTTTTTTTTTGGTTTTTTTCTTATTTATCTGAAGGATTTCGATACAATTGAATTTGCTTTATCTTTGTAAATATTAATATGTATTAAAGAGCGTTGTATAATTTTCTATCGAATTTCATTAAAAAGCTAGTTGCTCTTGGAACTTGACTTCTTCGCAGTAAGGACTCGACATGTTCCGCCCAACGAGCGTCACAATATTTTTTAGGCTCAGAACATCAAGAACATATGATTGTTTGAAATCAACACACTGCGTCTTTTGCGCATTAAAATCAACTCTATTCACTCGACTTCTTTCGGAATTGATCGGTTAATTTCGGCTAAGTGTCTTATCTACTAAGAAAAAACAAAAAGTACTGAATGTTTTTGGTCCAAATATTTTTTAATATATTTATTGATGTACGAGTATATTGTATCCAAAAAGAATCTACTTATTCGAAATGTCCGCCTGGTCAATCGCCAATAGCTGCACGAACCTCGCCCATTGGAAAATTGGCCACAGCTCGCACCAGAGCAGTCTTAAGAGATCCAAAGTTGGGGTATTTTTTGACACAAACCTTGTCCTCTGAAACCGTCCACAAATTTTAATCCAATGGGTTCGAATCTGGACTGCCTGAAGGAAATTCTTCAGAGGAAATGAACGCTGGCAAATTGTTTTGAAGCCAGGCCTTATGGGCCGGCGCAGAATCCTGCTGGAAAGTCCATGTCTGGTTTTGGAACAAGGAATTGTTAAGAGGCTTCACAACAGCTTCCAAAACGGTTTCTTGGTAAACTTTGGCCGATGTTTTGACTCCTTGTTCGCAGAAATGCAGGTCAGTGACTCCATCGTAAGAGACATCCCACCAAACCATGACTGAAGCTGCGTGATGACCCTTTTCCACCCTTGGGATCAGTTCAGATGCCTTCATAGATGACCGCGCATACACTCTATAATTTTGCTTGATAAATTTTTCCTGAACGGTAAAAATTTTTTTATCGGTGAACAAAATTTTTCTGCGCAAGTTATCAGCGTGCTTCACCAAAAGACGTTTGCATTTTTCAATCATATTTTTTTAAAGCTACAGTCAATAAATGGCCGGTATGTCGTTTGAAAGCCCCAAGTCCCAAGTCTTTTTTAATGATTCGACTCATGGACTTTTGCGTGATATTCATCTCACGGGCCATGATTTTCTGTTTTCGGAGCGGATTTCTGTGAATTCTTGATTTAACGGCTTTGATGAATTGCGGTGTTCAAACAGAGCGTGGGCGGCCCGACCGATGGCGGTCTTTTACATCTCTAGTCTCCTCAAACAGTTTAATGCATCGGTAGACGAACATGCGGCTAATCCCTAGTGGCCGGAGCGTTTTGAAAATTTCGTTTTTTTACATTTCACACTTGAAAAGCGCTATTAAAGCGATACGGTTCTCATTATCTGACCACTGGTGAAAGTTGAAACAATTTTAAAATGCCGTTACAGACTAACGCTAGTGAGGTTAGCTTTTAAAACCCATATGACATTAACGGGGTATGTTCAGTTCTACTATTGAAATGGGTGTGTTCAATATTGTAACAGTATTAATGTCCCTACTAAGTATAATCCGCCGTATGTATTCCATATCTTGAAGACTTGGCCTGCTGCCGAATGAATATAGATGACAGAGGTTGCTGTCACCCGCGAAAAGATAGACTGGGTTCACGGTCTTAAAAAAAATAAATAAAGATGGAGAAAGGTTATGGATACTTAAATTAAACAAAATTTCACTACAAATCCAATTACGGATGTTTTTTTTTTGTTTTTGCTGAGTTTATGATCGGACTTAAGAAACCATAAAATTGCCCTTTTATTCAATAGAAGGGGCCATAGGTTAATATGGACAATTGAATACAAGTTTTGTTATTGCATGTCTAAGTTTTTTTTGCAAAATAAAAAAAATAGTTTTCAATATACAGGCAGAACAAAATTCCGATCGAAAGTGTTTTCAGTTCCGTATTTTGCTTCTTCAAAAAACTAATTCCGAAAGATTTGGTCGGAATGAAACCACTTTTGATTATGTGATCGGAATTGAAATGTTTAGTTCCGCAAACACAGAAAAATTTTGATAAAAGTACATTTTCTGAATAAAGATTATTGTAATCTTTAATTACGTTAAATTTTGCTTAGCTAACATTTATTTTAATAAATCTTTTATATTTTCAATAGTACTAAGACAACAATACAAGCCAAATAATTGCCTTGAAGGAAATAATCTAAAACCAAAAAAAAAATGCAAAAAAAAACGTTGGAAAATTAATTTGTTATTTGCATTGTTTATGATCGTCTTTTGTTGTGGCGTGTAATATTTTGGCTGACGAAAATAAAACACGATATGTATGTACTTATACTGTATTTAAGAGTGATAAAGGATCCGATGCATCCCTCAACGTTCGTCGAAGCAATTTTTCTTCAGAGCGTTCATTACTCAGTGCCTCCATTGCAGCTACTATAGATATTCCAGGCATAATTCAATTTGTATTGTTGCAATATTTGTAAAACTATTGTTTTTTACTCCATTTGTTTATTTTTGTTACTTAAGACATATGTTTTTGTTTTCTCATATGTGACAGCGCATAGAGAAAGGGACCTAAGGGTAAAAAAACAATTTTCACTTTTTTTTTGATGTGGACAACATCTGAGCATCGAAGACCGATCCCATTCCCCAAAAGTGTTCCCTCCCAGAGATATGCGCGTTTTATGAAAGTAAAGTACACCAAAGATACGCGTACTTAAATCTTTAAAATGGCTCTCCTGAAGAAAACTGGTTTTTACCCTTAGGTCCCTTACTATTTTGCGCGTCACATATGTATAGAGTTGCCGTAGCAAATTAGAATAACCAGGGTTTTTAAAATTTTTGGAATTACCTAAATCGATCGGAATCTGAAGAAGGTAAAACAAAGCCGACCGGAATGGTAAGTACGGAATTAAAATCATTTCGATCGATTACTGTGACAGGCCTGATAATCTCTTTTTAGCTTAATACACTCAGTCCAACTTTCTCTAATATTTGTATCCCCTCAAAAACATATGATTTTTTTAAGGCCATTAAAAGGCCATTTGTTTCATCAATAATTTTATCGTTGGAGATGAATCTCTTTCCACCGAGCCATTTCTTTAGGTTAGGAAATAAGAAATAGTCACTTGGTGCTAAATCCGGAGAATATGGCGGATGACGTTACAATTCGTAACCCAAATCATGCAATTTTGCCATTGAGACCCGTACATTACTTAGCTGTAATTGTAATTGTGGCACGCATCTTTCAGACAGCTTTCTCAAACCCAACTGATCATGTAAAATCGAAACCACACTGCCTAATGAAATGGGTATAGCATCAACAAACTCACGCACCTTAACTCTTCGATCGGCCAACACCTTACCGTGGCCGTCCAGAACGTTCAGCGTCATTTGTACTTATACTTGTGCAACTACAACGAGTGTCAGTTAAACACGTTTTTACCATTGAAATCGATAATGCAGAGTCCCCATAGTATGTATCAAGCTTTTTCTTGGTTTGACAATTGACATTTTTTCCGCTAAAAATAATGATTAATGAGCACTCGACATTCACGTCTTTCCATTTTTAACAAAATTCACGATGTTGTGTGTTTTGAACAGCTGTTAAACACAAACTAAATGACGGAACTTTCTCAAAATTTGACAGTAGCCTATTATTACACCAATATCCCGGTTTGCGTTGATTCGGTTTGTGTCGTTTCGGTTTGCCTCGATTTTTTCGGACACTGTTTTTTTGGGATTTTCCGTTTAAATTACATTTTGCGTTGCAGGGCTTCGAAGTTGCGTCGTTTGTGTTTTGATGTGCGTCGTTAATATCAAAATATTTGTACAAAGCTATAACAGAAAAGGGGGATTTCCCGTATATTTCTAATGCAAATATGTATGTGAAGGTTGTCTGCTGGTTGAAAGTGAGGGTAGTTATTAGTTTCAAATTACATTTGCTGAAGTGAAGTTTAATCTAAACATTTTGCAACAATGAGTCAAAAAAGGAGCAAATAAGCTTATAACAAAAACTAGACATTTTAAAACGTTTTAAATCTGGGAAAAAAGCTGCTGATATTGGAAGAAGCGTTAGACTAGCCCCTTCTACAATAAAATCCATTTGTTCCAGAGATGCAGATAAAATTAAAAAAAATTGCTGAAAACGCAACATCGTCACAACATAAACAGGTAACAAAAAGGAGAAGTCCTTTAATGGAAAAAATGTGGTCGCTTCTTAGCATTTGGATCGAAGATCAAAATCAGAGGAGAATGCCGTTAAGTCAAATGGTAATTCAAAAGAAAGCTTTAAGTATATTTGAATATCTGAAATACAGTTATCCAGTATCAAGTGCCGAAAGGTGCGAAGAATTTAATGCAAGTTTTGCAATAAAAAGAGAAGCTGCTAGTGCGGATACTTCAGCTGCAGAAAAGTAGAAAAGTTCAAACTTGAATTAAAAGCAATTATTGAAGAAGGTGGGTATTCTGCACAACAAGTTTTAAACACTGATGAAAGAGGACTTTTTTGTAAGCGTTTACCAGGAAGAACATTCATTTCTAAATCCGAAAAATCGTCGCCTGGTTATAAATCTAGTAAAGATAGACTTACACTTCTTTTGGAAGGAAATGCAGCGGGAGATTTCAAATTTAAGCCACTCTGAAAACCCGAGAGCTTTTAAAAATGTTAAAAAGAGCTAACTTTCTGTTCATTGGTGTGAAAATAAAAAAAGCATGTATGACTGCATCTTTATTTAAGGATTGGATGGAAAATTGTGCTGCTCCTGAGCTAAAATCTTATTGTTCTTCAAAAAAACATTGAGTTTAAAGTGCTGTTCTTACTTGACAATGCACCCATTTTGTCAGGTGCTGTTGTTACTTGACAATGCACCCCATTTTTTTAGACGATTTTTCGGAAAATATTCAAGTTATTTTTATGCCCCCAAATACCACATCTGTGATACAACCAATGGATCAAGGTGTTATATCCAACTTCAAGTCGTACTATTTGCGACGAACTTTTAGTCAACTTCTAAAAGCAACTGACGGAGATGATTTGCCTTCCATGAAAGATTTTTGAAAGAATTATAAACATCAATATGGCTATTGAAAATATAAATCTGTCTTGGAAAGAAGTAAAAGAATCGTGCATGAACGGAACTTGGCGTCAATTGTGGCCAGAATGCATTCTCAAAGATACAGAAGATATTAATGAAGTTCCACACATTTGTGAAGATTTGTGCAGAATCAGCTAGAATTGCTAATTTTGTGGAATGGATGAAGAAGACATTAATGAACTCATATTATACGACGAAGAGCTAAATAACGAAAGTCGATTGCAACTCAGAGTAACAATGCGCTGGACGACGAAGCACTTCCGCTTGAGGTCGAATCATATGAAAAAAGACTCACTGCAGCTAAAATTTCTGAAGCGATGCAGTTGATATCGAAATTTTTGAAAAAAATGACCCGGTCGAAGATCGCAGTTTAAAAGTTTCTAGAGTTGTGACCGATGCTATCAATTGTTATAAGGAAATCTATTTGAAAAAAGGCTATTAAAATCCAACAAACTTTAGATAATTTCATAAAAAGATAAGCAAAATCGACAAATCCAACCGTAGAAATGATAATCGATTCAGGTGACTCAAGCTCAGATTAAAAAATTAACACATCGATGTAGACTCTGCTTTTATACTATGAATTCCATATTTTTAATTTTAATCTATTTTTGTTATGTTTTTTTACGTTTTTCTCATGAACTGTTATATTTTTATTTTAATAAAAGCTATTTTTCGAAAAATATATGTTTTTTTTACTGAAAAATCAATTCTTTCAGCCCAAATTATGAATCTCGAAACCAATTAAATGAAAATCCATACAAACGTTTGGAAGAACGTGATTTAGTTTGCGTCTCCCTCACCCTCTTCCTCTCTGTCCGGTTCCAATAGGCGACGCAAATCGGGGCATTGGTGTATTACTACATGTAACTTAATGGGTGCAGTGTTGCATTTCACGGAATTATTGATCAGCCCTCGTATGTACAATTTTGGTCAACTCAAAATAAAATACTTTACATAAATTCGGCTGTTTTTGAAAAATTATTGATGTCGATTTTTATTTATCGTTGTGCGTCCACTGCTGTGCTTGTAGTTCGATCCGATTCTTTTCTCTATGTGCACCTAAATTTGGTCTTGTCTAACTTTGTCTGCCTTTTTTAAACTCGAATGATCCTCTTAGTTTCATTAACACTTTTTTTTTGGTGGCGACAACCATAATTGCCATACCACTTGGCTCTCCCAACAATTCCTGTCTTTCGCTGATCTTTCGATTTCATTTTCCTTTGCCATGAAAAGCCAAACAGTAGCCATAAAATTGATCTGCGTTAGAAGCGCACAGCCGCTGGTCGCTACATTGCGTCTTTCATGTAATAGATCATGCGACTAAATGCGTTTGAGGCAATTACCATGTCTGAACATGTAGTTAAAATTCATAAACACAAAGTTTTCATCATCATAATTTATGAGAATTTTAAATGAAATCTACAACAGGCGTTGATAATATTTTAATTAAAAATTTCAGTTTGCCTCGGCGGTTGTTTGTTTAGTTTTTTTTACAAGGAAAAAAGTCAAAGTCGTTAGAAAAGAGATGTGTTTATGATGATTTCGGGTGTAGAGCTTGATTAAAGATGCACATGCTAATAAAAGACTAGAGTCAGATGCGACTGTCTATATTATATCCGATAGCACACCTGTCATCAGCGGATGTATGTGATTCTAATATAAATAAACTAGAGTATAAATAAACTAAAGTAAATAACCGGAAGGAAGCTAAACCAGAATGTTAACTTTTGGTCTATTAAACACTTTTTACACGCAGAAAATAAGTATTGTTGGGGTGACAATATTCGAAGGGCATCATACTATTGTTAGATATATGGATGTAGCACAACAATATTATGATCCTCACAACAATAGTATAATTCACACACAACCATAATATGATCCTCACAACCATAGTATGATTCACACTCAACCATACTACTTTATGATCACCACAACCATAGTATGATTCACACTCAGCCATAATATGATCCACACAACAATATTATGATCCTCACAACAATATTATGATCCTCACAATAATAGTATGTTTGACATACAACCATAGTATGAACCTATCAACCATAGTATGGTTCACACGCAACCATAATATGATCTCACTCAACCATAATATGGTCCCCAAAATTATTTATTAGGATTGGTTTATGTTGTCAACAATAGAGATTTTTATTAAGTAAATAAATTAAAAATACATTAAATTTAAAATAATAGGAGTGTTAATTAAACAAAAGAAAAAATCAATTTAAAAAAAAACGTAAGTTTTTATTAAAAATATTTCAGTTAAACAAAACCAAATCAGTTGTTTTGGAAAATTTAAATTTCCATTATTATTTCATAAGATTCGTACCAATAACATTGTTGTAAAACCCATATTCAATTTAAGAAAAGGTTGCTGTAATCTTATTATTTCTAACATAAAACCCAAAAAACTATACTTTTGTCGCACCAACCATATTTATATTGTTGCTGCAACCATAGTTTCATTTTTAAATTTGGCAATAATACTATACAATACAATACAATCATACTATTGTCAACATGAAATTCAAAAAACAATACTATGGTTGCGACGAACATACTTTTATTGCAGAGATCATATTATTGTTGCCGCGACCATATAGTAACCATATTTTTTCTTTGCGTGTACTTTCAAATTAGTTGCAATACTTATAACAGAAAGAGTTTTAGGTTACGAGACAAAATCAAGAAACTGTAATCCGAATATTAAATTCGGTTGTTATCCATATGCGGAATACGGCACGCAAGCGATTAGGCGAGATTACGTTTCTGCTCTTTTTCTTGCATTCTTACCTGAACAAGCCGAGTAGTTTTAATTCAAATCTCTATTGCATCACTATCAATTGATCCAATTGATTATAATGTCATCGGTTTCATAAAGAAATCTCCAATGCAAAAATATCGCTGCTACCATAAAATTTGCTTAGTAATCTCAAGGAAAAACAGCGGGCATTTGTTCCGTCGCGACACGTCGCTGTTGGATAAAATTTACACAATTTTTGTTACAGTTTTTCTGGTTGTTTCTCTCCACTAAAACGATCAACAAAACAAACACGAAAACGACTTAGCGTACAAGTTTTCGCTAACAAAAATTTATGATTTTCTGATATTTGCTGTTGCCTGGCTAAACGATTTTTATCAACAACAAAGCAATTAAAAGAAAAACTCAATTTTTTTCATTACCTGCATCCAAAGAGCCAACAGCGAAAAAAGAGAAAAACAAAATATACAAATTTAGATTGTTGTTAATGTTTATGGCAGCTTGGCTTAAACATGACAGATTTCGAACTGGTTTCTTTGTCTATTTCGCTCGCTCTTTTCGCCTGGAACATGTACGAAAGTGTTTCATGTCCACACACTCCCACATTCGGGCGAATTGTCAAAATAGCAGAAACATAACAAAACAACAGCAACTACGGCACAACACCTATGGAACCATAGAGGGAACCATATGTTACAAAAATCAGAGCCAGCCGGGATCTCTCATATCGATATGAACGTTTGCCTTAGCTGAAGCTCGGCTTTAAACTTAAGATCTTGGCGTACGTAAACGCTACACACACCCCTAAGCGGAAATTAGTTGTGTTCAGAGAAAGTACATTAACTAACAACCAAAGCCAAATGCATTTTTAATTGGACAAATTCAAGTTAATTAAAAAATAAACTGGAAAAAATCTGAATGGGCCTCAAAACGAATTGGGTTCAAGTCATACAGAGAAAGAGCGAAGATAATGCAAAAAAATTATAAAGGGTGGCCCAACTAAAACGCACGATGTTAATTGTTTATAAAACAAAAAGTTTTTAGGGAATTATCTTAATAATTTTTATTGTGATAGCAGGATCTGTAGCATTACATACTACTTTATCAAATTCAACTTGTTATAATATACAAAATCAATCAATGTTTCATTGAAACTTGAATTGAAAATTGAATTGTGAAAAATGAAAACATAAATTCTAAGATTTTATAAGTGATTTAAAGAAAGCAGACGTTTTTGTATTTTTGTTTTTCCTTTTAATTTTAATAGATCTATAAATTATGTGCAAAACAAAATATCGGGCAAACTTACGCCACGACTCCGGTGGCATATTTCTATCCTTTTTCAATGCCCTTGAGACATAATGGAGGTTTAATGTCGTTAATGTGACGAATTGTTTCGTCCTTTAGCTCTTGAATTGCTCTTTGCTTATTTACGTTCACTTTTTTTTAATATCCCCAAAGAAAGAAGCCCAACGGTGTTAAATTACATGATCGTGACTGCCATTTGACATCGGCACGACGTAAGATAACACAGCCATTGAATTTCTCGCGGAAAAGTGATATTTTTTGTTGTCTGTGTGGCAAATGCTACCATCATGTTGGAACCACTATCGTCCAGGTCCATAACTTCAATTTCTGAAAACAAGAAGTCCGTTCTCATTTTCGAAGAAGTGCGACAAACAGTTACTATTTGTGTTTGGATCGGCCTTTCAACAGGGTCTCGTGGATTCTCATTTGCCTAAATGCGGCAATTCTGCTTGTTAACGAATCCACTGAGATGAAAGTTTGCTTCGTCGCTGAAGATGATTTTGTTTGTAAAGTCACCATTTACAGGGTGGGCTATTTAAAATTTTTGATTTGAATCTGCTGTAGCACTGGAACACAATATCATTCATATGGCTACCACAACAAGCTCGGCGGATTGTGTGGCAGGAGATGAAGAATTTTACCGAAAAATCGTGTTTTCAGATGAAGCTCATTTTCATTGCAGTGGCTATGTCATTAGGCAGCATTGCCGCATACGGGGTTCAGAGAACCCACACGTGTCTATTGAGAAGCCTCCAATGCATCCCCAACGAGTCACTCTTTGGTGTGGATTTTGTGCTGGCAGCATTATTGGGCCATTTTTTTGTGAAAATGAGCAAGGAGCCGCCGTTACCGTCAACGGTGAGCGTTACCGCACCATGCTCAACGAAGTTTTGTTTGCAAAAATTCAAGAAATTGACATAAACGACATTTGGTTTCAAAAAGACGAGGCCACGTGTCACACAGCCAACGCAACCGTCGATATTTTACGCGCTGTTTTTATACATCGAAAAATCAGCCGAAATTGTAATATTTTACGCGCTGTTTTTAAACATCGAATAATCAGCCGAAATTGTAATGTCAATAGGCCGCCTCGGAGCTGTATTTGAGCCATTTGGATTATTTTCTGTGGGTAGCCATTAAGGATAAATGTTACGCAAAGCATCTATCCAGAGACAATTAAAGGGTTAAAACGTAAAATCCAAGTTGTGATTGAAGAGATTCGACCCGAATCAATCGAAAATGTAGTGAAAAATTGGTTAGATCGGATTAAGCACTGCCGAGTCAGTTTTGGTAGTCTCATGAATAATATTGTGTTCCATTATTAAATGACAAAGTTCAGCCTTTCCAATAAAACCAGATTTTTTTTTTTATTATATTTCTTTATTTACAATCTATCTTTCGACACTCAGTAAATTTGATAATAAATTTAAGATGACAGTAGTAAAGTAGTTCCATCGCGCTACAAGACCTTAATTATTTTGTATTTTATGAATTAGAATTATATACATATATGAAAAATATTCAAATTTGAATTTCTAATAGAAAGTATATTTGCAATAATAGAGTTAACTTCTAAATAGTAAATCTAATGTATGAATACGTTTCAGTCTTATCGTCTCGTTACTGCTATCTAGCAGGGATGTAGCCAATGGGTTAACATGATTACTCAGCCTCTGTAGATACGTGGTGCAGTATCTACGTATTTCTTCTTTTAGGAATGGTATCTGTAGATCTAGTTTTATGTGCTTGATTGATATAAACCATGGAGCATTTGTAATTAGCCTCAAAGTTTTAAATTGGTATCTTTCCAGGATCTCAGTATTGGAGTTACTCGCCATACCCCACAGTTGTATCCCATACGTCCAAACTGGTTTTAATATGGTTTTGTATATTCTTAGTTTATTATTTAAATTTAGTTGAGACCTTGGTCCCAAGAGTTAGTAGAGTTTTCGACCTTTAATTTTTAATTGTTCTTGTTTTGATTTAATGTGTGGCTTCCACGTTAGACGCTTGTCTAGTGTTAGACCCAAATAGTTTACGGAATTAGTTTGTGGGATGACTTCTTGAAAACCAGAAATTTGAACAATTGAACAACATATTATAATTGGACACAAATAGAAAAATCAGAATACAATGAAACTTTATTTCTAAATGGATTATGATACGCTGATTTCGGCATTATGTAACATTCGAGGTTTTCTTGTAAAAGTAAATTTTTAATTGTTTTTTATTGAATCAGTTGGCATATCAACAAGGCCCATATTAACACGATGATCTGCTCATAGAACAGTTCGTTGACATTCTAAACTTGATGAAATTGAAATTTTTGAAGACAAATACAACAAAATTAATATAAAATGTTATATAATTTATTTTTATAAATTATTCTTTTCAGAATGTTTTATTATTATTTTAATTAGTAGAATGACTTCCATTACTTTTTTTCAATAGACAAAAGTCCAAACTAGTTTATTGCGCCAAAACATTTCACCGAATTTTTTGGTGTTTTTTGATATTTGGTTGAATAAATGAGAATTTTTTGAATATAAAATTCGTAATAGACACTTTTTAAAAAACGAAAATCGAATCGGACAAAATTGGCAAAGATTTTGTTTTTTCTAATAGATGAAAGTCCAAATTAATTTATTGTGCAAAAAATGTCACCGATTTTTTGTTGTTTTTTGGAATTAAAAATTGAGAATTTTTAGAATAAAAATTCATCATAGGCATTATTTAAAAATTAAAATCTAAAATAATCAGACAAAACCGGCGAAGTCCAAACTAATTTTTTTGTGCAAAAAAGGTCACCAAATTTTGTGTTGTTTGTTTATTTATTTTGTCATCAAAAATTGAAATTTTTTCACATAATCATCTAACAAAATTAAATATTTAAAATAGTATTTATAAGATTAAAAAAAAAACTAAAAAAGCTAAACCACTTCGTAACTATTCAAAAATTATAAGCTAAGTCCATTCCGTCTAAAAATTCATCTCCGGCATATATTGTCGTTTAACTACTCAGCAACGGAACTGCAATATTAATTAATTCTGGTTACAAATCGCCCACATTGAATGACCCGGAGCCAAAAAAAAATATTTCTGTGAAAAAATATTAACGGATTTTTCTTAGTTGGACTGATACCAAAAAAAATTTAAATTTGAAGCAGTACAGTTTTCTGATTTTTGTCAATCAAACGGAGCACTGTAAGCCGATTCAAAGTTAAGGTTGTTAATTGCCCACTCTGTACTTCTGTCTGTTCAACCAACCATTCGGTGTATTGACGACGCTTGAAATTTTCAGTAGGCTTCAGATCTTGAGTCAATTGAAGCTTGAAAGCATTTAAATTCAAATCTTTATTCAACAATACGCGTCAGAGATGTTCGTTAGATGTTCTATTGTTGAGCACGACGACGAGTCGAGGTTGACGGCTCTTATGCCACACCATCGCGAACAACATGAATGTTTTACGCAGAACGAACTGGGCAAGCATGCACAGATGTTGTCACATTACCTACACACACGGTATGCTGAAATTTGCTTACGATTCTCCCGATTAATTTACCACATTTGTTAAATTATGCTGACCAAAAAAATCACAAATTGCTAAACATAAGTTTTTATTTGAATGGCCATTCTCAATTGTGTACCTCTCCATGGCTGTATTTGTCAAAACAAGGAAATGTCAAATTAAGTCGACAAAAACACTTGACATTGAAGTGTGACTAACAAATAACATCGTGCATTATGGTTGGACCACCCTATTCATATTGTTTAATATTTTTATTATATTTCAATCGTTTATAATGTTTATCGCGTATATCACAAAACTGTAATAGTTGATGGGTTATCCATAGACCAACTACGGCTTAAAAGTAATATTAGAGATTGTTCTTAAGGGCCATAATAAGGATGCCGACCGACCATTTAATTTTTATAGTATGTTTTTTTCACACTTGATTTGAATTTTAATTTTTTTATTTTAAAAAAAATACATCTAGATGGATTACCCTATATTTTAAAAAGTTCTAAATGAATCACCTTTTTTATAAGAACATGTTTAAGTACTTACCATCAGCTTAGACAAACTTCAATAATAAAATAAAACTGCTATAAATTATTATCTTATTTTATTTAAAAAATACGTTTTTCTTAAAAATATATTTGTATACCGAAAAAAATAAATATAAAATGGCTTTGATATTTGGGTTTATCTGAAGAAAATTCAACTTAACAACTACTAATGAATGTCCTTGTCCTCAACACTGCAAAAGGCTCCAGATATGAATTATTTACAAATGCTAGATGAAAATATATAATTCGTATAAAAGGTATTGTATCGTAAATTTATACTGTACATCTGTAGATAACAAGAGATTATTATAAAAACTACACACACATATACAACAGATATCGTTCGATCGCTTACAAGCAAGAGACTTAAAGGCTAGTCTAACCTGTAGACAAAAAGGTCTAAACTAATTTACAACGTATCCTATAGGTATCGAATAAAAAGGCACTGGTTTTCTTTTATTAGTATGGTAATGCTTAAAGGGCTTTTTCGAAGTTGGCTCCAAGACCAAAACAAAAGAGAAACTGACAATAAATTAAGAGAGAGAAGAAATAAATATAACAAAAAAATTATTATTAAAGCCTCTACTACTTAAACTATTGCATTTCAGGGGGGTTGGTTTCATAACTAAATGCTAAACAAGAATACATTTACAAAAACTAAAACTACGATATAATTAAAAAAAATACATATGCAATCAAATGCAGACACTGGTAGACATTTCAGAAATAAAAAACCTTCCAAAACAATTATTTGTTTAAAAAGATTTAAGAAAAAGCTCGGGCAAATTTGTTTTTAAAAGGTTTTTGCAAAGGCTAAAAAATGTCTCTCTGCTGTGGTGTGAGAATGAGTTTCTTAATAGGCCTGCCTCAGAGCTTTTCCGAATGTCAAGCTTTTAAAGTTCTGTGCAAATCTAGGTAAGCGTATTTCTTTTGTTTTGTTCTGTTTATAAATTTAAGTATATGGCAGTTCTTTAATTATGGCATCACATTTCCTTTACATATAAACATCTCCTAATTCTCCTCTTCCTCTCACGCTCTCTCTCTCCCACTGTAGTGTTCCAAAACTCAGCTATCATTATTGCCGGTAACCAAGCATTCGCTAAGCAGGACATTATGCAAAGCATCCATGTCAACCCAGTCGCGTCTTTCGTTGCGTATGGAGACATTGCGTATGCAGCCCTTGAAGTTTTCGCGGGTCAACAACGAACCACTTGAAGCGATATCTGTATTTAGAAGAGAAACATTAAAAGCTTTAAAACTTTTAATCATTAAATTAGCATATATCTTTTACCTGGTATTCCTCCAATATACAAAGGCGACTTGGTTTGAACCTTTCCTGCTGTTCTCTGCTGGGCCACCGCTATTGTGGCTGGCATTTGGTCGATCCTTAAGGCGATTTGTTCATAGTCGTATAGAGCCGATATGTTGTGCCATTTATTGTCACACAGGGCATATTTGGTGGGAAGTACAGATTCTACGCGGAAGGGATTGCCATCACCCAAATCGCAGGAGAATATAATCTAGAAGAAAAGGATATACAAAATACATATTCGATATGAAATAAAAATTAAGAGGCTGCATTGCTGCAAAGCTTCAGCTTACATTGCCATTAAAAAGCTCTAGTGATAAAGCTGGAAAGCCGGTGGGCTCTGATATACTCAGCAAAATGCCGGACAACTCAGATGTTCTAAATTCCATTTCCAGTTCCAGATATTTGCCAACATGGAAGTTGCGCTCTAAAAGGTAAACAAATTACAAAAATAAAAAAAAAATCATAAAATTCATCAAGCCTTAAAAAGGTTGTTTAAAATGTCAATTTATAAAGTAAACCTCCTAGTACGTCAAACGGTATGCAATATATTCTAGGCAAGAGTTTAAAGCCGATATAAAATCAGGGGCATTGCGAGGGTTTTCATCGGCACCTTGATCTCTGCACAATTTATGTATGTACTGTAAAAAATATTTATTATATTTATGCCGAATTGGCTTAACCAAGGGGCCGCCGATTGTTTTTGCATACTAGTAGCATAGTCGCCGCTTCATGAAGCCGCCGTTAATATTGGCTAACCAGTTGTATAAATAGTAATATTATGAAAAATTGAGTTAATCTATATGTATACAAATGGTGTGAAAAATTTATAGTAATTCGCCAATTGAGAACGTCTTCGCCGATTTGGTTAAAATGTTTTTTCAGTTGTTCGTAGTTGCCAGGAGAAGATTTTATACGACAGAACATTTTGGGAAAACTCCCCGGAAAATTGGGGAATTTGGAAAAATCGAAAATTGATTTTTAGTATGAAATTATGTGTGCAATTGGTCCGGAATGACTTTTCGGTCGAACTACACATTCTGCTTAAAAGCTGGCGATGAATCTTCTCACGGTAGACAAGCCAACGTAAACAATGACCAAGAATTCGGCGACAGCGAAATGATGCGAGAATGCAAAATCATCTGGGAGGAGTGCACGATGGCGCATAAACGAGCTTTGGAGGCAGTTGACCGATCCAAGAAGAATTAAAGGTGATTCGAGACAATTTAGTGAGGCTATGGTATTACTCTCCAGAGATTTTCGTTTTCGTTTCATTCCGAAATCTACTGCTGCCGATGAACTTAATGCCTGCCGAAGATTTTTCGTCTTTGTGCCGGCATGTCTAGAAGTTGAAATTGGCCTCAACCATGAGAGTCGCGTTGCAGAACGACTCATGGGCTCTTACGTGGATCAAGCGACAAACTATCCAACGGAATTTTTGAATTCGCTTGATGTGCCAGGAACTCCGCCGCATAATACACAGCTCAAGGTGGTATCGATTATAATCATGTTGCGGAATCTAAATCATCCGAATTTTTACAACAGTACGCGATTTTCCGTCAAGAAACTGACGAACAATGTGATTCAAGCGACAATCATCAAGGGCAAATTCAAAGAAGAGGAAGTCCTTATCCCATGAATTTCGATTATTTAACTGATCTTTCATTTTAATTCAATAATTCGTAAGGGCAGTCGTTTAAAGTCTGTGGAATTAAACTCGAATTTCCCTGTTTTTCGCACGGTCTGCTGTACGTTGCCTGTTCGCGTGTTGGAAACCCGTCTTTGTTTTTGCACCGGAAAACAAATCAAAAAAAAACATTTTTTATTATATTCGCTTGTATTAAATAATTCATCGCTCCTAATGACGTTATTCGGTAAATTAAGACATCGCCGCCAACTTAAAAATACGCGCGCCGCCGCCTTTAATTTCGTATCGGCTTCAAACTCTGTACTGCAATGTATTTCCGCCTATGAGACCGAAGGCGGTTACGCTGAGCAAGTAACCGTCGGCGGATTTGCTTTGCCGATTTGGCTTCGAAGCCTGATCCCACAATGATCTTGAATAAAACTGTGCTAGAATTCAATAAAACTGTTCTTCAATGATCTTGAATAAAAACTGTGCTGAAATACCGACAAATGTCAAATTCGATAATTTGTCAGCAATATCATATTTTACAATTTTAAGTTATTTGGGCAAAAAGTTATTTTGAAATAAGTGTTCACAATCATGGAATATACATATTATTAATATTAGGATATATCTCTGAAAATATAATTATAGATACTGTCGTTTCCACACCGAAGGAATGTAAAGACCGAAAAGATTGATCTTCGCTATACGAGTGCCTAAACTCGAGAACTACTTTACCAATAAACACAAAATTTGGATCAGAAGTAACAAGTTTGTGAGATGGTTTTTATTAAGTTTTATTCCGGTAGGTGGCGCTGTATTCTAACAGCCGTATTCATAAAAATTTAAAACAGCTTTACAAACGATTGTTGAGCTTAATGTATGAAAACTGTATTCATAAACGATTATTAGCTTAATAATCGTTTTGTAAACCATTATTAAATGTGTGCATTTTAATATTCTTTCGACCCTACTTTAACAGTGTTTTAAAGTGAGGTTTGTGTTGGTTTGTTTACATTTACACACATATTTTTGGAATTTTTCGAATACAACGAAGAAAAAAATATTTTTAAAATATACGATTAGAATGGATACGTTAATTTTTTTGCGTTTGCAATCGTCATTTTTTCCATTTTCATTTATAAAAACTTCTTTATGGAAAAAACAAAAAACAAAAACAAAAAAGGGAAAATTGTAAAAAGTTCACTAGTGATGTGTAAACAATCAAAATAAGAATAATATTATTCGTTATTCGAATAACTTTTTTATCAGTAATACATAATTGATCTCAATTTGTCTTTTATTTAAACACGATTTTGTTTTTATTATTTTACAAGTAAGCATATATATATTTTTTTGTTTATTAAATCAGTTCTTTGTAAAATAAACAATACAAAAAATATATAGATTCGACTACTCACATAATTGATAATCGTATAACTGCATCATTAAGATTGAAATGACAAGTCAAAACGACAGTGTTGCCAGCATTGAATCGACAAATTCAATTAATTGTATATTAGTTAAAGTAGTGTTTATGAATACGTTTTCTTAACAATCATTTGTTAGGCAAAAAGTGTTTGTTAACTAATATGTACTTTAAATCCCAATTAAGATTTTTTTATGAATATGGCTGTAAATATTTACAGAAAATTTGTTAGATGTTCCTTTTCGGAGTTGAACCTGGGTTTGCTAGCATCCATACTATCGTGGTTTTCTTAACGTATTGCCAAACTTGAGAGGTAACCATAATCGTCGACATTAAAGTTTTTCAAACTGTGTTAACCGCTTTTAGAATGACATACAATATATGCCAAAAAGTTCAGCGATATATGTCTACTAGGCTGGGTAGATTTAGCAATCGATATTTTGCCATCGATTTTTCGATTGCTTTTTGCATGAGGAAGAATAAATTCCACTACGACATATCCAAAAATCATTTTCGAGGCCCCAGAATTTCAATATTTTGACTTTTTCTCAACTTTTTTTTATGGTTTTTTTGTAGGTCATAATGATAATAGCATTATTGCAGCACGTCAGAAAAAATAGGACCCGTCTGTTAAAGCACTGTAGGTGAAGGTAAGGAAGGCCTTTTGAATAATGACATACATGTCGCTTCAAAATAAAGACAAAAATACTCCGATATTAAATGTACCACCTGGTTTTATAACTAAAAAGTCTCGTCAGAAAATTTACTATCGTATATTTATTGAAGTTTAAAAATTTTTAATTTTTGTAAAATAATTTTGAATGTGTTTACAAACGAATTGGTGCGATTAAAAATTACATTTTTTCCAGTACGCCTCTTTACCCGTCTCAGACAAATTCGTTTTTTCGTTCGTTCGGTTGCTAATTCTCGTTTTCATTGTCTTCATCCTTTTCTAAAAATGTTAAAATATTTTTTTCTTGTTCCCTAATAATTTTTCTCCACAAGCCTTTTATTATTTTAGATTTAGGGATTTCATCTTATATTGCGTTGCGTTTTACAAACTAAGGAGACTGAAATTGGAAAAATAATTAAAAATTGACTTTCACTTACTGTACATGGCGTAGGCATCCCCCGGAAAGTATGAACCCCTCTCTACTTGCGGAAAGCATTGTCCCACATGCAAATGCTTGCCGGGCTTTGCCAAATCCTGTGTATTATTGGCTACAGAGAATTTGCGCAGACAACCCTTGAACGGCTCCAGGCGCATCAGCAGCTCTGCAGGCATTTTCGGTGGATTCTCCGGCAGACCGCCCACAAACATCATATTCGAGGCGGCAATCTTTTTGGGTATTTTCATTTGAGCCGATGTTTTCTGATCCGTCTGGCCAATCTCCACGGACATGGTGACTTTGCGTTCATTACACAGCAGGGTGACATGATGCCATTCACCGTCGTTGAGTTTGGCATGCAAGGGCAGCTCCTCGCGACGTCTTCCACGTACGACCAACAACAAATGGCCATCCTTGAGTACAAGAGCGATATAGTGCTTTTGTTTTTCTTTGACGCCGGGCGCCAGGAAAATCAAACCGTTCGGATAGAAGGAACGAAAATCAAAAGTTATTTGGAAATTCTTTTGCCAGTAGTTACGCAGCGGTGCCTGTATTTGGGCATAGCTGTAGGGTTCATCGCCAAATTTGAAGGCATTCGGTTCGTAGGAGTAGCTGCCAACCTAAATGAGGGGTAAGAAATTCAAAGTAATAAAAGGAAATTGTGAGTGGGGGGACACAGAGGAATTACTTCAATGGGAGTCACACCAAAACAAATCGAAAAAGCTTGCTTTGTATAAAATATAATGCAAGCTTTCTCCAAGCGTGTTGTGTGATAAGGGTATAAGAAAACAACACCAAAGAGCAAAGCTTTATGCCTTTAAATATATTTATCTAGTAGATATTTAAGGTATGCACCTTAACTCATTACTGATTTTTGTGTTAGTTTTAGGCTTTACTTCAAAGCTTTCCAGTTTTGTGATTGACAAAGTTGTCCCATATGCCACCAAGCTTTGTGGTAATGTTTAAAGCTTTCCCATCTTAGATTTAGTTCCCTTGCACCAAATAGCCTTTCAGTTTGTAACGCTTTTCCTTTAGCCACAAAGCTTGAGTTCGATTTAGTAATGATGTTAAACACTCTCCAGCGATCAGAAAGCTTTTATACGTTTTAGTAATGATTAGGTTAATTTTGAAATAAAAACACGTCGATTGTAGATGGTTCTTCTGTTATAAAAATAAAAACTTTATTTAATAAACCAAAAACAAAAAAAAAAAAAATGATTAGCAAATAATAAAAAAATTAACAAATAATTCATTTGGCAAGTTCATGAAATGTGAACCTAATGATAATGAGATTTTATTATAATTATTATAATTGATTTCTGCGCTATAAGTATGAAAGCTTTTAAACATACACAAAAAGCAATGTCGATTAAGGTGATGACGATGACATGAAAGTGAATGACATGAATACTTCTTAAGACATAAAAAAAAAATCGAAAAAAATTAAAAATATATTTACAATTTCAATGAATTTCCCTATATTTTTGTTTGTTAAATTTTTGTATCTCTATTTAGCCAAGACCAAAACCTTAAGGGTGCACATATACGTTAAAGTATATTTTTATTAATAGAGAGTGAGACAAAGAGAGGCTTACTTGATAATATTGGCACATATACTTATTATGACAGAATTATTTAATATTTGTGTTACATTGAAAGCTTATGATTGATTGGTTTAAATCCTGGTTATGATCCCATTCGATATTTTTGTGTTATATTCGAGTGTTTTCTTTTTAAATTTTTGGCAGTTAGTAACAATGACTTTGAGAGCTTATAGCTTTTCTTATTCGAGTTGTCGTTTTTATATGTGGGTGTGTGTGGGTGTGGGTTTAGTTTGGGGTTAAAGTCTTAACAACTAAAGTCCTATAAAAAGAAAGAAATATAAAAAGAAACATATAATAAATATTTACATGCATAATAATTATAAAATGATAACCTAAAAAGCTTTACTTTTTAAGAACTGAAAGCTAGAAAACTTATATTATAGAGAGAGGAGACATTAAAAAGCTTCGGTGGTATGGTAATACGATTGAAAACAAAAACATTGTTCTTCCCTTGACCAGCCAATTTCTAATTGTGAGCTTTTGCCTCAAAACGTCACGCTATTGCACCAAAGTTCTATGAATCGGATTAACCCGAAGAACAAATTTTCAGCCAACGTTTGTCACTCCGACTCACAGTTGCCGCTACAGCAACCAAAGCTTTTTAATTTTACTTCTCTCTTCAATTTATGTAACTGCTCTGCTGAAAACACCAAAAACCAACTAATTTTTATTAAGCAAACAATTTTTTTTTACTTTAATATACCATATACAAGAATTGCAATTAAATGGAACGGGCTTTATATTATGCTCTAGTCTTACAGCGTAGCACTTAGTCCTAAAAATATAACAGGAGTAGAGTTGTTAATTTACACCCAGTTTTTATAATTCTTCCTTTATTATCGTCCTTTTCGTTTTTGTATCACAAATTTACTTTTTTGTGTGGTTGAGAAAAACTAAAATTATTTTCCGTCGATCTACTAGAAGTTTGTTTCAAGTAAATTGGTGGTTTTGTTCGATCGGACATAGTATAGTAAATGTGTATACTTATATAATCTGATTAATAATAGTGTTAATAGCCTTGACATAAAAACGATTTGAACAAATAAAGTCAGACAGGGCCGACAATATGATAACGTATACCACTGTCGTATAGAGAACTCTCATCTCATCTGTAGGGAATTCTACAAAGATCTGATTTCTAGAACGGCAGCACGCACAGTGGTTGAAAAAAAAAATATTTTGAAATTTCTGTTGTAGTTCCACGGAATTCCACTTAGCTAAATGTCAGGTACATACATTCGAGTTTAAGGGAACCTTTCTAGACTTCTAGCCAGATTATGTGTCGTAATGGCAACTCTGGGTGTGCAAAAAATTATAAAACTCGCCATCCGATTTAGATGACATTTGCGTTTTTCCAATTTGGATAGCATTTGTCATTTTAGAATACGCTAGTCACGAACAACAGAAAATGTTTGTCTGAGCTAATTGGTCAGTTTTTTATTATTAATCAAATACAATTTTTTTATTTCATATTTTCCCAACGTTTCGTTTGGTGTTATTTTTTTAATCCTGTCAACAACAATTTAATATTTGTGTCATTTACATTTTGTTATTTTTTTTACAATTTTCCCCGATTTTTAATAAGGATTTTAAATGAAAAATCTTAGAAGTTGACAGTTCTCCAATTACTTTTAGCGATTGGTAGAAGAATTCTACATATTGCAGGCTCAAATTTCAAAAGTTATAAATTTTAAAAAGAGACAATTTTTAAAAAAGTTTAGAAGTAATATTTTACTTATTAAAAATAAACTTGTAAAGAGACATGTACAAACTTTGTTATTTTTGGAAAGAGGACTCTACAGAGATGAATTCAAAAAAAAATACTTCCAGGATAATGCAAAATGTTCATATCCAATGCACTAGAAAAGGTGTAACAAGAAAATATTAACAAAATAAGTTCTCGAAACGCAAAAGGATCAGAATATTTAATACGGATCTTGTCTTTTTTTCTTGAGCTTAAAAACTTTTTTTTTATTTTTGTATAAATGACTGCTATAGTTTTAATTTTTTTTATTTGTGAGGTGGAAATTGTTTAAAATTGCCAAAAACTCAATTTTTGGTCTTTACTTAAAATCTTGCTATTCAGAAACTGATTGACTGATTTGTACGAAATTAGGGTGATTTGAAACAGAACACAACGATCTATATTTTGTAGTCAATTTTAAGTTTATGATTTTTTATTTTTTTAAATTTTACATTTTTTTTTGGTTTGGTTAAAATATATAAATTTGACAAAAACTGAATTTTTTGGGTTTTACTAAAAATATTGCGTTCTGCAACGGATCGTCTGATTTGTACGATTTAAGGAACAGAAAACCAACAATCTTTATTTGTAGTCAAATTTCTTTAAAAACTATGTTTTTTTGTTATAATATTTGACAAAAAAAATATTTTTTTTTAATATTATATTTTTTAATATTTTTTTTTAATATTTATAGTCGGTGATTTTTTTAAATTTCATAGAAATCCAAAACAGTTATTCCATTTTTGGGACCTCCATAATTGTTAGGGTTATAGGCAAAACACTGGCGTTGGTCGGTGCCCAATTAACATTTTTCCGTCAAAAGCGATTTAAACATTGTGAGATTTTTTTTAGGATTTACCACTAAACTCAATTTATTGAGTTCATTGGCGTAATAAACTTTTATCTCTTATGTGTTAGACTAGAAGATAGTATGTTTAGGTACATGAAAACCAAAACTTTTTTTTTTAA
Organism: Hydrotaea diabolus; assembly: GCA_963513945.1. Lineage (NCBI taxonomy): Eukaryota > Metazoa > Arthropoda > Insecta > Diptera > Muscidae > Hydrotaea > Hydrotaea diabolus. The sequence goes on along the minus strand of OY740717.1, from coordinate 56,522,264 downwards.
TTCAAGTTATAAAACACAATTTCTTTTCATCCCGCATATACGTTATATCTTACGAACAGAACTGAACAGTAGGCGGTAAGAAAAATAAATTTGGTTTCATTTGTATCGAAATTCAAAAACATTCTATGAATTTTTGAACATGTATGACGATGTCTGTGAGAAGAAATTTCGCTTGAAAATTTTAAGGTTCTGAGTTCAAACCTCAGGAGTTGTAAACATATTTTATTTGTTAAAAGTTTTAAGACCTATTATGTACCAAATGTTTTGAAAACGTTAAAACAAATTTAAAAAAAATATTCATGCTACTGGACTACGCGCATGAGGTGTCTCTCGGTGGCAAATATAAAATTACTTTGAAATTTGATGTTAAAATGTAAAATTGTAATATCAGTCAAAGAATATTTTAAATTTGGTAACAACTTTAACGACAAACTAGTTTGATATAACGTTCTCGTTTAGAATTTGTATGGCATAATGTATATAGGGGACGAAAAGAAAGCAGCAACAAAATTGTTAAGCATTTTCAAAAATACTAGATAATTCAGATTTTGTAATTAAGACATGGTTCTGGAAGTGTTACGCTGTAAAACTAGAGTCTCTTAATTTGCAAGTTTTTTTCTATGGCCATAAGCATTCAAGCTTTGTCCAAATATTCGTATCTTTATACATTACGTACAATTTTACATATAAGAAGACCAAATTTTTGTCGTGCAGAAGATGTTGAACTTTCTGTAAATACTTGTAGATTTGTTTTATATACATTCGTATAAGTGACAGCGCATAGAGAAATGGACTTAAGGGTAGAAAAATCAACTTTCCCTTTTTTTTAGATGTGGACAACATCTGAGCATCGAATGAGACCGATCCCATGCGCCAAAAGTGTTCCCTCCCAGAGATATGCGCGTTTTATGAAAGTGATGGTACACCAAAGATACACGTATTTAAATCTTTAAAATGGCTCTCCTGCCCAAAACTGGTTTTTACCCTCAGGTCCCTTTCTATTTTGCGCGTCACATATAATTTAATTGACACCAGAACGAAAAATTCCTAACAAGACTTAACTCGCCGGACACGTTTCATAATGTTTGGGCGGCATTACACCCTTCCAGCCGGAAGACGACAAATGCCATGGAAGGCCAAGACAACGGTAATTGAAAATATGAAATTTTGGAAAACATTTTATAAGCATGTCAAGACCAACAACTGGTTCTTGAGCCACGCCAATACAATAAGCTGGTTCTAGTCATCTACCTCAAAACGTGCCGCCAAGCAAAAATATTGCTGCTACATTGCTGACCTTAGACAAAATTTCTTTCGAAATGAAAACTACCCAATGGTGCCTGTCAATGACTTGAGTGACACGGACCTGAGTCTTAACCAAGACAGGGCAACGTGTCACAAATCCAACGTTACATGGAGTTCTTGAAGGTTTTGAATACATAATACGAATATACCTCCAACAATGATTTCCGTCATGCCACACACTGCAGTTTAAAGAAAAGTCATACTTCAAAACAAATTGAGTTTTGCTCACTTTATTTCATTTACCGATAAAAAGATGCTTGTATTTGGATCACCCGTTGCTTTAGAAGTACATCCATATTACTTTTATCATAGGAAGAAATATAATTAGCCCTGGTTGATGTAGCAGAAACTATGTGGTTTGACCGGACGAATTACTTCGGGTCAATCTGGTCTTTACGGACCGGCGTGGTGTTAAAAGGCAAAAGCTTTTTTCTTTGCATAGCAAAACAATAGATAGTTTTTAATTTTTGTCTTCCAACATCCCGCCATAACACCAGAGCTTTTTCAAGTAACTTGTATCTATGATAAAACTACTTTAGTACATCAGTTCGGCAAGAACTTTATACGAGTGCTTACGGATATTAATGAAATCATTTCCACTGAATTCTACGTAGGACATTAATTACTAAAGTTTTCTGGTAAACAAAAAATATCAATTAATTTCACTAAAAAGCTTTTAGACTATCAACTAAAATCCATTTGAATATTACTTTTTCCATAAAATTTACCCATCAATAGTTTAAAAAATGTTATTGTTAATATGCCTTCAAAGCTTAAAGTTCTTATTTCTTTTCCCCTACTTAAACAACTTACAAACATACCCCATCAAGTAGAGAATAACGAACAGCACTTACCCTCTTACATCCCTCGGGAGCTGCCGTAAAGCTTTTACCAATCATCGGTTCAGTTTTCATCAGGATATCACTCAAACCGTTTATGCTACCCATTGTCGGGCCATTACGGCCTATTTGAACATTCACAAACGACAAAGCCTGATTAAAATTCACCGTACGATTGTTAAAGACCACATCACGTATGGCTCCCTCCAGCTTATTGAATGTTGGCGCCAGCGGGGTGTATTCCTCATACGGCGGACTGCCGCCGATATATAAACCGCCAGCATCGCGCGGCATACTGACCAAGGTCGGAGAGCCCATAAGATGTTTGCTATCCTGTAGTTCATCATCCACCATTAGTTCGAGTTTACGGCCATTCTTTAGCAAATTGACCACATGGAACTCGCCATCGTTGAGGGATACATTAGAGTTCATTTTAACAAAGCTTCGCCCGGAATTTATCCATACTTGTAGGTGGCCATCAATAAGGGAAATCGAATAGTTGCCTTTAATATCTTTGGCATCGTAGTCGTCCAGAACTTCGGGAGCATATGCGGAAAGCATAAGCAAACAATCTGTTTGAAGGGTGCGAAAAACAAAACCGGCATTGGCGCGTTTGCGCAGAGACTGGGAAGGCAGCTCCATGTAGCCCTGGCCCGTAAAGCCAGCTCTGATAAGGGGAAGATGGATAAAGAGAAAAAATACAAATTATATTAAATTATAAATTATATAAAACAATAAATGATATTAAATTATAAATAATATTATGTTATAAATGATATTAAATTATAAATTAAATTAAGTTATAAAATATATAAAATTATAAATTATATAAAATTATAAATTATATAAAATTATAAATTATATAAAATTATAAATTATATTAAACTATAAATTATATTTGACTATAAATTATATTTAATTATACATTTTATTTAATTAAAAATAATAGAAACATTAAATTAAATTTTATAAATTAAATGTGCTGCAAAAATATTGCTGCGAAATTACTATAAAATAATGCATAGATTTTTCCCTATTAAAATATTTTCAATGAAGATTTGCAACATATTATTTAATTAATAAAAGTTCCATCATACACATGAAAACTTTCATATATATTATGTAAATTTTTCATATATTTAATGAAATTTCTTTTTGGAAAAATTATAAATATTTTTTTTTTGTAAATAATTGTCCAACTTACTTGGTTATCATTTCCTTACACGACGGCTCCACCCCAAAGTGAGTCGAACTCTCCAAGGGATCGTAGGTTTCTCCATTCACCTGAACATCCATCATACAGCCCAAGAAGGGATTATCGGCTCCGGGAGCTTTAGAAGTGGCCGAGGTAAAGCCTGGCGGCACACCGCCCAAATAATAAACAGCTTTGGATAGGTCCGGCAACATGTAGCTCTTGATAGGAACTGTGGGTGAACCCGTTATAGGTCGATCGTTGCTAACACGCAGTATGCCATTCTCGGTGCCTCGCTTCGGCACAAATTCTCGGGCGGCCTCGATCTTAACCCACTTGCCAGTGTTGTACTTATTAGTGGTATTAATTTCCAATTTGGACTCATCGCCGTAATCAATGCGGAACATAATACGGCCACGACTGAGAGTAACGGAAACCGAGCGGTTCTTTAAAAAGAAAGTTATAAAGGATTAAAAAAGTTATGGGGTAATGACATAGAGAGAAGAGCCATTAACAAGCATTGGTTTTATGGGGTGGTGTTTGAAGACAAAAGCTCAAAAACTAAAATTGGTTAAGGGTTTGCCATCAAACATGGAATTTCACCCTTTGATATAACTTCTTCTCTGTCCTATTGGATAAAGTGATCTTTCCTCAACTTACATTCTTATCATCAACCGCCAGAAATAGCAATGCATTCTCGTCCAATGTCTTGAAGGTCATCTGCAAAGCAAACAGGTTCTTCCGATACGGTCTCGGTCGTGACTTTTTCACCTCCGCATAGCCCAAACCGTTGAAATGGCGTGCCACCGAGGATGATGTCGATTCTTTGGCTCCTATCATAGCTCCTCCGCACTTGCCCTCGCTTGTGGCGAAATTCCAAATGCCCATGGGTTTATTGTCCACCTCCACACTGTGGACGACTACATTTAAGCCCGGACTGAGCTGTAAATCTTTGGTTCTTAAGACCTTGGGATAACCACCCAAGAAGATGCGATCGTTTGGCGTTTGAAAGAATCGCGTAAACTCCACATCGGTGCTTCCAGTAACTGGAGTCTGTGGCACCAGGGCACCATAGTTATTCATGCGTCTTACCAAGAGGCTGCCGATGTTTAGGGTGCGATTTACCTCCACATGATACCAAGCATCGTCGTATTGTGGATCACGGGTCTGTATTTCCAAGGGATGAGTAATGATCTCCGTTGAACCTCCTAGATTCCACAAAAGTCTCACGCGTCTTTTGAACAAGTCCAAGGCGATATAACGCCCATCGTTGCCTTCTATATAGAGAAGCGGTGAGTTCCCATTGCGATTGGCCAGAGCAAAACTCATTTTTATACTATTTGAGGTGGTCAAGCCATAAGAAGTGGGCATATACGATCTCAGGCACTTGGGACCCACCGACTGCAGGGAAATCTTAATGCCTTCGGCAGCATGCTTGGCTTTGGTGATCTGGTCACGCAGTTGCTGTATCTGCTGGGCCATGGACTTATTCCAGTTATCGAATTCATTTTGTTCCTTGACAGCTTGCTCCTCCACATAGGTCAATGAAATGTTGGCCAGCCTTACATTGGTTTTGGTCAACGAGATATTCTCCTCGGCCATGCCCAGTTTGATTTCCCAGTCGGGCTCTAAAATGGCAAAATTTTCGCGTAGCTTCTTAATATCCTCATGCATCTGTTGGGTTTTACGGGTGGCCACTTTCATTTCCTCGCTGACCGTGGCAGCTGCATCCATACTTTCAACGGCATTCTTGCGGGCCGTAGTATGTTGCATCGGCGGTATGTGTGTCGAAATATTATTCGTTCGTATGCCCGCATCCAGGATGCGGGACTTGATCGATTCTACTTTGTTTTCGTGAAGTTTGAGGCGACTTTTGAGGACTAGAAAAGGCATATAGTTATAAGAATGTGGTGTGATTTGGGAATTCTTACTCTAAGGAAACTTACCTTCTGTGTCCTGTATCTTATCCATGGCTTGCTTTTGTAGAATTTGCGAGTTTTGCAAGGAGAGACGAGCTCTTTCTATGACCGACATGCCCGTGCGTGGATACAATTTGTTGTGGGCCGCAAACACTCGTTCGCGAGCCTCCTTGGCAGCTGCATGGGCGGCATCTATGGCTTCGGAAATATTTTTATGGGCCGAACTAGGAGAAGACGAACGTAATGAGCCTGAAGAATATCCCTGGGAACGTTACAACTTACCTGGCCAGCATGGCTATACGAGCTCCCTGACGCGTGGGTTGAAATTGACGGGCATACTCATTGGAACGCTCCAGCAGACGGGCAGCATGCTTCTGAGCCTTGGGTAGCCAATGTTTACGCACTTCCCGGTGCACCACCTCATTTTCATCCAAAGTGTTATTGAGCAGAGTGCCTAATTTTGTGATCGAGTCCACCTTGCCGCTCAATTGCTCGAGTCGGCGTACGTTCAGCTCCACCAAGACCGCCGTCTGTGGCACCGGAATCTCTTGCAACTTGTCTTCGAGGGCCCGCTTTTGATCTACAATTTGCTGATAGTCTTCGATGGTGTAGCTCTTTAGGTTGCGTATGTGCTCTAGGACATCATCAATTTCATTTTGCATCTCCACCGTGCGATCAGCATGCAAACGCATATCGGATATGCGAAAGTTGGAGTGGTTAAGATCACGCCAGAACATCTCCACTTTGGCCTTTTGATCAAAAGCCACATCCGAATCGTTGCCGAACTTGTAAAAATAGTGCCAGGCGCACGAGGCCGTGGTGCGTATTTCATTGACCGAGTCGCGATGCTGCTTAATGGAATCCAAATAGAAACGGGCCTGTTGCAAGGCAGTGGGCAGACTTAAATGATGAGCTCCCCGCCCATAGTTCTCAAGAGTTGCTATATTCTCTAGAATACCAGCCTTTACCGATTCCAGGTCCATATAGAGCATGGAGGCATCCTGGACCAATACGCCCATGGCATAGGTACGCTTTTCGGCCGTGGCTAAAGCTTTGCGATTTTGGAACTTTTGATTTTCCGCATGGGAATCCAACTTCAGCAGAGCATTACTATCGTAGTTGAGAATCATTTTGCGGCCATCGTTGAAATCATGAAAATGCACATTTGCCCTATTGAACATTTCCTCGTACTCCTCCACTTTGACATAGGGAGCCGGTATGCCCGTCAAGTCCATGTTGTGTATGCCGCGGCGCAGTTTGTGGCCAATCAGTTCCACATAGTCCAGCAAAAGTAAAGTGCAATTATCACACACTAGTGGGGGGAGGGAAAGGAAGGAGATTAAACTGAATATATGCAGGGAAGGAAACCCTAAAACAAACTTACATTTACAGCCCTTCTCCTCCAAGTGATGTCTCTCCGCCAGACACTTGTCACACTTAAGACCCGTCACACCCGCTTGGCAGTAGCATTGACCGCTCAAAGGATTACATCCCTCCTGCCGTATGCCATTCAAATTACAATCGCAAGGCTTACATGAACTGGTTGGTGTTTCCAACGGGTTGCCATAGAAACCATGGCGACACTGGTCGCAAAGCTTGCCCGTATAGCCGGGACGGCAAACGCAATTGACTTCACCCTGCCAAACCGAGCAACCCTTGGCAAAGTTGCGATTAGTTTCCGGACATGGGCAAGCTTGGCAGCCATAAGGCGAATTGGGATCACCATAAAAGCCCTCGGCGCATTGCTCACAATGGCGACCTCCAGAGTTTTCTCGACAATTCTAAAATCGTTCACTGTTAGTACACATAGCTATGAATCGGAGAAACCTTAAGCCACAACCTACCAAACAATCCCCAGTCTCGCGATTACATTCCATGCTACGTCCGTTGCAGTTGCAGGGCGCAGCCCGTCCTATCATTTCCTCAATATAGATGGTTTCGGTTTCCGTAATATTGCGCCATCTATAGTAGCCTTGGCCCGGATCTTGGCAAGACAAACCATCATAACGCTTGGGACATTTACACTTCTCCACACCCTTGGCAATCATACTAGTGGACCCATGGACATATATGGCCGAATCCATGTGAACATTTTGCAAACTTTCAAACAGAGAATACCAAAAATTAGCTTAAATCTTAACCAGCTACCCTTTAAGTCTAGTACTTACATTATTTCCGTAAAGTCCGCAAAGCAGGAGCCGCGTATGAATACATGCTTGACATTTTGCAGAGCCGCCATCAGCGTAGCCCTGTCCACCGTCTGGCCGTTGTGGTGTGACTTCCAGTAGGATTCATGCAAGGGCACACGGTATGTCTCATTGCGTGAATACTCAAACGTTTCGTACTCATAGAAATCTAATATCATCTTGGAGTGGGCGTGCAATTGTACCAAAGGATACCGCGAGAGAACTTTACGATCCAACGGTGTCGCACCTCCCTCAGTGAGTAGGGTGAAATAGAGGTTACCACCATAACTATGGGTGCGATCTCCATAGAATTGTGGCGGCAATTGGAAGTATAAGGGATAGTACAGCTGTGTATAGGAGCCCATTGTTACATTTCCCGTCGATCTTGGTATCAAATTCAGGCCGTTCATATTTTGTATCTCCGCATCTTCACGATACGTTTGCGAGCCACTCATCTGGACGACGACAATGTATTCGAACTCGCTATTGGTGACATGCTGAGCTCGTCGATATTGCACGGTTAAATTGCGTGACTCGGACATGCGTACATGACCCCAAGACCAATCACTCTGCTCACACTCGGTGGCTCGACCGAAGCAATAGCAGCGCGTGCAACCCTCCGGATTGAGGGCGGACAAACCGAAAGTGGACTGCATACAGGTGTCGCACTTGAGACCCACCACCAAGCTCTTGCAGGGACACTGGCCATTGGCATCACAGGCTATGAGGCCATCACTGCGCACAAACGAGCCATCCACATCGCAGTTGCAACGTCTACATTCGGGATAGCCGAAATAACCTATGGCACAGGCATCACAACGACGTCCCGAATAGCCCTCGCGACACTGGCACTGACCGGAAATGGCATGACAGTACTGGCCAATAGAACCCACACGATCGCACTGGCATTCTCGGCAACCCAGTCGTGGCTGCCAACCCCAAGTACCACTCATGCATTGGCTACAGCCCAAACCGCGACTATTTGGCGGGCACACACAGCGGCCATTCATGGGATCACATACTTGACCCTCGCCCGGGCAAGGTGCACAACGCTGGCAACCGTCCAAGGAGAAACCAAAGAAACCGTCGGTACATTCGTTGCAGCGCTGGCCTCCCACGCCTATTTTGCAGTCACACTGTCCGGTCCAAGGGTTGCATTCATGGCTTCTGGAACCGGATGTATCACAGCGACAATCGTGGCAGCCGATGTTTTGCGTTAAGTTCCAGTGGCCCGATTTGCATTTGTCGCAACGGCGTCCCGTAACATTGGAGAGGCACATGCATTGGCCGGTACGTTTGTCGCACGTGTTGCCGATGGAACCAACGGCACTGCATTGACATTCTGGAAGGAGAAAAAAGGAAAGCCAATAGTTTAGTGAAAGTTGTGGATTTTTAAACTAGGAAATCTATCGAGATATTTTTAAGAGGAAACCATACTTTATTAGGATTATTTTAATTAACAAAAACGAATATAAAAATATAATTATTAAATTTAAAATGAACGAATTAAATATTCAAGCTCGGGGTCGAGGTTTTCTAATAATAATCTTTATTTTATTCAATATTTTGTTTCTCTTTGAGAGACATCTTCAGGAATTGAATTTTTTACATATAAAACAAAAACTAACTATTCCGCTTAACTATGCTGTCCAATGGTTGAAGTTGAACTCCAGTTCATCTTATACTTATAGGTTTAAAAGGTCGAATATTCATTATTTATTTAAAATTATTAAATTTAAAGAAAATTGTGACGAAATTTTAATAAAAAATGTAAAAAGAGAGACTTTAAAATAAATACAAAAAATGGGATTTTCAATGTCTAACAAATAAACAGTGAATGTGAAACCAATAAAATAATTCTCATTAACGTCTGTCAAGAAATGGTATAAGTACCAGACGGTCATTCTAATGGTTTCTTTTTAAATCATATGCGACAGCGCATAGAGAAAGGGACCTAAGGGTAAAAAAATATTTTTTTTTTCTTTTTTTGTTGTGGGCAACATCTGAGCATCGAATGAGACCGATTACAAGCCCCAAAAGTGTTCCCTCCCAGAGATATGCAAGTTTTATTAAAGTGAAGCCGACGATTCTAAGCGCAAATAGAAAGGGACTTAATCTTTAAAATGGCTCTCCTGAACAAAACTGGTTTTTAACTTTAGGTCCCTTTCTATTTTGCGCGTCACATATGTTATTTTAAGGGTGAAGCTCTTTGCCGCTTATAACAAAAAGTTAAAATCATATGTCCGTGGAACGAAATAAAGCGCTTAAAGGGTAGTACTCGTATTCACCTCTTACGAAATTTTCGTTTCCGACGAAAAAATACATGTAGCAAAGCAAAAGTTCTGGTTCGGAAATTTTGTTCGAATCGATACTTTTTCCGCGTCCAAAAATGTCGAGACGTGCGCGCTACCAAAAATGTATCTACCACAACGTAGAGTGGGCGGCCAGTGCTAAACTATCGCCTCACCAGTTAGGACGTTTAAGACGGCCAGTAGTTATTAGGACGCCTGTTCTGGTAACTAATATTTGCGTAAACAATTGTTCATTGGCACCATAAATTGGTAATACTCACCAATAGTTTGGTTTCAATAACCATTTAGTATTGCCGACCCCAACATAAATACCAAATATTTATAAAAAAATAAATAAAAGTAATGGATGGCGGAACTTCCATTCTTTCGAGCTAATAGAACAGATTGAAATATATATTTTGGAAATAACGCGTGGTCCATTTTGAGGTTCCCTACTTTTTCAAAGAAAAAAAAAACACAGAAAATTCAAATTGAATGGGTAATGTTAATAATCATTTGAAAAAACATTCTTTAGCATTTATTTTTTGAAGATTATGTCTACCAAATGCTGACCGCGGCTACGTCTCAGATGGTCCATCCGTTGAGTCCAATTTTCGTTGACTCCTTCGAACATTTCGACTGGTAACTGGCGAATGACACGCGTGATGTTTTGCTCCAAGGGCTGAATCGAAGCGGGTTTGTCCGCATAAACTTTAGACTTTACATATCCCCACAGGAAAGAGTCTAACGCGGTGTGACATCACACGATCTTTTTGGCCAATAGACCGGCCCAAAACGTGAAATTATCTGCTCAAGATGGGTGACGGTGTTGCGAATAGCCGATTATGTGGATCATAAGTTGAACGAAGTGCACGAAACACCTTCCTCACAGAACGTGAATTTTCGTAATAAAGTTGAACGATTTGTAAACGTTCATCAGGCGTTAGTCTTTCCATGGTGAAATGCCAAACAATACTAAACAAAAATAACATGACAGCATGGAACTACTCACACGTGATCAGTCAAAAAAAGGCTATTGAAAAAATTATCTCTACTTGGATAACCCATTACAATTTAAAATTCTTCCTCTAAATGCAAAGCAAGTCCAAAAAATGAGGCCATGTTATGACATTGAATCATTTACATTTTATATTGATTTGACTACAACTTTTAATTGTCCAAAAGGTGATGACAAACTTTCTTAAAAAGATTTAATTTTCATGCCTGACGTTTCATGTACTGAAATTCAAGCGCAAGAACATTCGATGCTCTAATGAAAAGCTTTGAGTACACGCAGCTTCAATCATACGATTGAAAAAAATTCGGTTGTGACAACGGATCTGAGTTCTAATCTATCAACTCAATTATTTTAATAAACGCAATAACTTCTGCAATTAATTTAAAAATTGTATTAACCAATTATTTATAAACCAATTATTTATTCTCAATGATTTTTACTATTAAATAAACAAATACTTTCACTAAGTTTATTTCGATTAATCCAACTACAGCTTTCATGATAGATATTTCGAGTTTCATTTTAGCAGGAGAGCCCATGAAAAAATCTATAAATACACAATTTTCATTTTTGAAATCGATCCAGAAGTTTTCTGTTTACATAAAGGGAAAGCTCGATTTTTTTTAATTTAATTAAATAATTTCCAATATTTCCGGAGAAAACCACAATTTTTTTAATTAAATCATTAGATTTTTATTGGCAGTTTAATCAAACATACTACAGTAAAACCTGCTTTATTTTCTTGGTGAAAATCTCAAGATTTCTAACCAGGTAAAGTCACTACAAGGGCACGCTTAATTACCTCATATAGGTAATTACAAGAATACGGTTAATTCCCTCAAATAGGTTTAAAAGATCCAAGACATGATCCTATATGAGGGCGACCGCAAAACTAACTGGCCTGGCACATTTTCTGTTTTACTAGCAACTTTTTTGTTTTGTTTTTTAAAAGCAATCTTTTTTTATAAGCCATCTGTCAAAATTTCCGAGATATTTAATGATTATTTTCTTTGTTACAGGTGATTGAAGTAAACAAGTTTTATAATTTTTGAAAAATGGAAAATAAAGAGTTTCGTGCGGTAATGAAACACTTTTATATGAGAGGTTATACGCCACAATTAATCAAAGATGAATTGGATTCTGTTCATGGTGATAATGCACCATCATCCTCCACTGTGAAATCCTGGGTTCAACAATTTAAAATGGGTCGTTCAAGTACGGATGATGAACAACGAAAACTGCTACTACTATTGAAAACATTAGAAAAATATTTAATGAAGTGACTAAAGATAGACGAATAAAGCTCAGAGAAGTTGCTGATATTGTTAAAATACACGCAAAACAAGTTTGGAGTATTTTACATGATGAACTCCACATGAAAAAGCTATCCGCAAGATGGGTGCCGCGTTTGTTGACTTTGGCAGAAAAATTCGTCCGTTGCACCAATTCCGAGGAGCTTTTAGCGATTTATCAGCGTAATCCAATAGAGTTCTTTAGCCGATTCATAACTGTTGATGAAACATGGATCCATCACTATATCCCAGAATGCAAAGAACAGTCAAAACAATGGATAGAAGCTGGTAAAAGTGGTCCCAAGAAGGCGAAAACTGTTTAGTCAGCAGGAAAAGTAATGGCCACAGTATTTTGGGATGCAAGGGGTATAAAATTTTTTTTGATTATCTTGAGAAAGGAAAAACTATAAATAGTGAATATTATTGTGCATTATTGGATCGGTTGAGTGAAGAAATCAAGATAAAACGACCGCATTTAGAAAAAAAATGTACTTTTCATCAAGATAATGCTTCTTCACACACTGCATTTTGAACTCAACAAAAACTGGCCGAATTACGATTTGAAATTGCTCCGCATCCACCATATAGTCCAGATTGAGCTCCTTCTGATTATTTCTTGTTTCCAAATTTAAAAAAAACTCTCGGTGGCAAAATTTTCGTCCAATAGCGAGGTTATTGCTGAAACTGAGGTATATTTTCAACAATTGCAGCAAGGCTTTCTGAAGAGGGTTGTCACGGACCCGAAATCATGATAAAAGTAGTGTGCAGCCACGAAAATCAATGTCACTTTGCCATTTTGTTAAAAACTTGTCTTCTATTTAAATATAGAAAACAAGAGGTCTTGAGCCGGTTTAATCCCTGTTCAATGTGTAAAAGCAACAGACCGAAATAAAACAAACGAGCTAAACGGTCTTGAAAAATCTCATTTTTCGGATGGAATTAAAAAACTTGAAAAACGTTTGATGAATTGTATTGAGTTGGAAGGAGATTATGTTGAAAAATAAATAATAATAATTCCAAAAAAACGGTTCTTTTTAAGTTAGGCCAGTTACTTTTGCGCTCGCCCTCGTACATTACAACGTTATGCTTGACACTACTATGATAGACTGTGTTCAAACCTCAGCAATTCTGGAATAATCTTTAATCTAAAACTTATATGGATAAATCACATTAATGCAACCGCCGGTAAGGTACGGGGAATGCTGCGAAATGTATGAACAGTCGGAACTTCTTCAACACATTAGAATGCTGTTACCAAAATCATATCTTATCCCAGCACTTATTTATGAATCAGAAATGTTTGCCAATTGCGACTCAGATGTTAGTCGGAAACTTAATGTGGCCAACAAAGATATTGCAAGATATATTTTTAACAGCAAACGATACGTAGACCGAATTTCTGAATTTGCATATAAAATATTTAACATATGTTTTGATAATTTATTAAAAATCAAATGTATTTTACTACTCGATAGAATCATTTTACTACTCGATAAGATCATTATCATTAGAGAGCCTAAGTAGGTTTTTAGCCGCCTAAAACTCTTTCGATTCAACCGGGAATGAAACTTCTGCATTCAATAATTAAGAGTCTACCATCAGAACCAAAATTTAATTCCAAATTTTTAATTTCTAAAAATAAATAAATTGTTATATCACTAGTTTCAATACAATCTAATTCAAACAAATTACAATTAGATTTTAATATTATTATTATTACAAAATGTTAATGTTACACTCCTCTAAACCAGCACTAGAATAAATAAGGCGTCGCATCTTGTAATGCGCGGTTGAAATTGAAATAAATAATTAATATATAAAAAAAGAAATAAATAAATAAATTATAAATAAAAAATAAAAGAAATAATTATACAAAAAAAATAAATAAAGATTCGAGGGAAATTCAAAAGCTATTAAATTGTAAGCAACAAATTTATTGGGTAGTTAAAGAAAGGTAATTACCCTAAAGTTTACACGTTAAAAGAGTGAAAAGCAATTAACAGTGAAGGTAATTCTGCGCGGAATACTGTACATCTAGTGTGATTTTTATTATAATTTTCTACAGAAAAGAATAAAAAATAACAAAAATTTTAAATTTTCGTGATTGAAATTGAGTTAGAATTTTCTTAGTTCACTTGGTTAAATACAATTGGTGGACCATTTCAAAAGGAGGTCTGTGCGAGAATTTTAAAAGAAAAAACAATTTCTTAGGAATCTTTAAACCCACACGTTCTGAATAAGAATTGTGGTTCCATATACGAGTATGTATCTTCATTTCTCCACGGCGCTGGATCAAACCTGTTGACAAAAGCGAAAGTCATGCTGATATTTGATATTTCTTCTGAGAACAAGCCACATTGGCCGCATTTGGAACAAACAGCACGAGTTGTTGTTTGTGTGTTGAAAACAAATCACGTTTTTGACTTCATAAAGTCAAAGGAGACAACGACCGGCAATATATCCTCCAAGAAGTGACAGACTCCACCGATACAGAGAGAGAATCGCATGATTTAAGTTACAAATACACGCTTTATGGCATTTAAGCAACTGCAACCAAGCGAAAAAAAGCTGCACAGCGAGACGTTTAAACGGTCACCGTTTTTTTAGTTTTCTTTTATAGTTTGGAAGAGAAGCCAGAAAACAAGCACGAAAACAGCAGATAAATTTGTGGTGATCAACTTAAATTAATTTGCATATGACAACATTTCGTTAACCAGAGAAACCCCCAGCCAAAGAAGAAGAAAAAAAGTGGCAACAGGTACCTCGTACCACGGCACAGGCAACTCACAAACGGCAGCGTCACCCAGACACGCTCCATTCTTCAGTTCCATCCGCATCTCTGCCAGACAGGCTGTGCTGTGCCATGCAGTAAAATTTCGCTTGCAACATGTTTCATTTGCTTTGGAAATTATGAATGAAAATATTTCGCCTCTTTGCTGGGACTTAATGAAGTGTGATCATGCGGCACACACCACAGTAGACTGTGGAACTAATGTTCCACAGCAAGTAACGTTGTCAGCCAAAAGGTGCCACCACAGCCACAGACGCCAATTTGACTATAAGGCTCATTGCCATAGACGCTCGAAAGGTAGAAAACGAAAGAAGAAAAAAAAAAACAAACGGGCTCCGAGAAAAGTCCGAGAGACAACGGGAGGAATGTTGCGGTGGAGTCTTTGTGATATTTGTTAAAGTGTGGGCGCTTGATCACTCGGTATGGCATGAATGGAAACATGCAAAGTTTATGCGAATATCAAGTCTCGTGGTCAAACCGGCCTTTAACTCATAAACATTGACTCGGTTCATTCGGCCATAGAGTGTGGCGTGTAGTGTTTATGGTTTATCGTCTGCGTCATATGAACTGTGTGTCTTGCGAATACTTGCGGAAGTTCGTGTGGAAAAAGCAGGAAAAGCTTAAACGAAGCCAAAACACTTTATGTTGAATGAATTGGTCGAGAGAAAGATATTGA
Organism: Hydrotaea diabolus; assembly: GCA_963513945.1. NCBI lineage: Eukaryota > Metazoa > Arthropoda > Insecta > Diptera > Muscidae > Hydrotaea > Hydrotaea diabolus. The sequence goes on along the minus strand of OY740717.1, from coordinate 56,506,755 downwards.
AGCAGGCCTGAACATTTTAAAGAGGTATCAAAAAGCCCTGCCAGATAATTCGCAGGTTATTTATCCGACTTTGTAGGCGTCGACAACACGCAGAAAAAAAGTATGGTTGTGATGACAATATTCGAAGAGGATAATACTATTGTTGGGTATATGGTTGTGCTACAACAATATTATGGTCCTCACAACAATAGTATTATTCAAATACAACCATACTATGATCCTCACAACAATAGTATGATTCACACATAACCATACTATGATCCCCACAACCATAGTATGATTCACACTCAACCATACTAAGATCTCCACAACCAAAGTATGATCCTCACAACCATAGTATGTTTCATATACAACCATAGTATGGTCCTCACAACCATAGTATGATTCACACGCAACCATGTAATGATCCCTACAACCATAGTATGATCACACACAATTAAACTATGATCCCCAATATTATTTAAAAGATTTTGGTCGACAATAGATTTGATTCCCAATATTATTTATTAAAATTGGTTTAAGTTGTCAACAATAGATTTGGATTATGAAAATTATTCGAAAGTACATTAAATTCAAAATAATAGGAGTGATTTATTTCACAGTAGAAAAAATATTTTTAAATAAACGTAAGCGTTTTTATTGAAAATATTTCAGATAAACAAAGCCAAAGTAGCTTGATTAAAAAATTTCAATTTCGATAAAAAAAAAGTACTATTATTGCATTAGATCCGTACCAATAACATTTGCTCTTAAAAGCATATTTAAATGAAGAAAAATTACAATCATACAGTATGATTGCCGTAATCATAACATTGTTAACATAAAACGCAAAACACAATACTTTTGTCGCACTAATCATATTTATATTGTTGGTATAATCATATTTTCATTTTTAAATTTGGCAATAATACTATTGTTACATATCAACAATATTAATATTGCAGAAATTATACTATGTATTGTCAAAAATAAATTCAGTTAACAATGCTATGGTTGCGACGAACATAGTTTTGTTGTGGAGAACATATTATTATTGTAGTGACCATGTAGTAACCATGTTTTTTCTCTACGTGAAAGTATTGAGCCCTTATCGCGAAAGAGACGCTATCGCTTTTTAAATAAATTCGATGAACTTTAAGTTTAAATATTTAAAATCAAATATTAATACGGGCTGCTATATATATTTCTGGCCTAATAATGAAAATGCGAATATTTATCATCAAAACTGGTTTTATTGTTTTTCAAAGTATTCTCCAGCATGATATATACACTTTTGCATGCGCTCAAACCAATTGTCGAAGCACTTTTTCCACTCCGATTGAGACACCTCCAAAACAAGGTTTTTGAACGCTTCCACAGCATCTTCTGGCGACGAAAATTGTTGACCACACATTTTTTTCTTAATGTGCGGGAATAAAACGTAGTCATTGGGTACCAAGTCAGGGCTGTACGGCGGATGACCTACAATTCGACGTTTTGGCCGGTCAAAAAGGCGCTGGTTTGAGTCGATGTGTGAGAGCTCGCATTGTCATGGTGCACAATGATTCGTCTTCTCTTGTTCGTTTCTCGAATTTCTCCGAAGACTTGAGACAAACAAATTGTGGGGTACTACTCAGAATTGACCGTCCTATGTTGCTCTAGCGGAACAGTCGCCACATGACCCATTTTGCCGAAGAAACAGGCGATCATTAGCTTCGAAGTGCTTCTTCCACGAACAACTTTCGTTAAATTTTGCTCTCGAAGACCTACACGGCCGACTGCTGTATTGTTTCGGGCTCATACGCATGGATCCATGATTCGTCACCTGTGACGATCTTATAAACGTCTTTTGAAGCACCGCGATTGCATTTTTTCATAATTTCTTTGCACCAATCGACACGAGCCTTTTTTTGAGCGATTGTCAAATTGGGATCCAAGGAGAAGAAATCTTATTTACGGCCAGGTGTTCATGCAATATCGAATGAATGCTGGTGGAAGAAATGCCCAAGGATGCCTCTATCTCACGGTAGGTCACATACCGATCTTACATTATCGACCGTCGGCCACGATTGAATTCATTAAACCAGTTTTTCACAGTGCTATAGGATGGTGCTTCCTCGCCATACAAAGATTTAAGTTCATCGATGCACCCTTGTCGTGATAATCCACGTCGAAAGTTGTGAAAAATGATCGCACGAAAATGTTCACGAATTAATTCCATTTTTTGCCAAATTGATTTTGTCAAGTCACTGTAAACAACACAAATGATGGTCGTACGTCAAAACGTTCCGAGTACGTTTATGCCAAAAAAAGTCAAACTTTCCAATGTAAATATCAGATGGTGCCAGGCAACACTTGGTGCTGCCTAGGCTAGAAATATAGAGCATCCCTACAAAGGTATAGCAAATTCAATTGTTTCGGAATCTTTTTAATGAATGAGGCAAAAAACCAAAAAAAAACTCCCCCGTAAAATTTTCTTTTTGGCTGTATCATTCTATCAAAGACGTCATTCTACCAATAGTAGTTAACACAGTGTCCAAAACCTAAACCCACATTCCGGGTTTTATGTCCAAAACCGACAGTCGGTTTCTTAAAAATAGCTAAAACACGACATGTCGGTTAAGTCGGTTTTTTGTTCTTAAATGTAAAATCTAAGAAATTTATAATTTCACGTGCGGAATACGTAACTAGTATTTGAACTACCCCATCTTTATGGGTACATATTGGCTCAGAATCATCAGTTGATACGATTAAACAATGTCTGTCTATCCGTCCGTTCGTCCATCTAAAGCTTGTAATCAAACTGCAGGTTTCATGAAATTTGGCGGACTTATTTTTTCGCCCAAGGACGTACGCTACTAAAATTGATGACAATTAGTTCAGTTTTAGATAAAGCACTAACAGACATCAACGAGGGTTGCTATATTATATTTCGGGTCCTGACAATACTAGTGTTCCCAGGTGCAAACTGGAACTTCCATTGGAAACTTTGACATTTTTTTAGCATAACTTCATTTAGAACATTTTGTCATTTGAGGGTGAATTGTGTTGAAAAATTCATCTCAGTCAAAAAATGGAATTATCCCGTGAAAATTTTCGTGCGATGATTTTTTTTACGGTTTTTGGCATGGGTTATCGAGACAAGAGTGTTTACATCAACCTGTTTCGACTTTTGGCGATGAAGCACCATCAAAAACCACTGTTAATCGCTGCACAGTGGTTGCACTTGTATGGGTGACAGCGACAAAAATAGTAAGAAGGGAGATATCGTCCTGAAATTTTCACAGTATATTCCGGACGATACCAGCACGACATTCTGAAAAAAATGGGAGTGGCCGCTCTTATCTACCGCCCACTTCATTAATTTGAAAGGAAATTATTAAAATTTTTTTTTATACTTTATTTATTTATTATTGAATATGCTCTTATTGAGCCTATACGAATCTTAAAACTACAACTTATTATAATTCTGTAGTTGTACAGAATTTGTTTGTCGTACGGGCCCCTGCTTCATCATTCTGGCAGGGTCGGATTTGGTTAATGTTATGATTTAATCTTAAATTTGCTATTCTTGCAACAATTCAATTGTCGATTTTAATAATCCACTTTTCTTTTTGCATGGCAATTTCCGTTGACCTGTAATTAATGGATCCGAGCTCAACAGTAACATATGTAGTAAATCTGTATTTGTTGCAATTCGAGAAGTTTTTCTGGTATGTTGGAGCCTATACCTTTTAATGTCCTTGTTTTTAGCTTCCGCAGCTTCCTCTGAAAGCTCTCCAATTGGTACTAACCCGTTTTCGATTACTTCGGAAGCATGTACAAGGATCTTGTGTACTGAAGGGGGCAAATAAAACCAAGGATATTTTTCTACCAGTCCTTTAGCAGTGTCAAGTGCGAATTGTTTAAATTTATCGGAGTTTATTTTATATCCTGATGACACAGCTTGCAGTAATGTTGCACATCGAAGTATGAGCTCCTCGTCAACACCAGTTATCTGAGCAGCCAAAGCAGGATTATTAAAAAATCGCCTTGCGGTGTTACCATCATTTGAGGTACCACTACCTCCTGCTTTTGGCTTGTCTACTATCAAACCCATTACCGATCGAAACTTGTTTTGAATTTCCTTTTTTCTTTCCACGAATTTTTCTTTTTCATCTTTCGACCTAATTTGCCATTTTTTTAGACCCAGTCTATACGAAACATGGACGAAATATTCAAAAAATCTAATATATGAATGCAAAGGAGATAAACCAAACTCATAATTTTCTTGGTGGACTACTTTTTGCAGACATATATCTATATCGTTCATCTCTTTTGGTTTCGCTTTGCATATATAGCATTTAGCAGATGACGTTTGACTTAGTGCATTGCATACTTTACCGTCAACCATAGTAAGTTGCAATTTGTGTTCGATGTTTATTTTCAGCTCAGATGTAAAATATTCTGTGCACTTTATCATATCAATTTTCTGCTTGAAATAATTTTTCTCTTCGATGCAAACTTGGGACGTTTCTTTTTTAAATTCGAATCGTATTGGTCTGCAGTACCGGGTGGACGATGGGCGAGGATTTTTCCATACTATTTTAACGTTTTGTGGTGTCGAAGATTTTGTAACTAGTCGAAGCGGTACATAAGATGTTACAAATAATGTGTTATCTTGTAGAGCATTATTAATAACACGTTGCTTATATTCACTGTATCCAGAACTACCATCGAATCCCCATTTTCCTATCAAAACAAGGTTGTTTACATCAAATTCGGCGTTTAATACATCACTTTGTAGATCTAATATTCGTGAAGCTGTATTGTCAAGTAAACTTTGTAGCTCCACTTCAGCTTTTGATTCACTCACGGTAATGGATGCTGCATCAGGATAACTTTTTTTCTTCTCCCTTAAAATCTTTTCATAACTGGGCAACATATTAGATGAAAGCTTACTATTTATAAAATGTCTGATTTTTAAGTACTGCTGTTTTGTTAAATTTGTATCAATTATTAATGACAAAACTTCAACAACATTTACTTCCGGAAATTGTTGTTTTGATTCTAAATAATCTCCACGTAAGGCATCAGATGCCGACTTGTCAATCTCTGCCACCCTTGCTATTCTACGTTGCTTAGTTCTAATTGAGGAATTTGAAAAATCAGCAGTAGGGCGACCACGTTTATTAGTCTTTGGCCCTTGTTCTTCAAATTGTGGCAAAGATATGGTTTTGAGACGTAAAGGAACAACTGCTTTGGTAGCGAACCAATCAGAATGATTTACTAAAACTTCTGACTTTGATTTTTTTTCCACATTTCTCCCATTTTTTTACATAAATATTGTATACATTTCAGTAGATCACAGAATGTATTTTCGCCGCCTTCAAAATCAATGGCTTTGACTACTTCGTCGAACACTTCCTTAGATTTCGTAGCATTTGACCCATTTTTAGAACACCAAATTTCAAAAACGTATATGCGTGAAAATATGCATTGGTGAGACGTTCCTACGATAACAAATTTAAGAAATAAGGTAAATAAAGGAATAACAGACAAAATATTTAACAAAAACAAAAAAAACTATGTTTGTTTATTGATACGACTTACAACAACCAATGCTACAACACTCACGCCCGCATCAGGTGAAGAAAAATACATTTTAAAACAAAGAGCTTGATTTGGTTTATTGAACATTTTTTAAAAACCTGCAAATTCCTGCACCTGAATTGAACTTTATAGTGGATTATACACATGTGTCAACATTTATAAACAAATCCCGTCACGGACTTCCGCGGGTAAAGTTACTAAAACTCAAAGTACATTTAAGTTAGACAAAAAAACACCCTGAAAAAAGGCATTTATTTAAAACGTGTACTTTTAGAGAACCACAACAAAGCACATATACATGTTATTACTTAAAAATAGTGCTAATACCATCTATTTTAATTTCCATTTTTGGTATTTTTGTTTTGTCACTTTATAAATTATATTTTCACAGATGAAACTTCACTTAGTTTTTGTGTTTTTTTCAGCCAACTAACCGCTTCTATGAAAGTACGTACATATGTTGCGTTTATTTACGAAGTACCGTTAGAAATGATCAAAACAAAATTAGAGTAGAGAAATTTGATAACATTAGCGACTATTTATTGAGCTACAAGGTCAATATATTACCATCATTTTTTTTATTTTTGTCGTATGGGCGCAACCACTGTGCGCTGGTACAAAGAGTTCAGTCTCGGAAGCCGTTCGCTCCAGGATAAACTCCGTGAAGGACGTCCAACTTCGGCCACTTTGCCAGAAACCATCGATGCTGTGCGTGAACTGATTAAGCAAGACCAATATGTGACATACCGTGAGATTGAGGAATCCTTAGGCATTAGTATGACATGCATCAATAAGATATTGCATTTTAATTTGGTCGTGAAAAAACAATTGTTCTCGTAGGATCCCACATAATTTGACAAATGCTCAAAGAAAGGCTCGTATGGATTGGTGCAAAGAGATGTTGAAAAAGTATAACTACCGTAGCTCAAAGGCAGTGTATAACATTGTCACAGGTGACGAATCATGCAGCTATGCATATGAACCCGTACCAAAGCAGCAATCATCCGCATGGGTATTTCAAGACGAGCCAAATCCAACAACAGTTGTTCGTGGAAGAAGTACATCGAAGTAAATGATTGCGTTTTTTTTTCGGAATAACCGGCCATGTTACCGCCGAACATAGGAGGTCAATTCTGAGTGGTATACGTACATACAACCATCGGTTTGCCAACGGTGTTCGAAGAAATGAGGAAAGATAATAAGAGAAGGCGGGTCATTTAACAACACGACAATGCGAGCTCTCACACATCAGCTGAAACTGATGAGCTATTTTACCTCTCGAAATGTCGAATGGATGGGCCATCCACCGTACAGCCCTGACTTGACACCCAATGACTTCTTCTTATTCCCTAGCATCAAGAAAAGATATCGTGGTCAACGTTTTTATCGCCCGAAGCAGCTGTTGAAGCGTTCAAAAATCATGTTTTGGAGTGGAAAAAGTGCTTCGAAAACTGGTTGTGCGCATGCAAAAGTGTAGTGATCTTAATATTTTGGAAAACAATACTTGTAACACCATTTTCAATGACAAATAATTGTGTTTGTATTGCCGGACCCGAAATATCAATAGCAATCCTCGTTTGCTGTCAAATTTCGCATTCGTTTAAAAAAAAGGATGCATTTTTGGAAACTGATCATGCCATCCAGGCAGTTGTAGAGCCCACCGAAAAGAGAATGTGGCAATTGTGATGGGGCCAACAGACTATTTGACTTCTTCTACACACATTCACGCCAAAGAAGTCGTCCGACAGACACCTAAACATTTATTGTAGGAAATTATGCTGAACAGCCTAAGAGGAAAAGCCAATACAAATTTGTTGCGGTTGCCAAACTAGCCAGCGGAAAATCAGGTCGTTTGTGGGCAACACTTTTGCACCATCAAGTCACAGCATCAAAAAATAAAATAAAAAAAGCAGACAGCTTGCCTGCCTAGACCAATGACGGTACACGGCACGCCGGCTGTCGGGCCAGGCCGTCAGTCACTCAACCAGTTAGTCTTAAGCAAATGGCATAGATGATAATTTCCAGACGGAGAGAGAGGCAGAGACAGCGAAGGGGGATCAAAACAGCAAAAACGGAAACTAAAGTTTATTGTACGAAACACAACAAAAAAAAAAACGGAAAATCAGAGTCTGAAATGTAAATAAAAGATCAAATTTAAATAAAACGAAATGTACACAACACGATTTACAGTGGGTCGCAAAATCAACTCTAAGTTGGCGTAAACTAACGCCCACATTCACAGCAGAATGGCAAGAAACGAACGCTCAAACGGAACAGAGAAGAGAAAACAACAAAACGCAACAACGGCAGCAGTCAACAATCAAAGAGACGATCAACACCAACCACCACAAGAGGAGCCACAGCCGCATCAGCAACAAGATTTTCATTCATAAAAATGGTTTTACTATGGCTTAAAGAGCGGAAAAGGCAACTTACAAGCCAAAATAAGTCCGCAAAAACAAAACAACTCTTCAACATTTATGGCTTTTAAAGTAAATAAGCAATTATCGTTGGCAATGTTGTTATTGGTGCTGGTGGTACTGAAGTTGCTGCCGCTGCTGCTGCTGCTGCTGATGTTGTTTCATTTGATCTCAAGATTAAGCTTAATGGATTTCCTTGTACACTCCATGGCCAACCTCTTCAGAATATTTACTGTACTCCATGTGCTGTTGAACTGGGTTCTGATGATGGCTTCGTCGTGCAAATGCTAAGCCATGTCTTGTAACCTATATTTTCGTTGAACATGTTTGGTTTTTTGTTCGATTACTTTTTTGTTCTTTAGTTGATTAAAAGCGTTTACGAGAGTATGTAGAAGAAAGCTTTAATTAACATACTTTGTATTTATATTTACGAAACAAGAAAAAGAATATTCTTCATTCATTTGTCTCGTTATTTATTCATTGAACGTCGTTGTGAAATTAATCTCTTTTCCATCGAGGCAGCCACTTTGTAATATAGAAGGTAAATACAGAGGCTTGGTCAACGGGGGGAATTTTCAAATAAGTAATATTGAACAGGGATTAACCGGTTCGGGACCTTTTGCATCTATATTTTACTAGACATATTTTATTTAATATTGATAATTATTTATCGTACAAGTAAAATACATATATGTATTTTTTGTTTCAAAAAATAAGAATTTCAATTAAAAACGAAAATACTTTGTAATCCTATGGCACTTCAGGATAAAAACAACTATTTCGCTAGAAGTTAAGTCTTTTGAAACTAATGACACATTTCGTTGTATAAATGAGAGATTTCATAAATGTTATGATGATCATATTTTCAGAATCGTCACGTCCGTCATGATAAGGTAGCTTGTGTGCGCTACACGCAGAAAAAAAGTATGGTTGTGGTGAAAATATTCGAAGACGATAATACTATTGTTGGGTATATGGTTGTGGTACAACAATATTATGATCCTCACAACAAGAATATGATTCAAATACAACCATACCATGATCTTCACAACAAATAGTATGATTCACACATAACCATACTATGACCCCCACAACCGTATTATGATTCACACTCAACCATACTATGATCTCCACAACCATATTATGATCCTCACAACCATAGTATGTTTCACATACAATCATACTTTGATCCTCACAACCATAGTATGTTTCACATACAACCATAGTATGATCTTCACAACCATAGTATGATTCACACGCAATCATGTTATGATCCCTACAATTATAGTATGATCACACATAATTATACTATGATCACCAATATTATTTAATATTATATATTTATTAGAATTATGAAAATGATTTAAAAAAATACATTAAATTCAAAATAATAGGAGTGATTTTTTTAACAGTAGAAAAATAAGTTTAAAACATCGTAAACGTTTTTATTAAAAGTATTTCAGCTAAACAAAGCCAAAGCAGTTTGTTGAAAAAATTTTAATTTCCATATAAAAAGTACTGCATTAGATTCGTAACAATAACATTGTTCTAAAAAGCATACAAATGAAGAAAAATTACAATAATACAGTATGATTGCCGTAATCATATTTAAGTTAGCATAAAACACAAAAAACAATACTTTTGTCGCACCAACCATATTTATATTGTTTTTATAACCATGTTTTAAATTTGGCAATAATACTATTGTTACATTTCAACAATATTAATATTGCGGCAATCATACTATTGTCAAAATTAAACTCAATAAACAATACTATGGTTGCGGCGAACATACTTTTATTGCGGAGAACATATTATTATTGCCGTGACCATATAGTAACCATATTTTTTCTCTGCGTGTACAATCATGCGTTAAACACAATTTTAATCTGAGTACGTTTTCGCTTTCAGGTTGACTGAATTTTTTACGAATTTACTATTTTATTTTTATACGCTTCATCGTAGGATCCGGGGTGTATTCACTTTGTCATTTCTTTTTAGAGACCCCATTAAGTCAATATAATCTAAATCGTTGATTGTGGTTTGCTGATTTTTCCAGAGGTTGCTTGTGAGGAGCAAATATTTACCTTTGCGCAATATTGCTTATTTTCAATACCAACCGTCCATTACCACAAGTTTCTGCAAAACTTCAACCACCTAGCTTCAAAAGTGCGACCAGTAATCTGTTATTTACAGAAAGGCGAACATGGCTAGATCATCTTAGAATTATACGATAGGCAATAAAACTACTAAGTATAATAAATACTTAGTAGGGACATAAATGCTGTTACAACATTGAACACACCCATTTATATAGTAGAACTAAACATACCCCGTTAATGTCATATGGGTTTTGAAAGCTAACCTCAATAGCGTTAGTCTGTAATGGGATTTTAAAATTGTTTCAACTTTCATCATGGAGTGGTCAGATAATGAGAACCGTATCGCTGTAATAGCGCTTTTTAAGTGTGAAATGAAAAAAACGATATTTTCAAAACGCTCCGACCACTAGGGATTAGCCGCATGTTCTTCTACCGATGCATAAAACTGTTTGAGGAGACTGGAGATCTAAAAGACTGCCACCGGTCGGGCCGCCCACGCTCTGTTCGAACACCGCATGTCATCAAAGCCGTTCAATCAATAATTCACAGAAATCCGCTCCGAAAATAGAAAATCATGGCCCGTGCGATGAATATCACGCAAAAGACCTTGAGTCGAATCATTAAAAAAGTCTTGGGACTTGGGGCTTTCAAACGACGACGTTTTGTGAGAAACCTTGTCCTCTAAAACCGTCCACAATTTGTAATCCAGTGGGTTCAAATCTGGACTGCCTAAGGGCCATTCTTCATTTCCCGTTACAGACTAACGCTATTGAGGTTAGCTTTCAAGACCCATATGACATTAATGGGGTATGTTCAGTTCTACTATTGAAATGGGTGTGTTTAATGTTGTAACAGTATTTATGTCCCTACTAATTATAATCAATTGAAACAGCTCTAAATGTCTTTTTGGAAATGCGATTTCGTCTTAAGACCTAAACTACTGTTTGCTTCGATGAATATTAAACCGTTTTATGAAACCGAATTCCCTCGACTTAAAATTTAATACAGTTTTTTTTGTAAGTAAATATTTAGCGCTTAACCTCTTAACTCAACTGATTGTTTCACAACATTCGTTGTATTTTTTACTTTAACCAAAATCCACCCAATCAACCATCCCAAAAAGCGCGTGACTAATGAGACATGACCAACTCATTTGGGTTGGTGGCGGGCGGCTTCCAAGCACACACACACACGCTTCAGTGCACTTTTCAAAATATTTACTTTTCACGAAAAGTGTTTCAACAATTTTTGCTTTTAATTAAACTGTCAATCTTCATCATCATTATTATTAAAAATAAAATAAAACAGACAACCACAAAAAAAGCGGCATAAAATTTGAAAACTTGAAAATTTTTATTCGAAAAAACCACACTCTGCTCTTATCATGACACTTACAATCTTATGGTAAATTAAGACAAACAGAATCTTGATTTTGATTAAGTTTCTGGTAATGTAAGTAAATAAGAAAAAAACTCGAACTCAACAAGAGGCAAGTGGGGAAGGCAGGATGGAGGAAGAGATCACAATCAAATTATTCATAATTACACACAATAAATATTTTCAAAATTAGTTGCGACATAAATTCCTTTAAGTGTGATTTTCAACAAAATGCTTTTTAATTGTGCTCATTTTTTGTATTCAACATTTTTTTGTAATTTTATTTTAGTAAAAAAAACTGGCTTTAAACATTTATCGCTAAGACTAGTCGTTGCTGGCTTGATGATATCTTAATCTTGGCTTAGATTTTCCTGTTTGTTTGTTTTTTGTTAAAGATTTTAACGATTTTCAAAACGGAAACCATTAATTTTTCATGTTGACTCGAGATGTCTTTACACACAGCAGAGCCTAGCTCATGATGGAAGAGAAAATTAATGCAAATTACCGCGTTTTTGGCTTGCAAAGAAGACTTGAAAGACAAATATGTTCAGATATTTAAATTGTCATTAAATGGATGTGTGAAATTTATAGTTTCACTTGGCTTTTCTGGTTTTTCACTTTGGCCGTGCCTATGTTTTTATTGGATTGTCAACTGTTTTGTTTTAAAATTGAAGATGGTAATGGATGATAGACATAAAAGTGTGGATGCTTAGCATGAGATACTAAGTGCACAGAGGTGAGACACCTTGTGGCCTCGGAGTTTATTTACTAAATTTTGTTAAGCAGTTTTAAATTATGTCAGCTAGATACGGATTTTTTTGATTTCTACAAGGCTTTTGATAAAGTTAACATAATTTAAATGAAACTTGCTAAAATTGGCTTCCATTCTGTATTTTTGGGTTGCTTGGGATCATACCTATCTCATCGCCTCCCTAACTCCCTACACAAAATCAAAAGTTATCAAGCAATTTGATTTCTACAAGGCTTTTGATAAAGTTAAGATACTTTAAATGAAACTTGCTAAAATTGGCTTCCATTCTGTATTTTTGAGTTGCTTGGGATCATACATATCTCATCGACATGAGGGCATATCAATAATTCCGTGACTTTTCGAAGAAAACAGTTTTTTTGCAACAAAAAAAAAATATTTTTCAACATAATCTCCTTTCTTCAAACGTTTTTTAAATTTTTTTATACCTTCCAAAAAATTGAATTTTTTGAGGTCCATAAAATAGGAATTAGTTTGATTAAAATTTTATAGTAGGAGCTAATCTCTTTCCACCGAGCCATTTCGTTAGATTCTTTAGGGGGCTAAATCCGGAGAAAATAGATACGGTTCATAAAATAGGCATTTGTTTGATTAAAAATTTCATAGTAGGAGCTAAATCTCTTTTCACCGAGCTATTTCTTTAGAATCTTTAGGAGGCTAAATCCGGAGAAAATGGCGGATGTGGTAGCAATTCGTAACCCAATTTTGATGAAAAAAAACTTTTTTCTTCGTCAAATGGGGCCGTTCTTTTTCAATTCTCGTTAAATCGGTTCAAACAGTTGGCATAATATTCACCGTGTATTGTTTTTCCCTTTTGAAACGATGTGGATTATCCCGTGTACATTCCAAAAACTGTTGTCATCACCTTACTGGCCGACAAAGTCACCTTGGCCTTCTTCGTAGCCGGTTCATCCGAAGAAACCCATGGTTTAGACTTCTGCTTGGTCTCCGGAGTGTTGTAATGGATCAATGTTTCACCCACAGTAACAAAACTCCGCAAAAACTCATTCGAATTGCGGTTAAACATCGTTTGAAGTTGTCACACGATTACGTTTATGGTCAATTGAGAGCAAACGCGGCACTCATCGTTCAGACAGCTTTCTTAGACCCAACTGATCATGTAATATCGAGACCACACTGCCATATGAAATGCTTATAGCATAAACAATCTCACGCTCTTGTACTCTTCGATCGGCCAACACCGTATCGTGGATTTTTTCGACATTTTATTGGCCTCAAATGACCGTCCAGAACGTTCAGCGTCATTTGTACTGGTGCAACCACAACGAAAGTCAGTAATTCACTTTTTACCAATGACATCGATGTTGCAGTCCCCATAGTATTTATCAAGCTTTTTGTTGGTTTGATTGACGGTTTTTTCCGCAAAATTGTATGGGCACTCCAAAATCACTTTTTTTTTCTTCCATTTTTAACAAAATCCACGAGTTTGTGTGTTTTGAACAGCTGTTAAACACAAACTAAATGACGGAACTCTCTCAAAATTTGACAGTAGTCTATTAGCAGATGGTACTTGATGGAAGCAGGGTTGCATCTCATGTAACTACGAGGGAAGTGGAAAAGTCACGGAATTATTGATATGCCCTTGCATCTTAGGCCATCTCTTGTTCATATTTTTAATAAATAATATTTCTTTGTGCTTTCTGTTTTCAACATTCTTAATTTACGAGTATGTTGAGGATATTAATCTCTTCTCTAATGCACTCAGTATTAATGATATAAATCTACTGCAGCAGGATATACATCGATTGCTCAATTGGTGTGAATTAAATCGCTTAACATTGAATATTTCAAAATGTTTCGATCTCCCATATGTTAACTGATTCAGTTTACTTTATTAATAGCCAACAACTCCAAATAGATAGCAGAATTCTGTTTTTAGGTGTTATTTTTGACGCTAAATTTAATTTCAATTATTATACTAAGCCAACACATTATTCTGTACTGGCTTTCAAAAAAAGAAATAGTAACGACATTACTAATCCATATAAACGAAAGTTATTGTATTTAACTTTTTTGAGCTCAAAACTTGAATATGTTTCCACTGTGTGGGCCCCGTACTATGCAACTCATTGTAATCGTGTTAAGAGATTGCAAAAAAAAAATATAAAACTTGCCTTATTTTCTGTGCCCTTTTTAGCCCTTTTCCGTCAAATGAAGCATCTAGCTGATACATCTTGATCCATTAGTTAGTCATCCTTCGAAGTGTTCTATTTTGCTTTTAGACTAACTTATTTGTAGTCTTGTAGACTGCTCTAAACTACTAAACCTTATGGGATTTAATACACCTTTTAAATGTCTAAGGCATAATGAAAATTTGTATGTTCCTTTTCATAGAACAAATTACTCCTCACACGATCACAAGAGGCTCGAACTTTTAGAGAATTTTATAAAATTAACTTAAATTATGATTTAGTTTTTTCTTACACTAAATAAATTTAATGATATTTTAAATATAATATATTTTTGGAATGGTTAGTCTGTAAGGATTGAAATCCATAGACTTAAATACATTTATATAAGTAAACGGAATAAATTCTAATAAAAGCTGTCGAGTTGAATTTAAATGTTAAAGTCACTTTTTGCTTTATTAACTAAACCAGACATCTGAACTTAGCCTTTGGCTGCGGTTATAGAAAATAAGTTTAGGTCCTTGTCTCAACTTTCTTTGGGAAAGTTATTAATATTTTGTTTCAGGTCCCTTATCTTAACTTTATTTTAAAAAAGTTATTCATTTATCTATTTAGGTTCCCCATCTCAACATTCTTAGAAAAACTTATTCATTTCTCTCTGTTATCCCCCGCCTCCTGACTCACCCACTTGCTATAGACTTAATTTTTTCTTAGCTTAGTTTTGTGCTATTTTTTATTTTTATTTTTTTCTAATCAAGTGACCCAATTTTATTGCAAACGAGCACTCCTCTATATTAGTTTTCTTCGCTTGCCTCTAGTTTTCTTCACTATGTTATATCTTTATTAGAAAATCTTAGATTTGTTGCCGTTGGCAGGCCGACTATTAATGAATCAAAGACCTCCCTAACTAAGAGCAGAAAAACTACACAAAATCAAAAGTTATCAAGCAATAAAAGAAGAAAAAAGGAAACTCTTAAAGTAAAATATAAAATTAATTGAATATTTTAAAGGCAAATAATAATGGGCATATGCTCATAACTTTGTTCTCTACATCCCAGTTTTTGTAGAAATTCAAAATTTCGGAACCAAAATCAATTGAAGCTCATACAATATCTCGTAAAGTCAGGTGCAGACCTACAATTCGGCTATTTGCTCTCCAATATTGAAATCTAATCTCTATAAAAATTAAACTCTTAATAGTTAGTTATAAAATTTTAGCGACAATTCAATCCTAATATTTCTTACCGATTTAATGTACTCAAAATTATTGATTTAAAACTGACTAGTGAAACAGTAAGTATTAACTGCTTTTATGAATTTAAAATTTTAGAAAATCATTTACTTTTATAGATTAAATGCAATTTGGTCATTAAATATCTGTAGCATTTTAGTTATGAATAGTTATGAAAACTGGGCGGATGCTTCAAGGTCTTCTTTGGAGTTTCTCGACCGGGTACAAGGAAGAGCGCTGAGGATTGTTGGAGATAGCAGGGTAGCCAACTCTGTTTTCACTCGAGCATCGGCAGAGTTATAGTTGCGTATCACTTAATTAAGGCCCATTTAGTCTCGACGGTTGACGGTGGACGGTTGACGGTAGACAATCAGCTATTTCAGTTGGGGTTGCATTTTGCATGTGTTAGAGGGAGATAACTACAGTTTGACGGTTGACGACGGTAGACTTCTGCAGGTTGCAGAATCTACCGTCAACCGTCAACCGTCGAGACTAAATGGGCCTTTACATGTACTTTAACGGGATGTGCTCTTCTGAGATAGGTGATCTCAGCCTGGAGGTCAAAGTGTTTGCCGTAACACCCGCTTGTATGGAAGTTCGCATCCATTTGTTATTGATTGGCCTACTGATCGCACGACGCATTACAGGGAGTATTAGTTCTTCAGCCGTGTTGTCCGTATGTACATCAGACTTCCCGCAGAGGCGTTTCCTGCCACGTACGATATGAACAGGTTCAAATCAAATGTCTATAAATATTACTTCCTCTTCCTTTCCTTTCCAACCCTAACCTATCTTCCCTTGACCGATACAATGCACTGCATGTATAGGAGACACCCTTTGAGTGTTGGTCCTAGTAATAAAAAAAAATTAAAAATTTCATAGAATCTATGATTTCGTACTCTGACTGAAAATATTAATATTTTTTTTAAGTTTAAAAGAACTACATTTCATTGATTTGACACACAGATTTTTTTCAACTTTAGTGCCACTTTTTAACAGTAGCATTTTGCAACTGCCATTAGCACTATTTAAAATTAATTGCACCAGTAATTTGTATGTACGAGTAAAGTCGGTGACGACTGAATAGAATTAAAGCCTAGCAATTTTAAAACATTAATAACAGCAGAGGGAGCAACTTTCTATCGTTAAGCAAATCTGTTTTTTATGTAAAAGTAAGCAATACGAAGATGACTATTAGAAAAAATAATTTCTTATCAGTAATAATTGTTGGTATTTTCCTCCCAGACAAATAGTAAATATAACAATCGAACAATCGAATGTCAGTGTTAGTTAGCAGAATTTCATTAATGATACTAAAAGTATCGGTGCAAGTGACAAAGTGTCGGCAGCCATATATAATAAAATCATTTTCAGATTTGAATGGTCCTTATAACAATTAAGCTTTGATTAAGGCTTTATTTTTAAGCAAAAAAATTATATAACTTTGTAATCAAATCAAGTTACAAATTAAGTTAACCAATTTCGGGACACACTGTTTATTTTAGGATTCGAGCCATACTGTTTACGCTTGGCTTCAAGACACACTGTTGATCTTTGGATTTGAGACACACGGATTTTAAATCGAATCTTTCTCTGTATATCATTGCTACGAGTATAACAGACAGTTCTGACTACCAATTATGCTCAATTCATATCATTAGTACAGCCGAATAGTTAATTATATCTGCCATAATATTTGCAAAGCTAGTATCCACAATAGAAATGCAAAACTTCAATTAGCAAAACATATCATATCAAACTTCATGATAACTGAGCGCTAGGTATGAGGGGTCCCAAAAAGAGATCCTAGATCGGTAATGCCTAGGTAAAGTTTTAAAATAACTTTGTAAGTTCATGACAAACTCTTACCAGCCATCGTTATAGAAAACTTCGGCAGGATTCGTAACTACACTGTGGGAAAAGAAATGAGCAGTGCCATATGTTAAGCCATAGCAAAAAACGCGATAGAAGCATTCTACTATAATTTCAAATGTTAGATTGATGCGAGGTCATTTTAGCTTCCTTCTATTAGAAAAACTTCTAAATGGTCTCCTAGAATGCCAATACATTTTTGTTTTTATATATATATTTATTAATTTGCTTCAGCTGGAAATTTAAACCAGTGATCTTCTGTTTGCCAATCTGACATGCAACGTTCTAGCCCTCAAATCCAAATATTTTTTTAACGTCATCAAAAGCTGATGAGTTTTATTATGCTGGTCAGCATTTAATAGTTCATAGCAAATGAAATTTTGGTTTTTTTTAACTATCTTGAGTAATCAAAATCAATTATTTTCAATAAAAAATAAAAGGATGATATCAAAAATTCAATGTTCAGTGACTTATGGTCCACACGCAGAGAAAAAACATGGTCACGGCAATAATAATATGTTCTCCACAACAAAAGTATGTTCGTCGCAACCATAGCATTGTTAACTGAATTTTTTTTTGACAATACTATAATTGCTGCAACATTAATATTGTTGCAATGAAACAATTGTATTATTGCCAAATTTAAAAATGAAAATATGGTTATGGCAACAATATAAATATGGTTAGTGCGACAAAAGTATTGTGTTTTGCGTTTTATGTTAACAATGATATGATTACGGCAATCATACTGTATGATTGTAATTTTTCTTCATTTAAATATGCTTTTTAGAACAAATGTTATTGGCACGGATCTAATGCAATAATAGTACTTTTTTTATCGAAATTAAAATTTTTTAAACAAGCTGCTTTGGCTTTGTTTATCTGAAATATTTTTAATAAAAACGCTTACGTTTATTTAAACTTTATTTTTCTACTGTGAAATAATTCACTCCTATTATTTTGAATTTAATGTATTTTTGAATAATTTTCATAATTCAAATCTATTGTTGAGAACTTAAACCAATTCTAATATATTATGTTGGGGATCATAGTATAATTGTGTGTGATCATACTATGGTTGTAGGGATATTAACATGGTTGCGTGTGAATCATACTATGGTTGTGAGTACCATACTATGGTTGTATATGCAACATACTATGGTTGTGAGGATCATACTATTGTTGTGGAGATCGTAGTATGGTTGAGTGTGAATCATACTATGGTTGTTGGGATCATAGTATGGTTATGTGTGAATCATACTATTGTTGTGAGGATCAAAGTATGGTTGTATTTGAATCATACTATTGTTGTGAGGACCATAATATTGTTGTAGCACAACCATATACCCAACAATAGTATTATCCTCTTTAAATATTGTCATCACAACCATACTTTTTTTCTGCGTGCACCTCGTATATCTTCACTGCTCAACGATGTGACCATTGCCATGCGAGTTGCCTTCACTCATCAGACATGGAAGGGTGCTAGGGATGTTTTTTGCTGCTTGTCCATTGCAAATACGAAAGGCTTCTTAAAAGCCTTCACAAAGAATGCAGTAATAGGACCCTTTTAGGAAAATAGGACCCTGTTAGGAGATACGACCCTGTTAGGGTTTGTAGTGAAGAATCGACAAGAGAATGTGTACGCCAACGTTTATCATGTGCAAAAAGCCAGGCCTTCTGGAATGTCTACTTTTGAAAGGCATTAACAAATTTGTATTGGAGGGCCTCTTAAATGCCTTTTATGAAAAGGTCTTGCAAATTTCCCACTGGGTGGAGTAAACTACCAGCTTAAGTAAACTCCGTAGCAGCAGCCGTCAACGTTCATAGGGAACATATGGAAAATCAGCAATTAAAGCGTCCAAAACCGATATAAAAACAGGCATTCCAGTTTTTATTTCCAAACCCGGCAGATGGTTTCTTAAAAATAGCTAAAACGCGAAATGTTTCTGAAAACTCCGGTTTTTTGGAAACTCTAAACGCTAAACGTCGTGTTTAGAGCTGCTTGAGCTAAGAGCGAACTTAGGGTGTTCGCTGAAAGGCCAAGGAGTCTACAAACATACAATATACAGGGTGATTGATTCACGACTGTACAAATTTCACCAGCGTATTTCTTGGCTCATTTCATTTAAGAGAAAAAAACAAAAAAGTCCGACCACTGGTTCAGAAATTTTACCCTAGTACCCTCCGACCAGCCAATCCGAGAATTTTATAACCCCTGTCATTTCGCCTCCTTACATATTCGGGCATAGATGGACGTAGATGAACATATTTTGATTAAACGAGCCAAAGAATGCGCAGATGAAATTTGTCCAGTCGTGTCACACTGTATATTGTGTGGACAAGACGTGTATCCCTTCTTCAACATCCCAATTCTCTAACAGATTCAGCCGTGGGAATGTAGAATAACATTACGAAGTGTCATAACGACCAATATTAGAAATTTATTTCTCTCTAAATTGAATCGTTGGCTAACTAAAAATTTTAAATTATGAAATTAGTTCATTTTATGTATTTTGTCGATAGTTTCATTCGAAAATTTCCATTTTTAACTACCGCCAGCAATAATCCTATAGCTCCTCAGTGCCAGGTTCAACTTAAAATCGCTTACGAAATTTGTACATTCTAAAAATGTTAGAGATACTCGTACTTTCATTTTAATGTTACCAATCAATGCTAACGACAGCCATTGCCTCCTATAGCTTGCCAATGTCTTCCAGGTTACATGAGCATAAAAAACCCAAAATAAATTAATGCCTCTATAACATCTAAAGGCTGTCGGTCAATTTAGAGTCAGAAAATTTCTTTATTCCTTCACTTTTCACCATCAATATCCCGCGCTCCGCGTTCCATGGAAATTTTCAATATTAAATGCAGTGCCACGAAGGCGTGTTCACTCGCTGTGGCATGACTTTAGAATAGGCACAAAGTGAACAAAAAAAATTAAAAAAAAATAAAATATTTAAAGATTCGAAACGAGCAGAGTGCAAAGCAAGCAAATGAAAACGGTAGCTTTATTTCATGTACTACAAGCATTTTATTTTCCACTTCAATGCTTTACGACTGGGCGCAAACAAAAAAATAGAAGATGAAGAACAACAAAAAAAAAACATCATCGACAAAGTTTGATATTGGAGTGCCTCCCACTTCTTAGGAACGACTGAACGAACGGTGGCCGCCTTGGATGTTGGATGTTCTCCATTGCCATTGTTTGGGCACTCGTTCTCTCCACGTTGGAGTGCAGATTTTGCTTTATAAATAATTTATGTTTTCTTTGATCAAATACAACATAAACGATCATAATATTGCTGCTCAAGTTACTGCAAGTACGATCCGCGTGCCACATGAAGGCTTCGCCACAACGTTCAACGCGGCCGCCTTTTCATTTTTGGTATTGATCATGATCCGCATCGCATGGTAAGACTGCCACCATCACCACGGTCAGCAGCAGTGCCAGCCAGCCGCTACCAACGATATCGGGTGCGATCATAATGGTCTATTTACTTTAGTTAAAGTCTATTAAATGGAAATTAATTGTTTAATGTGGAAAAATGTATGGAATTCGGTATTTTACGCTTTCATCGCGTTGTGTATGGAAATTTTTTATTGTCGCCCGATAATGATCAAATATCTGGAATATCTTTTCTTTCTCCATTGGTAAGAAGGAGGCGACTTGTACAGTGGGTTTAAATAGAAGAAATTTCGGGGTTTAAAAATATACCTCACCAAATAAAAAAAAAACCTAGAATAGATTTGAGGAACATTTTTATAAAGAAAACTTGAAGTAGACACATTCCATGAATTTTAATGAAGTTGGACCATGGACTTTTAAAATGTTTGGGGGATTTAAACAACATTATTAATGTGACTAAACGAAAACATTTTACTGACAATGGGTGAAAAAATAATGCGAAGTTCTATGTCAGATGCTAATGCTTCAAAAATATCTCAGCAGAAACCACGCATACCATTCAGCGCGGCTGTACGCTAGAAATGCGATTGCCTTGAGCAAGTGCTGTGAGAAAGTACCTCGTAGATGCAATCGGCTATCTCTTAAGAGATGAAATTTCAGTCCCTTTTTACAATACAACTTGCTGATGGGGAATATGGTTGCGAGAACAAATTATGACTTACGAGGGTTGATATTTATATTTCGGATTCGACAATACTAGTGTTCCCAGATGCAAACTGGAACTTCCATTGAGAACTTTGACATATTTTAGCATAACTTCACTCAGAACGTTTTGTCATTTGAGGGCGAATTGTTTTGTTTACAGTGTCTTGAAAAATTCATCTCAGTTAAAAACTGGAATTATCCGGTGAACATTTTCGTGCGATGATTTTTTACAATTTTCGGCGTGGGTTATCGAGACAAGAGTGTTTAAATCAACTTGTTTCGCCTTTTGACAATGAAGCACCATAAAAAACCACTGTTAATCGCTGGTACCAAGAGTTCAGTCTCGGACGCCGTTCGCTCCAAGAGGAATTTCGTGAAGAACGTCTAACTTCGGTCACTTTGCCAAAAACCATCGATGCTCTGTCTGAACTGATAAAGCAAGACCGACATGTAACATAACGTGAACACTAGTTTTCCAAAATGCAAACTGGAATTTCCATTGGAAACTTTGACATTTTTTAAGCATAACTTCACTGAGAACGTTTTGTCATTTTAGGGCGAATTGTTTTGTTTACAGTGTGTTGAAAAATTCATCCCAGCCAAAAAATGGAATTATCCATTGAACATTTTCGTGCGTTGATTTTTTACGATTTTCGGCGTGGGTTATCGAGACAAAAGTGTTTAAATCAACTTGTTTCGTCGTCTTGGCGATAAAGCACCATCAAAAGCTACAGTTAGTCACTGGTACCAAGAGTTCAGTCTCGGACGCCGTTCGCCATTCGTCTCAGGATGAATTTCGTGAAGGACGTCCAACCTTGGTCACTTTGCCAGAAACCATCAGTGCTGTGCGTAAACTGATTAAGCAAGGCCGTCATGTGGCATACGGTGAGATTGAGGCATCCATGGGCATTAGTATGGCAAGCATCAATAAGATATTGCATGTTCATTTGGCGGTGAAAAAAATTGGTTCTCGTTGGATCCCACATAATTTGACGAATGTTCAAAAAAAAAAGGATTGTATGGATCAATGCAAAGAGATGTTTGAAAAGTATAACTGCGGTAGCTCAAAGGCAGTGTATAACATTGTCACAGGTGACGAATATTGAATCTATGCATATAAACCCGAATCAAAACAGCAATCGACCGAGTGGGTCTTTCAAGACGAGCCAAATGCAAAGAGATGTTTGAAAAGTATAACTGCGGCAGCTCAAAGGCAGTCTATTACATTGTCACAGGTGACGAATCATGGATCTATGCATATGAACACGAAACAAGACAGCAATCGACCGAGTGGGTCTTTCAAGACGAGCCAAATCCAACAAAAGTTGTTAGTGGGAGAAGCGAATCGAAGCAAATTATTGCGTTTTTTTGGTATAACCGGCCATGCTGCCACAGTGCCTTTAGTGGAACTTAGGACGGTCAATTCTGAGTGGTATACAACCATCTGTTTGCCAGCAGTGTTCGAAGAAATGAGGAAAGAGAATATTTTGCATCACGACAAAGCGAGCTCTCACACATCAGCTGAAACGATGAGCTTTTTGACCACTCAATATGTCGAATTGATGGACCACCCACCGTACTGGCCATGATTTGGCACCCAATGACTTCTTCTTATTCCCTAGCATCAAGAAAAAAAATGAGTGGTCCTCGTTATTCATCGCCCGAAGCAGGCGTCGAAGCGTTCAAAAATTATATTTTGAAGGTGTCTCAATCGGAGTGGAAAAAGTGCTTCAAAGATTGATTGTATTGATCTTAAAGGAGAATATTTTGAAAAACAATAAAACCATTTCCAATCATAAATTCTTGTGTTTTTATTGCCTGACCCGAATTATAAATAGCAACCCTCGTATCATATATTCTTCATAGGGTCTCCAATATTTTGATGTGTTGCAAACCTTTGCCAAGTGCAAGAATTCACAGTACATTGGCCTGATAGTTGCGCTACAGAGAAAATACTTCTAGAACTGCTGATAAAAGTAAGTATACACAAAGAAAAATTAGAATAAATCGGTGGGAAAGAGGAATTTTGGTTGCAGTCACCAAGTATTTACAATCGAAATGGATATTTGATTGAAAAAAACACCGGATGATAAATACGATCATTGTACTGCACTCACAACTAATTGATCGGTCATACCAATAAAAAACGCGAAAATGGTATTTAGTTGCGGCAACTGGTGGTTGTAGCAGCCAACGGTTTTGCAAACATTTTTGCTGTAATCAATTATTTAATGGTATTTTTTTTAAAATAAAATAGTTCGATTATTACTGACTTTAAGCCAATCAATTAACTACATTTTTTTCTAGTAAAAATCATCCATAATCATTATTTTTACGTTTTCCTCGGAATGACCCTCCTTATGAATACTTCATTTGTGTAAGCAAACATTTTTTCCTCTGACTAAAAACAGTTTTTGCCTCTGACTAAAATTTTATTTTTTGTTGGTTAATTCAAAAATTCACTTCTGAAGGATCGGCTACTTGGAATGTTGCACCAATACTCGTATTACAGTCTCAATAACTGAGCATCAACTAAAATTTGGTTGTACTGATAGCAACCTCGAGGTGCATATAACATCTATCATTCGGTTGGCAAAAAAATTTGGTTATGATAACGAATCTGTTCTCTCTGTGTACTCTATAGCTTGATAATGGAGACAATCTGGATGAGCATGGGACAACGGGAATAGGCCCACAAAGAAAAAGGCTAGTCCATAGGATTTTGGATATTAAGATACACTTGGTGTTATATTTACCAAGGCAAGAGTTAAATATCAGGCACACGGATTTGTTGCCACAACCGTATTAATTTGTCCACAGAACTATACCTCAGTATTCTACCGGAACAATGGAATGTTATTTAGTAAAAATATCGGCGGAAGTGAATTCTGACTTCCAGGCACATGCCGTGCTAAACGTCACTTGAAGTCGGTTGGTTACACAGAAAAAAACGATAACCTTTAAATTTCAAATAAAAAAATTGGTATGTGAATTTAATGATGACTAAATTAAAAATTTCGCAAATAAGCTAAACTATTTATCAACTCTCAGAGAAACGGCAGTCACCCCTGGTTGTAACTAAAAGTCTTTCCGACTGTTTTTGAAAAAATTGTAATACTTTTTTTTTGTAAATATTTGAATATTTTTATTGCCTCATAAGGAAAATATTTTCAATAAACGGCTTAGAACTTTTTTGTAAAATTTGTTAATATGTAAATTGGTTTATCGCTTAAAATCGGAAATATTTTCGATAAAGAACGTTCGAATATATTTGTTTAGATGTAAAATTTTTATCACAGGATTCCTCATTAAATTATTGTTTGAATTTTTTAATTGAACCGAAAACGTTTTTAAAAACGGCGCTTAGAAACCTTCATGAATAGCCATTTGATCTGCTACACACGTTAGATTTCTCAGTCGACAAAAAATTAGCTGTCTATACTAAGTCGCCTTTTCGAAGACTTCTATGGAAATAATAGGACACATGGTTGATCGAGATCTGGATTTGCTACAGTAAGACTTTTGTCAAAGACAGTCTATATCTCAACCATTGGAGAATACCCCTATCACAGTGTCTAAGACACAATCATTGCATTTTTTACGTTTCAATCAAGACTTAGAATCCTACGAGGACCGCAATTCAAAATACGTTCGCATATTATTATGTTGTGGCAACTGATTATTATTTAGTGTAATTGACAATTGGCTTTAAATTTTTTTTTTCGGTATTTAATTATTGGTTTCCACAACTAACGAAATCTCATTGTTTTGTCAGAGGTATCAGGTTATACTCATAGTACACCTTACCATAAAACCATTTAGTTAAAAAAATTGCAACGTGTAATGAATTTTTGAGGAAGGCCACCGTAGCTATTTATGTAGAAAAAATAAACAACAGTGAGATCTATTGTCGAAAGTAACTAGTATACTGAGCTTTCCTCTTTCGACAGTACTTAATGCCTCAAGGCATCCCAAGGCCTGTATTACAGCCGATCTACGAAAATACTTTTACGTCGTGTCAAGAGAACGTTTTTACCTGACAATATTTGGTAATCCACCTTAGACAATTGTTTTTTTTCTATATTTTCTCTCTCTCTCTCTTCCTTTCTAGAGTCCTGCAATTTACATTCCTTAGAATCCCACTGTTAATAAAAGCAACACTTTTCACCTTAGATACAGCCTTAGATAGCTGGACCACCGTTGTGTGCCTGATGCCTTGAATGCTTTTATCTTGTATTCTTCTTCTGGTGCAGTCGATGGTATCTGCTGATGATGATGGCTTACTAGCCAACCGGCCGTCCCATTGTGTAGCTGACAGGCTGGTGTTGGCGGCGACTGTTTATTATCGCATCTGGATATGACACTTCAATGATAGGCCTGCCATGTCGGCCTGCCTTTTTGCCTTGTCTGCCATCTGCCCCATACGCCAATATTTCAACACTTTACACTGAGCTGTAAATGTTTTCATTAGAACATCAAAGAATATTTTGCCATACGCACAATAATGAATTGATCCTGTTTAGACTTGTGCAGAACGATTAGGCCAATATAGGAAGGAGTATGCAAACAACTTTATAGGCGGCAATTTTAAAGATCAAGAACAATATAAGTGGGTAAAAAGGGAAGGGGTTATAAAGGGATATTCATTGAATCTATGAGGAAATTTTAATAAATCTTTAATGGAAAAGGGATATGCGTTTAATGAAAATTGTTCATTATATGTATAGGGTGATCCATCTAGAGGTATTTTTTTCAAAATAAAAACAAAATACTAAAATTCAAATCAAGTGTGAAGTCTTTATTGTTTATACGAAAGGACATTTTATGCCATTTATTTTTTGAATATAATTTCCTTCAAATGTTAGCAGCTGTAATATGGAAATGAGCGTTCGGCAAAAAACAAGAAGATCCGCTGTTTTCGACTAAAATTGTGTTCAGTGATGAGGCCCATTTCTGTGGCAACGGCAACGTCAGTAAACAAAATTGCCGCATTTGGGCTCAAGAGATTCAAGAGGTGCCCTTATATCCAGAGAAAGCCACAGTTTGGTGCGGTTTATGGGCTAGTTGAATTATTCAAAAATGATGATGTTCGAAACGTAACTTTCAATGTTGCAATGGCGCTATTGCTCTCTCATATCGGACTTCCTGAAATTGAAGCCCGTATTCTTGACAACATTTTGTTTTGGTCAAACAATGGATCTAGTGAGAGGTAATTTCAAAGAGCAGCTAATTTTACAATTCGCCGCCTAGATCGTGTACTATCACACCTTAAGACTATCTTCTTTAGAGCTACGGAAAGTCCAAAGTGTATGCTGACAAACTAGCTATGATTCAGGTCTATGCGTGTCAGTCACTCCTACCGGTAGAAATGCTCGAATGAGTCATCCAAAATTGCACCCTCGGAATGGACACCCTGAGGCGTAGTGGCGGCCAATATTTGAAGGAAATTATATTCAAACAATAAATGGCATAAAATTTGCTTCGAATGGATAAAAAAGATTCCACACTTGATTTGAATTTTAGCATTTTTTTATTTTGAAAAAATACCTCTAGATGGATCACCCTATATAAAGAATGTGTCTAGATTATTATCACGATTGTGATATAATTATTGTTTTATAATGTTTTGCTCGTTTGTTTTATTTCGGTCTGTTGCTTTTACACATTGAACAGGGATTAAACCGGCTCTTGCTTCTATATTTAAATAGAAGACAAGTTTTTAACAAAATGGCAAAGTGACATTGACTTTCGTGGCTGCACACTACTTTTATCATGATTTCGGGTCCATGACAACCCTCTTCAGAAAGCCTTGCTGCAATTGTTGAAAGTAAAACCGAACTCTATAAGGCCAGGCTCTCCACAAACGAATGAGAACTACTGTTGTAAACCTTACTTTTCAAGTTTTCTTCACACAATTGCCCACGAAAATACAACTCACTCTTGCCACCTCTAATTGTTTCATAATATTTATGAAATTTTAAAAAAAAAAAAAACTTTATTGGATTAATGACGATTTATGAAGAAAAGCTTCAAATATATTTTAAAGGATCTTCTGAAGAACAGAGTGGTACAGGATATCTTTTAGCCGGCCTAGCACTACTTTGGCTTTTTACATACAGAAATTAGAAAGATATCGGTTGGGACCACAAAACTTCCATTGCAAAAGAAGTATTTCCGTTGCAATCAGCAAATGTTTATTATCGTAGTAAATATTCGGTGCGTCATACCACTAGATATGTTCATCGTTTTGTACAAACAACGAATTGATCGGTCATGCCAATCAAACGAGGAAAATTATTTCATTGCATTAACTGGTAGTTGTAGAAACCAACAGTGTTGTTGTTGATGTGACCAACTATTGGTAGCGATAACCATCATTTCATCATATTAAAAAAGGACGTCTAAAGGTATTTTAATCAGCTGACTTTAAGCATAACGACTAATCTGCTATTTATACTCGTATTTATAATCTTCCATCGTCTCGTTCACTTATTCCTCAACATGACCCTCTACGTTGTAAACGGTGATCAATCTAGAGGTATTTTTTTCAATAGATTATTTTTTACAGATTACGTGTAATTGTTGGCCGCAACATTTGAAGGAAATTATATTTAAAAAATAAATTGCATCAAATGCCCCTTTGAATGAATAATAAAGATTCTACACACAGACTACAGTTTCGTTGTCACAACCGAATTCTTTGCCAAACGGAAGATTGTGGTTGCGTCTACTTCAAGTATTTTATCAGCACAACCAAACGTTAGTTCGTGCTTTGGATATTTCGGTTAGTGCAACGTCAGTTATTTTATAAATTCTCTTAAACTAGTTTTGAGTTTTCCTTAGGGTCAATACTTGTGTAATCAAATCAAGATGTTTAATTAAAAAACTTTGTACAATTTTAGCATTTGGTCCGCTTGACATATCGAGGAAGATGCTTTTCTTTTCAATAGGCAGTAAGAATAGAAATCCTTTAAATTATGCTCCGATTTAAATTTGTATTTGTTTCTTATTACTGGTTTTTATGTTGTGGTCGGCAATACTGGATGGCTATAAGAATGATACTATTTGTTGGCATTACCAATTGCTGCTTTAAAGCAACAACTGTATACAAAACTATATGTTGTCAAAACAGGCCGTTCTGGCAACCGATTATTTAAACTACATTCCATTAGTACAACCGACTAGTTGGTAATCTGTACCATATTACTATCTTATGGTACGATGAACCTAATATCTATCAAGGCTGCTAACATTTGGTTATTGCAACAGAAAGTATTTCCATACAACAGAATTTTTATAGTCCGAACCGATTGTCAACTGACTTTTTTTCTGAGTGTACACATGATATAAATTTCTGTATTTCTTTTCATTTTGAAAAAATACCTCCAGATTGATCACCCGTTAGAGTAGTTCAAGTGTGTAAGCAAACAGTTAGTTATTATTAACCCTTTACTGCCTCATACGATTTTTATGCAATTTTTAAATTTATGTTCAAAAGCCTATAAAAGTTGAAAGAAAAAACCTCAATTTTTACCTGAGATATGACATGGGTATTTAAATGCCCGTGCAAGGAGTTTGTTTGAAGTGCAAGGTGAATTTGCATCCCGCTACTTGCTTCCGGGATTATCACAACGGTGTTGATCAGAAGAAAATTGCTAAGGCTAAGTGATTTATTTCTTTTAAGTACCATGTTTTCTTAATAAAATGATCCATTTGCATTTGACCAGATCTGGAGGCCAGGTGTGCCTGATTTTTTCTTTACCTAGTAGACAACTTAAGATATTCTGTAAAATTAGAAATTTGTTCTATTTTCCTATGTTTGACAGCACATTTCCGGAGCATTTTCTGAAAAAAATCTTCGATTTTTGCCAGCAAAAAACAAAAGATAAAAAAATGTAAAAAAAATCCTGCTAAGTGCTTTAATTTTACTCAAACTTTCCACTTTTCTATAAAAAAAAAATTACCGCGATATCGCTCACCTGGGCCACGCTAAAATTATTTATGTACCAACACTTTCTCGAGTATTTAAATACTCATTAGGCAGGAATGGGTTAATGCAAATTACAGAGCACCAACTAATATGCGGTGGTAGTTATAGAGTACTCGAGGTGCATGCAACCTCAATGACTCGGTGGGCAAAAAATTCGATTGTGGCAACGAATATGTACTCCGTGTACTTTTTTAAGGGACTATGAGAGAAATTATATATGAGCCGAGGTGATTTTGGTTTGTTATTGTTGGGAATTATTTCCAAATGCTCCAATACATTGTAAATGTAAAATGGACCATTTTCGCTTTAAATTCAATATTTATTAATTAATTTATTGGCAAACTCTTAACGGCTGGAAACTCTAGAAGTTCGTCCGTCTGTCCCTCCGTCCGCCTGACTGACTTTATCCATTACTCCACTTGTTCTGTTACAATGTTCAATTGAATCTTTAAAATGTTTGAGGTTTGTTGGTGCTGCTGCTGTAGCTCTGCTCTGGTCGTTTTCATCGGGCTGCTGTTAAAATTTATTGCAATTTGTGTTAAATATTTATTTAACACTTGAGGTTGTCGTGTCGAAACCATTAAGAGCACAAAAATCATTTTCTGTTCGAATGAACTCACACACACACACACACGCACACTGGGAGATTTTTTTGCTATTGATGCATAACTCATAATTTGTGTTGTTTCACTTCGTGTTGTTTGTTTGCCATTTACAATCGAATACACCACCAGCATTTTATGCTCAGAATTTGCACTTCAGTCGGTGCATGAATGGAAGGAACGACAGAAGGACGGAGAGACGGAGACGGAGGGGGAGCCAACCGCAAATATATGTTTAGTTCATTTGACACGCTCGTTCTGTTAAATGAGGTGTTAATAGCACTTTTAAATAGGTTAAAATCAATCAAATGCAACTTAGTGTAAGCACAGAGTTGCCATTTCACGTGATTTTCAAATTCATGGAATATGTTACGACGCAACAAGAAGTGCCCGAAAGTGCTTACAGATCCCGAGAAGTGTATACACCCAGTGAACCGAATTTGCCGACAATGTCTGATATCCGACAATTTTGAACAGTATCTGAACTCTATCGAGAATTCTTAACGAACTCGTTACGAATTCTGTTCGATTTGTCTGGGGATTTTTTTTTCAGAAAAGTAGTTCAGAATTTTTGTTTTATGTTTTTCGTACCGAACTCGGCATAAAATCGGAACATTTTGCCGATTGTCGTACAGAATGCTGACCGAATTCTGAAGGTTTGGTTTGCTGGGCATACATCCTATACTGACCTCCTAAGAAAGAAAGTCACATCTCCATTTTAGTAGTTTTGAGATACACTAATACCTCGTTATACGGCCTAGATGCGTTTCAAAAAAATTGGCCGTAAACCGAATAGCCAGGGGATAGATTCTATTTAAGAACACTGAATAGTTTCAGTCAAAATAGCAAGTTTAACTAATTTAAAGCATAATGAAGATGAATCATACATATTTATTTATAAAAAGGAACATTACAAATATTTTATGTAAGTCTTAAGAAAACATGAGTATCTGAATGTGTAGAAAGAAGTTCTCATTGCTCTTGAACTTTGGGCTTAAACAATTTACTTAATCGTTGTTGCTTTGATGTGTGGTTTAGGTTCTCCTGAGTTGTTTTTAGCAGTCAAGAGTGTTATTTATTGATTGTGCAACTTGGTTACTACGTTTTTCTTACGGATCATCCGTTTTCTTGCCCTGTTCAAAAAAATTAAGAGATTGCTTAATCTTTTTTGTATTTAATATATTAATAGACTCTGGCTCCTCCTCACTTTCTGATGGTGCGAAAGAATCAAGTTGCATTCCTTGAGATCGCAGCAATTCAATTAAATTATTTTCTTCTCTTTATAAATTGTCAAAACCGACATCATTGGCCATTCCCAAAATCTTTTGGCAAATGACAGACACGGAATCAGCATCGGAAATTAATGACTCTGATGCAAGAACACATTCCGGCCATATATTTCTCTTAACTTTGTTCAAAGTTTCCAGTGTGACCTCGTTTCAAGCTTCGCCGATATTCACTACAGATTTTTGTATATCATAGCCTATCCAAAAGTTTTGTAGTTTTCTTTTTAACACTCGTTTTGGTAATTAACTCCTGGAATGTTTTAAGCAAATAAAGCGCCTTAAATGTGACGATTGCACACTGAACCATGGGTTGAATAAGAGCTGTGGTGTGTTTTAGAAGGAACTCCACTTCTACTCCTTCCACTAATTCAGACAAGTTTACCGAATGTCCAGGAGCATTATCCAGTAGAAGCAATATTTTGTTGCTCAAATTATTTTTGTTTAAATGTGTTTTAAGTTCAGTACAAAAATAATTTTTTAACCAATCTTCAAACATAGCGTTAATCATCCAAGCCTTTTTATTGAATTTCCAAACGACGGCAGTTTTGACTTATCGACTCCTTTAAAAGCACTGGGATTTTCTGATAAGTAGACAAGAAATGGCTCCAAAAAGTAACGTCAATCTTTCTTTTGAAGCCCAGATGCACTTGTTTCTTCTTCTGAAGTGAAGGTTCTGTCCGGCATTTGTTTCCAAAAAAGCCACGTTTCGTCAACATTAAGACTTGATCAGAACATTATCCGTATGTTTCTATAATTGTTTTTAAAACGACAGGGTACTTTCTTGCTGCATTATCATCAGCATCACGGCATTTGTTTCCAATAAAGCCCAGCTTCGTCCACATTAAGACTTGATCAGAACAATATCCGTCTGTTTCTATAATTGTTTTTAAAGCGACAGGGTACTTTCTTGCTGCATCATCATCAGCACTGGCTGCTTCGCCTCTCATTTTAAGGTTATGCAAGTTACGCCGTGTTTTGAATCATTCAAGCCAACCTTGGCTTGCTGTAAATGTTGTATCCGAAGCTGGTTCCTCTGCTTTTAGTTTATAGAAAATAGATTTTGCCTTTTCTTGGATAGTCATTTGACTCACAGGTACCTTTCTTTGATTGTTATGATCCTATTTTCACAAGACTAATAGTTTTAGTTTTTTTTCCATAATGCCACATCATGCGCGAGTTAAATTACACTGATCAGAAAATGCTGCTGTTTCTGCAAAAGCCTTGATTTCATTCTTGTTGTCTCGAATCGTTTGAATCGTCGATATTGCTAGTCCTAAGCCGTATAATAAAAAAAAATTGGCCTATTACGAAATCAAACCATAATTTGAAAAGGCCGTTAAAGCGAAAAAAACGTAATACGAAAGGCCGTACAGCAAGGTATGAGCGTATTTAGTTTTTGTAGATGTCACCATTTCGCTTAACGTTTTCCAGTTGTTTACACGTGAAAATGGATCTTTTTTGTTTAACGCAAAACGCAGAAACGCAGAAGTTCACGCTTCCGAAGCAGCACTTATCTTAATTTTCGAATTTTGGCGCTTGTGACTTTCTTAGGACGGCAGAAAACAACTGTCAGCGATAGAATCTTTGCTTATTTGTCTCTTTGTATTAAATTCAGTATTTCTATTTTCAGTTAAAAAAAAAAATGTAGGAAAAAATGTAAGAAATTCAGTACAGTTTGTAGAAAATATATGTATGTATAATCAATTATGTTTTCGCTTCAGCATTGGAGGATTCATTGTTGTCATCATACGTAGTCCAAACAATTAACGACCCAAGGCATTGCCACGACCCCAAGCATTGGCAAAACCACCAGTACCAGTAGCTGGTCTTTGTTCGGCCCTGCTAGCTAGGTGGTACACCAAAGTAACTAACCCCGCCACTAATATCCGGTACATATTGTTTGAGTATAGAGGGTGTTTCGAGGAAAGCATTGCCTCCCAACTCCTGGGGATATTGGAATTTCAGGAAATAATAAAACCTAACCTATGAAAATTCCTATTAAGGAGGCAATGGAACCCTGAAATATCAACTCCATGCCCGCCAACACCCAAGGCAAATACATGGCCTTAAAGCGACTGCCAAACCAAAAGTTTACAATAACTTATTTGTTCAGTTGACACCAGATGTACGTGACTGCCACTACCAGCAGATCCAATAGCAATGCGACGTTGAATACTAGACCTCCTACAATTGCTAAAGGGGCCACTATCAGCTGTAAGTACAAATAATCAGCAGGACTACGGCTAAACTGATCCTTTTCCAGACGAGCACTGTATTGAGTGATGATATAGCAGTTTGTGAGAAAGTGAAAGCCTGTTGAAGGTGTCAGGGGATAAACAAAGAGAGATGTGATGCAAAGCCATAAGTGCAATTTGGTCAGGACCAAATACCGAGTCAGATACATGTGTTGTAACGGCAGAACGCCGAATCGTGTAAGCAGACTCATTGATACCGTAGCAGCAAGCCAATATCTGGAGAATCTGGGCAGCTGCTTGAACCATTGACCGGCATCTGCCATTGTGTTGATGTTTTATTAACTCCTTAAATACTCGAAAAATATGCAATACTAATCCTTTGATTGGAAATTTACCTAAGTTACTGGACGTTTTTGCTTAAAAATACAAATGATCAAATTTTAAAAAATAAAAAAACCAACTCCTTATTTGTACTAAATTTTGAAGCAGTCATAATTTTGAAGAAATTTCTATAAATGGAAAAAAGTCTTACTAAGCGTACAATTAATATTTGATTAACCTTTTCATTGAAAATTTTTCTTTGTCTATTTTTTTTTGCATTTTAGGGGTTGATATCGTAATCAATCTTTAAATCTTCTTTTCCTGACAGCCCATAATAGTTTATAGCTGGTCTCCATGAGAGGGCGTTGTCATCGCACAAATCGCGTCATGGTGTTGAAATAGGGAGTGTTTGCACAATATTTCACAATTAAGCAATTCATTTTTTTCAAGTTTTTTTTTTTTTTGTTAAACGAACTATTGCCAATAGTGTTGTGGCGTTGCGACTCATTTAGCAAACAAAGTTTTGGCGCGTCGCATCACTTTGATCTAGATTCTGTTTGCTTTTCTTGTGGCCCATAAAAACGCACACAAATAAATTAGGAGGTTGCCGATGAATCATAGAAGACCGAGCGGGTAATTTGGGTTATTGGAATAAACAGAAAAAAAAACTACACGAAAAACGTGAGTTATTTTTGGTCAAAATAAAAAAATAGGAAATAAATTCGACGAAATAGTATTGATCTCATCAAAACAATTAAATTTAGATTGATGTTGCACCATTTCAAGTGAAAGATTAGCGCCATTTGATTTAAAGTTTAATAAAATTGCTGCGATTAAATTTTAATATTTTAATATTAATATAATTGCTTATTAATTGTTATGGTTTATTGAAACACAGTCTTAAATCAAAATTTTCTTTCAGGTTCGAAACCGCAGAGGACGAGTGGGGTCAGCTGATTTCACTTAGGTAATTCCAAGAGCTCTCCTGCAAGATTTAAATACATCTCAAATAATCCTATTAATCCACTATGCTTATGGGTAGCATGGAGCGAATTTTTGGTGTAGACATTGATGCTTCCAGTCAGACTGTGCCGGGCTCAAACTGGAATTGCCATGTGCTACGAGGTCGAACCAAAGACTCAAGCCTGGTGCCGCGGGCGGTCAGTAGCCCCTACACTGAGAAGAAAAAACCTTACATAAGGTTTACTTAAACATAAAAAAATGATTTGGAGTCTACATTATATAAGGTTAATTTAAACATTTCGTTGTTGACTGGTATTTAACAATAATAATAGTTAATTTAACTATTCTTTGGTTGAATTTTTTTAACCATGAAAATTGTTAATTTTAAAATAATTATTTTTGTTTTAACAATGCATTGTTGAGTTTTTTAACCATATAAGCACCTGCTACGGAGTTGCAATCAAAAAGCTGTGATATTTAAATTAAGTTGTCTGCTTAAAAATGAGTGTTGTCACTGTTTATTGCGTGTTTGTTAAATTATCAATAATGTAACTTAAAACTTTAATATTTTACGAATCCCTTGAAAAATTCAACAAAAATTGACGAAATGTCGTGAAAAATGAAATAAAAAGGAATTTTTATTTACTGCAATTTAGGTCATAATAGCTTACACAACTACAGCTTACACAACTATTGTTATTATTAAAATAATTATTGTTGTTCTAACAATACATTGTTTTTCACCATGATAATTTTTAATATTAAAAATTCATAGTTAATTTAATGAAACAATACATGTTCATTTTAACAATGAAATTGTCAATATTATTAACTATGAAGATCGTTATAGAAATCATTTTTATTGATAAGTTAACTAATTTTTGGTTGCCTCTTTTAGCCAAAAATATATTTATTGTTACAATTTTTATAAGTAACTAACTAATTATGGTTTTGTTTACATTTATTCGGTCATTTTTATTATTGTGACTTGAACAGTTTTTTTCTGGTTCGGCCCTTTTTGTTGTTTCTTTTTCAGAATCAACTTTATCCAACTCAACCGAAGCTCGGGCATATTGGTTCATCTGTAATAGCCCTGTATCAAGATTTATCCTGCCGTTCTATGGTTCTATGGGCCACATTTTGAATTCAATCTAACTTAAAAAACAATAGCTTCGCTTTTATGTAGCCCCCAAAAAATATTGCTGTACAAGTCACTTATTAAATAATACAGTGCTTTAATTCCAAATCTCCGTAATGGCAGATTAGTATGCAGTATCACCTAGTCGACCACGCCTGATTTTAGCCTTTTTAATTTTTTGTTTTGCATTGACTTCAAAGACAAATTATACTCGTAACGCAATAGTTAATTTTATAAGTAATTGAATATAAATGTAATCAATATTGCTTTAACAGTCGGCTATAACGACTAAATTTCGAATGTCACTAGAATATCTAAATAAAGCGGAATTGACTGTACATTCTTAATATGAAATAATATATTTCGCCCATTTTAAGTATATTTTAAGCGCAGTGCCTATACGAGTATATACCGAGTGGCCAACTAAGACGGAAGGGTTTAAATATTCAAATTTTGTTTTTGTTTATAATCTTTTTTCTTTCTCTTTTGCAGGTTATTTATAAAAGGATCTTTATGGAGATATATAATGGCTACAAATGATGTACAGCAACTCATCAAAATTGTTAAATCTTTCTGGCAAGTTTATTCTCAACTCAACGAAATTATCGTCATTATTTTAATGTCAGAACTGCTGCCAGTAACAACACGATTGGTAAATTAGTCTCTCGTTTTTAAGGAACAGGGATTAGTGTTAGAATCCTAAGGTATTACATTATCATTAATTACACCCCTCCAGATGTGTTGTTTGGTACGGTGTTATAGCTGATAATGTTATCGGTCAATATTTTTTTGAAAATAAGGAGGGTCAATCGTAAATCATTAACGGGGCTCTGTATAGGACTACGATTGAAAATTATTTGCGTCTGCAAGTTTAGAATAATCCATACATATGGATCAAGATGGAGCCTATGGACTATGGAACTTCTAAGCCATCTGTTCGGTAAACTCGTTAGTCGTATTTGGGTCACCCAGTACATCCGATAGTCAACTTATTCTTATTCAACCTATTCTTATTTAGATTGAACATTTTTTGAGTCCGCAAATTGAGAATAATCCTAACATATGGATCAAGATGGAGCCAATGCGCATACAGCAAGAGTCACTAAGGAACTTCTTTATAACCTTTTTGGTGAATACTTCATTCTTATTTGGGCCACACAGTACAAACATTTGAAAGTCACTTTTTTTTTTATTTGGAACTGCGTTCACTGTCTGTTAATTAAATGCATCGTTTTCTAGTTCTAAGTTCATTTTCGAATCTGAATCATAAAAATTGCCTGCAATTATTGCTACAATTTCATTACAATACATTTTGCTGTTACGCCATTGCCCCAAAATAAACGAATGAAGCATAAGCTGGCAATCCTTTAAGCAAATTCATGTGATTTATGATCTAACCGAAACTTGAATTTTCAATCTTGTATTCAACTCTGTCACATTTCATTGTTGTGTTCTTGTACTTATGACACTTTAATCTTTTTTTATGTGACACCCAGCAGACGGTGAAACGTCAAACCTCCGAGATTTGCCGCCAGAAATTTGAAAAATCCAAAATTTTTCTTAGCTATTTACGATATCTCACATTTAGTGTGTAATTTAGCTGTTAATGTCTGAATATCGTTAATACCTGAAAATCTAAAAAAACCAAAAAAAATGTAGAAATTCTTCGAAACCTCTCAATAATGCACACCCATGTTAATGCGATTTTTATTCAAAGTTATAAGAGATCACTGGGAAAAATACCTCGAAAGGGGGATAATTTGGACAAATTCCTTTTGAGCGCTGTTTTTTGTACTCTTTTTTCAAAAAATATATTTTGTTTCATATGCTAAATGACGCCCCCTCCCGCCTAATGGGGTGAATGACACTTGTTAGCCGTAATTGCCATTCACTCTGACAGCACCAACAACATCACCTCCTCCTCCCAATGCATGTGAAGTTTTTAACTGATTTTTTTTAGCGCTTTTGTTCAAAACAATTCTGTGGATTTGTCCATAAATGTTGGCAGTTAAAAGTTCAGCAGACACCACCACCACAAATCGTTGCATTACAACTGTCTGACTGACTGGCTGACTCGGAGTGTGTCTGGCTGACGTCTGAGTTGCCGTCTCAGGTTATTATTATTATTATTGCCCGGTATCAGGTATGCACTCGTACTTCGGTTTATTGACTGTCTGTAAGTGTTAAATGGAAAATCGTTAATTTAACGGTTAACGTTTTGCTGGTAATTTAATTTGGCTAAGCCCTCTCTCTAAGCCCACTTCATGTGATTGTGGTGGTAAGGTGGGTGGGGAGTTTAACTATAATTGTAAGCTCCAGTTGGCCGCTGTTTGTATTGTAATATTTTAGTTTTTTTTGAAATGCCAGCTTATCCCCTCAGAATAGTTATTGCATAATTATTAAAAGCATTTTTGTACGTTTTTTTTTCTCTTTTTTGTTGTTGCTGAATAGCAACCATTGAACAATTGATTGATTGGATATAGTTTTGAAAGAGTTTGGTTATCATTCAATTCTGCTATTTTTGATAATTGTGTATGTTCCCCTTGAAAGAGGTGTGAAAAGGCGCTTGTTTGAATACTTAAGCGGAACGTTTGGAAGTTGTTTCGATTGAGTTGACTACCTGTCTACTGTTGGTGTTAGGAAAGCAATATAAATATCAGATTACATGAACAAGCAATAATGACCATATATAGTCCTATAGACCCCTCAACCGTACATACATATGTACGATATGTGACAGCGCATAGAGAAAGGGACCTAAGGGTAAAAAATAAATTTTCATTTTTTTTCTTTTTTTGATGTGGACAACATCTGAGCATCGAATGAGACCGATCCCATGCCCCAAAAGTGTTCCCTCCCAGAGATATGCGCCTTTTTGTGAAAGGGACCTAAGGGTAAAAAAATCAATTTTCATTTTTTTTTGATGTGGACAACATCTGAGCATCGAATGAGACCGATCCCGTGCCCCAAAAGTGTTCCCTCCCAGAGATATGCGCGTTTTATGAAAGTGATGGTACACCAAAGATTAACTATTTAAATCTTTAAAATGGCTCTCCTGAACGAAACTGGTTTTTACCCTTAGGTCCCATTCTATTTTGCGCGTCACATATGAAATGTCACCATTGCACGCAGAGATAAGGTGTAAGTTATTGCTAAAATTGGCGTATACCCTACCAAAAAAAGGGAAAACTTTGATGAAAATATAGGGTGATCTATCTAGATGTATTTTTTAAGAACAAAAAAAAATATAGAAATTCAAATCAAGTGTGCAATCTTAATTGGTAATTTGAAAGGACATTTTATGGCATTTATTTTTTGAAAATAATTACCTTCAAATGTTGGCAACTGTTTTATGGAAATGAGCATTCGGTGAGAAATGGGAAGATCTGCTGTTTTCGACCAAAATGTTGTTCACTGATGAGGCCCATTTCTGGCTCAACGGCTAAGTCAATAAACAAAATTGCCGCATTTGGGCTGAAGAGCAACAAGAAGAGGTTCAAGAGGTGCCATTATACCCAGAGAAAACCACGGTTTAGTGCGATTAATAGGCTGGTGAAATCATCGGTCTATATTTTTCAAAAATGATGAAGGCCGGCACGTAACCGTGAATGGTGCTGGCTATGGCGCCATGATATCGATCTTTATGCTACCTGAAATTAAAGCCAGTAATCTTGACGACACTTGGTTTCAACTGGAGGGTGCCACTTGCCATACAGCTGCTCAAACAATGGATCTATTGAGAGGTTATTTCGAGAAACAGCTAATTTCACGTTTTGGACAGGTGAGTTGGCCGCCTAGAACGTGTGATATCACACCTTTAGACATTTTTCTTTGGGGCTACGTAAAATCCAAAGTCTATGCTGACAATCCAGCTACGATTCAGGTTTTGGAAGCCAACATTGCGCGTGTCATTAAAGCCATACCGGTCGAAATGCTCGAACAAGTCATCCAAAATTGGACCCACAGAATGGAAAACCTGAGGCGTAGTTGCGGCCAACATTTGAAGGAAATATATTCAAAAAATAAATGCCATACAATGTCCTTTCAAAATACCAATAAAGATTCCACACTTGATTTGAATTTTTATATTTTTTTGTTCTGAAAAAATACCTCTAGGTGGATCACCCTATATTTAAAAAAAAATTGTAACTGATTTGGCACCCAATGACTTCTTATTCCCTAGCATCAACAACAAATATAAGTGGTCAACGTTTTTCATCGCCCGAAGCAGCTGTTGAAGCGTTAAAAAATCATTTTTTGGAGGTGTCTCAATCGGAGTGGAAAAAGTTTGAGCACATGCAAAAGTGTATAAATCATGCTGGAGAATACTTTGAAAAACAAAAAAAACATTTTTGATGATATATTATTGTGTTTTTATTGCCAAACCTGAAAAATAATTAGTACCCCTCGTAATTTTAGAAGAAATTTAAACAGTTTTTATTATTTTATAAGTTTGAGGAACCAATTTTTTTTTTATAAATATTGTAAAATCTTTAGTAAAATTTTGTAAATTCTTTATCCATTGGAAAGAAAATCTGGCTTTTAAAAACTTTTTTAATTGCTTTTAATTCATATTTCTGAAATTTAAAATTTTTTGCAATTTTTCAAGGAAATAATTTCTTTACTTTCGCAATTCGATGATTGAACCAAAAATGTTTGTTTTTGTAAATTTCCTGTGCAACAACCACACGCAGAGAAAAAACATGGTTACTACATGGTCAAGGCAATAATAATATGTTCTCCGCAATAAAAGTATGTTCGTCGCAACCATAGCATTGTTAACTGAATTTATTTTCGACAATAGTATAATTGCTGCAATATTAATATTGGTGAAATGTAACAATAGTATTATTGCCAAATTTGAAAATGAAATATGGTTATAGCAACAATATAAATATGGTTGGTGCGACAAAAGTATTGTGTTTTGCGTTTTATGTTAACAATGATATGATTACGGCAATCATACAGTATGATTGTAATTTTTCTTCATTTAAATATGCTTTTAAGAACGAATGTTATTGGTACGGATCTAATGCAATAATAGTACTTTTTTTTATCGAAATTAAATTTTTTTTATTTATTTAACTGAAATATTTTTAATAAAAACGCTTACGTTTATTTAAACTTATTTTTTCTACTGTGAAATAAATCACTCCTATTATTGTGAATTTAATGTATTTTTGAATAACTTTCATAATTCAAATCTATTGTCGACAACTTAAACAAATTCTAATAATTTATAAGTATATTGGGGATCATAGTATAATTGTGTGTGATTAGCTATGGTTGTAGGGATCATAACATGGTTGCGTGTGAATCATACTATGGTTGTGAGAATCATACTATGTTTGTATATGAAACATACTATGGTTGTGAGGATCATACTATGGTTGTGGAGATCATAGTATGGTTGAGTGTGAATCATACTATGGTTGTGGGGATCATAGTATGATTATGTGTGAATCATACTATTGTTGTGAGGATCATAATATTGTTGTACCACAACCAACAATAGTAGTATCCTCTTCGAATATTTTCACCACAACCATAGTTTTTTCTGCGTGTATTTTTGATTGTTGCACCAAACCAAAAGTACAACTAAAGACTCTAGCAACTTAAACGAATCACTACAACTTTTAAAAAAGTAAAATGAATTTAATGGCTTTTTTCAAAACGATTATTGATGTTCGCTGTTGTTTTCAAACATTGTTATCGACATTAATTGGTGACCCTGGTAACCCTTAGACATAAGACAACAGAGACAACTAAACGTGTTGCAATTACTCGCCAACCAAAGGCTTTACAATCAATTTTCAATTTTCGAAATGTTGAAATGCCGATCTTTTTCGAAATGGATTTTTTCTGCTTGAGAAAATAATTAATTGAAATTTTATTATAATTTGATATTGAAGCGATTATGCGAGTACGAGTACAAAACACATTTGTCATCATTTAAGTGATTTATAATTAATAACACTCCAGAGAGGAGACCCCGGCTGCTGCTTCTTCGGCTTCGGGCTTCAGGCAATAGGCCTATGGAAAAGCTTTTACATTGCCTTTTAGCCAATGGAGAGTGGTGCGTTTTGTAATTTAATATGTTTCCAAAACTGAAAATCAAATGGATTTGCTCGTTTTTTTCGTAATTTGCCATAGAACAATAATTCATCTTCCCCTCCCCATATGGGTGGGTTGGTCGTCTTGTTGGTGGGGACTTGCAGGGCAAGCGACAACGAAAATCTCTATCGCATGTGGGTTGATTATGATTTTTCGATATGATACGAGTATGTAATTTAGCGTTTTTGTGTGTGTGTGACTTTTTTCTTCTTCTATTTTTTTGGGTTTTTGTGCACAGATTCGTTGATATTTATTTGGGGGGGTTTTCTTTTGGCCATAGCAACCACATTCGCCAATATTTTTATGGGTATTTTCCGGTTGAAAACTTTATAACTATGTGTGTGTATACATACTTATGAGTGCGAGTGTAATTCTTGGCAATCGAAAAATCGAACGTGTGCTAGAAGCTTGCATGTGTATGAGTCGGTAATATTTGATAGCCGCGTCCCACTTGGCATGCGTTTAACAGGTTTTTCATGTACTCCTCGTGCACGAGTTTACGCTGAGATTTACCGCAGATTTTTCTGCATTTTCCTCTCTTTCTCGCCCCTCCCTCGTTGTGCTACTCGTTATATATATATATTTAGGATATCAGCACGCTACGTCAGTAATAGATACATGATCGCAATAACGTGGGCCGAGATGACTGTATTTTTGTCTTCTTAATAAAAAAAATAAGTAAATAATAAAAAAAAGGAGTTGCAAACTAATCTATTTGGAAAAAATCAATAAACTGTTTAAAACCTGTACGATTTGGTGGAAACTTGCATAGATTTAATTAATTTCCATAGAATGTGTTGCAGTGTCAATAGGCATTTGAGAATAATTTGTAGTAGTTAACACTTTTAAGCAAAAGTCTTGCTCTGGAGGGGGGCTTTCCAAACTAGTCCTTCACAATGTAGGATTTAGAAAATAACATAAAATAAACTGAATAAAATAATTAAAAACTGCCTTCGGCTAGTCTGAATTTTATATAGCCTCTACACGCAGAGAAAAGATATGGTTCCTATATGGTCACGGCAACAATAGTATGTTCTCTGCAATAAAAGTATGGTCGTCGCAACCATAGTATTGTTTTTTGAATTTCAATTTGACAAAACTATGATTGCGGCAATATTAATATTGTTGAAATGTAACAATAGTATTGTTGCCAAATTTAAAAATGAAAATATGGTTGTAGCAACAATATAAATTTGGTTGGTGGAACAAAAGTATTGTTTTGAAGGCTTTTATGTTAACAATAACATGATTACGGCATTCATACCGGCAAAATTGTACTTTTTTTTAATTTGACAATGTTATTTTTACAAACTACGAATTAGTCTAACTGAAATATTTTTAATAATTTTTTTACTGTTCAATAAGTCACTCCTATTACTACATAACTTAATAAAATTCTCTATTGTTAAATAACAACTTTACCCAATCTTTACAAAAAATGTTGCGGATCATAGTATGATTGTGTGTAAGTCATACTATGGTTGTGAGGATCATACTATGGTTGTGCGTTAAACATACTATGGTAATGAGGACCATAATATGGTTGTGGGGATCATAGTATGGTTGAATGTGAATAATAATATGGTTGTAGGGATCATAGTATGGTTGTGGGTGAATAGTTCAATTGTTGTGAGGACCATAATATTGTTATGGGGATCATAGTATGGCTGTGTATGAACCATACTATTGTTGTGATGATCATTATATTGTTGTGCCACAACCATATAACTAACAATAGTATGATGCTCTTCGAATATTGTTACCCCAACCATACTTTTTTTCTGCGTGTACGGTTGAGTTAAAACTTAAAAACGTCTACTTTTAGTCCCTTAGAGGGAAATTTTTCCCCCTTAGCCGAGTTGGTTCAATTTGAATCGCAAACCGCTCATGACTATAAGCCATAATCCTGCAGCTTTCTAGCTTTATTCGTTGTTGTAACAACAATATATTTTACTTTTAAGTCCTGTTCGTCTATAGGGGATCTGCTTCTACATCCAGGTGGAGAAAACGCGCCATTTGAACTGGATGCGTCCACAAAGACCTGGGGGTCAGCTCAGTGGGCTTGGCCAGACAATTGAAGGGATGCAGCAAGTCATGTGTTCCCTGATGGCAGGCGGGACAAATCGTCGGTTGATAATTTAAATGTCGTATGTGGATTTTTTGCGGTTTTGAGTTAAGATCGATTCCTTAGGTTTTCCGACCTGATCTTTCATTTGGCGTAATCAGTTTTGCGATACCTCATACGGTTTTCGAGATATGGAGTGTTGAGTTTGTCGTATGTGGCATTTGCTGATGCAATTTTCAAATTAAATGTCGTATGTAACTGCCAAACGCCACATACGACAAATTTCCATATAAAACGGCCAAAAAATTGATTTATTATTTAAATGTCGTATGTGGAT
Source organism: Hydrotaea diabolus (assembly GCA_963513945.1). Classification (NCBI taxonomy): domain Eukaryota; kingdom Metazoa; phylum Arthropoda; class Insecta; order Diptera; family Muscidae; genus Hydrotaea; species Hydrotaea diabolus. The sequence continues at coordinate 56,462,135 of OY740717.1, read as the reverse complement.
TTTGCATGGCACATACGATTTTTAAATAATTTTTGTTTTAAAAATAAGACCATATTTATATTCATTTTCCAGCTAAAACGGTAGGCGTACGCCCTGCATGATCTGATAGATGTTTTTATCAATGCAACAAAAACTTTTCCGAAGCTGACAGACTTGAAGTGAATAGGCAATTTTGGGATTTCGAGGAGCAAGAAAAGAAGGTGTTTTTTGGAACCTTTGTAAAGAAAATTCAATGCATAAAAAGACGGAAGAAAACGGAAGAATTTGAAGCCAACAAGAAAAAATTTACATACCACTACAATCTGCAAGGTCGTAGTAAATGTATCCAGACGTGCAAGTTATTCTTCCTTAATACATTGGGAATAAGCGAGAGAAAAGTTTATCATTATTTTAGTAATATAGATGAAGATAGTGGAGCACCAAAACCATCTAAATTAAAAAATCGTGGTAGAAAAGCTACTGATGAAGGGAAAATAGCGGAAGTCAAAAGCCATATTAACAGTTTCCCTGTTTTAGACTCACATTACTGTAGAGCATCATCCCAAAAAAAATATTTGGAAAGTCATCTAAGTGTAGCGAGAATGTATGCTTTATACAAAGAACAAACTAGCCAGCCAGTGTCCGTCAATGTTTACAGGCATGTTTTTAATTACTCTTTCAACCTTTCCTTTCACCGTCCAAAGAAGGATCTGTGTGATAAATGCTATATGTACAAAAACAACAAAGATCATTTAGATCCGAAAAATTTAGACGCCTACAAGAGGCATAAGGACGAAAAATTGTTTATGAAGGCTGAAAGAGACGTTGATCGCCAAAACATTGACGAATCAAATGCAATTATATGTTTCGATTTGCAACTTTTTCTATAAAAGGAAATTAGCTACCTTTAATTTAACTGCCACTTTAATATTACCAAACACTCCTAACTTAACGTATTGCGCTATATGGAACGAAACTATGAATGGTAGGTCTGGAAACGAAATTGCGAGTGGGCTAATCAAAATATTAACTCGAGTCGTAGCTGATAACCCGAAAATTAGGCGGATTATACTGTGGAGCGATTCGTGTGTCCCACAGAACAGGAACCAAATAATGGCAACGGCACTTTATCATTTTTTGCACTTAATTTCAGATATTGAGGATATAACGCAAAAGTTCTCGGAACCCGGTCATTCCTTAGTGCAGGAAGTTGATTGTGTGCATAGTACAATCGAAAAACATCTCAGACATATGGAAATTGGAAGCCCGGTCTCTTTGATTAGACAATTAAACGATTTTTGTTACGAGAATGTAAAATTAAAAATTATTCAGATGGTGCCTTCCGATTTTAAAATATATTCTCAGTTATCAAGTCAACTTTGTTTTCAACAGCTCCCATTTTCAAAGTGCAAATTTATTAAATATCAACCACATAAATACGAAATTTTTTATAAGGATTCTGGAACAGAAATTAATTATAAGAATGCTAATTTAAATAAAAATGTACGTTTAAAAAAGGATATCAAAGATATCTTAAAGTCCAAATTAGCAGTTGCTTCTTCAAAGGCAATAACTTCTGAAAAATCAAAAGATTTGAAAAGCATGATCCCTTTTTTGAAACCCGACGACATAGCTTTTTTTAATGCGGTTTTAAAATAATGTTAATCGTTGAAAATAACACAACGTTACACTAAAAATGTACTTTTCGCGGCACATGCTACAAATTGTGTATTTAGTCAAGTAAAAGAATTATACATATACTAGGAATTTTCAAACAACCCAAACATTTTGAGTTAAAATGACGATTTCAGGGTATTGAAAATTCCTAGTATGCAATTATTTTACTTGACTAAAACTACAATATGTACTATGTGTCCCTTTTTAATTTTTTAACGCAGTGTCAAAATACAAAACAATGAATTATTTAAGTTTAAGTTTGTTATGAAGAGTAGATAAGTTTTTGTTTTTATTATTCGTTTTAATTGAATTGATACTCATAATTTTATTAATTTATTTTCTAATTTTAAAATTTTGTCGATGAAGACGAATTATTTTCTGTATTTAATTTTTTTTTTTTAAAAGACTGAAATAAAGTGTGTTCCATTATAAAGTTAAGAGTTTTATTAATGTCCTCGATAAAATGCCACCCAACCTAGGGTATGTTTTAATGGGTAACTAAAAAAATTCGATACGTAACTATTATACATAATTTCCTTACTTATATAAAGTCTTAATACTTTTCAAATACATTTAGTGTTTAAATGTCGTATGTAAACATTTCGGAAGCAAAATGTCGTATGTAGCTATTTAAATGACAAAAATGTTCCATTTTACCACATACGACAATTTAATTCTGAACAAAAATCAAAATATCTTCTACCCCAAATGAGTTATAGGCATCAAACTTTTAAATTAACCAGTCAAATATTAGTAGTTTCCCCTCCTAAAATTTAAAGAAAATCGCTTTGCTGAAAAAAAAATTATAAGGGTTCAAACTTCAAACTCAATTTACTCGAAACTATCGGAATCCACATACGACAATTAAATTATCAGCCGACGAAATGCTTTATTTGTTGAATATGCTTCTGTCTGACATGGCTAGATCGTCTTAGAATTCTACGACGAATAGTATATGTGACGAGCATAATAGAAAGGGACCTAAGGTTAAAAACCAGTTTTGTTCAGGAGAGCCATTTTAAAGATGAGGTCCCTTTCTATTTGCGCTTAGAATCGTCGACTTCACTTTCATAAAACGCGCATATCTCTGGGAGGGAACACTTTTGGCGCATGGGATCGGTCTCATTCGATGCTCAGATGTTGTCCACATCAAAAAAAGAAAACAAATGAAAATTGATTTTTTTCCCTTAAGTCCCTTTCTCTATACGCTGTCACATATATAGGGTGATCCATCTTGAGGTATTTTTTTCCATAGGGGTTTTTTTCAGAGTTTACGCGTGAGTTGCGTTAAACTTTATTTTTTTTCCTTTTCAGTATTGTTCACCATTCTATCATAGAAAGATTAACAACGCAACAACGTCCCCAAATTGTGCAACTGAATTATGGAAATGATAAACGAGAAGATCCGCTGTTTTCGAACAACGGTTTATTCAGTGATGAGGCCCCCTTCGGGCTCAACGCCAACGTCAATAAATAAAATATCCGCATTTGGGCTAAGGAGCAACAAGAAGGTTTAAGAGCTGTCATTATACCCTGAGAAAACCATGGTTTGGTGCAGTTAATGGGCTAGTGGAATCTTCGGTCCATATTTTTTCAAAAATGATGATGACCGGAACGTAACCGTGAATGGTGCTCGCTATCACGCCTTGATATCGGACTTTTTGCTACCTGAAATTGAAGCCCGTAATCTTGACGGTATTTGGTTTCAACAGAATGGCGCCACTTGCCATGCAGCTGATCAAACAATGGATTTATTGAGAGGTTATTTCAAAAAGCTGCTAATTTAACGTTTTTGACCGCCTACATCGTGTGATAATACGAGTTTAGACTTTTTTTTTGGGACCACGTAAAGTTCAAAGTCTACGCTGACAAACCAGCTAAGATTCAGGTTTCGAAGCCAACATTACGCGTGTCATGAACGCCATCGAACGCCGGTCGAAATGCTCGAACGAGTTATCCAAATCTTCCGATTGGACACGCTGAGACTAAGTCGCGCTTAACATTTAAAGAATATTACGAGTATATTTAAAAAATAAATGGCATAAAATGTCCTTTCGAATGAACAACAAAGATTCAACAATTGATTTGAATTTTTGTTTTGAAATAAATACCTCTGGCCTGATCACCCGATACTTTATAAAGTCTCCGATCAGTAGTTTAAGGTGTGGCAAACGGCATTACAAATTTAGTATACCATTAACTTTCGGTGCAGGGTATTACACTGGAAGGTTGATATTACCAAAGATAGAGGTCACAAGTAAAGGGTGGTTAAATTTTAAAGGCCGATGTTGATTTTTAATAAAAACACAAATTATTTAGGAAATTATTGTCATTTCTTTTAATTATGATAATATTGGTATGGTTCACTTATGCACGGAACAAAATATCGGTCATACTCGTATGGCCGCCGCGACCTTGGCGGCAGACCTCCATCCGATGGTCAATTTTTTATTTTTAATTTGCTTATCTTTTTAACTTACCGATATCTCTTAAACTACTGGGCAAATTTATAAACAATGTAAGCACGACTTAAAGATGACGATTTTGTGATTTGTTTTAACTAAATATGATGAATGCTTTTTCTATTATTTCAATATATGTGACAGCGCATAGTGAAAGGGATCTAAGGGTAAACAAATCAATTTTCACTTTTTTTTTTTGATGTGGACAACATCTGAGCATCGAATGAGACCGATCCCATGCCACAAAGTGTTCCCTCCCAGAGATATGCGCGTTTTATGAAAGTAATGGTACACCAAAGATACACGTATTTAAATCTTTAAAATGGCTCTCCTGCACAAAACTGTTTTTTACCCTTAGGTCCCTTTCTATATTGCGCGTCACATATGTAGTGGAAGTGCCTTTATTTTTGACTTAACGCTTTATATCAAAAAGTCGAGCTGATTTGGCTTAAGCGTCTCAAATAATCATACGAGGGCTGCTATGTAGATTTCTGGCCTAATAATGAAAAAGCTAATATTTATCATCAAAAATGGTGTTATTGTTTCTCAAAGTATTCTCCAACGTGATTTATACACTTTTGCATGCGCTCGAACCAATTGTCGAAGCCCTTTTTCCACTCCGATTGAGACAACTCCAAAACATGGTTTTGGAACGCTTTAACAGCATCTTCTGCCGACGAAAATCGTTGACCACGCATTTGTTTCTAGATGGGCGGGAATAAAAATAAGTCTTGGCACTTGGCACCCAAGTTAGGGCTGTACGGGGGATGACCCATCAATTCGACGTTTTGGCCGGTCAAAAGGGAGCTGGTTTGAGCCGATGTGTGAGAGATCGCATTGTCATGGTGCAAAATGATTCGTCTGCTCTTGTTCGTTTTTCGAATATCTCCGAAGACTTCAGGCAAACGAATTGTGGTGCACCACTCAGAATTGACCTCCTGCGTTGCTCAAGCGGAACAGTCGCCACATGACCAGTTTTGCCGAAGAAACAGCCGAGCGATTGTCAAATTGTGCGAGATCCAACGACAACGAACCTTTTTTATGGCCAGATGTTCATGCAATATCGAATGTCTGCTGGTGTAAGAAATGCCCAAGGATGTCTCTATCTCACGGGGACGATCTTGCATTATTAGTTCACGCGCGGCCTCAATGTTCTCTGGAAGAACGGCCGTTTTCTTCTCCATCCAATAGATGGACATAAGGTTTAAGTTCTCATTCGGTTAATGAATGTTTTAACTCTAACCACAACAGTCAAGCTTCCCGATGAAGGATACTCCGATTACTTGGTATTCTTTCAATAGTTGGACAACTTGCCGCTTAAACTTGCTGCTATTTTTAAGATACGAGAATCTTTTGATTTTGTTTAAAATATAGAAAATGCATTCATTCATATTTTCCATTTAACTGGTAGCCTAACCTCATCTAAGCTTAAGTGAAAATGTTCGATAAAAATAGTTTCAGCTCAATAGACGTACCTTTTCGCCTCGTTTTCAAAACAAACCTGAAACCAGTTTGCATTTGTATTACATTCTGCTCAGTTCTTTTTTTCCGCAAAACGATTTAAATGGAAATCGTGATTTGATTTCTGAATTTAAGCCCTCCCGCCTTTCCGCTACGAGTATGCATTTCCTTTAGGCCCTTTGTCTGTCGTTTTGTGAATGCGGTATGTGATCTAGCCATTGTGGTGGCTTTAAGCCAAGTAAAGACATTATTTGAGCCAAGGCTGGTGCTATGACAGTTAAGGCACGTTTTGTACTTTGGCTAACAACAGCCGTCCGGCCAAAGCGACAACAAAGAGCACAACAGCCAAACGAAGTTATGAGCCCACATGAAAAACTAAGATTAAAGTTCAATGACAATTTAATAAAACTGATCACACAAAAGAGAAAACTACTGCAGCTGTTTTTTGTTTTTTTTCTTATTAAACATTGAAGAGAGATCGAAAGAAATCAAATGCTTACCCCTTTGACGATTGAGGCGAGGATCTGGAGTGGCCGTTATCACCCGATGGGGTACGAGACGTACCCCTGGCGGGCAGGGTATGGACCCGATGTTGCGATACACCACAATGTCGGTGACCACATGATTTTGATTCTGTATCGAATGCTGATGCGAGGGCGGAGCCGATGGCGGGTACTTGATTTCGTGTATATTGGTGGTATTCACACCGATATAGTGCTTTATATTGGTGGTGGGATAGTATCTGGAACCGTTGTGATACTGCGGCGGATGATGGTGATGATCTATGGTCGAGGTCACACTAATGGTGGACGAGGGTATCTGCACACTTTGTTGCTGATACTGATGCTGCCGCTGATAGGTGCGATTCGAATAGGAAAACTGTTGCTGGTTTTGATGCATAAACGGACGCAGGTGATAATTATTTGAACTTGACGACGATGTAGATGCTGATGCTGATGATGTTGCTGCTGTCGCTGGCGGTGCCGGTAGTTGTGGTCTTAGAGTAGATAAATTCTTTGGTTTGGAGGAAAATGTATTGGTATTGTTCTGCAGCGGCCGCTGCTGGTGGTATTTTCTTCGTTTGCCCTTGTAACGGGTCGAGGGCAACGAAGCCGACGGATGGCGGTGAGTTCTATTGGTGCTGGAACCGTTTATCGGTTTGCGTCGTAGCTTACGCTTCGTGGGCGCCAGCGTATCGGGTTTCGGACGTACAACGAGATTTTGTTGATTATAACTATTATTTACATTAATACTACGTATTGTTTTTTGGGCTTTCAAATCGCTGCGTACACTGGTCGTATTTACACTTGGTGTCGATAAGGCAGTAGTATTTGTGGTCGTCGTCGTCGGCAAGGCGGTTGTCGACGCCCTAGCCGTCGTTGTTGCGATTAAATTGGCTTCAACACTTATTTTGATTATGTTTAAATGATATAAAATATTAACTAAACAGACTAGCATCACGAGGATTTTCAACATTTTATTGTGATAGATCCCGCGCAGCGGCGGCACTTTTCGTTTTCGTCGTTTTTGTAAATGTTTGGGAAACGTCTTTTCCGGCATTTTATTGAAGCTGGTTCTTGAACACATTTCTTGCATTTACTTTTTGCTTTTGTTCTAATGACCACCAAAACTTTGTTCGTTTTGGTGTGGAATCACATGGTTTGCTACTAGGTTTTGCGTTTATTTGGAAAATGTTATTGGGATTTTTAGAGTTAATCGTGTTGTCATTGGTTTATCTAGAATTTATTGACCAATTAATTGATTATTTTTTTAAAACGTTGATTTAACATGCTTCCCGGCATGTATTGGATGTATTCAAAACAATAATTCTGGAATTTTTAACCTTCATCCTGTATTAAAATAATAATTGCCCAATCCAGTTTTTTTTCACCGGTTCGTAATTTCTTCTTAAAACTACAAAAAATATATTTCAGAATATACTAAGTAGGGACATAAATACTGCTACAACATTGGACACAGCCATTTCAATAGTAGAACTGAACATACCCCGTTAATGTCATATGGGTTTTGAAAGCTAACCTCAAAAGCGTTAGTCTGTAACGGGATTTTAAAATTTTTTCAACTTTCATCATGGAGTGGTCAGATAATGAAAACCGTATCGCTGTAAAGCGATATTTTTAAAACGCTCCGGTTACTAGGGATTAGCCGCATGTTCGCCTACCGATGCATAAAACTGTTTAAGGAGACTGGAGATGTAAAAGACCGCCAACGGCCGGGCCACGCTTTGTTCGAACACCGCATGTCATCAAAGCCGTTAAATTAAGAATTCACAGAAATCCGCTCCGAAAAAAGAAAATTATGGCCCGTGAGATGAATATCAAACAAAAGTCCATGAGCCGAATCATTAAAAAAGACTTGGGACTTAGGGCTTTCAAACGAAGCACCGGACATTTATTCACTGCAGCTTTAAAAAAAAATAGGATTGAAAAATGCAAACGTCTTTTGGTGAAGCGCGCTGATAACTTGCACAGAAAAATTGTGTTCACCGATGAAAACAGTTTTACCGTTCAGGGAAAATTTAACAAGCAAAATGATAGAGTGTATGCGCGGTCTTTTAAGGATGCATCTGAACTGATCCCAAGGGTGGAAGAGGGTCATCATCTAGCTTCAGTCATGGTTTGGTGGGGTGTCTCTTACGATGGGGTCACTGACCTGCATTTCTGCAAAGAAGGAGTCAAAACATCGTCCAAAGTTTACCAAGTATCCGTTTTGGAAGCTGTTGTGAAGCCTCTTAACAATTCCCTGTTCTAAAACCAGCCATGGACTTTCCAGCAGGATTCTGAGCCGGCCCATAAGGCTAAAACGTCCCAGGCCTGGCTTCGAATCAATTTGCCAACGTTCATTTCCTCTGAAGAATGGCCCTCAGGGAGTCCAGATTTAAACCCATTGGATTACAAATTGTGGACGGTTTTAGAGGACAAGGTTTGTCACAAAAGATACCCCAACATTGGATCTCATAAGACTGCTTTGGTTCGAGCTGTGGCCAATTTTTCAGTGGACGAGGTTCGTGCAGCTATTGACGATTGGTCAGTGCGACTTAAGGCGTGTGTAAAGGCAAACATCAATAAATATATTAAAAAATATTTGGTCCACAAACATTTAGTACTTTTTATTTTACAGCATAAAACGTGTGTAACGGTATTTATGTCCCTACTAAGTACAAAGAAATATCTCGCCGAACCCACACTCCCCGCGGCTCTTCAGCTAAAGCGGTTGTTCAAAGTTTGAAATTCGATGCTACAAATGACAACAAGAAATTAAACCTCAAAATAGGCCGTTGTTATATGCTCAAATCTTTCCAGTAGTACAATGTACTCAAATAAATGCTCAAGGTGAAAAAATTTTATATGTAGAAATCATGCTGCCACAACAATTTATAATACACATTCTTAGTAATAAACTTATATTGGGGAAATTGACCCACAAATACAGCATGCGGTATTATTTTTGAATGCAGGATAAGGGTTAAGGCAGCCCACATGGCATCCGCTTATGCTCTTATAAAAGGGATCGAAATTCTATGCAAATGCATATTTATTGTCATCTTGCGAACCAAATATTTTGCAATAAAATACCATCGAACTTTTTAGTGCATATTTTTGCAAATATTATCGAAAATGTAAGAAATTTCTTTTTGTGCGCATTTTATTTAATAATAGGTTTTAACGTACTTTTGAGCATAAAGTACAATCATGTATTATTTCAAAAAGCAAATCTTAATCCCACTTCGGCAAGGCCAAAGCTTTTATACACTCTAGCATGAATTGCGTTGTAAATGGTGGTCCAACTAAAATGCACGATGTAAATTGGAGTCACACCTTAATGTCAAATTTTTTTTCCAACTTAATTTGATATTTCTTTTTTTTTCAGTGCTTGGAAAATTCAACCATGGAGAGATAAAAACTCGAACAGCGCGTTATGATTGCTGAAACCTTTTACGACTATTGATGTTCAAATCAAAATTGATTTCATGCACCACGTGATTTTTTTGGCCAGCATGATGGACTAAATGTGAAAAAAATCGGGAAAAATTGTGCGCAAATTTCAGCAAACCGGTTCCATTGTAAATGCATACTCGTTTAGTTCGTAATGCGGAAAACATTGAAAACAGTTGTTCGCGACAGCAAGACAGAACCTTGACTTGCGTGGTGCACAACCATTTATCATCTCACGATCATCACTGATGTGATTTTTAAATAAAGATTGGAATGTACACACTTATACAGTTCAATTCACCCAAGAACTGAAGAGAACTGACCATTTTAAGCGCCGTCAAAACGCCGAATGGTTGGTTAAACAGTCCAAAGGGAATGGTGACTTTACAAAGAAAATAATCTTTAGCTACGAGGCACACATGCACCTCAGTAGATTCGTTACCGCCGAAGCTGGGGCATTTGGCCGATATTTTGTTTCACACATAATTGTCATACACCCTTCTATCAAATAAAAAAATATTCGGATAATTCTCTGAAAACTTGTTGTTTTATTTACAATTAACATTGTGCGTTTTAGTTGGATAATAATTAATCTCAAAAAATAGCATAAAATAAGCTCTATTTTAAGCATTAATTTTTTTGTTTTTTCATTTAATTCAATATTTATTTAACATACAAATCGAATATTTTTTGCCGAATCCTTTAAATGGAATTGAAATGGAATCTTGGTTTAAATGACCATACTTCCTTGTTGATTAATAAATGTTATAATAGGAGCACTTGGGCAGATTTTGAGCCACCAGGACCAAAACGTTTTGCAACTATGTGCCTTTTTGAACCACTTAGCTCGTTTCAGGTAACAGGCTTTATAAGTATAAGTCCATGAATAAAAGTCACTGGCTCAAGTTTTATTGAAAGTTAAAAAAAAATTATCATGAAATTAACTAATAAAAACCTGTTCCACAGAGCAATGCAGGGTATAAAAATGGGATATTTTCGGCAAAAAAAAATCGATGCAGAAAATATGCTTTTTTAGTTTCAAAATAAGTTTGAAAATGTGTCGAAATTTGAAAAAAGTATGCTCATTAGTGCGCTTAACAAAAATAATGCTGAACACCCTAATACTCATTCCTTTTTCTTCTAGTACTTTTGTTTCTCGACATAAATAAAACTGGTTGTAATTTTTTGTGTTTGTTTTTAAGTTTATAAATTGTAATTTCTTATAGTCCTTAAGCACATACTGTAGCTTACTTATGCTCAAAATTTTTCCTCGAGTGTATTGCCCATAAATTGTTATTCTTTAATTTCAATATGACCCAAATATCATGTATAGTTTCTTAACTCATAACATTTTCTTTTTTCTTCTTCTTCTTCTTCTCGTTTTCATTACAAAACAAAACCAACATGAGCCGTTTCGGTAACGTTGTTTAGCAAAAACGAGCCTCGTTCACACACACATACACCACACGAAGTCGTAGAGTGAGTGAGGATTTGCTATCAAATCACCCGCTGTTTCACACAACGTTTTCCACTCTTTGGGGCCACATACGGGGAGCCTTGAAGTAAGTGCTAAAGTAATTGTTTAATGGTGTAACAACAACAACAACCAAATAACAAAATTCTTATACTTTTTGCTGTTGAAACGTAATGCAATTTTCGAAAAAAAAAATATTTTGCCATTCCATAAGAGAATAGAGGGTTCATGTCTTAGCCTCCAGGAGTTTTTGGTGGAAAATTTAGATTTATTATCTCACACAAGCACAGAGATTTAAGGCGATATTTGGCTTTTGGAATAACGCATACGAGAGATTGCCAAGATAATGAACGGAAACTTAAAGTCAAGCATTTGTGCCACGTTGGTCTGGTCGTTCGTTTTGGACATTAAGTTGTTGTGTCATAAAGTTTTGAGGCCGTTAAATAAGCCACAAAATTGATGGTTAACCGGGCTGTAATGCAAATTGTGATTGTAAATTTAAACATAACACAAGCTATTTTGAAATTGAGTAAACAGCTGTAATATTTATTTGTAAGCCATGCCCAAAAATTAGAAAGTTCTTAGCTCCAAAAAAGAAATAGTTAAAAATGTAACACTGCCACATAATTACACCTTACTGACATTTTTTACGAGGGCAGTTAAGTAAGTGGACGGCTTTTCACCAATACTTATAATCTTTATAGTAGGCGTGTGCCCTTGGTACTTGCTTTAAATCATGTCGCTTAGGCGATAACTTCAAAACTTAATGAGACATTTGTGATATTTCTTTGTTCACAAAATATCATTGGCTTTATGCATTATAAAGCTTTTGTTTTGAAAATTTGTCCAAGTAATTTAAAATATACTATAAGCATAAAATAACCGAGCTCGCTTGTACTTCCTAAAGGTGATTCTTGAATAAGTTTCTTCCTTAAAGTTTTAATTATTTAAAACAAACGGGGTTAAACGCAAAATGTCTTTAGTTTTATGTAAATAAAATCATTTTTCTTAATCTTGTACAATTCTTGTAATGGTGGTAAAGATATCGCGTAAGTGACCTTTAAAATAGTTTTTAAATAGTTTTTGGAATTTTTAGAGAAGCTTAAAAAAGTCTTAGGGAATAATTTCTAAGTCACCGGCATCAGCGTAGTGGGAAAAAAATGGAGCACTGGACGGAGTTTCTTGGAAGCTTATAATTTGCATATGTGGTGTGATAGTGGCGCACACTACAGAAAAAAAGACCTCCCTTGAATTTAAGCCAAAAAAAAAATGGTATGTGTATTTTATCACCACTCAATTAATAATTTCGTAAATAAGCTAAAATATTTATCAGTTATTGCAATGATATTTAATAAATGGAAATAAGTAACAAAAACTTGATCAAATGCATGCCTTGTATCGTGTATGTGTGGCTGTATGTGTGTTTAATATGTATGCAGTCCGATGGATTTTAATTGTGTTCGGTGAAAAATTCTACTGTCGGCAGTTCTCGTTAAATGAGATACTGCCTGCTCTTAAGTATTAGCATATGGATAGTGGAGTATCCACGTGTTGCAGATCGAGTGCACATTACGGTTGGATATTGAACTGCTGGGCCATCGCGATAATAAATGTGCAACAGTTGGGGGCACTAATCGAACACAGTTCATAAAGGTTCGATCGTAGAACGTATATTGACCGGCAAACGTTTATTGACGCTGCTATGACGTTCGTCCTAGCCGCTGACCAATTTCACCGAGTGCTATGACTTCTGCCAGAATTTCAATGTAACGTTATAGTAGTGTAGTGGATAGTTCTAATTCTAGTTCCCTTGGGGTGGATTTTAAACCCGATCCTTCCGTCTACTGTGTCTGTGGCAAACATCTAATCCTGGTTTCTAAAATCGATTCTAACGTCTGGGTTAGACAAATCTGTGTTGAAACCTAAGTACTGTCTATAATCTGCAGTGCGTCTCCGCCAGACTTGCCTGGCAAGAATATTTGTGGCGAAGTTTTGTTCCGAAACTAGTAAGATGGTGACACCTACACCTGAGGTAATCGCTTAAAATTAAGTATATTTTTATTTTAATTACCATAACCCATGTCTTGTGAATGATCATAAGTTTAACTTTGTACTAATTGATTTTAGTTGATAATTTTATGAGAACGAATACAACAGATATCTTTAAATTGTTATTTCTTAAAAAAAAATACGCCCTCTACATCTCAAATTACTAAGATAATGCCACCTTTAAATCAGATTGTGACACCTTATTAAATTTTTTTTAAAATGTTAAAGGAAAAATTTAGTGGAGAGCCGTAGCGATTTAAAATTATGGAATTATCGGAAATTTAAGCCGATACTCGTATTTTTCGCTTGTCAAAGAAACCACCCCTAATTTTAACAGACATTTACGATACCACAACGTCATTTTCAAAAATGTCACAAAGCCAATGGGATTCAAACCCCTTTGGACAAGTTGCTATAACAGTTGCCAGTATTTGTTTTGACATTTTCTAGTATGGAATTAAGTTGTCCTCCAGTTAATACATGTTATCAACCAGTGACAGTACCCGTTAAAGTGGTAAACTCAGAAAAGGGTTTACAATCTGAGCCCTTGCTTTGGCCTGTCTCTAAATGAAAGTCTGTAAGACCGGGCAGTTACCTCCACGCAGATAAAAGTTTTCATTTTAATAAACATCCGAAGGTAAATATCATAGGGAGTTTCTTAAGTGGTAAGAAGAGAGGCAGCATTTATTTTCCATTAAGCAATGTGATACTATTTTTATAGACATTCTGTCACTTTTGAATGGGTCAATATGTTATGCACTTTTTGACACTCTCTCCGGAATCCAGAATCGTTATGTCCTTGACGTAATGACATAGCACCAAATTAAATTATCATCATTTTAATGTCAGACCATCACGTAGTAACAACATGATTAGAAACTTAGTCTCCCGTTTTGAGGAACAGGGCTCAGTGTCAGAATTCTAGGGTATAACATCAGCCTTATTATGGTTGATAAAGTTAGCGGTCCATAGTTTTTTTGAAAATGAGCATAGTCAACGGCGCTCTGTATAGAACTATGATTGAACATTTTTTGCGTCCGCCAATTGAGCATGACCCAAACATATTTTTCCAGCAAGATGGAGCCGCTGCGCATACAGCAAGAGCCACATGTTAACTTCTTCGTAACCTTTTTAATGAACCCTTCAGTCTTATTTTGGCCACCCTGTACAACAAAATTTCATTAACCCAAAATCAACAAATGGTAATTTTTGACCCAATGGTCATCCCTAATATGAAAATAATTGGTCATTATATTTTTAAAGTAAACATGCTTGTGGCCATAAATATGTCTTTTTTTGCCACACATCACCGCCCTCTATATGTCATACTACCAGACTAGTGACATCTTAACCTAAGTTAAAAGCTTGAAAGGAACTAAGTTTACTACATATTAGGTATTTATACAAATGATTTATTCTCTGTCTGAAATGTTTTTACCGCCTTGTCGGCTTTATGCCTTCACCATGATAAATATTGAATTGTAAGGCAAGCAAAAATTACATTTTGCTTTTGGATATGGTCCAACTTTTTGCACTCTCGTCTTTTGTAATTAATGTTTTGATATTTTTTTTAATTATTTACACACGTGTCGTTAAAAAACCAATTAAATGTTTAGGAAAAACGTGCGCAATTAATTATTTTCTCTTTCTTAACACAACCTGATTGATTTGAATCATTAAATATAACGAGGGTTTTTCGATTAATAGAAAAATACTCCAAGTGTTGTGGCTAATTAATTGAAAATGCTTAAGCGCTGAGAGAAAAAGTGACCAGACTCTTAATGTGAAATGAAAAATTGATTCAAAACTAAGGTGGATATCGCAAAATATGAACATATTAAATATAGGTTAGATTAGATTGGAAGGAGACCTGAACGGCCCATTGAGGAATCCTGATGAAAGAGAGCGAACGAGAGAGGGGAAGAGTGAAGTGTTACAGAAAGGAGAGAGGGTGTATATTTATAAGAGAGATGTGTGTCAGTTATCCAGTTTTACTTTGCTATGCAATTTTTAACTGGTTTGAGTAGCTCGGAACCAGCCCGATACATTAAATCTCCATTTTTGAAGGCACGCGCATGCCCAGTGCAAATGCTTCAATGACTTCTCTTCTTCTGCGAGCGAAAGAGAGAGGGGAAAAGTGAAGTGTTACAGAAAGGAGAGAGGGTGTATATTTATAAGAGAGATGTGTGTCAGTTATCCAGTTTTACTTTGCTATGCAATTTTTAACTGGTTTCAGTAGCTCGGAACCAGCCCGATACATTAAGTCTCCATTTTTGAAGACACGCGCAAATGCTTCAATGACTCCTCTTCTTCTGCGCCTTGGCAACTTCTACAAAAGTCAATTAACTTTTCTAATAACTAACATACCAGGGTTAACGATGCAAAGGTTTTTACAATAGGGACATAACAAATTCTTATCTTTCTTTCGTCAATGCACCCTTAAATATTTTTAATAATCGTTCAGTGTCAAAACGTTATTTGAAGTAATCATTTTCATCATGGTAAAGTTCACTTACGAGCACGTTTGGAAATCATTAAAAAATACTACCAAAATTCTGAGTTGGTGGTCGCAACTTTAAGAGCGCATACTCCAATTTTCGGCCGTAATAATCGTCCCACCCAACAGGATGAGCAATGAAGCTCATTTCTGGCTGAGTGGTTTTTGTCAATAAACAAAATATGTGACGCGCAAAACAGAAAGGGACCTAAGGTTAAAAACCAGTTTTGTTCAGGAGAGCCATTTTAAAGATTAGGTCCCTTTCTATTTGCGCTTAGAATCGACGACTTCACGTTCATAAAACACACGTTTGGGGCATGTGATCGGTCTCATTCGATGCTCAGATGTTGTCCACATCAAAAAAAAGTGAAAAGTTGATAAAAAGTTTTGTTCATGAGAGCCATTTTAAAGATAAGGTCCCTTTCTAGTTGCGCTTAAAATCGTCGACTTCACTTTCATAAAACGCGCATATGTCTGGGAGGGAACACTTTTGGGGCATGGGATCGGTTCATTGCTCAGAAAAGAAAAAAATTAAAATTGATTTTTTTACCCTTAGGTCCCTTTCTCTATGCGCTGTCACATATGCGTTATTGGACTGCAAAAATACCACATGTGCTTCAAGAGACACAAATACATTCGCAAAAAATTAATGTGTGGTGTGGTTTTCATGCCGGAGGTGTTATTAGGCTGTATTTTTTTGTCGATGAAAACAATCGTCATGTTACCGTCAATAGAGGGCGCTATCGTGCCATGTTAGAAAATTATTTTGGGCCAGAATTGGATGAGCTTGACTTTGCCGATTTGTGGTTTCAACAAGACGGTGCCACTAGCCACACAGCACGCGTTACATTCGATTTACTGAAAGGTAAATTCGGTGAACGTGTTATCTCGAGAAATGGTACGGTCGAATGGCCATCTCGTTTATGTGAGTTAACGCCATTGGATTTCTTTTTATGGGGCCATATCAAGTCATTGGTCTATGCCAAAAAAAAACAACTACTTTAGACGAACTCAAAGACAAAATCCAACGCAAATTCGCCAACGTTTCAGTCGCAATGTGTGCAAGAGTGGTGGAAAATTGGTTGCAAAGAATAGATCGCTGTACACGGGCTCGTGGTGGTCATATGACCGAAATTGAATTTTATTCTTAAAATGTTACGTTTGCACTACACCTTAAATAAATTTGAACTCTATATCTTCAATATTCTGTGTGTTCTAAAAATGTTGAATTTTTATGTCCTTAATGGACAACACGTCAATAAAAGCAAAAGTCGTGGTGCCGAACTAACGACTTAATACAGGGTGTCCGTCGGGAAGGTATACTACTTTGTAAGTTTATATTTTTTGATTAAATGAAGCTGAATGGATCTTATATTGATAAATGTTTTATTTAATGTCGGCAATAATGTATGGAATACACAATCAGAAATGTCCGCCTCTGTTAGCCTCACAAATACCCCTCACAAAGACCCCTTTGGAGCACATTTTTCATTACATTCTCACACATTTCACGCGGTATTTCATTCATCATCTTTACGAATAGTTTGTTTGAGTTGCTCAAGCGCTTCTGGTTTGTTTGCATAAAGCTTGCTTTTCAGATATCCCCAGAAAAAGAAGTCCGGAGCAGTCAAATCAGGCGACCGTGGAGGCCAATTAACATCACCATTTCTTGAAATAACTTGTTGTGGACAGAGGTCTCGCAGTAATTCCATTGAAATCCTGACTGAATGCGATGTGGCACCGTCTTTTTGATACCACATGTTAATCAAGCCCAAAGCATGCAGTTCTGACGTTAACAAGTTTTTAATCGTATCACGATATCGCTCCCCATTGACAGTTACCGTTACGCCGTTTTCGTTTTGAATAGAAGGTCCAATGATTCCTCCAGACCAAATAGCACAGCAGACTGTAACTTTTAATGGATGCAAAGTTGACTGATGAATAATTTGAGGGTTTCCCATTGTCCAGAACCGACTATTCTGTTTATTCACATATCCATTCAAATGAAAATGTGCCTCGTCACTCATTATGATTTTTTCATAAAAATCGGGGTTGTCATGGGCGAGCTGTAACATCCTATTGGCATATGTACGGCGGCGTAAATGGTCTTGAGGAAGAAGCTCTTGTGAATCTTAAATGGGAAAAAATGCAAATCCTTGTGCAAAATTGTGACCAAAGTTGTTGTTTGAAGACCAAGCTCCTGAGCACGGCGTCGAATTGGGGCTACTGGATTGGTTCGAGCACTTTCTTGAGCAGCTGTAATATTTTCAGTCGATCTTGCAGTACGTTGTGTTCCGTGCTTGGGCCTATCAGCTACAGACCCTCTTTCTTCGAAATCATTCACTACACGATAAATAGGGCGTTTTGTTGGCACGTTGTTTCTCCCAAAAATTTCACCTAACTTTCTCATCGTCACAGTAATCGATGATTGATTTTGATAAAATGTTTTAACGATTAAAAACGTTGGTTTATCGACAATTTTTCCATAATAAATTTGTCACGTCTCTACTGCACGACTGTCAAATATGAACTGTCAAGACTAATAATGTGTGATCCAAGTAGAGACACTTTTTTCAATAGCCTTTTTTGACAGATCACGTGTCAGACGTGTCATGCTGTCATGTTTTTTGTTCTGTTTTGTATTGTTTGGCATTTTATCATGGAAAGACTTACGCCTGAACAACGTTTTAAAATCGTTCAACTTCATTCCGAAAATTCACGTTCTGTGAGGAATGCGTTTCGTGCACTCCGCTCAACTTATGGTCAACATAATCGGCCTACTGAGCGTAATATTCGCAACACCATCACCCATCTTGAGACTTTAGCATTCATTATTGGATAATATTCGACCAAATAGACCACGTCCAGCACGCAGTGAAGAAAATGTAGCGGTCGTAGCTGAGAGTGTGCACCAAGACCGTGGAGAGTCGATTCGGCGCCGCTCGCAGCAACTCGGACTTAGGTATGGAACGTCTTGGCGCAATTTACGTCGAGATCTTAAATTGAAAGCATACAAAATACAGCTTGTGCAAGAACTGAAGCCGCCCGACGTTCCCAAGCGACATCGCTTCGCTCTATGGGCTCTTGAAAAGTTCCAAGAAGATACGACGTTTTCGAGCCAAATTTTGTTCAGCGATGAGGCCTATTTCAACTCAACAAGCCAAATTGCCACATTTGGGACGAAGTGCAACCAGAAGAGGTTCCAGAGCTGCCAATTCATCCAGAAAAAACAGCGGCGGTTTGTGGGCCGGTGGAATCATCGGTCCATATTTCTTCAAAAATGATGCCGGTGGGAACGTAACCAAGAAGATACGACGTTTTCAAGCCAAACTTTGTTCAGCGATGAGGCTTAAATTAAACTCAACAAGCAAAATTGACGCATTTGGGACGAAGAGCAACCAGAAGAGGTTCAAGAGCTGCCAATTCATCCAGAAAAAACAACGGTTCGGTGTGGTTTGTGGGCCGGTGGAATCATCGGTCCAAATTTCTTCAAAAATAATGTCGGTGAGAACGTAACCGTCAATGGCGACCGTTATCGTGCCATGATAACCGACTATTTGATGCCTGAAATTAAAGCTGGTGACCTCGGCGACATATGGTTTCAACAATACGGCGCCACTTCCCACTCACCGCGTCAATCAATGGATTTATTGAGGGAACACTTGGGATAATATCACGTTTTGGGCCGGTCGATTGGCCACCAAGATGGTGTGATATCACACCGTTAGATATTTTCCTCTGGGGATATGTAAAGTCTAAAGTTTATGCGGACAACCCCGCTTCGATTCAGGCCTTGGAGCATAACATCACGAGTGTCATTCGCCAGTTACCAGTCGAAATGCTCGAACGAGTCATCGTAAATTGGACTTAACGGATGGACCGTTGGAGACGTAACCGCGGCCAGCATTTGATAGACATAATCCTTGAAAAAATAAATGCCAAAGAATGTTCATTCAAATGATAATAAACATTTTCCATTCAATTTGAATTGCCTGTGTTTTTTTTCGAAATGGATCACGCTTTATTTACCAAAATGTCGGCAAAACAATGTAGTATACCTTCCCGGCGGACACCCTGTACTATAAAACCCAATCTATGATAAAGGAAAGAGACTTAATGCCGCTTTTTCTTTTTTTAACGATCTCTGCAATATTTTTTTCATTAGGGTTTCGCGTACACTTATGATTCCCTTAGTATCTCCTCATATTAACCCTCTTTATTCCATAGAATATTTCCAGTGAACGTTTCTCTGGAAATGGTCACCTTTTTGTGGCTTAGTTTGTGGATTTTTCTCAATTTTTTTTGGAAACGAAACAAAAAATTCCAAATAATTTCAAAAAGCCATGGATTTTTACGAAAAAATACGTGCTTTTTATGATTTCTTTAAACACACATTGGGATAGGAAAGAAAGACACGACAAAAAAAAGCCAGCCAGACAGCCAGCGAGCGAACACAACCATATCGGGGGGCTTTACTACAGGCCAATTGAGACCATGCAAAAATGCTACAAATTACAAGAAATTCCTATGAAATTTTGGTTGTTGTGAATTATGGCCAAGAGAATAACGCACTTGTGGTTGTTGTTGTTGCTGTTGTTAATGTTCAAATGGTGTAGTGTAAGTAAGAAAACAGAGAAAACAAAAACACTGGCAACGAAAACAAAAAAAATGGTAAAACAACAGACGAAACAAAAGCGCTTTGCCGGAGAAAAAAGCTGAGTAAACATTTTGAAAGAAACAAAACACAAACACAATACTAATTAAAACATGTAACAACTTAATTGTAAGCAAACTACAGGGGGTCCTCGCTATGAAGCCAAACGATCAACAGGCTACGTGTGCAGCCAGACAGCCGGCGAACGAGCCACTAGAAGATGATGATGTTTGGCGCTGCCAAAGAAAAGGTGATGGGAAATTAGAGGCTGGCAGTGGACCGAACGTCTGTCCATCCGTCCGTTCGGCTATAAAATGTGTGTGAAATTGTTTTATTTCCTGTTTTTTGGTTCACTTTGGCTAAAGTTTCTTATGGCTCTCGGTTATCATCACAATGTTTCGTAAGCCCACAATAAAGTGTCTTTCTGAATTATTAATGCACAAAATATCACAAACGCACTTAACAAGACACAATCTCCGCAACGAACTGGTGGGGGGAAGGGGGCCAGACAGGCTTCAAGATGTGTGATGTGTTAACTTTGTTAAGAGTTTGAGGTGTACGGATGTAGGTACGCGTGTGTGCCGTCCCGGGTTTAAGCCCACTATTTTTCTTTATTTTTTTCAGTTTTTTTGTCAAAGCTAAGCCAAAACCAAACCAAGAAATCTGATACGAGTACAACGGCCTGCTCGTTATGTCGGCAGCAGCTACCGCTGGATGCGGTTGAATTTTGGTGAACCATCATCGTCATAATGATGCCTAGGGAGGAGGAAGAAAACCCAACCAGCGCGCGATAGACGGTGAGATTATGAAATATGATAAGAAATGGCCACTGTCACTAATTAACTGGAATTGTCACTTTTAATTAAAAATATCAAAACATAAGAAACAACACAAAGTATATTATAATTTTAAACAAAAACCTCCTCCTTTTTAATGTTGGCTCTGATTTAACTCACCAAGCAAATAAAATATATTAACAAATATTAGAATCTCAGTTGCTGATGTTTTACACTGTGGAGTTGTGTTCTCCAAACTGGTCTCATTCATATCGAAAATATCGAAAATAATCAGTTTCACTTAATTACTTTCAAGGCAAAAGACATAAACATTGTATGCATTTTAAGTTTGTTTTCGTTTTAAGCCAAAACCCCTAGAAAATTCAAACATGCCTTAATAAAGAATTGTGTTTATAGAGGCAGAAAAGCCAAGAATTCTTGTAAATCATTCAATGTCTCGTTACGAGTAACTACACTTGACACCATAATTACTTGCCAAGTAACCAAAACGACAGACTTGAGTCTCTCTACTACTCAGAGGGGTTTATATATAAAGTGACCAAGAAGGGAACGGAATCTAAAAGGCGTGATATAATTTTTAATAAGGAAAAATGCAATTACCCGAACAAAAGGAGAAAAATTTAAGAAAAACCCAGAAATGCAAAACGAACCCGAACCGGGTTTTAACCTAACCATATCACTTTTGTTGTCTGTGGACCGATCCGTAAACCAAACTGCTGTTAGAAAAAATTGTCGGAAACCGAACCAAAAACCTTTAAAAATTATAAAAAGGTGGTTCGGTTCACAACACAAAAAAATGTATGCATCGAAAGCATTTTTTTTAAATATAATGGGCCATTTTAAATTTGAACTACCGATTACTTTGACTTTGAAACGCAGAAAACATTAATTTTTATTTTTATTTTCAGGTTAATGTTTGCCATTTGCAAAATGGGACGGTATACGCTCGAACAAAATTGGGAAATTTTAAAAACTTGCATCCAAAGTAGTGTCTTTAACGCAAACTGTAAGAGATCGAGAAGAGATCGGCCTTCAGTTCAGTTTGTACGTCAATTTTTCTGTGCTGTGGCTGAGAATGTCCAAGAGCAGCCATCAACATCAACTCGTCATCGTTCTCAGTAAGTCAACATTTCTCGCACTTCTTTGAGAAGAATTTTGCAGAAAGACCTCGGTACAAACTTCAACAGGTCTACGAACTGAAGCCTCATGACCATCCAATGCGTTCTTGCTTCGGCCAATAGGTTGAAGGTTGGTTGGCAGGAGATGAAGAATTTTACCGAAAAATCGTGTTTTCAGATGAAGCTCATTGTTATCTCGTTGGCTATGTCAATAAGCAAAATTGCCGCACATGGGGTTCAGAGAACCCACACGTGGCTATTGAGAAGCCAATGCATCCACAAAGAGTCACTGTTTGGTGTGGGTTTTGGGCTGACGGCATCATTGGGCCTTTCTTCTTCGAAAATAAGGAAGGAGACGCCGTTACCATCAACGGTGATCGTTACCCCGCAAAACTCAACGAATTTTTGTTTGCAAAAATTCAACAAGACGGGGCCACATGTCACACAGCCAACGCAACCATCGATATTTGACGCACTGTTTTTAAAAGTCGAATAAACATCCCAAATTGTGTATTAATTTGCCGCCTCGAAGCTGTGATTTGAGCCCTTTGGACTATTTTCTGTGGGGAGCCATTTAGGCTAAATGTTACGCAAAGCATCCTGAGACAACTGAAGAGTTGAACCATGAAATCGATGTTGCTATTGAAGACATTCGACCCGAAACAATCGAAAATGTACTGAAAAGTCGGGTACTGCCGAGCCAATCGTGGTACTCATATGAATGACATTGTGTTCCATTATTAAATGAAAAAGTTTATCCTTTCCAATAAAAACAGAAATTGAAAAAAATATTAGTACTTTTTTAAAGCCGATTTAAATTTAAAATTTTAAATGAACCACCCTTTGTAATCATATATGTGTATGTTAGGCAATGTTTTTGAAACGTACCTATTTTTGTAAGTTATAAGGTACAGCTTTAATTTCAGTTTCTGTAAAAAATATTTTTCCTATGATTTTTTAAACCACGAACCGAACCAGACCTGCTCTAAACCACTAAACCGAACCAACTCACATTCTGAAATGGTTTGCACCATTGAAAAGAAACTACGAAATATGTCTCAATAGCCAAATTGCTGTCAAAGTGGCTAACGACTAAAATTTTTACCACTATTACCAAAAATAGCACATAAACCATCGTTATCCACAACGATTACCCAGGACATGAACCGATTGAAACGACGTTGATCAAGCCCATTCAGAGATGGCGCAACTATGCAGCAAGCAGCCGAATACGAAGTCGAATAAGCAGCTAATGCTAAGTTGCAGATCTCAGCGGAATAGTATCAGAAGGATAAAAAACCTGCAACTTACACTACCCAGACACAGAAAACCAATTTGTTGTCAGGACCAAGCTTTTTGACCAACCGAATTTCGAATTAGCAGTGATATTAATTGGTTAGGCATTGCAAATTTAATTACACAGAACTCACCTAGTTAGAGTTCGGGTCGATTTCAAACTCTCTCGGCTACGCAGAGATGAAAATTACCAAAAGAACAAGTGAGCAAGTTTCATTCAGTTGGTCAATCCGACTTAAATATTCCGTCACCCATAGTCAGTTCATTTAAAAAAAAACTATAGAAAGAGTAGCTAGATTTTACATTTTCCGTCGTTAAGGTAATCTTAAATTATTAAGTAAATGGGTGGTTTTAATGGGATTGGGGGCGCGTCGACCCCTTATTTCGTATTAGTCACATATGCCGTAATAAAAATGTTATGGAGTTCACAAGCAAATTTCATGCACTAGGAGACAAGTTAGGTAGTTTTCTATCTGCAATGGAACAGGATCATTTGTGTTGGATGTTCCAAAAGGGGCGTGGCTACAAATACACTTTCTTTCACTAAGTTGAACTTATAACAGATATCTTATGTATAGGAGGAAATATTAAAAGATGATGAGGAAAAATACTACAGATGTTATTAATGCTGCCCATAACGCAACGATGCAGGGAAGGGATGTCGAATATTAGAAGCTTAAGGACATTTTTAGGGGTTTCACATTCTGAAAATCATTAAATGAAACTATGCACTAAATTGATTAAACTACTAAGTGAAACTAATGGAACTAGTTTAATATTTCTCGCTCTTAATATTCGAAACTAAAAGCAGCTACAGGACTTAAAAAAAGGATCGGAACTAGAAATGTATAGTCTGGATAATACTGTATTGTGATTAATCTAGAGATATTTTTTTCGATAGGGTTTTTTTTACAGATTACGTGTGAGTTGTGTTAAACTTTATTTATTTTTCTTTTCAGTATTTCATCATGGAAAGATATACACCGCGAAAACAACGGTTAATGAGCGATACACGTCGAAACGCTCGAATGTCATTCGAAATTGGACTGTCAAAATGGACACCCTGAGGTGTAGTTGCGGCCAACATTTAAAGGAAATTATATTCAATAAATAAATTGCATAAAAAGTCCTTTCGAGTGAAAAATAACGATTTCACACGTGATTTGAATTTTTGTATTTTAAAAAAAATAAACTCTTTTATTATTAAAGTTCATTCCTTTTAGATTCATTAATCCCAAACTTTCCAATGCCCAACCTAGACCGGAAAACGATGCAACTATCTAAAGAGGTAAAGTACCTTGGTGTTATCTGCGGCTTCAACTTTTTCTAAAAGCGAAATGTGGTGGGACGAGTAAAGAAGGTTATTTGTGCCACATATATTTGAAGACGGATGTTCGGCAGGAAATGGTGTATTCATCTAAAGATCATAAACAGGAGATTCACTGCAATAATTAGACCAATTCATATGGAACACTGGTATGGTTGAGGGGAAAACTAATCTCATTAGCCTCACCCAGATCTAAATACTTCCAAGTGAAAACATTACTGTGGCATTAGGGTCCACAAAACAGTCAGGGCTAGAAACAATACCGAACATTTAACCAGGAAGGGTCGCCCTACATTTAAGGGAAACTCGTATGTTAAAACGCAGCTCGCATGGACATGGCACTCAGAAACTGAGCCGACCCGATGTGTCTCAATAACTGAGACCGAATATCCCTAAGAGAAATTTGTGTCTCAGCAACATAGACTGAATATCCCTAAGAGAAATTTGTGTCTGAGCAACTTAGACCGAATTTCCCTATAGGAAATTTATGTCTCAGCATCTGAGGCGGAATTTCCCTATGGTTAATTCGTGCTTCATCAACTGGGACCAAATTTTCCTATCGGAATTTTGTGCCTTAGCAACTGAGACGGAATTTCCCTATAGGAAACTTGTGTCTTGGCAACTGATACCGAATTTTCCTATAAGAAATTTGTATCTAAGCACAAGAGTAAGACTTTCTGCTACCGCAGATGACCCAGAGGAAAATCTTTAGGAAGAAAAGTCAAACGAGAGAATTTCATTTAAATTTCAATCTTCACGAATAGATAGGCTTGGGGAAGAGTCAGACTGTCTGCTACCGAAGATGATCCAGAGGACACCCTTTAGGATGGCAAATTGACCGAGAGAAGATTAAATTTGAATCTTCACGGATGAGTAGGCTTGGCGAAGAGTCAGCCTATAGGCTGCCGAAGATAATCTAGAAAAAACTCTTAAGAAAGGAAGAAAAGATCGAATTTCAATCTACACGGATGATTAGAAAATAGGGTCAGGCACGGTAACAGGGGTTTACTCAAAATTCTTCAACATGAAAATATCACGACGACTGTCGGACAAATGGAAGGTCTTTTAGGCCGAGATTTACACAATTAAAACAGCTGCAAGCAAGATTTGGGAATTCAACATACCTTCGCCGAACCATCGGATATTTGTGAACAGCAAGCCAACGGCTATAAAGGCGCTATGACAGTGAGATCAAAATGTAAGATAAAATGTATAGAATCACTTATAGGAATCCAAAGGCATAATATTACGCTTACATGGATACCGGGTCACAGCGGTGTAGCTGGCAGCGAGATGACGAATGAATGTGCCAGAATGGGCTCTTGGAGTAATAAGCGAGCCAACAGCACTAGACACACACTTCTCTTGCTGTCTAAAATGCAGGGCCACGGTGGAACTCACTTTATATCTGCAGAATATCCCGGTTTATCTGGCCGGCAATAAATCAAAATAGTACAAGGGAACTGTGAACTTTCAGAAGAAGATAACCACCATCATAGGAGTTATCACGGAGAATTGCACTATGAACGCACGGGCATCCCGTGTAGAGATTAATTTAAAAACTGCTAGGACTCAGCAGAAGAAAAGTTATTGGAGCAATTGCTAAGTGTATGCACGGTTCTTTAAGAACGTAGACTTACGTGCCTAGGCAATCTAGCAGATCTAGCAGATGTGCCTCTTAAACCACTCTTAAAATTTGCTGAAAGGTCGCCCTGGTTCCGAATTGCTTAAACCGGTTGCTAACCAAAACGAATACTTCGATTTTGAAGTGGCAGTGTCTCAAAGTTTTTTTTCAATGAATTAATTTGCCATCCTCTTATTGGTATTTAAAATTCTGTATTGGCCTTCCAGTATTTAGTTTTTTTTGTCCAATTCCATCATCTTAAATCATCTCCCCCTACTATCGACATACAACTAAAAGCGATCACATAAAACTGATAGTGTGAGAAAAAATTCTTGCAACCCAAAAAAAACGCTTCTTGTTCTTCGTGTAACACATGCAGCAGCAGCAGAATAACTCGTAAAATCGTATACTCTTTTTTTGATTTTGCATTTCAGTTTATGTTAATGCCGAGAAAAACCATCATCTGTAGTCGTATCTCAGCGATGTTCTGCATCTGTTCTGTATGCAAAGCTGCAGACAAAAAATACGATCTTGCAGATATACAGAATGTAATTACTTTAAGTAAAAAAAAAACAAAAAACAATGTTTAACATGATGTTCGTTGTATAAATACCAGTTTCAACAACTTGCAAGTATTTATCATTTGCTCAAGATCGCAGAAAAAAATGCAAGAAGAGAAAAAAACAGAAATTAAAAATTAACCGCAAACTTTCTTTCTATAAGACAAAATAAAATCGAGAAAACTAAAAAAAAACAGAAAAATTTATAGTAATTTCTCTTTTTATACATCATTTTGGGAGTTATTGCTTTAGCGAGATCAATCAATAATTTAAAATTATTATAAACGGCGCCAATCTGATGATGATCTTGGTTTAAGATCAAAATCTCACGGTTGCAAACCCCCTCCCTTTAGTTGCATAATTATAGTCTTTGGTTTCTGTATATTTCTTCTGCGGTACTTAAAATTAATGTTCAATTATTATTTTTATGTTTGTTGGCTATGATTGCCATCGACTGATGCATCATATTTTACTTAAGATTGGTTGTAGCTTGTCCAAACCCAAAGAAGTCTTGGATGACTCTTTTGAGTTCAAGGTGAGTATTTGTTTTGGCAATTGAAGAAAAACAAAGTCTAAGGCCAATTTAAATGAGTATTTGTTTTGGCAATTGAAGAAAAACAAAGTCTAAGGCCAATTTAAATAAATATTTACTTTTAGTATAGAAAATATTGTGTCAAATACTGAGACATATATTATTCCTATATGAAATTTAAGTCTCAGCTCCTATGAGGAATTTCCCAATAGGAAATTTGTGTCTCAGCCACTAAGACGGAATTTCCCTATAGGAAATTTGTGTTACAGCAACTGAGCTGGAAGTTCCCAATACGAAATTTGTGTCTCAGCCACTGAGACCGAATTTCCCTATAGGAAATTTGTGTCTCAGCCACTAAGACGGAATTTCCCTATAAGAAATTTGTGTCACAGCAACTGAGCTGGAAGTTCCCAATACGAAATTTGAGTCTCAGCAGCTGAGACCGAATTTCCCTATAGGAAATTTGTGTCTCAGCAGCTGAGACCGAATTTCCCTATAGGAAATTTGTGTCTCAGCAGCTGAGACCGAATTTCCCTATAGGAAATTTGTGTCTCAGCAGCTGAGACCGAATTTCCCTATAGGAAATTTGTGTCTCAGCAGCTGAGACCGAATTTCCCTATAGGAAATTTGTGTCTCAGCAGCTGAGACCGAATTTCCCTATAGGAAATTTGTGTCTCAGCAGCTGAGACCGAATTTCCCTATAGGAAATTTGTGTCTCAGCAGCTGAGACCGAATTTCCCTATAGGAAATTTGTGTCTCAGCAGCTGATACCGAATTTCCCTATAGGAAATTTGTGTCTCAGCAGCTGAGACCGAATTTCCCTATAGGAAATTTGTGTCTCAGCAGCTGAGACCGAATTTCCCTATAGGAAATTTGTGTCTTAGCCACTGAGACAGAATTTCCCTATAGGAAATTTGTGTCTCAGCCACTGAGACCGAATTTCCCTATAGGAAATTTGTGTCTCAGCCACTGAGACCGAATTTCCCTATAGGAAATTTGTGTCTCAGCCACTGAGACCGAATTTCCCTATAGGAAATTTGTGTCTCAGCCACTGAGACCGAATTTCCCTATAGGAAATTTGTGTCTCAGCCACTGAGACCGAATTTCCCTATAGGAAATTGTGTCTCAGCCACTGAGACCGAATTTCCCTATAGGAAATTGTGTCTCAGCCACTGAGACCGAATTTCCCTATAGGAAATTGTGTCTCAGCCACTGAGACCGAATTTCCCTATAGGAAATTTGTGTCTCAGCCAATGAGACCGAATTTCCCTATAGGAAATTTGTGTCTAAAACACTGAGACCGAATTTCCCTATAGGAAATTTGTGTCTCAGCAGCTGAGACCGAATTTGTCTATTGGAAATTTGTGTCTCACCAGATGGCAACTGAAAGGCAGGCGAATACAAATCTCCCGTCAGCCACTATAAGCCACTCACCCTCTCCACTCTCTTCGACCAACAGTAGCGCCACAGCCTGCAGTGCAATAAAGAAATTACTGCGCTCCACCCTGCATTTTCTTATAGCAAATTTGTTCAGACTGAGAGTTTCCCTTTAGAAAATTTGTGATTTAGTTACGGAGACCGAATATAGGATATTTATTGTTCAAGTACCGAGGCAAAATATTTCCGGATAGACTTCTTTTTTTATTCAAAATGGTCAACCGAACACAATAAAACCTTCAGTGAACCTCGGTTTGGAGAGATGTAAGTGACTTTTCGTGTTTAGAGATCGACATCCATATATCCGAACGACGAGGCGTATCATAAAAGCGAAGCAACGCCCAAAGTTGCTAAGGACAAAATTGGCGAATGGTGATCTTACGATCATGCAACTTAACACCTCTTGATTGTTTTCTCTGAGCCTATGTCAACTTGTTACTCGGCGCTAATAGGCATCCACTTTGGAGCCATTAAAAATTTAACAGATTTAATTTAGTCCAAAAAGCTGAGGCGCCCATAAGTATGGAATGAATAATGGAATAATTAATGGCACAAATGTAGCTTCAAATTAAAGTAAAAATCAATTTGATATCCCACACCGTTGCTGCCTCAATTAAATTTCTTTTCCTATCACTCTAATCTGGTCATCCTATAAATACCCCCAAAGAAAAAACGAAATTCCTCAATTAATCATAAATGGTTGAGAATACACGAGTTTAACTTCTAAACTAAAGTCAGCAACACTGGTTGAATAAACCCACTAATAACCGCAAGTAAAAACGTACCGAAAAATGTGAAATAAATATAAATAAAACAATTCCAAGAAAACATTCAAGCCAAACTCTAATAAATGATGGCAAATAGACAGAGCCAGAAGAAGACGAAGACGGACACTGACTGGCAGACCGACAGCCCATACGCTGGACGGACGGTTAAACAAACGGATGTAGAACATAATGACCGCCGACCGCCGCAACCTGAAGACAAGGTACAAACTAAAAAAAACTTTTGTTTTCAACTGATGAAAAAAACACTAAGTTTTTTTTCTATAAAAATTTCAACAACAAAAAATTAATGCGTTTGAAACACACAGAAAATGGTAGAGTCCAGAATAAAAATTAGTAAAAACGTGATGTAATACGTCTTTTTATTTGCTCTTTGGCTTGTTTCGTTTAACAAAACCCTTAAATATTTTATAGAACCCATAAACATTGGCCACATTTGCTTTAGTTTGAATTGCGGCAGAGAATATTTTTATGGGATGACTTGCCTTTGGGCTAAACTTCCACAACCCACAAAAAGACTACTTTATTTGTAAAACTCACAGCTGCTGTCCGCGCTGACGAACCGAAACGTTTGGCGATTGTGTATTTGAAGAAGTGAACAGGCAGAAACTTTTTTGCGGTCGATCATATGAAATTTTTAAAGAACCTTTAAACAAACATTCAAAACTTGATGATTGAGCGGAGGAAAAAAAGAAAATATCAACATTTACACACAAACCTCCGCAAAAGGCCGATTATGACTCAGAATTCAGCTGGAACAGTAGATATTTGTGGTGGTTAAAGCTACAATGAAGAAGAGACCATTCTAAATTTTGATTAAAGGTTGTAACAATTATCTAGAAATCTGTTCTAGGTCAACATAAGGTTTAACAAATCTAGAAGAGAATTTACTTTATGAAATTTCACGGCGTAAAAAATCATTTTAATTAATTTCATATTCTAAGGCACAAATTTCTATAGAATAATTATAAATATTATTTTTAGTAGAATGACCATAACTGAAACCGGTTATTCATTCTTAACCTTCAGCCGGTTTTTATAAAATTATCTTTTTCAGCTAACCGAAAAAACCGTGAAAATTAAGTCGGTCAACCAGTTTCATATATGTGACAGCGCATAGAGAAAGGGACCTAAGGGTAAAAAAAATCAATTTTCACTTTTTTTTGATGTGGACAACATCTGAGCATCGAATGAGACCGATCCCATGCCACAAAAGATATGCGCGTTTTATGAAAGTGATGGTACACCAAAGATACACGTATTTAAATCTTTAAAATGGCTCTCCTGAACAAAACCGGTTTTTACCCTTAGGTCCCTTTCTCTATGCGCTGTCACATATTGAGAATAAATTTAATAACATGCTAAATAAAAAAATGCGCCAAATAAATTGCTTAAAATATTTTTACGAGGGTTGCTTTATATATTTCTGGCCTAGGCAACACTAACTGTTGCCTGGGTCCTCTGACATTTCCATTTGGAAGATTGACATTTTTTAGCATAAACGTACTCAGAACGTTTTGACGTACGACCATCATTTGTGCTGTTTACAGTGACTTGAAGAAATCAATTTGGCAAAAAAATGCAATTAACTCGTGAACATTTTCGTGCGATTATTTTTCACAACTTTCGACGTAGATTATCACGACAAGAGTACTTAAATCTTTGTATGGCGATGAAGCACCATTCTATAGCATTGTGAAAAACTGGATTAATGAAGACGAAGCTCAAAGACGAAGGTCGTGAAGGTCGTCCGTTGTGCAGAGAACATTGCGTGAACTGATAATGCAAGATCATCATCTGACATACCGTGAGGTAGAGGCATCCTTGGTCATTTCTTCCACCAGCATACATTCGATATTGCATGAACACCTGGCCGTAAAAAGGTTTGTTCTCGTTAGATCCCGCACAATTTGACAATCGCTCAAAAAAGGCTGGTGTCGATTGGTGCAAAGAAATTTTGAAAAATACGACCGCGGTGCTTCGAACGACGTTTATAAGATTGTCACAGGTGACGAATCATGGATCTATGCGTATGAGCTCGAAACAAAACAGCAATCGACCGTGTGGGTCTTCGAAGACGAGCCAAATCCAACGAATGTTCGTGGAAGAAGCACTTCGAAGCAAATGGTCGCCTGCTTCTTCGGCAAAACTGGTCATGTGACGACTGTTCCGCTTGAGCAACGTAGGAGGTCAATTCTGAGTGGAGTGGATGGTATGCTAAATTTGTCATTTCGTTTGCAACAAAGTATTGAACGGTGACCCATTTAGGTATGTTCGTCCGTCCAAGTGTCTGTTGCAAGCAGGATAGCGGTCAAACGAATCAACCTAGAACCCTGAAATTTGCATGATGATGGCTTATGGTCATAAGCTATTTGGGATTGTAAATGGGCGAAATCGGCCCGGGGGGAGGGGGGGGGGGGTAAAAGTTTCCCTTTAAGGGACTAAAGGTACCTTATACAAATTAACACTTTTTGAGTATTTTCTTAACAAATTAACATATTTTTTGACAAATATTGGTGTAAATCATTACAGTTAGTTGGGATACACTTAATATCTTAAAAACAGAGTTTAATTCCTGGACGTTATGGCTAATGGGGCCCAAAAATCGTCCCGCATTGTTTAATCGAGCGATCAATAGATAATATGGACATAATTAAAGACAATTTTGCTTTGAATCCAAATATAGATTAATTTAGAAGTTTCGGCTAAGATAAGGGACGGACGCATAGGCCGAAAGGTCCCAAAAAACGGACCATTTTTTTATTTTTAGTAACGCAGGGACAATGGAGAGTACTTATACATAAAGTTCGGCCTGGTCGTACTTAATGATGCTAGTTGGGACATACTTAATATCTTTTAAAAGAGATGGACGTTTAGGCTTATGGGGCCAAAAACGTTTTACGTGGTTTAAACCGGCGATCAATAGTTAATATGGATATATGGGGACTTTAATTAAAGACAATTTTGCATTGAATTAAATATAGATTACTTTTGAGGCTGAGATAAGAGACGGACGTATGGGCCGAAATGGTCCAAAATGGACCATTTTTTTATTTTCGGTTAAGTAACGCAGGGATGGTGGAGAGTACAGAAAGTTCGGCCTGGTTAACAATGCTAGTTGAGACAAACTAAATATTATAAAAAAGAGATGGGCTTTTTGGTTCATTAGGCCCATATAACGTCCCGCATGATTCAAACACGCGATAAATAGTTAATATGGACATATGGGTACTTTAATTAAAGACAATTTCGCTTTGAATCCAAATGTAGATTAATTTTGAAGTTTCGGCTGAGATAATGGACGGACGCATGTGCCGAAAGGTCCCAATAAACGGACCATTTTTTATTTTTAGTAACGCAGGGACAATGGAGAGTACTTATACATAAAGTTCGGCCTGGTCGTACTTAATGATGCTAGTTGGGACGCACTTAATATCTTTAAAACGAGATGGACGTTTTGGCCCATGTGCCCCAAAAAACGTCCCGCATAGTAAAATAACGTAGATCAATATTTAATACTTAATATTTAATATGGACAAATGGGTAATATAAGATAATTTTGCATAAAATTAAATATAGATATATTTAAGTTTGACTGAGATAAGGGACGGAAGCATGGGCCGATAAGGCCCAAAAACTGGACCATTTTTAGCTTTAGCATCGTTGGGACGGTACAGAATACATAAAGTTCGGCCTGATCGTACTTTACAATGCTATTAAGGACACACTTAACATCTTTAAAAATAGATGGACGTTTTGGCGCAAGGGGCCCAAAAAACGTCCCGCATGGTTTAAACGGGCGATCAATAGTCAGTATGGACATATGGGTACTTTATTAAAGACAATTTTGCTTTGAATCGAAATACAGATTAATTTTAAAGTTTCGGCTGCGATAAGGGACGGACGCATGTGCCGAAAGGTCCCAAAAAAACGTACCATTTTTCATTTGCGCTTTAGTAATGCAGGGACGGTGGAGAGTACATTAAGTTCGGCCTGGTCGTACTTAACGTTGCTTTTACTTGTTTTTTTTGGTTACCTTTTTCAAAACAGGTTGATTTTCTTTTTTCTACTAATTCTTTGTATTTTTATTTAGGGCTTCTGTATAGAAAAACATACGAAAAAGCATTATACTATTGTCATATCTTTGGTGCTGTGCCTAGCAAGCAGCATATCCCGAGTTCAAATCTCCGCCCAGAGTGTTTTTGCTGGTTTTTTGCTCATTTCGCCTTATATTGACTGCTATTTCGTGCAAACCCATTGTAGGAGTTAATCCCATTTTATGTGAAATGAACTATTAAAGCTTATAAAGTCATTATAATTAGGCCACAGCAAAATTTGTCAGATTTTCGATTATATTGCCTTCTCTTATCCCCCTTCGAGCCGTTGGCAATCTTTCAAATAATTTTCAAATCTTTGTGTGAATATATATAGAGAACCGTAACTAATTTTCCCTTTTTTGTTCAAATAACAATTACAAAAAGAAATTAAAGTCCAAAACTACAAAAAAGAAATAATAAAAAGCAAAAACACTTATCTTGGAAGCGAAAATAAAAAATCTAGTAGCAAGTGGTAAATTTTATTTTGAAAGTTACTTAAAAAAATCTAAAGTTCTACTGAAAAGTCTAAAGTTCTACAGAACGCAGATTCTGAATAAGAAAATTTTTGCTCACACAGATTTTTTATTAGACAATTTTGGTCCACATAGAATTTGTATTGGACAAGTTATGCATTAAGCTAGGTTGTTGTATAGAACAATTGTGTCTTAATAGCTTAGGCATAATTTTCCAATCGAGCTTTAAGAACGTCCGTTATGGGAAAAAACATACCATATTTTGTTACGACTCAAAATATGGGTTTATTTTTAAGTTTTGACAGAGATTAGGACTCGGAACCTCGGAAAATAATAGCGACCATAAATATAATATTTGTTATTCTTTGCATTTCATGCCTTTGCTATAGGAGTTGCAAAACTTCAAAGACACTTTTACCGCCAGTTTAAATATTTTGTTAAACCCACTCGTATCGCTCGTTTGTAGACAAATCTGTGTGAAATCAAACAAATAAAACGACCAGCCCAAAAAGACATAAATCCCAATCAAAAATAAAAACCACAATGGTTCAAATAAATATTTGGCAAACATTTTATTGGGCAGTAAAACGGCTTTTGTCGTTCACAAAACCATAAACAGAGATCATTTGTTTAAAATGTAGACCGAATACAAAATGCAACAAAGTCACTAATAAGAGTTGGAAAAAAATATTAAAAATAACCTGATTACTTCCGTTGCGTCAACTATGGACTAAGATTAAACAAAAACATTTCTAAAAAAAAGCTGTTAAAATTACAACTGAAAACAAATAAAGATCTTATCTCGGTTTCGTCACAAAACTCTTAATAATTTGTTTTATGTGTAATTAACATATCTCAACTGTTGGCAACATCTTTATGACAATTAAATACCTCCTCCGGACAGACGCTGGGAAAGTGCTGCTGCATTTTCGAAGAATGCCAGCAGATACAATCTTTACTCCTGATATTTTTTCTCTGCATTTGACTGATAACACTTGGTGAATGTTAAGAAATATCTGGCGGTTGTTCAAGATTTTATTTCGGTTATGATAAAGACTTAATTAAGCACAGTGAGTAGAGACCGCCAGGCAAGCTGCACAAATTTGAAATGAACTCAATCCTCCTGAACAAGTGCAGCTGTCTGCTTTGGTTCGGAATGGAAACTCAAAAAGCCACTCTCTCGATAAGCAAAATCAAGGCATAATTAAAAGACGGTAATCCAATTAAATGTCTGTATGCTGTAGTGACCAGTCAGTTCTCCTTTCAATTTGACCCAATTAGTCTGCCAAAAAAAACGCCTCACCCAGAACAGCAACGCCACATTGCGAAAGAAGTCCAAAAAAAAAACAAAGCATTGGCTTCACTTGAACTTGATTTCGAATTCATGATTATGGCGCCTTATTTCGTTGCTCTTGTTTTTGTATGTTTTATTTATTTTGGGGTCTTCTTCATTTTGGGATTTCTGCTTGGCCTTTGTGCTAAGCCGCCTTAAATATTCGTTAATAGTTTGTTTTACAATTTGAAATCGATACAATTCTTTTGTGTCCTCCATTTGTATGAGTGTTTTTTTTCTTGGCTTGGAATTGTTTTAAATATAGATTTCTAAGGAAATTCAATGTCAACCGTATATAAATCACTGATATTTTTGTCGACTCGTCTTAGCTCCAGGGGCAAGGAAGGAGGGTTTTCCATTCACGATCGGATACAAAGATTAAAACATAAAAGCAATTTCGAAATTTTATTAATTTAGAGCATATGACGAATAATAAATACACATCGAAGATTTTGGAATGATAAGACACAGCTCAGAGTTCACAATTTAACAGTGGAACATAGAGAACGCTTATGCGTTTTATAGAGAAGCATGGCTTTGAGATGAACCCGTCGTTGGAAAATATTAGACGTTAAGAACTCGGTTCTGAACCGGGCTTTACTTATTACTTATTTGCTAGTAGCGCACTTTAACCGTCACAGAACGACAGCCAATATCAAGATTAATTAAAAAATTATTCTAAAGTAATAAACCACTGAAAAAAGTTCTCAAGAAGGTATTAATTTTTGCCAACTAACCAAAATGACTCGCAATTATTTAAAATCGGACCTATGTGCGTATGATTAATATTAATAAAGAGGTACATTTAGAAAAAGGCTTATAACTTTTCAGTTACAAACCATAGAACTACAAAATAAATTAAATCTGGCTTTACTGATTTGCTAGCCAACGTCAAAATTATTCAAAAGTAATAAAAATGAAAAAAGTTCTTAAAAAATATACATTTTTGCCAAGTAACCAAAATAACTAGCAGGTATTTAATATCGGACCTCTGTGCGTACGATTGATATTAATAGCGAGGTATATTTGGAAAAATGCTTATACATTTTTAGGCACAAACCATAGAAATACATAAAATTATTCAAAAGTAATAAACCACTGAAAAAAGTTCTCAAAAAAGTATTAATTTTTGCCAAGTAACCAAAATGACTAGCAATTATTTAAAATCGGACCTATGTGCGTATGATTAATATTAATAAAGAGGTACATTTAGAAAAAGGCTTATAACTTTTCAGCCACAAACCATAGAACTACAAAATAAATTAAACCTGGCTTTACTTATTTGCACTTTAAATGCCACAGAACGGCTGCCGACATTAAAGCTATTCAAAAGTACTGACTACTGAAAAAAGTTCTCACAAAAATATTTCTCTTTGACAAGTAATCAATTATTTAAAATCGGACTTCTGTACATATGATTAATATTAATAAAGAGGTTCATTTGGAAAAATTCTTATAACTTTTTATTCACAAACGATAGAATTATCAAATAAATTGACTATGAGAGCCAATATACTGAGCAGTTTGATGTAAAATAGTTATGTAGGTCATAAGCTAATTATCTGTTGCAGCAGACAATTAGCTTCTGACCTGCACAACATTTTCAACTGGAAATTATATCTATCGAATACGATTGGCATTGGCGGCTGCTTTCTAAAATGAATAAAGCCGAATGAGTTCCAAAATTCTATCCAGATTACTCAAAAGATATGACGCACAAGAAACTATTTTAAAAATTTCTCAAATTTTGTTTAGGATTCACAACGTGTGTTCTACATCTACGCAATATTATTTTTTATTTTTATAGTTTCTAATTTTTTTTCGACAAATTTCTTTACAAAACTATTAAATTTTTAAAAAATGTAAAACATTTTGAACATATTGTTTTTTAAAATATGTACTTTTTTAGATTCTGCGCATAAATTTTAATTACAATTTTTCATTTGTAGAAAAGTTCTCAAATATTTTTTTTAAAAAACATCTCAAATTTGTTAAAAGAAATTTGTTTAATTATTTATTCAAACGATTTTTCAGATTGGGAACAAAAAACATTCGGGTTTTGAGCACACTATTTGCCCTGTAAAATTCTCTATTTTTTTCTTCTGATAACTAAACGGGTTCTAGCCATATTTTTTCAGATTATTTTTTACATTCCCAAGAAAATATCTCACATACGAATTCCACTTTTTGAAGAAAATTTCTTAAGTTTTTATATTGCAAACAAATAGTTTCTTAAAACATTTTTTGTCACTAAAGAATTATTCTTTAGAAAATATCTCAATTTTTCAGTGAATTTATTTCAAAATAATTTTCGTTGGTTTTTTTCTTCGGATTTTTTCTTCTTCGTCTAAGACTTTTTTTAGAACATTTTTTACATTCTAAAGAAATTATCTCACATTCATAATCAATTTTTTTATGAGTTTTCTCATGTTTTTAATATTTGGAAATGATATTTTCCGGGAAGAAATGGAAAAATGACAAAGTAGCTGGAATTGATAATATTAAACCGATATTTTTAAAGAAAATGTCAGTTGTATTTTTCAGTAAAATTGCTATAATCTTCAACTGGTGTTTACTATGGTTATTTTCCAAAGCAATTTAAGAAAGCAAAAATAGTCCCCATCTTAAAGCCTGGCAAGGATGCAAAACAAGTAAATAGCTACAGGCCTATTAGTACTTTATGCGGAATAGATAAAGTATTTGAGAAAATCATTCAAATAAGACTTACGGAGTACTCAGAATCGAATGGTATTATAAATAAAGAACAGTTTGGGTTTAGAAGAGATCACTCAACTATTCACCAGCTAAAAAGAGTATATAACTATATTGAATCCAACAAACAAAACCGAAAGTCCGCTGGAGTTGTGTATCTAGACATAGAAAAGGCATTCGATTCCATTTGGCACAATGGCCTTATTTTTAAAATGAACCAGTTTCGGTCTATTTACACAAAATAATGTGAAAGATCATTTGTGGTAACTGTGGGTGAAGGTTTTTCCACACAAAGACTAGTCCCAGCCGGTGTGCCTCAGGGGTCATTACTATCACCGCACTTATATTCAATTTTTACATCGGACTTTAAAATTCCAAAAAAACAAAACGCTACATTTTATGCGGACGATCTGCTGTAATCGTAACAGGAAAGGTTTCAAATGCTATTGTCAAGAACATGAAAAAAGCCATTACAGTTTCTCAAAAATACTTCGATAGATGGAAAATCAAGATAAACTCTGCAAAAACGAAGACGACAATTTTCCTATTTAATAAATCTCCAAAAAGAACTCCAAGTTTAACGTTGTTTGTTCAAGGAGAAAATATTCCTCTCGAAGATTCAGTCAAATATCTGGGTGTAATATTTGAAAAAAAACCTACATTTAAAGCTCATATCGCCCATATTTGCGAAAATGCTATTAAATGTGGACGTGCTTTATATTCACTGATAACTAAAAAGTCAAAATTAAGCTATAAAAATAAAATTTTGATCTATAATATGTGTATCAGATCAATTCGTACCTACGGATGTCAAGTCTATTCAATAAAGGCTGCTACATCGAACCTTAAAAAACTCCAAATAATACAAAACACAAACTTGAAATGCATCCATAATCTACCAAGAAGATATACAACGAATCGTTTACATAGTAAATTTAGACATAAATTATTAAAACAAATTTTTAATGAAATTACACTAAGATTTTCAGCCAAATATAGAGCTTCAGAAATAGACTTAATAAGACATTTGTACGTATAACCATTTTATCATATTCTGGAGAGAAGATGAAATAAATGGTGTACTCAAAATTTCTTTAACATATATAAGTTTTTCCTATCTTTTCACTTAAATTGTTCATATACAACGATAATTTTTAATATATTATAAGCCTTATTTGCTGCAATACTCAAAATAAGTTATGCAAAACCTCAAAATAAGTTATTAATGAAATGTATATATTTTTACTTTGTAACTTTGATATTTTCAGAGCTGATAAAAAATATCAGATTGTCAAAAAAATCTTCCAGTAATCCTGGCCGAAAATTTTCTATGGAAAATTTCTCAAAACCTTAGACAATCATTCGGGACAAACTTATTCTTAAAGAAAGTCTTCTTTAATTTTAAGCAACTATTTGTCAATCCTTTTCCCTATCTTAATTACTTCATAAGTTCTGAGTATTAAGTTAATTTTAAAAAAGATATCAATTCTATTCTGTTAAAAATATCTTAAATTTTAATCTAATTTACGTCTGTGAAAAACGTCTTATATTTTACGGAAAATACTACTAGAAAATATTAACCTGCATTTCCGACGAAAATAGTTTGGACTTAACGTAAAGGTTGCTGTTTATAAGCAGACCGAAAGAAATTCATCTAATGAAATATTTTCATAGATAATTTATTCGTCGTCATAATTTATACTGTTCTAGTTTAGAATTTAAAATCGAATCCTTGTTTAGAATTTAAAATCTAGAGTGCGTTCGATGTGAGCCCAAATCCGAGTGGTGACGTTTTAATATAAATTTTAGTTATGCATATGTTTGGAAAATATTTTATTCCCGGTTTATATTAAAATAATGTATTGTTAGCCATATTATGAGCTTATTGAGGATCTTTTTTTTAATTATTAGGCCTTTCAGAAATCTTTTTAAACGTATTGCATTTTTAATTAACTTTATTCTATTTTCACTTGCATTGATGTCGTTTTAAAATCAAATCATTTCTCTTACGCATGAGTTTTTTTTTGTCGTATTTTCTTTTTCAAACATTAAATCCTTTTGTTGGGGTATTTTCTAAAATAAACGTCGTGTGCGTGCTGTGCTGTTTTATTGAAAAATTAAATGTCGTTTTTTCTCGTATTTTTTGCAGCATTAAATTCCATACAATTATATTTTTTTTTCTTTCTGTTTATAGTTTTTTGTTTCTCCTATAGCGAAAAACAAACAATCTTTGCAAGAAACTCCGCCAAAAATATATGTGTATGTGCGACTGCAGTGGGTAATTGCAAATCAATATGTATTCAGCGTTGCGATTTTTTTTTATGATAATTTGCACTTTTCATTCACTGATCGTCATCGCCATCATCATTGTCGTTGTTGTGTCAGTCGAAGACGTCGTCGCCGCCGCCGTAGTTGTTGTCTTTATTGTAGACTTTATATGTAGAGACCCGACCCGCAAAAAGAAGCAGCAAATGGCAAACAATGAAAATTGATCGCCTATCGTATATTACAGTGATTGAGGATGTCGCCAAGCCTCAGCAGCCCGGGCAGCCACACCGCATATGCACATATTCCGTATGCCGTAAAAAGCAAAAATGCGTTCAATGCAATTGAGAGAGCGCGCGCATGCGCAAGCGCCCCATAAAATCGCGTAGCAAAAATCGCAGTCACTCCGTCACAGCACCAGAAAATTGTGAGTAAATACAATAAACTAAATCGAATTTAATACGTTTGTTTTTTTTTCTGCGCAAAACAAACAAAAAAAAAACACGCGAAGCACGTTTTTAGATTTACGATTTTTTTTCGCGCACACAACCCGTAATCATTTGTAGCGATCGAAGCGGATCGATCGAATCGGATGGTACGCGTTTAGCTGGCGATATTGGCTTTGAATGGAGTAACTTATGAACGACAGAAGACAAAGTTGTAAGCGCAGGCGCACATGCGTTTTTTTTGTGCGCAGGCGCTCTTAAATCACCATTTGTTTTGAAAATACGAGGCGCAGGCGTTGGCTATGGCGACGCATACAGCAATCAGTCGCCGCTGCAAGTCGTTTGTCGTCGCAGTCGTTTGTTTTTTTTGATGCGTCTACGCACGCGCGCTCATACACACTTTGCATACAATTTTGTTGCAACTTCTTTAACGATTGGCACGGTCATCGATCATTTTAAAATCGAGATTTTGTTTTCATACAAAACGAATTGAAATTGCCAGCAACAAAAAAAAAATAAGTTGGCTATCAACAACTGGCAAACGTTTCAATTTTGCTACGAACCGCAAAAAAAACAATGAAAAAAATCACTTAGAATAATGACGAGCAAAAAAAACAACCCGATGTCTGGTCTGTGTTTTTGAGAACTTTTTTTTCTGCTGATCTTGCATAAAATTCACATTTTCAACAAAACATTCAAATTCAATTTATGCTAAACACAATTTTGTTTTACTTTTAAAATCACGATTTTTTTTCTTTAAAAATTTTCTTCCTTACAATATTCTTTTTTTCCAAAAATTCTTTTAGAACTTTTTCTTTTTGGCACTTTAAACTTTTTCGCCTTAGAAGTTTTTTTTCGCGCTTTTTCGCTGTTGTCCTCAGCAGTTGACCGTTCCAAAACCGTTTCGAACCGTTCGCACGCGTTGTTTCGTTGCAACTGTTCGCTGGCTTTACTGCCAAATGTGGGAATAACTGTTTGTTGATTGAACTACAGAAGAAGAAGAAGCCGCCTATGGTTGTTTTTGCGTTCGACGACGTTGTCTTGTCTGCTTTGGCGGTTGCAAAGACGTTTATTTTTAGGTTTGAAGCAGCCTCTCTTTTAATGTGTATTTTTCCTACAACGTCTACTCCACTGGTACTCTCTGTATGTGTGTGTTCGTTACTTCGTGTGCAGAACTTGTTCTCGCATAGCTCTCCATTTTCGGTTTTGTTTACACACGAACACACGTACACACACACACATTCACAATGGGCTTTGAACTCCACTCCAAAATTCATTGGGGAGCTACTCCACTTTGTTGTGTTTCGGTTGCAATGTCGTTTCGGCTTGCTATTGTTGTTGCTGCTTTTATTTATACTCTTCTTTTTCTACGTCTGTTTGTTGTTGTTGCATACCGACCACCGCATGAGTTGTGTTTATAGTTTGCTCTGTCGTTATCAGTTCGCAAGTATTGCAAGGGAAAAATGTGTTTGAACTTTGCGCCTCCTCGAACGCAACATGTTGCCAGTGGTTTGAAATGCACTTGGTTGAGGTTGGATTGCAAACATCGATCGATGGAGAGCAACATGTTGACTTGGAGCTTAGCAACAAGTTTATATAGTCCGAGAGCCAGCAACGTATTAATGAAACTTTATGAATTTTTAACCAGAGCAGAACTTTAATAAAAATACTTAATACTGTACAATGAAGGAAATTAAGAGTCTGGCCAACTTCTAGGGAAGGCTTCCGCCACGGGCGATTTAAAGGTTGGCAAAAACAGTGTGATTTACTTCTTTAAAAGCAAGCTGTTTCAAGATTTTCAAGATGTGAAATATAGTTATATTTTGAGTAACCTGGCCGGTGGTGCCACACAGGGTAAGAACTTTCCACAAAACCGCTCTATTCACAGAAAAATAACCAGGATAAATTAACCTTTCTATAGCTGAATATACAGTTATGTGCGAAATAATAGGGACAGTAGTGCTGAAGAT
The DNA here is from genome assembly GCA_963513945.1 of Hydrotaea diabolus. Classification (NCBI taxonomy): domain Eukaryota; kingdom Metazoa; phylum Arthropoda; class Insecta; order Diptera; family Muscidae; genus Hydrotaea; species Hydrotaea diabolus. The sequence continues at coordinate 56,419,154 of OY740717.1, read as the reverse complement.
GAAAAATTTCCATAAAAAAAATAAAATTTGCATATTCCTCCAGGTTTTATGCACTAATTTGTAGTTTTATACGGGGGCTGTTATATATATTTCTGGCCTCATTATGAAAAAGTCAATTATTATTATCAAAAATGGTTTTATTGTTTTTCAAAATATTCTCCAGCATGAGAAATACACATTTGTATGCCTTCTAACCAGCCGTCGTAGCACTTTTTCCAATCCGATTGAGACATCTCCAACACATGGTTTTTGAACGCTTCAACAGCATCATCTGGCGACGAAAATCGTTGACCTCCCATTTTTTTCTTGATCTGCGGGAATAAAAAGTAGTTATTGGGTGCCAAGTTAGGGCTGTACGGCGGATGACCCATCAACTCGACGTTTTGGCCGGTCAAAAAGGCGCTGGTTTAAGCCGATGTGTGAGAGCTCTCATTGTCATGGTTCACAATGATTCGTCTTCTCTTCTTCGTTTTTCGAATTCCTCCGAACACTTTAGGCAAACAAATTTTGGTGTACCACTCAGAATTGACCGTCCTACGGAACAGTCGCCACATGACCAGTTTTGCCGAAGAAACAGGCGACCATTTGCTTCGAAGTGCTTCTTCCACGAACAACTTTCATTGGATTTGGTTCGTCTTCGAAGACCCACAAGGTCGATTGCTGTTTTGTTTCGGGTTCATACGTATGGATCCATGATTCGTCACCTGTGACGATCTTATAAACGTCTTTTGAAGCACCGAGATCGTATTTTTCAAAATTTTTTTGCACCAATAGAAACGAGCCTTTTTTTGAGCGACTGTCAAATTGTGCGGGATCCAACGAGAGCTTATCGTTTTTACAGCCAGGTGTTCATGCAATATCGATTGTATGCTGGTGGAAGAAATGCCCAAGGATGCCTCTATCACGGTATTTCGCATGACGATCTTGCATTATCGATGTATCAATGTACCCTGGGACAACGGCCGTTTTGGACGACCTTCGTCTTTGAGCGAGCGTCGGCAACGATTGAATTCATTAAACCAGTTTTTCACAGTGCTATAGGATGGTGCTTTATCACCATACACAGATTTAAGATCATCGATGCACTCTTGTCGTGATAATCCACGTCGAAAGTAAAGTAGAAAACTGATCGCACGAAAATATTCACGAGCTAATATTTAAATATTTTTTTGCCAAATTGATTTTTGCAAGTCACTGGAAACAACACAAATGATGGTCGTACGTCAAAACGTTCGAAGTACGTTTATGCAAAAAAATGTCAAAGTTTCCAATAGAAATGTTAGATGGCGCCAGGCAACAATTAGTGTTGCCAAGGCCAGATATATATAGCTACCCTCGTATCTAATTTTTAAACGATTGTTCTAAAAGTCTACAGGCTTTGTCCACATAACTTACTTCTGTCAAATTTTATGAAGATCGGACAATAACTGTAAACTGTAGTTTGATAATTGCTTTAGATATTTAGCAGACAGATGGACAGACAGACAAATCGAAAAAACTGGCGATTCAGAGACAATCGGTTCTCTGAAAGGTGAGTCTAGATTTTTTTGATAGTGACGTGTATCGTACTTGAAAAATATAATTTTATTTCTGGCTTTTACATACAACAACAAAAAAACTGGAAAACCCGACAGCAAAAACCGCTAGGAAATTATCCGTCTAAACACGGGCTTTAGCGTGTGTTGCATAACAGCGTTGAATCGCACGATCTTGGAGGTCAGTTAGTCGGCGTCGAAAAACTTGAAGTTACGCCTTCTACAAACTTCTCAAGCAAAAAAAACCAGAGTGGCTACATTTGAATCTAACTATTCTAATACGTTCATCGGTTGTTAAACGATCCATATTCGTAAATGGCAAACCTTTCAATAAATAATTAACACTTCAGATGGCATATATTTAACAGGTGACAGCACCGCAGTTTTGAAACCACTAAATGTGTATTGAAAAAAAACTTATTATGTAAAAAAGTGAATTAATAAAAGCTTTTTCGAAAGACAAGCCAACCAGAATCTGACTTTACAAATAAAAAGAAATGGTTCTTAATGCTTGTTAAGTTGAGTTATTTTTGCTAGCAAAATATATATCCTTTTAAATATGCCCCCTTTTCTTAAAAACTCGTTTACAAATATAAATAAAAGTTTTTTTTTAAAAACACGAACATAATTACTTTTCTTAAAATACAAAATAATTTTTTTTAAATATCAACACAATTAATTTTATGTTTAAAAAACAAATAAAAGCTTCTTTATATATAGTGTATATAAATATATATTTTTTACAATATTTACTGTATTAGCTGTGTTTTAGTAAGCAATAAGAAAAAAAATAAAATAAAAAAGTATTTTAAAAGGCTTTGTTGAATAATTAAATATTTAAAAAAAAAATTATATTTTTTTTAAACAACGAGTGCATTGGGCTTGAAACTTGTTGCGAAAAACAATGCTCTGGTGCAAAAAATACTCGAAACCCAGGCCGAGAGTGCTTGCAAAGGGGTTGACCAAATTTACTATTAATGATTAACTTCCGAGAGCATATGTGACGCGCAAAATAGAATAGGACCTAAGGGTAAAAACCAGTTTTGTTCAGGAGAGCCATTTTAAAGATTTAAATACGTGTATCTTTGGTGTACTTCAATTTCATAAAACGCGCATATCTCTGAGAGGGAACACTTTTGGGGCATGGGATCGGTCTCATTCGATGCTCAGATGTTGTCCACATCAAAAAAAAGTGAAAATTGATGTTTTTTACCCTTAGGTCCCTTTCTCTATGCGCTGTCACATATAAGAAATCATGATTTCATAAGCATCTACATTTTTTAAAGTTTTTTTAGCTTGTCTTCTATTGGGTGATCTATCTAGATGTATTTTTTCAGAACAAAAGAAATATAAAAATTCAAATCAAGTGTGGAATCTTTATTGGTAATTTGAAAGGACATTTTATGGCATTTATTTTTTGAAAATAATTTCCTTCAAATGATGGCAACTGTATTCTGGAAATGAGCGTTCCGTGAGAAACGGGAAGATCCGCTGTTTTCGACTAATATTTTGTTCAGTTATGAGGCCATTTCTGGCTCAACGGCAAAGTCAATAAACAAAATTGCCGCATTTGGGCTGAAGAGCAACAAGAAGAGGTTCAAGAGGTGTCATTATACCCAGAGAAAACCACGGTTTGGTGCGGTTTATAAGCTGGTGGAATCATCGGTACATATTTTTTCAAAAATGATGATGGCCGAAACGTAACCGTGAATGGTGCTCGCTATCGCGCCATTATATCGATCTTTATGCTACCTGAAATTGAAGTCCGTAATCTTGACGATAATGGATCTATTGAGAGGTCATTTCGAAAAGCAGCTAATTTCACGTTTTGGACGGGTAAGTTGACCGCCTAGATCGAGTCGCCTTTAGACAATTTTCTCTGGGGTTACGTAAATTCCAAAGTCTATGCTGACATTGACCGCCTAGACCGAGTGATATCACGCCTTTAGACAATTTTCTCTGGGGTTACGTAAATTCCATAGTCTATGCTGACAAACCAGCTACGATTTAGGTTTTGAAAGCCAACATTACGCGTGACATTAAAGCCATAAAATTGGACCCTCTGAATGGAAACCCTGAGGCGTAGTTGCGGCCAACATTTGAAGGAAATTATATTCAAAAAACAAATGCCATAAAATGTCCTTTCAAATTACCAATAACGATTCTACACTTGATTTGAATTTTTATACTTTTTTATGTTATGAAAACATACCTCTAGATGGGTCACCCTTTATTTAAACGTATATGCAAGAGATATTGAGCCGGTTAATCCCTTTGCAATGTGTTTAAGTAAAAGACCGAAAAAAACAAAATTAAAATTTATAAGTAAAAAAAACTACCAATATTTTTGAGAAAAAAAATATTTTTAGTAAAATTTAACTTTGTGTTGAATAAAAGACGAGTTAGTTTTTTTTAGAAAAGAAAAAAATTTCTTAGAAAACAAAAAAAAGATAATAATTTTCGAAAATTTGGGCTCTTTGAAATAAATAAGCAATAAAAAAACATGCGTACGATCAAAATAAAAAAAATTTTTTTTTGAAAAAACAGCTTAATAAAAAAAATTTATTTTTCTATACAAATCAATTTTGAAAACCGAATTGTTTTAAATACTTGTCTTTTAAATAAAACGTAATTATTAAGAAGAAATATTTCCTTTCACTTCGCTGACGAACTTTTCCTTCCCTCTATGACAAACGGTAACAAATCTGATCTTAATTGCTTGTGGAGTAAGTCCTCATTCAAACGAAATAAACACAAATCATCACAACAAACCAAAAAAACTCAAAGAGAATTATTTTTAATTAATAATATTTTTATGTGATATATATTTTCTTAATAAAATATGTTTTTAGATTGAACAGGGATTAATTGTCTTGAGACCTCTGGCATTTTCATTTAAATAGAGGACAAGTTTTTTACAAAATGGCAAAGTGACATTTAAGAAAAGTGTGTATTTTTGCCGAATTACAACGAAATCAACCGTAGTCGCAGTTCGGCAACGGTGATCTTAGCCAATATAAATAAAAATACAAATATTTTGTAAGCTTATGTTTTGTCGAATTACAACGAAATTAAAACTAGTCGCATCAACACTAGTGATCTAAGCACATTTTTTTGATATTTTTAAAAAAAAAGAAAAATATATACATATTTTTAAGAAATATTTTTTTAAAAGTGTCTGGTTTTGGAAAAAAAATAAGTTCGAACTGTAAGTACACGTAAAAGTATATTTTTAAAATAAAAACCCACACTTTTTAAAACTCTATATCTTATCGACATAGCTTTTCTAGCGAAATTCAAATGTTATTGAGTTTGATTCCCTTTTAAAATTAGTTGTGGTATCTCGTTATATTTGTAAAATTATTCTATTAAATAAAATACTCATAAACAATTTTAAGCAAAAGTTCTTTACTTTCATTTTCGTTCAAGGTGACGTAACCGAAACGATATCAAATTCCATCGACGTGACAGAAAGGTGGGTGGCAGAATAGATAATAAGGCTCTTAGTCTAGAGAGTTACGGACTTGCTAAAAACAATGAAAGATTTCCGAATCGACATTATTGGTCAGATTTGGAGAGACTTACCCGGAGAAGCTACCAATTTAGAAAGGGTATCTGCTAGAGAAGTGAATTTCCGATATAAAAGACTTCTAGGATAGGTTACCTCTTTAGAGAGCTATGTTCTTACAGAAGAGGTCCTCTTAAAAAAACTGACCATTTTAGAGAAGCTACCTTCTTAAAGCAGCTACCGTCTCAGAAAAAGCTATCTTCTAATAGAAGCTTAATTCATAGAGAAACTACCTTTTCACAGAAGCAACCTTTACTCTATATTGTCGGAACAGCATTAGGAACTTAGTTTTGCGATTTGCGGAACAGGGATCAGTGTCAGAGTCCTAGGGTATTACATTAGCGACAATTTCACGCCCCAGTTACTTCCCTGACATAGCACGCTCACTCTTTGTGAGAAATATGACAATATCAGCCTGAAAATCATCAGTTACGCTGTTTACTTCAAAGAGAATAGCCAATTAATAAGGACCTTGGACCTGTTACCTAAAGAAATAACTCTTTCTTAAGAATCATCCTTTTAAGAGAAGCGTAACAAAGTATCTTTTCAGTGGAAGCGTTCTCCTAAAAAAGCGGTGCAGATACTTTTTATAAGCAAAAAAGGATTTCTCGAGGAAGAATTTAAAGCTGTTCTTAGTGAATATAATTTGGCTCTGAAAAGAAGAAGTGATTTTGAAAAGAAATTTTTACAATTTTTTCCTTTCAAGAGTAAACTGCATTATCTCCCTAGGATTGTTTTAAATGAACTTGAATTTCGGCCAAACATAGAAGTCTGGCCTTACCGTTCAATACTGCAATAGCAAATCTGCCATGTGGCTTGTGCTCCTCGTCATTTTTCCAATTGTTTTTTTTTTCATAAATTGTTTTTGTTTGAACGTCTGAGGGGAAAACCTTTAATTCCTTTTCGTTATCACCTCGCAAGAATCTAGCAAAACATACAGCTGTCTCTTAACTGTCTTTTTCTTAGACATTTTCAAATGTTGTTTTGGCCCGTTTTTGTTTTACCTGCTATTGCACAGAAACCCCCAACGAAAAGGGGGAAAAGCCAAACAGACATAAATAAATACGTACTATACTAGTGAGTGCTGCAGTACGACGTCTTGAGCCGATGCGATACCAAAAGTACTGAGCTTTAAACGAAAGTTGAACAGCGTTTCCCTTATCGGAGATCTTGGCAAACGAATGGCAGCAAAGCCCCTCGAGAAGATCCTCGCATGTACTGCAAGTGATGATGGCCCAAACCAACCACAAAAAAAAACGAATTCGGCAAGACAACAACACGCGAATCAAAACGGAGCAGAAGGTGAAGACAATGGGGGGAAAACCGCAAAATTCATTCTTGAAAACACCAACCGGGAGAATTAAATTTTCCATGGAAATATTAGCGAGAGATTAGAACAGGTTCTATGCTAAGCCACGACAGCAGGAGGAGGGAGCCTCAAGAAGTTTTTTCTTTTTCAGCATTAAACGCACCCATCGTGAAATTGAAAGATTTTCTTTGGGGAGAGCGCTCGCGCATGCGCATGCCTGTGATGAAAGTATCCATGTGTTGAAGATTTGATATAGCGTAAAATTATGTTTTATATGATTATAGTGCAATAGGTCAACGATGCGTTGAATTTGGGGGATTGGAAGGAAACCACAACGAGCAGGAAAAGCCAAAACACCGTTCAAAGGCAAAGACTCAAGTGCAGTTTCTTGTGAAGTTTTCCACTGGGTGTATGTGTGCGTTTTCGCCAAAGTGTGCAAAATTAAATATGAGTAGAAACTGCAGCTACGGCAACAACTGCAGGTACTCGTATTATTGGCTTTTATTGCGTTGCCAATATAATTTGACAAGGCCTTCTTTCTTAACTGATTTTGTTTTTTTGGTGGAAATGTTTGCCAGAACGGAGGTTTTGAGGTGTAGTTTTTTTCCTTTTTGGTTTGCTGTTGGATTGTTTTTTCTGTTTGTGGCTTAAGGCTGTTCGCAAGTTTGTCAAAAAGATATTTATGTTGAGATAATCTATCTCCACTTTTCTCCTTAAAGGAGGAATAGGCGTTTTTTTAGAAGAGGCAAAACTAAACGCGAAAGGTTTGGTTTTCTTCTTTGATCAATCAAGCAAGCAACAACGATAAGTGGGCAACGACTTTTCATGCACCCTAATACCATTGACGGATTTTTTTTAAAACCTTGTCCGGAATATATCTTGAGAAAATAGCAAAAGTGGACAAATTACTCCACTTGTACAGGGTGGTCCAAATAAGAATGAAGGGTTAAAAATATACATAACTTTTTTGTTTATAAATTTTTTGTTCTCTGTGAAAGGTTATAAAGTTTTTTATGGAGATACATATGATGTACAGCAACGCGTCAACTCAATTTTAATGTCAGAACAATCTCCCGTTTTGAGGAACAGGGATCAGTGTCAATATCCTAGTCTTTCAAGTCTTTCATCAGGTCTAGTTCAACAATTCTAGATCCTGCTTTAATTGACTTAGGATATCTTTCTTCGCTTTTAATGTAAATCATTCTTGTAGTTCAATTTGTATTATCGCAGCCACGACTGACGACTTTTGACTTACTTTAGTTTAATGGCCAATATAAGTTGTATCGATTTTAATGTAGTTTGATCAAACTAATTGAACCGAATGTAGTGGGATCAAATATAGTTTGATCGATCCAAACGTAGTTTGATCGAACCAAACGTAGTTTGATCAAACCAAACGTAGTTTGATCGAACCAAACGTAGTTTGATCGAACCAAACGTAGTTTGATCGAACCAAACGTAGTTTGATCGAACCAAACGTAGTTTGATCGAACCAGAAGTAGTTTGATCGAACCAAACGTAGTTTAATCGAACCTAACGTAGTTTGATCGATCCAAACTTAGTTTGATCGTTCCAAACGTAGTTTGATCGTTCCGAACGTAGTTTGATAGATCCAAACGTAGTTTGATCGATCCAAACGTAGTTTGATCGATCCAAACGTAGTTTGATCCAACCAAATGTAGTTTTTGGAAAGCCGACCGAATAAAGGGTCAATCGACCAAGGTTTTTTCGACTGATTCCACTCCTTTTGGATTGCTAGACCGCTCTGCTTCTGGTTTAATTGTATTTTTTATGGCACCAATATACATTGATGGGGTCCACTAACAATATTTTAGAAGCTCTATCGAACACTATGTAGATTTATTAGAGTTGCATCAAACTCAATCAAGCTTGATGGAACCAAATGCAGTTTGATCGAACCAAATTAAGTTTGATCGCACCAAATGTAGTTTGATCGAACAAAATGTAGTTTTCGAGGGCCGACCGAAAGTAGGGTCGACCGACCCAGATTTTTTTTCGAAAAATAAGCCAATGATTGTTATCTTTAATTGCTAGGTAACACTTCTTCCTGTTCGAAATTTGCTTTCACCATTTTCTTTGATAAGGTCCACTAAATGCGTTCTAACTAGTGAAATTGCTACAAACATAGTTTGATCAAAGCAATGTAGTTTGATTCTACCAAATGTTTTTGGTCTTACCAAACGTAATTTTTTGAAAGTTCGCCAAAAGAATATTTGGTCGACCTAGTTTTTCTCGAGTACTTATTATGATATCACTCCGCACTATTTCTTACGGATATAGATCTTACAAGGTCCGCTAATGTAGATTAATTAAACTAAAAGTGGTTTTAAGAAGGTCGACAAAAAAGGGTCAACCGACCAAAGCCTAAAAACGGGTCAATCGACCTAGATTTTTTTTAACCAAATGTACTTAAATCTTACCAAACGTTTATGGATAGTCCACCGAAAGGAAGGTCGATCGATCTAAGTTTTCCCGAGTACTTATTACGATGGCACTCCTATATAACTGCTTGACCGCAATATTGTTTATGGCCTTTGCTTTTATAAGGTCCGCTAATGTGCTCTAACCTGTGGAAGTTCTATCGAACAAAATGTATTTTAAAGAACCATTCTTAGTTGTAACTATATAGTATCAACTAATGATTAGTATGTGTGTTTTTTTTCACAACATCCTCTTAAGATACAAGCGAGAAACTTCTCTAAAATCAGTGAGCTTATTTTTAAACATTTTCGACAAATTTCTATAATCAGTAACCGTGACGGATTGTTTAACGTCGGCTCCAAACGTTTAAAAAATTTAAAAGATAATTTTTTACATGGCTTTTAGATAAATCTCTTACTTGTTAGGACGCCCCAATTTACTAAATGTAAACCCACCGCTGTAGTTTAATGACATTTATTAAATCCGAAGTAGTTCGACCGATCTAAAGGCAGTTTGATCGAATACAAATTAGTTTAACCGAACTGAAAGTTGTTCAATTACTCTTAATTTAGATCGATGGATTTGATAAATTACTCGATTGAACTTAAGTTTCTTCGATCGAACTTAAGGTAATTGGATAGGTCAACAAGTAGTAGTTTGATCAAACTAAGAGTAGATCGATCTAACTTGGAGTAGTTCGATCGAACTAAAAGTAGTTTGATCGAACTAAGAGTAGTTAGATCGATATGCGAATATTTTGATCGAACTGAGGGTAGTTACATCGAACTAAGAGTAGTTGCATCTAACTGAGGGTAGATTGATCGAACTCGAACTACTTTGCAACTACTGAAAGTAGTTCGATGTTGTTTGATGGAATCTAGTGAGGTTAAACCGAATATGTAGTAGTTCGATTGATCTAAAAATAACTGCAATTGAATAACTGTTTCTACAGAAGGATTTACAATGAGGTTCTGATATCGAAGTAGTTCCTATTGATCCATTTTGGCCTTAATGGAAAGTAGGGGAAAATGCGTAATCTTTTCATAGCTTTAGAAAACCTAATATTGATTAAATTTAATTAACCCTTTGGTGCTACGACTATTATACTAATTTGTCAGAAAAAGGCTTAGTAAAGCCAAAAGTATTTCGATCAAACATAGAATAGTTTATGTCGAATATTATTAAACGCTTCTCTGCACAGGCAAACTTAAAAGATAGCCAGATACCCACGTTACCTTATGTTACAAATCTTTCCATTAACTAATGCTTCCCCACTCTCGTACCTCCCAGTGGTGAAGGAGGCTACGAATGCTGTTAAAGAAAATATGGTTTCAATTACTTTTCTTAGATATTTCCGTTATTATTGAAAAAAAAAACAAATGAAAAAAGAAAACAAACGAAGCAAAACAACAAAGGATTTTCTTTATAGCTTTTGCTTCGCTCGGCTTTGGGTGAGTTGCGCCAGTCGAGTGGGGTACGACTGTTTGAGCGAGTAATATAAAACTGTGGGAATTTATTTACTCTTTTTTATGATCTTTAACTTTCAACTAAACAAATCTTAACAAAACAAAACGAACTTACAAGACTTTTCCTCGGCATAAACCAAAAAAAAAAGACAGCAAAATAACCAAAGAAAAAGTTGGAGGAAAAAAGTGCTCGTATCTTCTTTTCTCCTCGATGTGTATGCAAAACACATTTCCAGCTACTTGTACTGGTTTGGTCTATTTGAGACTATGTCTGACGTTTTGTTTTACTACCACTTCTCCTTCGGCGTCGTAGTCGTCGGCCGTTTCTATTCAAAGAAGACCTTTCATTTCATTCATGTTACATGTTCTTTTTGAAGATTCACGTGACACTGTCACATTAACTGTTTGGAGTGGAGTAGTAGAGTGTAGTGCAATGTAAAATTGCAACGATTCAACAAGTACGAGTACTTGCACTGTCTTACAGCCCGTCCGTCCGTCTGGCTGACCGTCTGCCTGTCTATTTGCACTGTTTTTACGCGGCGAGAACGCATCGCGCAAACTTACAAAGTACGCTACGCATGCGCATTCGTACTGCCTTCAAGTGAGTGTCTATCTCTGCCCGTCTGTACATTTGTCCGTCTATTGTCCGTTCTGTCGTCTTCCGCGCCTGTTACTTCAAAAGAAGAGTAGCTGCTGCTGCTGCAGAACAACATAAATAACAGACAAAGATGTCATTTTGCTGCACTCGTCGTCGCATAGCCGACGCTCCGATGTTGTTGAATTTCCAGCAACTTTTTCTTTGGATTTTGTACTTAGGTTACCCAAGAAAAGAGGTGCAGTTTAGATTTGTGTGTTTCTGTTTCTTTTTTTGTCTTTCTAGTTATTTTTATATATATTTTGCAGTTGTTTTGTTTCGTCTTCGGCTAAAATTAAATGAGGATTTTCTTACTTTACACCAAGTTTGTGCTTGTTGACTGTTTCTTGAGCTTGTTCTTCTAAAAATGCATCATTGCACCGCTTGGCATTGTACAGAGAGCCGCACCGTGCCGCAGCCTATTGTGTTGCACATGTACACAATGAAAGTAAGTCATTGCAATGCAATTGCCTTGGCTTGGTATTCATTGTCTTTGGCATTACATTACTTTGCATTGAAACTGCGATTTTTTTCGTCTTCTCCTTTAATCGCAATCTGGGGTAGAGGTGGCGGCTTTTAGGAGCAGAGATTGACAAGTACAAACATTTAAGCACAATATAAAATTTCTCCCCAAATAACAGTTTGCTCAATGTTCTGGATAGAACACTCCTCAAATGTGCTTTTAAAAGATACGCTACAGTAGGTTTTAATATTTAGCTGGTTCGAACTACTTCCAGCTTGATCAAACCAAGTAAAATTTGAACATACTGTTTACAATTTTACTCGGAATGACAAACTAATAATATTTGTAGTTCGATCGCACTGTTGAAAGTTCGACAAATCAACATAATTATAGGTCTATCAATCATGTTTAAATTCAATTTGAATTTATGCATTGGTCGAACATTACTACCCCACTTTTTGTTTGATATAACTGGACTATGCTCGACTAGGCGGCTCGAAAGGTTTGAAATTCCACAAAACTTATAAAAGTTTTATCAAACTACTCTAACTTTGATTTAACTACTCAAAGTTTGATTAGACTACTCTATGTTTGATCAAATTACTCTATGTTTGATCCAACTACTTTAAGTATGATCAAACTACTTTAAGTATGATCAAACTATTCTAAGTTTGATCTATCTTCTTTAGACATGATCTAAATACTCTTAAGTTAGATCAAACTATTCTAAGTTTAATCAAACAACTCTATGTTTGATCAAACTACTACAAGCTCGAGAAAACATTCTTAAGATTAATCAAACTACTCTTCAGCTTGATATAATATAAGTATGATCAAAATACGCTAAAGTCGAGCAAACTGCACTGAGATTAATCAAACTACACTAAGTTTTATCAAACTACTTTAAGGTCTATGAAACTACTCTTAAGCTTGATGCAACTAACTACTAAATGGTAGAGCAACTACTCTATGGTAGCGCAAACTACTCTGAAGTGCTATAAAACTACTCTTAAGCTTAATCTAACTAACATAATTTTAATCAAACTACTCCTAGTCTTAGGTCGAGTAAACCACTTGTAAGTTTGATCAAACTATTCTTTGGGTTTATCCTACTGCTCTAAGTTTGCTCAAACTACTCTATAGGTTTATACAACTACTCTAGGTTTGATTAAACTACTCTAAGTATGATCAAACTACTTTAAGTATGCTCAAACTAATCTAAGTTTGCCCAAACTGCTCTTAAGTTACTACTCTAAGGTTGAGAAAACCACTCTTATATTTGATGAACTAATCTAAGTTTGATCAAACTACTCTAAGATCGACTGAACCACTCTTTAGTTTGATCAAATTGCTGCAAGTTTGATCGAGCTCCTCTAAGTTTGATCAAACTGCTCTAAGGTTGATCAAACTACTTTAAATTTGAACTTACTCCAAGTTTGACCGAGTTACTATAAGTTTGATGAAACTGCTCTTAGTTTGATCAAACTACTCTAAATTTGATCAAACTACGTTTGTTCGAAGGTTGATACAACAACTCTTAGCTTAATCCAACTACCCTAAGTTTGATAAAACTACTCAAATTTTGATCAAACTACTCAATTTTAATCAAACTTGTCAAAGCTAGATCAAAATACTCTAAGTTTGATCAAACAACTCATAGTTTAAACAAACTACTCTACGTTTAATTAAACTAATATGTATTTAATTAATCGAAGCTTGACCAAACTATTGTAAGCTAAACCAAAAAATCTAGAGCTAATTAAAAACCAAAATGCTCTACGTTCGATCAACCTGATGAAATAGTACTGAAAGGATCACTTTTGATCAAACTAGCTTTAACAACTGTGAACTAGATTCGACTATTAAAAGTTCGATCCAACAAATTTAAGCAGGAGTTAAAACAATTTGACTAAATTCAGCCACACATATCGAGAAGGTTAAAAAAGTGGTGAAACTAATAATTCCTAGGAAATAGAAGAACACTATTCTGAATGAAAAAGTCGGGAAATTTAAAGTGTTTAGTAGGAATTTCGAATTAATCATATCTCAAAAGAACCTAAGACCACGGAAGTAGTCTTATACTTGAATAGGAATGTCCAAAGGTCACAGTTTAAAATGGACAACCAGACAACTGCAGGGCGTACAAAATGGGTTGCAGATAGTGGAGAACGTTCTTCGTCACAGTTAGAGTCTAAAACGCCACAGACAATAGTAAATAGTAGACAAATTCCTTGGTGAATTGCCGGATAACTGCACAACAGAAAAAATTTTAAACGGAGCATAAGGTGCTTGAACATTTTTACTAAAACGAAGGTCCAAGACCGAGTAGCAACATCTAGATTTATGCAGCGACAATTTTTCCATCTTGCAAACGCGGGCGACTTTTTAAGTAAGAGATTAATCTCCAAGTCATATAGATGTTTCTGTATAAAATCAATTTGTCATAGGGAGCTCAAGGATTTCCTAGAAGGTCGCGGTCAAAGTTGAAAATTAAGGAAAACAAAAGCTTTTGTGCTCGTTTCGCCACATAAAAATCAACCATTGTTTGTTCGTTGCCAGCCATTGTTCGGATTGGTAAGGGAAAACACCTGAAAAACTTCTAGTTTTCCTCAATCTATATACTCTGCAAGTAAGTTTTAAGAGCTTCAACTATTTTAATCGGCATAACATGTTTTAATAAGGAATCACAGCGGTTTCCACGGGGGCTCAGAGTGAATGTGCACTAGTAAACCAGGCTTTGAAGACTAACTTAACCAGTTTTCTATCACGACTTGTACTTTCGAAATTCTTAGAGTTGAAAGTCCTGCCTGGACATTGTCCAAATTATAGGCAAAGTTCGATTAAACTGTGTTCCTTAACGTAAGGTTAACAAAATAAATCTTCACGTTGTGTCTCTAATGTACTGCCCTTCATGGTCGTCTCATACCCACTTTCCTTACTTCTGCCCCAGCACACATCCAATTCGGGGAAGGTGCAGTGAAAACCCATCCAACGCCACAATGTTGCGGATATTATGTGGTAGGTCTCACAACTCATATGCTCTTCGACACAATGCCAGACACGAAGAATTTAAATAAAAGCATACATCATAAACGTGACTTAGAGTTTTAATCACAATTTGTCCAACTCCGTCTGCCCTTTCTCCTTCCTCCACCGCTCTAACCTCACCTACCTTCATTCAGCACATGTTCCTAATAAACATATTTACGAAATGTAAGCCGCTTTTTTATTCGAGGCTTTATTCCACAAAAATTAATAACAAAACAATAGCAACTGTCACTTTCTTTTGTGGCTTTATCTGCCGGATCGCGTCGCTCGTTCGGCGGTCTCGACTAATTAGTCGAAATGTTTTGGTTCGCTATCGTGTTAGGGAAATTATCATAACCAGTGTTTGGACGCGAGTGGCCACCTAAAAGGCCGCCAGCCAAACGACATCATAATCACACAGCCGAGCACATCGCCACACCACACCAACGTCTGCGCATTTGCATCTTCAAAAGTGCATTCCGCTCCACTGGCGTGAGTGGCCACGACGAGTTCAAATGAAAAATTAGTGAATTTCAAATATTTATGTGTGTTATGCGTGAAATTTGGCTTGTCAAGTGTTGGGAAAACATTTGTTAGAAACACAATAACGGCAAAGATAAAGAAAATTTATGCTAATCATTTGAGATAAGCCGTTAGAGATTTAAGAGCTTTTAAAAATAATGGTGACCTTTTAAAGGCACGTGATTTGAAAATATTAACCAAGTCCATAAAACAGAAGTTGGTGGAATTAATAGGCTTCGTGAGGAATACATATGGGATGGACGATTAATTGTCAGATCGTGAATAAAATGTTGGATAAAAAGCTTCTAGTCAAATAATTGTCCCTTGTCCTTGTATCCCATGGTCTCGATAGTTACTCTCATGGGAAACGTTCAAATATTTGTATGCCTTAGAGCGTCGAAGGACCCTTATAGAAACAAGGCTTTGGTTAATTCATGGGCTTGGTAGAACCACGCGTACAACATAGCCAAGGGTTTGATAGAACCAATGGTTTGGTAGAACCAAAGGTTTGATAGAACCAATGGTTTGATAGAACTAAAGGTTTGATAAAACTAGTTTTGATAGATCCAAAGGTTTGATAGAACCAAAGGTTTCATAGATCCAAAGGTTTAATGGAACCCAAGGGTTTGATAGAACCAAGGGTTTGGTAGAACCAAAGGTTTGATAGAACTCAAGGTTTGAAAGAACTAAAGTTTTGATAGATCCAAAGGTTTGATGGAACCAAAGGTTTAATGGAACCCAAGGGTTTGATAGAACCAATAGTTTGATAGAACCCAAAGGTTTGAGAAAACCAATGGTTTGATAGAACCCAAAGGTTTAAGAGAACCAAGGGTTTGAGAGAACCGAGGGATTGATTGAATCAAGGGTTTATAAACTCAGGGTTTGATATAACTAAGGATTTGATATAAGCAAGGATTTGATATAGAATTAAGCGAATAATTTAAGCAAGGGTTCGTTAGAGCACAGCGTTTGATATAATCAGTGGAAATTTAGAACCAAGGGTTTTATAGAAACAAAAGTTTGATAATACCTAGGGTTTAATAGTACCTAGGGTTTAATAGAACCAAGTTTTGATAGAACCAAGGGTTTGATAGAACCAAGGGTTTGTTAGTACCAAGAGCAATGTATTTGCTAAAACCTATGATTTGATTAAACCAAGGGTTTGGTAGAAAAGAGTACAATCTGATCGATTTAATTAAACCAAAGAATTTATAGCACTAAGTGTAGTATCTTAGATCCAAGGATAGTTGGGTTGACCCAAATGTTCGATAGAATTAAGTTTAAGATTACAATAAGCATAGGTCTGATCAAACCAAGTACAGCTTGCTGTTACCACAGGTTCAATGGAACTTAGAGTACTTTTGATCTTACCACAAATGCCTTAGACGAAAACTCGATTATGTTTTGAAACACCGGCTACGAGAACTTCTAGAGAGAGAAATACAGGGTGACCCAGTTGTAATCATATTGTTTCTTAATAAATTTTGTGTCAATCTTACGAACCAAGTGGTGCGGCTTGAAATTAAACTTTAAGTTATAGTTCAAGCTGGCACCGCATGCATCGACTTTACGGCCGTAAGTTTATGCCCTCCATAATATATAAAAAAAATATAATAAGAGAATCATAATAGGCTATTAATTCTATGTCTCACAAAAACTTTTTTTGAAGAACTTCGCCATTAATTTTTTTCAGCCGTCGACTTAGAGCATCTTAAAAGAACTTTTTTTTGAAGAACTTCGTCTTTAATCGCCGCTAGTATTTTTTCAGCCGCCGAGAATTTTAAGAAGACTTGGACCTCTGTCCTCCAGTATTTTCTATAGGGATACCTAAAGTCCTTAGATACCCCTAATAAGCAGAGGGCCAATATTGATGATGCTTTTGTCAAAATACCAGCGTGCAGATTGGACCGAGTCATCTACAACTGGACCGAACACTTGATGTCTTGTCAGAATAGCTGAGGCGGTTTTGTAAAATATATTTTATTTCATGCATTATTACATAAATGAAGTTTTAAAACATGTGATATTAATTTTATGAGTCCCACTGGTATGATAATACCGAATGAAGTTGCTCGAACTTAGAGTAGTTCGTTCATACAAGAACAAAGTTATTAAAACAAAGGTAGTTTGAAAGCAAAAAAATATCGATTAACATTAATCACGCCAAAAGCAGTATGATCAAACCAACAGAAGTTTGATCCAACTAAGAGTAGTTTGATCGAAAATTGATTTTCATTAATCAAGCAAAAAAAGTGACTAAACTGACCGAAGTTTGATCGAAGTAAGAAAAATTTGATCAAGGTGTAGTTTAAAAAAATTCGATGAAGTTTGAGTTTGTTCGATCTGCGTTAAGTTTGATCAAAATTAGAGTAGTTTGATGAAACTTAGAGTATTTAATCAAACTACGAGCGGATTGATCTAACTTAAAGTAATAGTTTGATCGAACCAAGAGTTCTGCAAACTACGAGTAGTTTTATCGAACCAAGAGTAGTTAGATCAAACACAGAGTACTTTGATCGAACTACGAGTAGTTTGATTGAAAATTGATTTTCATTAATCACATAAAAAATAAGTATGATTAAACTGACAGGAGTTTGATTGAAGTAAGAGAAGTTTTATCGTAAATGGTGTAGGTTGAAGAAAAATCTGCAAGTTTAAGTTTGATCAATCTGCGAGAAGTTTGATAAAACTACAAGTAGTTTAATTGAACTAAGCGTATTTTGTTCGAACTACGAGTAGACTGATCAAACTCAGAGTAATTTGATGGAACTTAGAATAGTTTGATCGAACCAAGAGTACTGCGAACTACGAGTAGTTTCATCGAATTAAGAGTAGTTAAATTAAACGCAGAGTAGTTTATTAAACATCTACAATAAGTTAAAGTTTGATCGAACAACGAGTAGTTTGATCAAACTTAGAGTAGTTTGATCAAACTTAGAGTAGTTTGAATAAACCTAGAGTAGCAGGATAAACCTTAAGTGTATTTTGATTAAACTCACGAGTGGTTTGATCAAACTTAGGGTAGTTTAATCAAAGTAAGAGTAGTTTGATAGAACTAAGAATAGTTTGATCGAGCTAAAAGTAGTTTGATCGAGTTTGTAGTTTGATCGAACTAAGAGTAGTTTGATAAAAAAAAGAAATGAAGTCGCTAATTGAAGCGACTAATGCGACTATGACCAAAACGATCGTCAGTGTTTAGAGTAAAATTGAACTGTTTTAGACCGAAAGCAGAAAGTCAGAAATAGATCTGAGTAGCAGTGGTGTTTCTCAAATAATGGGCATCAGAAAATGTGAATATATCACCTCAACATCCAGATAATAAGCAATTGGTGTACTTTTCTGTCTTTCGACTTAATTGAGAGTATCTACTTTTTTTAGTCAGCTTCAAATAGTCCGTGTTATTACTTAGAAATAAGTTCATGTTAGTTGTAGTTAACGGTCCTTATGAAATGTGGCATATTTTCTTCAGAAACTTGGTTACTGATTTAAAAGTTCATATTTATTTGTGAGATGTTGGTGGACTTCCGTGTTGCGATGGTTAGTGGAAACGACCATCTCACAAGTAAAGCAAGGTTCAAGTCAGGGTAGAAACATCTACTATTTTTAATGATTTCCTCGAAAAATCTAACTAATATCATCCGGCGGTCCTAAAGATATTCAACTTTGCACTTGTATCACTAAACTTTATACATTGCAACATCATAAATGCCATAAAGAAAGCGACAACATGACACTGTCCAATTAAATAACAAAATTTACCGCATCCAAGATTTATATTTCCTTCATTTCAACACATGCAACAACTTGCCTCAAATGGGGTAATCCCCAAAACTTACAGCTGAAAATGAAGGCACTTCACTCCAAACCACTTTACACCACAAGTAATTAGTGGAAATCTCTTTTGTTTAGACGATTTGTGTTTTTTCAGTTTTTCTCAATGACCCAGAGAAAGAAACCAAACAGAAGAAGACGAAAAACAGAAAATCATGGCATGACAACGTCATAAAAGAAAGTGTTAAATTACTTTCCCTCTTCGGCTCAAGCATTCAAAAGGCAAAACAAACCGAGAATTATGTGGCCTATAAAACTCTGGGAACTTCTGGGGCGGACTTATTTGTTAAACACGCCATTAAAAGTCAAAAACTATGGTTTTTATTTGCTATAAAAAAACAACAGCCTAAACAAAATATGCTATAAAATCTTCAAATGGGAAAAGGTCACAAGAGGTGATGCTCCAAATCAGTCTTCCTATCTAGCTAGCAACAAGCTAGACAGTGATAAAGCTTTTAAAAATAATGCCTGTAATATGAGTCAGACACTGCATGTTGCCTTTTTCGGTGGATTCAGATTTCTGCGGGATTTGTGGCGTTTGTTTGTTGAATTTGAAATCAAAAATCTAAAATTGTTTTTCTCTAATGACCAGAAAATAACATTTGTGACATTTTACATGGACCCTGTCTCGGAATCTGTCGGCCTGTCTGTCCTTTTGTCCGGCATTTACAATATGTGCTGTTAAATACTCAAATTTTGTTTGTTTTTATGCCGTGTTTCCCTCCATCCATTCTTGTAGAGACCAACCAGACCACCTCAGAGCCGGCTTAGAAATAAGCTTTAAAAGATTTTTGTGGTTATTATTCGTTTTTGTCGCTTTTTTTCAATAATATTTTTTTACAAATTATTTTGAAATTGTACAAAATGACAAATAAATGTTTGAATATTTGTCCAAATGCATGTCTGTCAGTCAGTATGTACGAGTGCCTCGAATGTGGGTAAGATCGTTTGAGTGACTGGGTGTCGCGGTGGCTGAGGCCACATTGAGGTTTGGGACAATTCACACAGTTGTCAAAATTTATTATAACAACATGAAAAGTATTGTTGGTTGCTGCTGTTGCTCTAATCAAAGCAGGTTTGCAATTCAAATCCACAAATGTTCACCGAAACGAACATGCAAATCAAAAGTATGACAAAAAGAGAACTATTCAAGTGGTTAACATTTTTTGGAAATAAAATCTTTGTAGTACAAATGAATGCTACAAGAACATTATTGGCAAAAAAAACGAAATCCAAAGAAAGTTAAACATTATAAGCGGCAAAACTGGTTGAAACAAAAAACAACTCCATAGATATTCTTTATGTAAAGTTCTGTAATATTAGTTTTAATTTATTCTGCGATTATTATTTAACATTTACTTATAACGGGTGGCCCAAATAAGACCAGCTGATGTGAAACACAAATAACTTTTTTAGTTTTTAACATAATTTATTTTTTCTTTTTGCAGATTATAACTGAACTCTTGGAAATTTAAAATGAATACGTACAGTCCACAACAACGCATTAAAATTATCGATTTTTATTATTCTACTCAACGATCAATTGTTCTGACGCAGCGAAATTATCAGCGTTTTTTTAACGTAAGATCAGCGTCCACATCTTCCATGTTAACAAGTTTAGTTCGCCGTTTTGAGGAACTGGGTTCAGTTGCCGACCGTCCAGGAAGAGGTGCTCATCGAAATATTCGTACTGAAGAGAACGTGGAAGCTGTGCAGCAGCTTGGCAGCTGTGCAGCAGCTTGGCGCTAAAAAGAGCCAATGCCTGTATCGAGCAAAATGGTGGTCATTTGTCTGATGTCATATTTCACACATAGTCACGTTGAATTTCCATAAAATGTATTTAACATTTAAAAATAAATCATTAAAAAAAACCGTTATCACAAGATTTATAAGTGTTCAACATCATTTGGGCCACCCTGTATAGCGTGAAGTCCAGTTTTATAATAGAAATAAGTAATATGAAACGATTGTGAAACTAATTAATTTTTAATTAAACACCACTCCAGAAGTTGGAAATAAGCCAACGAGTGAAAAATGAAAAAAAATAGTTTATTTCATCATCATAATTTGACCAAATAGCCCGACAAAATCAACGATTATACAAAAATATTAAAATTGATCATAAAGCAAAATAAAAAACTTTTTGAAAAATAAAAAAAGTATTTAATAAATCACATGCATGTGGTTTCCAAAAATGTTTTTAAATAATTTTCAGGGGGAAAACATTTTTCCGTAGCTTTAATTAAAATGAATTACAAATTTCATAGAAAAAATAATTTAATGGAAAAATAGACAATAATAAAATTATAAAACAAATTAAGATCGAAATATTAATCCGATATAAAATTTAATTGACGTGACAAAAGAAACGTCAATTCCATGTGAAACCGATCACTTACGAGGGCTGCTATATATATATTTCTGGCCTAATAATGAAAATGCGAATATTTTTGATCAAAAATGGTTTTATTGTTTTTCAAAGTATTCTCCAGCGTGATTTATACACTTTTATAGGCTGTTTCCACTACGGTCGCGTCCACGTCCGCGTCCAAAAATCAACGAACGCGCGTTACAGCCTATACAAAAACATAGGCAGTTAGGTATGGGAAAAAGTCGCGTTCATATTGGACGCGTTTTTCGATAAGTCGCGTTTACTATAAATTCGATTATTTTTGCAATCGAAACCCACCCATACCTATTAATGGCAACACCGCAAATTGCACATCCCTATTAAAACAGCTGTTTATCAGCATAAACATAAAGCGCTGCTGCTACTGCACATTTCTATTAGGCGCAATACCATTTGATCCTCATTTTCCAGTGCGGTTAGCATTTAACTCCATGATAATGTCACAACACAGAAATATTAAAATTTTTCGCGCCGCAAAAAAAAACAAATAAACACAAACAGCTGTTTGGACGCAAACGTGGACGCAAAACACAATGAAAACACCATTCAAAATTTTCGATAAATCGTGGACGCGACCGTAGTGGAAACAGCCTATTACATGCGCTCAAACCAATTGTCGAAGCACTTTTTTCCACTCCGATTGAGACACCTCCAAAACACGGTTTCAACAGCATCTTCTGGCGATGAGAATCGTTGACCATGCATTTTTTTCTTATGTGCGGGAAGTCATTGGGTGTCACGTCAGGGCTGTGCGGTGGATGACCCATCAATTCGACGTTTTGGCTGGTCAAAAAGGCGCTGGTTTAAGCCGATTTGTGAGTCATGGTGCACAATGATTCGTCTTCTCTTGTTCGTTTTTCGAATTTCTTCGAAGACTTGTGGTGAACCACTCAGAATTGACCATCCTACGTTGCTCAAGCGGAACAGCCGCCACATGAATAGTTTTGCCGAAGATACAGGCGACCATTTGCTTCGAAGTGCTTCTTCCACAAACAAATTTCGTTGGAGTTGAGCTCGTCTTCGAAGACCCACACGGTCGATTACTGTTTTGTTTCGGGCTCATACGCATAGAACCATGATTCGTCACCTGTGACGATCTTATAAACGTCTTACGATGCAAAGCGATCGTATTTTTTCAAAATTTCTTTGCACCAATCGACACGAGCCTTTTTTTGAGCGATTGTCAAATTGTGCGGGATCCAACGAGAACAAACGTTTTTTACGGCCAGGTGTTCACGCAATATCGAATGTATGCTGGTGGAAGAAATGCCCAAGGATGCCTCTTTCTCACGGTATGTCACATGACGATTTTGCATTACAAGTTCACGCACGGCATCAATGTTCTCTGGCACAATGGCCGTATTAGGACGAACTTCACGACCTTCGTCTTTCAGTGCTATAGGATGGCGCTTTATCGCTGTACAAACATTTAAGTTCATCGATGCACTCTTGTCGTGATAATCCTCGTCGAAAGTTGTGAAAAATGATCGCACGAAAATGTTCACGAGTTATTTCCATTTTTTTTTGCCAAATTGATTTTTTCAACACAAAATGATGGTCGTACGTTTATGCTAAAAAATGTCAAACTTTCCAATGGAAATATCAGATGGCGCCAGGCAACACTTAATGTTGCCTAGGCCAGAAATATATATAGCAACCCCCGTAGTGGCGAGTGTATTAAAAATAGCAACGGGTTTGCTATTGGAAGAATAAATCTTATATCTTTATATGAGACGCCATAAAACCAGAACTGCTACTTTAAATGCGACTTTTTTCCATAATACAATTATAACCTGGCACTGAAGACATTTCAAGACGACTTTACCATCACAACATTGTGATTGCATTGCCTCGTTCAATATCAGCTGTTCGATCTTAACCAGTTAAGGGTAGATGAATATCGTTTCTAAGGAACAGAAATTTGCCTTATCCATTTATGATAGGGATTATTTTTATTACTTTCCTTTTAAATAATTTAACATAAATTTAACGCCTTTTTTTATTTATCAATTTTAAAACTCCTTGTCTTAGCGGAAATTCCCCTTCTCTGCTCCATCTAAATATATTACTTACCATATGTGACGCACAAAATAGAAAGGGACCTAAGGGTAAAAACCATTTTTGTTCAGGAGAGCCATTTTAAAGATTTAAATACGTGTATCTTTGGTGTACCATCACTTTCATAAAACGCGCATATCTCTGGGAGGGAACACTATTGGGGCATGGGATCGGTCTCATTCGATGCTCAGATGTTGTCCACATCGAAAAAAAAGTGAAAATTGATTTTTTTACCCTTAGGTCCCTTTTACTATGCACTGTCACATATAGCAAACCTTATCATTTTTGATTTCCAGGTATGGGAAAGCAAACTTTAAATATAGGGTTTTTCTACAAATCCCATCTTCTGCGTGACTACTGAAGGTCGTCTTAAAGTACATCGGATAAAAACTCATTCTTCGTTCCAAGTATAAATCGAATCAAAACAAACAATAATAAATTTTGATTTCAGTTTAGTTGTTATTGGCTGTAACAAACAAATTCGTTACACAACACTACAAGTTTTGTGTTTATTTTTCGTTTTGATTTCGAAGTACATGGAAACATTTCCCTTTTTGTGCAACATGTGCATCGTTGTCGTGGTCGTCGTATTCGATTTCGATTTCGGGCTACATAAAACATGAGACTTCTGTTTTCAACACGATGCTTGCTTAGTAGATGATGACGAGTAGTACAATATGTCGGAATTCGTTAACTCATCTGTAGTTCATTAAAGTCATTATTGTTGTTATCAATAGGATTGCATTCATAATTCGGCTACAGCGAATACGGCAGCACAACCAACGGATTCCAGCATTATCGGCGCCGGTTTCGAATCAGTGTTTTTCTGTTTTGTTTTTCTTTCCCTTTTCGGTTAATCCCGCGTTGAAAGACATCGCAATAAAGTTTATAATTAAAATATTTATGAACGTTTTATGGCAGATTACAAAACCCTTTCATTCATGCATTCTTTTTTTAATTCTATTCATTGATGTAAATACATGTGTGTAATCGCTGTCTGCCTATCCGTCCGTCTGTCCATCCGTCTCCCTGTAATGCGGAAAATTAGTACATTTATTTGAATTCATTTGAGTAAAACTCTCGCACTCACATTGGATCGCATCAAATTGAACTCATAAAAATTATTAACACATATTGTAGTCATTAACAACAAGTACAACAATAAAAATAGTATTTAAAAACCATTTCAAAGTGACAGCATTGTCATTACGGAAACACTTTCGTGTTCAGATTAGGACGTTGTCTGTCAACAAAAAACATCGATTGAAAACGATGAAATTCAAATTTAATGGGTAAAATTTGTACAGATTTTTTTAAAAGGCGCTAAAATAATGCGTTTTTTTAATTGTCAATTCTATAAAATTTGATTTATGTGAAAATTTTGAGAAAATTTTGAACTGCCGAAAAGGATAAGATTTCACTGTTCAATCAGTTAAACTCTGATTTCCATCGAATATTTGGTGAATACACGGAAGGGCCATTTAAATTTTAAATTTGAATCGGCTGTAAAATAAAGTTGTGATAATTTTTTCAAATTTCTGGTTTTATTGGAAGGTTGCTCTACGTACAGTTCGAAGGCTATACGGCTATATATCGACCACATCCATATCTTCCAATTCGAGCCATAAAAAGTTCGTTATCATCTCACGATGGCGAACACCATTCACAGTAACTGTCTGATCGGTCTGATGCCTGGAAAAATACGGCCCGATGATGCCGCCAGCCCATAAACCGCAGTAACTCTTTGCGGGTGCATTGTTTTTTCGACAATCACTCTTGGATTATCATTCGCCCAAATGCAACAATTCTACTTATTGACGAATCTACTGAGACGATTTTCTTCGAAAATTGATCATCCACTGTTGCCATTTCTTGCCACCATTCTGACCATTGACGACGTTTGGAATGGTCAAGAGGATTCAGTTCTTGAGTCAATTGCACCTGATAGCGCGTACATGCAAGTTTTTATTCATAATGTTCATCAACGACGAGCGTGAGAGATGCAATTGTTGGACACAACGACGACTTGAGGTGGACGTCTCTCTTGCCACACTATCGCAAACAGCAGCATTATTTTCTGCAGTGCGAGCTGTACGAGCATGCACTGGTGTTTTCACATATCCTACAGACCCGGTCTGCTCAAATTTTTGCACGATTTTTCCGATTGTACGCACATTTCGACGATTAAATTGACTGAAAAAATCAAGTGCACGATATGCATTTTGATTTGAACGTCCATTTTCATAATAAGCCTGAATAACTTTAACGCGTTGCTCGCTTGTGTTTCTTTCCATGGTTCAAATTGAGTTAGTCTGAAATTGGGAAATATCAAATGAAATGCAGAAAAAAACAAAAAAGGATGTGTGCTTCACATTCGACATCGGCCCTTAAAATTTAACCACACTTTACTAATCGTTTGAAACCCAGTGAACGTTGAATAACAGTCAGATTTCATTAAAGTATCCGTAACATTACCGTTGTCTAAGTATACGCCCCGAATGAGACCTCACCAGCAGATGCAAAATAAAAATTTTATAATAAATTGGACAGTTCCCGTAACGTAAATTCGAGGTTGACAAATGAAAAACATGTCGTTATCAACAATCAGTAGGAGATGATAGAAGGGACACTATACCAGTGGAAGAAAAGAGTGGAGGAGCCCTTAAACCTGGACCTTATTTGAAGAAAGAAAAAATTTTAAGCTATTGCAGAACAATAAAAAAATCGCTCAGTAAACGAATCGAATTGCAAACTCAAAACGGAATAAAATAAACCACACTGAAAAGAAAAATAACCTTATATAAGGTTAACTTAATCGTAAATAAACATGATTTGGAGTCTACGTTATAAAGTATAAGGTTAATTTGAACACTTGGTTGTTGACTGGTATTTAACAATAATAATAGTTAATTTAACTTTTCGATGGTTGAATTTTGTAACCATGATTGGTTTGTAATAATTATTGTTGTTTTAACAATGCATTGTTCAGTTTTTAACCATTAAAATTGTTATTATTTATAATTATTATTATAAATAAAAATAATTACTGTTGTTTCAACAATGCATTGTTTTTAACCATGAAAATTGTTAATATTAAAATTTCATAGTTAATTTATTGAAACAATACATGCTTAATTTAACAATGAAATTGTTAATATTATTAACTATGAAGATCGTTATGGAAATCATTTTTATTGTAAAGTAAATGAAATATTGGTTACCTCTTTTAACCAGAAATATAGTTACTGTTACTCTTTTTATATTAAATTAACCTTCTAATTATTTTTTTTTACATTTATTCGGTCTTTTTCATTATTATGAATTAAACAGTTTTTATTCTGGTTGGAGATCTTTTTGTTAATTCTTTTTCAGAATGAACTAAAAAGTTGGTGAAATGTATTGGCTACGGTTGCCAGGCAGACGGTACAGCTGTTTCTAAACCCGCCACGGTTTTTCTTCAGCAGTCTTTAGCAATGATTACTTCGGCTACAAATCAAATGGCCCTTTGCGTACAGTCTTCGAATGATATTGGCTATGAAGCTAGCATTTGCATTTGGTGGTGGCTTTTTAAAAGAGCGATATAAATTGTCTTATAATCTTTCTCACAATTAGAGGAGCAGAGGAAGAAAGGAAAAAGAGTGGTTGGGGGATAAGACAGTCGCAATCGTTGCAACTTCGTGTATCTTAATTCTGAACTTCTTGGATAGAGGTATGGCACCGAAACTGTGGCGAGCATTTGGCTGATATTTTCTTTCACACCTAATTGTCGTAGATCCTACTATCTTATTAAAAAATAGCAAGATAATTCTCTGAAAACTTTTATTTTATTACAATTGACACAGTGAGAATTTAGACAAGTAATTTAAATTGACGATTACTTTTAAATCCAAAATCACTTTTAATACCAAAATCAAATTGTGCCGACCATCCGACTAAATCGTAAAATTTTAAATCCGTTCGACCAAAATTGATCGGAAAAGACCAAAACGGCAACACTGGTTTTAGCAATGATGTAAAGAGGCCTTAGCGAACACCGAGACAAGCATAATTGAGGGCGGGACTCAGGCCAGAGCCATGAAATTAGGTTAGATTACAAACAAGGTACACATTTTCTTGTTCTCAATGCCGCCTTATCAGAATCACACCATAAATTTCACACAATTTCCATTAGTTTTTACTTTTTCTATTCTCTACATTTTCAACTGCTTTAATTTTATTTATTTGTGTATGTTGTAATTATTTGTTGATGCCGACTCGTAAAAAAACCCGCTTAATCTTTTAGTAGCTACACGGTTTAATGGGGTTTCCTTCGAACTCTATGCCATAGCGATAAGTGCTCGATTTAACGATTATGGCGAAAAATCATAAACGTAAACATAATTTTTGTTTAATGCTTTAAAAAAATATAAATTATGTTTTTGGTATTAATATTTTTTTCATATTTTTTTTTACATTTCGAATGGTTTAAAATTTGTAGTTTAATAAAAACCCATAAATTTTTCAGGTTTGATATTTCATTCGACACAAAAATCAATTATATTAAAGAAAAAATATTCAATTTTTGAGTTTTTGGAAAATTTATGAACTGTTAATTTTCAGTTGTCACAACTAAAGTGGTCATATTTTGCAATCACTTGCAAATACGTACTACGTATTGGTATAGGCCAATGCGAAATTTCAATTTGAAGCTAGGAAAATTTCAAAAATAAAACAGACACAACAAATTCTGAAACAGTTTCGCACAGACAGCCTGGTGCCTGTTGTTTCCAAGCCTGTTTACCTTTTTGTTTTCTTTATGCCAAGAAACCCACTTGGTGTTGGTTGTGGACGTTTGGCGGTAAGTCAAGTCTCGGCAGACACCCCTTTTGGTTGCGAATAAAAGTGGCCGAAATGATTTTCTGTATTCCTTCAGCCCACCCCTCATACCGCATGCTTTACTGCCCCACTCTAAGGGGGCAGCCACATCGCGTACGCCAGTCCAAACGTACCGGTGATGTTTGTTGGTGGTTCTTAGCTTTATTTTGATGAAATGTTGTTGCTTTTTGTATTTCATCTGTAACTTGTTGCAGCACATTCTTGAAAGTTGCTGTGGCAGCGGCATCAGCAGCAGCAGCAGCAACAACACTAGCAGTTTTCTTTTACAATCTCGTTGACATTTTTATGGACATTGGAATGTTGTCTGTCGCAGAAGTCTAAAACCATAAGTGCATTTAGCCAGTCGCTAGCCAACCAACCGCTAGCCAACATCAAAAGAGTCCTCCTCTTACAATTTGTTGTAACAGTTTAAGCGTACGCGATTCTTGCGTTTTCTTATGGGTGAGTATGACGACGACAACTCGTAATGTCGGAATGTTTTGAGCCAGCCTTGATTTGAAATCAATGTTTGAGTTTTCGTTTTATTGCATTTTTTTTTTTTGGCCACAAAATCTATTAAGCCAAAAACTGATAGTGTATTGTTGTTGGAAATATTTGTGCTAAGACTCATGCGATATTTAATTTATTTTGTCGGCCCGAATTTTTGGTTGGGACAGCTAATTCTTGAACTTCGTTCTGATCACTTTCTGAATTAAGCAATGTCAAAGTCTGTCTGTGGGACCATAAAATCCTAGTTTGGAATTAATGACTTCCTAGAATCAAAACAATTGAATAGAGTCCAAAATAAGGAATTGAATTTGAATATAATTTCCTTCAAATGGTGGCCGCAACTACGCCTCAGGGTTTCCATTCTGAGGGTCCAAGTTTGGATGACTCGTTCGAGCGTTTCGACCGGTATGGCTTTAATGACACGCGTAATGTTGGCTTCAAAAACCTGAATCGTAGCTGGTTTGTCAGCATAGACTTTGGACTTTACATAACCCCAAAAAAATTTCTGAAGGTGTGATATCACATCCAAATTACCTCTCAAGAGATCCATTGTTTCAGCAGCTATATGGCAAGTGCCACCGTCCTGTTGAAATCAAATATCGTCAGGAATACGGGCTTCAAATTCAGGCAGCAAAAAGTCCGATATCATCGCGCGATAGCGAGCATTATTCACGGTTACGTTCCGGGCATCATCATTTTTGAAAAAATATGGACCGATGATTCCATCAGCACATAAACCGCACCAAACCGTGGTTTTCTCTGGGTATAATGACACCACTTTAACCTCTTCTTGTTGCTCTTCAGCCCAAATGCGGCACTTTTGTTTATTGACTTTGCCGTTGAGCCAGAAATAGGCCTCATCACTGAACAAAATTTTGGTCGAAAATAGCGGATCTTCCCGTTTCTCACCGAACGCTCATTTCCGTAATACAGTTGCCAACATTTGAAGGATATTATTTTCAAAAAATAAATACTATAAAATGGCATTTCAAATTACGCTTGTTTGAATAACGACGCTTGATTTGAATTTTTACATTTTTTTTGTGAATAAAACACCTCTAAATGGATCACCTAGGGCATATCAAAAACTCCGTAACTTTTCCAACTTCCCTAGTAGTTTTATGAAATGCAACACTGCTCCCATTAAGTACCATCTGTTATTTGTAAACAACTTCTGTCAAATTTTGAGAGAGTTCCTTCATTTAGTTTGTGTTTTACAGCTGTTCAAAACATACTTCCCGTGGATTGGTTAAAAATGGACAAAAGTGAATTTCGAGTGCTCATTAAACATTATTTTTTGCGGAACAAAACGTCAATCAAACAAGGGAAAAAGCTTGAAAAATACTATGGGGACTCTGCCCCATCGATTTTAATTATAAAAAAATTGGTTTACTGACTTTCGTTGTGGTCACACAAGAACAAACGACGCTGAACGTTGGACGGCCAATTAAGGTCCGAAAATTTTGAAAAAATCCACGATATGGTGTTGACCGGTCGAAGAGTAAAAGTGCGTGAGAGTAAAAGTGCGTGAGAGTAAAAGTGCGTGAGATTGTTGATGTCATAAACACATAATATGGCGCAGAGTGGTTTCGATTTTATATGATCAGTTGGTTTCAAGGAAGCTGTCTGCAAGATGGCTGCCGCGTTTGCTCTCAATTGACCATAAACGTAATCGTGTGACAACTTCAAAGGATTGTTTGGGGCTGTTTAACCGCAATTCGAATCAGTTTTTGCGGCGTTTTGTAACTGTGGATGGAACATGGATCCATTGTTACACTCCGATTATCTAGCAGCTGGCTAAATAATAGGTTTCTTTGGGTGAACCGGTTTCTTTGACTTTGTCGGCCAATAAGGTGATCGAAACAGTTTTTTGGAATGCACGTGGGATACGAGCGCTGCTTTATATATTTCGGGTCCGGCAATAAAAACACAATAATTTATCATTGGAAATGGTTTTATTGTTTTTCAAAATATTCTCCTTTAAGATCAAAGCACTTTTGCATGCGCACAAACTAATTTTCGAAGCACTTTTTCCACTCTGATTGAGACGCCTCCAAAACATGATTTTTTTAACGCTTCAACAGCTGCTTCGGGCGATGAAAAACATTTTTTTCTTGATGCGAAAAGAAAATGTCATTGGATGCCAAATCAGGGCTGTACGGTGGACGGACCACCAATTCGACATCTTGAGTGGTCAAATAGCTCATCTTTTCAGCTGGTGTGTGAGAGCTCGCACTGTCGTGATGCAAAATGATCTCTTATTATTATTCCTCATATATGTATACCACTCAGAATTGACCGTCCTACGTTCCACTAAAGGCAATGTGGCAACATGGCCGGTAATACCGAAAAAAACGCAATCATTTGCTTCGCTGTACTTCTTCCACGAACAACTTTTGTTAGATTTGGCTCGTCTTGAAAGACCCATGTGGTCGATTGCTGTTTTGTTTCGGGTTCCCATGCATAGATCCATGATTCGTCACCTGTGACAATGTTATACACTGCCTTTGAGCTACCGCAGTAATACTTTTTCAACATCTCTGTGAACCAATCCATACGAGTCTTTTTGTGTGCGATTCAACGAGAACAATTTTTTTTCACGCCGAAATGAACATGCAATATCTTCTCATGCAATATCTTCCTAAATCTCACGGTATGTCACATGTCGGCCTTGTGACCGAAGTTGGTCGTCCTTCACGAAATTCATCCTGGAGCGAACGGCGTCCGAGACTGAACTCTTGGTAACAGCGATTAACAGTGGTTTTTGATGGTGCTTCATCGCCAAAAGTCGAAACAAGATGATTTAAACACTCTTGTATCGATAGCCCACGCTGGAAGTTGTAAAAAATCATCGCGGTCATCTAAGGAAGCATCTGAACTGAACCCAAGGGTGGAAAAGGGTCATCACCCAGCTTCAGTCATGGTTTGGTGGGGTGTCTCTTACGATGGGGTCACTGTCCTGCATTTATGCGAACAAGGAGTCAAAACATCGGCCAAAGTTTACCAAGAAACCGTTTTGGAGGCTGTTGTGAAGCCTCTGAACAATAACCTATTCCAAAAACAGCCATGGACTTTCCAGCAGGATTCTGCGCCGGCCCATAAGGCTAAAACGTCCCAGGCCTGGCATCGAAACAATTTGTCAGCGTTCATTTCCTCTGAAGAATGGCCTTCAGGCAGTCCAGATTTGAACCCATTGGATTACAAATTGTGGACGGTTTTAGAGGACAAGGTTTGTCACTTAAGATCTGCTTTGGTGCAGCTATTGACGATTGCCGAGTGCGACTTAAGGCGTGCGTAAAGGCAAAAGGCGGACATTTCGAATAAGTAGATTCTTTTTGGATACAATACACATCAATAAATATATTACAAAATATTTGGTCTAAAAACATTCAGAACTTTTTATTTTACAGCATAAAACGTGTGTAACAGTATTTATGTCCCTACTAAGTAAATAGCAGGATCCGAAATACAAATAGCAACCCTCGTAATCCACATCGATTACCTTGAAATAGGAAAAACAACAAACGGCTAATATTATGGTAAGTTTTTGGACCGATTTAGCGAGGGTTTATTATTTCTATAAACAACCGCATATGGCCAAGAAAAAACTGCACACGTGTGCAGTCTCAATGGCAAAAATGCATGAATTGGTACCTCATCCGCCATATTCTCCGAATTTAGACCCAAGTGACTATTTTATATTTCCAAACCTAAGGAAATGGCTCGGTGGAAAGAGATTTAGCCCCAACGATAAAATTATTGATCAATCAAATTTAAAGGACCTCGAAAATCCTATTTTTTGAAAGGGATACAAAAATTAGAGAAACGTGTATTAAGGAGAATACGTTGAAATATAGTTTTTTTTGTCCAAAAATATTGTTGTTTTTTTTTCGAAAAGTCATGACATTATTGATCTGCCCTCGTAGTTTTTTGTATTACTTTTCAAGAATAAGATTAATAAGTACTTTTTTATGGATCTGCTACTTAAGATTTTTTTCCATAAAAAAATCATTTGAAACTCCAAGCCAAAGAGCACAACTAGTTCTTTACAAAAATCTGCAGTTGGTACTTCAGTTCTCTACAAAAGGGTACGCAAAGGTACGCAAATAGTACTTCACAGATACCGTCTATGTACATACATATGCATGTATCTGCCGGCCTGCCATTGTGCTCGTATATCGTACAAATGTATCATTTGTATCTTTTTCTCTGGCACTTGTGTGTGTATCGCATTCGTATTTGTACATGTACTTGAGTAAAGTGATATGATTACCTATTCTTAGATGTAAGTTGAAGAAGTTGAAGATGGGGAGAGAAAAAAAAAAACTATTGCCTTGAAGTACATGGATACACATGTGTGTATGTACGAGTATGTACTAAGTATGGCTATAAAGTATATATTACAAGTGGCACATATACTTGGTCGTATGAAGCTGTGTGTACTTGTATCTTGCAGTACCCTCCCTCCCGGCCCATACACTAACATTTGAGTACTCAGACCTACTTTTCAAAGTGTGTTAGATTTTTTTCTTGTGGTTAGCAAAAAAAAGTTTATTTTTTTTTTTTTGATTTACACCTGATCTTATTTATGGGACTGTGATGAGGAGGTTATGCTCCGTCAAGTTTAAAATAAAAAAAAAGTTTTTTCTTATTTACGGGAAATTAATTAAATTTGTTTAATGAACTCGTACTGACTTAAACTAATTACCGAATTCCGGTACGCAATGGCCAAAACTGTTTGTAATTCATCGCTTAGTTTTGGGGCGGGTTTTTTTTGGCAACGTTTTTTTTTATTTCTAAAATTTAAGGTCGTTTCTCTCCTTTTGCCGCTTTAGAAAATTGTTACACAGCTTAGTAGGTTTTGGATAGTTTTGGTGTTTTCTGATTTTTAATTTGTTAATACCCTCCGCCGTAGGATGGAGTGTATACTAAATGTGTCATCTCATTTGCAACATCTTTCAATATTGATCGAAAAGCTCATTGGTAATACGAGGATTGCTATATATATTTCTGACCTATCTTACATTTCCATTGGAAAGTTTGACATTTTTTTAGCATAAACGTACTCAGAACGTTTTGACGTACGACCATCATTTGTGTTGTTTACAGTGACTTGAAAAAATCATTTTGGCAAAAATATGGTATTAACTCGTGAACATTTTCGTGCGATAATTTCTCACAACTTTCGACGTGGATTATCCCGACAAGAGAGCATCGACGAACTTAAATCTTTGTATGGCGATGAAGCACCACCCTATAGCACTGTGAGAAACCGGTTTAATGAATTCAATAGTGGTCGACGCTCGCTTAAAGGCGAAGGTCGTCCAAAAACGGCCGTTGTGCCAGAGAACATTGATGCCTGACTTAAAATGCAAGATCGTCATGTGACATACCGTGAGATAGAGGCATCCTTGGGCATTTCTACTACCAGTCTACATTCGATATTGCATGAACACCTGGCCGGATCGTTGGATCCCGCACAATTTGGCAATCGCTCAAAAACAGGCTCGTGTCGATTGGTGCAAAGAAATTATGAAAAGATACGATCGAGGTGCTTCAAAACACGTTTAAAAGATCGTCACAGGTGACGAATCATGGATCTATGCGTATGAGCCCGAAAGAAAACAGCAAATGGTCGCCTGTTTCTTCAGCAAAACTGGTCATGTGGCAACTGTTCCGCAACGTAGGATGGTCAATTCTGAGTGGTACACAAAAAATTGTTTACCTGAAGTCTTCGGAGAATTTCGAGAAACGAACAAGAGCAGACGACTCTCACACATCGACTCAAACCAGCGACTTTTTGACCCACCAAAACGTCGAATTGATGGGTCATCCGCCGTACAGCCCTGACTTGGCACCCAATGACTTCGTTTGATTCCCGCACATCAAGAAAAAAATGCGTGGTCAACGATTTTCGTATATATTACGAGGGCTGCTTTATATATATGTATAGCAACCCTCGTATTCATCAACGCTAAATTGTAAGGCTGATGTCAGAGTCCGCTCTGTAACTGTTACAATGCGAGAAGCGATTATAGGTTTTGCTTTAGGAATGATATATGATGTGAGAGTGTGAGTTAAGTGGAACAAGGAGTCTATAAAATCTACCTAGAAAGAAGGGCACCAACAACAAGGTTTGATTTCGATAGGATGGATGTGGGGCGTTTTAACGGTCTGTTGTTACAACGTCTTGAGGATCAAGGATTGCCGACCATCTAAAATATAACGACTCAGGAGATTGACCATTGTGCGATCATATGAACTCGGCTTTCCGGGAGGCCAAGGATGAGTGAAAACCTAAAAGACTGGCTGGTTGTTGTAGCGGCAAACCGTACCGGGGTGACAGCCTTTGGCCGAAGAATTGCTGCTTCGGGTCGATCCGGTGCGTAGAACCGGCTGTCGTGGCATCGAGACTGGCTGGTAAAGGCTTCTCCCGTAGATTATGGCTTATATACGGAAGAAGAAGAAGCTTAGTAGGACCGCCAGATCTGGTGATCCAAGTATTAGGGCTACATTTATCAACTTGGATAGCATTATCCAGGAGTCCATGGCGAAGTTTGAACGAGACCTGTAAACTGACTACCTTAGGGGATAAGGGCGAAAAGTGGAGTTTATAGGAAAGTAAAGGAGCGATGGGGAATTTAACTAGGAGACCAACTAGTGACATTATTGACGACAATGGGACCCTGACTTGGAAGGCAGACTTAATCGCCAACTCAATTCGAGAGCTGCACAGAGACAGCGGGACAGGTTACACCTACTTTGGCGAACAGGTGAGAGTGGCGGTTGAAAGGCCCCATAGACGGCCCCATTGATAATCGTTGATTTGCATTTTTGCGCCGATGGTACCACCGAGGTCAGCACATGTAACGAGCGCAGTTTTATAGGATCAGCGCAGGTTGGTAAGGCAGTGAAGAGGCGGACTTAACACAGGTCTTCCGGAGTAGACGGAATTCCTAAAATAGTCTTGAGGAAGATCTAAGGGTTTATCGCTATCCTTTTTAGCCACTGTTGGACCATCGGCTTTTCCCAATGGAATGGAAGGAGGAGCTAGTTGCTCCTACTCTGAAGCGGGACTGCGATCCCAAACAGAGCGGGAGCTACAGGCCAATTGGTAAGGCAGTGAAGGGGCGTACTAACCATAGATCTTCCGGAGTAGACGGAATTTCTGAAATAGTGTTGAGGAAGTCTGGAATAGTGATCTGACGCGGGATTCCGATCCCAAACAGAGCGGGAGCTACAGGCCAATTGGCAAAGCAGTGAAAAGGCGGACTAACCACAGGTCTTCCGGAGTAAACGGAATTCCTAAAATAGTGTTGAGGAAGACTGCAATAGCGATCTGGAGGTTTATCGCTATCCTTTTTAGCCACTGTTTGACCATCAGTTATTATACAACGGAATGGAAGGGGGCGCTAGTTGTTGAAGCGGGATTGCGATCCCAAAAAGAGTGGGAGCTACGGGCCAATCTTTTTACTTTCGTTGCTCGAGCACTTCATTCTCAACAGGATAGGGCAAACCTGCGGGACAGCCAATTCGGGTATAGACCGGAATGTGGTACATTCCATGCTCTGACAGTGGCCGAACTGACTTCCAAAACACTAAGTGTTGCCATCTGACATTTCCGTTGGAATGTTTGACATTTTTTAGCTTAAACGAACTCAGAACGTTGTGACGTACGACCATCATTTGTGTTGTTTACAGTGACTTGCAAAAAACAATTTTGCAAAAAAATGGAATTAACTCGTGAACATTTTCACGACAAGAGTGTATCGATGAACTTAAATCTTTGTATGACGATGAAGCACCACCCTATAGCACTGTGAAAAACTGGTTTAATGAATTCAATCGTGGCCGACACTTGCTCAAAGGCGAAGGTCGTCCAAAAACGGCCGTTGTGCCAGAGAACATTGATGCCGTGTGTGGACTGATAATGCAAGATCGTCATGTGACATACCGTGAGATAGAGGCATCCTTCTGCCACCAGCATACATTCGATATTGCACGAACACCTGGCGGGATCGTTGGATCCCGCACAATTTGACAATCGCTCA
The DNA here is from genome assembly GCA_963513945.1 of Hydrotaea diabolus. Taxonomy (NCBI): domain Eukaryota; kingdom Metazoa; phylum Arthropoda; class Insecta; order Diptera; family Muscidae; genus Hydrotaea; species Hydrotaea diabolus. Next base: position 56,382,474 of record OY740717.1, on the reverse strand, counting down.
AAAAAAGGCTCGTGTCGATTGGTGCAAAGAAATTATGAAAAGATACGATCGCGGTGCTTCAAAACACGTTTAAAAGATCGTCACAGGTGACGAATCATGGATCTATGCGTATGAGCCCGAAAGAAAACAGCAAACGACCGTGTGGGTCTTCGAAGACGAGCCAAACCCAACGAAAGTTGTTCGTGGAAGAAGCACTTCGAAGCCATTGGTCGCCTGTTTCTTCGGCAAAACCGGTCATGTGACGACTGTGCCGCTTGAGCAACGTAGGAGGTCAATTCTGAGTGGTACACCACAATTTGTTTGCCCGAAGTCTTCGCAGAAATTCGAAAAACGAACAAGAGAAGACGAATCATTGTGCACCATGGCAATGCGAGCTCTTACACATCGGCTCAAAGCAGCGTCTTTTTGACCGGCCAAAACGTCGAATTGATCGGACATCCGCGTACAGCCCTGACTTCTTTTTATTCCAACGCATCTAAAAAAAAATGCGTGGTCAACGATTTTCTTATAGATTACGAGGGCTGCTATATATATTGCCTAGGCAATATACATATATATATATATATAGCAACCCTCGCATTCATCAACGCTAAATTGTAAGGCTGATGTCAGAGTGCGCTCTGAAATTGTTACAATGCGAGAAGCGATTATAGGTTTTGCTATAGCAATGGTTCATGACGTGAGAGTGTGAGTTAAGTGGAGCAAGGAGTCTATAAAGTCTACCTAGAAAGAAGGGCACCAACAACAAGGTTTGATTTCGATAGGATGGATGTGGGGCGTTTTAACGACATGTTGTTACAACGTCTTGGGGGCCAAGGATTGTCGACCGACTGGAATTTAACGACTCAGGATATTGACCATTGTTCGATCATATGAACTCGGCTTTCCGGGAGGCCAAAGATGAGTCAATCCCTAAAAGACTGGCTGGTTGTTGTAGCGGCAAACCGTACCGGGGTGACAGCCCTTGGCCGAAGAATTGCTGCTTCGGGTCGATCCGGTGCGTAGAACCGGCTGTCGTGGCATCGAGACTGGCTAGTAAAGGCTCTTCCCGTAGATTATGGCTTATATACGGAAGAAGAAGAAGTTTAGTAGGACCGCCCGATCTGGTGATCCAAGTAGGCACGGAGTTGTTAGGGCTACATTTATCAACTTGGATAGCATTATCCAGGAGTCCATGGCGAAGTTTGAACGAGGCCTATAAACTGACTACCTTAGGGGATAAGGGCGAAAAGTGGAGTTTATAGGAAAGTAAAGGAGCGATGGGGAATTTAACTAGGAAACCAATTAGTGACATTATTGACGAGAATGGGACCCTGACTTTGGATGACAGCAGGAAGGCAGACATAATCGCACACTCAATCTGAGATCGGCAGAGAGACAGCGGGCCAGATAGCACGTCCTTTGACCAACAGGCCAGAGTGTTTGTTTAAAGGCCCGATAGTCGGATCCCGATGTTAGGCTTAGTTTCGGATATTTCCGCCGACCACCGCAGGTCGGTAAGGCAGTGAAGAGGCGGACTTACCACAGGTCTTCCGGAGTAGACGGAATTCCTGAAATAGTCTTGAGGAAGACTGGAATAACGTTCTGAGGGTTTATCGCTATCCTTTTTAGCCACTGTTGGACCATCGTCTTTTTCCCAATGGAATGGAAGGAGGCGCTAGTTGATCCTACTTTGAAGCGGGAGTGCGATCCCAAACAGAGCGGGAGCTACAGGCTAATTGGTAAGGCAGTGAAGAGGCGGACTAACCACAGGTCTTCCGGAGTATACGGAATTCCTGAAATAGTGTTGAGGAAGACTGGAATAGCGATCAGGGAGTTTATCGCTTTATTTTTAGACACTGTTTGACCATCGGCTTTTCCCAATGGAATGGAAGGAGGAGCTAGTTGCTCCTACTCTGAAGCGGGACTGCGATCCCAAACAGAGCCGGAGCTACAAGCCAATTGGTAAGGCAGTGAAGAGGAGTACTTACTAGAGGTCTTCCAAAGAAGACGGAATTCCTAAAATAGTCTTGGGGAAGACTGGAATAGCGATCTGAGGGTTTATCGCTATCCTTTTTTACCACTGTTTGACCATCGGCTATTTCCCAATGGAATGGAGGAGCTAGTTGCTCCTACTCTGAAACGGTATTGCGATCCCAAACAGAGCGGGAGCTACGGGCCAATTGGTAAGGCAGTGAAGGGGCGTACTAACCACAGGTCTTCCGGAGTAAACGGAATTCCTAAAATAGTCTTGGGGAAGACTGGAATAGCGATCTGTGGGTTTATCGCTATGCTTTTTAGCCACTGTTTGACCATCAGTTATTATCCAACGGAATGGAAGGGGGCGCTAGTTGTTGAAGCGGGATTGCGATCCCGAACAGAGTGGGAGCTACGGGCCAATCTCTTTACTTTCGTTGCTCGAGCACTTCATTCTCAAAGGGGTTTAAGCGACTATTGAGGATAGGGCCATCCTGCGGGACAGCCAATTCGGGTTTGGATCAGAACGTGGTACATTCCATGCTCTGACAGTCATGGTCGACTACATCGTGGCCGGACTGAACAGACCGAAAGCTACAGTAGCCGTTAGCCTTCGATTTTTTCAAGACTTTCAAATACTGTGAGAATATTATTCTGTACAAAATGTGGTCACTCGGATTCGGATTGTTGCTCGAGCACTTCATTCTTAAAGGGGTTAAAGGGACTATTGAGGATAGGGCCATCCTGCGGGACAGCCAATTCGGGTTTGAATCGGAACGTTGTACATGCTCTGACCGACTACATCGTGGCCGGACTGAATAGACGGTAAGCTACAATTTCCGTTAGCCTAGATTTTTCCAAGACTTTCAAATATTGGCAAAGTAGTATTTTCTTCAAGATGAGGTCCTTCAGACTCGTTAGGTAAACCTGTAGGATTGAGGCTGATTTTCTGCGAAGTTGAGCCTTCAGAGTGAAAGTTTGAGAGCAGGTTTCTGACAAACATGCGGTTCGGGCAGTTGTTCCTCAGAGATCTCTGCTGGGACTCGTATTGCACAATATATTTATCAGAGACATCCCAGCCACTGTTCTTGAACCCTTGTTAATATATAAATATCATGTATACACCAGTTTAAGCTTACACTATTACACCTATATATATTCATAGATCACGTGCCTCCTTCCAAATTATACTCAAAACATTTAAGGTGCAATTTTAAAGAATTTTATTTTTTAAAAAAAGTTTATTTTTAAAAAAAAATTATAAACACAAAAAACAACTTTTTAGTTTTTCAGAAAAAATATATATTTCTGTAGCCTAGTGTAGTCAATATGGACTCAAACTAGAGCACATTTCACTTGCAGTCCAAATGTGAATATATTTTGAAGGTTGTGGGCTAAATAAATGCTGGATATTACTATTTTTGCCATTTCTACAGCTTTTCCATGGTGGAGGGTATATAAGATCCGACCAGGCCGAACTTTATATGGTTTTTTCTTGCTTTATTTCTAAAGTTTAAAGTCGTTGCCATACGAATGTCACTTGGAAAAGTGTTACACATCTCAGTTGTATAATTTTTTTTAAGATTTTTATATTTTTTTTTTTGGAATGCAACCCAAGATTCAAATCAAACATAAATAAGGCATGTAGTATATCTTCTCCGTCGTCGTTGTTGTCTTTTCTAGTCATTGGAAATGTGATATATTTGCTAATCTCGCCTCAAGACACATAACATCGCTTTTGTGTTTGGCTGTTCCGAGAAATGCGAATACATTTTCAACCCGCTGCCCCACTCGGCCGTTTTGGTTGATGTTGTCATTTAAGCTCATCTCAGTGCATCATGTCATGCTGCAATGTTGCACCAGATATTTATTTGACCATAGAAATGAGTTCATCTTTATTTGTTTTTTTTTTTGCTTACCTACAAAGCGAAACTTTTGTTTTATGTTTCCAAAAACCACAAAAGAAGAGATAATGATTCATGTCGGGTTGAAAAAGAAAACCTTAGCTTTTTTTGTGTGTTACCTGCTCGCGCGCTCGCTCCTCTTTTGTAGACCAGCACTCATTCATAGAGGCGAGTACCCCTGCTGGCTTGCCTGCTAACGTATGGACAACTACTTAAGACATTTAAGCCGTTTAAGCTGTATTTAAGCCATTTATTTCATGTATGCTGACTATTTTTTAATTGCTGTGGCAAAAAAACGCACACAAAACGAAACGTTCTTCGTTCTTTTGACACACAAGAGTGCAAAGTTGTGTTGGCCTGTTTTGTTGCTGCCAACTTTTCTTTAGGTGGGGGATAATGTGGTAGCTTTAAGCCAAATTGTTGGTCTTGAGGCGAAGTGTGTTCCACATCAAGTCGATTAATTTCTTTAAATCGGGGAGGTTTTTTTTATAATTTTTTTTTCTTTTCAGTTTTTAGACAAAGATTTATTGTGAGTTTTTTTCTTCTATAACTGATGGTAGCTTGAGATTTAAACCCTTTTCTGTTTTGTTCTTCATAAGGAAGATGTTTCCTTCTCATAACGTTAAAAGTTTAGATTAAGAGGGCACTTTTTTTTAAAAGTCAAATTTGGTAGCAATTTTTGCTTCACAACTGTTTCGGAGTTCAACATCAATATTGTAACTACAATTAAAATCTTTATGAAAGGTGACTAGTTAGAAATGACAGCTTTTCCCATTGTTTTGTCTCAAAACCTGTTAAAGTTATTAACACCACTTGGTCGTCAAAATATAGTGTCAGGTTTGCCATTTCGTCAAGTATCGTTCTATAACTGCCGGGCGTATGGACATTATTAAAAATTTATTTTAACAAATTTACATCATAAAAAGGTCAAAGAAACAGACAAGCGAATACTCGTATTGAATTATTAAAAATTATTTTCAAATTTCTGCCTCTTTTTTAAATACGCATATAAAATTAAACGTCGTCATTGTGGATGCTCACATAGCGGCAGGATGTTGCTGTCTAAGGGCACTGCTGTAGTAGCGGCGGATTGTATGTCTTAGAGTCGGTCAATATATACAATACGATATGTGCCATCCATTTTTGGATAGCTTTTGGCAAGAGGAAAAATAGTTCTACTACGACATATCACAAAATTATATTTCAAGGCGCCAAATCTTAATTTTTTGACATTTTCTCAACTTTTACTTTTAAGGTTTTTTTAGTGGGTGTACCAGGTTATATTTTATTGGATGTGGCAAGGAATATGTGTATGTATTGTATGTTACCTTGGAAAGGTAATACATATTAAAAAAAATATTTTTTGTATAACTTATTAAAAAAAAACTTTATAAAAGTTGAGAAAAAGTCAAAAAAAAAATAAATTTGGGCGCCTCGAAAATGATTTTTTTTGATATGTCGTAGTGGAATATTTTTTCTCGTGCCAAAAGCTATCGAAAATTCGTTCACACAATATCGACAAATTTTTTTACTTGCAAATCGGTCCATCCTAATTTCTATGGCTGTCGGTTGTGACCATCTTTTGTGCCGTCTTGCGCTGCTGCAATTCTGGTTTTTTAGTAGGTGTAGGTGATTGGGTTCGAGAGAGCACATCGTATGGTCCCCTGCGGGTAGGGTTTGTAATTTACCACAATTTTTATTATTTTAAAAAAATAATTCCCGTATTCCGTGACGGAACACAAATTGTACAGAATATAGTTTTCGACATCAAAAATATACCTCTGTAAAATAATAATAAAAAATCCTCAAAAAAAACTTAAGTTTTTTCTATTAAAATGCTTATTTAATTTAAAATGCTTAAATTATTTAATAGTAGAAAAAAATAACTGAAAAATATAACCAAAGGCTTTATATTAATTTCTGTCGACTTCGGTAGAGTTAGACTGCGTAGTTTTCTAAATTTCTCTTTTGAATTTTATATGGAATTTTTTTAAAGTTATAGCGGAGGGAGAGGATTGCATACAGACGCTTGAAGATGGAGAACAACAGGAGATTGCAAGAACTAAGCTCACATCATTAATAGACGACCACTTGCACAAAAATAAACTCAGTAGGAAAGATAAACAAATAATTGACACAGTGGGACAGACAAGAAAATATCTGAAGGAAAGCGATGACATATTGATACTGAGTGCGTATAAAGAAGGGAAAACAGTTGCCATATTTAAAAATGACTACAAAGAGAAAATGACGGTACTACTTAGAGACTTGTGCACCTATAAGAGACTAAAAAGGGATCCAACGTCCACCTTACAAAACAAAAACAACAGATTAGTGGACAAATTATACAACTTGGGAATAATAGACATGAACAGCAAAAACTACTTGACAAATAAGACAACGAATGCCCCCAGAATTTAAGGACTTCCAAAGATACACAAAGATGGTACTCCTCTAAGGCCCATATGCTCTTCAATAAACTTCCCTGGATATGGGCTCTGTAAATATTTAGTTGGGATTTTAAAAAACTTGACGAAGGAATCGATATACAACATAAGGGATTCCAAGCATTTCAAGAGTAAAATTGACGAAATATGTATTAATGATGATGAGGTTTCAGTTTCTTTTGACGTTATTTCTTTATTTCCAAGCATCCTAGTAAATTTAGCAATTAAGACAATTGAACAGAAATGGGACACTATAAAGGAATTTACAAATATTGCAAAGGACCTTTTTTTAGAATTGGTGACATTTTGCATAAAGGAGACTAGGTATTTTAAATATGATGAAAAGATATACGAGCAGCGAAAAGGGATGCCAATGGGTTCTCCAGCATCCCCAGTAATAGCCGACATAGTTATGGAAGAGCTTCTAGACACCTCACTAGACAAGATGACATACAAACCAAAATTATTAACGAAATATGTGGACGATCTCTTTGGAATTTTTAAGAAAAAAGAAATTAAGAACACTCTGGATGTACTCAACTCATTTAACAGACAAATACAGTTTACAATGGAGTTGGAACAGGACGGAAAATTACCATATTTAGATTCAATAGTTTGTCGACAAGGTCAGTTACTAAAATTAGATTGGTACCAAAAACCTACAGCTTCTGGCAGACTTATTAACTTTAGTTCAAAGCATCCTGGACGAGTAATTATTAATACAGCGACTAACTTCATCAATAGAATTTTAGATATTAGCGACATAGAGTTTCACAAACATAATTTAGTAAAAATTAGAACCATTTTAAGGCAAAATGACTTCCCACACAAAACCATCACAGACCAACTAAACAAATGGAAATCAAAATCCAATTCCTCAGCTGTCATCGCAGAATCTGTAACAAAAATAAACCAACAACATATATACCGGGTTTTTCAGAAAGGCTTAGCCATTCCAACATTTGTAACAAAGACAAATATCAACTTGCACTAAAGACACACAGTACAGTAAACAGTTTATTTAGCAGGACAAAATCTCGAATAAATAACGAAGATAAATCAGACGTTGTATACCAAATAAAGTGCAATGATGACAAGTCCGACATATGCCAAAAGGTATATGTCGGCACTACTAACACTATCAGACCTAAAAGCTGTAAATAGACCCATAGAACAAAAGACCGCACTTGCGGCCCACTGTACATTGACTGGACATAAGCCTGACTTTACCGACGTAAAAATTGAAGCGCAAGAGAGAAATTATAGAAGAAGATACACTCACGAAATGCTTAACATTATTGACGTACCTAATGAGAGGAGAATTTATTACAAAACGGACACAGATGGGATCGCACACATATGTGACAGCGCATAGAGAAAGGGACCTAAGGGTAAAATAAATCAATTTTAATGTTTTTTTCTTTTTTTGATGTGGACAACATCTGAGCATCGAATGAGACCGATCCCATGCCCCAAAAGTGTTTCCTCCCAGAGATATGCGCGTTTTATGAAATTGAATTCCTTATAATGGCTCTCCTGAACAAAACTGGTTTTTAACCTTTGGTCCCTTTCTATTTTGCGCGTCAAATATATAAAAATGTGGTGCATAAGCACAGACGCAAGCTGAAGAGTAACTCAAAAATCAGTTGACAGCGATAATCAGACGGATGACATTGTTTTGTTAATGTAATTATTTTTCAAATATTGTGTTAATTTTTTGTTTATTAAATGTTGTCATGTTTTGTATTTTGTCAGTGACAACCCCTGAAGATGATTGAGTCAATCGAAATATTGGGATAAATAAAAATTAAACAACACATAGAACAACGAGTTTAAATAAATGGCCTCAAGCCGAAAATAATTTTATAAAAAAAAATAAAAAAAAAATGAAATTTTAATTGTGTTTCTTAATTTCAAATAAAATTTCTTCATTTCAAATGTACTTTTTTACTTTACATTCAAATGGAATCTCTGAATTTTATTCGACATTTTCTAAATTCTAAATGAAAAGGGTGTATTATTATTTTCACTGTATCCATCCCTCCAAAGGCGGTACCTAATGTGTATGGGAGTCATATAGCTGTCAAAGCGCATTAAAAAATTAAAATTATTGTACAGGGTGGGCCAAAAATTACCATGGGGTTTAAAAATTTAATAACTTTTTCATTAATATATTTTTTATTTTTTTTTTAGATTATACAGGGTGTCCGCCGGGAAGGTATACTGCTTTGTTTTGCTGCTATTTTGGTAAACATTAGACTTCACAGTTCATATTTGCAGTCGTGCAGCAGAAACGTGGCAAATTTATTATGGAAAAATATTCGATAACTCATTAAAGATTTTATCAAAATCAATCATCGATTAATGTGACGATGAGAGAGTTACGTGAAATTTTTGGGAGAAACAATGTGCCAACAAAACGCACTATTCATCGTGTAGTGAATGAATTCGAAGAAAGAGGGTCTGCAGCTGATAGGCCCAAGCATGGACCACAACGTACTGCAAGATCGACTAAAAACATTACTGCTGCTTAAGAAAGTGTTTAAAACTATCCATCAAGCTCAATTCTATGCCGTTCTGAGTGTAATGAAAAATCTGCTCAAAAGGGCTCGCATTTGTGAGGCTAGCAGAGGCGGACATTTATCTGTTATTGTATTCTATACAAATTTGACGACATTAAATAAAACATTAATTAATATAATTTCCATTCTCTTTCATTTAATCAAAAATTAGAAACAAACAAATTATTATACATCCCCAAATTACACCCTGTAGTATACCTTCTCCGGTGGACAGCCTATATAAATAACACTTGAAGAATAAATAGTGGAGAGATTCAGAACTAAACAAAGAACCAGAATAAAAGAATTTTATTATTTAAATCAGCGATCAATTATTTTAACGCATGAGTTATGAAGCTCAAGTTATAAGCAGAACAGTACGTTCTGGGGTTCTGAAAATCGAGGAGCCATTCATCAACGCCAATTGCACCCCATTAGGTGTACAGTGTGGTGTGGGATCACATCTGCAAATATTATTGGGCCTTACGATTTCGAGAATCTCCGTAAATGGAGAGCGGTATCGATTTATGATAGAACATTTTTTACGTCCTGCTCTTGAAAACAGACCTGAGCTGTGGTTTCAGCAGTTCTTACAAGTCAAATTTTTGGAGAGCGAATTCTTTTCCAGAAATGCGGAAATTATTTGGCCTGCCCGATTGCCAGATTCGTCAGCACCGACTATTTTCTATGGGGTTATTTGAAGGAGCGAGTATCTGTGAACAAGCCCGAGACAATCCTTCAACTCAAGTTGTTGCCGAAATTCGAAGTTTTGAAAGATGTTATGGAAAATGCTCTAAAACGAGCCCATCATTGCAAAGCTAAAAACGGGGGTCATTTAAGTGAAATTTTTTCCATACTTAGTGTATAATAATTTCCATTTTTTACTTATATATTACATAATCTGAGAAAAATAAAAAAGATTAAAAACGAAGAAGTTATTAAAATTGTTAACCCGATGGTAACTTTTGGCCCACCCTGTATATATAAAAATTTCTCTGTAATTTTGGATATTGATTTAGCCTTTTCGGGGGAAAATGTTCAACAAAATTTCGACGGGATCCTGTGGCAAATACCCGGCACACGGGAAAATTTCCAGAAAAGTCGCAAAAATCCGTTTTTGGAAGCTTGGGCTGTCATCCCGGAACCACGTGCTGCTACTGCAACAAGAGCGCATTCTCGTGCCATCAGGAGCCACATGACGTGCTGCACCTCTTTAATTGTTCGGCGAAGCCCACTCAGCTGATCCTCAGGTCTCCTTGGTTCTGGTTTATTTACCCGGATATCGTAACAGATCCCTGATTGAGCTAACAATTGCCAACTTCATGTTGATACAACAATTTAAATATAATTTTTCTTGTGTGGTTAACTAATATAAAATCCGAATTTTGTCGACAATAAATTTGTACAGAATATAATCTTTGAAGTATCCTTAAGAAAGGCCAGTATAATCTGCCTTTTAAAAGAGGGAACTAAATTTAATGTTCACAAAAAAAATGATTCAAACAAATTTCATCAGAGTTTTCATTTTCAGTCTTTTGAAAGAATAGTTGGTTTTGTGTTTACTATTCCGACATAAGCTTTTCAGCTTCTTACAGGAGGTGTTTAAACATTTTCCTTGCCTTACCCTTTCCTAAAAACATATTTGAAAATAGTTTTATGTTTATAAACTACGGGAAACTTTTCCCAGTTTCTTACTAAAACCGACATTAAGCCAGAAAATAAATATATTTTTCTGTCGAAAGAATTTTAATCAATGGAATAATTTCTCAAAATAGTTTTATTTGTCTATACAGCGGCAACTGTATTCCCCAGTTTCTTAATAAGAACTCCACTGACCCAAAAGAATTGCACCAATCCCTATCCCATAGTCATCCCATAATTTAAAAATTACAAAGAACTATTTCCGAAAACCTATTAACCCATTAAAACACATCAAAGGCTGACGGACAAGACTGACCCATATCAGTGTTGAAAAAGCGATTAAATTATTATTAACAAAATGTTTTGTACAAACACAAAAAATAAAATCAAAAAAACTGACCAAAATTATTTCAAATATGCCACACCAAGAACGGGAATTCAAATCCCCCACAATTATTTTCAATATTCATATTGAAGTAAATGAGCGGAAAATGATTATAATGATTAAATTAATTAAGGCGGAGAAGCAGACACCAGTGAGGCCGTTAAAGACATCGACGGCATGAAAGAAAGCACTTCAAGAGTAAACATCAGAATTCAGAAAAAATATTGAAATCTCTAAAGGGTTTTTGGAAATGTTGCGCGCATACAAGTTAATGGCTATTTAAACGTATACACAAAGTAATCCGTAAAAGAATCTGGAAAAAGACAGGCGAATAGACAGACAACCAGACGGGCGTATGGCTGGAGAGGGAGGGAGAGCCGCAGCAACATAATCATCAGCAGTGCGTTCGTCAATTGTAGTGCAACAGGTCAATTGCGGCACGTCTGGGCTATTGAATGCGTGTGTTTTCCCTGCTCCCTGCCCGCGTTCAGTTTCAAAAGTGTTGTATTGAAAATGAAAAGTGTTCAGTGATCGGTTGTGATCATCTGCTTTTAATCTTAAACCGATCAAGAAACTCCATAGGATAGACAGACGAGAGCAGTGATGCACTTCTGCTGCTCGCTGATGAAGAAGAGAATGTAATCAAGGGAACCAAGCGATGCACAGTGGCACCGAGGTTGCTAAAATCTAAATTTTCATATGCGCTTACGATATTTGAATAAATCCATGTTATAGGAAACTTTTTAACAATTTTAAATATGCTACCCTTAAAATTATAAGTTTTTTTTTACTTTAAAAGATAAAACCGGTGAAATTTAACAGATTTTCGGTTTCAAAAAAAACACGCCATCTTTAGGTAATTTGTTCCGCTATCAGGTGTAATATCACGAAAACTAGGAAACGAATTGTAATTTTCTTTTTTCTATTGATAATAATAAAAAAATAATTATTGTTTTTTTCTTTTTGTTTATATTTATTCGGTCTTTTATCATCATTATTATGACTTGAACAGTTTTTATTTTTTATTTTTTCAGAATCAACGTAAAAAATTGGTGAAATGTATTGGCAACGGTTGCCAGGCTGACTGTACAGCTGTTTCTAAATCCGCCCAATTTTTTTTTTCAAGTCTTTGGCAACGCCTACGTCGGCAAAAAATCAAATGACTTATACGGGAGACTCATTTGAATTACTGAGAACTACTCTTTTCGTATAGTCTTCGAAATGTGCGTAGAGCAATCTTCAGCACGCCATATTAAAATTATTGCTTCGTGTTTCTCCAAATAAATCTATATTTAAAACTATCCATTTTTCAATATTTTTCAACTCTGACAGAAAATATAAAATCTTTATTTACCTATATTTTCAAACTATGTTCATTGATTAATCCTTTACATAATTTCTTTACATTATTTCTGGCCTAGGCAACACTAATTGTTGCCTAGCGCCATCTGACATTTTCACTGGAAATTTTGTTATTTTTTAGCATAAACGTACTCAGAACGTTTTGACGTACGACCATCATTTGTATTGTTTACAGTGACTTGAAAAAATCAATTTGGCAAACGAAATGGAATTTACTTGTGAACATTTTCGACGTGGATTATCACGGCAAGAGTGCATCGATGAACTTAAATCTTAGTTTGGCGATGAAGAACCATCCTATAGCACCGTGAAAAACTGGTTTAAAAGAAGGTCGTCCAAAGACGAAGGTCGTCCAAAAACGGCCGTTGTGCCAGAGAACATTGATGCCGTGCGTGAACTGATAATGGAAGATCGTCATGTGACATACCGTGAGATAGAGGCATCCTTGGGCAATTCTCCACCAGCATACATTCGATATTGCATGAACACCTGGCCGTACAAAAAGGTTTGTTCTTGTTGGATCCCGCACAATTTGACAATCGCTCAAAAAAAGTCTCGTGTTGATTGGTGCAAAGAAATTTTGAATCGCTGTGCTTTTGATCGCTGTGCTTCAAAAGACATTTATAAGATCTTCACAGGTGACGAATCGTGGATCTATGCGTATGAGCCCGAAACAAAACATCAATCGACAAAACATCAAATCCAACGAAAGTTATTCGTGGAAGAAGAACTTCGAAGCAAATGGTCGCCTGTTTCTTCTCCAAAACTGGTCATGTGGCGACTGTTCCGCTTGAGCAACGTAGGACCGTCAATTCTGAGTAGTACACCACAATTTGTTTGCCTGAAGTCTTTGGAGAAATTCGAAAAACAAACAAGAGAAGACGAATCATTGTGCACCATGACAATGCGAGCCCTCACACATCGGCTCAAACCAGCGCCTTTTTGACCGGCCAAAACGTCAAATTGATGGGCCATCCGCCGTAAAGCTCTGACTTGGCACCCAATGACTTCTTTTTATTCTCGTACATCAAGAAAAAAATGCGTGGTCAACGATTTTCGTCGCCAGAAGATGCTGTTGAAGCGTTCAAAAACCATGTTTTGAAAGTGTCTCAATCGGAGTGGAAAAAGTGCTTCGACAATTGGTTTGAGCGCATGCAAATGTGTATAAATCATGCTGGAGAATATTTTGGAAAACAATTAAACCATTTTTGATGATAAATATTCGCACTTTCATTATTAGGCCAGAAATAAATAAAACAGCCCTCGTATCTGCCTCTAGGCGCCACTTTGTACCTCTAAAAGTCAAAGTGGCGCCTAAAAGGTAAAAAAGACATGGTTTCAGAAATTGTATGGCGTGCATCTTTCATATATTCTAAACTGAAACTGTGATTGGTCAGTAAATGGGACTGCGATAGATCATCCGGATAAAGCGTTTATAAGCAGAGGATATCTTCCTTTGACGCTACAATATCGAACGGTAATATGTTTATGGCATCTGTTGTTCCTTCAGATGTTGCCCTATACTGGAAAAATCCACGGCCGTCATCAGTGCATTATTGCCTACCAATAGTCTTCCAGTTTGCAAGGGAATCGACAGAACTCTTAAGGACCTCGGTAAAGGACGCTGAAGAACAAATAAGTAAGATTAAGCGCACAAAGCTGCAAATTGGAGAAGGAAAATATATTGAATGTAGTTACGAGTTCCACCTGACTATAGTTGACGGAAAAGTCGTAAACGAACTGACTGGAACAACCTCAACATTGTCATGTCCGATTTGCCAAAAGAGTAACAGAACTTCGGTAATTTGAACAATTTTACAAACGAGGAGAATTTACGTATATGGAATGTCATCATTTCATGGAGCTCTTGCTAAAATTGGCGTATATACCCTACCACAAGATAAGGAAAACTTCGATTAAAATACATCAATTAAGGAAAAGATCAGAAGGAAGCAAATACAGGGTGTTTTTTTTTAACAAATTCTATTAAAAGTATTGAGACACTCTACTTTTAATAGAATTTGTTTAAAAAGCACCCTGTATTTGCTTCCTTCTGATCTTTTCCTTATCCTTAATTGATGTATTTATATACGGATATGTAAACTTAAACGATGGAAACACTTCTAGGAAGTTTTTTGAAAAATCTAGGATCACTGGAATCGGCAGTCAAACCGTAAAAAGATTGTGAACACGATCGTGAATGTAAAAATATCGTGAATGTTTCAAACTGCAAAGAAAACGTCAATTCTAGAAAATATGATGATTATGAATTGAAAACTGCATCACTTTTAGCGAAAATATGTCCACAGAAGAATTGACGCTGACAGTACATAAAACATTGGTGAATGCCAAGACGTAATCAAATACCAGTCTTTGCCAATTGGAGAGTTTTCTGAAGAAGCATAGGACTCTTGTATTCAAAAATAAGATTGCAAAACATGTTTAAAGCATTAAGGTGAGGCTAAATGAGGACCTCTTCAACATGTTGGCAGCATCTTTTGTCCACTTACTTCTTCCCTGAGGCACGTGATGTGACGAATACAATATATGTGTGGAAGCCAGTCATAGGTAGAATTTAGATACAGGAAGTCAAAGCCCTGTAGAGTTAAACAAGGAGTTTTCCAGGGTGGAGTGATATCCCCGGCTATGTTTTACCTTTACCTCTTTAAAATTCCTGCACCACAATTTAGGACCTAAAGTGGATGACATATGCGAGAAAATAAACTATTACCTCACCGACTTGCACGTTTGTTCACTACGAGGAATATCAGCCACACTGTTTACTGCATGGACCGAATAGGTGAGGTTGAAAATAATTATAGTTTTAAAATGATAAGTCTTTAAGATATATCTTCTCCTACGAATTGTGATGAATGTTTTACAGAAAAGTGATAAAAATAATTAAAAAAAAAATGTTTTTAATTTGTTGGATAAAAATTTTAAAACATAAAAAACCCTTAAAAAAGAACTGAAGGAAATCTGAAATTAGTAAAAATAGTTTTTTGTAGTTACCATAAAATTGATTTTTCCACAAATTTTTTCCACACAATTTGATAGCCCATAAGTTAGCACCTACAAGATGTCGCACCCTCATTTAATACACACAGAGAAAAAATAAGTTGAAAATCGGCTGGAACTTCAATGATTCGGTTGCCTAAGATGAATTTCGATTTCAATCACCAACTGTTTCTAATTGTTATGGATATTCGGATTGAAATGCCACAAGATGATAAATATGATCATCGTACTGAACTCACAACTTTTGGATCGCTAATGCCAATGAAACGTGGTAAAGGTATTTATTAAAGGTTGTGGCAAACAATAGTTTTGCAAATATTTTGTTGTTGTAACCAATTAGTAGCGGTGATATCTAAAACTTCATTATAAGCAAAAAAGCGTTGTTTAATGGTTCTTTTTTAAAAATAAAAGAATTCGATTATTACTGGCCAATCGACTTAACAAAATTGTTTCAATAAAAATCATCCATCATCATTTGCACTTCTTCCTTGTCATGAATGACCCTCCCTACACACAGAGAACAGATTTGTTGCCGCAACCGAATGTTTGACATTACATGCACCTCGAGTATTCCTCGCTCGGTAATTTTTAGTTATTGAAACTGTAGTACCGGTGCAACATACCAAGTAAACGAACCTTTGGAAGAGAATTTCCGGATCTAAAAATCCACATACCACATATGTTCAACGAATGAAATACAAATTTTAGTCCACTGTTTGCTCACACAATTGAAGCACTAATACACACAGAGAAAAAATCATATGGAAATCAGTTCCGAACTACCAATATTCGCTTGGAAAACAGACTTTCTGTTGCAATCACCAACATTCGATAGTAGTGATGGTAACATGGTTCTCATAACAAAATTATGGTTGCTACAAAAATTGTGTTGTGTAAATTGTTCAGCCTACACACAGAAAGGCTGAACAATTTTCTATCATATGCCATTTTATATATTCGATTATCTCATTCTGTTTAAAAGATATGATTTTTTCCACACAAAAACTCAAATGGCTCCACTGTGCGATGATGAAAAATGAACTTAAACTAAAGTGTTTGTTGTCGATCGGTGGGGCTATAACAGCCATTCAGCTAACCAATGATCATTGCAGTTGTTTTTTTTTTGGAAATTGAACAATAAGGTATCATTTTCTATAGCTCTGTAGCAGAGGAAGAAATGGAGGCCAGGAATTCCTCACGCACACACACAACGCATTTCAATTTAATTTTATTAAATGACCGGTTTTTTTTGGTGCGGTTAAAATGCTCCGCTTGATCATAACCAAAATAAAAAAAATCATAATTACAAAATACTTATATTGATTTCCTCTTGAGTTTTCAAAATTAAAAAAATATTTACAAAATTAAAAGCACTTACCCGCACAGCCATTCGATTCTTCTTTAAGGCCGAAAAAGCCCTCATCGCATTCGTTGCATTTCTGTCCCACCACACCCGGCTTGCAGTAGCACTGGCCATTGTCCGGATCACAAGTGTCCGGATCATTGGCCCCGTATTCATCACACGCACAGGGGGCACACTGCATTTCCAACAGGGCATAGCCTTCGGCACATTCATTGCACTTTTGGCCAGCATAACGTGGTTTGCACAAACACTGGCCATCCGTGCTGTCGCACACCGAACTGTCGGAGCCCTCGGCCAAACAGTCGCAGGGTTCACAGCCCACCGAGGGATCACCCCAGAAGCCCAGCTTGCAGCGTTCACAGTGCCAGCCTTCAGTGTTGCCTCTGGAAATATAAACAAGGGACCATATTAGAAGATACCGACTACCCCTCTAGGTTACAATACTTACTCGCACACAATACACTGGCCGGTAAAGACATCACAAGGACCTCCCTCACAATTACAGGGGCGGCAGGAAGAGCCCACCTCAGTGGGCCTACCAAAATAGCCATCGTCACACATCTCACAATGATCACCGGTATAGCCAGCTATAAGGAAAACAATAATAACGGTCTGCTATTGGACTCAACCCCACCGAAACTCACCTGGGCACTGCGTACAAATGTATTCGGCATTTTCCACCACACCGTACAGGGGGTTTATGTCCATAATGGAGTAGGTTTTTAGCTGACAACTCGGCGAGAAATTGTTGCTTTTCACCTGTAGAGGGCAAGCGCATGGTTTGCAGTCTGTGGCGGTGCCTTGCAGGGGATTTCCATAGAAACCTTGTTTACAGCGTTCACATCTGCAAGAAAAGTGGAACGTGGGAAATGTGGTGTAAATGAAAATGCATCGAATGGGACATAAGGTGAAAATGGGCGAAAACATAAAAGCCATGTGGTGAATAAGAAAATAAAGCAAAGCCAACAACCACATCAACAGGTGGTGATGGTGACAGTTTCCAAATTGTGGATGTTGTGGTAAAAAAACTAAAGAGGTGAACAATTTCTCCCCACACTCGTAGACTTTAATACAATTTATGTAGGGGATGGCCAGTTAAGAACGATAGGAAATTAAACTTAAATTAGACCACAACGTTGTGAGATATTCCATTGAGTTTGACTATATTTCGATGCTGCATTTATGCCATTTAAATGACCCCCTCGGCTGCACTGGCAGAGCTTCAAAGGGTCGGTTTAATTATTGATTACCCGTTTAAATATGTAAGGCGATATTCCAGGAATAATATCCCGTATTTTCCGTCATTCTGTTCGAAAGTGGTACCATATTTAGCGTAGGCTAAGGACATTACCACCTAGAAAATAACCACATTCTTGGCAGGTTTACTGCTACCTGAAAAACCTGAAAATATGCGCCACCAAATCATCTGTCAACCATTTTACTACATGAACTGTTCTTTAATGTTAGAACCTATGGCACAACAATTAATCCAAGAAGTAGGAAAAAGCTCCTCAAGTTGCTCGCTGCCAGCACTTGGGGCACAGGCAAAATAGCCTCGTCTGCAGGTCCCGGTTTTAGATCCCCACCGTGAAGCTGAGAAGTAGGAAAAAGCTCCTCAAGTTGCTCGCTGGCAGCACTTGAGGCACTGACCCAATAACCTCGTTTGCAGGTCCCGGTTTTAGATCCCCAGCGACAAGCTGAGAATGTTACTCGGTATCAGTGTTGCCGTTTTGGTAGAATTCTACCAAATTTGGTCGGACGAATTTCAATTTTTTAATTTTGGTCGGATGGTAGGCCCAAACTGATTATGGTAGATTTTTGAATAAAAATTTCAAATATATATTTTTATTATAATTTACCATGTGTTGCACATAATTTTATTTATAAATATTCACAGTTTACAAAATCATTACTATGTGTGAAACGCCATCTATGGAACGAGGCCAAAGTACAAAATCATTTGCCGTTTACTCTGATGCATATAAATGCAATAAATGTAAACAACATGTAAAGACTAATAAATGTTAACAGTATCATGCTTTGTAAAGAATTAATCACGAACAAAGGTTCGCATACTGTATGGTCAGCTAAAAAAGACTTTAAAACACCGAATAAACTGTAGTGAATTGAAAATATGTTAAACATGATCTCGGATTTACTGACAAATGATCTCCAAAATCTCTGTATATATAAGAGATTTTTTTTGTTTATATAGTTTTGTATATATTTTTATTTAAAGAATTAAAATTATAGACTGAATTTACATTATTTTTTGTTTAATTAATAAAAGTTTTCTATAAATTAAATATTGTTTTTTTCGTTACAATTTTGGTCGGTTTTGACCCAATTTGGTAGGATTTAGAAACAAATTTGGTCGGAAAAAAAAATTTCTTGTGGCAACACTGCTCGGTATGCAAGAAAGTTGGCCTCAAGTCGCTAAACAAAAGAGTAGCGACAAGCTGAGAATGTTACTCGGTAAGCAAGAAAGTTGGCCTCAAGTCGCTAAACAAAAGAGTACGAGTTACCATACTTGTTTTTCAACAAAAAATTATTTATAAAAACATGCGTTTTCTGTTAGGTAACCAAAAAGATAATTGAACAAAAGAGATCTCATCGGCAAACTCGTAGTGGATGCAGATGTAAGAGATGGTATTAGTGAAACTTTAAAACTAAAACAAAGTTCAGAAAAGTGCACACATTTTTACAAAGCATTTTCACAAACTATAGAAATACTTGACTGATTATCATTTCGTTAATTATTTTATAACAATTTATAGTTTTTTATTGCCTGCTTCTGATGAATTCGCTGATGAACCCTATTGTTGTTCTATTCTCTTCGATGTATACAAAGAGAAACAATGTTGCCATGCTACTCTCAATTTGTTTCAATGCTGCCAGATTACCATATTGCAAACTAACTGGGTAACTAAGCTGAACACGGCTATAATTTCGCAATTAGGCGCTGCAAGAACACTGAAAGGTGATTAATCGCATGATCGCGGGCTGACGGTTGGTGAACGCTCGCTGCGAGATGGCGCAGTCATTAAAATGTAACTAGTCCGAGAGTCATCTTACTTGTATGTTAGCTCTATCCCACGCTAGCTGATTTTAAGCACGGGATCGACCCGATGCCCAAAATATGCCAAGTTAACTCTCTGGCTTTGCTCAGTAGATCTGATCCTCGCCAAATCAAAATTTCAAAACTAGTCGCTACAGAGGCTATGATTTTGTCACCTGTCACCTGTCCTAAGGTCCAGAAAAAGGTTCACACGGTCAAATTTGTCCACGGTGGGACAAATTGTCGGCACACTGAAGCCGAAATGAGAACTTATCTCACTACGAACTGGGAATTGTTGGTTTCAAATGCTCTGTGAATTTCGTTGTCATTATCACGAATATTTATTTACTGAACTAACTGATGGTTAAATGCTGTGTGTTTTGTTTACCTGGACAATCTATGTTTAAAAATAATTTGTAAAAGATTTGCGGCCTAACTAAGTTTAAAAATTATTATATTCAATTGCGGAAAAATTATCTAAATTGTTAAATTATTAAAATAATGATTTTATATTTCTATTTGCTTGTTTTTTTTACTTCCAATTCTGTAGTGACTAGAACCGATAAATAATTATGGAGATTATATTCTAATGTTGGGATAACTAATAATAATGTACCACATTCAACTAAACGAAAAAACTTAACTGTTATCACCACTTATTATGGGTACTAAAGTGGCAAGTACTTTATAATTGGTTGGTTGTTATAATCACCAGCCACCAATAGAGTTACTGAATTCGGTTGGTATAACTGATTTATTGGTTGGAGTACCGTATTATTATTGCAGCTACCGTCTTATGGTATGTCGAATCATGTAATTATCAATACCATGTAAAGTTGGCGATCGCAACAAAAAGTGTATTTCCATATCCATTCAACGTAATTCGGACCGAGTTCTGACTGATTCTCTATGTGTTGTTGTTATTGCGTTACACGTAGTGCCGGGGTGAAAGCCATTGGCCGAAAATTGCTGCTTGGGGTCAATCCGGTTGTAGAACCTGCTGTCGCGAGATTGTTCTCTGTGTATGAATAACAGTGGTGCGTTTTTGTCTTCTTTGGTTTCATGACTCCGACCTCGATCTCAGCCAAGCTTTTAAAATAAATCCATATTTGGATTCGCAGTAAAACTGGCTTGAGAACGCATATTTACCGGTGGAACCTTTTTTGAAATAAGGACCGTTTTTAGGCCCCGTCAACCCATGAGTCTGATCATTATCTTAGTCAAAACGTCAAAATAAATCTACTTAGTAGGGACATAAATAATGTTACACACGTTATATGCTGTAAAATAAAAAGTACTGAATGTTTTTGGACAAAATATGTTTTAATACATTTATTGATGTATATTGTATCCAAAAAGAATCTACTTATTCGAAATGTCCGCCTTTTGCCTTAAGTCGCACTGGCCAATCGTCAATAGCTGCACGAACCTCGTCCATCGGAAAATTGGCCACAACTCGATCCAATGTTGGGGTATCTTTTGTGACAAACCTTGTCCTCTAAAACCGTCCACAATTTGTAATCCAATGGGTTCAAATCTGGACTGTCTGACGGCCATTCTTCAGAGGAACTGAACGCTGGCAAATTGTTTCGAAGCCAGGCCTGGGACGTTTTAGCCTTATGGGCCGGCGCAGAATCCTGCTGGAAATCCATGGCTGTTTTTAGAATAGGTTATTGTTAAGAGGATTCACAACAGCTTCCAAAACGGTTTCTTGGTAAACTTTGGCCAATGTTTTGACTCCTTGTTCGCCGAAATGCAGGTCAGTGACCCCATCGTAAGGGACACCCCACCAAACCATGACTGAAGCTGGGTGATGATCCTTTTTCGCCCTTGTGATCAGTTCAGATGCTTCCTTAGATGACCGCGCATACACTCTATCATTATGCTTGTTAAATTTTTCTGAACGGTAAAAATTTTTTCATCGGTGAACAAAAATGTTCTGTGCCTGTTATCAGCGTGATTCACTAAAAGACGTTTCCATTTTTTAATCCTACGTCGTTTGAAAGCCCCAAGTCCCAAGTCTTTTTTAATGATTCGACTCATGGACTTTTGCGTGATATTCATCTCACGGGCCATGATTTTCTGTTTTCGGAGCGGATTTCTGTGAATTCTTGATTTAACGGCTTTGATGACATGCGGTGTTCGAACAAAGCGTGGGCGGCCCGACCGGTGTCGGTCTTTTACATCTCCAGTCTCCTCAAACAGTTGTATGCATCGATAGACGAACATGCGGCTAATCCCTAGTGGCCGGAGCGTTTTGAAAATGTCGATTTTTTTCATTTCGCACTTGAAAAGGGCTATTGCAGCGATACGGTTCTCATTATCTGACCACTTCATGTTGAAAGTTGAAACAATTTTAAAATCCCGTTCCAGACTAACGCTATTGAGGTTAGCTTTCAAAACATATATGGCATTAACGGAGTATGTTCAGTTCTACTATTGAAATGGGGGTGTTCAATGTTGTAACAGTATTTACGAGGGCGGTCCGGAAAGTTCTTAGCCTATCAATGAAAGAGAATAGTTAGTTTTTCAAAAATATTTTTATTTTTCAATATAGTCTCCTGAAACTTCAATACACTTAGTCCAACGCTTATCTATCTATCAATTCTATCCCTTGATTAAAATAGTTTTCCTCAAGGTCTTCAAAATAGTGGTTTACAACTGTAATTGCATCTTCATTTGAGGTAAAACGCTTGCCAGCAAGGATTTTTTTAAGATTTGGGAACAGGTAAAAGTCACTGGGAGTTAAATCAGGAGAATCAGGTGGGTGGTCAAGCAACTCGTACTTTAATTCGTTGATTTTAGCCATTGTTAAAACACTCTTGTGCGCTGGTGCGTTGTCCGTTAACCGTTACCATAACCTTACCAGCCGATTGAATTGTTTTTGCCTTCTTTGGGGCACTTCCTCCAGCTTCAGTCCATTGTCTGGATTGTTCTTTTGTCTCTGGAGTATAGTGGTGGATCCATGTGTCATCAACAGTTATGAAACGACGCTTAAAATCCATTTTATTTCGCTGAAAACGATCCAAACAAGCTTGAGAAATGTTCATTCTTATGCGTTTTTGGTCGACTGTTAACAAGTGCGGCACCCATCTTGCAGAATGCTTTTTCATCTGTAGTTCTTCATGCAAAATTAAATGGACTCGATCATTTGAGATGCCCCTGATATTAGCTATTTCACGCACTTTTATTCGTCGATCATTTAATACCATATCATGCACTTTAGCGACAATTTCTGTTGTTGTTTTTGGACGTCCACAACGTGGTTCATCTTCAATGCTTGTACGGCCACGTTTAAATTCAGCAACCCAATTTTTTACTGTTGCATATGAAGGAGCACTTTCACCTAACACATTCACCATATCAATTTGAATTTCTTGTCCCGATAAACCTTTTTTATGTAAATATTTAATGACACCACGCATTTCTAATTTTTCCATTGTAAAAAAATCGCGGATGCGTCCTTTGTGAACACCTGTTTCTATATGAAGGAGTTGCCAGATCGAAACAAAATTAAACATGTGTTCATAGCAGAGATGGAAGTTTCCAAAACACTTAACTTTTTTCTGTTTATACCGCGCTTTTTGTGCAAGGCTAAGAAGTTTCCGAACCGCCCTCTTATGTCCCTACTAAGTATATTTGAATTCGTATACAATTTTGCTTTAATTTTAGTACGCAATTGTCCCTATTGACTATTGATCGTCCGCATTGACCGCTTTAGGCCACATCATTGCAAACGTCCAGCACCTATGATCATCTATGAGATATCTAGAGCATCCTAACTAAGACTACATAATACTGTAAAAAGGAGATTGGAAAAGTGTACTTTATTCTACCTGGGAAAGTCCCTTTAAAGAAAAGTGTATTCTCCTGGGCCGATTTCGCCCATTTACAATTTCAAACAGCTTCGGAATCCTAGGTTAATTCGTTAACCGCTATGGTGTTTTTAACAAACAATTGGACAAACAAGGCTAGATCTTCTTACGATCAATAAGAAATAAACATTATAGCCAAGGGAATGCCAATTTTTGTACTCGTAACTCCCAAACCTTCGCTGCAGTGAATAACGACAGTCACCGCGAAAGCTCTCGAAAAATGCGTTCCAAATGATATGTCTAGAACAAAAGTTCAGGCGGCTCCCGGTCATTCGATGTTTCAGATTGAGCCCCCTTTTTGGAAGTCATATTACTGTCTATTCAAACCAAATCCTCCTTGGCGTCAGCTGGACACAGAGTGCGGTTAACAGATATAAAACATAACTTGGCATGTGAATTATTAGGTGGAACCATTTGCTTACTTACTTAATTCCAACAACACCTCATTAAGGGACAAGGGGAAACTTCTCCCAAATCAGTAAGATGTGGACCACATAAATTTTATACCCACTGACCGGGACCTACTGTTTAACGCCGGTTTCAAACGGCTGCATTCTATTGTAAAGTTTTTACATGACTTAGAGATAAATCTCTTACTCCCTCTGAAATTAACCTCTTAGTCGCCGGCATTTCCAAGGGGGAAAACCCGCCACTGAAAATTTTTTGATGGCCTTACCCGCATTCGAACCTGGGTTTATACTTATGGAAATCGCGCACACTAACCATCACACCGCGGAGGTCCTCAGAGAATTATTTCAGATACCCGTTAAAATATTAAAACAAAATTCCACTTACCTCTCGCCATAGGTGTTGTGCATACAATTCCCACAGCCGCCGCTCTGAAGATCACACGAATTCGAGTGGCCATTACAGGGACAAGGTTTACACCGTCCCACCTCATGATGATCGGTGGAGTTCTCATAGATCCGTATGTAACCAAAATCACAGGACTCACACGAGAGACCCGTATAGCCTGGCGGACAAACACATTGTTCCACATGTGTGCTGGGCTGACCACCCAAGTCGGTGCCTCCCGTAAAGATGATAACTCTCTCCAAATTCGTTTCCACCTGATCCGTGTGAAATGCCGCTCTCACCAGCACAGCTTCCAAATGCGTTAAAACTGAGAGAAATTGCGCTCGAGACACCTCGGTGCCATGATAATCGGTACGCCTCATGCGCGTTTTAATGTCGTGCACTTGAGTGGGCACATGATACCAGTTGAATTCTTCCAAAGTTATGTTTATAACAGCCGAGGAGCCCCGATTGAAATCCTCATCGCCGTAGGCTATCTTCAGACCATTCCTGCCAAACAATATCACATTAGGCCCAGAGGTGGGCTTGCCCGAAGTATCGCCTCTTATGGTCACCCAATTGACTTGTATGGACAAACGAGAGCCATAGCTGGTCAAACGATTGCCCAAATAGCCCTGAGGAGCCTGCCAGTATATAGCTTCGACATCGGACAAATCAAACATGCTATAGCTTAGGAAATTCGTATCCGCATCCAAGGTTGGCACGGCCAGCTGAGAACGGGTTATATCGGTTATCTTCCAATCGTTCAAAGTCTCAAAGGCCAAAGTGGACAGGACAGCACTGAAGCAGGAAGTCTCCAGACCGGAGCACCAGCAGGGAGAGCAGCCATCGGCATTGTCACCATTCAAATCGTAGAAACCCTCTCGACAACGAGAGCAGGTCTCGCCCTCCACATTGTATTTGCACATGCAGAGCCCGGAGCATTCGGTATCGGCCACTGTGCCCCCTGAGTCACATTCACACTTGCGGCATTCATCGCCATAATAACCCTGGGCGCATTCTTCGCAACGTATGCCTTGGAAGCCCTCGTTGCAAATGCATTGGCCACCCTCCGCTTGACAGAGGCCCTGGGAGCCGTTTAAGGAACATTCGCACGGCTTGCAAGCATCGGACAAAAAGGCGCCTATGGGCCTATAGAAACCCGGCAGACATAGCTCACATTCATTGCCGGTGGTATTATTTTGGCACTCTTGACAGATGCCTCGCTCCATGAAAGGATCGTAGAAACACGTTTCGGCATGTTCGTTGCACTGGCATATCTCACACTCGTTGGCCTCTCGAGTGGTGCCATTCCGAAAGGGCTTATCTTGGTACATGGGACAGCACTCGGAACATTCATCGCCGCAGGTGTTGTGCACACATTCACATTGCAGTGTGGACTCCAAACTGGAGAACTCCTTCTGGCCCTTATACTTTTCGGCCAATTCTCTGGTCTTCTCCGCATGACCATGACAGTTCAAACGGGCACTGACCCTTATTTGCTTCAGCGAATAGAAACTTCTCTTCTCCAACGAGTGGGCATCCAGTTGCCAGTAGACGCTGTTATCCAAATTGGCCGTGGAATGCATGCCCTGCAGACGTATGCGTATGTAGCGCGCGGTGATGAAATCCATAATATCCTGCGTCTGTTCCATGGCACCGGGACGATTTTTCAACAGCGACACATGGAGTTCTCCATTTTCGAGTGGCAGGGCCTTGGCAAATTGTGTCGTACAAATGACTTCGGTGTCATTTTGGAAAATGTATTTTCCATTTTGTCCCGGCAGACCGTAACGTTGCTGGCAATCGGCATCTGAGCGGCCAAAGAATTGCCACGGTTCAAAATGCAGACCGTCTAGGGATTTTTCGAGGATCCACGAGGCTGGACGGGGAGAGTTGGCGGACTTTAACATGACATAGAAAACTTGATAGGTCTGAAAAGAAGAAGAATAAAAAGGGAATTATTGATGGGGAGTGATTGGAAATTAAAAGTTTAAAAAAAGCACTGAATAATTCAAAATAAAATAGTAGATACGAGTAGTACTCGTATTTGTTAAATAACTTTTTTTCTACAAATTACAAATTTTCAAATCAAACGATTTATGATGCACTTATACAAAGCCGATTGGTTCTTGTACAGGGTGGCTGATGAAAGCCGCTACCAAAACAATTTGAAAACTTTTTTTCTATTTAATGAATCTCTGGTTATTTTTTTTTATTTGGCAGATTGATTTTAAGATTTAACAAAAATGGATAAGTGGGACACTGAAACAAGAATTTGGATTGTCCGCCGCTAACACGCACTAGGGTCCGTAGTTTCGGCCCAAAAAGAGTATAGGTGCATGTTTGGCGACAATCATCCACGCAGATGGACCATAATGAGACATGTTAATAATTTTGCCGAGCATGGGACAGTCATCAGAAAACCTTACCATCGAAACCCTTCAGTTCGGACGGAGAAAACAATCGCTGCTGTAAATGCTGTCATTCAAAACAATCCAAGAGTTTGGACAAGAAGCTTATCTGCTCAAATGGGTCAATTTTGCACATAGATTTGGACTTATTCCCATATAAAATTCAAATGGCCAACAAACTAAACGCAGCAGACTTCCCGATTCGCTTGAAATTTTGCCAGAAGATGCTTCAAATGATGGAAGAGGACGGAAGCATTTTGAACTGTCTTTTTGTGTCTGACGAGGCCCATTTCGATCTAAACGGCAAAACAAACAAACAAAATTGTCGAAGATGTAGTGCTTTCAAACCACTGATACACCATGAGACGGAATTGCATCCACTTCGTTTCACAGTGTGATGTGCAGTTTCATCACGCTGCAGTGTCGGGCCCTACTTCTTCGAAGAAAACGGCCAGTGGAGACCATTACGTGAGCATGTTGAGGGTTTTTCCAACCAGAATTACGCCGAAAGAGAATTTCTTTCAACTGTGTGTGGTTACAGCAAGATGGTGCAACTTCTCACATAGCCCGGCCTATTATTACAGAATTGCTATGAAAATTTTCCAATAAGCTGATATCCACAAACTACACATTCCGTTGGCCCCTTAGATCGCCTGACCTAACAGCAGCTGACTTTTTCTTGTGGGGTTATTGC
Source organism: Hydrotaea diabolus (assembly GCA_963513945.1). Taxonomy (NCBI): domain Eukaryota; kingdom Metazoa; phylum Arthropoda; class Insecta; order Diptera; family Muscidae; genus Hydrotaea; species Hydrotaea diabolus. Next base: position 56,355,001 of record OY740717.1, on the reverse strand, counting down.
AAACAGGAAGTCTACAAAGCAAAATCAACAAATTTGAATGAACTAAAGCAATCCATTCGAGAAAGAATTTCGGCTATTCCTGTCTCAGCTCTCCAAGCAGTAATGAACACATTTTTGGTAAGATGCCGCACATGCATCAACGAGCAGGGGGGCATTTAAATTCCATTATTTTTAAAACTAATTAAGCTAATTATGCTCTATTTAGTAAAACTGAACGAATTAAATTAAATTCAGTGAAGAAAAAGTTTTTTTTTTAAATAACCAACATAGGGGATGCCCCCTATACATGCGGTGCATTGCGTTGGCGAGTGGAAAGTAAAGGATCGGAGGGGGGAAAGAGGGAGTAATGTTTATTGACACTTGTCTTGAACTTCTGGATGTCGCAATTAGTGGGAAACACATTTGCCGGAAGTCGATTTCACATACGGACTGTACGAGCGAAAAACGAATTTGATCTGTGGTGTATAGTGCGGTCAACTGGCCAATCGATAAGAAACGGGTGTGAATTCCTAGAAAGTCGCATATCCCTGCCGAACATCCTCACGTCAGGAATAAGGCGATGGATGTCTGATGAACACACACCATGAAAGTAACGATAGAACAGCGTAACGCAACCCACATTCCGACGTTGAGCATCGTCGGGAAACAATAGAGTTGGATACCCTACTTTCACCTATCAGCACCATCGCTCTCCTTTGAACACGGTCAAGTAGCTCCAAGGATGATTTTGGAGCACCTGCCCATATATGGGAGTTGTATTCCATCTTCGGCCTGATGTAAATTGTATAGATATTGAAAAGATCAGAAGGAGTGAAATATTTCTTGCACCGCTTTAAAAAGCCTATGCACTTGAGTGCTTCTTTCGACACTTCGAATACATGTCTCGCCCAACGAGCGTCACATTGTATTTTCATGCCCAGAACATCAAGAGCTTCTAATTGTTCAATATCCGTACCATCGATAGAAGTTGATGGTGTTGTTGGGTCAGCGAATCGCTTGTGAGACAACAAGCAGCCCTGTGTCTTACGTGCATTAAAATCTACTCTATTCACTCGACCCCATTCGGAAATGGCCAGTAGATCCCGGCCAAGTGTCTCATCCATAATTCGCCTTTTGTCTTCAATATCTTGAAGACTCGGCCTACGGTCTAATGAATAAGAATGACAGAGGTTAGTGTCGTCCGCAAAGGTGTAGATTGGATTCTCGGTCTGACCCAACAGATCATCAATGAAAATTACAAATAAAGAGGGAGAAAGGACAGAGCCCTGTGGTACTCCTGCAGTAAGCCTACGTTTGTTGGATGAGAACCCATCTACAACAACTCTTATAGTGCGATCTCTAAGAAAGCTCGATATAAAACGAGCGAAAGTATCACCGACACCAAAAGCCATCAGCTTTGATAAAAGTGCACCGTGCCAGACTCTATCAAAGGCCTTGGAGATATCCAAAGCCACAGCCTTACTCTCACCAAACTGGTGGATAGACCGACTCCAGCCCTCCGGCAAGAAAGCCATCAGGTCTCCCGTAGAGCGATTTCTACGGAAGCCAGATAGATACCTCACAAGATGGTGGTTAACCATGCTCTCCATTACCTTAGAGAGCACAGAGCAAATCGCTATTGGCCGATAATTTGTAGGATTATTGGCTTCACCCTTTTTAGGGATTGGTTGGACGTTCGCAACCTTCCAACACGCTGGGAAGACCCCCGCACGATAAGCAAGGTTGAAGAGGTTGCGTAATGGGCGGGCTAGCGTCGAGAAGCACTTACACAGGACAAGTGCCGAAATATCATCCGGGCCCGGGGACTTATTAACGTCGAGATTCGCAAGAACCCTTTTAACCCCAGTTGTTCGAAAAAATATCTGAGGCATGGAACTAGATACGTTTTCGATTACGGGGAGTGGTTGATTGTTTTCCGGCAAGGAAGAATTTCCTGCGAACATTTCAGTCAATAGGTTAGCTTTTTCAACCGGGCCAGTGAATGCCTGATCGTCTTTAACAAGAGTTGGGATAGATGATGAACTATCCTTTACTCTTCTTACAAACGACCAAAAGCTCTTACTTCCCCTGGGGGAAGCAAGAACCTTTGTGCTTTTTCAACCGGGCCAGTGAATGCCTGATCGTCTTTAACAAGAGTTGGTATAGATGATGAACTATCCTTTACTCTTCTTACAAACGACCAAAAGCTCTTACTTCCCCTGGGGGAAGCAAGAGCCTTTGTGCGTAGACGTTGTTCGTGTAGAAATTTTTCACGCCTAAGCACTCTGGCACACGAAGTTCTTGCCTGTTTCCGCAGCAGTTCAGTATTGGCGTTTTTGTTCAGGCGCCAATTTCTGAACGCCTCCTCTTTAGATCTGACAGCATCCCTGCATGCCTGGTTAAACCAACCGTTTTTGGCTGGTTTAGCCGACATAACTTTATTTGGAATAAATGTCTTCATTCCAAATAAAATTACATTTTGGATCATTTCAGCAGCAGCATTTACGTCATTGTCGAGAAAGCACAGTTTCCAATTAAAATGCTGAAAAAAGTGGTTGAGCTCAGCCCAACGTGCCTTTTCGTAGATAAAAACTGTCCGCTTTAGGGTTGGTATCGAAGCGACACGAAGAGCGGAATACGAAAAGGATGCTGAAGCAATGCAGTGAACAGAATTACCAAGAGGTGAAAGGACATTAACTTCGTACTTTTCAGGGTGTGAAGTTAAGTAAAGATCGAGAATATTGTGATGATGCCCTTCGACACACGGAATATGTGTCGGTTCATTCACTAGTTGCGTCAAGTCATTTTGCGCGGCGAAGAGCTCGGCGTATTGGCCCTCCGGAGTTGTTTGGCTCGAATGCGAAAGCCAGGCGGAATTGAGGACATTGAAATCTCCAGCAACGACGATTTCACTGTCCGGATAACTCTCCAAAACTTTCGTTATAGAATCGGAAAGGGCGTCGAAGCCGTTAAGTAAAGCCTCCCTTTCCGAGTTTGGGCTTCTGTATATAAACCCAAAATGAAGTACGTGTGTTCCAATCCTGAACTTTACGCAAAGGGAGTGAAATTCTGGATATTGTGAGCATAAGTGTTGCTGCCTCTGAAACACTACGAGGGTGGTTCGGAAAGTTCTTAGCCTATCAATGAAAGAGAATAGTTAGTTTTTCAAAAATATTTTTATTTTTCAATATAATCTCCTGAAATTTCAATACACTTAGTCCAACGCTTATCTAGCAATTCTATCCCTTAATTAAAATTGTTTTCCCCAAGGTCTTCAAAATAGTGGTTTACAACTGTAATTGCATCTTCATTTGAGGTAAAACGCTTGCCAGCAAGGAATTTTTTTAGATTTGGGAACAGGTAAAAGTCACGGGAGCTAAATCAGGAGAATAAGGTGGGTGGTCAAGCAACTCGTACTTTAATTCGTTGATTTTAGCCATTGTTAAAACACTCTTGTGCGCTGGTGCGTTGTCGTGATGAAAAATTATTTTTTTGTGTTGTAAGCCAGGACGTTTTTCTCGAATTTGTACATTTAATTGATCTAAAAGGTTGCAATAGTACTCTGAATAAGTTCTATTATGGTCAATCAATAAAATACCTTTGAAGTCCCAAAAAACCGTTGCCATAACCTTACCAGCCGATTGAATTGTTTTTGCCTTCTTTGGGGCACTTCCTCCAGCTTCAGTCCATTGTTTGGATTGTTCTTTTGTCTCTGGAGTATAGTGGTGGATCCATGTCTCATCAACAGTTATGAAACGACGCTTAAAATCCATTTTATTTCGCTGAAAACGATCCAAACAAGCTTGAGAAATGTTCATTCTTATGCGTTTTTGGTCGACTGTTAACAAATGCGGCACCCATCTTGCAGAAAGCTTTTTCATCTGTAGTTCTTCATGCAAAATTAAATGGACTCGATCATTTGAGATGCCCATGATATTAGCTATTTTACGCACTTTTATTCGTCGATCATTTAATACCATATCATGCACTTTGGCTACAATTTCTGTTGTTGTTGCTGTTTTTGGACGTCCACTACGTGGTTCATCTTCAATGCTTGTACGACCACGTTTAAATTCAGCAACCCAATTTTTTACTGTTGCATATGAAGGAGCACTTTCACCTAACACATTCACCATATCATTATGAATTTCTTGTCCCGATAAACCTTTTTTATGTAAATATTTAATGACACCACGCATTTCTAATTTTTCCATTGTAAAAAAATCGCGGATGCGTCTTTTGTGAACACCTGTTTCTATATGAAGGAGTTGCCAGATCGAAACAAAATTTAACATGTGTTCATAGCAGAGATGGAAGTTTCCAAAACACTTTACTTTTTTCTGTTTATACTGCGCTTTTTGTGCTAGGCTAAGAAGTTTCCAAACCGCCCTCGTATATCGTTACGTACATATACCACAAGTCCTCTGTGAGAAATAAAAAGAGGAATTTCTCTGAAAGTTTTCAAGCTATCGCCTTAAGGACGACTTACTCATTTAAGAAGCGAGTACCAACAGAACACGCCTATTATCTCTCACCGCAGCTCTATTTGCCAAGCCCTGCAAAGTTCTATTATGGCCAGCATTATTTGCTGCTGTAGCTTAATTTACCCGACTTTGCACAATGAGGCTAGTGGCGACCTAAGGTCTTAAAATTACTGAAATTACTTCATTCCCTTTCAGAACTTAAACAAATATTAAACAAAATCGCACAAGAAATATGACATTTTTTCAAGTTTTACAACACAAATTTATTACCATAAAGGCAAAAAACAAAACTTCTGCAAAGTGTTGAACAAAACAAACAAAATATTGAGTAAATTGTGGTAAATTATGAGATGTCGACTTAATATGATTTCAACATTAATAATTTGCCAAGGCCAATGTTGTACGAAATTCGAACCAAACGGCAACATTTACAAGCCAAGCACATGAGGAATTTTTATGGACTTTGCTGAACTGGACAAACAGATGGACGGACGGTCAGCGGGCGGCTTTACAGGTTTGCCAATAAGCGCTGGAAACTAAAGAAAAAAATATGCCTCAAAACAAAATTAATCGAAAATGATTTGCATTTTTCCCCGTTTACCAAAAACCAAGTGTACATTTTTCCACATACAAAGAAATATCAAAATAAAAAAGGCAGTAAAGCAACGAAACATTAATATTAATTAATTGTTTTGAAAAAGCGAATGAAGTGCACACTTTTGCCTCCCTAAGAAACCAGCGATTGAAACGATTTGTTGACGGTGGCGGCAAAATATTTATGCACTTCGAATGTGTTGTGGCGCCACCTGTTGTCAATGTGTTATAGATTACACTTTAAGATTTGGAGTTTTATATTTTGGAGGGGTGGGAAGCAGAGTTTCTTACAGTGTAATTTGTTTTCCGAGTTTTTCTTGAATACTCGTATTGACCTCTTTTAACTCTTAAGCTAGAAGAACAAAAAAAAAACCCCAATTTCAATACTTTCAATTTTCAATTGCTTTGAAGTTGTGGCCGTGTCGTTTGGTGTGCCTTCCTGACTAGTCTGTCGCCTCGATAGCATGTTTGACTTTTGATCTCCCGGCAGTGATAATATTGTGCCGTGTGTTGTTTATGTGGCGTCAGGTTTGAATTTGTACAACAAAAAGTGTTCGAATGATAAGATTTTCCTAGACAGCCAAAGAAAAACAAAATCAGAAAAGACGCCAAAGACTAAACGTTTAAATTGAAATTTAGAAAAATACACAATTGACCTACACCGACCGTTTACCATTCGTTCTAAAGTCGCTTTTTCTCTAGCTGACTTTCTGTCATGTTCGCTAGATCACACGGTTCTTGAGTAAAAGTGTTTAAAAGATTTATGACAGCCTAAAATTAACTCGTGTTTAATTTATTGCTGTTGGCTAAACGGTCGATCAAAAAGTCTAGAAAAAGATCATGTAACATACGAGTAAGTTCATTGTTCAAATTTGTCTACGCCTGAATGATGTGTGAGCGATAAGAAAGCCATTGTCTGATATTTTTGTTTCTTTTTTTTTTGAAGGGACGTTAAGAACAACCTATCCCAAGAAATTTTTAATCGTTAATAAATATGAAATTTCCAACGAATTCCATCTCACATGCAGGGCTGCCAACCAAAATCAATAATAACTCGCCTATTATTTAAAAAAAACGTCATTTTTGAAAAGAAAAATCATTGTAAAATCGTCACACACAAGTTAGGCAATTTTCACATAAGAAATTTATTTTATTTACGAGAGACTACCTTCGCAAGCTATAAGGGACTTCCGTCAGCCATGCATTTATACATGGGCATATCAATAATTCCGTGACATTTCCAACTTCCCTCGTAGTTATATGAAATGCAACACTGCTCCATTCAAGTACCAGTTGTTAGTAGCCTACTGTCAAATTTTGAGAGAGTTCCGTCATTTAGTTTGTGTTTAACAGCTGTTCAAAACATATAACCTGGTGGATTTTGTTGAAAATGGAAAAATGTGAATTTCGAGTGCTTATTAAACATTATTTTTTGCGGAAAAAAACCAGCAGTCTAACCAAGGAAAAGCTTGATAATTACTATGGGGGCTCTGAACCCTCGATTTCAATAGAAAACAAAATGGTTTACTGACTTTCGTTGCGTTAAAATGACGCTGAACGTTCTGGACGGCCAATTGAGGTCAATACACTCGTATACACATGTTTTGTCCTGGTCATACACGACTTATTAATCCTTATTATTCCGACCTTTCCACGCTCATTTTCCGAGCTATATGTACAGGGTGGAGCGCAATAATTGCTTATTTGGGCATGAAATAAAAAAATTATGAACCTTAGAAAAATGTATTTTATATTTTAATTATATTGAACAGTAAGGGAATTTTTAAATTACATGTTTTTTAATAGTGTATCTGGCAAATGTCGACCTTCGCTTTCCACACACTGCTGCATACGTTTTCAGAAGTTTTCATGAACTCTAACAAGCATGTCAACTGGTATTCCGCCAATTTCAGCCTCAATATTGCTAATTATGTCTTCCAAGGTGTTCGGACGGTTGATATACACCTTCGACTTCAAGTAAACCCAAAGGAAAAAATCGCATGGGCCTAAGACTGGTGAGCGTGCCAGCCAGTTCACATCATCTCTCATAGAGATAAGTCATCCAGGAAACATTTGCCTCAAACAATTCATGGTAACCCTCGCTGTGTGTGCAGTGGCACCGTCCTGTTGGAACCATGTATCCTCTTATTGCATTGCCTCAAGAGCCAGCTGAAAACAATTCTGTATCATAGTCAAGTACCGTTTAGAGTTCACAGTTACGACCAGACGGTAATCTTGGAAAAAGTAAGGGCCAATGATGCCTACTTGTGATATGGCGCACAGTGACGCGGTCCGAATGCAGAGGTCTCTGGTGAAGTATTCTGGGGGTCGTATCAATTCAGTACCGCATTTTTGGGGTAACAGCGAATCGTAAACATAAAGCACGCTGCACTGCAATGATCGAGTGCGCATTTGAAAAATATGCTTTAACACAAAATGACCTCTCCTCACGTGTCCAATGAATGGTGGCAACTGAAAGGCAGGCGAATACAAATCTACATTCAGCCACTATGAGCCACGCACACTCTCCACTCTCTTCGGCCAACAGTGCCGCCACAGCCTGCAGTACAAAAAAGCAAGTTACCGCGCTCCACCCTGTACTAATTATATCATTATTTCGAATATGATATAATAATTAAAGAAAAATTAACACAAAACCACCACTTTAGTTTTTTATCTTCGTATGGGTTTTCAATCGTATTTAAAAAGAAACCAAAAAAATAATTATTCTCTTTTTCCTTTCCGTGATCTAGCTGGAATGTCAATCTATGCCTAAATATTTTTGTATTAATAAATTTTTGCAAAAAACAGGTGAAGCTCTTAGATTTTCTTACCACGAACTTATCGAATCCTATGAAGTCATTCTAGTCCTTTACAAATATTAATATGGCTTCCTTTTTATTTCCTATAATTTTAAGTTTTTAAAAATCGTCATTTTTGGCGTTTTTATTTTAATAATCTTCTAAAAGACAAAAACCTTTAATATTGGCAGCTCTGATCACATGCAACAAGTATAGCGCTCATATCGTGCTAGAAAGTTACAACTCAAAATCTCTCTGTTTCTCATCAAATAATTTCCTGAGAAATCTCTTTAATGCGATTAATGTAACTCTATTTTAAGTTTAAAAAAAAAGATTCGAACTTCTTTTAACATCTCCGTTTAAAATGGGAAATTGGTATACTCATTTATAGGCAGGGCTGCCTACCAAAAACCATAGAAAATCGTATTTTTTAATAATCAAATCGTGAAAAATTTAATGTTTTAAATTATAAATCATAGTCGCATACCAGTAAGGCTTTGTTTTTATAAATTATCGCCTTACTGTGATTGAAATATGATAATCGCGATTTTATTTCCAACGAAAATATAATTTGGCCAATCTGATTTCGTTTCTCATCAGTAGCAAAAGTCGTTTTGTCTGATATGCCCCTTTGTGGTTTTTTGAGCGAGTGTCTGGCCGGAACTGTCCATCTTAGACTAATTACTTTTGCTTTAAAAATTCATACAAATTACTTAAAAAACTTACCATGTCTCAGTTCATGCATATCTAAGTTTAAGCTAACTTTTTAGAAAAAATGTAAGGAATTTGAAGTTATATGCCGAATAAATGAAAAAATTAATTTGGCAAAAAAATTGAATTAGCTCGTGAACTTTTTCGTGCGATTATTTTTCACAACGTGGATTTAACGTGGATTATCGCGAAAACATTGCATCGATGAACTTAAATCTTTGTATGGCGATGAAGCTTCATGATATAGCACTGTGAAAAACTGGTTTAATGAATTCAATCGTGGCCGACGCTCGCTCAAAGACGAAGGTTGTGAACGGCAGTTGTGCCAGAGAACATTGATGCCGTGCGTGAACTGATAATGCAAGATCGTCATGTGACATACCGTAAGATAGAGATAGGGCATTTCTAAAAAGGTTTGTTCTCGTTGGATCCCGCACAATTTGACAATCGCTCAAAAAAAGGCTCGTGTCGATTGATGCAAAGAAATTTTGAAAAAATACGATCGCGTTGCTTCAAAAGACGTTGATAAGATCGTCACAGGTGACGAATCATGAATCTATGAGCCCGGAACAAGACAGCAATCAACCGTGTGAGTCTTCGAAGACGAGCTAAATCCAATGAAAGTTGTTCGTGGAAGAAGCACTACAAGAAAATGGTCTCCAGTTTCTTCGGCAAAACTGGTCATGTGGCGACTGTTCCGCTTGAGCAACGTAGGAGGTCAATTCTGAGTGGTAAAGCACAATTTGTTTGCCGAAAGTCTTCGGAGAAATTCTAAAGACGAAACGTCAAAGTGATAAGTCATCCGCCGTACAGCCCAGACTTGGCACATAATGAGTTTTTTTTGATCCCGCACATGAAGAAAAAAATTCGTGGTCAACGATTTTCGTCGCCAGAGGATGTCTCTTTGGTTGCTGAGGTGTCTCAATCGGAGTGGAAAAAGTGCTTCGACACTTGGTTCGAGCGCATGCAAAAGTGTATAAATCATGCTGGAGAATACTTTAAAAACCATAAAACCATTTTTGATGAACCATTGATGATAAATATTCGCATTTTCATTATTAGGCCAGAAATATTTATAGCAGCCCTCGTATACACATTCCAATTATCTTTTTATGCACAAATTGTTAAGTTGAAACAAATTCTCGTCAGATTCGTAGGATTAATAAAAAATCCATAAATTCTAATCAAATTCTACTTATAAAATCGTCAAAAACACGATAAACCATCAAAATGACGATAAATCGTCAAAATGATAATAAATTGTCAAATGACGATAAATCGTCAAAAAGACGATAAATCGTCAAAAAGACGATAAATCGTCAAAATGACGATAAATTGTCAAAAAGACGATAAATCGTCAAAATTGCAGACCTGTTTATAGGCCCCTTATAAGATTCGTATTCGTGTTGCCACTGAATAATTTCAAAATGTGTCACAAAATAACGTCAGTTTCGTGAAAAATAGTTACTCAAGTGAAGAAAAGTCTCGTGATCCTTTGAAAAATATTGAAATATGGTACGCAGCGAATCAGTTTTCTATTAAACGTTAAAAAAATGCACAACATATTTCCAAAAATGTATTAAAATTCATTCAAGTTTTTCTTGCCAAATTTAAGTAAAGGATGGTCCAACCATTGGCAATTCGTTTCAACGCTATCGTTCTTTCAATAGAAACACGTTCGAACGATTTCGGCTAGATCGTCGAAGAATTTTATCTTCTAAGAATATCGTGCTTTCAACAGACAGACGGTAATGGGTATTTAAAAATTTGCCACATCGTTTTAAACTTGATAATGACGATAAATCATCATAATGATAATAAATTGTCAAAATGACGATAAATCGTCAAAAAGACGATAAATCGTCAAAATTGCAGACCTGTTTATAGGCCCCTTATAAGATTCGTATTCGTGTTGCCACTGAATAATTTTAAAATGCGTCACAAAAAACGTCAGTTTCGTGAATAATAGTTACACAAGAGAAGAAAAGTGTCATGATCCTTTGAAAAATATTGAAATATAGTGCTAAGCGAATCAGTTTTCTAATAAACGTTAAAAAATGCACAACATATTTCCAAAAATTTAATAAAATTCATTCAAGTTTTTCTTGCAAAATTTAAGTAAAGGATGGTCCAACCATTGGCAATTCGTTTGAACGCTATTGTTTTTTCAATAGAAACACGTTCGAACGATTTCGGCTAGATCGTCTAAGATTTTTATCGTCTAAGAATTTTATCGTCTAATTAATGTCTACATGATCTTGAAATAATATATATACTTCATAGCGGCACAGATAACTATTTCGATTTGTTACGAACGGAATGACAAATACATAAACCCCATCGAATGATGAAGTGTAAAAAAAACATTTAACAATTTCAATAGGTTTCAACCTTAGCTGAAACCTTAAAAATTTGCCACATCATTTAAACTTGAGAACTGTACTTTGATTATCAAAACAGAAGGGCAGACGGAAGGACATCTCTCAAATATATTAGAAAGTTATTCTTAATCAATCAGTATAAAGAACTTATAGTCTTTTATCTCCTTTCCTTTTAGTTGTTATAAATATCAGCACTTACCCACTCTACTAATCACAGTTTGCTGTAGGGTATTAAAACTGCCGCATAAAACTGGCCGATGTTCTTAACAGGATTTAAACCGGTACCATAAACACAATGGTTGACCTTTAGAAATTAAACTGTAGAATGGCGTGAAGCAAATCACTTTCAGGAAACGCCAAAATCTTTCCATTCTTGGTGAAAGGAAATTTTAAATAGGAATCACTCTAATTTGTAGAAAACATTTTTTTTTATCAAATGCAGCAAATCTTAGATTTAGCTTTCAAAATAAAACTTTCAAAAATAAAATTTTTATGCTTAAAAATATAAATTCATCTTTCTGCTGAAAGTAGAGTCTATCACATCCCTGTTAGGCATCTTTTAAAAATTACTTTTGTAGAGTTATAACATTCTTGCAGCAAATCATACACATGATCTTCCCTAAATTCCCCCTTCCTTCTTAATTATATCGTATTCCTACATACTCGTAGATAATGCTGTTCATCATTCACTTAGCAGCAGCAGTAGCTTTAATTTCAAACCTTCCCAATATTTGTAGTCTGCGATCTTTTATAATATCTTTTTAAATTGTGTGACCCTCCCCCTTCGCCTTTGCATCCAATCATTCCCCTCAATATTTCAAAAGCAATTAGTTCTGCTCCCAATTTTAGTATAAGGTTCACATGTCATATTCGTTTCGTCGGTTCTCAGACTTTTATTTTCTCTATTTCGATCTAGTCGGCCGTAATGATGTGTCAAAAAAGTGACACTCACCCAAACACATCGAGCGGCACGCAGCAACCTAATTTTCAATGGGCCGTCACAAATGTGTGTGTGTGTGTGCATCGATAGGGGGGAACAATTTGGGGTGATGGCAAAAAGTCTTGTTCAGTGAGGTCCGATTTTCTTCAAAGAAATGTTATCATAGGTCTAGTTTATTTGATAAAAGTGCTCCTAGACACGAACATTTACTGTCACTGGTATACTGGAGTCTCACGATTTATATCGAACTATTTAAGAAACCGTACTATTCGTGTACGATTGGGTTCTGTTAAAACTTTTTAAGAAACCATACAAAACGTGTACAATTGGGTTCTAATATTAAAAGGACATGTGCTTACCGCAGTAGCACCTCATGGTCATATTCTTTTCACTTCCCTTTCACCTTCTTCCTCAATGGCCGCCTGTGACCTATGCAAAGCCCATCTACTATTAACTTTTTGTCCGGGCTCCGAGATCGAGCTTGGAGTATTTGATCTTGTCCAAAAATGAGTGGAGTTGAGGATAGGTTGACAAGGTATATTGCCTCCTTAACTCACCGTTGTAAATAAAAATATAATATATAATCTGATTTTTAAATTTATATTTTATATTCGTATCACAAGGTACATCATTTTATTATCGCCAGGCCAATAAATTCCACCTCAATATATCGTTTTTAACTGATCTAGTCGAATGTCGAATCAGCTATCTTACTTTTTTAAGCCGTATACATAGAAGATCTGCTACTCTATAAACGAAGGATCAGCTACTCTAGAAACAAAAGATCAGCTAATTAATAAACAAACGATCAACTCCTCTATAAACAGAAAATCATCAGCTAAAAAACAGATGATGGACTTCTCTGTAAACAGAGGTTCTGTCCTCTATAAGCAGATTATCAGTCCTCTATTATTACAGGATAAGTCACATAAAAACAGAGGATCAGTCCTCATAAACAGAGGTTTACCTCCACTAATAATAAGATTTCATATTCTTTATAACAGAGGATGAGTCCTCAAATGGCAGAGGATCAATCCATTATAAACAGAGGATCAGCTCGTCTATAAACAGCGGATCAGCTCCAACTAATAGATGATGCTCTTCTCTATAAACGGAAGGTTATCTTCTCTGTAAACAGAAGATTAACTCTCCTATAAACAGAGGGTTAGCTTGTCCATAAAGAAATTAGCTACTCTATATGGATAGGATACGCTACTGTATTAAACTTGAATCAGCTCCTTTATAAACAGAATATGGGCTACCCTTTAAGCAGACTCTTTTAACAACACATAATCCGCCTCATTATAAAAAGAGGATGGGCTCCTTTATAAATAGATCATGTTCTTTTAAACAGAATATCTGCGGATATTTTAACAAGGGCTCCTATTTAAACAGAAGATCATCTACTTTTCAGAGGAAATCCTCGCTTATTAACCGAGCACCACCCCCATTATATACCGATAATCCATCCTCTATAAATATAGGAACATCTACACTATAAAGAGAAAATCAGCTACGTTATAAGCAGGGATCAGCTATAGTATAGAGGATCAGATTTTCTATTAACAGAGGATAAGCTCCCTCATAAACACAGAATTGGTAACTCATAACCAGAGGATTAGCTCATCTACAACAAAGGGTCAGCTTCTCTTTCAATTAAGCAGCTGCTCCTCTAAAAACAAAAAATCAGCTTCTTTATAAACACAACAACGCGCTCATTATAATAAGAGGATAACCTCCTTAATAACCAGAAGATCAGAATCGATTTAAATAGAAGATCTCCTACTCCAGCTTGTCTACAATCGGATCTGATACCACTATAAACAGAGCATCAGCTTCATAATAAACAAAGAATAAGCTTCTCTATAACATAGGATCTACTTCTGTATAAAAAGACGATCAGCTCTATAAAAAGAGGATCAGTTCGTCTCTAAAAAGACAAGCAGCTCATCCGCATTCAGCAATCAGCTCGTGTATAAAAAAAATAATCAGCTCGTCTTTAAAAAGAGGAGCAGATCTACTATATACAGAGGATCAGATTTACTGTATGCAGAGGATCAGCTCCTCTCTACACAGAGGATCAGCTACTCTATGAACAAAAGACTAGCTTATCTATAAGTAGAGGAGCAATTATCCTGTTAACTAAAGACAACCTTTTTCATAAACAGAGGAAATTCTCCTCTATAAACAGGAGATTAGTTCCACAATGAACGAAAGATCTTCTCGTCTATAAACCTATGTAAGGGGATCGGCGTTTTTATAAACTGAGAATTAGAAGAGCCAAAGAGCACCTTTAGACTGTCTACTTAATACACAAAAAAAAGAGCTTCAGATTAGCAGGTCATCCATAATCAGAGGTCTATCTGCACCATAAACAGGGGACCAGCTACTCTTTAAACCAGAGGAGCAGCTATTGAACAATTAGAGAATCAGCTCATCTATATGCATAGGATTATTTCCTATATAAACATAAGGTCTACTTCTCTATAACAAAGGATCAGGTCCTCTAACCCGATTGTCCGTATGTGGATCAGCTACTCTATGAACATAAGATTAGCTTCTCTATAAGCAGAGAAGCAACTTCCCTGTTAACAAGGATAACTTTTTTCATAATCCCGTCCTCTTCTATAGAGACGGGATTTGCTTTACTTTGAGCAAAGGATCTACTTGTCTATTAACACATTATCTTTGAAAACAGAGAATCAGCTGCTTTGTACAGATAATTAAAAGAGAAGCATCTCTATAAACAGGAGATTACTTAATACACAAAGGATCAGCTTCAGATAAATAAGTCATCTATAGAAATAAGTCTAGCTGTTTCATAAATAGAGGATCAGCTACACTATAAACCAGCTACTCAACAATCAGTGAATTAGAAGAGCAGCACCTCCATAAACAGAAGATTACCTTAATACACAAAGGATCAGCTTCAGATGAATAGGTCATCTATAAAAAAAAAGTCTAGCTGTTTCATAAACAGAGGATCAGCTACTCTATAAGCCAGCTACACAACAGTCAGAAAATCAGCTTATTTATGTACATAGGATTATTTCCTCTAGAAACAGAAGATCAACTTCTCGAAAACAAAGGATCAGCTACTGTATAAACAGAGGATAAAGTCGTCTAACGCGATTGTTCTTATTGGGATGAGCTTGCGGCAGTTATGTTTTTTTACCCCATTTAAAATTATTTATATCGAATTCTGCTGAATGGAAAACAAACTAAACAATTTACTCTACCGAATGAATAGGAAAAGAGAAAAACTGCCGAAGCTGATTTGTCAATTAATGGCGGGAGCTTTAATACATAGCAAAGCTTTAAAAACAGGTAAAAATTAATGGGTTAACCTAAAATTGGTAGAATGTATCTTACATATATCGATTAGCTTAGGTTTGTTCTAGTTCCTTTGTTTGGTTATCGTGGATATTCGATATGAAAGGAATTGTTTCAGTGAGTCTTGAACTCACTAATGGCTTACTACTTCTTATATATATAGATCGATAAATGAGAAGAGGCAGGTCGCCAGCTTATTAAAAGATATTGATTAGGCGTATCTCACTAACGACGAATGGTGCGTCCACTTGACGATTTTATGTTTGTTATCTGAAGAAAGGGAATCAGTTACTCCATAAATAGAGGATCTGCTTATTTATTAACAGGATCTAAGCTTCTCCATTAGATCCCCCATAAACAGAAAATCTGTTTTCTGAAAAAAGGGGGATCAACGCACTTTTAAATAGAGGACCAGTTTCTCTTTAAATAGTTGAGCAGTAGTTGATGAATCCGGGTCTCCAAAAAAATAGGATCTGTTTCTCTATTAACAAGGTATAAGGTATATCTATAAAAAAAGGATCAGCTCTTCAACTAAAAGAGGAATAGTTTATCTATCAATATCAGAGCTTTCGTAGAAGATCAGCTTCGGTTCAAATCGAAGACAAGTTCCTGTATAGGTAGAGGATCGTACACATCCCTCCTTGTTTTTACTCGCAATATCGAAGCGTGCAAATAACGATTGGGAAAATCAGCTTCGTTACAAACAAAAGCTCTGCTCATCTAAAAATTGAGGATCATCAGCTATATACGGCTTGGCTCTCAAACAGGTCGTTTATAAATAAACGAATCAGTTTTTATTAACGGCAAATCAGCTCCTCTATAAACAGAATTGTACCTCCTTTAAAAAAAGCTCCTCTATAAGGCAAAGAATATACTCCTCGCTGACTTTCTTTTCCTCACCAAGCTAACCTGATCCAGTAAGCTTGAGGAGTTCACTCTTTCAAAATGGTTTCTCGTTACAAGAGTGATTCCAAGCTGGAACTCACTGTTACTTTGAGCTATCCTCACTCATTCTACAATTTAACCCAATGACTTTAAATAGAAACAACTAAATGGAAAACTTTTTCAAAAAATCCAGCAACCCAACCGAAAGACACCCTTCCTCGCAAGACTTTCATATTTTCCAATAACCAAAAAAAAGTGTGTGAAAATTTCCCCTAGTCTTTTTTCAAAGATCAACTAAGAAAGATAATTATGAGCGCCTTTTTGGGGACGAACCTAATGAATTTTCAAAAATCATATTTTCAAAACAAACAATTTGATCCGTTAAGTCGAAAATTGGGAACGGCATGTGAGGGAAAGCATAAAACGGCAGCAACAACTGCAAAGTGAAACTAATCCGAATGGGTAATTTCAATTTGTTCAAAAGACTTAAACTCTGATCTCTTTTTATGTTTAGAGGGATTTGCTTTATTTTTAAAATAGAATTTCCAACATATCAACTAAAAATAACCCTGTCTAATCTGTAAACGAACACATGTTGTTTTTGTAGCTTCGCTTTAGTTTATGATTATCTCTGGCTTAGTAGAAAACAACGCATAAAAAACTGCAGCGTTTTTTTCCCTCCTATTCTGGAGATAACGTTTAAATCATAAAAACACAATTGTGCACTTTTCTAGGGAATTCATATGTTTTGATTACATTTTCAAAACAAAGAGATAAGATGCAAATCTTAGCAATCCTACGGGTTTACAGCAGCCTTCCACGAAGTATGGAATATGTGTCACTAGGCGAGCAGAGACAGACTTTAAGACGGGGTACTGAAAGAAACTCACTCGCATAAAAAGTGTGGGAACTGGTCCCGCAGCAGGAATGGCCATATGAACATTGATGTAAGCTAACAGTTTGCTTTAATAAATGTAATTTTTTAAAAATTTTACAAAAAAAAGAAAAACCCGACAAATTAAATCAACTTTTCTAGTCCTAAATCAAGTTTCTAGCTTCAAACGATCAACTTTTCATAAGTACCTCAACAGAAATGTCATCGAAATGTCCACTTTGAAACGCCACACAAGTCGTTTGCTTTTTGGTCGTCAAATACTCTGACTGACTCGCTGGCTGGTTGGCTGGCTAGCTGGCTGTCATGTCAATTAATGCCACAAACTCGTGCAGCATGCCGTGCTCCCTGTGCGTTTTTCTGCGGAACTTTCAATTCAATAGAAACGAAAGCAAAAAAATATGATATACTTGACTACGAGTATACACGTATAACTGAAAAACTGTCAATTTAATATTTATTGCGTAAACTTACATTAGTTTACAACAAATTGTTGTTGTTTTTAGTTTAATTTTTCTTGTTGTAGGATAATAATCGGCGATAAAAAGTATTCGAGTTGATAGATATTTTCAAATAAGTTTTTAACAATATTGTATGCAATAAATACACTCAAAGAAAAGATGAGCCTACGGGTTAGCTTAAAAAAATAAGTTTATTTAAATACATAACAACTTAAAAAGATAACAAATCCCCATAGCAACAAAGCGACCAATTAAGGAATATATCCTCATTATAGGCAGGAAGGAACTCGTTTCGTTTTAGACTAAAAACAGCTAAGAAGAATATAGAGAAAATATCAGCTACCCTAGAGAGAGAGAGGATCTGCAGCTCATCTCCTAAAGCCGGGGATGATGAGAGAGAGAGAGGATCTGCAGCTCATCTCCTAAAGCCGGGGATGAGCTCCTCTACAGAAGCAACACCTCCTAACAGAAAGCAATAGCTTTTCAAAAAATGGAACTATCGGCTTTACAAATAGAGAATCTTCACCAGCTCCACTTTAAAGTATAATTTTCCTTTTAAAAGAGGATTACTTTCTTTATTAACAGACCATCATCTACTAGAGATTTTTAAATAGATGATCAGCTGCACTTTAAAAAGAGAATGAGCTCCTAGTATCACCTCTTCCATAAATACAGAAGCATGTCCTCTTTATAAACGAGGGACAGATTCACACAATAGAAGAGATAATATCAGCCACCCTATAGAGGGGATCAGCCGCTCAGCATCTATAGTTGAAGGATGAGCACCTCTACAGAAGTTACACATCCTAATACTTATAGAAAGCAATATAGCTTTTTTAAAAATTAAACCATCGACTCTATAAATAAAGAATCTGCTCCAGCTCCACTTTCAAGTATAATTTTTTTTAATAGAGGATCACTTAGTTTATTAATAGAACATCATATCCTAGAGATGTTGATCCTGTAAATGAGCAGCACCTATCTTTAAATAGATGATCAGCTTCACTTTAAAAGGAGAATGAGCTCCTAGTTTACAGAGGATCATCTCCTCCATAAATACATAATCATGCCCTCTTAAGAGCATGGGCTATTCTATAAACGAGGGTCAGATTCATACAGCAGAAGAGATAATATCGGCCACCCTATAGAGAGGATCAACAGCTCAGCACCTATAGTTGGAGGATGAGCTCCTCTACAGAAGATACACCTACTAAAAAATGAAACCATCGACTCTATAAATAAACGAGGTATAAACGAGGGTCAGATTCATACAGCAGAAATGATAATATCAGCCACCCTAAAGAGAGGATAAGCAGGTCAGCTAACAGAAAAAAACTCCTCCTAACAGAAAGCAACAGAACCATCAGCTCTATAAATAGAGAATCTGCTCCAGCTCCACTTTAATTTATTATTTTTTTGTAATAGAGGATCACTTACTTTATTAATTGAATATCATCCATCTCCTTTATTATAACAGTAGCAGCACCTCTTTAAATAGATGATCAGTTTCTCTTTAAAAAAAGAATGAGTTCCTACTTAACAGAGGATCAGCTACTAGACAGGGGCATGTCCTCTTTAGAACATAGGCTACTCTATAAACGAGGATCATATTCCAATAACAGAAAATTAGCTCCTCAATAAACAGAGGATCAGCTTCTCTAAAAAGATGATCAGCTCCTTTATTAACAGAGGATAGGTTTCTTTATTAACAGAGGACCAACTATCCCAAAGGCGACCAGCTCTCCCATTCTCTATTGAAAAGGCAATCAGTTACTCAATAAATAGAGGATCTGCTTCTTTATTAACAGGATTATTAGCTTCTCTATTAGATCCCCCATAAATAGAAAATCTGCTTTCTGTAAAAAAGAGGATCAGCACACCTATAAAAAGAGTACCAGTTCCACTATAAATAGAGGATCATGTTCTCTATAGAAAGGAAATCCGTTCCTCTATAAATAGAGAATCTGCTTCTCTATTAACAAGGTATAAAAATCTCTATAAAAAATGGATCAGCTCAACTCCAAGAGGAATAGTTTATCTATTAATATCAGAGCTTTTTTAGAAGATCAGCTTCGGTACAAATAGAAGTTCATGTATAGGTAGAGGATCGTTCACATATCCCTCCTTGTTCTTACTCGCAACGTCGAAGCATGCAAATAACGATTGGGATTAGCTATCTTCTAAAAAAAATCAGCTTCGTTATGAACAAAAGCTCTGCTCATCTATAAATGGAGGATCATCAGCTTTATACGGCTTGGCTCTTGAATAGGTCATTTATAAATAGACGAATCAGTTTTAATCGATGGCAAATCAGCTCCTCTTTAAACAGAATATTACCTCCTTTAAAAAAGGGATCATCTGCTCTATAAAAGAAATAATATACTCCTCTATTAACCTTAACCGCTAACCAACTCCTATGCACAGAATATCCGCTTTTTTAAATTCAGAAGATCAGCTCGTTTTTAAACAGAAGATTAGCTACTTTCTGAACAGACGATCAGCCGAAACATACGGCTTGCCTCTCCTATAGACAGAGAATCAGTTTTAATTAACGGAAAATCAGCTTCTCTAAAGCAGAATGTATTTATAAAATGAGAATTAGCTCCTCTATAAATCAAAGAATATACTCCTCTATTAACTTAAATCGCTCTCCAGCTCCTATACACAGAATATCCACTTTTTTAAATTTAGAAGATCAGCTCCTTTTTAAACAGAGGATCAGCTCCTTTCTGAACAGACGATCAGCCGACACATACAGCTTGCCCCTTCTATAGACAATGAATCAGTTTTAATTAACGGCAAATCAGCTTCTCTAAAGCAGAATGTCTCCTCGTTCATAAAATGAGGATCAGCTCCTCTATAAAACAAAGAATATACTCCTCTATTAACTTAAACCGCTAACCAGCTCCTATACACAGAATATCCACATTTTTAAATTTAGAAGATCAGCTCCTTTTTAAACAGAGGATCAGATCCTTTCTGAACAGAGAATCAGCCAACACATACAGCTTGCCTCTCCTATAGACAGAGAATTGGGATTAGCTATCTTTTAAAAAAATCAGCTCCGTTATAAACAAAAGCTCTGCTAATCTATAAACGGAGGATTATCGCTATATAAGGCTTGGCTCTCATATAGGTCATTTATAAATAGACGAATCCGTTTTAATTAACGGCAAATCAGCTTCTTTAAAACAGAATATCACCTCCTTTATAAAATGAGGATTAGCTCCTCCATAAAACATAGACTCTTCTACTCTATAAACAGAGGATTAGATTGTCTTTAAACAGATGATCAGCTCGTCTATACACAGAGGATCAGCTCGTCTATACACAGAGGATCAGCTCGTCTATACACAGAGGATCTTCTCGTCTATACACAGAGGATCAGCTCTTCCATCAAAGGATATTCTCCTTTCTAAAAAAAAGGACAGCTTTTTCATTTAAGCACGATCAGATCTTTTATTAAAACAGTTTATCTATAAAACATAGAATCTTTTCCTCTATATGCAGAGGATCAGCTTGTATTTAAATAGAGAATCAGCTCGTCTATATATAGAGGATAAGTTCTGCCAACAAAGGATAATCTCCTTTATAAAATAAGGATCAGCTACTTCATTAAAACAGGTTCAGTTCCTTTATAAAAAGGATAACGGCCCCTTTAAATAAAAAAACAGTTCTCTATGGGCAAAGTTCATCTAATATTAGCTCCTTCGTAAACTGAGAATCAGCTTGACTCTGAACTGATAATCAGCGTCTCTTTGACCAGAGCAACAGCTGCTATTTAAACAGAGAATCCGTTTCTAAATACTCAAAGGATCAGCTCCTGTATAATCAAAGAATTAACACCACTATAAAGAGATATCCACTATAAGATCCTTTACATATAATGGATCAGCTAATACTGAAACATAGTGTCGCTTCTCTGTTGAAATAGCATTAGCTTCTTTGTTAGTAGAGAATATTCCTCTCGTATTATGTCCTTTAGCTCTAAGTGTTGCATAGGACATCAACGAAATTTCGCCATCTACTCCAATACTTTGCTGTTTTTCACCTCGTTGAAAGAAAATGATAATTTTTGTGAGAAAGGATGAAATCATCTATAAGTAGTGTCGCTTCTCTGTGTAAATAGCATTAGCTTTCTTATTAATAGAGAATATTCCTCTCTTATTATGTCCTTTAGCTCTCAGTGTTTCATAGGGCATCAGCGAAATTTCGCCATCTACTCCAATCCTTTGATATGTTTTTCACCTCGTTGAAAAAATGCTAATTTTTGTGAGAAAGGATGAAATCATCTATATACAGAGTATTTATAAACAGGCGTGCCAACCCAGTGGAGCAAAGGACATCAACGAAATTTCGAACCGTATTCCAATCCTTGGCTATGTTTTTCAACTCGTTGTAAGAAAATCCTAATTGTTGTAAAAGAGGATGAGATCCTTTACATACAGAGTATCTATGAATAGACGATCAGCTACTCTATGATTTTCAAAATGAGAGGATTCGCTTAAATATAAATGGTCATCTTTACTCTATTCTAATAGATCACCCCCTCTTTAATTAAAGAACCAGCCTATCTTTAAGCAGAGGATAAAACTGGATAACCAAAGGATCAGATCCTCTATAAGGAGAGGATTAGTTCCTCTACAAACATAGGATCAGCTAGTCTAAAAACATAGGGTCAGCTTCTCTGTAGAAATAGCATTAGCTTCGTAGAAAACAAAGTATCTTTTTCTCTACTTATATCCTTAGCTATGTTTTTTGCCTCGTTGATAGAAAACGCTAATTGTTGTAAAAGAGGATAAAGTCCTCTATATACAGAGTATCTATAAATAGACGATCACTTCCTCCTTGAGCATCATAATCAGAGGATCCGACAATCTATAAATAGATCCACTTTAGTCTTTCATAATAGATCACTTAAAGGACCCATCTATTTATAAACAGGGAATTATGTCCTCTACTCTTCAGACCGAAATTCAGTTCAATTGATTCTGGAATAGTTTCTCTAAAACGGAAGGCAGAGGTACGATTATGTTTCTCAACAGACAAAAGGTCCGCTTAGCTATCGGAAGAGAATTAACTTGTCGGAAAACAAAATAATCACCTACTCTTTTTAAGCAGCTTCACAAAGGTCGTTATAACTGAATATTGCTTCGCATTCTTGTCCCTGGGATAATGACAAGAGAACAAATGTTAATGGTGTTCTCCCGCCAATATCCACCGATAGATGGCATTGATATGTATGTGATGTTACTAACCTTTTTTCTTTCGTAGTATAGATAATTTCGAGAAAGTGCGTCACGATTTAAATATTGTAAGCTCTAGAAACTCAAACTAAAGAATACAAATACATGGTGGAGCATGATAATTTGCTTATTTAGGAATGAAATAAAAAAATATGAACCTTAGAAAAATTTATTTTATATTTTAATTATATTGAACAGTAAGGGAATTTTTAAATTACATGGTTTTAAATAGTGTATCTGGAAAATGTCAACCTTCACTATACACACACTGCTGCATACGTTTTCTGAAGTTTTCATGAACTCTAACAAGCATGTCGACTGTTTTCTGCCAATTTCAGCCTGAATATTGTTAATTATGTCTTCCAAGGTGTTGGGACGACTTCAGGTTACCCCAAAGAAAAAAATCGCATGGGGCTAAGTCTGGTGAGCGTGCCAGTCAGTTCACATCCCCCCGGAAACATTTGCCTCAAACAATGCATGGTAACCCTCGCTATGTGTGCAGTGGCATCATCCTGATGGAACCATGTATCCTCTAATGGCATTGCCTCAAGAGCCGGCTGAAAAAGTCTGGAAATGCCAACAGCAAGTGATTGTTTCCGAGCAGAGCGTTTCGGAGATCGCAGTACTGCTGCTCTAGCTCTCTCGATGTTTTCGTACACATGACAGACACATTCCCAGCTGTTCTCAATGAAGTTACCCCATTTACAATTGATTGCCGTCCGGGAACATGTCCGCGTGGGGGAACAGCGAATCGTTAACGAAAAGCACGCTGCACTGCAAGGATCTAGTGAGCATTTGAAAAATACGCTTTAACACAAAATGACCTCTCCTCATTTGTTCAATGGATGATGAAAAGCAGACGAATTCAAATCTCCCGTCAGCCACTATAAGCCACACACACTCTCAACTCTCTTCGACAAACAGTGCCGCCACAGCCTACAGTCCTAAAAAGCAAATAAACGCACTTCACCCTGTATACCAATTTTTTAAAGGAATCTATTTTGCCACCCTCAGATGGCAAGATTCAAAGTATTTTCCAAAAAATATCCCTATGGTTTCTATCTATTTACTGCAGATGACAACACTGAAGAAATTCCAGCCGTAGCATCATTCTGCCCATAGAAATAATAAATATACTTGGCAAAACCATGTACCATGATTTTCAACCGAAACTCGTAATAGTCAACATCAGTCCTTATCATTTATTGCTCCGGGGAAGCGAAATACTCCAGACACTAGCATGTAGTGTCTGTGTCGACGACTTAAGTAACGATTTCCCGAAAGCCTTTTCTGAGAATTTCTTTAAGTGTACACAAACATACAATGTGCCTTTAGGTCTTACTCGTACTGTCTTCCAAATCGCTCAGTTTATGTTTTGTGTGTGTGAGTTTTTGTTTTGTACCCGGTTTGAATAGACCATATTTGGGATTTTGTTAAAATAGTTTCTTTACGGGATAATTGAATCATTAAATTTAACCAAATTTGGTTCTCTAAGATAAGTTGGTCTGTCGGTATTAGGTAACTGTATTTCGCATTCAAACACAATTCCAAACGAAATGTTTTGCAAAAACGACGTTTGAATCGAACAGAAACATTTCAAACATGTTAACAGTGATGCAGTGTGACATGCTCGTTTAAACATTTCAATAAATGGTAAATAGCAATTATGCGATTTAAAAAAAGCCACAAAGGATGAATGATTTATTTTTAGAACCCATTCAAACAAGACATGCTAACAAGAGACAATCACAGCTGCTTCTAGCCCCTCCGACCAGGAGTAGCAAAGTTGAATACTCAAAGTTCTGAAAGCGACTGCTGATGAAATATGACAATCCTGTCACGATTTGCATTTTCGTTGTTCTTGATTTATGTCTTCGGGCATAAATCTTTCGCGGAGGAGCATAGCACATTTTTATGGTCAAATCTTTCCAAAATATTGTTTCTAAATGACTCATTTCCTTAATAAATATGCAAAGGCTTTTCAGGCGGGCGCATTGAATGGTGCGCGCGTTCAAACCACTTGACAGTTGGGTGACATGCTGCACATGTCAGAATTTCCGAATTGAAAACAGAGTTGCATGCGTGTGCACTGTGCTCCGAGCTTGGTGCCGTTGTCTTTGTTTGTCTAAGTGGCTTTTTGACAACTTATTGAAAATGTTGTCAAATGTTTGTCATTGGGAACATTCCATTTTGTTTTGCTCACGCGTCTACGTATGTTTTCAATTAGTTGTTTTAACACCATTTTTCATCTCGTCGGTTGCCGTTGCCACAACCGTTTTGTGTTTCGCAATAGTTTGGCCAAGTTGCGACGAACATCGTGTTGCGTGTTGTCTTAACATCGAGTGTTAATTGCAAACAATTCACATTTTGTGGATGCTACAAATATTTTAATAGTTTTCGTATAATGTTGGGAAATTACCAAAGACATACAAAAGGTGACCATACTTTTTAAAAAAATATATATACTCCATCCAGTATAGAACTTGAAACGAATATTGTGCTTATTCAGGGATTTCGAATGGCCCCTTCTGTTATCCTAGGAACTATGAAGTGTTTTCAAAAATCGATATATAGGAATACATTGCATAAGCATTTATCGTACAAGCAAAAGCTTAACGCTGACTAGCCATCTGCGACCCGAAATGGCCAGAGCATGAGCTTCTTTGCAAAAAGATGAACACAAATCTATAAATAAAGGTGATAGCCTCTATAACCGAATACCACCTACTCTATAAACAGAGGATCAGGTACTTCATAAACAGCTTTCCTATAATCACATAAACAGATCCTCTTTTAAATAGCTCCTTTCTGAACTGAGGAGATCAGTTGCTCTATAATTAGCAAATATGATACTCCAAAAACTAAGGATTAGCTCTTTTGTTAATAAAGGACCAGCTACTCTAAAACATAGGAGAACTAATACCTCCATTGATGGAACTTTAAATGTTTTACGAGTGCCAAAATTAAAAAAGGCACAAGCATTTTACTAAAAAATCTCATATAATCTTTCTTACAGGTTACTGCTGTCAATTATATTTAAATCTTTTTTTCTATATTTTCAGATGGCGCAAAGTATTGAGAAAAGGCACACGGCTTAAAACTTTACAAACACTTACAGTATTACAGAAACTTCTAACGGAGTGACAACAGACTACACCAACATACGCAACCTTGTAATTTAGATTGCAACAAAAGCTACGAATCAGCAAGAATGGTTAAAATTTAGGCTGTAGGTTCCCTAAGTAATTGGATAAATGCTGGCGAGGAAAATTACAACTTGTATTTATGAAGGAAACGTTCTTCCATAAACGAGGAAACATTCTTTCGTAAATCGAGGAAACGTTAATCTATAAACCAAGACAATTATCCTTTCATAAACCGAGGAAACGTTCTTCGATAAACCAAAGAAACGTTCTACTGTAAACCAAGGAAACTTTCCTCCATAAACCGAAGAATCATTCCTCCAAAAACCGAGGAAACCTTCCCCAAAAAACCGAGGAAACGTTCCTAGATAAAGCAAGAAAACGTTTCTTCATAACCCGAGGAAAGATTTTCAATAAACCGAGGAAAAGTTCCTCCATAAACCGAGGAAACGTTTTCCTCCACAAACCGCGGAAACGCTCTCAATAAACAGAGGAAACGATCCTCTATAAACCGAGGAAACGTTCCTCCACAAACCGAAGAAATGTTCCCCAACAAGCCGAGAAAACGTTTCTCCATAAACCGAAGAAACGTTCCTTCATGCATTAAGGAAACGTTCCTCCAAAAACCGAGGAAAAGTTCTTCAAAAACCGAGGAAACATTCCTCCAAAAACCGAAGATACGTTCCTCTAAAAGACGCGGAAACGTTCCTCCAAAAACCGAGGAAACGTTCCTCAAAAAAACCGAGGAAACGTTCCTCAAAAAAACCGAGGAAACGTTCCTCCATAAACCAAGAAAACGTTCCTCCGTAAGCCGAGAGAATGTTCCTACGAGTACAGAAATTGGAAAAACATAGATTCATAAACCGAGGAAGCGTTCCTTGATAAACCAAGGAAAGATGCTCAATAAACCGAGGAAACGTTGCTCCTTAAACCGAAGAAACGTTCCTCTATAAACCGAGGAAACGTTCCTCCATAAACCGAGGAAATGTTCCCCAGCAAGTAGAGAAAACGTTTCTCCATAAACCGAGGAATCGTTCCTCCAGGCATAAAGGAAACTTTCCTTCAAAAACCGGGGAAACGTTCCTCCAAAAACCGGGGAAACGTTCCTCCAAAAACCAAGGAAACGTTCCTCTAAAAGCCGAGGAAACGTTTCTCCAAAAACCGAGGAAACGTTCCCCCATAAACCAAGGAAAAGCTCTTCCGTAAACCAAGGAAACGTTTCTTCATTAACCGAGAAAACGTTCCTCCATAAACCGAGAAAACGTTCCTCCATAAACCGAGAAAACGTTCTTTCATAACCCGAGAAAACGTTCTTTAATAAACCGAGGAAACGTTCCTTCTTAAACCGAGGAAACGTTCCTCCATAAACCGAGGAAACGTACCTCCATAAAACGATGAAACGTTCCTCCATAAAACAAGAAAACTTTATTCCATAAACCGAGGAAACGTTCCTCCATTCACCGAGTAAACGTTCATTCATAAAATAAAGAAACGTTCCTTCATAAACGGAAGAAGAAATGTTCTTCAATAAACCGAGGAAACGTTCCTCCATAAACCGAGGAAACGTTCTTCCAAAAAGAAAGAAAACGTTTTCCATAAACCGAGGATATGTTTCACCAGGAAATGTTCCTCCATAAAGGCAGGAACGTTCCATAAAACTAGAATTGTTTTGCCCATAAACCAAGGAAACCTTCCTTAAAAAACCGAGGACACCTTCCTCTATAAACCAGGCAACTGTTTCTTTATAAAGCGAGGAACTAACTGTCCTTCGGAATTTAGGCCAAACTATGATGGACGAATAAGATTGCTTATCATCTCAACTGGTTGCTGGTTAACCAAGTGGAGGAATATATTCCATAAATTGCTGCACATTAGTTAGTTAAATATTGTCGCTGGACTTCATCAGCTCCTACTTTAGATGTTGCCATCTTAAATGCCCCGTGCGTGTGTGCGAGTGATGATCGGCCTGTCTGTCCAACTGTCTGTTCGTCGGCCTGTCTCTCTGTCAACATGTTATCTCAAGTGCCAACAAAAAAAGCGAGGCAACTGCACTACAGCCAAACAACATGACAACACTATTCCACCGCCACCAACACTGCAACAACACCAGCGCAAGCAAGCAACCGACCGTCGTCATCATCATTATTTTAACAACCGGCGATAAGCAAAAAAAACAAAAATCGCTGAATAACAAAACATGTGTGCGCCTGCGAGCACATGTTTTGACAAAAACCCCGTGAATGTTCGTAAACAAAAGAAACCAAAAACAGAAATTTGGTGTTTTGTTTGCGTCTATTTTTCTACCGGCCGGCGTTTTTTTTTGCGCGTTTTTCCGCCTCTTTGGTATTTTGTAGTTATTCTGTTGTTTGGGTTGGTGTTCTACGCTCAGTCAATTTCTATGGTCTGTTGGCTGGTGTTTGGTGGTGGAGGGTGTCTATTTTTGGAAGAAAATTGTCTACAAGAAATCATGTAGAAAATGTACGTTGATAGGAAAGGAAATCTGAACATCAGTCCGGCGACGACGGCGACAGCGTCGTGTGTAGGCCACAAATGACTTTGTGGGTGAAAAAAATGAGTAATTTTTAGACAAATTTATGAAGGCAAACTTAATGTTTTTTGTTTAATTTGAAACAGCCATAAATTGCGGCAACAATAATATTTTCAAAATTTTTTGATAAATAGACAAATGATAATGTTTAGTGTTGCCTAATCAAGATTTTGCGTTTCCTGCGGTCTTTTTCGAAAGACTGTGTCTCTTGTCTTATTTGGGTTTATTTTTTCACATAGTCGTTGTTTATTATTATTTTGTCACAACATGATTCGCCTGCTCATCAAGATCAATTGATCAAAGTTCCGGAAAACAAACAGCATTAAACCGAAATGAAAATGTTTTCATGAGATTCCAGCGGAAAGAGAAACAATAAACAAGGGGATGTTGTTCGACAACGTGTCAAATTAACCATTCAAACTCCAAAGGTGTTCATAGTCATGAACTCACCACAAGAAAAAGAATAACAGCCCGGCAAACAACACTAGAACACCACATAAACACTCCCCAAACCCATGCCGTAGAAAAAGTTGTTAAAGAGCTTTAATAAACTGTTGAAAATGGAATGTGTTGTATGTCATATTGCAATCAGCAACAACAATAATAACCATAACAACAACCACACCAACAACATTGATAAATATCCAACTCTGACTTCAAGTGGATTGAAAAAGATGTAGGCCTGCCTGTGTCGACGTTTTGCCCCATCCAAATCTGCGTCATTGTTGGCGTTTGGTTGTTATTATAATTTCCAACAGTATTGAATGTTTTGATTGGATTCCCGATACACTCGTTCACTTAGTGGAAGACCATATGTTGTTCGATTCGATACTTGATCATTTTAGCTTCGTCTGGTTGTTTTGCTTGGTGTTCGCCTCGTCGTGCTGCTCATCTGGAGTGTGAGTAATATAAACAATAGTGACGTGAGTTTGATTTCCCTCAACAGAAACAAATAAATCGTTAAAGCCGAAAACAACACAAAATATTTTGTGTTGTTTTGTCGAGATGAACAGAAAAAATTCAAGAGTAATAAGTAAAGATGTTGTGAGCTACACTCGGGGAAAAGAGTTGATTAAAAAATATCTTAAACATTTTTTAGATGAAATGCTCGACTTGGAGCATTTCATCTAAAAAATGATTGGATGTTAAAATAATATAAAGTTAAATTAACATTAGGTTAACATTATGATGACACAACTTTCGCATTGCGATAAACATTCACATTAACACAATGGCATCTAACATTAGACTATCTGCTCTTCAGAACCAACTTAGACATTATCCGCGGAGTTACCTGGGAAATGCTTGTTGAATAGGTGGTCCAACTTGCAACTACCACAAGGAAATTGTACGTAGCTTAAAGATATTGTTGTCGTCTGATCATACCACTTGTGTTCTTGCTTCCAAAGCAAGTTTCCAAGATGTCCTCTGTAAAGATCTTAGTTGTATCTTGAGATTTATCATAGTGCTTTATCCTATAAAACCAAACTATACTCTAAGATGTTTCATTTTTGTGCACTGATTACAAAAAAGGTCCGAGAAGGTGTACAAGCCTAACAACTTAAACATACTCCGACATCGTCCAAAGAGTAATCTAGAGAGAGTGTTTTTACTAGGATGTTAACGATTCATCCCTTAAGATATTGTAGGTAACCAAAAGCCATGAAAGTAGTCGAGGGTTCTTTACGTAGTCGTAATGAGAATTAACAAGGCTATCAAAGAAATGTCTCCAAGATGTCCTCTTTAAAGATCAAAGTTTTTGGTTGAGACTTTAAATTCTGATTAGAAATACCCCATTTCAGGTCCTCCAATGTGGATTTTGCCCTACTTCCTGTAGGACTTTCGAGACAGTTTTAGCTCTATATTTTACCACGCAGGTTTCCTTTTACCTACGCGCAAAGAGTAAGGGAAATGCAATGGTAGTTTCAGCAAAGTTAAGGGCTATAGTAAAACTATTAGCAAGATTGTAATTTTCAGCGTATTTGTTTTTTCAGAGACGGGTTTATGATACTCGTTAGTGTTTTTGATATACGCACGACTTTTCCATTTCTTAATGGAGCAGAAGTGCTTTGGTTAATAGAGAACCAATATAATGGTATATAGCGTCATCGAGGCGGAAAGGTTCCTCGGTTAATGGAGGAACGGTTCCTCGGTTGATGGAAGAACGGTTCCTCGGTTGATGGAGGAACGGTTCCTCGGTTGATGGAGGAACGGTTCCTCGGTTGATGGAGGAACGGTTCCTCGGTTGCTGGAGGAACGGTTATTCGGTTGATGGAGGAACGGTTCCTCGGTTGATGGAGGAACGGATCCTCGGTTTATGGAGGAATGGTTCCTCGGTTTATGGAGGAATGGTTCCTCGGTTAATGGATCCTAAATTTATGCTGGAATGGGTCGTCGGTTGAATGAGAAACGATGCCTTGATTGATAGAGAAATGGTTGCTCGGTTGATAGAGGATCTGTGCTTGGGTTGATAAAGGATCTGTTCCTCGGTTGATGGAGGAACGGTTCCTTGGTTGATGGAGGAATGGTTCCTCGGTTTATGGATCCTAAATTTATGCTGGAATGGGTCGTCGGTTGAATGAGGAATGATGCCTTGATTGATAGAGAAATGGTTGCTCGGTTGATATAGGATTTGTGCTTGCGTTGATAAAGGATCTGTTCCTCGGTTGATGGAGGAACGGTTCCTTGGTTTATGAAGGAACGGTTCTTGGTTGATGGAGGAACGGTTCCTCGGTTGAAGGCGGAATAGTTCCTCGGTTAATGGTGGAGCAGTTCCTCGTTTGATGGAGGAACGGTTTCTCGGTTGATGGAGGAACGGTTCCTCAGTTGATGGAGGAACGGTTCCTCGGTTGATAGAGGAACGGTTCCTCGGTTGATGGAGGAACGGTTCCTCGGTTGATGGAGGAACGGTCCCTCGGTTGATGGATGAACGGTTCCTCGCTTGATGGAGGAACGGTGTGTCGGTTGATGGAGAAGCGGTTCCTCGGTTGATGAGGAACGGTTCCTCGGTTGATGAGGAACGGTTCCTCGGTTGATGGAGGAACAGTGCCTCGGTTGATGGAGGAACAGTGCCTCGGTTGATGGAGGAACAGTGCCTCGGTTGATGGAGGAACGGTTCCTCGGTTGATGGAGGAACAGTTCATCGGTTGAAGGAGGAACGGTTCCTCGGTTGATGGAGGAGCGGTTCCTCGGTTGATGGAGGAACGGTTTCTTCGTTGATGGAAGAACGGTTCCTCGGTTGACGGAGGAACGGTTCCTCGGTTGACGGAGGAACGGTTTCTCGGTTGACGGAGGAACGGTTCTTCGGTTGATGGAGGAACAGTACCTCAGTTGATTGAGGAACGGTTCCTCGATTGATGGAGGAACGGTTCCTCGATTGATGGAGGAACGGTTCCTCGATTGATGGAGGGAGGTTCCTCGGTTGATGGAGGAACAGTTCATCGGTTGATGGAGGAACAGTTCATCGGTTGAAGGAGGAAGGGTTCCTCGAATGATGGAGGAACGGTTTCTCGGTTGATGGAGGAACGGTTCCTCCGTTGATGGAGGAACGGTTCCTCGGTTGATGGAGGAACGGTTTTTCGGTTGATGGAGGAACGGTTTGTCGGTTGATGGAGGAACGGTTTGTCGGTTGACGGAGGAACGGTTCCTCGGTTGATGGAGGAACGGTTCATCGGTTGATGGAGGAACGGTTCCTCGGTTGATGGAGGAACGGTTCCTCGGTTGATGGAGGAACGGTTCCTCGGTTGATGGAGGAACGGTTCCTCGGTTGATGGAGGAACGGTTCCTCGGTTGATGGAGGAACGGTTTCTCGGTGGATGGAGGAACGGTTTCTTGGTTGATGGAGGAACGGTTCCTCGGTTGATGGAGGGACGGTTCCTCGGTTGATGGAGGAACGGTTCCTCGGTTGATGGAGGAACGGTTCCTCGGTTGATGCAGGAACGGTTCCTCGGTTGATGCAGGAACGGTTCCTCGGTTGATGGAGGTACGGTTCCTCGGTTGATGGAAGAACGGTTCCTCTGTTGATGGAGGAATGGTTCATCGCTTAATGGAGAAATGGATTCTCGGCTGATGGAGGAACGGTTCCTCAGTTAATGAAGGAAAGGTTCCGCGGTTAATGAGCAACGATTCCTCTGTTGATAAAGAAACGATTTCCTGGGTTGATGGTTGGGCGGTACCTCGATTGATAAGGGAATGGGCCCTCCATTGATAGAGGAACGGTTCCATGGTTCCTCGGTTGATGGAGGAACAGTACTTCAGTTGATTGAGGAACGGTTCCTTGGTTAATGCAGGACCGGTTCCTCCGTTGATGTAGGAAGTGTTCGTCGGTTGATGAAGTAACAGTTTATGGAAGAACAGATCCTCGGTTTTTGGGGTTATGGTTCCTCTTTTAAAAAAGAAATGGTTCCTCGGTTAATGGAGAAGCGGTTCCTCGGTTAATAGAGGAACGGTTTCTCGGATGGAGGATTGGTTTCTCAATTTATGGAGAAAATATGCCTCAGTTGAAGGAGGAATGGTTTTTAGATTGTTGGAAAAACGATTTCTCGATTTATGGAGCAACGGTTTCACTGTTAATGGAGAGATTGATTTTAAGTGTTTATTGGAAACGCTTTCTAAAACCTTCAAAATTTAACCATTTCTCGGGAACCGAACGATTGCCTCTCATGTTAGCCTCCGTTGACAATGTTTTCTATAACGGACAACGTTTTCTCGAGCGTTTGCCGATGTGTGTTCTCGTTCTAATACGATAAATAATGAATTTTCTGCTGCTTGTTTTCCAACAGCTAACATATTTATGGAACGTAATATTCACTATATTCCAAAAATATGGTTGTCCAATACATTAAATCGTTCGCATAAGATCCCAATTCATAAATTGTGTAGTCGTTTTAATAATTCGAATCAATTAAAAAATCGTATATGACAATTAATGTGTCACGGCGCTTAAGAAAAATTATAGCATCGTGAGTGTTCAACTTGATAATTTCTCAAATCGACTCCACAGCTGGTGGTGTCGTTGAATGAATTCCATTTTAATTTTTGATCTGCTTTAAATGTTTACGTTGCAGTGTGTTGTGATTTGCCGCTGCAAATCTTATCGAATTGTCACAAATTTGAATTGAATTTTATGTAAATTTATTTTTTTCGCTCTCTCGTGATACCGTAAATGCTCGCTCGTTGACTTGTTGGTTTTTTGCTTGCTTTGCTTGCTACCTGTGTGTGTCAGTCATCACAGCTTAAATCTGCTCTTACAGTGTTTGTCGTCATGTCTCGTTCGTCCCGTCCAAGTTGTCTGTATTTGGCGAAATGCTGCTGTCAATTTGAATTTATCAAAATAGCTATGCTTCTGGTTTTTTCAATTGCGATTGAAAGCACTGTTGCTGACTGCTGTTGATGTGAGTGATCGCATTGCGATCGCGATCGTTGTGGTGGAAGGGGGATTAAGTTTGTGCAGAATATAACTTTAATTGAATTATTTTGATTTGAAATTTAAATTGATTTTGATAGGTATGTTTTAATTTTGTCCGCAGACGAAATGACTGCTTAGACGAGATCCTTAGCATATGTAGGAACGTAGAAGTAACATTTGACCTGAATAAAGAAAGCCACCGATTTCCGTTTAGTTTTTGAACTAATCATAAACTCCACAATGTTATAATAAATATTGAAAAACATTCGCCAGACATAAGGTTGAAACAAGTTTACATTCTGTAAACCTAATACTAATATTTAACATTCTGTTATTATTCAATAGTTCATTATAAAGTAACAGTAGGTTAACTATTTACATATGATTGAGAATAGGTTACTAGAAATATAAGAGTAATATAATGGTACAGAACACAGGGTTAGCATAATGTTTACATAAAGTTTAACAGAATGTCAACTATTATTACAAGGTAACCAGGATGTTAGCTATTAGCATAACGATAATAGAATTTTTACTATGTAGAAAAGGATGAAAGAATGGATAAAAGAATGAATAATAGAACGTTAACAGAGTGTTAGCAGACATAAGGATAACAATATGTTTATCAACATCCCGTATTTTTTACATAAGATTAAAAGAATGTTTACTGTATTCTAAAGGTTTACAGAATGTAAACTTTAAACATAAGGTTTACAGAGTATTAACTATCAACTTAGGGTTAACAGAAAGTTAACACGTAGTTTGCAGGTGCTAAAAGCAGGTCAGCAGCAGTCTTTTGTATTTAATAATGCCGAAAATTCAAATTAGGTTAACAGAATTGTAACTATGTGTTAACATAAGGTAAAAGAATGAAAACTATTAACACAAGTTTAACCGAATAGGACAGAATCTTAATACAGGGATGACAGATTGATAATTTTTTAACAGTCTGTGCTGAATATTAGCATAAGGTAAACAGAATACTTAAAATAAACAAAGGTTTAACATAATGGTAACGATTAGCACAAGGTTAACGGAACATTTACTCTTAACAGATGGTTAAATGAATGTTAAAAATTAAAAAAAAAATTTAATAGAATAATGAAAGAATGTTAAAACATGGTTAACAGATGTTTTACATAAAGTATACCTTTAGATATGTTAAATTTTAGCATAAGGTTAGCAGAATGTTAACTATTACCATAAACTTAACTGAATAAAAACTATTAAAATAGTTTAAGCGAATGCTGGCAGTTTTAAACACTAATCGCCCTTTTAAATAAAACTTTTATAATCTCACTTATTCACAAAATGTCAACCTAAGGAATGTCGTCATTTGGATTATAGAATGTTAAATGTAAGGTTAAAGGAATATTAACTATTAACATAAGGTTAACTGGTAGTTAACCATTAATGTAGATAGTTAACCATTTAATCGAATAGTGACAGAAAGTTAATGCAAAGTTAAACGATTTCTAACATAAACTGTACCTAAGAAATTTTGGCTTTTAGAATAAGGTGAGCAAAATGTGAACTGTGATAGAATAATAGCCATTCGGCTAACAGAATGGAAACAATTTAAAACGCTATAGTCCTCCTCTAAAATAAATCTCTTATAATCTCAATTATTAAACAGGGATTAACCGGCTCAAGACCTCTTGCTTCTATATTTAAATAGAAGGCAAGTTTTTAACAAAATGGCAATTATTAGCAGACTTTTAACCTAAGAAATGGCAAATATTAAAAAATGGTTAACAGAATGCTAACTGTTTCCATAAGTTCTAACATACGGCTAACAGATCGTAAACCATTTAAATAGGTTTGGCAGATTGTTGAATAATGACAGAAGGTTAGCAGAATGTTAACCGATTAACACCAATTTAACAGAATGGTTATACAGGGTTAACCGATTTTTGTAATAAAGTGTAACAGTTTAAAACACTATAGCCTTCTCTGAAATAAATCGCTTATAATCTCTCTTAATAACAGTCAGTCAACCTAAGAAGTGCTGAAAATTAAACTGTCGCTAACAGAATGCTAACTATTAGCGTAAGGTTTCAAGAATATTAAATACTAACATAAGGTTAACAGATAGTAAACCATTAATATAGGTTTGTCAGGAAGTTAAATATGAACAGAATGTTAACAAAATGTTAACAAGTACACAAATTTAACAGAATGGTGACAGAATGTTAACACAGAATATTTACATAAAGCGTACATAAAAAATCTTAACTTTTAACATAAGGTTAACAGAATGTTAACTTTTACCACAAGGTTATCAGAATGTTAACTATTAACATAAGTTTAACCAAATGAAGACAGTTTTAAACACTTAATCATTCTCGAAAAAAAACTCTTATTATCTCAAATCACCTGTTTCCAATCCATGGTTATCGTGACAATGTTAACAAAATGTTAACAATTACACAAATTTAACAGAATGTTAACACAGAATGATTACATAAAGCGTACATAAAAATGTTAACTTTTAACATAAGGTTATCAGAATGTTAACTATCAACATACGTTTAACCGAATACAGACAGTTTTACAATTTAACACTTAATCATTCTCGAAAAACTCACCTGTTTCAAATCCATGGTTATCGTGACGTATTCAAAATTTCGTCCATATTGCAACGTTGGCGACTGCCACCACTGATCGTGCATGTTCACATTGGATATCACCGATTCGATGGGCCTATGCTTGGCCACATCCGAAGAATGGGCATTACAAATGCCACATTGAGTGGCCCACTTCTTGTGCGGATAGGCATCGACCAGTTTACAGTACTCCTCGCGGCCACTTTGGCCACAGGTGGCATTGACGCTTATCGAGGCCCTCGTGGCCACATTAAAGAGCTGGGGAAACAAGCCGCCGCCGTTAATGCCACCGCTTTGGGAATCACTGTCTCTGTTCAAGAGGCGCAGAGCTGAAAAGGAAACAAGCAACAAACAAATATAATGAATTAAAAATGTGATTCACACCGAGACATGTTACAATTTTACAAGTTAATTTAATGATAATATTGGTCCGAGCCATTTACAGGCGAGTACATTTGCAGCACTTAAGGCTTCCGCAGTCTGGCTGGCTGTCCAGTCTGTCCGTTGGTCTGTCCTTGTTTCTAGCCAGCATCTCCTGCTCTATTAGTTAAAAGTAATGTTATAAATTAGTTAAACTAAGCCACTAACTGTCAAATGTGACAGTTTGCATGCTAATAATTTTAATTGCACTCGTGCTAGTCGTCAATCTTGATTTTCCCATTTGCAGGTACACCGTTTTCAAGTTATTCCTCCACCACCACCAGCAGCTACAACTAGCCAGTACTCGGTTGGCATGTCGGCTGGACATACTCCAGCGCCGGGGACAAATAGCAGCTGGACAGACGGAGCAAAAGTCGGCTGGACTAGTCAGTCTCAGCACAGCACAAACATGTAAATGCATTAAAAGCGACCGAAGTCCACGCTCTGTGTTTTTTTTCTTCTCTTTTATCACAAAGCTTATCCTAAGCTATGTTTATGGCTATCTCCGACGCGAAGAAATCGCACTGCAACCGTCCAACAGCATTCATTGAATTCTCATACCCAATCAATGGTGAATATAAATCACCGACTACAAATTTTTGCGACGAGGACACGCCGCATTCAAGCGAAACTAATGTTTTGTGTGCGAGTTCACTTGCATGTACTTATATCGAGTTTTATCTATTGCAAGCGATATATTTACGATAAGCCAAAAACATAGTTTTACGATAAACACACATCAGCCAGCATAAAAATTATATGAAATAATGCCGAGTTGCATGTGTGTGATGGTGGGATTTGTGCAAAAACATGTAACAACATTTGAATTTGTAATAAGTTTTTGCGGAAAACGTGCAAGTCGTTGGAAAAATCGTTCACTGGGGATGTAATTTATCAAAATGTGTCGGAGGAGAATGGAGTTTTCCATAGGTGAATTAATGCGAAAAATTTTGGGGGAGGTCATGTTGTTATGAAACTTTATTGGAATACAAGGATATTGAATTATAGATTGGAAATTGTGGTACAATGTAACAGAAACTACTACCGTGTGATTTTCGGCTTTGGCTCTTATGGCCTGAAAAAAGATCTGTAAGATTGTTAGAAAACAATATTAATTAATAATGTATATTAATTAATTATTTAAATAAATATAAATTTTTTCGCGATTTAAAAAAAAACTAAAATTGAATTTTGTCATTAATTTTGCCTCAAAATTAATTAAAAACCATTGCAAACTATATTGAGCGATACGTTTTAAGTTATACGTAATGCAATGTTTTTACGAGTAAATGCCGTAATTAGCGTTTTTTCTCTAGTCTTTTTCGTTTCCCGGGAATGAAAACATTTTTTCGATAATTTAAAAAAAAAATAATTAAACTTTGCTTTAAATTGTCCTCAAAATTATTTAAAAACCATTGCAAAACATATTGAACGACTATTACATGGTTAGAGTTTTAAGTAATAAACTTTTTTTTAAATGCCGTAATTAGTTTTTTCTCCGGTCTTTTTCGTTTCCCTGAAAAGCTGGTACAAACTTAGAATTTCCTGGTATTTCGGAAAGTAAAAATAAGAAACACAAACCTAATTCAGAATACTTTACATCTAGCAAGAAAACACACTCCTTATTGAAATAGGACCTTTAATTCCTAATTTCTATGGTGTACAGCAACATAAACTTTTGCAAAAATTATTAAAATACAGAGTTTTCCAATAGGGATAGAACAATTTCGTATCTTTATGTCAACGCACCCTCAAACATTTATATTGATCTACGAGTCTTAGTGTCAAAACGTTAGTCGAAGACAACATTTCCATCATGGTGAAGTTCACTTACAGGCAACGTTTGGAAATCATTAAAAATTACTACCGAATTTCTGAGTCAGTGGTCGCAACTTTAAGAGCGCTTACTCCAATTTGATTCGTCTTCAGCGCTGAAGCTCATTTCTGTCTGAGTGGTTTTGTCAATAAACAAAAAATGCGTTATTGTACAGCAACAAACCCACATGTGCTTCAGGAAACACAATTGCATTCGCAAAAAATTACTGTGTGTTGTGGTTTTCATGCCGGAGTTGTGATTGGGCCGTATTCATCAATGGAGAGCGCTATCGTGCCATGTGAGAAAATTAAGTTTGGCCAGAATTATATGAGCCTAACATCGCCGATATGTAGTTTCAACAAGACGGTGCCACTAGCCACACAGCACGCGTTACCATCGATTCACTGAAAGGCAAATTCGGTGAAGGTGTTGTCTCCAGAAATGGTCCGATCGAAGGGCCACCTCGTTCATGCGATTAAACGCCATTGGATTTGTTTTTATGGGGCCACCTCAAGTCATTGATCTATGCCAACAAACCAACAACTTTAGATGAGCTCAGAGACAACATCCAACGCTAAATTGCCAACGTTCCGGACGAAATATGTGCAAGAGTGGTGTAAAATTGGGTCTAAAGAAAAAAATCGATGTACACGGGCTCGTGGTGGTCATATGACCGAAATCGAATTTCATTCTTAAAATGTAACATTTGCACTACACCTGGAATAAACTTAAACTCTGTATTTTAAATATTCTGTGTTTCATTATTATGTAAAATTGTTATGTCCTTAATGGAAACCCCTGAAGTTGCAATTGCATTAAGAATATATTTATTTACAACTTATTTAAAAGTCGTGAAACATGTCAATTAAAATTAATCAATAAAATCTTTCCGTATTACTTAGTAGGGACATAAATACTGTTACACACGTTTTATGCTGTAAAATAATCAAATATTTTTCAATATATTTATTGATGTATATTGTATCCAAAAAGAATCTACTTAATCGAAATGTCCGCCTTTTGCCTTTACACACGCCTTAAGTAGCACTGCCCAATCGTCAATAGCTGCACGAACCTTGTCCATTGGCTACAGCTCGAACCACAGCAGTCTTAAGAGACCCAATGTTGGGGGTATCTTTTGTGACAAACCTTGTCCTCTTGGGGGTATCTTTTGTGACAAACCTTGTCCTCTAAAACCGTCTACAATTTGTAATCCAATGGGTTCAAATCTGGACTGCCTGAGGGCCATTCTTCAGAGGAAATGAACGCTGGCAAATTGTTTCGAAGCCACAATTTGCCAGCAGAATCCTGCTGGAAAGTCCGTGGCTGTTTTTGGAACTGGGAATTGTTAAGAGGCTTCACAACAACTTCCAAAACAGTTTCTTGGTAAACTTTGGCCGATATTTTGACTCCTTGTTCGCAGAAATGCAGGTCAGTGACCCCATCGTAAGGGACACCCCACCAAACCATGACTGAAGCTGGGTGATGACCCTTTTCCACCCTTGGGATCAGTTCAGATGCTTCCTTAGATGACCGCGCATACACTCTATAATTGTGCTTGTTAAATTTTTCCTAAACGGTAAAATTTTTTTCATCTGTGAACAAAATTTTTCTGTGCAAGTTATCAGCGTGCTTCACCAAAAGACGTTTGCATTTTTCAATCCTATTTTTTTTAAAGCTGCAGTCAATTAATGTCCGGTACGTCGTTTAAAAGCCTTAAGTCCCAAGTCTTTTTAATGATTCGACTCATGGACTTTTGCGTGATACTCATCTCACGGGCCATGATTTTCTGTTTTCGGAGCGGATTTCTGTGAATTCTTGATTTAACGGCTTTGATGACATGCGGTGTTCGAACAGAGCGTGGGCGGCCGGCCGTGGCGGTCTCTTACATCTCCAGTCTCCTCAAGCAGTTTTATGCATCGGTAGACGAACGTGAGGCTAATCCCTAGTGGCCGGAGCGTTTTGAAAATATCGCTTTTTTCATTTCACACTTGAAAAGCGCTATTACAGCGATACGGTTCTCATTATCTGACCACTCCATGATGAATGTTGAAGCAATTTTTAAATCCCGTTACAGACTAACGCTGACGGGGTATGTTCAGTTTTACTATTGAAATTGGTGTGTTCAATGTTGTAACAGTATTTATGTCCCTAATAAGTAGCTAGTAAACAGACTCCTTTTTGAAATAGGACCTTAAACTCCTAATTCCTATGGTGTTTAGCGGATTTTTGACCCTTATGAATTTAGTATCATGCCTTAAGCACAAATCAATTTAGGCCATTTGCAATTAAATGTTAAATATTTTTAGAGGTACGAATCAATAATCAACGGAACCAATAATTCCGCGACAGTTCCAACTTCCCTCGTAGTTATATGAAATGCAACACTGCTCCCATCAAGTACCATCTGTTAATAGACTACTGTCAAATTTTTAAAGAGTTCCGTCATTTAGTTTGTGTTTAACAGCTGTTTAAAACATACAACCTCGTGGATTTTATTAAAAGTGGAAAAATGTAAATTTCGACTGCTCATTAAACATTATTTTTTGCGGAAAAAATCCGTCAATCAAACCAAAAGCATGATAAATACTATGGGGACTCCGCACCATCGATTTGAATAGTAAAAAAGTGTTTTACTGACTTTTGCAGTGTTCGCACAGGTACAAATGACGCTGAACGTTATGGACGGCCAATTGAGGTCAATACACCCGAAAATGTCGAAGAAATCCACGATATTGTGTTGGCCGATCCAAAAGTAAAAGTACGTGAGATTGTTGATGCCATACGCATTTCATATGGCAGAGTGGTTTCGATTTTACATTATCAGTTGGGTTTAAGACAGCTGTCTGCAAGATGAGTGCCGCGTTTGCTCGCAACTGCCCATCGTGTGACAACTTCAAAGAATTGTTTGGAGTTGTTTAATCGCAATTCGAATGATTTTTGCGGCATTTCGTAACTGTGGATAGTACATGAATCCATTACAACACTCCGGAGACCAAGCAGCAGTCTAAACAATGGGTTTCTCCGGATGAACTGGCTCCGAAGAAGGTCAAGGTGACTTTGACAATAAGGTGATAACGACAGTTTTTTTGGGATGCACGCGGGATAATCCACATCGATTAGCTTCCAAAGGGAAAAACAATAAACGGCGAATACTATGTCAACTTATTGGACCGATTTAACCAGAATAAAAAAACACGACCCCATATGGTCAAGAAAAAAGTTATTTTACATCAAGATAATGCACGGGTACACGTACACACGTGTGCTGTCTCAATGGGAAAATTTCATGAATTGGGTCACGAATTGGTAACACATTCGCCATATTCTCCGGATTTAGCCACCAGAGACTATTTCCTATTTTCAAACTTAAAGAAATGGCTCAGCGGTAAGAGATGCAGCTCCTACGATAGAATTTTTGATGAAACAAATGCCTATTTTATGGACCTCGAAAAATCCTATTGTGTGAGAGTTCGCTTTGTCATGGTGCACAATGATTCGTCCTATCTTGTTCGTTTTTCGAATTTCTCCGAAGACCTCAGGCAAACAAATTGTGGTGTACCACTCAGAATTGACCTCCTACGTTGCTCAAGCGAAACAGTCGCCACATGACCAGTTTTGCCGAAGAAACAGGCGACCATTTGCTTCGAAGTGCTTCTTCCACGAACAACTTTCGTTGGATTTGGCTCGTCTTCGAGCCCACACAGACGATTGCTGTTTTGTTTAGGGCTCATACGCATAGATCCATGATTCGTCACCTGTGACGATCTTAAAAACGTCTTAAAAAGCACCTCGATCGTATTTTTTCAAAATTTCTTTGCTCCAATCGACACGAGTCTTTTTTTGAGCGATTGCCTAATTGTGCGGAAACCAACGAGAACAAACCTTTTTTAAGGCCATGTGTTCATGCAAAATCGAATGTATGCTGGTGGAAGAAGGATGCCTCTATCTCACGGTATGTCACATGAAGATCTTACATTACTTGTATCAGTTCACGCACGGCATCAATGTTCTCTGGCACAACGGCCGTTTTTGGACGACCTTCACGACCTTCGTCTTGAGCGAGCGTCGGCCACGATTGAATTCATTAAAC
Organism: Hydrotaea diabolus; assembly: GCA_963513945.1. Taxonomy (NCBI): domain Eukaryota; kingdom Metazoa; phylum Arthropoda; class Insecta; order Diptera; family Muscidae; genus Hydrotaea; species Hydrotaea diabolus. Next base: position 56,312,261 of record OY740717.1, on the reverse strand, counting down.
CAGTTTTTCACAGTGCTATAGGATGGTGCTTCATCGCCATACAAAGATTTAAGTTCATCGGTGCACTCTTGTCATGATAATCCACGTCGAAAGTTGTGAAAAATGATCGCACAAAAATGTTTACGAGTTCATTCCATTTTTTTTTACCAAATTGAATTTTTCAAGTCACTGTAAACAACACAAATGATGGTACGCAGTGTTGCCATATATTTTTTGGAAAAAACTTTTTATTTCTGAAAAAAAAACTTGTTTTTGCAAAAAAAAACTTTTTTTTGCAAAAAAAAAACTTTTTTTAAAAACTGCTAATATCATAAAAAACACAAATATATGTTTTTTTTAAATTCAATTTTATTAAAATGCTTTTTATATTTAAGGAACTTATACAAATGAATTAAATTCACATTTCGATAATCTGATAATCCTCCATATGCTTTTAATTGGCAATTACAAAATTTACAATAAGGAAAATTATGTTCGTTTTTTTTATCCATGCCTTCAATAATGAATGTTCTTCCCATGATTTAACATAATTTCCAAGTTTCCTTTTTTTTGATTGACGAGGGGGAGACTCAGAAATCTCTACGACATTTTCTGGGGTGGTGTCGTCGTTTCCTTTGCTTGAATCTTAAAAAATAAATAATTCCTTATTAAAAATGTTTAGAATAACAATTCAATATCTTAAGCTTACCATTTTTTTTTAAATATTTATCCATTTGTAAGAAAAAATATTCACCAATTTCCACAGAACCGAAACAAATTGACTGTCAAAACAAAACAATGTATACAGAGAACCTAGCCAAGCCAAACTTATCGGCGGCGGCGTACAAAAAAATTCGATCGGCGACGGCGCTGAAAGGCGGATGAAATTGTTGTTCAGACAATTTTGCAGACTAGTTTTGTATTTTTTTTTTGAACCAATTAAAAAACTTGAAAAAACTTAATAAATTTCGAAAAACCTTTTTTTTTAGAAAAAAACTTGAAAACTTTTTTGGACCTCAAAAAACTTGCAAAAAAGGGAAAACTTGATATATGGCAACGCTGGTCGTACGTCAAAATGTTCTGAGTACGTTTGTGCTAAAAAATGTGAAACTTTCCAATGGAAATGTCAGATGGCGCCAGACAACACTTAGTGTTAGTTAGACCATATATGTATAGCAACCCTGTATATATAGCAACCCTCGAATATGTTACCAAATATTTATATTATTATAAATATTACCTAAAAATTACTAAATATCAAGAAATGCTTAACAATTGCCTAAAATACTTTTTTAGAAACGAAAATCTAAAAAATAAACCCCTATAAAAATACTAAGAGATTTTTAAAACACGATCTGCTGCAGAATTAAGCATTTAACCCATTACGCGCAAGAACGTCACAACACAAAAGTTGCTAGTTTAAACCTGAGTGCTATAAAGTATTCTTCAGAGCGAGATCTTGCTATTCCGTTCGATCCAATTCGTTCTGAAGCATTTTCAATTACAAAGTTACCTTTGAAAGCTTCACAAAATTAAAATTTTTAAAATTGTTCTTCTTGCCACAACATTTTAAGAGTTATGACGACTCTAATAGGCTGTTTCCACTACGGTCGCGTCCACGTCCGCATCCCAAAATCAATGAACGCGCGTTAAGGCCCATACAAAAAACATAGGCAGTTAGGTATGGGAAAAAGTCGCGTTCATATTGGACGCGTTTATCGATAAGTCGCGTTTACTATAAAATCGATTATTTTTGCAATCGAAACCCACCCATACCTATCAATGGCAAAATTGAAAATTGCACATACCTATGAAAACAGCTGTCAATCAGTCAGCCTTATTCTGCATTACAATTCCGTCCCCGCATTCCGTTACGTTACAATCGTAACATGGTATTCCAACTAAAAACGGAATTGGAAGAAAAAGAGGAAGACAAGAGTGCATTCACAGCGAGCTGCTTTGTTGTGAAACGTATGAGATCGAAACAGGAAAAACTGTGAAATTTTGTAAACATTGTAATAAAATGTTAAATTTAGTGCAAATAAAACAGTGATTCAGTGATAAAAGACATAATTAATCTATATTGTTGATAATTTAATTAATTAAACATATCAGTGAGTACCGAACGACAAAAAAAAGGCAAAACATAAGTGAAAGGTATTTGTGGCCAAACTATACCAGTGTGGAGAAGCCTGTCGTGCCGGAGTTTATATTTTCGTGTTTTTAACATCATTGTTGGAAATGGAATCGATAATAGCGGCGTTTTTGCTAGATGAGGAGAACAACGTGCTCCACAATACAGAAGGAAGACTTGAAAGGCGAAAATTGAGAGACAGTTGCAATCCATTCCTAATGAGCGATCAATTGTAAAGTATATTTTTTAAAAGTGTTGTTGTGTGATATATAATAAGTTTACTTTTACAGATTTAAAAAAAACTTACGCCTAAATAAAGATGCCTTTAAGTATGTATTAGACACTTTTGCACATGAAGCACGGGCGAATAGGTTAACATCGTTAACACCGCTTAACATAGTTATGGGAGCTTTGAGATTCTTTGCAGAAGGAAGCTACCAACACGGAGTTGGTAAAGATTATAATGTTGGGATGGCTCAATCCACAGTGTCGAAGTCGCTTTCGTATTTCCTTCAAGTAATGCAGCGAAAGCTTTGCTCTCACTGGATAAGATTTGACCAGACAGAGGAGGAAAAGACCCAAGCGAAGCAAGATTTTTATGGGAAGGCCGGCTTTCCAGGGGTCAGTATGTGTGTTGATGGCACACATATAAAAATTATAAAACCATCCGAAGAGGCGTTCAGTTATTATAATAGAAAAGGATTTTTTAGCATTAATGCTATGGTGGTCAGTATTTCGTTTCAATGATTACTGTGGTCGTAAATAGAATTTATGTTTTTAGGTGTGCGATAACAAAATGCGCATAAGAAGCATTGACGCCAGATATCCCGGGAGTAACCATGATTCGCATATCTGGAGTTTAAGTAAAGTGAGGAATCAATTGGAACGGAAATATCGGGATGGAGAGAGAAACACTTGGATATTAGGTATTTATTCACGTTAAACAGTGTGTAAATTGCAGATAGTAATTGTGTTTTTATTTTCAACAGGTGATGCAGGATACCCCCTGGAACCGTGGCTAATGACTCCATATAGATCTGCAAATGTAGGTAGCCAGAAAAGCAACTACAACATACGGCACTCAAAGACGAGGAACATAGTTGAAAGAACGATTGGGGTTGTAAAGAACCGATTTCGTTGTTTATTAGGTGCTCGAGAACTTCATTACTCCCCACAAAAAGCTAGTCAAATTATAAATGTTGTTTGTGCCCTCCACAACATTTGTATACACTACCGGGTAGAAGACTTAGACCCGCATGAATCGGAAATCGAAAGTTCTCAAGAAGTGGGAGATGACGAAAGCAGTGACCCCGATTACGCTTCCATAGCACGTAGTATTCGCGGTAACATACTTTCCTCTTTTTAGAGCTCTCAAAAATACATTATATTAATAAAAAGAAATAAATAAAATAATGCGTATTCAATTTTTCCTTATATTTACCAACAAAAACAAAAAAATTCAGTACATTAGTCCTTTAAAAGAATACTTAAAATTAAAAATAAATTCAGTTCATTTGTGCTTTCTAACTAAAAGCAAACTTAAAAATTACCATATAAAATACAACCACATATCTACTCGAAATTAACCGATGGGTTCTGCAGTTTCGACATTTGCAGATCGATTTCCAGCTTCTGTTTCAGCAACTCCTCTTTAATTGTATTGTGCCGGTGCTCTTCTTGTAGCTGCTTCTCTGCAACATCAGCAAGTTTTTCAATACTCCTGTTCATGCGTCTTAAATTTGTTGCGATCTCGCCATACTTCTTAGACATACTATCCTGGAAGGCCTTCGTGTCTTTGTTAAAAACTTCTTGATTTATTTTCAACTCTTTTAACAAAGACAAAGTGCCTTCCTTTGGCCTCTGCTGCTGACGCTTTGCTGAAGTGCTCGCTTCTTCGACAGGGTCTTCTAAGAGAGCGGAAATGTTCATTGCCGAAGCTGCAGCGGCTTCTTCCATCTCATTGCCCACTCCGCAGTCCACTGTGCCTCTAATTCCGTCCGTGTTTGTTTGAAGCCCTGTCATCTGGATGACCTTATCTTCAAGAGGACTAATGGGCTGCAAGCGACAGTAGCCTCCTCCGGTGCTCATCATTTCTTTTTTATTTGCGCTTAACTTTTTCTTGATATAGCACTTCCAGTCAATCCAAACCTATAAAAAGATATTTAATAAATGCAACACATACATATGTACAGCCTCCCATACATACTTTCTTCCATGCAATTCCATCTTTTGTTGGTGGCCCTAATGAATTTAGAGCCACTCTGACCTCTTCCCAAAATGTCAGGACTTCTTCCTTCGAACGCTTCGAGTACGCAGTGGCCATGTCTGGTTTTCCTGACATTAAAGTCACCAGCTTCTCGTATTGCTCCGGTGTTGTTGTTTTTGACCTGCAATAAATTAAATAAAACTCACAAATCAGTACAAACAATTTATTTACTTATATCAATTATGTATGAAGCGTTTTATTGTATTTTATACTTACATTTTTCTCAATTCCTTTTTTTTCGCTTAAACTTGCTTTTTTTAAACAAACACAAAAATTTTAAGACGCTCCGTCAAGTAATTTCCAACTTAGAAAAACTCAGTTACGATTGTAACGCAGAATACACACGATCGTAAAAACTGAAACGAAACGGAATGTAGAATACCAAAATTCCAATAACGGAGAAAATTCAAATAACGGAGAATTGGATTGTAATGCAGAATAAGGCTGAGTATAAATAAAAAAAATCCAAAATGCAATAAACAGGAGGTAAGTTAATATTTTTGCTTTTGTTTAAATAATATTAATTTTTCCAATTATTTTAGAACTTAAAAAGACGGAATGGACAGCAGTAACAACAATACATCTGTTGGACCTCTGGGAGGAAAACATTGATGGCCTGAGGGATGCTCGGAAAAACACCCACATACACAAAGAGATGGGCGAGAAGTTGGGAGTGACTGGCGCCGAAGTAAAAAATAAACTGGACAATTTAACGAAAAAATACAGGTAATTTTTTTTTTTATATACCAATATTTTTTTGGAATTAAATCGATTGTGTTTATTGCAGAAAGGAGCAGGCGCTAGTTGGGCCACAAAAATATTAAAATTTTTCGCACCCCTAAAAAACAAATAAACACAAACAGCTGTTTGAACGCAAACGTGGACGCAAAACACAATGGAAACACCATTACAAATTTATCGATAAATCATGGACGCGGACGTGGACGCGACCGTAGTGGAAACAGCCTATAACATGCTTATACAGTTTGAATGCTTCGAATATTATAATTTAGTATCCATGTTAGCATCTCGCATAAATACCCCATTCTCATGCTGAATTTCACAACATAAACACATCATTAAATTTAATCGTAAGCCTCTTTGATATCCTTCATAAATTTTCCAGTGGCTGTGCTATGCAAATATCAGCAATTTTCATAAATCGTTGAGGCTGTTGGCGGCCCCAGCTGACTGGTTGGCTGACTCGCAGGCTGACTGCTCTTTTCATATGCTAATCAGATGACTCACAAACTATTTAGGCTTAGCTGTCCCCTCCTGTTGGCAAAAATGAAGCAGCAGCAGCGAAAACGCCAAAATCCTCCTCGTTGCCCCACACACTCACCACTTTGGGGGCACAACAATGAAGTAAATGTTAGAGACATATTATGACAAATTAACACACACGTTACGAACAACAAACCAAGACCCACAGCAGAATGAACGAACTAAAGGGGAATGGATAGCAAAAAAAAGGCTGTATGCAAAGAAACATGATAAATAACAATTTTATGGAATTTTAATTTGAAACGGCAGCTCGTGTAGGCGGTGAGTCTGTGATTCGGGTGTAGGGTAACGACCAAGATAAAATCCAACGAATGTTGGATATGCAGCATGGATGCAGTCTATCTATATGGTTGTGGCATGTGTGTGTGTGGCGGCCACCGGTGGACACACGACCAGCGCAGGCGAGTGGCGCTTAGGAGTGATTTGCTTAACAAGCTTTGGCCTCCTCCTCCCTGAAGTAGTGCTGGAGTTTGTGTTAACAAGATAATATTGCGGCCAAAAAGCAGAGCAAAGGAAGGAATTTCAAACATTTGGCGATAATCAATTGGAGAATAAAACAAATTTGAAAGTATGACGGATTAGTTAAGTGCCAAAAGAAGGCAGGCAACATATTTCAGAATATTAAGTTACGGCAGTGACAAGAAGGCTAAATAAGAAAGACAACATCAGTTATCCTTAATCAAAAGGAAAAGCCTTAAATAAAAATTGCAATAGCAAGAGAATTAGGAGTAGCAATGACAGTGACAATAACAATGTCAATGACAGTGACAACGGCAATGACCATGACAATGGCAATAACAATGGCAATGACAATGACAATGACAATGGCAATGACAATGGCAATGGCAGTGGCAATGGCAATGGCAATGGCAATGGCAATGGCAATGGCAATGGCAATGGCAATGGCAATGGCAATGGCAATGGCAATGGCAATGGCAATGGCAATGGCAATGGCAATGGCAATGACAATGGCAATGGCAATAACAATGACAATAGCAATGACAATGGCAATGGCAATAACAATGGTTATGGCAATGGCAATGACAATGGCAATGGTTATGGCAATGGCAATGACAATGAAAATGACAATGGCAATGACAATGGCAATGGTTCAGATTAAACATCGGCCCTTAAAATTTAACCACCCTTTAGTTAGAAGATTTCGCTGAGTTGGACCCAAAGGCCCGCCCGTTCAGCCATTGTTTCTTCCAATGTTTTCAAGTAAAATCTAAAAAATTTGTCATTGCTTGAAAATAAATTAAATATTTTTTCCGAGCGCCTTCTGCATACTCCTTCAAATTCCTTCTAAAGAAACCTCTATGATATGGGGAGAAAATGATGTTCGATGGTTACGCCATGGGTAGGTTATGTTAGGTTAGGTGAAAATTATTTCTGATGAGTTCAATCGAAGCCGATTAAATTCGGTCAATTGTGATCGCTTTAAGTAAAAGTGATCGGGGATGAATAAAGTAAGGGTAGAGAAGAGAAAGATTGTACAGAGAAATGATAAATGAAGGACATAATATAGACCCCATGTTTACTTTTACTCGGATTGGAGGTACGAGGGTTGCTATACTTATTTTTGGTCTAGGCAACGCTAAGTGTTGCCTGGCGCCATCTGACATTTCCATTGGAAAGTTTGACATTTTTTAGCATAAACGTACTCAGAACTTTTTGACGTATGACCATCATTTGTTTTGTTTACAGTGACTGGAAGAAATGAATTTGGCAAAAAAAAAGTGGAATTAACTCGTGAACATTTTCGTGCGATCATTTTTCACAACTTTCGACGTTTTCACAACCACGACAAGAGTGCATCGATGAACTTAAATCTTTGTATAGCTACGAAGCACTATCCTATAGCATTGTGAAAAACTGGTTTAATGAATTAAATTGAGGCCGACGCTCGCCCAAAGACAAAGGTCGTCCCAAAACGGCCGTTGTGCCAGAGAACATAGATGCCGTGCGTGAACTGCTAATGCAAGATCGTCGTGTGATATACCGTGAGATAGAGGCATCCTTGGGCATTTCTTCCACCAGCATAATTCGATATTGCATGAACACCTGGCCGTTAAAAAGGTTTGTTCTCGTTGGATCCCGCACAATTTGACAATCGCTCAAAAAAAGACTCGTGTCGATTGATGCAAAGAAATTTCGAAAAAATACGATCAAGGTGCTTCAAAAGACGTTTTTAAGATCGTCAGAGGTGACGCATAATGGATCTTTGCATATGAGCCCGAAGCAAAACAGCAATCGACCGTGTGGTTCTTCGTAGACGAGCCAAATCCAACGAAACGAAAATTGTTCGTTGAAGAAGCACTCGAAGCAAATGGTCGCCTGTTTCTTCTATCGATGAACTTAAATCTTTGTATGGCGTCAACTGATAATGCAAGATCGTCATGTGATATACCGTGAGATAGAGGCATCCTTGGGCATTTCATCCACCAGCATACATTCGATATTGCATGAACACCTGGCCGTAAAAAAGGTTTGTTCTCGTTGGATCCCGCACAATTTGACAATCGCTCAAAAAAAGGCTAGTGTCGATTGGTGCAAAGAAATTTTGAATAAATACGATCAAGGTGCTTCAAAAGACGTTTTTAAGATCGTCACAGGTGACGAATAATGGAACAATGCGTATGAGCCCGAAATAAAACAGCAATCGGCCGTGTGGTTCTTCGTGGACGAGCCAAATCCAACGAAACGAAAATTGTTCGTTGAAGAAGTACTCGAAGCAAATGGTCGCCTGTTTCTTCTATCGATGAACTTAAATCTTTGTATGGCGTCAACTGATAATGCAAGATCGTCATGTGACATACCGCAAGATAGAGGCATCCTTAGGCATTTCTTCCGCTAGCATACATTCGATATTGCATGAACACCTGACCGTAAAAAAGGTTTGTTCTCGTTGGATCCCGCACAATTTGACAATCGCCCAAAAAAAGACTCGTGTCGATTGATGCAAAGAAATTTTGAAAAAATACGATCAAGGTGCTTCAAAAGACGTTTTTAAGATCGTCAGAGGTGACGAATAATGGATCTTTGGAGAAATTCAAAAAATGTCAAGAGAAGACGAATCATTGTACACCATGACAATGCGAGCTCCCACACATCAGCTTTTTGACCGGCCAAACTTCGAATTGATGGGTCATCCGCCGTACAGCCCTTACTTGGCACCCAATGCCTTTTATTTTATGCCCGCACATTAAAAAAAAATGCGTGTCATTTTCATCGCCAGAAGATGCTGTTAAAGTGTTCAAAACCCATGTTTTGGAGGTGTCTCAATCGGAGTGGAAAAAGTACTTCCACAATTGGTTTGAGCGCATGCAGAAGTGTATAAATCATGCTAGAGAATACTTAGAAAAACAATAAAACCATTTTTGATGATAAATATTCGCATTTTCATTATTAGGCCAGAAATATATAATAAGCAGCCCTCGTAATACTCTGTTTTTTACTTGTTAGGGAATCTTTGCTTTACAAAGTGCCTGACATTAAGTCGTTATTCAATTGGTTTCACGACCACTCTAACTTTCTATGATGAACTGAGCAGTAAAGCTGCTTATTATAAATTGTCTACAAGCAGGCTTTAAAAGCAGGTGTCGGCTTATCGTTAGCTTTCTATTCCAGAGCTAATGTATAGGGTGATTTGAATTTGAACATTTGAAGGAAATTATATTCAAAAAATAAACGCCATAAAATGTCCTTCAAATTACCAATAAAGATTCCACACTTGATTTGAATTTTAATATTTTTTTTGTTCTGAAAAAATACCTCTAGATGGATAACCTTATATTTCAACCTTAATTACAAATGAAAGCTATCGCTACTTTTTAGCTTTTGTTTTCAACAAATTAGCTCAGCTCAAATAGTTTAAATAGCTTACGTTAGCCTTAGTCAAAAAAAAACCCACATACAGCTAATCAAAACTATTTTTTAGGCAGCTTAAAATACAAGATAAGTTGTTTGCTGTTTTTAAGCTAACGAGAAATGTGCAGCCGAAAAATGTGTGCAATGTTCGGTGTTGTCAACGCAGAAGACTGAAAAAACTGCTTAAAGGTGAACACTTTTTTTGAGATTGATAAATTTAAATTTACTGAAGATAACACTACTCAACAAAATGAAAAAAATTTCATGTACTCCGGATGCGATAATTTTTTCTGTGTAGATAACCTTGACATGAGCTCGAAAAACGCAATAAAATTTTTTTTTTTCGTTTGGTTTTTGTTTTATTTTTTTTTTTTTAAATTTTAAAATTTTTTTTTTGGTTAATTTGTTTCGTCCGGCATAACTCGGGAACCACTAGCCCGATTTAATTGAATTAAATTTTAAAAAATTTAAAATTACAATTCCCTTAATCTGTTCATATATTGTTTTCCTATACAAGCAACAGTTTCCAAGTTAAAAATGAATATATAAAGGAAAAAACTTATTTTTTGCCTAAAGATTTAAATTTTTTTTTTTTAAAAAATCCATAAAAAATCCAAAATGAAAAAAAATGTCAAATCTTATTACTTTTACTTTCACATAATCTATGAGCAAAATGAGACAAAGATCATGAAAATCGATGCACGCGTTTCGCTTTTATTCGCAATTGAGTAAAGGTATGAATTTCAAAAATTTCAAAAAGTCATATATTTTTGTCACCCAACAAATTTTAATTTTTTTTGTAATAAAAAAGAAAAAACCTTACCATAGACAAAGTTGTGCATATGTCGAGCAAATTTTTGAAATTCATACCTTTACTCAATTGCGAATAAAAGCGAAACGCGTGCATCGATTTTCATGATCTTTGTCTCATTTTGCTCATAGGTTATGTGACTTTACGTAAAAGTAATAAGATTTGACATGCCGGACGAAACAAATTAACCAAAAAAAAATTTTTAAAATTTAAAAAAAAAAAATAAAACAAAAACCAAACGAAAAAAAAATTTTTTATTGCGTTTTTCGAGCTCATGTCAAGGTTATCTACACAGAAAAAATTATCGCATCCCGAGTACATTTTGACTGTTGACTAGTGTAATCAACAGTTCATGAATACCACAATAATGCCTTCTATTGTTAAGTTAAACTATTCACTTTAATGCATAGAAAAGATTTGTTGAATTAAAATTACTTTTTAAACTTAAATTGGGTCATAAAACACGAATACACTTTTGTCCTGAAGAGATGGCCAGTGGTGAAGACCATCTTATGTATCTAACAATAGATGGTGGCAGGTACAATATCTTAGAACTCTGTATTGTTTCTGTAGAGGGTTGGGCATTATTAGGTGGTCGGTTAACCTTATTTTTTTCTGACATCAGCAAAACTTTCTGCAAATTCTTTAAGGAACTTTGGCAATTCGATTCGGTGCTGTTTTTCGGCATTTATGCGGTGGTATAAAACATAAGCATTTACCATTGCCAAGTCAAGTATATGGTGAAATAGACGAGGGGACCATTTACCTGTCTTCATCCGAATTTTGTAACGGCCAATCAAACTGTCCATCAAATCGACTCCGCCCATGTGTTCATTAACGATGTTTGGGCAACTTACTTCTTCATACTTCTTAGTAGTGCGATTCCAACGCTTTGATTTTGTTATAAAGTCACCTGGAGTATTTGAGTTGAATGGCTGAACTGCAGCATACGTAGAAGCTAAGCGAGCGAGAAAGTGAGAAAGCTCGCTCAAGTAAGGATTTTGGAATGCCAACTCTTCGACATGAACTTGAAGGATCTTTTTTCGCCAAACCAATTTTATACTATTACGAAGCTGTCCAATATAACCTTTGAAGTGACCTGAGGACTATTCTGGTTCTTCCTGGAAATCTTCATCTGATGCCAGTCGTGCTATTTTCCGCGAACGACTGGTAAATGGAGTACTTATTTCTTCTGCAGCTTCACATCTGTTTAGAATTTCCATTGGAGGAGAAGCAGATGTAGCTAAAGAAAGCTCAAGGTCTGACACACTTATGTTACACGGTACTACTTCTTGAGAAAAAAAACTCACTTTCGTTTGTATATGCATAATCAGGAGCACCGACATTGTCATCAGTATCAAAGTCATCGCCTCCTGCTTCTTCGTCCCTATCTTCGCAAAAGTCCATAAAATCATGAAACTCGTTGTCTGACATCTTTGATAAGTCATACTTGCGTTTACGGTTAACATTTTGAATAACTTTAAAAAATCGCCTTCTCAAAAAAAATTTTTGTGACTTGGCTTATATTATTTTTATTTTTTTTTTATAGATATTTTCCAATCAATGCATAAAGCAAAGCAAAAAAAATTTAAAAAAATTTCTTGTAAAGTTTTGAAGTTATTGCCTTAGCGACCATTTACTGTTTTAATAAGCGAAACCAATAGAACACGCCTAATATTACTGAGAGACACCAAGGCCGTTGACATATTTAATTACAGAACTTTTGCCCTAAAATTGGCAGTTTGTGTCCCATAGGTACAAATATAATCCTAAACCCCCAAAAGGGTAACATAGGGCACTTTCGTATGTTTTTGCAAACATAAACTAAACAATAATTCTTCCTGAGCGATCTTCAAAAGTTTCCCCACACTCTCTTTCGGAATTTCACAAGTTGTCCCTTTTTAATCTTTTAAAATCGTTTAAAGTTTGCTAAGACTTTCATTAGGGATGTTCACACTTGACGATGTCCTTTTTTGACCTTTTTGTCATATGAAGTGCAACTTCGGCAAGCAACACTGAACTCAACGAGAAATATTTTTTTAGCAAAACAGTAAAAATCAGCCATCAGCTTAGCTCAAAGAGGCTGCTTTTTGTTTTCCTCATTTTTATAATGCTTTTTGTGTATTTTTTTGCTGCTCAGTGGTTTTTTGTATTAGCTTGTCACGCTAGTACTATGTTTTATTTAGCTACAATAGCTGTTGGGTAATATTTTTTGTTTTATTTTTTGGCTAAAGGAAATAAATAAATTCGTGGCTTAGGCTAAGATTGCGTTAGCCTTGGAAATCCTGTCTACAAGACTATGCTTCCGTTTTAAAATAAGTGACAAATCAAGATGATTGACTTTGAAAGCTTAGCTTACAAGACGTTAATTTTTGCAAATTTCCCTTAAGTTTGAGTGAATTTTTCCAAATGTCAAATTAGAATTACGTTTTGCTTAAATTGATAGTAAATGATGACTACTATTTCTTATCTAAGTGATTAGGAACACGCACTCACTCATAAGACTACGAGGGCGGTTCGGAAAGTTCTTAGCCTATCAATGAAAGAGAATAGTTAGTTTTTCAAAAATATTTTTATGTTTCAACATAATCTCCTGAAACATCAATACACTTAGTCCAACGCTTATCTAGCAATTCTAACCCTTGATTTAAATAGTTTCCCTCAAGGTCTTCAAAATAGTGGTTTACAACTGTAATTGCATCTTCATTTGAGGTAAAACGCTTGCCAGCAAGGATTTTTTTTAGATTTGGGAACAGGTAAAAGTCACTGGGAGCTAAATCAGGTGAATAAAGTGGGTGGTCAAGCAACTCGTACTTTAATTCGTTGATTTTAGCCATTGTTAAAACACTCTTGTGCGCTGCTGCGTTGTCTTGATGAAAAATTATTTTTTTGTGTTGTAAGCCAGGACGTTTTTCTCGAGTTTGTACATTTAATTGATCTAAAAGGTTGCAATAGTACTCTGAATTTATTGTTTTACCCTTTTGCAGATAGTCAATCAATAAAATACCTTTAAAGTCCCAAAAACCGTTGCCATAACCTTACCAGCCGATTGAATTGTTTTTGCCTTCTTTGGGGCACTTCCTCCAGCTTCAGTCCATTGTTTGGATTGTTCTTTTGTCTCTGGAGTATAGTGGTGGATCCATGTCTCATCAACAGTTATGAAACGACGCTGAAAACGATCCAAACAAGCTTGAGAAATGTTCATTCTTATGCGTTTTTGGTCGACTGTTAACCAGTGCGGCACCCATCTTGCAGAAAGCTTTTTCATCTGTAGTTCTTCATGCAAAATTAAATGGACTCGATCATTTGAGATGCCCCTGATATTAGCTATTTCACGCACTTTTATTCGTCGATCATTTAATACCATATCATGCACTTTGGCTACAATTTCTGTTGTTGTTGCTGTTTTTGGACGTCCACTACGTGGTTCATCTTTAATGCTTGTACGACCACGTGTAAATTCAGCAACCCAATTTTTTACTGTTGCATATGAAGGAGCACTTTCACCTAATACATTCACCATATCATTATGAATTTCTTGTCCCGATAAACCTTTTTTATGTAAATATTTAATGACACCACGCATTTCTAATTTTTCCATTGTAAAAAAATCGCGGATGCGTCTTTTGTGAACACCTGTTTCTATATGAAGGAGTTGCCAGATCGAAACAAAATTTAACATGTGTTCATAGCAGAGATGGAAGTTTCCAAAACACTTTACTTTTTTCTGTTTATACCGCGCTTTTTGTGCTAGACTAAGAAGTTTCCGAACCGCCCTCGTATGATGCTTAACTTCGCAAACTTTAAAAAGTTTCATGATTTTAAGAATCAAAGAATATTAAACTTCGAACTAAAATGATGACCCCTGGAATTTCAATCATTAGACTCAAAATCTTTCTTCATCTTCGTCTTATTTCTTTAGTGTTTGCATATTTTCACTACTCCCAACATTTTGAAAAACAAAATCATTATTCTGTCTCTTTGTCCAGCTATTAGCATACATATACGAAAAATAAACATCCTTTTGATGAGCACGACAGCACAGAAAATAACTCATCATTATTTAAGTGTGAAAATGCATTAGTTTTCATCTCCATTCAGTTTCCGACACATTTGAATGATTTTCTGATTTTCTTTTCCCGTCGCACTCGTCATCATCACTGTTTACATGCCTACTTTTTCACCAGACCGCTAAAATTCTATCGACCATAAATAGTTAAAATAGAAATAAAAAATTCGTTGAACAAGTCCCTTCTGAAGCTATGACAATATTGACATTAGGAGATTATTAACTTTATGCCCCGAAACTCTTTCGTTATTGAAAATAATGAAGATGACGATGATTAGAACTCCTACTTCATTAAAAACATCTAGAACAAATATTGCGCCTATGCGCTCATCGTCATCATCACTAGCGGCCGCAGCTTCACCGACATCTGCAACAGACAATTGACAAATATTTACCAGCCGACTATTGTAAATATTACAAAAAAAAGAATAATTAAATAGTAGGCTGTTGATTTTTCACGAACAACAACTGTGAGAAATTCCATAGAGAAGGGCGGGAGGTGATGCCGGAGTTGTACACGGTGGACAAAGTTCTGTCGTAGAGGAAGATCAAGTAAAAAAGTAAAGGTTTCCAAAGTATAAAGGGTTCTGTATAAAAAGGGGATATATTTTTATACATTAAAATGATGACTCGAACAGTTTTTATTCTGGTTCTAAACCTTTTTGTTGTTTTTTTTCAGAATCAACGCAACAATTTGGTGGAATGTATTGGCTTGGTTGCCTGGCATACTGTACAGACTGGTGGAAATGGTATTGCGCGTTAAAGATTGCTCTACGCACAGTTCGAAAACTATAAACAAAGGATAATTCTCAGTAATACAAATGAGTCTCTCGTATAAGTCATTTGATTTGTGGCCGAAGTAATCGTTGCCAAACACTGCTGAAGAGAAACCTTGGCGGGTTAAGAAACAGCTGTACAGTCTGCCAGGCAACCAAGCCAATACATTTCACCAATTTCTTCTTTTTAAGTTGATTCTGAAAAAGAAACAACAAAAAGGTCTCGAATAAGAATAAACACTGTTCAAGTCATAATAATGATAAAATACCGAATAAATATTAACAAAAAGAAAAAAACTATTCATTAAAATGTTTACTAACTTTAACTAGATACAATGGCCGTATTCTATTGTTAACTCGCTTAAGAGGTCGCTAACGCGATAACTTTACAAAAAAAATTGGACAAAAATATAAAATAAAACAGTTTAAAGAAAACTATAGACAGTTTGCGTTAAATGCCGTTTGTTTTAAATAATTAAATTTTTTGACAAAAAAAAAAGTTATTCAAGAAAATTTTTTGAGAGTTTATGCGAGCTTGGTAATTATTATAATATTTCATTTATAATTTTTTTATACAAATTACAAATTTCCAAATCAACCGGCTTATGATGCCTAAGCTAAAGTATAGCCTAAAGCTATACAGTTCTTGAATACAAAGAATTTTGAAAATTTCTCGTAAAGTTTTAAAGTTATCGCCTTACTTTTTTAATAAGCAATACCAAAAAAACACGCCTAATATTACAGCGTGACAACAAGACCGTATTTTTAATTAATTTTTCCTTTCAGCACCTTTGCCCTAAAATTGGAGGTTTGTGTTCTCAAGGTACAAATTTAGGGTGATCCATCTAGAGGTATTTTTCAGAACAAAAAAAAATATAAACATTCAAATCAAGTGTGGAATCTTTATTGGTAATTCGAAAGGACATTGTATGGCATTTATTTTTTGAATATAATTTCCTTCAAATATTGGCCGCAACTACGCCTCAGGGTTTCCATTCTGAGGGTCCAATTTTGGATGACTCGTTCGAGCATTTCGACCGGTATGGCTCTAATGACACGCGTAATGTTGGCTTCCAAAACCTGAATCGTAGCTGGGTAGCCCCAAAGAAAAATGTCTAAAGGTGTGATATCACTCGATCTTGGCGGCCAACTCACCTGTCCGAAATGGGAAATTAGCTGCTTTTCGAAATGACCTCTCAATATAGCAGCTGTTTGGCAAGTGGCACCGTCCTGTTGAAACCAAGTGTCGTCAAGATTACGGGCTTCAATTTCAGGTAGCATAAAGATCGATATCATGGCGCGATAGCGAGCACCATTCACGGTTTCGTTCTGGCCATCATCATTTTTGAAAAAATATGCACCGATGATTCCACCAGCTTATAAACCGCACCAAACCGTGGTTTTCTCTGGGTATAATGGCACCTCTTAAACCTCTTCTTGTTGCTCTTCAGCCCAAATGCGGCAATTTTGTTTATTGACTTTGTTGTTGAGCCAGAAATGGACTTCATCGCTGAACAAAATTATAGTCGAAAACAGCAGATCTTCCCGTTCCTCACCGAATGCTCATTTCCATAATACAGTTGCCAACATTTGAAGGAAATTATTTTCAAAAAAATTAGTGCCATCAAATTACCAATAAAGATTCCACACTTAATTTGAATTTTTATATTTTTTTTGTTCTGAAAAAATACTTCAAGATGGATGACCCTTTATATGTGTTTTCCATATACAATTAGAATATCAAGTTGTAAATTGTGAATTAAGAGTATACTAAATTTACTTGAAAAGCCGCTTATGGAGCAGTAAATTAGGAAGAGTTTATTATACATATTATTGGTTTATTTATAGCCTACGAGGGCGGCTCGGAAACTTCTTAGCCTAGCACAAAAAGCGCGGTATAAACAGAAAAAAGTTAAGTGTTTTGGAAACTTCCATCTCTGCTATGAACACATGTTAAATTTTGTTTCGATCTGGCAACTCCTTCATATAGAAACAGGTGTTCACAAAAGACGCATCCGCGATTTTTTTAAATGGAAAAATTAGAAATGCGTGGTGTCTTTAAATATTTACATTAAAAAGGTTTATCGGGACAAGAAATTCATAATGATATGGTGAATGTGTTAGGTGAAAGTGCTCCTTCATATGCAACAGTAAAAAATTGGGTTGCTGAATTTAAACGTGGTCGTACAAGCATTGAAGACGAACCACGTAGTGGACGTCCAAAAACAGCAACAACAACAGAAATTGTAGCCTTAGTGCATGATATGGTATTAAATGATCGACGAATAAAAGTGCGTAAAATAGCTAATATCATGGGTTTCTCAAATGATCGAGTCCATTTAATTTTGCATGAAGAACTACAGATGAAAAAGCTTTCTGCAAGCTGGGTGCCGCACTTGTTAAGAGTCGACCAAAAACGCATAAGAATGAACATTTCTCAAGCTTGTTTGGATCGTTTTCAGCGAAATAAAATGGATTTTAAGCGTCGTTTCATAACTGTTGATGAGACATGGATCCACCACTATACTCCAGAGACAAAAGAACAATCCAAACAATGGACTAAAGCTGGAGGAAGTGCCCCAAAGAAGGCAAAAACAATTCAATCGGCTGGTAAGGTTATGGCAACGTTTTTTTGGGACTTCAAAGGTATTTTATTGATTGACTATCTGCAAAAGGGTAAACAATAAATTCAGAGTACTATTGCAACCTTTAAGATCAATTAAATGTACAAATTCGAAAAAAACGTCCTGGCTTACAACACAAAAAAATTATTTTTCATCACGACAACGCACCAACGCACAAGAGTGTTTTAACAATGGCTAAAATCAACGAATTAGAGTACGACCACCCACCTTATTCTCCTGATTTAGCTCCCAGTGACTTTTACCTGTTCCCAAATCTAAAAAAAATCCTTGCTGGCAAGCGTTTTACCTCAAATGAAGATGCAATTACAGTTGTAAACCACTATATGAAGACCTTGAGGAAAACTATTTTAATCAAGGGATAGAATTGCTAGATAAGCGTTGGACTAAGTGTATTGAAGTTTCAGGAGATTATATTGAAAATACAAATATTTTTGAAACACTAACTATTCTCTTTCATTGATAGGCTAAGAACTTTCCGAACCGCCCTCGTAAGAGTAGATAAATTTGTTCAAATAAACGTTTAAGAAGAAGGCAAACAAAACTGCCCAATTTATTACATTGCGGTAAATAATTACCTTACCGAGTATGCCCCGTAATTAATAAGCCCGATGATCTACTTTTTAAGATTTACACCGCTTAATTATGGTATAATAAATTTTGAAATTCATTAAAGTTTAATAAATCTCCGCATACATTAGGTTCGAAACAATTTCAAACCGATAGCCCTTAATTTGTTTTGTTTAGCATATCCATTTGCCGTTTCACTTCCATGCGGTTCGTACACAAATTATGTAAATTTTGTTATTTAAAAACTCATTTAGAAGTATTTTCAAGCAATTACATTAACATTTGTTGTTAACGCTTACACCCGCCGCCACCGCCGCCTGGTCGCCTGGCCATATCTCAGCACCCAATGCTCCTCCTGCGGCGACTCCTCCAACAACACCACCGCCACCACCACATGTGAGTGTGTAGGAGAAGGCATTTTTCACACACATCATCGTCGTTCGTTATTTTGTATTCACCAGTGCAGACCGACCGCCTAAAGGCTTCTTGCGAAAACGCACATTAAACAAAAACAACAACAACAACAGGCATTTATTATAATCAGCGAAGGAAAAACTACCAACAGCGGACGTACGAGGCACAAAATATTGAATTTTCCGTGGAAAACAATGTGCAGCACTCGCACACATACACACACTCACAGATGTTGAACATGTTGTCGACAGACAGACCTACCATATAAGCGTGAATATTTTTCCGCGCTGATTTGCGGCGCATCGGTGACGGTGAGAGTTTTGCGCACGCTTTATCGTCAACGCTTCTATGCAATTAAATTTGCTGATAGAACGAACGAACGAGCAACGCATGCTAGAGAGCGAGCGAGCGAGCAACAGGGACAGCAGGGCTGCCAATTTGGATGATTTTTCGTGACCGAAGTTGGACGTCCTTCACGAAATTCACCCTGAAGCGAACAGCGTCCGAGACTGAACTCTTGGTACCAGCGATGAACCGTGGTTTTTGATGGTGCTTCATTGCCAAAAGTCGAAACAAGTTGATTTAAACACTCTTGTCTCGATAGTCTGACGCACGAAAATGTTCACGGGATAATTTCGTTTTTTGACTGAGATGAATTTTTCAACACCCTGTAAACAAAACAATTCGTCCTCAAATGACAAAATGCTCTGAGTGAAGTTATGCTTAAAAATGTCAAAGTTGGCAATGGAAGTTCCAGTTTGCATCTGGGAACATTAGTATGGTCAGGACCCGAAAACCCTCGTACCATGGCCGGCTTGCAGTCCTTATTGCAATCCAATAGAAAACCTAGAGGACGTTCTCGCAGCTAAGGTTTACGAGCTAAGGTTTACAGTTTTCAACAATCAACGATCTAAAGTCATCAGGACAAAACATTTCTTATAAGTGCTGAAGTCTTCCGTAAATAAAGTAAATTTCTAATGTGAAAATCGTCTAACTTATGTGCGATGATTTATATTCTCCAAAATGACGATTTTGACAAAAAAAAATTTAAAACGACGATTTTTTATTAATTTGGGTTGGCAGCCCTGCTTTCTGCCAGGGTCTGTAAACTGAACAATTGAAAACAAGCGTAAAATAGTCGTAGCCGACACACCCCCGCCCAACAACAGCATCATCTAGCACTGAGCGAGACTTGGCTGAACTGCTGCCGTATTTGCCGACTCTTCTTTTCAACGTACATGCGTCAAGCGATGTTTTTGATGCTGTTGTTTACCGCTGCTGATTAATTATGCGCCATTAATGCTAAGAGTATATTGGCTTACGACCATTTTACCTAGCCAGAGGGAGGTGTAATAAGTAGGTAAAAAAAATTTGATTAAGAGGTGTTAGCGTTAATAGCTTTTATGAAAAAAAAAAACTATAAAGCCAAAGACACAGATCGAACACTTTTTCATCGCTGCCTCCTCGGAGCTGAGATTTGAGCTAATTTCTGAGAGGATCCACTAAGGATACGTGTTACACAAAGCATACAAAAACAATTGAAGCGTTAAAACTTGAAATCGAAGTTGCCATTGAAGGAATTCGACCAGAAACAATCGAAAATGTACTGATTTAGTATAAACTTTTTCTTGACCTTAGGACATGGTTTATTCTAATTTTGCACACAAAGAGAGAATTAGTTGGAAATCGGCCCGAGCTACAGGGTGGAGCGCGGATTTTGCTTAGTTGAAAATGAAATTAAAAAATAATGAACCTTAGAAAAATTTATTTTATATTTTAACATGAATCTTTTAATTGCATTGCCTTCAGAACCGGCTGAAAAAAATCGAGGAAATGCCAAGAGCTAGTGATTACTTCCGAGCAGAGCGTTTCGGAGATTGCAGTAATACTGCTCTAACTCTCTCGATGTTTGTGGTGTTGTAATCATTTTCTTAGGTCCCCTTAGAACACATGACACATTCCCTGCTGTTCTCAATGAAGTTACCCAATTTACAATTGATTGCCGTCCAGGAATAGTTACGCGTGGGCGAACAGCGAATCATAAACGAAAAGCACGCTGCACTGCAATGATCGCTTCAACACAAAATGACCTCTCCTCACGTGTCCAATGCATGAAGGCAACCGAAAGGTAGACGAATACAAATCTCCTGTCAGTCACTATAAGCCACACACTCTCTTCGACCAACAGTGCCACCACAGTCTGCAGCGCAAAAAAGCAAACTACCGCACTCCACCCAACATACTTTCCGTTTCAATCACCAACATTCCATGGTATTGGTAGTTACATGGTTCGACTAACCAAATGAAGGTAGCAACAATAACACTTCGATACTTACAACCAATAAGTCGGTTGCACCAACCGAATTCAGAAAATAAAAACGTTTGGTGGCTACAATTAGTGGTTATGAAAACCAGCCCAGATAAATAACGATTGTAATGCATAAAGCCAAACAGTTCTTGTATACTAAGAAATTTCAAAAATTTCTCGTAGAGTTTTGAAGTTGTCGCTTTATCGACCACTTAGTCGGTTGTACCAACCGAATTCCAAATAACTGTTGATGGCCACAATTAGTGGTTATGAAAACCAGCCCAGATAAATAACGATTGTAATGCATAAGGCCAATCAGTTATTGTATACTAAGAAATTTCAAAAATTTCTCCTAGAGTTTTGAAGTTGTCGCTTTATCGACCACTTACTCATTTAGTAAAGAGATATTCGGTTGCAATAGAAAAAGAATTTCGGTTGCAATCACAAAATCTTTATAATGGATATTCGATTTGACATACCACAAGATAATAATAATGATCACGGTAATGTACAGTCAACTATTTTATCTGTCATGGTTGTTTCACCCATTTAGCAGTGATGATAACAAACATTTTAATAAAACAATTTGTTTGAGGGTAATTTTTATTTGATTTAAATATGCTTTATAAAATATAATAATCAACCAATCTGGTTTTAGGAGAAATATGGGTACTATCGACAACTTGGCTTTATTACATTCCGATAAAATGGAAAACTTTTCTTTCCGAAGAAATGTTATAGGTGTATTTTTTGACATCCGTAGGGCATATGATTGTGTTTGGAGACAACTCATTTTCAAAAAATTAAGTAAATCAAAAATTTGTGGAAATATGGCGTCATTTATTTCAAACTTTTTACATGAAAGAAAGTTTTGTTGTACTATAGGGAATACTATATCAGATTATTTGCCCCTCGAAAACGGAGTGCGGCAGGGCTCTGTTTTAAGCGTTACACTTTTCTTATTAGCTATCAATGATGTTTTGGACAATTGTCACAGAGATGTGAAATCAGTATTATATGCTGACGACCTCGTTTTGTATTGCTCGGGTAAAAAAGATAAGAAACGAAATTTAAATGACTATAAATAAGTTAGAGATTTGGAATAGAACAAGTGGATTTCAGTCCAATGAAGAAAAAACTGTAGCAATTAAATTTTCATCTAGGTCTAAACCAATGTCAAAAAATGTATCTCTTAAACTAAATGGTAGAAATATAACATTTGTAAAAGTATGTAAGTTTCTCGGAGTAACATTTGATGAAAAACTTAGCTTTAGTACTCACATAAAAAATATAAAGGCATGATTAGAAGCTGAAAACGTTCGATCCAATTTTAAATACAGGAATACGACTTTCAATTGGTGCTTTTAAAATTAGTCCAGCTTAAAGTTTACAAATAGTATCTTCATGTCTCCCCCTTAATCTGAGAAGACACTGAAAGTTTTTTCATTACAACGCCATCTATTATTTGAAAAAATCACAAACAACAATAAAATCTCTAGATTTAAATCGGGAAATTATAAATTTCTACCAGTTTATGCAAAAGATGTTATTGAGTTTGAAAAAATGTTATCGAAATATCCTATAAACGTTAATAACATTGAAAACAGAACTTTTTCTCGAATTGCACCTTGGACATATATGTACACTAGGGCGTACCTCAAAAAAAAGTTCGCCGTACACCTTCGAATATGAAGTATTATTGAAAGGTAGTTTCAAAAAAAAAAATTTTATTTTTTTATGCCGAACGTAGGGGTCGCGCTTTTACATTTTTCTATATAACTTCTGCATTTATAAACGGATTTTAAAGTGTGATACATCGATGTTTTTGTCTCGACGAGGCCGATTTTTTTGTCTTTGAAGTCATTGAGCTCAAGCACCCAATTCTGGTACTTACCCATCATATCTCAGTTGCTACTACCCTAATGTACCACTCTAATATCAGAAAATTAAATCTCGCGCGCGGTGCTTGAGCTCAATGACTTCAAAGACAAAAAAATCGGCCTCGTCGAGACAAAAACATCGATGTATCACACTTTAAAATCCGTTTATAAATGCAGAAGTTATATAGAAAAATGTAAAAGCGCGACCCCTACGTTCGGCATAAAAAAATAAAATTTTTTTTTTTGAAACTACCTTTCAATAATACTTCATATTCGAAGGTGTACGGCGAACTTTTTTTTGAGGTACGCCCAGAAGGGGGTGCTTGAGCTCAATGACTTGAAAGACAAAAAAAATCGGCCTCGTCGAGACAAAAACATCGATGTATCACACTTTAAAATCCGTTTATAAATGCAGAAGTTATATAGAAAAATGTAAAAGCGCGACCCCTACGTTCGGCATAAAAAAATAAAAAAAAATTTTTTGAAACTACCTTTCAATAATACTTCATATTCGAAGGTGTACGGCGAACTTTTTTTTTTTTACTTGTAACCTGGTACGCTCTAATGTACACCCATAAACATAGATCTTTCCCTGGCCTATTCGTCAAAGAAAAATATGAACGCTACATAAGTAAAGCAAAGATTTTTGGACACAATAAACACAAAATACCCTAATCATAAACTTTTCTTTACAGACGGTTCCGTAAGTAATGCAAAGGCAGGCTTCGGAATTTTCGGTACTAATCTTGAAGCATGTAAACGCATAAATGATTATTCATCCATCTATACTAGTGAACTACTTGCTATCAAAACCTGTCTTCAACATATATGTAATTTTGGCATAGATCAAAATTCATTAATTATATGTGACAGTAAAAGTGCATTAGAAGGCATAAAAAAATCCTTTCACCGATAATATGATTATACAACAAATAAGAGAGACAATCAGTTACTCATTAAGCAAAATTGACTTTCTGTGGGTCCCAAGCCACTTTAATATACACGGAAATGAAAGGGCAGACCAGTTGGCGAAAAATTCGTTACCAGAGGTTGTAGCTAGAGAGTTCAAATTTCAATTTTCGGACTACAAACGACAAATCTCTGGGGAGTTTCCTGGAATAATGATAATAATCGTTTATTATCCTTTTCACTTTTTCCTCGACAATATGTCGTACTTATAGATTGTGTTATAGTATATGGGTCCAGAAATTAACCCATTGAAGTTTTTTGTGCCTCGTATGTTCCACCGATACTTCAGTTCCACTTAATGAAAATTACAGAACACCAACTAATATTCGTTAGTACTGATGGAATACTCGAGGTGCATTCAACCTTAATCATTTGGTGGGCAAAAAATTCGGTTGTGGCAACGAATCTGTTCTCTGAGTGCGAGTAGCAATCGAACACGTCTAATGTTTTGATGCCGCACTCCTAGCAGTCGGAATTTTCAGGATAGTTTTTTTAATACTTGTGGTATTTTGAAGGAAACTGATTGTTTCGGGGCTGTTCCCAACCGCTGTTTATTTTTTTCTAAATTATCACATCTCTCTTCTTTACCAGACACACGATGAAAGCCTTTTATTGTTTTCTTTATATCGTAATTTTCAATTCATTTGTAAATATTTTATTTTTGAAACAAAAAAAAAATCAATTGTTTGTGGCATGAGATTTTTGTAATGGTCAGCCACTCGTCAGACTTCATGGGCTACGTTTAACTAACCGCCAGTCAGCATGATCTTGAGGTGTTGCCAGTTTAATGTGGGGTTAAGTGGCCATTGTTGTGATCGCTCGTCTCAAATACCCCCCAAAATAAACGAAATTAATCAGCGGCCAAAAAGGCTGTTGCAGGCGATGCTTGATAAAAAAAGGTAGACGCTTGTGCGCAAAATCTTGCAACTTTTGTGTGATTAATGACTCTGAAGACAAACAACCGTTTTTAGATGGCTTTTTTGCGTAAGGAAGACTTTTAGGTCTTCAGCGTTTCTTTTTTAAGTGTGCGTGCTGCAGACTGTGCAACCAGTGAGCGTTATAATGATGAAAAAAGATCCTTATTTCTTTTTTTTGCAGGTACAGAGGGAACGCACAAGAGATCATGTTATGATCTTCTTCACAGTTTAGGACTGGCTGTTGGCATCATTTGACAGTCTGCCAAATTATGCATAAAGGGAGCACATATCTCACGATACTCTTGAGCGGCAGCAGCCAAATGAAAAGTGTTTCCAAGATGACGACAACACCCACAAGGACGGACAACAATAACGCATTTGATAGCAGCACCAAGCACCAAACCAGACATATCGAGGGACAGACCGACGGGCAGACAGACGCATGGACGCTTATAAGCGACATTAATACTTTGAATAAACAAAATTAAACCACAGATTGTGTCTGGTTTCATGTTCTCCTCGTTGCTGTTGTTATTGTTGCGCCTTTTCATTTTGCGAAATACTCCTTTCACAAAAAAGCGTATCAAAATTTTGGTCTGCGGTGCAGTGGAAACGAGTGGAGGGAGCACCGTGGCGTGGCATGGAGTTCATGTGACTGTGGCATAAGAGGCAGCAGCATCAACTACAACTCAATTAGTTGTGGTTTTAAATGTTCTTCTTCTGGTGTTTTCTTTTTTTTTTGTTGTTGCTGTTGTTGTTTTTGGTTTTGCATCAAGACCATAAACACCATTCCCACACTCTTCCACGACGGAGGAGTAGAGACTTCCCGCCAGTCATCTCTGAATGGGACACATATTCGTTTTGTATGCCTTTAGTTAGGGTCGTCGAGTGTTGGTTTTTAGGAAGCACTTCAGACAGACCATGTCGTGGCATAATCATCGACCGAAAGATGCATTAAATTTTCGATTTTTTTCTGTCTTTTTGGCGGTAGACAGTCATTCAATTGAAAGTTCTTTTTCGTCCCTTGTTTTGCCCCCAACGCTATAATTGGCTCTTTGTTTTGCCCGGCAAGTATTTAGTCATTTTAATTTAAACATTTTCGCCCAATAAAAAAACTAAAGGAGACAGCGCCAATATAAACTCAAGTTATCTAAGTTAATTAAATTCGCGAATATTGAAGAGATTTTTCTTGAAATTTTACTGAAGGAAGATAAACAAATTAAAGGAAAGGTCATAATTGATAGCCTGACAAAAAGTGGTGGTTCAATGAAATTATAAATAAAAACATTTATTCTGCTCTGTAATTTTAGCAATTCGGCATAGGTATAAAAATCACCAAAATTTTCAATAAATCCGCTTGTTTATTGATCCATTTGCAAGCTATTGCTGTCTTACGTAAATGATTTACATTTCATGAAGGAAATTATGTCATTGCCTCCATGAGATTGTATTAGTAGATCATTTGATTTAGAAATGGTATCAAAGAAAGGAGTTTATTCCATTAATGAATCTTTTTCATTGCATTACTAAAACTATTTCATTGCATCAATAAAACTGTTTCATGAAACTATTTCTTCGCAAAAATGAAACTATTTCTTTACATCGATGAAAATATTTCATTACATTAGTGAAACTAATTCATAACATCAATGAAGCTATTTCATTGCACCAAAAAATATTTCAATGCTTTAATGAAACATTTTATTGCAGTGAATTTATAAAACTATTTCATTGGATTACATTAACTATTTCATTACATCAATGAAACTATTTCATTACATCAATAAAACTATTTCATTACATCAATGAAACTATTTCATTACATCAATAAAACTATTTCATTGTACGAAAAAATATTTCAATGCTTTTATGAAAGCATTTAGTTGCACAAATGAAACTATTTCATTGCATTAATAAAACTATTTAATTGTACCAACTAAAATATTTCATTACATCAATGAAACTATTTGATTGCATCAATAAAAATATTGCATTACGTCAATGAAAATATTTTATTATATCATTTAAATTATTTCATTACATCAATTAAACTATTTCACCACATCAATAAAGCTATTTCATTGCACCAAAAAAATATTTCAATGTTTTTATGAAACCATTTCTTTGCATTAGATTAATAAAACTAATTCATTGGATTAATATAACTCTTCATTGCATCAATGAACTATTTCATCAATGAAACTATGTCATTACATCAATAAAACTAATTTTTAATTGCATCAATAAAAACATTTTATGAATGAAACTATTTCATTGCACTAAAAAAAGTTTCAATGTTTTTATGAAATTATTTCATTGGATCAATAAAACTTTTTCATTGCATCAATAAAACTATTTAAATGCATCAATGAAACGTTTTTAAAGCATCAAAGAAATGATTTCATTGCAATAATGAAACTATCACATTAAATATTTTTTTTTGCAACAATAAAACCAGTTCATGGCTACAGTGAAACCATTTCATTGAATCGATGAAACATTTCAATGAATCAATAAAAACCCTTGAAACAATTTCATTGCATTAATGAAACAATTTCATTGCATTAATGAAACAATTTCATTGCATTAATGAAACAATTTCATTGCATTAATGAAACAATTTCTTTGCATTAACGAAAACACTTCATGAGATTGATGAAACAATTTCATTGCATCTACGAAACTTTTTATAGAATCAATAAAATTTCTTTATTGTACGAGGGCTGTATATATTTCTGGCCTATTTGATTGAGACACCTCCAAAACATGGTTTTTGAACGCTTCAACAGCATCTTCTGGCGATGAAAATCGTTGATCACGCATTTTTGTTCTTGATGTGCGGGAATAAAAAGAAGTCAGCGCTGTACGGCGGATGGTTCATTTCGACGTTTTGGCTGGTAAAAAGGCGCTGGTTTGAGCCGATGTGTGAGAGCTCGCTCAAGTGGAACAGTCGCCTCATGACCAGTTTTGCCGAAGAAACAGGCGACCATTTGCTTCGAAGTGCTTCTTCCACGAACAGCTTTCGTTGGCTTTGGCTCGTCTTCGTAGACCCACACGATCAATTGCTGTTTTGTTTAGGTTTCATACGCATAGACCCATGATTCGTCACCTGCGACGTCTTATAAAAGTTTTTTGAAGCACCGCGATCGCAATTTTCAAAATTTCTTTGCACCAATCGATAGGAGCCTTTTTTGAGCGATTGTCAAATTGTGTGGCATCTAGAGAGAACAAACCCTTTTACGGCCAGGTGTTCATGCAATGTCGAATGTATGCTGGTGGAAGAAATGCCCAAGGATGTCTCTATCTCACGGTATGCCACATGACGATATAGCATTATCAGTTCACGCTTAGCATCAATGTTCTCTGGCACAACGGCCGTTTTTGTACGACCTTCGTCTTTGAGCAAGCGTCGGTCACGATTGAATTCATTAAACCAGTTTTTCACATTGCTATAGGATGGTGCTTCATCGCCATACAAAGATTTAAGTTCATCGATGCACTTTTGTCGTGATAATCCACGTCGAAAGTTGTGAAAAATGATCGCACGAAAATGTTCACGAGTTAATTTAATTTTGTTGCCAAATAGATTTTTTCAAGTCACTGTAAACAACACAAATGATGGTCGTACGTCAAAATGTCCTGAGTACGTTTGTGCTAAAAAAAATGTCGAACTTTCCAATGGAAATGTCAGATGACACTTAGTGTTGCCTTGGCCAGAAATATATATAGCAACCCTCGTATAAGATTATTTTTCTTCTCAGTGTATATAAAATTTTTCTTGGACTTTGTAAATAAAAGAAACCCTTCCTGTCCCATTAAACTTTTTAAGGACTCGTTAACATTTGCCCACATAAATTGTGGGCCAACGTGTAAAATCAACGTTACTCTTTATCCGACCAATTAAACTTTGACAATATCTATGAAATCTAAAATAAGACTCATATTCCCCCCTTGCGTTTCGTACGCTGGGATTAAATCATATTTTTCATGTGGTGTTGACAACGTTGTTCGGGCTGGTTGCTTGCCAATTTGGTAAGAGTGGCCAGTGTGGACGGTGGGTGATTTCGTTTAAGCCGGTGGCAGGCCAGTGTTTTCGACTGCTGCTGCTGCTGTTACGACCAAACGGGCGAGCAAATAAAAACATACTCAAGAGATATCGCGATTTTTTGCGCCCCAAACGAAACACAATTTTTCTTCTTGCCGTTTAAATGGAACCTGTGCTGTTGTATTGCCTGTCAAGCTCCGAAAGCACGAACAGCAGCTTGAACTGCCACCAAAAAAAAGAACAAGAAAAAACATGCTGTGTTTATGTTATTTTGTTGTTTTTGGCTTTTAAAGCTTATCGCCAAGCAAAATCTAATGTTGCTGCTCCTGTAGCTACAGTCACTTGTAGCAGATGTAGATGCTGATCTGTCTGATGGGGCCAAAAAGTTATAAATTCGCTTTTATGGTACAGAACAGCCAGCCAGTCGGCCAGACGGACGGTAGTCCAACGAAGCCAACGATTTCCTAACTAATTAAGTTGTGATAACAACTTTGTTGTCTTCTCCCCCCGAACTTCTTTGAACTTTCCTCATATGGCTGGGCTTGCTGCTGATGCCATTAAATAGAGATTTTTATAAATTTCATAAAGCAAAGGAAAAATTGAAAAGTTTATGGGCCAAATAAAAGATATTAATGGAAATTTCTTTTATTTACTTTTGCGGTTGCCTGCCTGAGCATGACGACCGCCAAACGCGTTTATTGCTGAGCTGAGCGGTTTTCCTTCACGGTCTATTTTGAGATTTATGTTGTTTTTTTTCTAGAATAAACCAATGAAGGATGGAGGAAAAAGAGTGTGTTCGATAATTCATGTTTACTTTCTTCGTTGGCATTCTAATTTCTTTTCCAATTTCGTTTGAGATATTTTTTTTGTGTAGATCGGTTCACAATGAATTGGTTGCCTCTTGGGTATTGCAATTGCTTTTAATGTGAAGTTTTACTATTTCACAACTTCCTTTGGGAGTCGGACGCGATGAAGTCATTGTGCCATAAGCTTGTTTGCTTTATGTACCGATCATGTATGTGAGGTGACCATGGATTTCCATTCTTAATTAGAATGTGAATTTATTTATATTGCTGTTTACAGATTTATTTAACCGATTTTGACGGGGTGAATTTGTGTAGAATGCGGCTATGACATGTAACCCAGTTTCGGAAAATTAAAAACACAATGAGTAAAAAAATATACAAAAATTAGGTTTACTGGCATCTAACATCACACAGATTAAAGTAGATTCAGTACAGCCGTTGTAGAGAGTTTGTACGATTTAGCCTGGTCATTATAAGTTGTCTACACACAGAGAACAGATTTGTTGCCGACAGAATTTTTTTTTTAATCTATCCCTTGATTAAAATAGTTGTCCTCAAGGTCTTCAAAATAGTGGTTTACAACTGTAATTGCATCTTCATTTGAGGCAAGGATTTTTTTTAGATTTGGGAACAGGTAAAAGTCACTCTAAATCAGGAGAATAAGGTGGGTGGTCAAGCAACTCGTACTATAATTCGTTGATTTTAGCCATTGTTAAAACACTCTTGTGCGCTGGTGCGTTGTCTTGATGAAAGATTATTTTTTTGTGTTGAAAGCCAGGACGTTTTTCTCGAATTTGTACATTTAATTGATCTAAAAGGTTGCAATAGTACTCTGAATTTATTGTTTTACCCTTTTTCAGATAGTCAATCAATAAAATACCGTTGAAGTCCCAAAAAACCGTTGCCATAACCTTACCAGCCGATTGAATTTTTTGCCTTCTTTGGGGCACTTCCTCCAGCTTCAGTCCATTGTTTGGATTGTTCTTTTGTCTCTGGAGTATAGTGGTGGATCCATGTCTCATCAACAGTTATGAAACGACGCTTAAAATCCATTTTATTTCGCTGAAAACGATCCAAACAAGCTTGAGAAATGTTCATTCTTATGCGTTTTTGGTCGACTGTTAACAAGTGCGGCACCCATCTTGCAGAAAGCTTTTTCATCTGTAGTTCTTCATGCAAAATTAAATGGACTCGATCATTTGAGATGCCCATGATATTAGCTATTTCACGCACTTTTATTCGTCGATCATTTAATACCA
The DNA here is from genome assembly GCA_963513945.1 of Hydrotaea diabolus. Taxonomy (NCBI): domain Eukaryota; kingdom Metazoa; phylum Arthropoda; class Insecta; order Diptera; family Muscidae; genus Hydrotaea; species Hydrotaea diabolus. The sequence goes on along the minus strand of OY740717.1, from coordinate 56,281,262 downwards.
TATTTCTACAATTTCTATTGGCTACAATTTCTGTTGTTGTTGCTGTTTTTGGACGTCCGCTACGTGGTTCATCTTCAATGCTTGTACGACCACGTTTAAATTCAGCAACCCAATTTTTTACTGTTGCATATGAAGGAGCACTTTCACTTAACACATTCACCATATCATTAGGAATTTCTTGCCCCGATAAACCTTTTTTATGTAAATATTTAATGACACCACGCATTTCTAATTTTTCCATTGTAAAACAAGTAAGTAAGTGCTATAGTCGGGCGTGGCCGACTCTATGATACCCGCACCACTATAAATGTGATTAAGTCTCCTGTTAATCGAAAGCACTCGTCGCTATTTCTATCTGTATCTATCACGCAAGCACTAAGCCTTTATACCCCATACCACTATGTGGTGAGGGTATAACAATTATAGTTGGTCCACATTTTCATACCTTGTTTTCGGACCCTGTGCCCTCCCACGGATGAGATAAATCATTTGGCTTGACATATTTAAAGTCCTGAGGCAATTCCCTGTCATTTGAGGGGTCACACTAAAATCCGGGTAAACCGAAACTTTTGGACCCTCCTAATGGACCCTGGGGCCCAAACAGGTCGAATTTTTTTCTGTATTTAAAATTGTAAGATAATTTCCTTTCATTAAAGGGGTCACACTTATATTTAAAATCATGGGTCCATTTTTTGGGTTCTGAAGGCCCCGTAGGTCCGAGAGGCGGGTCCAACTATTTTTTTTACATTTTGTGGTCAGTTCTACATCGAATGGCATATTTTTTTAATTTGTTGACCAATACACGCGACATCAACTGGATTTGGACCAAATCCGGGAGTTCCTTTGTATGGGGGGTCTATCAGAAAGTGCTCCGATTTGGACCGAATTCAATAGCGTCCGTCCTTGTCCCAATATATTACCACATGCCAAGTTTCATCAAGATCGGTGCATAAATGCGACCTGTACTTTGATTACAAGAATAGATGGACATCTTTACATCCAGCCAGCCGCCCAGCCAGCCAGACAGACATGGCTAGATCGACTCAAAATGTAATTCTGAGCAACTTTCTCTCTGGTCCCGGTATTCTAACTCGATTCCTTCGATGTGTTACAAACGCAAGCACTAAGCCATTATACCCCATACCACTATGTGGTGCGGGTATAAAAATCGCGGATGCGTCTTTTGTGAACACCTGTTTCTATATGAAGGAGTTGCCAAATCGAAACAAAATTTAACATGTGTTCATAGCAGAGATGGAAGTTTCCAAAACACTTAACTTTTTTCTGTATATACCGCGTTTTTTGTGCTAGGCTAAGAAGTTTCCGAACCGCCCTCGTATAAGGTCAAATGTTCATACAAAATAGTTGAATTAACATTATATAAGGTTGGTTTTTTCAAGAGAGAGGCAGAAAAATGTGCGTCATTAACAAACATTTAAAGAGCATACGGCTCTGTTGTATCGAAGTTTTTGATCTGCTTTGTGTTATACGAAGTTCAGAATGAAGTAACACGAAGTTGCAACGATTGCGACTGTCTTATCCCCCCACTTGTTTTGCTTTCTTCCTCTGCTCTAAACGTTTGTAATTGTGAAAAAGAGCATAAGACAATTTATCTAGCTCTTTTAAAAAACCACCACCAAATGCAAATTCTAGGTATACAATCATGTCTATGAAGATTACTTTTCGCACAGTTCGAAGACTATACGCAAAGGGTAATTCTCATTAATCATAATGAGACTCCCGTATAAGTTGCTGTTGTTGTAGCGGACACTGTGTGCCGGGGTGACAGCCCTTGGCCGAAGAATTGCTCTTCGGGTCAACCCGGTCCGTATAACCGACTGTCATGGGATTGACTCCCGTATAAATCATCTGATTTGTAGCCGAAGTAACCCTTGCCAAAGACTGCTGAAGAAAAACCTAGGCGGGTTTAGAAACAGCTGTACAGTCTGCCTGGCAACCGTAGCCAATACATTTTACCAATTTTTTAGTTGATTCTGAAAAGGAAAAAACAAAAAGGTCTCGAACCAGAATAAAAATTGTTCAAGCCATAATAATGAAAAGAGACGAGTAAATGTAAACAAAACATTAACATAATAAGTAGATTAATTAAATATTAAAAATTGTAACAGTAACTATATTTCTGGTAAAAAGAGATAACCAATAAATAGTTAACTTACCACTAAAAATGATTTCTATAACAAACTTCATAGTTAATAATATTAACAATTTCATTGTTGAATTGAACATGTATTATTTCAATAAATTAACTATAAAATTTTTATATTAACAATTTTCATGGTTAAAAGCAATGCATTATTAAAGCAACAATAATTATTAAAATTATAGCAACTTTATTGGTTAAAAACTCAACAATGCATTGTTAAAATAACAATAATTATTTTTAAATTAACAATTTTCATGGTTAAAAAATTTAACCATAGAATAGTTCAATTAACTATTATTATTGTTAAATACCACTCAACAACAAAATGTTCAAATTAACCTTATATAGGGTGATCCATCGAGAGGTATTTTTCAGAGCAAAAAATATAAAAAATCAAATCAAGAGTGGAATCTTTATTGGTAATTTGAAAGGACATTTTATGGCATTTATTTTTTAAAAATAATTACCTTCAAATGTTGGCAACTGTATTATGGAAATGAGCGTTCGGTGAGCAACGGGAATACCCTCTGTTTTCCACCAAAATTTTGTTTTGTTAAATTAAATATGTATTGTTTCAATAAGTTAACTATGAAATTTGAATATTAACAATTTTCATGGTTAAAAACAATACCATGTTAAAACAACAATATTTATTTTAATAATAACAATTTTAATGGTTAAAAACTCAACAATGCATTGCTAAAACAACAATTATTAAGATGAAAAATTCTCAAAGTTAAAAAATTCAACCATAGAATAGTTAAATTAACTATTATTATTGTTAAATACCAGTTATGAACAAAATGTTTAAATTAACCTTATATAAAGTAGATCCCAAATCGTGTTTATTTATGGTTAATTTAACCTTATATAAGGCTATTTTTCTTCTCAGTGTAGTGGAAACTGACAGTATTGGTTGAAGAAACAAAGTATCGGTAACCCCTTACTAATTACGTTGATTATTGTGCATGTTTTGAATGTTGTTTTAGTTAAGCGGCTATGTCTACTCTTTAAATTCGGTTGACCATAAGTTAACTGGACCAACTGATGTTAAATTTTATGTATTCGGTATCTGACGGAAATAAAAAAGTTTTTTATTTCATTTTTAATATTAAACGATTTAAAAATATTTGTTCTGTTATTTAATTTATACAAGGTTTTTCTAAAACTTGAGATTTACTTTGAAATCTAATAAAGTTTGTATGGATGGACAAGAGGAACGATTATATGCATCAAATTGGAAAAGTGCATCAAAAACTAACAATTTTGTGTTTAAAGTGACCAAATTTTTTAAGATAAAGCAGATTATGATACTTTTATATTACACTAGTTTACAGCCATTTTGGTCCAGAGTTCTAAATATTTTTTTGCTATAGATGTTGGCCTCCTAAATCCGAATTATTGTTCGAAGTGATTTCCAACTAATTTTTTTCTCTGTGTGTGGCTACGGATGTGATAGAAAATATAAAGTGTCATGTCGCTAATTTTTTGTTGTTTATTTAAAAGAAATGGGTGGAAAAAAATGCGTCGAGTTTAGTTTCCATTCTAAACATAACTTCTTCATTGAATTTTATTTAAAAACTAATTTTTTAAAAAGGACGAAAGGTTCAGTTTTAAGTTAAGATATTCCCTTTTTTATCCTTATTCAACGTATAGTGATTTTATTTCAGATTTTATACAGATCTATAAAAAACTATAAAATGTTAATAGCAGTAATTTAGTAGAACATTTCTACCAAAAACGACCATTTTTAAAAACATTTTGATAATTTCATTAAAAAACGGACATACGCCAACTAAAAATAATAAGATAACATTTTAGAGCATAAAAATACTTAAACCTATCTTAAAAAAAAACAGTTTTTTCCTTTTTGAAAAACAAGACGAACAGGAATCTCCAAATGCTAAAATGTTGTCCGCAAATAAACTCCATTCGATTTCCTTAAAGACACATCATTCGCTTAAACTAATAAAGTTTTTCGACTTTTCAACTTATTTCATATCGTATAGAGTTGCAAAATAAAAATATCCTCGGCCTATAAACAGAAACTGGGACCAACCAGGGCCGTCATTTTGGGAATTTACTAGAATCACCCAAGTCTTTCATTTCTAGAAAAAATCATTAATCCCCTAAGAAAGTCCGAACTTTTGTTAAATAGTGTAATATGTTACAACAGCGAGCTGAACGGAGTTTGGTTACTACAAATAATTTATCTGTTGTCACCACCAACTAGTGGTACAAAAGTTACAGTACTTCATAATTGGTTGGTTGCCATAACCACCAGTTTTGTCTAACCAGTTTTGCCATAACCACCAGTATTGGCAACCAATAGTTTTATCGAAATCGGTTGTTATAACCGACTTATTGGTTGCTCGTATCGTAGTATTATTGTAGCTACCATCTTATTGTATGTCAAACCATCAATACCATGGAATGTAAATGCAAAGAAAGAATTTTTATCCAACCAAATATTTTTAGTTCATCTTTTCCGCTTTTCCTCACAAAAAAATTTTAATTTGTTTAGTTGATCAAGTGTGGCATGTGAACTTTTGATGCAATAGTTCCATTCGGGATGTTCGGATACTGCGTACGTTCCACCACTACTTTAGTTACAATTACTGAGAATTTCAGACCAGGGTCAGGGATTTTAACCTTGGGCCAAATATCAAAAGAGTATGTGAATATATAAATTTGTACAAAAAGTAAAATTCCTGAAGTTGTTGTTGCAAATTTAATATTAATTTAAATAAAGAAATTTAATATTTTTCTGAGTTATTTAAAATTTTATATCTCGAAAACGACTTGATATATTTGAAAATTATTTTTTTTTAGTTTTCTAAGAATAACAAAAATAGACAAATTCAAAAATCAGAAAATAGCCTACACCGAAAAAAAATCGGAAATGATGTTTAAACTAAACAGTCGCATTTTTAATAAAGAGCACCAGCAAAAATAATAATCAGCCATTTATAAGAATTTAGCACATTGAATTTTCTTTAAGAAACAGAAAAAAATAATAATTATTCTCTAGTAGTTTCATTGATACACCATTTTTAGTGAGACAACCTGCAGTGGTCACAACTGTTTCACTTTCTTGTTCTGTTTTTATTTATGTTTGGTTTACATTCAAGTCATTTACATAAAATATTTTCTTTTTGTTTTTGACGCTTCCCTTATTGTTGTTATTGCCTCTTGCTTGCAATATCGGGAATAATTAAATTTTTGTTGTTTTTCTGACTTATCGTGTAGCGTATGTAACCTCAATCATTCGGTTAGCCAAAATTCGGTTGTGGCAACAAATCTGTTCTCTGTGTGAACTAGCAAAGACTATTAGACGCAAGGTAAGCAACCGTAAAAAATTGAGTGGCAGGCAAACTCGTTTGTGACAACGATTATATTGTCTATTCGTGACCTTGAGGTGAAAATGGACCACTGTGGCTATGAAAGGCTTTCGAAACCCTTTTGGCCTATACTTTACCTCAAAACTAAAACAAAAATTTCTTATATTTCCAAAATAATAAATTCGAATTGATTTTTCCCCAAACGTACGAGGGTTGCTATTTATATTTCAGGACCTACAATAATTTATCATTGTAAATGGTTTTATTGTTTTTCAAAATATTCTCCTTTAAGATCTATTTGTGACGCGCAAAATAGAAAGGGACCTAAGGTTAAAGCCAGTTTTGTTCAGGAGAGCCATTTTAAAGATTAGGTCCCTTTCTATTTGCGCTTAGAATTGTCGACTTCACTTTCATAAAACGCGTATATCTCTGGGAGGGAACACTTTTGGGGCATGGGATCGGTCTCATTCGATGCTCAGATGTTGTCCACATCAAAAAAAGAAAAAAAAATGAAAATTGATTGTTTTACCCTTAGGTCCCTTTCTCTATGCGCTGTCACATATACATTTTTATGCGCACAAACCTATTTTCGAAGCACTTTTTCCACTCCGATTGAGACACCTCCAAAACATGATTTTTGAACGCTTCAACAGCTGCTTCGGGCGGTGAAAAACGTTGGCCGCGCATTTTGTTCTTGATGCTAGGGAATAAGAAGAAGTCATTGGGTGTCAAATCAGGCCTGTACGGTGGATGGCCCAGCAATTCGACATCTTGAGCGGTCAAATAGCTCATCGTTTCAGCTGATTGATGTGCGAGAGCTCGCATTGTCGTGATGCAAAATGAGCCGTCTTTTCTTATTTTCTTTTCTCATTTCGTCGAACACTGCTGGCAAACAGATGGTTGTATACCACTCAGAATTTACCGTCCTACGTTCCACAAAAGGCACTATGGCAACATGGCCGGTTATACCGAAAAAAAACGCAATCATTTGCTTCGATGTACTTCTTTTTTGAACAACTTTTGTTAGATTTGGCTCGTCTTGAATCCCATACGGTCGATTGCCGTTTCTTTTCGGGTTCGTGTGCATAGATCTATGATTCGTCACCTGTGACAATGTTATACACTGCCTTTGAGCTACCGCAGTTATACTTTATCAACATCTCTTTGCACCAATCTACGTATACGAGCCTTTTTTTGGACATTCGTCAAATTATAGGGGATCCAACGAGAACAAATTTTTTTCAGCGTCAAATGAACATGCAATATTGTATTGATGCTTGTCATACTAATAATGCCCAAGGATGTTTCAATCTCACGGTATGTCTCAAGTCGGTCTTGCTTAATCAGTTCACGCACAGCATCGACGGTTTCTGGCAAAGTGACCGAAGTTGGACGTCCTTCGCGATATTCATCCTGGAGCGAACGGCGCCCGAGACTGAACTCTTGGTACGAAGGCGACCGCAAAAGTAACTGGCCTGGCACGTTTTCTGTTTTACTAGCAACTTTTTTTTTGTTTTTTTAAAAGCAATCTTTTATAAGCCATCTGTCAAAATTTCCGAAATATTTAATGATTATTTTCTTTGTTACAGGTGATTGAAGTAAACAAGTTTTATAATTTTTGAAAAATGGAAGATAAAGAGTTTCGTGCGGTAATTAAATACTTTTATATGAGAGGTTATACGCCACAAATTAATCAAAGATGAATTGGATTCTGTTCATGGTGATAATGCACCATCATACTCCACCGTGAAATCCTGGGTTCAGCAATTTGGGTCGTTCAAGTACGGAAGATGAACAACGCTCTGGAAGACCGAAAACTGCTACTACTATTGAAAACATTAGAAAAATATTTAATGAAGAGAACTTGCTGCGTTTGTTGATTTTGCCCCAAAAAATCGTCCGTTGGACCAATTCCGAGGAGCTTTTAGCGATTTATCAGCGTAATCCAATAGAGTTCCTGGGCCGATTCATAGCTATTGATGAAACATGGATCCATCACTACATCCCAGAATGCAAAGAACAGTCAAAACAATGGATAGAAGCTGGTAAAAGTGGTCCCAAGAAGGCGAAAACTGTTAAGTCAGCAGGAAAAGTAATGGCCACAGTATTTTGGGATGCAAGGGGTATAATATTTATTGATTATCTTAGGAAAGGAAAAACTATAAATAGTGAATATTATTGTGCATTATTGGAGCGGTTGAGTGAAAAAATTAAGATAAAACGACCGCATTTAGAAAAAAAAAGTTATTTTTCATCAAGATAATGCTCCTTCACACACTGCATTTTTAACTCAACAAAAACTGGCCGAATTACGATTTGAAATTGCTCCGCATCCACCATAAAGTCCAGATTTAGCTCCTTCTGATTATTTCCTGTTTCCAAATTTAAAAAAAATTCTCGGTGGCAAAAAATTTTCGTCCAATAGCGAGGTTATTGCTGAAACTGAGGCATATTTTGAAGGTCTTGAAAAATCTTATTTTTCGGATGGTATTAAAAAACTTGAAAAACGTTTGATGTAGTGTATTGAGTTGGAAGGAGATTATGTTGAAAAATAAATAATAATAATTCCAAAAAAACGGTTATTTTTATGTTAGACCAGTTAATTTTGCGGTCGCCCTCGTACCAGCGTTTAGCAGTGGTTTTTGATGCTGCTTTATTGCCAAAAGTCGAAACAAGTTGATTTAAACACTCTTGTCTCGATAACCCACGATAACCCACGCGATAAAAAATCATCGCCCGAAAATGTTCACGGGATAATTCCATTTTTTGACTGAGATGAATTTTTCAACACCCTGTAAACAAAACAATTCGCCCTCAAATGACAAAACGTTCTGAGTGAAGTTATGCTAAAAAAAAACGTCAAAGTTTACAATGGAATTTCCAATCTGCATCTGGAAACACTAGTATTGTCAGGACGCGAAATGTAAATAGCAACCCTCGTATTTAAATTCGACCCTTGTTTACAACACATCTTCTAGCCTTCGGTTAAATTGATATGAATCTATTACGATGAATTTTAAAATTCGGACTGTAATTTTTTTGTTCTGCAATCAGTATTCCTTTTTGAATATTTCCCATATTTCATACACCTTTTTCGGGATATTTTTTATTGTAGTTGTTGGTGTTGCTGTCGTGGCTGATTGCATTTTGTTGATATCATAATTTATGTGAACTCCAAGCCTGTTTTTTGGTATCTCATAAATCGTGATAATTATCATTATATATTGTTGTTATTGCTGTTTTAATTTTTTTTTCTTTCTACATCATTGCTGCCTTTTGGAGCGTACAACGACGCAACATAGTGTGGCAGCGGTGGCAGTGCTGGTGCAGGCGGCTGGCTGGTGGCACCAATAAGACAGCGGTGTGGCACTGCCGCTAAAACGCCGCCACCACAACGCTTTTTATGGTTGGCAGGAATTTAATGGCACCCCGAACGAAATACAAAAATGAAACAAAATAAAAGCGCCCAGCAAAAACAGAAAATTAAAAGAAAAATCGTGATCATGGTTTGACACTTCTTATTAAATTATGGAAAACGATCATAAAAACAATTTGGGTTAAATATGCATGTTAAAGTCATTAAATGCTTCCAGTTCTAAACCGAATACAGGCAACGAGTAGGAAAAGATATTTCCAGCAAAAAGCCATTGTTTACACATTGTTGGCAACATGTTTTGGGCTGGACAGTTAAGTAGTTCTGGGTTAAATTAATTTGTGGCCTCAAGAGTTTTGGGCTATTGTGTTTAATGGGGGCCTACTGTTTTTTTTTTAATTTTTAAGGAAAAGTGTCACATAAATTTAAAAATTTCATGTTTTTTTTATTTTTTTCTGATGCTCGTTTTCGGTTTACTACATTTTTAGGACGTGTTAAATTTCGCAAATATTGTAAAATGTTTTTAAAAAAATATACATATTTATCTTGTGTCATTATTTATTTTTAAATTGATGTTTTCTTTGACACTTTCGAACGGCGCACTTTAAAAATACAAATTGGTTTTGCTGAAGGGAGACAGATTGAGGGATTGCGATAAGTGGACAACACTGAGCGACAAAAAAGTTTTGAAATAAAAAAATAAAAAAGCAGAAGCAGTAATTTTTGATTGGCATGCGTGCTTAGATTGCAAAACATGTGAATTTTATTTTAAAGGGTGGTTAAATTTTAAGGACCGATGTTGCTTTTGAATAAAACACAAATTATTTACGAAATTATTGCCGTTTCTTTTTATTATGTTAAAATTGGTATGGTTCAATTATGTATGGAACAAAATATCGGTCAAATGGCCGCCGCGACCTCGGCGGCTTATCCGATGATCCAAAATTACAATTCCTCTGAGACATAATTGAGGTTCTATGCCATTAATGTACCGAATTATCTCATACTTTAGCTCTTGAATTGTTGCTGGCTTATCGACGTACGAGTTAACCTTTTCTTTCAAATAACCCCAAAGAAAGAAGCCCAACGGTGTCAAATCACATGATCTTGGCGGCCAATTAACATCGCCACGACGTGAGATACCAGGGCCATTGAATTTGTCGCGCAAAAGAGCCATTGTTTCGTTAGCTGTGTGGCAAGTGCCACTGTCCTGTTGCAACCACATATCGTCCACATCTAAATCTTCCAATTCGGTCAATAAAATGTTCGTTATCATCTCACGATAGCGCACACCATTCACAGTAACTGCCTGACCGGCCACATTTACAAAAAATACGGCCCGATGATGTCGCCAGCCCAGCCCAGCGCACGATAGCGAACACCATTCACAGTAACTGCCTGACAGGCCTCATTTTGGAAAAAATACGGCCCGATGATGTCGCCATCCCAGCCCAGCGCACGATAGCGAACACCATTCACAGTAACTGCCTGACCGTCCTCATTTTGGCAAAAATACAGCCCGATGATATCGCCAGCCCGGCCCAGCGCACGATAGCGAACACCATTCACAGTAACTGCCTGACCGGCCTCATTTTGAAAAAATACGGCCCGATGATGTCGCCAGCCCAGCCCAGAGCACGATAGCGAACACCATTCACAGTAACTGCCTGACAGGCCTCATTTTGGAAAACTACGGCCCGATGATGTCGCCAGCCCAGCCCAGCGCACGATAGCGAACACCATTCACAGTAACTGCCTGGCCGGCCTCATTTTGGAAAAAATACAGCCCGATGATGTCGCCAGCCCACCAAACTGCCACTCTTTGTGGGTGCATTGTTTTTTCGGCAATCACTCTTGGATTATTATTCGCCCAAATGCGCCAATTCTGCTTATTGGCAAATCCACTGAGTTGAAAATGTGCCTCATCACTGAAGATGATTTTCTTGGAAAATTGATTTTCATTTTAATAATAAGCCTGAATAACTTCAAAGCTTTGGTCGCTTGTGTATCTTTCAATGGTTCAAATTGAGTTAGTCTAAAATTGAGAAATATCAAATGTAATGCAGAAAAAAACTTGACGTTTAGGTGTGGTTCACATTCAACAACGGCCCTTAAAATTTAACCACCCTTAAGTAAGGAAAGTTTATAGAGCAAAAGCCCAGACAGCACAACTAACAAGGATTTCCATTACCCGGTTATGACCTCACATTACCTTTTTAGTTAGTTTGAAACTAAAAGATAGTACTGAGAAATAAGAGATTAAATGGTTAATAAAGGGTGGCTATATGAAAAAGTTATTATCCTAATCGGCACATTTTTAAACTCTCTTTGAGGAAGGCAAGTCTTACACTAGAATTTATTGTTTCCAGAACTTTAAAGCGAAAATCCAGTAATAACTGATATATGTTCTGACCAGGTTTGGTGCAGTGTCTAGGTTTCCTTACTTAACTTAATACAGGTCGCCCAGTTGAAGCAATGAAACTAATTTTTTCCAGTAATACTCGTATGTGGATTAGAGAGTCCAAAAACCGTGTTTTTTTCAAAATCGTGTTTTGAAAGAACCGAATATCGGAATTTTTGAAAGTAAAAACACGCTTTTAGACGTCATTCTGTTTTTAGCCTTTTGCTTGAAGGAAAATTTTGTTCCTAGTCAGAAGTGAAGTAATTGTCCCCTAATCGTCTGGACTATATGAATGCAATATAATCAATTGCTACGAATAGAGGTTTGGTTGTAATTTAAAAATAAGCTAGTAAAATAGCTAAGTTGATAGTGAAAACTGGTTTATTGATCTCTTGAACGGGCTCTAAATTTGCCCAGATCAAAAAAATAAGGTCACAAATGAATAATGTCAGATAATTTCACTGTTGTTGCTAAATGGATAGGATTTTCGGGTTTAGGTTTCGTCACCTTAACTGAGCCAATCTTGAAAAAACAAATTATGTTTGGCTCCGTGAAAAAATTGTATAATTATGTTAAAGCCATGCGTCAATGTACAGCGCATAGAGAGAGGGACCTAAGGGTAAAAAAATCTATTTTCATTTTTTGATGTGGACAACATCTGAGCATCGAATGAGACCGATCCCATGCCCCAAAAGTGTTCCCTCCCAGAGATATGCGCGTTTTATGAAAGTAAAGTCGATGATTCTAAGCGCAAATAGAAAGGGACCTAATCTTTAAAACAGCTCTCCTGAACAAAACTGGTTTTTAACCTTAGGTCCCTTTCTATTTTGCGCGTCACATATATCTTTCTGGCCTAGGCAACGCTAAGTGTTGCCTGGCGCCATCTGACATTTCCATTGGAAAGTTTGACATTTTTTTTAGCATAAACGTACTCAGAACATTTTGACGTACGACCATAATTTGTGTTGTTTACTTGAAAAAATCAATTTGGCAAAAGAATGGAATTAACTCGGGAAAATTTTCGTGCGATCATTTTTTACAACGTTCGACGTGGCAAGAACGCATCGATGAACTTAAATCTTTGTAAGGCGATGAAGCACCATCTTTAAACACTGCGAAAAACTGGTTTAATGAATTCAATCGTGGCCGACGCTCGCTCAAAGACGATGGTCGTGAAGGTCGTCCAAAAACGACCGTTGTGCCAGAGAACATTTATGCCGTGCGTGAACTGATAATGCAAGATCGTCACGTGACATACCGTGAGATAGAGGCATCCTTGGGTATTTCTTCCACTAGCATACATTCTATATTGCATAGCACCTGGCCGTAACAAAAGGTTTGTTCTGTTTGGATCCCGCTCAATTTGGCAATCACTCAAAAAAAGGCTCGGGTTGATTGGTGCAAAGAAATTTTGAAAAAATACGATCGCAGTGCTTCCAAAGACGTTTATAAGATCGTCACAGGTGACGAATTATGGATCTATGCGTATGAGCCCTAAACAAAACAGCTATCGACCGTGTGGGTCTACGAAGGCGAGCCAAATCCAACGAAAGTTGTTCGTGGAAGAAGCATTTCGAAGCAAATGGTCGCCTGTTTCTTCGGCAAAACTGGTCATGTGGCTACCGTTCCGCTTGAGCAACGTGGGACGGTCAATTCTGACTGATACACCACATTTTGTTTGCCTAAAGTCTTCGCAGAAATTCGAAAAACGAACAAGAGAAGACGAATCATTGTTCACCATGACAATGCGAGCTCTCACACATCGGCTCAAACCAGCGCCTTTTTCACCGGCCAAAACGTCGAATTGGTGGGTCAGCCGCCGTACAGCCCTGACTTGGCAACCAATGACTTCATTTTATTCCCGCACATCAAGAAAAAAATGCGTGGTCAACGATTTTCGTCGCCAGAAGATGCTGCTGAAGCGTTCAAGACCCATGTTTTGGAGGAGTCTCAATCGGAGTGGAAAAAGTGCTTCAACAATTGTTTTGAGCGCATGCTGGAGAATACTTTGAAATTTTTTTGAAAAATTCGCATTTTCATTATTAGGCCAGAAATATATATGGCAGCCCATGTAGATCACACTATCTTAGAGTCGTTAAACAATTTTGTATGCAATTTTTACGAAATTTAAGCAACTTTTTCAAGGACCCGTCTGTTTATTGCGGATCAACGAGATTTTTGGATTAATTGTAATAATAAAATTTGTAATTTACTTTTCATATTTAACGATTTGAAAAAATGTATTTAGTAATAGTTTTTGTTTTTGCCTTTCGAATCTAATGAAATTTGTTTGCACAAGTAAAAAATCGGAAGTAGTAAAAATCAGATTTTCCCAGGCATAGTGTAGTTTCATTTACCTTTTACTGAAAAATGTGGAGTATCTTTAGAGGTGGCAAGAGTGAGTTGTATTTTCGCAATTGTGTGAAGAAAACTTGAAAAGTAAGGTTTACAACAGTAGTTCTCATTCGTTTGGGGAGAGCCTGGCCTTATAGAGTTCGGGTTTACTATCAACAATTGCAGCAAGGCTTTCTGAAGAGGGTTGTCACGGACCCGAAATTATGATAAAAGTAGTGTGCAGCCACGAAAATCAATGTCACTTTGCCATTTTGTTAAAAACGTGTCTTCTATTTAAATATAGAAGCAAGAGGTCTTGAGCCGGTTTAATCCCTGTTCAATGTGTAAAAGCAACAGACCGAAATAAAACAAACGAGCTAAACAGAAAAACTTTTTTGTAAATTTTGTTGCACAGTGTAACAAGTGTTTCAGCAGAAAACAGCTACTGTTCATATTTTATTTCTTCAGTCTTAGGCGTCTCGTAAACTCGTGAGTTAAAAGCAAGCTAAGCAACAGCTTTACGATCAAGTGAAGCGTCTTCGACAGGAGGAATGATGGATGGGCTGGCATTGATCGTTTCGCCTGTTAATGTTTTAAACATTCTTGACCGGTGAGAAAATGTCATTAGCATTGAAGTCAAATTTTATGGCCATATGTGACAAGAAACACTCAATTTCAGTTTTTCAAACAGGCCATATGTGGCAAGAAACACTCGATTCCTGTGTTAAATACTGGTTGATCTTAGAATGTGAAACTTTAAATCAGTAAGAACAACCGAAATGTTCGTACAACTCATCGATCTATTGTTCATCATTGAATTTGCAATCCTTACACAGTACAACATTTTTCAGGTGATTGATTCCGGACTCAATTCTGATAATTGTTTGTGAAAGTAGCCCCAAAAAGAAGAACTTCTGCATAATACGTTTGGTCAAGGTACATCAAATAATAATTTAATAATTAATTTAAAGTTAGTAAGTATCGTGTAGGGGAATTTTTCACGTTTTAGGCTCTCTTGTTTGTCATAACTCGAGAACCACTAGTCCGAATAAGCCGAAACAAATTTAAAAAAATTAAAAAGTACAATTCCTTTAATCTGTTCATACAACGTTTCGCTACATAAGCAACAGTATCGCAGTTGTAAATAAATGTATGAAGAAAAAAAATATTTTTTACCTAAAAAATTAGTTTTTTTTTTAATTCATAAAAAATGCAGAACGGTTAAAACTGTCAAGTCCTATAACTTTCACGTAAAGTCACATAACCTATGAACAAAACGAGATATAGATCATGAATAGCGATTTAAGCGTTTCGCTTTTATGCACAATTAAGTGGCGGTATGAATTTTAAAAATTTGCTCGAGATATGCACAAAATTCTTTGGAAAAAACATTGATGACTTTTTTTTATTCTTTTTGGGGCTACTTTCACAAACAATTATCAGAATTAAGTCCCAAAATCATGTATTGTACTGTGTTATACAACCCAAAAGATAAAAGTGCAAACATGTAAAAACGTAGCTAGTTTTAGCAAGGTCGAATCTTTTATACCCTCATCGTTAAGCAAATACTTAAAAAACTATAATTATTTCGAGGTACCCTTGGTTTCTTTAAGGAAATCCCCTTTCGCACTGTGCTGATTTAGCTCAATTACAATTCCAAGCAGCTTATAAGCCATCATCATGGACAATTTCAGGGTCCTAGCTTAATTCGTTGGACCGCTTTCATGTGATTGGTTTTTGGCAATGATCAGATCACTATTGCAAATAGACAAGGAAAATCCTATTGCCTTTTAAGCTAAAATCCTGTAGGACATTTCCTTCAAACAAACAATCAATTATTTCGATACCTCACTACAGTCTGGACTTCAAGTTATGCCAATATCTTGATTGGTCTTAATCGGTGCTAATTTTTTTATTTCTTATTTTTGTTCATGTCATTTTAATTTAAAATGCTCTCCCCTTTTTTCGACACATCAGACACGCACGCCACAAACCCAACACACACTTGGATGATGATGATGCCTCCCTTCGAGTAAATGTCGTCGGTACGGAACATCAATGCCATTCATTCATCCATATATCCATCATCGGCAGTGCCTTTTAGCCGGGTTGGTTAGCCGGCACAGTCGGTCTGTCTATCTTCATTTAACGAAACAAAAACGACAACATTTACATTTTCTGCGAATCGCAAAAAAGACCACAACAACGACATTTTGTCTAGGATTCGATATATTTATAGGACATTTTCTTTTTTGTCTCTTTAAAGCACATGAATCATGCGAAAAATGTCTTGAATGCATTTAAATACAGTCGGTTCGGTTCGGTTTTTATTGTGTTTCGCTTTTTCGATTTGAAGACTGCAGGCTTTTGAGTGAAATGAAAACCGCACTGGCACAGTGCCTATGGAGGAGGGACAAGGAAGGGGGTGTGTAAAGTGATTTTCCATGAAAAATGAGTGCTTTTATTGTCATTAATTGTAAACACGTTTGTTGGACGCCTGGCCTGGCCTGTGGTGACTGTGACTGACTATGTGTCCATTTAGCCGCCCGACACTCCTTGTAGCTTAACGTGTGATTTGTGGCAAATTAAATCGTGTATGAGTTGATTAAAAGGATTTGCGATAATAAATTTGATCAAAGAACAATGGCGCTAATGCAAGGGAATGAGTAATGAAATGTTATACTGAGCAAACGCGGTACCCATTTTCCTCGATAGATTTATTGCTTCGAACGTGTTGCTAAGAGATTATTTCAGTTGTCTTGAGATATGAATAAATTAAATTAAAAGATTAACAAGTAAATAAAACCGAGCAGGTTCGACCAATAATACCCTACACCACTTCACTCTGCAGAGGCCTTGATAAATATACTAAAAGGCAAAAAGGACTAACTCGAGTAAAATCTATTGAAATTCAGAAAGTTCCATGTGAAGTTAGCTGCCTGCATCGAACGAAAGCCAGTCACTCACTTTTTGAACTAATTTCAAATTGCCTATACTTTTGCTCAGCTTACAGCAAAAAGTGTCAATTTATCAAGACGTTTACCTATTCTTTTATTTAGGATCATATGTGATAAATAAATAAATAAAAAGACATTTAAAAGACTTTTAAACCCATTTGTTAATGCAAAAAATTAGCCAGCATAAGATGCAAAACATTTTTTGGATTATTTAATTACAAGTCAGGGTGTTAAAACGTAGTGTTGAGATAACCCTCAACTTGTTTGTGTATGAACTCGATACAAAAGTGGCAATGAAATATCTTGAAACTCAAATGTCTTAACTAAAGTAACTGAAAAAAATAAATGTAAACACAATATTTTGAAGAATATTATATGAATTAAAAAAGAAAATTGTTCAGAAACGGAATTGACAGGATTAAAAAACGACACTTCTATTGCATTTTCTCTATTAAATTCCGTCTTGTATATGTGACAGCGCATAGAGAAAGGGACCTAAGGGTAAAAAATCAATTTTCATTTTTTTTTCTTTTTTTGATGTGAACAACATCTGAGCATCGAATGAGACCGATCCCATGTCCCAAAAGTGTTCCCTCCCAGAGATATGCGCGTTTTATGAAAGTGAAGTCGACGATTCTAAGTGCAAATAGAAAGGGACCTAATCTTAAAATGGATCTCCTGAATAAAACTGGTTTTTAACCTTAGGTCCCTTTCTATATTGAGCGTCACATATGATGAATTTCATATCAAAACCTATAAAAAAAGGTACATTTTGAACCCGACCATCTCAGATTTTAATGAAATTTTGCATACAGCTAGATTTTAGGTATAGAAACACAACCTCATTTTTAGAAATTGCATTTTTGAAAATATGTGGGCGTGGCAAGGTATCGAAATATTTGAAAAATTACGGTAATGGGTACTTTTAAGCTGCGATTACTATGGAATGACAACCGATTTGAATGATCTTGGTGCCATTAGAAAGGTATATAAGTCAGCTTTCGATAACATACATTGTAAAAATTATGTATTACACTGAAAAATTTTTTTTGCCAAAAATAAAAGTTTAAACTTGGAAAACACTTTAAAAATCAAGTTTTTTTTCCAAAAAAAAATTTTTTTAGATAGGCCTATTAATTATATATAACATATCTAAAAACTAAAATGGGGTTTTTTTTATTTTTTTTTTTAAAAATTTTTAAGTAAATACATCTCTTGTTAACTTCCTTATATTTTGATATCTTTGTGTGACAAAAAAGAATAAAGTAGCTATACTTTGGAAGTTATACAGAATTTTTTGGTAATTCTAATAGATTAGAACAAGAATCGTATTATCAAATTTTTCAGACACCCCCAAAAATATGGACTTAACCTTGATAAATTTTTTTTTTATATATTTTTTTTTATATTTAATATAAAATTTTGCGCAAGAAATACTGTTGACTTTCAGAATATTTGCTAACATTTAGTGAAGTTTCATCTAAAGGCATAAAAGAATGGAAGCTTTGAGTTCCTGTAATAGTTTTAGCATTTTTATACCTTGAAAATAGCTCTTCTTTTGTTTTGTTGTAGTCGTCAGCGTCTGCATAAGCAACTTCTATGGAGGTCTTAAAAGTTTGTGAAGCCCAATGATAAAGGTCTTTCGCCGTTTGAATTTGGTTTTTATTTGCTATGCTATACATCCGAGCACCTCTTTTTAATGTCCCACCTATACCATCACATGCAGATTTTCCATGGCTGGTTGCGTAAAAGTGCCATTCAGCGAATATATCAAAATCAATTTTATGATGACATAAATTAATTAAGTTGTATTTGTTTATGTATTGTGCTCCTGCACCATATGATACGTAGATAACTTTCGTAATTCCAAAGTATAGCTACTTTATTCTTTTTTGTCACACAAAGATATCAAAATATAAGGAAGTTAACAAGAGATGTATTTACTTAAAAAATTTTTAAAAAAAAAAATAAAAAAAAACCCCATTTTAGTTTTTAGATATGTTATATATAATTAATAGACCTATCTAAAAAATTTTTTTTTGGAAAAAAAAACTTGATCTTTAAAGTGTTTTCCAAGTATAAACTTTTATTTTTGGCAAAAAAATTTTTTCAGTGTAATATAAAATTTTTACAGTGTATGTTTTCGAAAGGTGACTTATATAGCTTTCTAATGGCACCAAGATCATTCAAATCGGTTGAGTCATTCCATAGTAATCGCAGCTTAAGAGTACCCATTACCGTCATTTTTCAAATATTTCGATACCTTGCCACGCCCACATATTTTCAAAACTGCAATTTCTAAAAATGAGGTTGTGTTTCTATACCTAAAATCTAGCTGTATGCAAAATTTCATTAAAAACTGAGAGGGTCGGGTTCAATGCATATCGGTTTTGATATGAAATTCATCATATGTGATTTTATGTGTTTCTGTTATCAAACAAAAGACAAAGCACAAGTGACTGATTTTGACATTTGAGTTCTCACACATGACAGCGAAAAAAGTTAGAAGGTCCCAATTTTAAATAAAGTTATCGTTCGTTTAAATTTTCGTATGAATTGTCGTGCTAAGGAAAGTAAGTGGGTCCCAAATCAGCTGTTTGTCGTTTAAATGGGAGAAACAAAAATTCGCTCGTCATCGTGAGTCAGGCTGTAAGAATATTTAAATTTAAAAGATTTCATTTGAGATTTATTTGCATTTCCACACATCACCCAATAATTTTGGAACCCTTTAATTGATTTTTGTAAAACTCAAAAGTACGATCGCCATCGTACGAAATAAACTAGAGGGCTGAAAGTTTTTAAGTTGTTGGCTCATAGTCATAAGCTGTTTAGGATTGTAAATGGGCGAAAGCGGGATAGGGGGACAAGTTTCCCTCGTTTGTTTTATTTCGGTCTGTTGCTTTTACACATTGAACAGGGATTAAACCGGCTCAAGACCTCTTGATTCTATATTTAAATAGAAGACAAGTTATTAACAAAAATGGCAAAGTGACATTGATTTTCGTGGCTGCACAATACTTTTATCATGATTGGGGCAGTTGTGCGAAGAAAACTTGAAAAGTAAGGTTTACAACAGTAGTTCTCATTCGTTTGAGGAGAGCCTGGCCTTATAGAGTTCGGTTTTACTTTCAACAATTGCAGCAAGGCTTTCTGAAGAGGGTTGTCACGGACCCGAAATCATGATAAAAGTAGTGTGCAGCCACGAAAATCAATGTCACTTTGCCATTTTTGTTAAAAACTTGTCTTCTTTTTAAATATAGAAGCAAGAGCCGGTTTAATCCCTGTTCAATGTGGGACAAGTTTCCCTATAAGGACTAAATTATCTTTGAAAAAAATTTACTTTTCGAAGTATTTTTTAACTAATCATGTGTATACGTAAATTAAACTTGAAATGCTTTAACTGTTAGTTGGATGCTAATGAGCACAATAAAACGATCAGTATGGTCAAATTGGGGAATAATAGAAAATATCGCTATACACAGAGAACAGATTTGTTGCCACAACCGAATTGTTTGCCAACCGAATATTGGTGGTTGCATTATGGAGTGGTCAGATAATGAGAACCGTATCGCTGTAATAACGCTTTTCAAGTGTGAAATGAAAAAAGTGATATTTTCAAAACGCTCCGGCCACTAAGGATTAGCCGCATGTTCGTCTACCGATGCATAAAACTGTTTGAGGAGACTGGAGATGTAAAAGACCGCCACCGGTCGGGCCGCTCACGCTCTGTTCGAACACCGCATGTCATCAAAGCCGTTAAATCAAGAATTCACAGAAATCCGCTCCAAAAACAGAAAATCATGACCCATGAGACGCAAAAGTCCATGAGTCAAATCATTAAAAAAGACTTGGGACTTTGGGCTTTCAAACGACTTACCGGACATTTATTGACTGCAGTTACAAAAAAAAAATAGGATTGAAAAATACAAACTTCCTTTGGTGAAGCACGCTGATAACTTGCACAGAAAAATTTTGTTCACCGATGAAAAATATTTAACGTTCAGGAAAAATTTAACAAGCAAAATGATAGAGTGTACGTGCGGTCATCTAAGGAAGCATCTGAACTGATCCCAAGGGTGGAAAAGGGTCATCACCCAGCTTCAGTCATGGTTTGGTGGGGTGTCTCTTACAATGGGGTCACTGATTTGCATTTCTGCGAACAAGGAGTCAAAATATCGACCAAAGTTTATCAAGAAACCATTTTGGAAGCTGTTATGAAGCCTCTTAACAATTCCCTGTTCCAAAACCAGCCATGAACTTTCCAGCAGGACTCTGCGTCGGCCCATAAGGCTAAAACGTCTCAGGCCTGCCTTCGAAACAATTTGCCAGCGCTCATATCCTCTGAAGAATGGCCGTCAGGCAGTCCAGATTTGAACCCATTGGAATTTTAGACGGTTTTAGAAGACAAGGTTTGTCACAAAAGATATATTGGATCTCTTAAGACTGCTTTGGTTCGAGCTGTGGCCAATTTTCCAATGGGCAAGGTTCGTGCAGCTATTGACGATTGGCCAGTGGGACTTAAGGCGTGTGCAAAGGCAAAATGCGGACATTTCGAATAAGTAGATTCTTTTAGGATACAATATACATCAATGAATATATTAAAAAATATTTGGTCTACATGCAGAGAAAAGATATGGTTACACTATGGTCACCGCAACAATAATATGTTCTCTACAATAAGAAGATGTTCGTCGCAACCATAGTATTGTTTTTTGAATTCCATTCTGACAAAAGTATGATTGCGCCAATATTACTATTGTTGAAATGTAACAATAGTATTATTGCCAAATTTAGAAATGCAAATAGGGTTGTAGCAACCATATAAACATGGTTGGTGCAACAAAAGCATTGTTGTTTAAAATTTACGGTAACAATAATATGATTACGGCAATCATAAAGTAAGGTTGCGACTATGAACATAACAAAACAGGTTTTATAGAGGATAAATGTATGTGTGCGTGTGTTTTTTGATAATCAAACAAAAAAACACATACACACGATACTGTGAATGGTTGTTCTCCATTAAAAAAAACAACAACAATCGTAAGGTAGTTCGACGGATTTTTATTGTGTTTACTTTGTTCGGTGAAATACTGTAATACCGACTGGTTCTCGTTTGTTTAAAATCTGCCTGCACTTAAATATATAACAATTGATTATGGTTTAATCACAATCGTTACTTGGGGTCTACGGATGGTGAAGTAGCATTCACCCCTGCTGACAACTAAAAGTATTTTCGACTGCCGTTGGAATATGTATTTTTGTTTCTTGAATGAAATGTTCAATAAAAACATGGCCTCAATTCTGGCTATTAACTTATTCTTATGCAATTTAATATAGCTTGCTTGATAAAAATCACTTTTTTTGAATAACAACATTACCCAATCCTAATAAATAATTCTGGGGATCATAGTATGGCTGAGTGAATCATACTATGGCTGTAGGGATAATAGCATGGTTGCATGTGTATCATACTATGGTTGTGAAGATCATACTATGGTTGTATGAGAAAAATACTATGGTTGTGAGGCTCATAATATTGTTGTGGAGATAATAGTATGGTTGAGTGTGAATTACACTATGGTTGTGTGGATCATAATATGGTTGCCTGTGAATCATACTATAGTTGTAAGGATCATACCATGGTTGTATGAGAAACATACTATGGTTGTGAGGATCATAATATGGTTGTGAAGATAATAGTATGGTTGAGTATGAATCATACTACTGTTGTGAGGATCATAATATGGTTGTGGAGATCATAGTATGGTTGAGTGTGGATCATACTATGGTTGTGTGGATCATACTATGGTTATGTGTGAATCATACTATTGTTGTGAGGATCATAATATTGTTGTGCCACAACCAAATACCCAACAATAGTATGTTCCTCTTCGAATATTGTCACCCCAGCCATACTTTTTTTCTGCGTGTAAAAACATTCAGTACTTTTTATTTTACAGCTTAAATGTGAGTAACAGTTTTTATGTTCCTACTAAGTATACCATTGCGAATGTTGATAGGGTAGACAACAATTTTTAGTAGAGGGAACTGACGCTTTCGGTTGAAGAAAACAAGTACGAGTATCGGTAATACTAAAAGACTGCGATGATTATTGGAACTGAATGTGCACATGTGTTGGATGTCATTGTAGATTATAGTTGGTTATAAGTCCTTTTTGAAAAAATTTAATATTTGACCACGTTGCAATAGGTCAACTGATCAGTAACATAAATACGTCTTTAGATAAATGTTTTGATAATCATTGCAGTAAAGGCCCAATCTGAATGATATTCTTCTTCTTATTTAAATTAACTGTCGTGATAGAAAAAAATATGAGATGAGAAATATTGTTTCTCATGAGAAATAATAATATTTTTGTTCTCACAGCATTTACTTTTAAGAAACAATGCTGTTGTGTGAGAAAGCTTAAAAGAACGAAAGAAATAAGAGAAACAGCGAGATATAAAAAAGATAGATGATATTTTTCTTTGAGACTTCTAATTTCGTAGGGAGCTCACGTTTTCGTGAGCAAAAAAGCTAATTGCCAGTGAGTGAATTATAGTAGCGGTTGTCATATAAATCTCGCGAGTGAGAACAATATTTATTCTTTTTATTTCAAATTACTTTCTTAAGAAAAAATATGTCTTATGAGGAAATAATAATATTTTTGCTCTCTCACATTAATTACTTTTATGAAACAATTGCTTTTGTGTGTGAGAGCTAAAAGAACCAAAGAAATAAAAGACGCCATGAGAGATAAGAACGATTAATGAGAATATCATCTTTGAGCTTTCTCATTTCACGTTCTCGTGAGCAAGAAAGCTAATTTCCAGTGAGTAAATCGTATGAGGGATAGCCATATAAATCTCGTGAGTGAGAATAGTTTTTCTTCTTCTTATTTCAAATTACTGTCGTGAGAAAAAATATGTCTCATGCGAAATAATTATATTTTGGCTCACATGGCTTTTTCTTTCTGAGATGAGGGAGGCAAACGTTTAATTTGCGTACTCTGAACCCGGTAGAATATTCCAATAAGACGTTTTTTCTTCAAATTTTCAAAAATTATCAGCTACCACATTTTGAAACCATTGAATATTCAAGCCTTTGTGATTTTTAATTGCTTGTTCTTGGTTCGCTCACAAAAGACACAAAGTCACAAGAAACAAATACCAATCATAACAATTTTGTATCGCTTGGGAGCTTATCTCCATTCCGAGATTCACGCATATGTTTTTGGCCATAATTGGAAGTATAACGCAATGCAGCAACAACAACTACAATATTTTATTTTAAATGTCACCAACAGCAGTCGCCATCATCGGCAACTGTGAGCCGCCATCATCAGCACACCACCGGCGACGATGAGTGCCTGCAACGCCATCAACCCCAGTGTGAAAGACAAGAACCAAACGAACGTGGAGGAGACAAAGATTCCAAACGACAACAACAGCAGCAGGCATGACTCAAGGCCCCGAGTTTATGGATTCATTAAATATTATATACGAGAGTCTTCTTGTACACTTTATTTTTCTTATCCAGCATTTGTTTTTCTACGTTTTGGTGGCGCGAAATTTTGACACCATCACTTTGTTGGACGTCGTTTGCTCGCGCAACCAGAAGACACAGAGAGGGACGGACGAACGGACGGACAGAGGAACAGTTGAATGGATGATTTCAGTGAACACCAAAAGGAGTCTTTTTTCAATTGCGTGGCGTTGGAAGCTCTTTAAGGCAATGGAGGAGGTGGTGGCGTTTAATATGGTAATAGGTGGCAATTTTTGGCCAAAGTGCTATACCCAAAAGCGGCAACAGTACAGCTTCAGTCACTTACGAGTTTGGCGATTTACTTACAATTTGATTTTCATCTGTTTTGTGGGGGTGCCACATAGACACGATTTGATTATTACACTGTGCGTTTAGCAGAAAAGTTTAAAGTTTCATCGTGGCTCAGAGCGAGTTGTGGGGTCAGCTGGAGAACTTTTGACATTTGCTTTCAAGGAATCCAAATAGTCAAGGTTAATTGCTGTTTTGGGTCATTGGAGGATGATAGGAAGCTGAGAAGACAAACTGGAATTGTTTTGCTGTTGGTTTTTTATTTAAGACAAGAGGCATATTGTTTTATTGAACGGTCATCTGTTTAGCAGAAGTTTAGATATCACCAGAGGTTTCGGAAAAGTTTTGCAACTGAAAATTGCTAAATGTGTTGATTTTAGGATAGTTGAAAAAAGTAAGCTTATCCGGGCTGTCATAGAAACCAATGTTGTCACTATTGGTTTTCAAAAGGATAAGAAAAATGCTTTGGTGTCAGGAAAACAATGTTATCGGTTTTATCAGCAACAGATGATTCGAACATTGGTTGGTATTTACATTCAAAATGGACAAAACCAACTTGGTTTCATGACACCAAATGAAACCAACATTGGTTTGCAAAAATGACAGTTAACAAAACCGACATGGTTTCTACGACAGTCCTGTATATCTGGCATGAGTGATGAAATTTTGCACTTTATTTAAAAGAAGATAATAGAACAGTTTTCATAAAAATTACAAAAACTCCAAAAATAAGGAGGAAACTCAAAACTGGGATTTTTTGGGGGAAAAAATGGCCGCCATTCCGCAAGTTTGCCCACAACCCAGTAAAGGCTTTGTGGGATATTAGCAGCCATAGCAGCATACGAGTATAAAAAACAAATTTTACTTTTGAGATGGCAGCTTTGCTTTTCGTAAATGTTAATAATAATTGTCATGAACAATTTTTTTTAATACTTTAACTTTACTGTAAATAAATTATTATTAAATCTGCTCCTTGGAAGCCTAACAATACGTTTCAAAATCAGTCAATCTAACATTTATTAATTCCTTTGTGTTTTTTTGGATTTCTCTAAATTAAATATTTTTTAGTGCACCTGACGTTTGAAATTTCGCAGTAATCCAAGAATGTTTTTTCCGCATTTATCTCCGTAAAGTACTCTTTATAAAAAGTACTGGGTGGAGCGCGATAATTTGCTTTTTTGCACTGCAGACTGTGGCGGCACTGTTGGTCGAAGAGAGTGAAGAGTGTGTGTGGCGGCTTATAGTGGCTGACGGAAGAGTTGTATTCGTCTGTCTTCAGTTGCCATCGTGCATTGGACACGCGAGGAGTGTATTTTTAAAATGCGCACTCGATCATTGCAGTGCAGCGTGCTTTTCGTTTACAATGCGCTGGTCGCCCTCCCGGACTTGTTCCTGGACGGCAATCACTTGTAAATTGGATAACTTCATTGAGAACAGCAGGGAATGTGTCATAAGTACGAAGGGGACCTGAGAAAAGGATTACAACACCACGAAACATCGTGAGCGTTAGAGCATCAGTACTGCAATCTCCGAAATGCTCTCCTTGGAAGCAATCACTTGCTCTTGGCATATCCAGACATTCTATCCACCGGATTCTTCATCACAAAAATAAAACTTAACGAAATTAAAACCCGCAAATTACGGTGTGTTCACTTCAGCTGCTTGTTGCATCGTGTGGCCATAGCAAGGTTCTTTGTTTGCTTAAATAACAAATCGTAGTGAGCGTTGGTATACACAGCAAGAGCGGTACGTGCTTCGGTTCTTGCTAGAATTATTTTTTTTATAAAGTCTTAAAACTCAAGTTTGATATTCTTCGGGAAAACATCATGTTGTAATATTTCACTTCTTTGGACAGTATTGTTTTTAACATTTATTTTGCTATCATCGAGCTTTGAGTCGAGATGTCGGGTTTTAGCAATTTTTAAGAAACCGACTTTCGGGTTCTGTCATAAATACCGGAACGTCAATTTTCGACACTCCACTTAAAAGTATTCACATTTAAGCAAATTTCACAAAGAACCCGAATATTTTGAGAATGGATCTCGGGCTAAAAAATCCTCGGGATTTACCAAAATGCCGTTGTAGTTAAAAAAGCGACCACATTTAAATATAAAAATACGGGAACTTAAGGTAAACCGAATCCAAATTTAATTTTTTTTGGATGATTGGAATAATTTGAATCGTATGAAATTTTCTGAATTTCGAACGGAACATTTTGGTTTAAAAATATTATTTTTTTTAGTCGTTGTCTTTGGAATTTAAAATGGAATATTCTAAATTTCAAATGGGATTTTTTGTTTTTTTAATGGTATGATCTGAACTTCAAATTGAATCACTTGCATTTTAATTTGAGTCATTAAAATTTTACAGGGTTTCACGTTATCGTTAGCTAAAAAAAACACCAAAAAATATTAGCCAACAGCAAGTGTGGCTAAAAAATCACGAATTAGATAGAATTAGTCAATTTTCGTTAGCTAAAAAACCACAAAAAACAAAAATAGTCCAAGAGCAAGTGTAGCTACAAAATCTAAAGCATTTGAAAAGCACTAGCTCAAGAGAGCTACTGCTTTTAAACATGACTATCTAATTCAAAAAACCCACTGACCAGCAAAAAAATTACACAAAAAGCATTAGCAATAGCACTGAAGACAAAAAGTAACTTTTTTTAGTAATCTGACTGCTGCTTTTTTAGCTAAATGAAGTGAGCTGAAGTGAGCTGGTTCGAAGACTGCCGCGATTTTGGACAGCCAATAAGAAATTTATTGTTGAGTTCAGTGTTGCATACCGAAGTTGCACATCATATGACAAGCATAAAAAATCGCTGTTTTTAGAATGGAACATATAGCAAGAATTATTCCTTTACCTTATCGCCAGATTTAAATGTGTGACGCGCAAAAAAGAAAGGGACCTAAGGGGTAAAAACCAGTTTTGTTCAGAAGAGTACCATCACTTTTATAAAACTCGCATATCTCTGGGAGGGAACACTTTTGGGGCATGGGATCGGTCTCATTCGATGCTCAGATGTTGTCCACATCAAAAAAAAAAAGGGAAAATTGATTTTTTTTTACCCTTAGGTCCCTTTCTCTATGCGCTGTCACATATAGATGTTTATTTGGCCAAGCAGCGAATAAGTATAGAATTTATATTAATAGGATATATTTGTTTTGACTGCTTATGACTTAAACAAATTAAAAGAGACCAAGTTAATAGTTCGACAAAACAATGAAAGGCTAATTAAGGTATTCATCGACTGTTTTTTTATCGTAAGTAAAAGTATTCTCTTATATTAAACAGTACACAAATTGTTCATGTTTAAGCATTTTTTGTTCAATTTAGCAATTTTTAGTTCATTTTTAGTATATTTTTTTCCTTCTCTCTTCTGCGTTGACATCACTGAACATTACACACATTTTTCAGCTACACATTCTTCGTCAGCTCATGTTAGCTAAATAAAAACGGCACTTAACTTCACGCAGAGAAAAGATATGGTTACGATATAGTCACGGCAACAATAGTATGTTCTCTGCAATAAAAATAAGGTCGTCGCAACCATAGTATTGTTATTTGAATTTTAATTTGACAAGAGTATGATTGCTTCAAAACTAATATTGTTGAAATGTAACAATAGTATTGTTACCAAATTTAAAAATGAAAATATGGTTGTAGCAGCAATATAAATATGGTTGGTGCGACAAATGTATCGTTTTTTGGGGTTTTATGTTAACAATAATATGATTACGGCAATTATACCATCATATTTTTTTTGACAATGTTATTGTTACGAATCTTACGCAATAATAGTACTTTTATATGCAAATTAAATTATTTCAAAACAAACTACTTTGGATTAGTATTTTAAATAAGTAATTTTTTTCTACTGTTAAGTAAGTCACCCCTATTATTTTTACATAATTTACTTAATAAGAATGTCTATTGTTGAATAGAAACTTAACCCAATCCTTACGAAGAATTTTGGGGATCATAGTATGGTTGTGTGTGAGTCATAATTATGAGAATCATAATATGGTTGTGGGCATCATAGTATGGTTGAGTGTGAATAATAATATTGTTGTGAGGACCATCATATTGTTGTGGGGACCATAGTATGGTTGTCTGTGAACCATACTATTGTTGTGATGATCATAATATTGTTGTGCCACAACCATATACACAACAATAGTATGATCCTCTTCGAATATTGTCACCTCAATCATACTTTTTCTGCGTGTTATTTTATATTTTAACGGTAGTCTGGTCCTTGATATAATAAAACCCTTCAAAATATGAGCTAAGGTAACTTCTTAAAAACAAAAGCTGAACATTAGCGTTAGCTTTCGTTTGTGATAAATGTTGAAAATATTCGCTTAGCTAAAGAAAGCCAAGGGTTAGCCGACAGCTGCTCTTAATGCATGTAATATCAAATTGAATTTCTCGATTTCTATTAACAGTTTTCTAAAAATTTATTGAAGAAGGTGTAGTTGTCTTTCCTAAAGTTTTCGCCCGATCACCTCGATGCCACATTTGCGCGCAAAAACTTCTGTTTGCCACTGAACTTCTTCGTTATGATTTTCGATTTCGATTTCAATTTATTATTCCATATCTTAAACTAATACATCTTTCGACTAATACTAATTCTTAATTTCTAGCGTATATGTAATACTTATCTAAAATTATCTAAATAATACAAATTTTGAAGTTGCAGTGGACTGCAACTTATCATTAATACATACTTAAACTATATTTCTAAGTTTCCCCCAAAATAGGAATTACAAAAAGGGGCTTCTTCGTTATGCGTAAGGTCTTTTAACCACAACCATTTTGAGAATCTGAATTTCAATAGAAATTTTCTTTAAAAAAACAATTGAAGAATGTGTACTCGTAGAAATCTTTCCTATAGTTTGCTAGCAAAAAACTCCTGTTTTCCACTCAACTCCTTTCTTGTTCGTTAGGTATTTTGTCCACTACCATTTCCAGAATCCCCTGGGAATGGCGAACATTTAATTCATTGAGATTTGTTTTATTTTTTCACTCATTCATGATCACCATGACATCATTGAAATTAATTCCATTTTCATGTTAAACACACAGAGCCGAAACGCCAAACGTCATTTATAAACTGCCCAACAACATTCCGGCTAATTAATGAGTGTCTGGCGAGGAATACATGTCACATTCGCACAAATGCCGCAGACAAATATTCTTCAAATAAAACAAGAAAATAAAAGAATTAAAAAAAAAATTGTGATTCAAAGGCAGTGACTTGAATGGAGTTTTCCAAAAATACAGAACACAAAAAACGGAAATTGTTGTTATGTTAGAAAAACAAAATTTAGACTAAGCAAATCTAAATACATGAATCAATGGGTTTTTTGATTTTTTTTTATAAAAAAAATCCAAAGGATTTACAAAATAAAAGCATTTAAAGTTTATTTTCCTTTCCTCTTTAAAAACAAAATATTTAGCTGCCATCGCAACAAGATTTGTTTTGTATGCAGAGCAAAATCGTTCGAAAAAAACAAGTTGAAAGCACCTGCATTCTGGTTTGGTAAATCTCATTGGCCAAAATGACAGATGAGTTTTACTTGCAGACCCCTGAAGATGCAGCTGCCACATGATTTGTTTTTAGTACAGCTGTTTTTTAAGTTTTTTGTTTTATTTTGAATACACTCAGCTTAAATCTCGGCATTAACATAAAAAACTTTGAACAAATCCCTTTTCTTAGGGAGATTCTATTCATTGGGTGTGTGTGTCAACTTACAAAGTTATAAAACCACCTAATTTGTCATAACACCATTTTTCAGTTTTTGGTGTTTCTCACGAAAAATACCCACAAAAAATAATCAATTTTCTTTTTTTTTCATCTCAATTCTGTAGTGGGTTATCTTTTTCTTTCTTTCTTCTCCAAATTGTGTCCAATAAATTAACAACTTGAACCGCATCAAAACGTGCCTAATAAAATGTAAATATGCACTTTTAAATGACTCCACAAATTAAGTTTTATATTCGTTCGGTCGAATGCCTGCAATCGATCCATCGCTCCCCAGACGATCTCCCCGCTCTGCATACCATCCATCCAGGCCGGCACCAGCCAAAAAATTTCCGAAATATTTCTATTTCAAGTTTATAAACATCCTCAGCGGCTAGTTTTCTTTTTGTTTGATAGGCTTCTCTCCTCTGCCACACAGTAAATCATCATCGGATTCTTTAAATTTCAACCGGCAAACAATGCAGACAAGTCAAGACAGACAGAGCAGAGCGATCGACCGACAGATCGATAGATGGACAGTTTGTTTTGTTTTGATGCAGTTGATTTGTTTGTGAAAAAAAACCAGAAGAATTCATTAAAATAAAGTTTTTCTTTTGTTGTTTGTTTTTTATGCTTTGTTTTCTGTTTTTTCTTCGTAAATCTGCATAAAAATGCATTTGAAGTGTAAGCGAGGGTCGTGCGAAAAGTTTTCGTTGGCTGAATATAACATTAAATGCCTACTTAATATAACTTAATGTTCAAAACTTTTCAAAAAATTATTTTGTCTTTAATTTAATTAATTACTGCAAAATAACTTATTTAATTCAATAATTTTTTTTATTGTAAAGGGTGGTCCAACCATAGTGAACGATGTTAATTGTGAGTCACACCTTAACGTCAAGTTTTGTTGTCCAACTTAATTTGACATTTACTTGGTTCAATGTTTGGCAAATTCAACCAAGGAGAGGTACACAGTTGAGCAGCGAGTTAGGAAGGTTGAAGCCTTTTATAATAAGGGGCGTTCAAATCAAACTCATGTCGTGTTCTTCGTGGTTTTTTTGGTCAGCATAATCGACCAAATGTGTCGACCGTGGTTTCGCTAAGAAGCAAAATTGCCGCATTTGACAAAATGAGAAGCCACGAGTGATTGTTAAAAAGCCGATGCATCCACAAAGAGTGACTGTTTGGTCCAGTTTACGGGCTGGCGGCTTCATCGGGCCATACTTCTTTGAAAATGAGTTCGACCAAGCAGTTACCGTAAATGGTGTTCGATATCGCGTGATGAAATTGGGGATATAGACCTGGACAAAATGTTGTTACAACATGATGGTGCCACTTGCTACACAGCCAACGAAACAAAGGCTCTTTTGCAATGGTGGTGTTATTTCATGTCGTAGCGATGCTAATTTGCCGCCACGATAATCATTTAACTTAATATCAAAAATTTAAAACATATACTAAATTGTTTTAGGATAGTCTGATTACAGAACTAAGGAGTTTTCTGCTTCTAAATTTCTAGGCAGCATACTTCCACGTTTTCCCACAGTGGGGGCGGGCATATACAAAAATGGAAATTAACTTAAAGCAAAACTTAAAAGAAAGACCTAAATTGTTTTACGATATTCTGATAACAGAACTAAGGAGAGTAGCCTAGGAGGCACACCTGCTATACAGCATACTTCCCCGTTTGCCCACAGAGGGGCCATATACAAAAATAGAATTTTAATTAATATCAAATATTAAAAAAAAACCAAATTGTTTTAGGATATTCTGATTACAGATCTAAGAAGAGTAGCCCAGGAGCTACTCCTGCTATAAATTTCAAGACCGATATCTCCTCGTTTACCCACAGAAATGGAATTTGACTTTATATCCAAAATTAAAAAAAATACTACATAGTCGATGAGCTAATCCTGGTATAAATATCAAAGCAGCATTCTTCCCCGATTGCCCACAGTGGGGGCATTTCCAAAAATAAAATTTAACTTAATATCAAAAATAAATTGTTTTACGATATTCTGATAACAGAACTAAGGAGAGTAGCCTAGGAGCCACACCTGCTATAAATTTCAACGCAGCATACCTCCGCGTTTGCCTACAGTGGAGGCATATCCAAAAATGGAATTTAACTGAAGATTCGAAATTAAAATAATATTTTTTTTGGGATATTCTTATTACAGAACTACGGAAAGCAGCCTAGGAGCTACTTCTGCTACAAATTTCAAGAACGCATACCTCCCCGTTTGCCCACAGTGGGGGCATGTCCAAAATAACACATCGTACGATTTAGTTTATAAAAAAAGTCACCTCTTATAACAGGTGAACACTGACTATTATTCAAATATTATCTGAACTTTGTATAGATCTTACTTATTTTATGAAATTAATCAATTTTTTTCTTTACTGATATTTCGGAATCGTCTCTGTTTATCCTTTAACAACGAGCTGTTAACGCTGCTGGTTTTTGTCTTTGTTAGTTAAATTCAGAATCTATCTTCACACACATCATTATGTCTCAGGATCAATGAAAAATACGGACCTGCTGATAGAGGTATGCCACCGAAGGCGTGACAAGCATTTGGCCGATATTTCGTTTCACACACTATTGTCATAGATCCTGCTATCACAAAAAAAAAATATTCGTTTTATTTACAATTAACATCGTGCGTTCTATTTGGAACACCCTCTACTATATGTGGACATCAAAGCCTTGTAAATGAACTCAGTTTCATTGTATGCGGTGGACAGTTAAATATACTGCTTTAAACGATTGGAAGCCCTAGTACTGCTAAATTTCGAAGACTGACTAGAATAAACCAAGATAGAGAACTTGGGCCCATCATCAAAAAAACAAAAAACTGACTGTCTTTCATATATTATACGAAGCGAAAAATATTTGCTACTGCAAACAGTTTTGAAAACAAAAATTGAAGGACGACGTACCAGAGGCAGGATAGAGATGATACGGTTTAAAAATATAGAAGAATGGATACGCTTTGACGATACGAGGGCTGCTATATACATTGCTGCCCTAATAATGAAAATGCGAATATTTATTATCAAAAATGGTTTAACTGTTTTTCCAAGTATTCTCCAGCATGATTTATACACTTTTGCATGCGTTCAAACCAATTGTAGAAGCACTTTTTCCACTCCCATTAAGACACCTCCAAAACATGGTTTTTAAACGCTTCAACAGCATCTTCTGGCGACGAAAATCGTTGACCACGCATTTTTTTCTTGATGTGCGGGAATAAACAGAAGTCATTGGGTGCCAAGCCAGGGCTGTACGGCGGATGACCCATAAATTCTACGTTTTGGCCGGTCAAAAGGCGCTGATTTGAGCCGATGTGTGAGAGCTCGCATTGTCATGGTGCACAATGATTCGTCTTCTTTTGTTTGTTTTTCGAATTTCTCCGAAGACTTCAGAAAAAGAAATTGTGGTGTACCACTGAGAATTTCTTGCTCAAGCGGAAATGTCACCACATGACCAGTTTTGCCGAAGAAACAGGCGACCATTTGCTTCCAAGTGCTTCTTCCACGAACAACTTTCGTTGGATTTGGCTCGTCTTCGAAGACCCACACGGTCGATTGCTGTTTTGTTTCGTGCTCATATCTATAGATCCATGATTCGTCACCTGTGACGATCTTAAAAACGTCTTTTGAAGCACCGCGATCGTATTTTTGCAAAACTTCTTTGAACCAATCGACACGAGCCTTTTTTTCAGCGATTGTCAAACTGTGCGGGATCCAACGAGAACATACCTTTTTTATGACCAGGAGTTCATGCAATATCATTTATGCTAGTGGAAAAAATGCCCAAGGAAGCCTCTAAAGCCTCGGTATGTCACATGACGATCTCGCATTATCAGTTCACGCACAGCATCAATGTTCTCTGGGACAACGGACGTTTTTGGACGACCTTCGTCTTTGAGCGAGCGTCGGCCACGATTGAATTCATTAAACCAGTTTTCACAGTGCTATAGGATGGTGCTACATCGCCATACAAAGATTCAAGTTCATCGATGCACTCTTGTCGTGATAATCCACGTCGAAAGTTGTGAAAAATGATCGCACGAAAATGTTCACGAGTTTTTTTTTCCATTTTTTTGCCAAATTGAATTTTTCAAGTCACTGTAAGCAACAGAAATGTTGGTCGCACGCCAAAACGTTCTGAGTACGTTTATGCTATTGCCATTGTCAAACCTTTTAATGGAAATGTCAGATGGCGCCAGACAACACTAAGTGTTGCCGTTTATAAATTGTAAACAATTTATACACGTATTAGTTTATAATTGATTGTATGATCGCTTTCATTTTAATATCGAATAGGCAAATAAAACAGATTGAACTACTCAAATTACAAATTTAATAATTGATTTATAATTCTTATATTTTTTATTAAATATTAAATAAAAATTTTAGATATTTATAATATTATGTATTTATAATAATTTATATTTATAATTTATTAAATCTCAAATAATTAAACTCTTACTTAAATTTATAAATTTGACCGTTATAAAAACCTAGTTTATTTTCATGTGCGACTGGTGTACTAAACCAATCTGGCAACACTTGTGTGACTCACAATCAGCTGATTTTTTGGAAATCTTTAAAAAACATTTTACAAGAGAAAGGCTATTTCAAAACTTTGAAACTGGTCATGCACCAGATGTTTTTTGTAAAGTCTATATTATGTATCTTCGTCTGCAACGACCCTCGTCAATTTTCTTTTGTTTATAATTTTTGTATTTTGTATTTCTTTAACTTTGTGGTGCATAACAATACAAATATCTCTATCTAGCATTTCTCCATGTTTTGTCTATACAGCTCATCATCATAATTCACTATCGAACACAAAAAACCAGAAAAAGAAGAGTTTTTTTCTGTTTTGTTTGCTTAAACAAGCACTTTATTACGAAATCAAATAAAAGTTTATGTTTTAAGGAAGCTTTCTTTTGACCGCAGAACATTTAACACGGAGCGTAGCGGATCGCAGCGTAATGGAGCGGACTGTCTGTCGTTGCAACGAAGATCGCCTTTTGAAGTTCAATAATGAAATTTATGTTTAAAACCAACGACCAAACACTCGAATGACAACAAATCGTAAATGTCCGTCTGTCGGGCGGTATAAGATACTAGAGGCCGAGATTTTCTAGACGCTGAATTTCTCGATTGGTGTTTCTCACAAAACAAATAAAGAAAAACAGAAAGAGGAAGGGGCGGTGGGAAAACACAACGCACATATCTGCTTTCAAGCTTTTGTCTTTGCCTTTCAACGATATTTGCATGTTACATGTAACAATTTGTAGCAAATGTCATTCAGATCTTGAATAAATACACATAGCTAGATAGCTGCTAGCTATGTCTGCTTGTCGTTCATTTCTGTTTATTTAACGCATAACTGTCAATGTCAAAATATGCTGTTGGCTGTCATCATAAAAATCAAACATTTTTAAAAAGAGGCATCATCTTCTTTGCTCTCCCCTCTGATTTCTCAGTTGAACGACAGATGGAAGACGGAGTCTGATGATCGGTCGGACAGACGGACGGATTGGTTGGGACAGCTGAAAAGACAGCCAGATTGATAGATAAACAAGGAGGAGACTTGTTAATGGAACGAATGTTCGTTAAACAAACAGGAAAATATCAATTTGTAAATCAACACACGACGGTTGAAGATTCAAATGGAGCTGCTTTTTTGGCATTTCCCATTTTAGTAAAACGATGTGAAAAGGAGAGAAAAGAAAAACAATACCAAGATGAATATAAACAAATGGCATAGCGAAATAAAAGCAATAAATGAAAATTCATATTAAAAAAAATTCAAACAATTTAAAAAAACGCCAATAATATTTAGAATAACCGCAGAAATACATTTTAAGCACTATTTTTCAACCACAAATTTGGTGAATTATTGGTTAAGTTAGGCTCAGAATATTTAACAAGGAATGCAACCCATATCAGAATTCGAGTTGCTCCGTTCAGATCAAGTCTAAACAATTGGTTTAAAAAATGGAATTCCGTGGTTCTATTTCGGTTCAATGGTTCAACGGTTCAAAAACGATAGGAACAAACATATGTGGTCCAGCTAAAACGCACGATGTTAATTGTAAATAAAAGAAAAAGATTTTAGATCTATAAAAATTAAGTGTGAACCAAAATATCAGCCAAATGCTCACCAAGGCTTCGGTGGCATACATATCCGATGGTCCATATTTTTAATGACTCTGAGACATAATGGAGGTTCAATGCCGTTAATGTACCGAATTATCTTATCCTTTAAATATTGAATTGGTCTTGGCTTATTGATGTACACATTTCCATTTTTATATCCCCAAAGAATGAAGTCCAACGGTGTCAAATCACAAGATCGTGGCGGCAAATTAACATCGCCGCAGCGTGAGACCCCACGGCCATTAAATTTCTTGCGCAAAAGAGCCGTTGCTTTGTTGGCTGTGTGGCCAGTGGTACCACCCTGGTCGAACCTCATATCGTCTAGGTCCATATCCTTAATTTCTGGCCACAAGAAATATCATCTATCATCTCGCGATAGCGTACGGCCCGACGACAGAACGAACTGGACGACCAGGTGTTTTCATATTTTCTACAGACCCGATTTGCTGAAATTTGGTGTGACTCACAGTTAATATCATGCACTACGAGGGCGGTTCGGAAACTTCTTAGCCTAGCACAAAAAGCGCGGTATAAACAGAAAAAAGTTAAGTGTTTAATTTAACATGCGTTTTCTGCTATGAACACATGTTAACTTTTGTTTCGATCTGGCAACTCCGTCATATAGAAACAGGTGTTCACAAAAGACGCATCCGCGATTTTTTTATAATGGAAAAATTAGAAATGCGTGGTGTCATTAAATATTTACATAAAAAAGGTTTATCGGGACAAGAAATTTATAATGATATGGTGAATGTGTTAGGTGAAAGTGCTCCTTCATATGCAACAGTAAAAAATTGGGTTGCTGAATTTAAACGTGGTCGTACAAGCATTGAAGATGAACCACGTAGTGGACGTTAACAACAACAGAAATTGTAGCCAAAGTGCATGATATGGTATAAATGATCGACGAATAAAAGTGCGTGAAATAGCTAATATCATGGGCATCTCAAATGATCGAGTCCATTTAATTTTGCATGAAGAACTACAGATGAAAAAGCTTTCTGCAAGATGGGTGCCGCACTTGTTAACAGTCGACCAAAAAAGCATAAGAATGAACATTTCCCAAGCTTGTTTGGATCGTTTTCAGCGAAATAAAATTGATTTTAAGCGTAGTTTCATAACTGTTGATGAGACATGGATCCACCACTATACTCCAGAGACAAAAGAACAATCCAAACAATGGACTGAAGCTGGAGGAAGTGCCCCAAAGAAGGCAAAAACAATTCAATCGGCTGGTAAGGTTATGGCAACCGTTTTTTGGGACTTCAAAGTTATTTTATTGATTGACTATCTGCAAAAGGGTAAAACAATAAATTCAGAGTAGTATTGCAACCTTTTAGATCAATTAAAAGTACAAATTCGAGAAAAACGTCCTGGCTTACAACACAAAAAAAGAATTTTTCATCAAGACAACGCACCAGGGCACAAGAGTGTTTTAACAATGGCTAAAATCAACGAATTAAAGTACGAGCTGCTTGACCACCCATCTTATTCTCCTGATTTAGCTCCCAGTGACTTTTACCTGTTCCCAAATCTAAAAAAATTGCTTGCTGGCAAGCGTTTTACCTCAAATGAAGATGCAATTACAGTTGTAAACCACTATTTTGAAGACCTTGAGGAAAACTATTTTAATCAAGGGATAGAATTGATAGATAGATAAGCGTTGGACTAAGTGTATTGAAGTTTCAGGAGATTATATTGAAAAATAAAATATTTTTGAAAAACTAACTATTCTCTTTCATTGATAGGCTAAGAACTTTCCGAACCGTCCTCGTATTTTTCGCGGTAAGGGCTCGCAATGGTTCTGTTTAAATACTTTCCGAACCGCCCTCATATTTTTCGCGGTAAGGGCTCTCAATGGTTCTGTTTAAATAATGGCTTTTAGGGTCTCCTAAACCATGAACCTAGTTTGGACCATCATAGGTGGGGCAATAGTAATCACCCTATTGGAAAACGGTTTAACCTTTGCAAATGCCACTATAACCTCAGGAGCCGGCTGAAAAAAAGTCTGGAAATGCCAAGAGCAAGAGATTGCTTACGAGCAGAGCGTTTCAGAGATTGTAGTACTGCTGCTCTAACTCGCTCGATGTTTTGTGGTGTTGTAATCCTTCTCTCAGGTCGCCTTCGTACACATGACACTATCCCTGCTGTTGTCAATGAATTAAACCATTTTACAATTGATTGCCGTCCCGCGTAGGGGAACTGGGAATCGGAAACGAAAAGCACGCTGCACTGTAATGATCGAGTGCGCATTTGAAAAATACGCTTCAACACAAAATGACCTTTCCTCACGTGTCCAATGCATGATGGCAACTGAAAGGCAGAATACAAATCTCCCGTCAGCCACGAACACTCTCCGCTCTATTCGCTAAAGCCTGCAGTGCACAAAAAGCAAATTACCGCTCTCCGCTAAGTAG
Source organism: Hydrotaea diabolus (assembly GCA_963513945.1). NCBI lineage: Eukaryota > Metazoa > Arthropoda > Insecta > Diptera > Muscidae > Hydrotaea > Hydrotaea diabolus. The sequence goes on along the minus strand of OY740717.1, from coordinate 56,242,513 downwards.
TTTACAGCTTGCTGGCATTTGGTCCACCAAATAAATACTGGCACATATTTTTTAGAATAGAATATCATGCGTACTGCGTGTTTTCCCAAAACTCGTCCATATTCCTTGATTTTATTGGTACAATATTTTCCTTGACTATTTTTAAAAATATTCTAGAGGATCAGGAAATTCTGCCAGACATGGTATTACACGTTCACGTTGGAGACAATTTTTCACAAGACCTGAAGTGCGTTTTGCAACGTTGTCCTTTTAAATTTTTTTTCATTCTGAATAGGGCAGCTTTTCCTCGCTTCGGACATGGTGATGCAGATTTTATCCATGTTTTTCTTAATCGATTATGTGGACCATACTTCATGCGTAGAAAAGCAAGATATAACTTCATAACGAAAACAAAGTTATTTATTTTTAGTATTTTTAGGCGACGTACACACACGCAGAGAAACAATATGGTTTGCTGTATGGTCTCGGCAACATTAACATGTTCTCCTCAATATAAGAGTATGTTCGTCGCAACCATAGTATTGTTTTTTGAATTTCATTTTGATAAAAGTATGATCGCGGCAATATTAATATTGTTTAAATATAACTTTGATATTATTGCCACATTTAAAAATGAAAATATGGTTGTGTAGAAGCAATATAAATATGGTTGGTGCGACAAAAGTATTGTTTTTGGGTTTTATGTTAACAATAATGTGATTACGGCAATCATACCGTATGATTGTAATTTTTATAAATTTGAGTATGATTGTAATAGTAATGTTATAATTGCGAATCTTCTGCAATAATAATATTTCTTGTCAATTAATTAAAATTTTTTAAAAAAATCTTCTTTAAATTTCTATAACTGAAATATTTTTAATAAATGACTTTCCATAGTTAAAATCACTCCTATTAATTTGAATTTAAGGCATTTTTAAATAACTTACTTAATAAAAATTGCAAACCTATTTAATATTTTTGGAGATCATAGTATGGTTAAGTGGGATCCTACTATTGCTGTTAGGATGGTTGCTGTTAGGATGTCCTATGCTGTTAGGATGCTGTTTTGGATGTACATCATACTATCGTTCTGGGGACCATATTATATTTGAATGTGAAACAATTTATGGTTGTAAGGATCATAATATGGTTATGGGGAACATACTATGGTTGTTTGTGAAACATACCATGGTTCTGAGTATCATAATATGCTTGTGGGGTTTATAATATGGTAGTATGAGAAACATACTATTGTTGTGAGGATCATAATATTGTTGTGACTCAACCATATACCTAATATATTATGACGCTCTTCCAATGTTGTCATCCCAACCATACTTTTTTTCTTCGTGCAGGTTTTTTCATCACTACCGATTAAATTTAATTAAGATTTGTCTCAATTTATATCAGATTAGATACGTCTCGATTTTTTTTGCCACTGAGACTTTTCGGGAAGATCTACCCACCAATTGAATGTATTCTACTAATCAGCGCCTCACAGTTATGTAGAAATTTTAGCTCAGTTTTAAACGCTCCTAAAGACTTAAAAGTGTTCCGAGTTGACAATAGCTTAATGTGGTTACCACCTTTAGCGAAATGAACTCAATCGTGGCCGACGCTCGCTCAAAGACGAAGGTCGTGAAGGTCGTCTAAAAACGGCCGTTGTCGTCTGTTTCTTCGGCAAAACTGGTCATGTGGCGACTGTTTCGCTTGAACAACGTAGGAGGTCAATTCTGAGTGGTACACCACAATTTGTTTGCCTGAAGCCTTTGGAGAAATTCAAAAAACGAACAAGAGAAGACGAATCATTGAGCACCATGACAATGTGAGCTCTCACACATCGGCTCAAACCCGCGCCTTTTTGACCGGCCAAAACGTCGAATTGATGGGTCATCCGCCGTACAGCCCTGACTTGGCACCCAATGACTTCTTTTTATTCCCGCACAAAATGCATGGTCAACGATTTTCGTCGTTAGAAGATGCTGTTGAAGCGTTTAAAAACCATGTTTTGGAGGTGCCTCAATCGGAGTGGAAAAAGTGGTTCGACAATTGGTTTGAGCGCATGCAAAAGTGTATAAATCATGCTGGAGAATACTTTGAAAACAATAAAACCATTTTTGGTAATATTCGCATTTTCATTATTAGACCAGAAATATATATAGCAGCCCATAGTTCGTTTATTTATATGGCAGTATCGTTTGGAAGCATTAACCGTCTAACCCAAGAAACCTAAACTGTCTGACCATTTTTTTTGTTTTTATCAATTTTTGGGGATTTCGAAATATGTTTTTGTCGTAAACAAAGTTTTTGTTGTGACTAAAACCGATAAAATATTAAAGGTTTTATATGCTGATGCTGCACAATTAGTTGGTTGCCATAACCGCCAGTTGTCGCAACCAATAGTTAAATTGAATTCGGTTTGTATAACTGTGTTATTGTCTGTAAATACCGTGATATAGTTGTAGCAACCATCAGATGATATCTCGAAACATGATACCATCAATGCTATGGAATCTTGGAAATCGAGAAATTCAATGGCCGCGTTATCTTAAGTAGTGGTTATGATCGGCAGCCACGATCATAAGATTTGACACCGTTTAACTTCTTTTTATGGGGATATTTAAAAGAAAAAGCGTAAATCAAAAAGCCAAGTATAATCCAAGAGCTAAAGGATGAGATAATTCGGCACATTAACGACATTGAACATCCTTTATGTCTCAGAGTCATAGAAAATATTGACCATCGGAAAGAGGTATGCCACCGAAGCCGTGGCTAGCATTCGACCGATATTTTGTTTTACACCTAATTGTCTTAGATACTTTTATCATAACAAAATATATTGAGATAATTATCTGAATTTTTTTTTATTTAGGAATATATAAGTACATCATAATTTTTTGTGTGTAATGATTTGCACATAAAACTCTACGTTCATCCAATATTTCTCTTTTTGGCAATCTAATATTGAGTTTAACCTTAATCTTTAAGATTTCGATGATGTCCTGCATTGCATAGTTCGAACCAAATTTGTGATATTACATGTTTTGTGAATAATATATTTTTAAAAATTCGTTTATAGTTTTATACAAAACACTTTTTGCGGCTAAAAGTTTTTATTCTTGTAAATAATATTTAGTTACTAACGAAATTGGCCGTTGATCCTATTGTTTTGTCCGCACCTACGGTTGACATTTTTAATTTTAGACGATTTACCATATTGTCTAAAATGGTAGGGTGTTGCCAGATAAAATTTTTTTAGAAACTCTTTCCATTCACGATAATTTAAAAAAATATATATTTGAAATAGCATTATAAATTTGCCCGAACTTTGGATACCCTTCACCAGATTCCCAAATTAAAATTAAAATTTGGTGCGGAAGTGTGTTCTATATAGAAATCTTTATGTGCAAAATTTTATTTCGATAGATCAAGTTTGTAGTGAGTTATTGTCATATTATTTCTCAAAGCCCATGAGACCGTTTGTGTGGGAGGTACCAGTAGGACTTTTCCGATCTCAACAGAATTTGGCGCAGAGGTGTGTTCTATATAAAAATCTTTATGTAGAAAATGTCATCTCAATAGGTCAAGTTTGTAGTGAGTTATTGTCATATAATTTTTCAAGGCCCATGAGACCGTTTGTCTGGGAGGTACCAGTAGGGCCTTTCCGATCTTAGCCAAAGTTAGCGCAAAAGTCTGTTCTATATATTAATCTTTATGCCGAAAGTTTTGTCTAGATAGGTCAAGTTTGTGGTGAGTTACTGTCATATTATTTTTCAAGGCCCATGAGACCGTTAGTGTGGGAGGTACCAGTAGGACTTTTCCGATCTCAACCAAATTCAGCGTAGAAGTGTGTTGTATATAGAAATCTTGATGTGTAAAATTTCATTTCGATAGGTCAAGTTTGTGGTGAGTTATAGTCATATTATTTCTCAAGGCCCATAAGTCCGTTTGTATGGGAGGTACAAGAAATGGTGGACCAATCTAAACCATTTTTACATAGATGATTGCGCCTATATAGAGATTATTATTTGCAAAATTTCAGTGATTTTGCTCAAGAAACTGGACGGATATTTCCAAATAAAAAACTAATTTTTATGAGGTAGTGTCGGTTGAGGGTCTCCAACACCAACTTCCCGTAGAGCTATATAGCCCATTTTCGATACCAACCATGCTAGGTTAACTACACATGTTTGTGCCAAATTTCAGCTCCCTAGCTGATTTCATGCAGGCTCTATCTTGTTTTCAACAGACGGACAGCCAGACAACGTGTCTAGATCGTCTTAGAATTTTACGAGGGTCAAGAATATACATATACACTTTGTTGGGTCTCCGATGATTATTTCAAGGTGTTACAGATAGAATGACAAAACTAATATATCCATTGTATGGTGGAGGGTATAAAAAGTGGGCAAATAATGACTTGAACAGTTTTTATTCTGGTTCGAGACCTTTTGTTTTTGGTGAAATGTATGTGCAAATTTTTAGTGATCCTAGTTTTTTGTCCATGACTGTGTATACTTTTTAATAACAAATTTAGTATATCATTCGGTGGAGGGTAAAAAAATAGGCTGTATGCATTTTGCCATATTTAAGAATAGAAAGTCTAAAAAATCAGTAAACATTTCAAAGCGAAAGGTTCAATAATCTATGCAGCAATCTGGGCCCTTTTGTCGGCTCGTTGGAAGTTTGAGCGTTTTTTCTTTTCGATTAGTTCGAAACAGGTAAGACAAAAAATGGATTGTTATTTTTTTGACAGCCAGAATTTCTTTTTGGTCGTTTCATAATTTTGCTCACATTTTTTTTTATCAATCCCTAGTAATATTTATGACCATTTTCCATTAGTGGCGCTTATTTGAAATCTTTTTTTTTTGATAATTTTGCTGCAACATTACAAATGTTCATACTCGTAAAATTCTCGGAAATTAAAAAAGAAAAACATATTTTTCAAAGTCTCTGTTTTATCTGCATGGATGTCTGTCTGACTGTGTCCGCCAGCCTGTCTATCGTCGGTGTGAGTCTGCTTAAGCGCAGCTTGATGTCTCTTCACCGAGCCGATGACAAGCTGTGTGAGAAGTTAGCGTGATTTGAGGGATTTTTTCCACCGTCGATCGATTTCGTCTCGATTTTTGGTCCGAGCGTCAAAAGATAAATCGTGTGTATTGACAGCCAGCCACTTCACTTACTGCTTCGGTGGTGCTGCTTGCCACCACTCGGAATATTTAGCCAGACACTTCAAAACGAAAGATCGATCCCTTCTCGACAGGTAGAACGAGCTCTGTCTGTGATCGGTACTGCCTAAATGCGTGAGTAATTGCTGGAATGTGGGCTGTATTTATTTTTACATATCTTGTTAATGCTTATCAATTGCTTAAGAAAATATTGCGTGCAACACAGTGTTACGCAGCGCTCAGTGTCGTCAGTGGCAAGAGTCGGCGGCGGTGATAATGACGATGACTTTGCCATTGATGACTGACTGACTGAATGACTGGTCTCTCTATAGTAGATAGGCGGGAAAAGGTGCCTTCATTCTCTGTTTGATTCTTTCTTAAGGTTTATTATTTATTTTATATGTTGTGGTGTTGCTATTGACTCTGGCTGTCTGTCTGTTTGTTTTCTCTGCTTCACCTTCTTCGCTTGTTTAAACATTCATTCAAGATTTTATAAATTTATCAATATCCACTCTCTGGAGTTCTGTTCAATATTCTGTTTAATCAAGGAAAAAAAGGTCATCATCGAAAAACACTGAAATTGATAATGAAAAATAACGCGTGTTGAGTATTTATAGGTCTGTCGCCACAAAAAAAAAACTTCCGTAAAATGATTCGATCGTCGTCTGATAAAGCAAAGCCTCTTTTTCAATAAAGATATAATCAAACGCCATATGTTATTTTAAATCCCTCAAAAATGCTATTAATTAGGAAAGTTTTTCTCTCGTTTTGGGTACTTCTAAGACTAGGGGGGAAGCTCGAAATCATTCACTCTTTCTAAACTTCACATAAATATTTATTAATATTTAAACGTAATCATCATAAAGATGAGAATTTATTGAATTCTTTAAAAATTAAAATTAATTCGTTTCATTTTAATTTATGTGCGGCTTTTAAGTTTAATTACCGTAAAGATAATATCAAAATGTTTCATTAATTTTTCTCAACAAATATGTTCTCATTCGTTTTTGGCTCGTAGATAAGCAGTAGGTGGAAATTAATTTACTTCTCTCAAGTGCCACGTTCTCTCTCGCTCTTAAAAGTAGAAGTGTTTTATTTTACCAGCTAAAAAATCAGCTATTTTGTTTTAAGCGATTAATTCATTTTCGCCAGCACAGAGTTCGTTCTACCTGTCGAGAAGGGATCGATCTTTCGTTTTGACGTGTCTGGCTAAATACTCCTAGTGGTGGCAAGCACCACCATCGAAGCAGTAAGTGAAGTGGCTGGCTGTCAATACACACGATTTATCTTTTAACGCTCGGTCCAAAAATCGAGACAAATCAATTTCAAACTAAAAGTACGAAAGACGGGGAAAAATCCCTCAAATCACGTTAACTTCTCACACAGCGTTTTTTTGAAATATCAGCTGATTTGTGACGCTAAGAGCAATACGGTGTTGTAAAGCGTAACATTTTTGTAGATGTCAGTACACAGTGCTGCCAAGTCAATTTATTCATTTTTTGATTTTTGATGTTTTGTGGGCAGCCTGTGTTTTTTTGGCACAGCGACAAAAAGTGTTGCTATCATCTATTTTAAATGTTTCTAAGTAAGAAGCTTATTTCAAATGAACAATTGAAGACAACACTTTGCATTGAGCAAAATTTATTTCAAAATAGTTGCAAACTCGTGTACTGGTGTCATTTTTGTTGCATCAACCTAGGACTTCCACAAATTTGTCGTTTGACAGCGTTTTTTTGAAATATCAGCTGATTTGTGACGCTAAGAGCAATACGGTGTTGTAAAGCGTAACATTTTTGTAGATGTCAGTAGACAGTGCTGCCAAGTCAATTTATTCATTTTTTGATTTTTGATGTTTTGTGGGCAGCCTGTGTTTTTTGGCACAGCGACAAAAAGTGTTGCTATCATCTATTTTAAATGTTTCTAAGTAAGAAGCTTATTTCAAACGAAAAATTTAAGACAACACTTTGCGTTGAGCAAAATCTATTTTCAAAATAGTTTCAAACTTATGTACTAGGGTCATTTTTGTTGCATCAACCTAGGACTTCCACAAATTTGTCGTTTGAAGAAGATGATGTAGAGAGAAAAATACCTTAAAATAAACTCAACATATTATACTACGAGGGCATATCAAAAATGCCGTGACTTTTCGAATAAAACAGTTTTTTATTGTCAAAAAAAATGTTTTTTAACAACGCATCTCCATTTTATTATTTAAAATTTAATTTTTATCTGGATTATACTACGAGGGCATATCAAAAATGAAGTGACTTTTTGAATAAACCAGTTTTTTATTGGGGAAAAAATTCAACATAATCTCCTTTTAGCTCAATACACTTAGTCCAACGTTTCGCCAATTTTTGTATCTCTTCCACAAAATAGGATTTTTCGAGGTCCATAAAATAGGCATTTTTGTGATCAAAAATTTCATCGTTGGAGCTGAATCTCTTTCAACCGAGCTAATTTTTTAGGTTTGTAAATAGGAAATAGACACAAAGGGCTAAATCCGGAGAATCCGAAAGGGATAATACGAATTCGTAGCCGAATTCGTGCAATTTTGCCATAGAGACTGCACACGTGTGCACCCGTGCATTATCTTGATGAGGAAGAACTTTTTGCTTGCTCATACGGGCTAGTTTTTTTAAATCCTCGTTAAATCGGTCCAATGAGTTGGCATAATATTCGCCGTTTATTGTTTTTCCCCTTTGAAGGTGATCAATGTGGATTATACCGCGTGCTTCCCAAAAAACTATTGCCATCACCTTATTGAACAACAAAGTCACCTTGGCCTTCTTCGGAGCCGGTTCATCCGAATAAACCCATTGTTTAGACTGCTGCTTGGTCTCCGGAGTGTTGTAATGAATCCATGTTTCATCCACAGTTACAAACACGGCGCAAAAACTAATTCGAATTGAGGATAAAGAACTCCAAACAAACCTTTGAAGTTGTCACACGATTACGTTTATGGTCAATTGAGAGCAAACGCGGCAGCCATCTTGCAGGCAGCTTTCTCAAACCCAACCGATCAAGGAAAATCGAAATGCGAATGCCATATGAAATGCGTATGGCATCAACAATCTAAGTCACTTTTACTCTTCAGTCGACCAACACCATATCGTGGATTTTTTCGACATTTTTGGGTGTTGGTCGTCCAGAACGTTCAGCGTCGTTTGTACTTGTGCAACCACAACCAAAGTCAGTAAACCACTTTTTTACCATTGAAATCGAAGGTGCAGAGTCCCCATAGTATTTTTCAAAATTTCCCCTAGAAAAACAAGTTTTTTCCGCAAAAAATAATATTTAGTGAGCACTAGAAATGCACTTTTTCCTTTTTTAAAAAACCCACGAGGTTGTTTGTTTTGAACAGCTGTAAAACACAAACTAAATGACAGAACTCTCCCAAAATTTGACAGTAGTCTATTAACAGATGGTACTTGGTAGGAGCAGTGTTGCATTTCATATAACTACGAGCGAAGATGGGAAAGTCACGGAAATATTGATCTGACCTCAACGAATAGGACTGCATTTGGGGGTTTCTTGACAAGATTGTAATCAGTAGGCGCGAATAAGGTCATAATGATGACAAGGTATTCCAATACAATTGAAGCACTATCTGAAGACACCGACTGTTTGTCGTAAAACAAACCCTAATCCAATACTTATAAGGAGAACAAACAAGTACTTACTCGTATTTATTGCAAAAGTAGCGAAAACAAATGTGTCACTTGTTGCAAATTCTGTCCCATGTGAGAGATTATTTTCGCATGCAGGACTTATTTCGGAGCAAAATTTCTCCAAAAAATGTAAATATAGTTTTCTGTTTAAATCAATTGATGCGTTCATTTGCTTCCATGTATATTATTCATCTGCTTTAAATGCTTTTAAAAACTTGATTATGAATAATGAACAAACTAATCGAAGTTTTACTCCCGTATTATTTCCCTAAAAAAAGTCGAAAAGTCGACTTCAATCGACTTTTTTGTACTCAAAATTTTTAAAATCGTCTTTTAATTTTTTTTTGTAATAATCAAAACCCGACTTTAAGTCTTAAATTATACGCCTTCTTTTTGTAATAATTAAATACAGGTTTTATTTTAACGTTTCCAAATTTCTTTTTTACCAAAAACCCCTTAATTATCTTGTTAACAATTAGTAATGTGGCAAACATGCTTAAGTGTAGCCAAATTAAAAAAAAACTCTAAAATGTCTTCTGCACTTAACTAGCGGCATTTTTAGCTTGTCAAAAAAAATTTTTTTTAATTGCTTTTGACAAATACGCCGGTAAAACCTCTTGTTGTTTAAAGTTCTTTATGTCTACATAGAGGAACATTATTGCCATATCGTTCTAAATTTTGTTTACAGTTGCCAGATTACAGTATTGCAAACTATAAGCATATTAAAATAGTTACTATATATTAATTATTAAGCTCAGTGTATGCTTGCATGTAAGTACTTATTCTTAAACTTTTTGTATGTGAGCGGGGAAGTACAAAGAATTCATCGCGTGAAAGTTGTTCGAGAGGAATTCAAATTATAGCAATTAAAGGCTTTTAATTTAAACTTACGCGACGTATTACTTGGTAAGGAGAGGGTAAGTTTCTAAAAGAAAATGTTGTCGGGATAAGGAAGTAAACTGTAAGTGGGGTCCGGTACCATATCACCATGTACTGAATATTTCTGACAGCATTCACGAGGGTTGATATATATATTTCTGGTCTATGCAACTCTCAGTGCTGCGTGGCACCAGCTGACATTTCCATTGGAAATTTTGACTTTTTTTTGGCATAAACGTACTCAGAACGTTTTGACGTACGACCATCATTTGTGTTGTTTACAGTGACTTGAAAAAATCAATTTGGCAAAAGAGTGGAATTAAATCGTGAACATTTTCGTGCGATCATTTTTAACAACTTTCGACGTGGATTATCACGACAAGAGTGCATCGATGTACTTAAATCTTTGTATGGCGATAAAGCACCATCCTATAGCACTGTGAAAAACTGGTTTAATGAATTCAATCGTAGCCGACGCTCGCTCAAAAACGAAGGTCGTCCAAAAACGGACGATGTGCAAAGAACAATGCGTGAACTGATAATGCAAGATCGTCATCTGACACACCCTGAGATAAAGGCATCCTTGGTCATTTCTTCCACCAGCATACATTCGATATTGCAAAAACACCTGGCCGTAAAAATATTTTTTCTCGTTGGATCCCGCACAATTTGACAATCGCACAAAGCAAGGCTCGTGTCGATTGGTGCAAAGAAACTTTGAAAAATACGATTGGTGCAAAGAAATTTTGAAAAATACGATCGCGATGCTTCAAAAGACGTTTATAAGATCGTCACAGGTGACGAATCATGGATCTATGCGTATGAGCCCGAAACAAAACAGTAAGCGACCGTGTGGGTCTTCGAAGACGAGCCAAATTGAACGAAAGTCGATCGTGGAAGAAGCACTTCGAAGCAAATGGTCGCCTGTTTCTTTGGCAAAACTGGTCATGTGGCGACAGTTCCGCTAGAGCAACGTAGGACGGTCAATTCTGAGTGTTACAACACAATTTGTTTGCCTGAAGTCTTCGGAGAAATTCGAAAAACGCAAGAGAAGACGAATCATTGTGCACCATGACAGAGTCGGCGAGTTTTATGTGATTTTCGCCACGATGGCCTGAACCACGGTGTGCCATCACACTGGGGCCGTAACGATGCGACGGCCAACGCCCCATTGGATTGATTCCGCCGGTACCAATTCGAAGCATAACAGTTATGGGTCATGGCTTCCCTCTTGGTTAGGGGTCGAGAACTACATAAACCTCTGCTGTTCTATGGGTCACAGCACCCGGTCGCAATGCAACTCCACATCGAACTGAAGTTCTCCCCGCGATTTGGGTCCAAACCACAGCCACCACGATACTCCCCGAAGGGCCGCACCATATAGTCAGGCCAGAACAAGTTCTGGGGGCTCCTGACTACCCGTGGTACCAGATTAAAGTCTCCGGTCAGACCTCGTAACCAAAAGGCTACCTCCAGTTTCTGTTCCATATAACATGGGACACGTCACCCGCGAGGCACCATGACAATACGAGCTCTCACACATGGGCTCAAATCAGCGCCTTTCTGACCGGCCAAAACGTCAAATTGATGGGTCATCCGCCGTACAGCCCTGACTTGGCACCCAATGTCTTCTTCTTATTCCCTTACATCCAGAAAAAAATGCGTAGTCAACGTTTTCCATCGCTCGAAGCAGCTGTTGAAGCGTTCAAAAAGCATGTTTTGGAGGTGTCTCAATCGAAGTGGAAAAAGTGCTTCGACAATTGGTTTGAGCGCATGCAAAAGTGTATAAATGATGCTGGAGAATACTTTGAAAAACAATAAAACCATGATGATAAATATTCGAATTTTCATTATTAGGCCAGAAATGTATAGCAGCCCTCGTAAAATTCTAAAATTTGACTGTAATATTTCTGTGCCAAAATCAGATTTTAAGGCAAAACATAAACGACCCTGAAAAAGCCACAGAAATTTTATTTTAAAAAGATAAGAATAAAAATATCTTCATTTTTTTTCTTTTTACTTTTTCCAATAATTTTTATAACTGTAGACCTTTTTAGAAATATTTTATTTACTTTTATTTACTTTACTTTTTCCAAATAATTTTTATAACTGCAGACCTTTTACAAAATATTTGATTTTCCATTTGTTTCAAACTGTTCTTTAACTTTTAAATGATATAATCTTTTACATCTTAAGCTGTTGTAATCTATTACGGGCTACTTGGGTGGGTTTGTGTTCCGGCTTTTAAAATCAAACTTTAATTGCCTCCATCCCACTTTAGCTATTTTGACATTTTCAGCATTGTTCATCAACGTAGATTAGCCCTTATTAGATCGTATTATCCCTAATAATTCTCTTAATGAGCTTAAAACTTAAACTACCTCTTCTTATAGGGGAAATGAAAAAAAAAAAGTTCATTCTAAAACGAAAACGAATTTGAAAACCTCATAAAACGTAACGACTTCAAATGAAGAAAGAAAAGCCTTGTTAAACTGTTAATCAGAGTTTACAAAACAAAAAAGTTGGGAAGCATGGATGATGTCGGTTACAGTTTGTTTTCTGTTTTTATCAGATCATTAAAATTTGTTCAAATATTAACACCCGTGGTAAAAACAAACCTAAAACAAGGTTTCACAGAGATTTGGTGGCATTCCACGCTGACTGGCTGGCTGATCGATTTATTTGATTTCCTTTTCAGGACGGCGGAAACTGCTGGCCGTAAAGTTACCTTATCGAAATGGGCCCGGAACCAACCACCATTGAGTGGCGTGGCATGGCATGTTGGAGTTTAGGCTTCAGTTGATTTCAGGGCAAAAAACAAGCAGCGTTAAAAATGTGTAATCTTGGGCGAGAAACAAAACGACATCGTCGTCTTTTGTGATCGCCAGGGTTAAATGGCGGTCGCGGCGGCGGCTGTAGCTGTAGTGCGGCAATGCCTGCTTTTCTACAACCTCACATTGCATCACATTGAAATGTTCATCTCGTTTGTGGACTTGGATGGATGAATGCTTGCTTTCGGTTTGTTGTGCATACGTGTAGTATGTGGTTTCTTTCCACTTTTGTTGTTAATTTTCTGGTTATTGTCCGACAGTGTAGTACAACCGACAATAACAACAATAAACGTTAAATTCTTTAAAGTTCATTTATGACCATTTGTTTGGTCTTGCCTTGAGATTCGAGGAATTTCTTCGCCACCATGTCTCGGTTGGTTTTCTCAAGATATTGAGTTGAAATTTGTATGGGAATTGGTATTTCAGTGGCAATGAAAATTTTGAAATGAAATCTCAACTGTATAAGAAGGAGGCAGAAGTTTTACTCGAAATTATAAATATTTGTTTCAATTCAATGTTCTCTTCTTTAATGGCCAACTCGTTCTCTAATGGTTAGCCACCAATACAATTAATGACATTTTAAATAATTTCATAAATGTCTTAAAACCTCCGCAAAAGCTTTTCGATCTCTGGCTTTAATCAGGAGATTTGCCACATACCGAATACCAGTCCATGCTTGGATGCTATCAAGCCATAATGTCCCACCTCTTACTCAAGCTGGCTGTCCTTCGATATTTGCAACAGATTTTCGTGCGGTAATTAAACACTTTTATATGAAAGGTCCTACGCCACAATTAATCAAAGATGAATTGGATTCTGTTCATGGTGATAATGCACCATCATACTCCACCGTGAAATCCTGGGTTCAACAATTTAAAATGGGTCGTTCAAGTACGGAAGATGAACAACGCTCTGGAAGACCGAAAACTGCTACTACTATCGAAAACATTAGAAAAATATTTAATGAAGTGACTAAAGATAGACGAATAAAGCTCAGAGAACTTGCTGATATTGTTAAAATACACGAAAAACAAGTTTGGAGTATTTTACATGATGAACTCCACATGAAAAAGCTATTCGCAAGATGGGTGCCGCGTTTGTTGACTTTGCCCCAAAAAATCGTCCGTCCAAGGAGCTTTTAGCGCTTTATCAGCGTAATCCAATAGAGTTCTTGCGCCGATTCATAAATGAAACATGGATCCATCACTACATCCCAGAATACAAAGAACAGTCAAAACAATGGATAGAAGCTGGTAAAAGTGGTCCCAAGAAGGTGAAAACTATTAAGTCAGCAGGAAAAGTAATGGCCACAGTATTTTGGGATGCAAGGGGTATAATATTTATTGATTATCTTGAGAAAGGAAAAACTATAAATAGTGAATATTATTGTGCATTATTGGATCGGTTGAGTGAAGAAATCAAGATATAACGACCGCATTTAGAAAAAAAAAGTTTTTTTTTCATCAAGATAATGCTCCTTCACACACTGCATTTTTAACTCAACAAAAACTGGCCGAATTACGATTTGAAATTGCTCCGCATCCACCATAAAGTCCAGATTTAGCTCCTTCTGATTATTTCTTGTTTCCAAATTTAAAAAAATTTCTCGGTGGCAAAAAATTTTCGTCCAATAGCGAGGTTACTGCTGAAGCTGAGGCATATTTTGAAGGTCTTGAAAAATCTTATTTTTCGGATGGAATTAAAAAACTTGAAAAACGTTTGATGAAGTGTATTGAGTTGGAAGGAGATTATGTTGAAAAATAAATAATAATAATTCCAAAAAAACGGTTCTTTTTATGTATATATCCACATTAGATAAAAAATCGGGCCAAGGTATTTGAAGTATCCGTCTATATATCCACATTAGATAAAAAAAAATCGTTCCAAGGTATTTTGAGTAGGAGTCTATACTTATATATTTACATTTCCAAAATCGGTCAAGGTAAAAAAAAATCGGGCCAAGGTATTTGGAGTATCCGTCTATATATCCACATTAGATAAAAATCGGGCCAAGGTATTTGAAGTATCCGCCTATATATTCACATTACCAAAATAGGATCAAGGTATTTTAAGTATCCCTCTACATCACCACATTTTCGATCAAGATACAATAAATGTGCAGTGCATTTAATTTTATGTGAGTAACGAAAATATCGAATTTTACTTTAAGCAACGCAAAAAACCGCAGTCCATAATGGGCTAAAAATAGATAAATTCGAATTCTAAAATATTTAATGAGACAGCAAGCAGTGCGAGCGAACTAAAGTCAAATTCGAATTTAAAAATTATTTTCACAACAACTGCTGTCTTCTAAATAAGATGTTACTACGTCCATGGAGGACAAATGGAAATACTTTCGTCAATCAGTATGTACACGCAGAGAAAAAACATGGTTACTACATGGTCACGGCAATAACAACATGTTCTCCGCAATAAAAGTATGTTCGTCGCAACCATAGCATTGTTAACTGAATTTATTTTTGACAATAGTATAATTGCTGCAATATTAATATTGTTGAAATGTAACTATAGTATTTTTGCCAAATTTAAAAATTTAAAAAATATGGTTATAGCAACAATATAAATATGGTTGTGCGACAATCATACTGTATGACTGTAATTTTTCTTCGTTGAAATATGCTTTAAAGAACAAATGCTACTGGTACGGAGCTAATGCAATAATAGTACTTTTTTATTGACATTACATTTTTTTAAACGAGCTGCTTTGGCTTTATTTAACTGAAATATTTTTAATAAAAACGCTTGCGTTTATTTCAACTTATTTTTTCTACTGTAAAATAAATCACTTGTATTATTTTGAATTTAAGGTATTTTTGAATAATTTTCAAAACTCAAATCTATTGTTGACAACTTTAACCAATTCTAATAAATAATATTGGGGATCAAATCTATTGTCGATAACTTAAACAAATTCTAATAAATTATATTGGGGATCAGAGTTTAATTGTGCGTGATCATACTATGGTTGTAGGGATCATAACATGGTTGCGTGTGAATCATACTATGGTAGTGAGGATCATACTATGGTTGTGGAGATCATAGTATGGTTTAGTGTGAATCATACTTTTGTTGTGAGGATCATAGTATGGTTGTATTTGATTCATACTGCTGTTGTGAGGATCAAAATATTTTTGTACCACAACCATATACCTAAAACAATAGTACTATCCTCTTCGAATATTGTCACCACAACCATACTTTTTTTCTGCGTGTAGCCAGATTACTGCGTCTGGTATACTTAAATAACGCTTGTTTTAGAGTATACCAGATATATTTTTTTAATTAGAATATTGAATTCTTGTCCTGGAATATCAAATTTGGGGCAGCGGATCTTAGCGCGTCCATGGTGGACAAATGGAAATACTTTCGTCAATCAGACAGAATATTGCGTCTAGTATACTTTAATAACGCTAGAAGGCCGTTTGTCTAAAATAATTTTTAGAATATTAATTTTTGGCGTTGCATATCAAATTTGGGGGAAAATTTGTCGGATCTAAGTGCGTCCATGGAGGACAAATTGAAATACTTTCTTCAATGAGACTACCTCCAGATTATAACTACTAGTAAACGCTCTTAACGCTGGACAGCGTTTTTTTCTAAAATAATTTTTTGAATATTGAATTTCTCACATGGATTATCAAATTTGGCCAAAAATTCTCTAGAGCGAACCTAAGTGCGATAATGGAGGGTGAATGGAAACAGGTACGAACCTGTTTCCATTGAGACTACCGCCAAATGAGACTACCGCCGTATTACGTATTACAACTGATACCCGCTAATAACGGTAAAAGGCCGTTTGTCTAAAATAATTTTCAAAATATTAAGTTCTTCACCTAGAATGACAGAATTGCAAAAATTGCTCTCCAAATTTGATACTCCTGGTAATAAATTCAATATTCTAAAAAGAATTTTAAACCAACAGCCTTCTAGCGTATACTGGCAGCAAAAACCTGTGGGTGTATATAAGTATATAACGACTAGGGTGAACCGCTACATCATTGTAATAACTGATAAATAGTTACTACAGCCATACATTACGAAATATTTAATTGAGCAGTGATAAATATCCACCAATATGATGATAAAAATATACCACTTGAATTTCAGCTGTTTGATCATTAGCAGTCCATATCATATCTCTATAAGAGGAAATGTAACGCTTCTACAAAGTTAGGAAATACACCAAACTTCCTAGCAGAACCTCAGTAAGTAGTTCTACTCATTACTATTTTCATTACCAGGTAATGACCTCCCACTATGCTCTGCAATATTTTTAAAAAAAACAAGTACTCATCAGTATGTTGTGTGGCTATAGTTCTACGAAAAGGTTAATCCCAATGACCACAGCTCATCACCATTTGCATTACCAGGTAATAACCTCTCACTAGACTCTGTATTATTTTTAAACAAAAATAAGCACTTGTTTATAATACAGAGATAAGAACTCATCAGTATGTTGTATGGCTGTAGATCTATTAAAAGGTCAATCACTGAACACAACGCATTACCATTTTCATTACCGGATAATGACCTCTCCCTACCGTCTGCACTATTTGTAAACAAAAATAAGTCCTTATTTATAATACAAAAATAAGTTCTCATCTGTATGTTGTGTGGCTATGGTTCTATGAAGAGGTCAATCCCTGATCACAGCTCATTACCATATGCATTGTTGAGAAATGACCTCTCACTACCTTATGCATTATCTCAAAACAAAAATAAGTACTTGCGTATAGTAATAAAGAAGTACTTATCAGTGTGTTGTGTGGCTGTAGTTCTATTTAAAGACCAATCACTCAACACAACTCATTACCATTGTCATTACCGGGTAACGACCTCTCCCTACCATCTGCTTTATAATAAAACAAAAAAAGTTACTTGCTTATAATATTAAATAAGGACTTATCAGTGTGTTGTGGCTGTAGTTATAATAGAAGGCCAATCACTAAACACAGTTCATTGCCATTTGCATTACCAGGTAATGACCTCTCACTACCCTCTGTACTATTTTTAAACAAAAATAAGTACTTGCTTATAAAGGCTGGCTTTTATAAAGGCTGTAAAGAGAAAATCAACAAATAACTGCTATCTAGCAATACCAGCTATGAGACGGGGGCTACTGTGACTACTAACCGAAGTGTTCAAAAACCCGCTGAAGTATAAATATAATTTAGACCATAGCGGCCCAAGATTTTATACAGCCCCCATACAAAGGTCCCTACCGATTTTAGGTCCTGACAGTATAGTCACATTTATTGTCTGATCTGGACAAAATGTAGTACAAAGTTGTTCTAAGGAATGACAATTAACTGTTCAGGAGCGGGACCCTATTGGCTCATGATTTAATTTAGCTCACATACAAAGACGCCTAATTATTATGTTTCTTGCTATGAACATAATCCATGGAAGAGGGTGTTTATGATTCGGTCCGACCGAACTTTTTTAACTTGTTACTTATTGATATCATTTTTTTTATATTTTTATAAATAATTCTATAACGGTATGAAAAAACTTTATAACTTAAATTAAAATAAGTAGTTTTTCAAATGAAAGGCCATCTAGAATTATAGATTTGGAAATTGAAAAGGCCTTTGTGAAGAAAAAATATAAGCCTTCTACAATAATTTAATGATAACTTTTTATAAAGAAATGCACAAAGGCCTTTTACTAAATACTGAACCAATAAATTTATCGAAAAACGATTAAGTAGGTACATGTATAACCAATAGGACTGGGCGAGAAAATCAACTGTGACCTCACTGACTTAGCACGCTTTTTCATTGCGAGAAATATGAAAATATCCGCCTCCAAATCATCAAACACACTGTTTGCTGCATGGACCGCAGAGGTGCGTTTGTCACTCAATGTCAAAGTCGATGACGCCAACATCCCGAATACCAACTACCCCAAAATCCTTGGGGTCACACTGGACAGCCTTTTTCGATCCTCTGCACAAGTTACAGCTATCTGCGATAAACTCAAAAGTAGGAACTAGGTCCTCAAGTCACTTGCCGGCAGTACTTGTGGAGCCGACAAAGAAACCTTGTTGACCTAGCGATAGGTCGGTCGACCTACGCAGCACGGTGTGTGCGGCGAACGTGAGTACGAAGCAGTGGAAGAAAATTCAGACTTGCAAGAATGCCACCGTCAGAACATAAACAGGGTGTCTTCCTACGTCTTTTGAGGACCATCTAGTTATATGGGGACACGAAGGTTCTTACCGTGCGCAGACACAATTTCCTGCTGTCTAAGCAATACCTGCTAGGGTGTTTTCGCAGCAGTCATCCTAACCACCATCTCTTGGACAGGATGCCTCCGCCCAGGCAGATCAGGTACGATCTTCATGATCTTGAGAGAGATTCAGCGGTACTCATATAAGAGAGAACCTTTAGATTATCGAAACTATCAGGCAGGTCTAAACAACATTCACGCCGATGAAGTCGCAGCAGCAGTATCCAGCTAACGTGTGAATGTAGTGCTAGGGGAGCATCCCCCGGAGATTTTACCTGAGAAGAAGGTACTACCTCGGCAGACGCGCGTGTTTCTGGCGCAGCTGAGATCTGAATGGTGCAGCCGCCGCAATTCTTACTGGGCAAGAATTGATGATAACGTTACGGACATCTGTCCCGCCTGGCATCAGGGACCACATGATGTGCTGCACCTCTTCAATTGCCCGGCCAAGACCACTCAGCTGACCCCCAGGTCTCTATGGACGAGTCCAGTTTAAATGGCGCGTTTCCACCACCTGGATATCGAAGCAGATCCCCCATAGACGAAACATGACTTCAAAATAAATATGTGACGCGCAAAATAGAACGCGCAAAGGGTTAAAACCAGTTTTGTTCAGGAGAGCCATTTTAAAGATTTAAATACGTGTACCTTCACTATCATAAAACGCGCATATCTCTGGTAGGGAACACTTTTGGGGCATGGGATCAGTCTCATTCGATGCTCAGATGTTGTTCACATCAAAAAAAAAGTGAAAAGTTGATGAACAGTTTTGTTCAGGAGAGCCATTTTAAAGATTAGGTCCCTTTCTATTTGCGCTTAGAATCGTCGACTTCACTTTCATTAAACGCGAATATCTCTGGGAGGGAACACTTTTGGGGCATGGGATCGGTCTCATTCGATGCTCAGATGTTGTTCACATCAAAAAAAAAAAGGTGAAAATTGATTTTTTTTACCCTTAGGTCCCTTTCTCTATGCGCTGTCACATTTATTGGTGTTACAACAACAACAAAATCAATTTTTAGCGTTTTATTGGTATGGCCGATTAATTTGTTGTGCGTACAATACTATGATTATATTTATCATCTTGGGATAAGTCGAATTGAATGTCCATTACGATTATAAATATTTGTTGATTGCAAAGGAAATTCTTCTTTTGCAATCGAATTTTTGTAGTTTCAAAGGATTTTCAAATATTTTTTTGTATGTGTGAGTGACGAAAACTTGTGACGCCCCTTTTTTCACCTTCCATACACACGGCACTTTATCAGCTTGGATATTGGAACCCACATAACTTTTTTCAACTGCATAAATTTTGCTTCAAATTTACTTGCAGCAATATATTTCTTTAATCTTTGTATGTGCATAAGAATTAAGTGGATGCCACGCCCCACTCTAGAACCATCCACTCAGTGGACTCTTTACGAGATTTGAAAAAAATCAAGCATTAGGACAGGAACGAATTAAAAATTTAAATTCCATATGTGACAGCGCAAAGAGAAAGGGACCTAAGGGTAAAAAAATCAATTTTCATTTTTTTGTTTCTTTTTTTGATGTGGAAAACATCTAAGCATCGAATGAGACCGATCGATCCTATGCCCCAAAATTGTTCCCTTCCAGAGATATGAGCGTTTTATGAAATTGAGGTCGACGATTCTAAGCGCAAATAGAAAGGGACCTAATCTTTACAATGACTCTCCTGAACAAAACTGGTTTTTAACCTTAGGCCCCTTTCTCTATGCGCTGTCACATATATGGGTGAGGATACATGTAAGTCGAATATTTTGTACTTCTTTCGATTGACTCTTCTTCTCATATTACAAAGGCCTTGCAAACAAACCACTTTTAATTTCCAACTTTTGCCCAATCACCTCGAACCTCACAAATCGGCGGATCATCAATCATGGTCTTATCATCGTCATCATCATCAGCAGCAGTATCATGACGATCATAAACATTTACATTTATGTATTGCATAATAATTACTTAAACACGAACTGCAATTCGATACAATCAATTAATTTCCCAACACTAACTAACAGAAAAAAAGAGGTTTTGAAAACTTTTACTTTTTTTGTTGATCCCAAATCCCCTCATCTAGATGGGAATGGGAGTGGCAAGTTGAAATTAATCTTCCACACTAAATAGCCCCATCGTTTAATGAATTTTCACTTTTCTTCCTTAAGGCCAATTTATCATACAGCCGTTGTTTCTACTTGACATAAAGCTAAGAGGCGACTGCAAAGTCTTTCCTCTCTCCGTCTGCGTCTCCCAAAGGCCGACTTAATTAAAACACGTCTAATACGGCGGTGATACCGACCGGCAGGGAGGAGCTGGAGGAGCAGATACGTTCGTACATGACAAGTTTACACATGTAATAAACAACACAATCAACTGTTAATTGGCGTTTGACACTCGGATGAAAAGATAAATATCTCGAATATCATTGTCTCCACTTTAGCTACGCTCGTACTCCTCCTCCTCCTCCTGACAAGAGGCGTGTTTTTCTACCGCTCACAGACGCCGTGTTTGGAAAAAGCATTGAAGGAAAAACTTCAAAGATTCCAATCGAAAAACCAGAAACCTCCAGATCTTAAACGAGTGATAAGATTGTGTGTGACGGCTTTTTGTGATGAGAAATCGACACAAGCATGGCTTCTTTTCCTTTGAGTCATTTTTGCCGTTTTATGGCTGTGATGATTAGAAAATGAAAAATTAATTTCCTTTAATTGATGTAAATTACGGTGGATGTCTACCGTCGTGCCGGCATAAATTTTGAGGAAAACAAGACGACAATATGGCACGCTGCCGGAATGTCAATAAAAGAATTCTGGTTTCGTTATAAACATTGAGATTTTTATGAGCGGCTATAAATCATAAAGAAAATTGAATTTTTATGTATTTAAAAATACACCGAAAGCCGCCATAAAACACTATAAAAACTGTTGTGTTGATGGCATTAATCAAAATTTTAATACGAACGATTTTTATTGAACATTACGTTTATCAGACCTCGTGGGATCAACCAATGATTTTCCTCAAAATCCAACGATCCAATCAAGTAAGAAACAAATATGGAACTTCTCCTAAAATCTACAAACTGTAAAGATATAATCCCAATGGTCCTTTTTGTTATTTTATGTGAGTTTGAGTTCTTTTGCTGTTCTGCGTAGGGCTGTTTCGTAGAATTACTTGTATTTACCGTGGTAAACCATTGGAGTTTCTAGACTTTTTTATTTACTACTAGAATACCCGTTGTATCATAGATTTAGTGAGCCATATGCGTCCAAAGACCGTAGATCACATTGGAGTAGGGTTTTTGGCCCCCACACATTCGGAATACGATACTGACAGGATTCCGTAAATAAAAATAAATA
The DNA here is from genome assembly GCA_963513945.1 of Hydrotaea diabolus. NCBI lineage: Eukaryota > Metazoa > Arthropoda > Insecta > Diptera > Muscidae > Hydrotaea > Hydrotaea diabolus. The sequence continues at coordinate 56,220,356 of OY740717.1, read as the reverse complement.
TGTACAAGGGTGAGCCGATTTGTAAGGGCAAAAATTAATCGAATTGTGCCATAGATTTTTCAACAGCTTTTGGCATGATTAAAAAAAGAACCAATACGAAATTATAAATTATAAAAAAAATTTTAAACATTAGGTGGCTTACAATACATACAAATACGCATTGCCACATACAATACAGTATAACATATGAACGCGTGAGAATAGAAATACGAGTGATTCGATTCTCTACGATTCTCTCAGTCGTATTTCTATTCTCACGCGCTCATTTCTTATATTGTTTTGTATGTGGCAAAATATATTTGTATGTATCCTTTGAACCTTTGAAATGTAATATTAAAAAAAAACAAGTAAAAAATGTTAAGTTTGGCTGTGCCGAACTTTGGATACCCTCCACCAGATTCCCAAATAAAACCAAATTTGGTGCGGAAGAGTGTTCTATATTGAAATCTTTATGTAGAAAATTTCATCTCGATAGGTCAAGTTTGTAGTGAGTTATTGTCATATTATTTTTCAAGGCCCATGAGACCGTTTGTGTGGGAGGTACCAGTAGGTCCTTTCCGATCTTAGCCAAATTTAGCGCAAAAGTCTGTTCTATATATTAATCTGTATGCCGAAAATTTCGTCTCGATAGGTCAAGTGTGTGGTGAGTTATTGTCATATTATTTCTCAAGGCCCATGAGACCGTATCGTTCGAAATGTGTGCAAGAGTGGTGGAAAACTGAGTATAAAGAATAGATCGCTGTGCACGGGCTCGTGGTGGTCATATGACCGAACGAAATCCAATTTCAATCTTAAAATGTAACATTTGCACTACACCTGGAATAAATTTGAACTCTATATCTTAAATATTCTGTGTTTTATTAATACATAGTAGGCATATATAACAGTTGCACACGTTTTATGCTGTAAAATAAAAAGTGCTGAATGTTTTGGACCAAATATATTTTACATTTATTGATGTAAATTGTATCCAAAAATAATCTACTTATTCGACATTTCCGCCTTTTGCCTTTACACACGCCTTAAGTCGCACTGGCCAATCGTCAATAGCTGCACGAACCTCGTCCATTGGAAAATTATCCACAGCTCGAACCAAAGCAGCCTTAAGAGATCCCATGTGGGGGTATAGGTGACAAACCTTGTCCTCTAAAACCGTCCACAATTTGTAATCCAATGGGTTCAAATCTGGACTGCCTGAGGGCCATTCTTCAGAGGAAATGAACGCTGGCAAATTGTTTCGAAGCCAGGCCTGGGACGTTTTAGCCTTATGGGCCGGCACAGAATCCTGCTGGAAAGTCCATGGCTGGTTTTGGAACAGGGAACTGTTAAGAGACTTCACAACAGCTTCCAAAACTGTTTCTTGGCAAACCTTGGCCGATGTTTTGACTCCTTGTTCGCAGAAATGCAGGTCAGTGACCCCATCTTAAGAGACACCCCACCAAGCCATGACTGAAGCTGGGTAATGACCCTTTTCCACCCGTGGGATCAGTTCAGATGCTTCCTTAGATGACCGAGCATACACTCTATCATTTTGCTTGTTAAATTTTTCCTGAACGGTAAAATTTTTTTCATCGATGAAAAAATAAATTCTGTGCAAGTTACCAGCGTGCTTCACCAAAAGACGTTTGCATTTTTCAATCCTATTTTTTTTAAAGCTGCAGTCAATAAATGTCCGTTACGTCGTTTGAAAGCCCCAAGTCCGAAGTCTATTTTAATGATTCGACTGATGGATTTTTTCGTAATATTCAGCTTACAGGCCATGATTTTCTGTTTTCGGAGCGGATTTCTGTGAATTCTTGATTTAACGGCTTTGATGACATGCGGTGTTCGAACAGAGCGTGGGCGGCCCGACCGGTGGCGTCTTTTACATCTCCAGTCTCCTCAAACAGTTTTATGCATCGGTAGACGAACATGCGGCTAATCCCAAGTGGCCGAAGCGTTATGAAAATATTCCTTTTTTTCATTTCACACTTGAAAAGCGCTATTACAGCGATACGGTGCTCATTATCTGATCACTCCGTGATGAAAATTGGAACAATTTTAAAATCCCGTTACAGACTAACGCTATTGAGGTTAGCTTTCAAAACCCATATATCATAAACGGGGTATGTTCAGTTCTACTATTGAAATTGGTGTGTTCAATGTTGTAACAGTATTTATGTCCCTACTTAGTATATAAAATTGTTATGTCCTTAATGGAAATCTCTGTACTTTCAATATATTTTTTTTATTATAAGCGAAGAACCTGCGCGTTTAAGGGTTAAGGTCATAAGCTGTTTTAGATTGTAAATGGGCGAAATCGGCCGAGGGGGGAAAAGTTTCCCTTTCAGGGACTAAAGGTACCTCGGAAAAAAGTTAACTGAGTATTTTCGTAACAAATCATATTTTTTGGGACGGTAAACCATGGTTCAAATAAAGGTAACAGTTTACAGGGCCGAATTATCCACCTAGAAAGGAAGAGTAACGGATTAATCTTCAAGTCATGTAAGTAAAGGGTGTTTTTGTCAGACGCGTGGTTTTCAAGAAGAAATAAAACTCATATAACTTAATGTTAGGTCCAAGAATTGAGCTTTATTATAAAACAAGGGTTTGCCATTATGTTTTACAAAATGATTTCGGGCAAGTGGCCGCCGCGACTGGGTCGAATAAATTCCAGCCGAGAGGCCCAATTTCTAACCTAAACTTTTTGCAGCATTTGGGGCCGTATGTCAGCAATAACGCGCCAAGTATTCTTTTCCAAGACGTCAATCGTATCGGGCTTATCTGCGTAGACAAGCAACTTCGCATAACCCCCAAAAAATAGTCAAGCGGTGTTAAATCGCACGAGCTTGGAGGCCACGCCACAGGCCCATGACGCGAGATAATACACTCACCAAAAGTTTCTTTCAGTAAATTGATTGTTTTGTTAGCTGTATGGCATGTAGAGTCATTTTGTTGGAACCAAAGGTCGTCCACATCCAACTTCCTCCAATTCAGGAACGAAAAAGTCATTAATCATGGCTCTATAGCGTTTCCCGTTGACTGTAACCTTATGGCCGGCTTCCATAGAGCCCACCAAACTGACCTATTAAGGATGTAACGGCGTCTCCACTATGGCTTGTGGATTTTCATTACTCTACATGCGATAATTTTAATTATTAGCGTAACATTTCAACCAAAAGTGAGCTTCATCACTGAACAAAATTTTCTAGTAAAAATCAGGTTTTGGTGGCCATCTCGTTTTGGGCCCATTCACCACAATTTGCGATTTGTTGTTCCGTAGTAAGTCTATTTATTATGAAATGGTAATTCAAACTGAGCACAAATCGAGTGATAGCTTTTAAAAAATACCAGCTCCGAAAAAAATTGAAAACCACACGTCTAAAAAAAACACCCAATATTTTATCCTTAAGGCATTAACGGAATATAAGAAGTACAACGCACTGATTTGAGAGGAGTTTCCCGTCCGTTCCTTAACGGAAAGCTAAGGTATTTGAGTGTGAAAAAAGTATGTTTGATTAGATTTCTTATATACCAAATATCACTATCTTCTTTTCTTTCGGTGCTAACATCAAGAACCTTAGGGCGGGTCGATGCGAGGGTTAAAAAAAAAGTTCTACGTGTCACCCCTTAAGTTTGTGATATCTTCCTAAAAATCATATTTATATAAGATTAAGGAACTTGGTTGAGTTTCTTTGTTATAACGATTAATGAGATTAATATCAAATTAACTAAAAACAAATACAAGGTGCATCAGGAGGGGTCACAAAAGAAAAAGTTGTACGAGTTACCCCGTATTTTTAAAGCCCATAGTGGAAGTATTTCTGAAAGAGTATTTGTGTCTTGGAGACACAAAATCAACGATATACTACACGTTACGATCTGACTTCAAACGAAGGAACTGTACTCTAAAATCCATTTTTACAGTATTTAATTTTCGCGGAAAGTTTATTCTCATTTCTGAAATACTCTCTCTTTGGGCTTCAAAACTACGGGGTGACTCGTACAACTTTTTTTGTGACTCGTCTTAACGTACCTTGTATTTGTTTTTCGTTCTCTTCATCGCATCCTTTACGAGTACATTAACCGGTACAACAATGAAACTCAACCAAGTTCCTTCACTTATTTACATCCCTAATAAATGTATTTTTAAAGAAGATATCACACCAAGGACTTGTTTGCAATTTCAGATCTCCGCCGATAAGGCAAACACCTCTGCTGCCTTACAAAGGCGGGCGAGGTCCATTTTTGTAAAACCATTCAGAGCGACAGCTAATTTATGTGGCACTAACGTGTTTCAAGTGTCCTTTGTGTTTTCCTGCCCAAAAAAAAAACGGAGACGACAACGAAAAAACATACAAAGATCATGTATTTCATGGGAACAGTAAAACGACTCATTTATAATTGCCCATTTCGAAGAGCATTAAGTGGCAAGGGGAACAGTACCGAAAACCCAAAAGGCCATTGTTATGGTTGCGTTCCTTTTTCCTGGGTAATTTCGAAAAGCGAACAAAAAACCGAATTCCTGTTAAAGTCTCATGGATGGCATGTACATGGATAGGGGCATGGACACACTTACAACGGGGCAACAAAACATGTGTTTCTGTTGCATGTTTTGTGGCCAAACAATGGGGCGGCAACTTTGAAAGATTAAGAACGAAGACCAGGAACGAAGTAACCTTAGCTTAGCTACAGCTGTAAGTACGAGTAGTACTCCAAGCCATAGCAATGGCATGTAAAGGTCCATAAATATGGACACGCGCTACTAATAACATATGTTTGAATATCCATTAAAGAGCCCCGGCAGGCAAAGGAAAAGGCCAGAGCATCGATCGCCTGTGAAAAGTTAATGTTTCTTTCCTTTGTAATGAAGCCCTGCACCGAAAAACTACAAATGTCTTTATTAGCTGTTTTTCTTAAGAAGCTCAAAACGGAAAAAAAGATCTCAAGACATTGGCAGTTTTTGAATGACAACTGTGCCTCTGACATTACAAATGGAAATTGTTTAAGACAGCCGGGGGGCCGGGGAGGGAGCAAACGCTGATGGACATTCCTTTCCATAAAGCCTCAAATGAAAAAGAAAAGCAAAACTTTCTCATCATGAAAAGTTCTTTCAACTCTATGTTTTCTTTCTATATATAGCAAAAATAAAAAATGCCAAACATTCACACATAGCATCAGAGACTCCAACTCCAAAGCGACATACTATAACTCTGTGAAGCGACAGACATCCGGACGGGGGGACGGACGGACATGCGGACGCACAGATGGACAGACAATTGATCATGCAATATGAGGCTTCTCTTAAGGAAACTGCACACAACAGCAGCACATCATTGATCTTCAATGATGCTGCTGATGATGATCTTCCGAGCACCAGCACCGAAACCAAAAACGGCCACAGAAACGAGACCAGACCAGGCCAGACCGGCAGACAACAGCGTATAGATTTACTATCTGTTGTTTCCAAAGCTGGCAACGGCAGCAACATTGAAAACTGATCTATTGTAACCATATAAGGAGTGTAGAGGGGTCAGGAGGAAGGGAGTGGGGCTTTGAAATGTTGCCATCCATCCAACCAGCAAACGAGCGGTGGTCAGAAGAAATGTTTAGGTTTTCTTTGTTTTTTGTCTTAAGCAGGAAACTGTTTTCCAGCTCCATATTTGAGCAAAAAGCAATAAAAATTGAAAGAAAATTTTGCGCAATCTTTGGTAAATAAAATGGATTACAGGAAAAAACGACAAACCATAAACAGCAACAAGAGTAGAAGGTTTTCTAACGAATTGTCCAGGCTCTCGAAAGGGTGTGGTTTAATCAGAAACGACAAATTCGAGGATGCTCAAAGATTCCTAAAAATAAGCAGTGTCGGTCTCCAAAAAGAAACAAGAATAAGCCACGCCTTTGACTAGAGATTAACATATTACCTCTAAAGCAGTAAGGACATACTAATTTCGTAGGACTAGCACAAACTATCCCAAGTTCAACAGGAATAACTATAGGGCGCACAAGAATTCTTTAAGATTCCAAAAATTAGCAGTGTCCAAAAAAAAAACAGAATATTCCATGCCTTAGTCTGGAGCTTAAGCTAGGTCAAACTTAATATATTACTTCGAGAGCGGGCAGGATATATTTCGGACAACGTGAAGCACAAACCGGCCCAAATTTAAGAGGAATAACTAAAGGGCGCAATAGGTTTCTTAAAGATTCCATAAATGAACAGTATAGGTCTTTAATAAAAATTAAAATGTTCCAAGCGTCTGTCTGGAACTTGAGCTAGGTCAACATTAAGAAATTACCTCTAGACCAGGAAAAACATATTTCGTAGGACTAGCCTAAATTCAACAGGAATAATTAAAGGACGCACGAGGAATCCAAAAATGAACTGTATCGATCTTTAATAAAAATTATAATGTTCCAAGCCTCTGTCTCAAGCTTGAGCTAGGTCAGCGTTACAAAATAACCTCAAGACCAGAAAGAACATATTTCGTAGAACTAGCCCAAATTCAACAGGAATAATTAAAGGACGCACGAGCATTTTCAAATATTTTAAAAGTAGGCATTGTTGGTCGCCAATAAAAACTAGAAAATTCCACGACTCTGTCTAAAGTATTGAGCTAGGTCAGACATAGTATTACCTCTAAACTGAGAAGAAAAAAACCTAATATAAGTTTAACTTAACCATAATTGAACATGATTTGGAGTCTACGTTATAAAAGGTTAATTTGAACATTTTGTTGTTGACTGGTATATAACAATAATAATAGTTAATTTAACTATTATATGGTCAAATTTTTTAACCATTAAAAATTGTTAATTTTAAAAAAATTGTTGTTTTAACAATGAATTTTTTAGTTTTTTAACCATTGAAATTGTTATTAAAATAATTATTGTTGTTTTAACAATGCATTGTTTTTAACCATGAAAATTGTTAATATTAAAATTTCGTAGTTAATTTATTGAAACAATACTGTTCAATTTAACAATGAAATAGGTAATAATGAAATAGGTATTATGAAGATTGTTATAGAAATTGTTAAGTTAACTAATTATTGGTTACCTCTTTTAACTAGAAACATAGTTGCTGTTACAATTTTTAATATTAAATTAACCTACTAATTATGTTGCTGTTTTGTTTACATTTATTCGGTATTTTTTCATTATTATGACTTGAACAATTTGTATTGTGGTTAGAGACCTTTTTCTTGTTTCTTTTTCAGAATCAACTAAAAAATTGGTGAACTGTATTGGCTACCGTTGTCAGGCAGACTACACAGCTATTTCTAAGCCCGCCCACACGCAGAGAAAAGATATGGTTACTATATGGTCATGGCAACAATAGTATGTTCTCTGCTATAAAAGCATGGTCGTCGCAATTATAGTATTGTTTTTTGAGTTTTGTTTTGACAATAGAATGATTGTGGCAATATTAATATTGTTGAAATGTAACAATAGTATTATTGCCAAATTTAGAAATGAAAACTTGGTTGTAGCAACAATCTAAATATGGTTGGTGGGACAAAAGTATTGTTTTCATGGGTTTTAAAAATGGTATGTTTTTTTTTTAATTTGACAATGTTATTGTTACAAATCTTACGCAATAATAGTACTTTTTATATGTAAATTAATTTTTTTCAAAACAAACTACGGATTAGTATAAGTGAAATGTTTTTAATAAATGATTTTTTACTGATAAATAAATCGCTCCTATTATTAAGAGTTTAATGTATTTTTACAAAACTTAATAAAAATCTCAACTTCACAAAAATTTTTGGGGATCATAGTATGGTTGTGCGTAAGTCATTCTATGGTTGTGAGGATGATACTATGGTTGAGTGTGAATAATAATATGGTTGTAGGGATCATAGTATGGTTGAGTGTGAATAATAATATGATTGTGGGGATCATAGTATGGTTGTGTGTGGATAATTATATTGTTGTGAGAACCATAATATTGTTGTGGGGATCATATTATGGTTATGTGTGAACCATACTATTGTTGTGATCATAATATGGTTGTGCCACAACCATATAACCAACAATAGTATGATTCTCTTCGAATATTGTTACCACAACCATACTTTTTTTCTGCGTGCATGTTTTTCTTCAGCAGTCTTTGGCAGCGATTACTTCTACAAATCAAATGATTTATACGGGAGTCCCATTATGATGAATGAGAATTACCTTTTGCGTATAGTCTTCGAAATGTGCGAAAAACAATCTTCATTGCGCAATGACTATCGTAGAGCATTTGCATTTGGTGGTGGTTTTTTAAAAGACCGAGATAAATTGTCTTATGATCTTTCTCAAAATTACAACGTTCAAAGCAGAGGACGAAAGGAAAAAGAGGGGGGATAGGACAGTCGCAATCGGTTCAACTTCGGGTAACTTAATTCTGAACTTCGTATAACACAAAGCAAATCAAAAACTTCAATAAAACAAAGCCGAATTATCTTTAAATGTTGTTTATGTCGCACAATTTTCAGCATCTGTCTTCACTCAACTATTTTGTATGAACATTTGACCTTATATTGTCTTCGTTATCAAGCATTTACAATGAAAAATTTAACCAGACACATGGCTAACAAAATCATTGTATTTTCGGCTCAGTGTAGATCGGGTAGAATCGTAGGACTACGTTAAGTACAGACCGGCCAGGAACAAATAAAGGTCGCACATAAAGCGCTCTGCTTCATTTCAGCTAGATTGGATTTACAATATGTCCCTTAGAGCGGCAGGACCTCAAATCAGGAGGCTCCTTGCATAATTCGAAAACATTGACCGATATGGTCCAATTTGGTTGCTCTTAACGCTCTATTCCAAATATTGGTCGGAATTGGATGTAATATGTGGCTTCTGATGTATCATTTTCGAGATAGGATAGAACCTTTGTATAGAGGCTTTAAGAAAATGTGGACCTATAAGACCTATAAAAAGGGTGATTCATTCACGTCTGGACAAATTACACTAGCGTATTCCTTGGCCCATTTTATGCCAATAGATGCTTCAAATGGTAAGAGAGAACGGAAACATGAGAATTTCGTTCAACTCTGTGTGGTTTCAGCAAGATGGTGCAACTACTCACAGAGCCCGGCCTGTTATGACAGAAATGAGACGAAAATTTTCTCAACAAGCTGATATTCAGAAATTCCGCATTCCGTTGGCCCCCCAGGTCGCCTGAGCTTACTGCACCTTACTTTTTCTTGTGGGGTTACTGCAAACAGGAAGTCTACAAAGCAAAACTAATAAATTTGAATGAAAAATTTGAAGCCATTCGAGAAAAAATTGCGACTACGTATTCCTGTCTTAACTCTCCAAGCAGTAATGAACAATTTTTTGGTAAGATGCAGCACTTGCTTCAACAAGCAGGGGGGTATTTAAATTACATTATTTTTAAAACTAATAAAGCTATATCAATTGAATGATCTTTAACAATAATAAAAGAAAAAATGAATTTCATAAAATAAAAAAATTATTTGAGTTTTTTAATGTAGGAATATTTATCAGCCACCCTGTACATGCCCCTTTGATATGAGAAAAACAAAATTTCGTGCATATCACGCACAGTTTGTTTTATTTCACTTCCACAACGACCCGCCATGGTTGGAAAATCCTTCAGATAGGGCCGTGGATGGAATATTTTTACTACAAACTACTAATAAGGAGTTCCGCACGAATAACCAAAGACTCCTTTTGGAGGTTTGCGATGTAATACGATTTTTTTTTAAGTATTCTTTGTAAGAGTAAACTTTTTCTTACCCAGAAAAGTAACTCGCTCGAAAAGGATTTCACTTCCCGACAGGGATCATATTTTATAAGGTTCCATATTGAATATGGATGTTTGCACTGTGACAACTATTTCAGCAATTTATTTGTTTCATCAAATATGGTATATCATAATTGAAAGTGTTTTAGGCTGAATATATAAAATATGGTTCTTCGAGCTAGATTTATCGTTCAATATATATAATTTTAAATTGTATATCGAAACCAAATAACGGTTGCATCTAAAGATAATAACGTACAAATTATATTTTATAATAGCCGTTTGTTCTAGAAAAGTCAAAATTTTTCACAATTATTGTCCTTATTTCAAGTAATTTGAGCATTGACATGGCTAGAGCCTATTTAAAAAAATTGAAGGAGTGTTAAAAAATTTCAATTTTTCGTGCAGAAATATTCTTTAAAATCACTATTACCCTTTTTTGAATATAGGGGAAACCTTAGGTAGAATTGTCGCTGTTTAGACAAAATCAAAAACTCAATGTTTTTTGTTCAAGAAACAGCTTAGTAATCATGGTCCTTCGAGTTAAACGCTTTAACAAGTTGTGGTCCTTCGAGCTGGATTTCTCTTTTAGGCGGAAATTACTTTAACGATTGCCTTCCAGTAAGAAAACATATAAAGATCGCATTTAAAGTCAATTAGGGACAACTGCATTATTGTCCTAGGTTTATATGAATTTCTCAGAATTGTTCAACAATTCGTCGTTCACGCCTTGGCCGAGTATTGCTATTTATATACAATTAAAACGTAATGTTTTCAGTTTAAGAAATATATAGATAATTTTTGGTCCTTCGAGACGACTTCTACAACAAATTTTGGTCCTTCGAGCTTTATATTCCTTTTAGTCAGATTTGACTTTTATAATTCCTTTCTATATGAAAAAAGTATGAAGGTCTCATTAGATTTCAATATACTAACACACCACAAATTATCGAGAGAGTTAAAGCAGCAGTACTGCAATCTCCGAACACTTTGGTCGGAAGCTTTATATTCCTTTTAGTCAGATTTGACTTTTATAATTCCTTTCTATATGAAAAAGTATGAAGGTTTCATTAGATTTCAATATAGCCCCAATTATATTCCACTTTTTTTTCGTTTGTCTCAGGATCATTTGACATTTTTCCAGAAATGACATTTATAGGAATTATTCGCTAAGTTTTTAACCAAAATCTGTGACATAATTTCGCCGTTAAGGCGCAAATAATAGCGCCATTTTTAAACAAAAAAATTAAACGGATTTATGTTACTATCTTTGAAAAAGTGAATAACTTCACAAGGTAATTAGATCAGGTTTATTGTTGTTTGCCATATGGGAAAGGAAATGTAAGTCAGCGAAGTTAAAGCAAACACATCACCGTCTGGTAGATGCACGTTTCGCCGTTGATGTAGGACGGCTCATCGGTACCATATATGTGTGCTGCCGACAAGTTCTCTACACATTTAAAGATCTTAATATAATAATTATTGCTTGATTTTGCTTATGCGAAGTATTAAGTCAAAGAGTGAGGATACAGGCGACTCACTAAAACAGTTCCTAATATATTGGCAGACTCGACTGACGTTTTTAAAGTTACTTTGAGAAGATTTTGATAAAGTTTTGTCCTTTTAGCTGGATTTTCTTTTCAGTGAGCAATAACATTTTAATTTGAAGCTTTAAGAGGTCGTTTTGATATAAGCATATGTGACGCGCAAAATAGAAAGGGACCTAAGGTTAAAAACCAGTTTTGTTCAGGAGAGCCATTTTAAAGATTAGGCCCCTTTCTATTTGCGCTTAGAATCGTCGACTTCAATTTCATAAAACGCGAATATCTCCAGGAGGGAACACTTTTGGAGCATGGGATCGGTCTCATTCGATGCTCAGATGTTGTCCACATAAAAAAAAGAAAAAAAAATGAAAATTGATTTTTTACCCTTAGGTCCCTTTCTCTATGCGCTGTCACATATAGCAAACGTGTTTAGCTCGTTTGTTTTTTTTCACTCCTTTGCTTTAACAAATTGAACGGGGATTTACCGGCTTGAAGCCCCTTGCATCTACATTTTGAAAGAGGACAAGTTTTTTACAAAATGGCAAAGTGACACAGATTTTCGTGGCTGCGCACTGCTTCTATCGAAATCTATATTTCGGATCAGTGACTACCTTTATCAGAAAGCTGTGCAGCAATTGTTGAAAGAAAAACTGATTTCTTTAAGACCAGGTTCTTACCAAACGAATGAGAATTACTGCTGTAGATTTAACTTTTCAAGTTTTCTTCAAAGAATTGATTTCTCAGTATTTCATTTCTAAACTCCAGTTTTAGGAACGTTTCAGAAATGTTCACGAAGTTGGGGGTCGCTTGAGGGAATAATAATAAGCATTTCATTTCTAAACTCCAATTGTGTTAGGAACTTTTTAGAAATATTCACGAAGTTGGGGGTCGCTTGAGGGAATAAAAATATGGAGTTTTAATGTTTAACTAAAATCGATGGTCTGGAATAACCCAAACCAAATAAGCACAATGTTTTCGATTCGAAAAAACTTCAAAATGGAAAGAGAAATTATGGTCCTTCGAAACGAATTCTTCAGTAATTTTCTGTCCTCATAAGAGTCTCTTTTAATTTAAAAAAAAAAAAAACAAAGTCAATTCACTTCTCATTAAATATCTCTCAAGATCTATTATAATCTTTTTTAAGATCCATCAAATCTACCTTCAAGCATTATGATTGATATAAACTGAGTTTTTCATTGTTCGATTAAACTTTTTTTTTTGACAAAACAGAGTTTCAACTTGAAAAGTACAATAAAAAATTAGTTTAAACCTAGAAGTTAGTTGATCTCTTACTAAAAAATCGACCCAGGACGGCCATAACTTTAGAGTGAAACTTTTTAAAATAAAAATCAAACTAAGCGAAGCAAAAAATCTCAAAAAGTATTCAGAAATATTCACTATCCGCACAATTTTTAAAAATCGAATATCATCACATTTAAATCGTTCCAGTAAAATTACATACAAAAATTAAATGGCTTAGGACGGTCTTTCACGTGGCTGATATGTCTGAGTGGGTACAGAGTCCAACCTAACCTTAAATACTACCCCTCGTTATAACATTGTTTATGACTTAAAACGGAAACTTACCGTTGCGTTGTAACTTTTGACGTTGACCGTTGTTAAGACCAACACCTGAACCTGCACCTCCGCCGTTGCCACCAGCACCGCCTCCTCCTCCTCCACCACCGCCATGACGGCCATTGCGCTTACGCTGATGTTGCTGATGATTGTGACGATTACGCTTGCGTTCTTGTTTCGGCGAGGCCGCCGAAGATGTCTGCAACAAGTCCAATACTTCGGTGTAAGCAGCCCCACCATTATCGAGCTCGGGATCCACTTCGATATTGCTTTCAATCAATAAACCACTTTTGGTTTTGCGTCTTGTCGTCGTATACGAGGGAGCATGACTTTCCTGATGCTGTTGCTGCTGATGTTGTGGCGTTTGATACGTTGACGTTGGCGATAATAACATTTGTGGCTGTTGCTGATGCAGATGTTGCTGATGCGAATGCCGAGGCTGCGTCTGTTGCTGATCTTGTTCTGAATGTTCTAAGCGGACGGATGAAATTTTGGCGCCTGTCCATGACGATGATACAACACTTGATTCGAAATCTTGATAACTGGTGGCATTAGAAAATCGCGATATCGTCGACGTTGCATGCGTTTGCAGCAAATTGTCCGGCTCGTTGTGCTGTTGGCGCAAACGATGATGCATTAAATCTTTGGCATGGACGTTGTTGGCACACTGACACAACAGTATTGTGGCGAGACTCACGAAGAAAACTCGGAGGTTAAAGGGTGTGTACGGGGCCACTGAGGGTGGCCTATCAGCTGCAGACATCGATGAATGCATTTTTGCTGAGAGGAGGTTTTATGATGAAGTCTTTTCAATTATAACAATGTGGAGTTAAAGCATTTTATTTATCGTTTATGTTTAATCGGATCGATGGTTTGTTTGGGGTTATCGCAAAATCTGAAATGGGAAGAAGGGAGAAGAATTTTATCAGGAAAGGAAAGAATTTAAAAAATGTAGTATAAGAAAAAATGGCTTGAAATGAGCGCTTTTAATCGTAAAAGTTGTTAATTGATTTTTATTCAATAATTTTCTTTAAGGAAATTATGTAAAGTATGTTGTATGAAAATAAAAAAGAACTGGGTTGAATTTTCCATAAGATAAATTAATTTTGCAAATCTGATTATATAAAGAATTCTTGACTTGACCGTTGATAAGAAAAACAAAGCATTCTTCTAGGGCGGACAATATTGTTTAAATACGAATCCCGGAACGTTCAAATATAAATCTGTGCCTACAAGAAAAATGACTTGAGATCTCACAAGCCTAAATTAAGCAAGTGGGTCCACCCTGAACCCCTTAGTCGAAAGTATTTCCTAACAGTTTTTATGCCCTCCACCGAAGCATGGAGTATACTTATATATGTACCAACTTTGTCATTTCGTTTGCAATACCTCGAAATATTGACAGAAACCCCTATAAAATATATAAGTAAAGGCTGCTTTTTCAGACTTGCGGCTTTTAAGAAGAAATAAAACGCATATAATTTAATGTTATGGCTAAGAATTAAGCTTTAACGACAATAACGCGACGAATATTCTCTTCCAAGGCGCCAATCTTGTCGGGCTTATCTGCGTAGACAAGCGACTTCGCATAGCCCCACAAAAAAAGTGCAGCGGAGTTAAATCGCACGATCTCGGAGGCCACGCCACAGAACCACTACGCGAGAAAATGCCTTCGCCAATAGTTTCCTTTAAATTTCTATTAAATTTTTCTTAAAGAAAAAATTCTATTAAATATTTCTAAAGAACATTTTAATATATTATTTTGAAGAAAATTGTGTTAAATTTTGACTTGAGCAGTTTTTTATTCTGGTTCGAGACCTTTATGTTGTTTCTTTTTCAGAATCAACGTAAAAAGAAGAAATTGGTGAAATGTATTTGCTACGGTTGCCAGGCAGATTGTACAGCTGCTTCTAAACCCGCCAAGGATTTTCTTCAGCAGTCTTTGACAACGATTACTTCGGCCACAAATCAAATGACTTATACGGGAGACTCATTTTTATTAATGAGAATTACCCTTTGCGTATAGTCTTCGAACTGTGCGTAGAGCAATCTTCAACGCGCAATATCATTTCCACCAATTCCGTTTCGCATGGGTCTTCGTTGAAAACCACAAATGCAAAAAAGCACAATTTCATACATTTATTTAAATTGGGTTTGGTTTTATTATTTAACAGATCGGTAAATACCAAAAAAAATTAAATTCTTCTGTGATGATCGTTTTTTATAACAAGAAAATTCATTTAAATTCTGTCAAATTTTGCTATGAGGAAATTGTCTTAAGTTTTCCACAGGGTGGAGCGCGTTAGTTTGGTTTTTTGCACTGCAGGCTGTGGCGGCACTGTTGGTCGAAGAGAGTGTCGTGGGGTTTATAGTGGCTGACGGGAGATTTGTATTCGTCTGCCTTTCAGTTGCCTTAATGCATTGGGCACGTGAGGAGAGGTGACTTTGTGTTCAAGCGTATTTTGCAAATGCGCACTCGTTTATTGCAGTGCAGCATGCTTTTCGTTTACGATACGCTGTTCCCCCACGCGGACGTGTTCCTGGACGGCAATCAACTGTAAATTGGGTAACTTCAGAACAGCAGGGAATGTGTCATGTGCACGAACGGGGACCTGAGAGAAGGACTAAAACACCACAAAACATCGAGAAAGTTAGAGCAGCAGTACTGCAATCTCCAAACACTTTGCTCGGAAGCAATCACGTGCTCTTGGCATTTTCAGACTTTTTTCAACCGACTCTTGAGGCACTGCAATTAGAGGATACATGGTTCCACTGCACACACAGCGAGCGTTGCCATGAAATGTTTAAGGCAAATGTTTCCTGGGCGGCTTATCTTTTTGAGGGGGATGTCAACTTGCCGGCACGCTCACCAGACTTAGCCCCATGCGATTTTTTCCTTTGGGGTTACCTGAAGTGGAAGGTATACATCAACCATCCCAACATCTTGGAAGGCCTAATTAACAATATGTGACGCGCAAAATAGTTAAAAACCAGTTTTGTTCAGGAGAGCCATTTTAAAGATTAGGTCCCTTTCTATTTGGGCTTAGAATCGTCGACTTCACTTTCATAAAACGCGCATATCTCTGGGAGGAAACACTTTTGGGGCATGGGATCGGTCTCATTCGATGGTCAGATGTTGTCCACATCAAAAAAAGAAAAAATGAAAATTGATTATTTTTTACCCTTAGGTCCCTTTCTCTATCACATATTTAGGCTGAAGTTGGCAGAATAGCAGTCGAAATGCTTGTTAGAGTTCAGGAAAACTTCAGAAAACGAATGCAGCTGTGTATGGATAGCAAAGTTCGACATTGGCCAGATACACTATTTAAAACCATATAATTTAAAAATTTATTTACTGTTCAATATAATTAAAATATAAAATACATTTTTCAAAGGTTTATAATTTTTTTATTTGATTCCCAAATTACCGCGCCCCACCCTGTATAATAAACATTCTGTTAAATTTTCTATGAGAAAAAATCTGTTCAAATATCATAAGGAAATACTGATTAATTTTTGTTGAATAAATACAGGAAATTGAACCAGTCACGTGATAGTTCCCTCATGGATGGGGAACGGTCTTAGAACCGACCCAATATATGAAAAGAACAGGTAACTTTTACATGGCTTTGTCATTGGAAGGAGTGAATTGACATTGCTCAGATACCATATGATATTACGGGACTGATCAGAAAGGACATGTATAATACGAGTACGTGCGATTATAGTACCCATCATGGAATGCCTTGTACCCACCCCAACTTAACCAGCCGCCGCATTTGTAATAAACAATATTTGCATGAAAAAGAATGAAAATTTATAGCATTTCCTAAAAGTCGATTCATAACAAAAGGAAGGACGCACATCAGTTCAAATTAACTATTGGTCTTGTTGTTTGAAAAATTGTATCTTAAACCGCGGACAGATACGCACACAAAATCCGCGGATTTACTCTGTCAATTTCCATACAAATTGTTATAGATTTTATAAAAATCCACTTTGAGCGAATTTGTGGAATTCTCGGATTTTGAGTGCGGTTTTATGTGCGATGTTATACCGCGAAATTGACG
This sequence comes from Hydrotaea diabolus, assembly GCA_963513945.1. NCBI lineage: Eukaryota > Metazoa > Arthropoda > Insecta > Diptera > Muscidae > Hydrotaea > Hydrotaea diabolus. The sequence continues at coordinate 56,203,422 of OY740717.1, read as the reverse complement.
ACAATTTCAAGTAATTAATACCGTTATATCCATACCGAACCTGTTCTGTGATAGATTCTGTTTTCACCCGTCCTGGGATCGGAACATTCAGAGTAATTGACTATTCTTTTCCTGTAGGGTAAATATTGAATTTAAAATTACTGTAGATTTCTTTTTGTAGAAAAATCTGTTATATGTGAATCAAGTTAATTTTATTAATAACACAGTACAACAGCCAATCTGGGCTGTTGTTTCTATGATCTATGTCGCATTTTGTTTATAGGTTATGTGACTTTACGTGAAAGTTATAAGACTCTACACGTTTTTCCGTTTGGGATTTATATGTTTTAAAAAAAAAAAAATTTTTTTTGGCAAAATTTTCTTCATAAATTTATTTCTAATTGCAAAAATGTTGATTTGGTAGAGAAACAGTATATTAATGGATTAAAGAAAATGTAATTATTAATTTTTCTCAATTTATTTCAGCAAAATCGAACTAGTCGTTCTCGAGTTATGTCAAACTACGTTTTTGCCAACATTTTACAACTAAGCGAAAAAACATCAAGATAAGGAAAAAATGTAAAAGGTCATAAAAAAAAACTGGCACATACGAACGCAACACCCTTTGAGGGTTTTAATATACTGACGTAGTACCATCACCCTTGGAATTTGTCACCCCCCAGCCAATAACCTCAAAAATGTTCCACAGTGTAATCAGACGGGAAAATCTATTTAAGAATATTAATAGATTTGATAAATTTAAAAGAGTGAGCTACTCCACTAGTTAATTAGATTAGGAATGATCAGCAAAGATCTATACTCATTTAGTGATCTAGTAGTTGCTAATTATTTTTCGGGTCCTGACAATACTAGCGTTCCCAGATGCAAACTGGAACTTCCATTGAAAACTTTGACATTTTTTAGCATAACTTCACTCAGGACGTTTTGTCATTTGAGGGCGAAATGTTTTGTTTTCAGAGTGTTGAAAAATTCATCTCTGTCAAAAAATGGAATTATCCCGTGAACATTTTCGTGCGAAGATTTTTTACGATTTTCGACGTGGGTTATCGAGACAAGAGTATTTAAATCGACTTGTTTCGACTTTTGACGATGAAGCACCATCAAAAACCACTGTTAATCGCTGGCATTAAGAGTTCAGTCTGCAGGATGAATTTCGTAAAGGAAAACCAACTTCGGTCACTTTGCCAGAAACCATCGATGCTGTGCGTGAACTGATTAAGCAAGACCGACATGTGATATACCGTGAGATTGAGGCATCCTTGGGCATAAGTATGACAAGCATCAATAAGATATTGCATGTTCATTTGGCCGTGAAAAGAATTTGTTCTCGTTGGATCCCACATAATTTAACGAATGCTCAAAAAAAAAAGGCTCGTATGGATTGGTGCAAAGAGATGTCGAAAAAGTACAACTGCGGTAGCTCAAAGGCAGTGTATAACATTGTCACAGGTGACGAATCATGTATCTATGCATATGAACCCGAAACAAAACAGCAAACGACCTTATGGGTCTTCGAAGACGAGCAAAATCCAACGAAAGTTGTTCGTGGAAGAAGGACATCGAGGCAAATGATTGCGTTTTTTTAGGTATAACCAACCATGTTACCACCGAGCCTTCAGTGAAACGTAGGACGGTCATGTGGTTCTGAGTGGTATGCAACCATCTGTTTGCCTACAGTGTTCGAAGAAAAGAGGAAAGTTAATAAGAGAAGACGGACTATTTTGCATCACGACAATGCGAGCTCTCACACATCAGCTGAAACGATGAGCTATTTGACCATTCAAGATGTCGAATTGATGGGCCATCCATCGTACAGCCCTGATTTGACACCCAATGACTTCTTTTTATTCCCTAGCATCAAGAAAAAGTGCGTTGTCAACGTTTTTCATATCCCGAAGCAGCTGTTGATGCGTTCATGTTTTGGATGTGTCTCAATCGGAGTGAAAAAAGTTCTTCGAAAATGGGTTTGTGCGCCTACAAAAGTGTATTGATCTTAAAGGAGTATATTTTGAAAAACAATAAAACCATTTTCAATAATAAATTTTTGTGTTTTTATTGCTGGACCCGAAATATAAATAGCAACCCTCGTATAATACTTAGTAGGGACATAAATACTGTTACACACGTTTTATGCTGTAAAATAAAAAGTACTGAATGTTCTTGGATAAATATTTACTAATATTTTTTTAATATATTTATTGATGTATATTGTATCCAAAAAGAATCTACTTATTCGAAATGTTCGCCTTTTGCCTTTACACAAGCCTTAAGTCGCACTTGCCAATCGTCAATAGCTGCACGAACCTCGTCCATTGGAAAATTGGCCACAGCTCGAACCAAAGCAGTCGTAAGAGATCCAATGTTGGGGTATCTTTTGTGACAAACCTTGTCCTCTAAAACCGTCCACAATTTGTAATCCAATGGGTTCAAATCTGGATTGCCTGAGGGCCATTCTTCAGAGGAAATGAACGCTGGCAAATTGTTTCGAAGCCAGGCCTGGGACGTTTTAGCCTTATGGGCTGGCACAGAATCCTGCTGGAAAGTCCATGGCTGCTTGTGGAACAGGGAATTGTTTGGAGGCTTCACAACAGCTTCCAAAACGGTTTCTTGGTAAACTTTGGCCGATGTTTTGACTCCCTGTTTGCAGAAATGCAGGTCAGTGACCCCATCGTAAAAGACACCCCACCAAACCATGACTGAAGCTGGATGATGACCCTTTTCCACCACTGGGATCAGTTCAGATGCTTCCTTAGATACACTCTATCATTTTTCTTGTTAATTTTTTCCTGAACGGTAAAAAAAATTTTCATCGGTGAACAAAATTTTTCTGTGCAAGTTATCAGCGTTCTTCACCAAAAGTCTTTTGCATATTTCAATCCTATTTTTTTAAAGCTGCAGTCAATAAATTTCCGGTACGTCGCTTGAAAGCCCCAAGTCTTTTTTTAATGATTCGACTCATGGACTTTTGCGTGATATTCATCTCACGGGCCATGATTTTCTGTTTTCGGAGCGGATTTCTGTGAATTATTGATTTAAAGGATTTGATGACATGCGGTGGGCGGCCCGACCGGTGGCGGTCTTTTACATCTGCAGCCTCCTCAAACAGTTTTATTCATCGGTAGACGAACATGCGGCTAGTCCCTAGTGGCCGGAGCGTTTTGAAAATATCGCTTTTTTCATTTCACACTGGAAAAGCGCTGTTACAGCGATACGGTTTTCATTATCTGACCACTCCATGATGAAAGTTGAAACAATTTTAAAATTCCGTTTCAGACTAACGCTATTGAGGTTAGCTTTCAAAACCCATATGACATTAACGGGGTATCTTCAGTTCTACTATTGAAATGGGTGTGTTCAATGTTGTAACAGTATTTATGTCCCTTCCCAGTTAACCAAATTTACCGACAATGTCTGATATCAGAAAATTCTGAACAATATCTGAACTCTATCGAGAATTCTTACCGAAATCTTTACAAATTCTGTTCGATTTGTCTGAGGATTTTTTATTTATTGTGTTCCGAAATATCTGAACGAATTCGGTCCGAATTCTGTTAGACTTGTCTGTGGGATTTTTATTAATTTTTTGTTCTGACTTCTCTTATCGCAACGAATTCTGAACTATTTATCTGAGGTAGTCTATTCGTTTAAAATTTTTGTTATTTGCTTCATATTTTACAGTTGTTGTTCTTGTTTTCAGACATGTCGGAACTAATTCTGAGCGAATTCTTAACTGTTTGTCTGAGGTGTTTTTATATTTCATATTCAAATACTGAACGTTTGGTTAGCTTAGCTGTGCGAGGGATTTTTATTGTGTTCGGAGGAAAACTCTACTGCCGGCAGTTCTCGTTAAATGCAAAACTGGTTGCCCTTAAGTGTATAGCCACTAAACCACTAAACCTAGTTACAGCACAATAATTGCTTGCGAAACTGCAGGCACCCCTGCTTGTAACTAAAAGTCTTTCCGAACGCTTTTTGAAAATATTTTACAACTTTTTTTTGTAGAACAAAATATTATCTTTTTTTTTGATTGTTTACATTCAGAATTTACCATGACATATGCTCAGAATTCGGTTCGTAATGTCGGTAAAAACATCAGAATTTAATAAGACTTAATGCCAGAATTCTGACAGAAGTCGTTCAGAATTCGATACGACAAATCGAAATTTCTTTTCGAATTTCCCAAAACTACAGTTCAGAAATCGGTTCGAAATGTCTGCAAAAACATCAGAATTCCCTCAGAGAAGTAGTTTAGAATTCGTGTCAACCCTCTCATATGTTTTTCGTTACGAACTCGCTCAGAATTCTTATCCGAAATCGGAACATTTTGCCGATTGTCGTACAGAATTCTGACCGAAATCTGAAGGTTTGGTTGGCTGGGTTCTAAGTATATTTAAAAACTTTTGCAGTATTACACAATTTAGATATGGGTCCGTAGCTCGAAACGTTATCTTTTGACCCAGATCTAAAAATGGGCGTAATTGATGCAAGCTTCCATTTAGCACTAAAACTCCCTGTTTAATCGAACTATTAAACAATAGTTGCTGTTTTAATAATTTGTTTAATTTTAATATCCCAATATATTAAACTGTCCTCGTCGTTCATCGTCAGGGATTATAAATTAAATAATTTAAGTAAGTTGACTTCTCCCCTACTGTACTTCTAATCCTCTAATATTTTCATTAATTTGTTAATAAACAAAATTTATTAGAAATTTATGTTAAAAGTTCATCAAAGAGTTCTATTAAATTTTTTCTTAAAAAATATTCATATTTCATGAATATTTATTAAATTTATTTTATTATTTTTATTATTAAATTTATTTTATTATTTAATAAAAAAAAAACATTTATTAAATTTTATCAGATATTTTTTTTAGAGATTCTACAAACTTCCTATTTGTACATTTGACAGTTATTTCCGTTTCTGATTTGAGAATTTCCTAAAAACTCAAAACGCTTCATTTTAATTATATTTCTCTTTGTGCCCCTTTCATATTAAGAGAAGGATTTGCCAACTTTTGTTGCCTTTCAATCAAAACTTCCGTTTTAGTGTTTGATTTGCGACTGCTTACTTTTATGATTCCCGGAATATGTGCTGCAGTGGGAATAATTTTTCGTACAACGATTTCCGGTGCAACACTGTTGCGGGCGGACTGCAATTCGCGCAGTGACTTTTTCAACGTAGTTCCTTTTCGCGTCTGTTTTTTTCGAGTTTTACACCGATTGTCTGTCTGGCACTGCACTTGTTTTAATGTGTATTCATGTTGTTATGCAAAGACTTTGGCTACTTCTTGTGGCACATGAGACAGTTTTGTTTGTTTTCTATAGAAATGCATAAACTGCCGAGCTGTCGTAGGGCGCTTTTGGCAACACGTGCAGTTGCATGCATTCGGTTGGGTCTGCCGCCGGTGCTGCAGACAAGAAAGGCACTACCGAGACCGCAGTAGAGTTGGGACAACAGACAAGAAATTGCAAATCCCATAAATTATATTTTCTTATTTCGTTGAGTCTCTCTAATGCTTAAACTTCTATAAGACGTTACGTACGAACACACACACACACAATTTTTAAAGGGCGCGTTTTAATGGGCGCGTATTTTTTTTTATTTTTTCGCAACGCGAAATTTGGCACATGCGACAGAGTTTATTTTTGGTACATCCTCATTGACGCCGTTAAATTCGCTCCACGGCTTCTTTTTGCTAATGCAATTTTCTTTTTTTAAACTTTAGAATTTTCTTTTTTCACTTTACTTTATCTTCTTTTTTTGTTAATTTTCCTTTTCACTTTACTTTTTTTTCTACTTCTTATTCTTAATTTCAAGATTACATTTTATTTTCATTCAACACTTTTGCTTTTCTTTGAACTCTTTTTTTTTCTTTCTTTTGTTTGACACTTCCGTTTTTTATTCTTTTCTTTAGAAATTAACCGTAACCGTTGTTTTTGTTTTGTCGTTTTCGTTTTTCCGTATCCACAACCGTTCGTTACGCGCCTCCTCGTTAAACTGACGGGCTGCTGCTGCTGCATGCGATTGTTTTGGGCTGGCGGCCTTTAACTTGTGCGCCGATGTGTGGTGAATTTTTCGTTGCAGCACCAGGCTGCACTTCGTTTATGTGATCTTCAGCCAGAGAGTGAGAGCAGGTAGGTACATAGTGAGAGAGAAATAACGACTGAGTGTGGATTGTGAGTTAGAACATAACGTTTGGTTGAATGTAGGACACAAAATCATGAGGGATTAAGATGTTTTTTATAACTACGTAAATATAATTACCATTTGCATTACTAGGTAATAACTAGACCTCGGATTTTTGCTTATTTTTATTGGAGTTGAATAGAAAAATTCTGACTTGATCAAACTTCGTTAAATTGAAACAGGAATTAAAAAGCATATGTTACAGCGCATAGAGAAAGGGACCTAAGGGTAAAAAAATCAATTTTCATTTTTTTTCTTTTTTTGATGTAGCCAACATCTTAGCATCGAATGAGACCGATCCCATGCCCCAAAAGTGTTCCCTCCCAGAGATATGCGCGTTTTATGAAAGTGAAGTCGACGATTCTAAGCGCAAATAGAAAGGGACATAATCTTTAAAATGGCTCTCCTGAACAAAACTTTTCATCAACTTTTCATTTTTTTTATGTGGACAACATCTGAGCATCGAATGAGACCGATCCCATGCCCCAAAAGTGTTCCCTCCTAGAGATGTGTGCGTTTTATGAAAGTGAAGTCGACGATTCTAAGCGCAAATAGAAAGGGGCCTAATCTTTAAAATGGCTCTCCTGAGCAAAACTGGCTTTTAACCTTAGGCCCCTTTCTATTTTGCGCGTCACATATGCATATTTTTAAATTATTTGCATAAAATGCAGGTGCTGAATACGAGGGCATATCAATATTTCCGTGACTTTATGGATAAAACACAGCTTTTTTTCATAAAAAAATTCTTTTTCCAACATAATCTCCTTTTAGCTCAATACACTTAGTCTAAAGTTGTTCCAATTTTTGTATCCTTTTCAAAAAATAGGATTTTTCGAGGTCCATAAAATAGGAATTTGTTTGATCAACAAATTCATCGTTGGAGCTGAATCTCTTTCCACCGAGCCATTTCTTTAGGTTTGAAAATAGGATATAATCAGTGGGGGCTAAATCCGGAGAATATGGCGCATGAGGTAGCAATTCGTCACCAAATTCATGCAATTTTGCCATTGAGACTGCACCCGTGCATTATCTTGACGAAAAATAACTTATTTTAAAAGCCATATGGGGTCATTTTTATTAAATACCTCGTTAAATCGGTCCAATAAGTTGGCATAATATGCGCCGTGTATTGTGTTTCCCTTTTGAAGGTAATCGATGTCGATTATACCGCTTGCATCCTAAAAAAACTATTGCCACCACCTTATTGGCCGACAAAGTCACCTTGGCCTTCTTCGGAGTCGGTTCACCCGGAGAAACCCATGTGTTGTAATGGATCCATGTTTCATCCACAGTTGCAAAATGCTTCAAAAACTCATTCGAATTGCGGTTAAACAACTCCAAACAATCCATTGACGTTAACACACGATTACGTATTGAGAGCAAACGCGGCATCCAACTTGCAGACAGCTTTCTTAGACTCAACTTATCATGTAAAATCGAAACCACACTGCCATGTAAAATCCATATGGTATCAATAATCTCGCGCACTTTTATTCTTCGATTGGCCAACACCATATCGTGGGTTTTTCGACATTTTCGCGTGTCGTCAGCGTCGTTATTACTTGTGCGACCACAACGAAAGTCAGTAAACCACTTTATTATCATTGATATCGACGGTGCAGAGCCCCTATAGTATTTATCAAGCTTTTTCTTGGTTTGATTGACGGTATTTTTGCGCAAAAAATAATGTTTAATAAGCACTCGAAATTCACTTTTTCCCATTTTTAACAAAATCCAAGAGGTTGAGGGTTTTGAACAGCTGTTAAACACAAACTAAATGACGAAACTCTCTTAAAATTTGACAGTAGTCTATTTACAGATAATAATTAATATACGTAAGCAGTGTTGCATATCTTATAATTACGAGGGAAGATGAAAAAGTCAAATAATTATTAATATGCCCTCGTAGATGCTGTCATTCCACAAGCTACATTTTTAAATGACAGTTGTATAAGTATATAAACAAATTAATTGGGCAATTAAGCAATTTTTTATATTGTCCCATGCATGATTCCTTCCCAATTTATAACCTTGCAACCCTAGAAGTGAGATTTTAAAACAAATCGTTGTTAAATTCAGTACAGAAGCGATGAGTCTTCTGTATGCCGCAGTGCTGTAGGTAGGATATCGACTCGGTCCGACAGTAGACTTTTTACTGACGGATCCCCTTTAACATGCACAGGGTGTCCGCCGGGAAGGTATACTGCTTTGTTTTGCGGCCATTTTGGTAAACATTAGTCTTGACAGTTCGTATTTGGCAGTCGTAAAGAAGAGTCGTGGAAAATTTATTATGGAAAAATATTCGATACACCAACGAGCTCTAATCGTTAAATCATTTTATCAAAATCAATCATCGATTACTCTGACGATGAGAAAGTTTCGTGAAATTTTTGGGAAAAACAACGTACCAACAAAACACTATTTATCGCGTAGTGAATAAACAGTAGAGTGATAGGCCCAAGCATGGACCACAACTTACTGCAAGATCGGCTGAAAACATTACTGCTGCTCAAGAAAGTGTTCAAAACAAGCCATCAATGACACAAAATCTTCTTCCACAAGACCATTTACTCGTACGCTGCCGTACATCAGGAGGTCAGGAGGAATCATTGGACCTTACATCTATGAAAATGAAAACGGCTTAACGCTTACTGTCATTGGGGAGCGATATCATGACCTTGCCGTTTGTGGAGCAGTAATTTTCGATTGCATTGTCTGCAAAAGTTTTGTAAGATCACTTATGTAAATACATATATGCTAAAAGCAGGGGCAAATATTTGAAGTTAAGTGTTCACACAAGTTGAATTTTTCTTTGTTTGAACCTTTAAACTAACATTTTAAATGATATATAGTTTCAAAATAACGTTTAAACCATCCAATGAAGTGGAATAGATCCGAAAGTACTTTCGAATTAGATGGGATTAAATAAATTTTGGACTGACTTGTCATAGGGCTAGCAGAAGACGAACCCTGGCGGTTCAGCACACAACTCAGATGCAACACAAGGACTGAACATTAATACTATATGAACTTTTTCAAAAAGTAGTACAAAGCCCTTCTTTTATTTTGGAAAAAAAGTAAATACATTAAAAAAATAAAAAATTATTTTACTTAAAAAATATTAAAAACAAATTATTTACATTTTACGTGGTTTCTGGAAGCCAAAATATTCAATCGCAGCCTTTGTAAATTGATTACGAGCGATTCCTTGAGATGTTCTTACATTTTTTTTTGGGAATAAGTATAATAATTAATAATAGTGGACCGCCATGGTGTGATGGAAGTGCGCACAACTATTATTCCGGTCAACCAAGGTTCAACTCCGGGTGTGAAAATCTAACAATTTTTCAACGACGGGTTTCCACTTTTTAAATGCCACCATCTTTACAAGTAAGAGTTTTATCTCTAAGCCATGTAAAAACGTCGCTATAAAAATGAATTAGCCGTTCGGAGCCGAAGTTTAACAGTAGGTCCCGGTCAGTGAGTATAAGAATAGAATCACTGCTTTGAGAGAACTTTCCCTTATTCCTTTTTTTCAATTGTCTTTATTTGCGATCTTTCTTTAAACAATAACCAAAATAGCTCAAACATATATTAGTACATAACAGGAATTTTACATCCCCATTGGAATGCGTAAATATATACAAAAGGAAAATATTTTTCTAATGTAACTTAAGTCAAAACTTGTTTAAATACGTTTATGATACATAGCTACTTTCTGAATGGTAAATCTAGTACATGAATACGTTGTAGTCTTCTTATTTCATTGCTGTCGTCAAGTAGAGAGATAGCTAAGGGATTAACGTGGTCACTTAGTCTTTGTTGATAGGTCTCACTAAATCTGCAGATTCATCCCTTCGCTGACGCACGGTATATTCAGGTCTCTCCTAATTGTTTGGTTTTTAACAAATCATGGGGCATTTGTAATAAACCTTAATGTTGTCGATTGAAATCTTTCAACGACATCTATACTGGATCTGCTTGCGGTTCCCCAAAGCTGGATGCCATAGGTCCAAACTGGCTTAATAATGGCTTTGTATATTCGAATCTTGTTATTAAGGTTGAGTTTCGACTTTGGTCCTAACAGCCAGTATAGTCTGCTGGTTTTTATTTTTATTTGATTCCGCTTCGCTTTAAAGTGATGTTTCCAGGTAAGTCTTCTATCCAGAGTAAGGCCAAGGTACTTTACAATAGTAACTGGAGCACATTCGCCGCGTCGCCAGGCAAAAGAACCATGATTTGATTTTGTGAAATTAACTTTAATGTTCCATCGAGCTAAGTAAGTCTTCTATCCAGAGTAAGGCTAAGGTACTTTACAGTATCATGTTTGGGTATTATATCGTTGTTAATAGTAACTGGAACACATTCGCCGCGTCGCCAGGCATTTTGTGAAATTAACTTTAATGTTCCATCGAGCTAACCATTTTTCAAGTGAGTTTAAATGACGTTGCACTATAGAGGATGCTTCGATGCGGCAAGAACTTGTTGCTAAAATTGCTGTATCATCGGCATAAGAGGCAACAGTAACGTCTTCAGATGTGGGCATATCTCCAGTAAAAATAGTATATAAAATTGGTCCTAGGACACTACCCTGTGGTATCCCTGCATGCATTTGAAAAATTTGCGATCTTTCAACTTTTACTTTAACGTGAAAGCATCTATCCGTTAGATAATCTTTTAATAAGAGGTGCAGGCAATTTCTGCTTAAATCTAAACAGAAGTCCTTGATGACAAACCTTGTCAAAGGCTTGTTTAGTAAAAATACACCTGAGCAATATTCCTTTTTTTCAAAAGCATCAGTTATTACATTCACAATGCGATGACATTGTTCCGATGTGACATGTTTGTGTCGGAATCCAAATTGGTGCTCTGGAATTATATTTTGTTTTTCAAGAAAGGGTAAAAGTCTTTTTAGAAATATTTTTTCAAAAATTTTTGAGAAGGTTGCAAGTAGGACTTATTGGCCTGTAGGAGCTTATTTCTGTTTCCGACTTTCCAGGCTTTGGTATCATTATTATTTCCGCACATTTTCATTGTGACGGGAAGTGCTGGAGCCTCAATATGGAATTATATATTAATATCAGAAACATAATGGATTTTTTTTTATAATTTTTTCGCTATTTGGCCGTTTATCAAGTCAAACCCTGGACACTTTTTCTTGTTTAGTTTTTTAATTTCGCACTTTACCTCAGATGGAGAAATGGGTTTGACTGGTATGTCCATTTGGCATGGTACGTCCAAGAAATCAACTATTTCTTCTTGCTCAGGTCCATTGTTGAAATCGTATGGTTGAAAAATATTTTGTTAATAGTTCGCAAAGGCATCGGAAGTACTCTTGTCCGATCGACAGCAGGACCCATCGGTATTTTTAATTGGGGAGTTTCATTTCGTTGGTCTTTTTTTATATTTGGTCCATTTCCATATCAAGTGATCGTCGTATTTTGAGTTGTTTATTCGTTCAATGAACGTAGCCGTTTGTTGTCCCTTGTACTCATCCAAAGCTTTTTTAAGATCTTTACCAGCTCTGTTATACGAGGGCGGTTCGGAAAGTTCTTAGCCTATCAATGAAAGAGAATAGTTAGTTTTGCAAAAATATTTTTATTTTTCAATATAATCTCCTGAAACTTCAATACACTTAGTCCAACGCTTATCTAGCAATTCTATCCCTTGATTAAAATAGTTTTCCTCAAGGTCTTCAAAATAGTGGTTTACAACTGTAATTGCATCTTCATTTGAGGTAAAACGCTTGCCAGCAAGGATTTTTTTTAGATTTGGGAACAGGTAAAAGTCACTGGGAGCTAAATCCGGAGAATAATGTGGGTGGTCAAGCAACTCGTACTTTAATTCGTAGATTTTAGCCATTGTTAAAACACTCTTGTGCGCTGGTGCGTTGTCTTGATGAAAAATTATTTTTGTGTGTTGTAAGCCAGGACGTTTTTCTCTAATTTGTGCATTTAATTGATCTAAAAGGTTGCAATAGTACTCTGAATTTATTGTTTTACCCTTTTGCAGATAGTCAATCAATAAAATACCTTTGAAGTCCCAAAAAACCGTTGCCATAACCTTACCAGCCGCTTGAATTGTTTTTGCCTTCTTTGGGGCACTTCCTCCAGCTTCAGTCCATTGTTTGGATTGTTCTTTTGTCTCTGGAGTATAGTGGTGGATCCATGTCTCATCAACAGTTATGAAACGACGCTTAAAATCCATTTTATTTCGCTGAAAACGATCCAAACAAGCTTCAGAAATGCTCATTCTTATGCGTTTTTGGTCGACTGTTAACAAGTGCGGCACCCATCTTGCAGAAAGCTTTTTCATCTATAGTTCTTAATGCAAAATTAAATGGACTCGATCATTTGAGATGCCCATGATATTAGCTATTTTGCGCACTTTTATTCGTCGATCATTTAATACCATATCATGCACTTTGGCTACAATTTCTGTTGTTGTTGCTGTTTTTGGACGTCCACTACGTGGATCATCTTTAATGCTTGTACGACCACGTTTAAATTCAGCAACCCAATTTTTTACTGTTGCATATGAAGGAGCACTTTCACCTAACACATTCACCATATCATTATGAATTTCTTGTCCCGATAAACCTTTTTTATGTAAATATTTAATGACACCACGCATTTCTAATTTTTCCATTGTAAAAAAATCGCGGATGCGTCTTTTGTGAACACCTGTTTCTATATAAAGGAGTTGCCAGATCGAAACAAAATTTAACATGTGTTCATAGCAGAGATGGAAGTTTCCAAAACACTTAACTTTTTTCTGTTTATACCGCGCTTTTTGTGCTAGCCTAAGAAGTTTCCGAACCGCCCTCGTATATACTTTTGTCGACAGGGTGTCTACTACGTTGCCATATTCCCCTTGTTCCTAAATGGAATGTTGTGGGAAATTTTATTTTTTGGATAGCTGTCATTTTATATTTTTAAAATATTTTTAAAAATCATTTTATTTTAAAATGTGTGTTTTGAAGGCTCTTTGTAAATGTCCCTCTTTGGCCTCCTTTCCGAGAAATCTTAATGGTAACCCTGAATTATTGCAACCCACATTTTGGCAAACGGTAAAAAAAAATGTCATTTCTGATAAGAAAATTTGATAATAACCTGAAAAAAGAAATACTTTTAAATTATTATGACTTCCTACCGGCTTTTCGCTTTTGTTTACATCTTTAAATGCGTTTGAGTTACATTCCACATTGTTTACAAACACTCTCAACACACCACTATCTATTTCTCTCACTCTCTCAAATGAATTAGAAATCCACCTTACGTGTGCACTCTCTTCAAATCGTCTACATTGCAAAAGAGAACAGGTACCAACAATTCACACACGCGCCCATTACATATCAAATGTGGGAATTTCCCCCCGCATACCAGAACAAAAAAGGACAATGCAAACAATCAAACAAAAGACACGAACAACAAATCCTCTTTTATGGCCTCTTTTCGTCAAGTGCTAAAAAGGGACGTGGTGATTTTATTGTTTCGGCAAACAATTCTGAAGGATTCTGGATTCTCGTTTATATAACAATCATTTGGTAATGTTAATCCTAATGCTTACTGGTGTAATCCTCTTTTTGGGAATTTCCAGTCTGCTCTTTCTCTTCTCTCTCCGAGTGTTACATTTAGCTTGCTTTGGAAAATCATTGGTTTTGAAAGAGAATAATGAGAATTGATCACCAAGTTTTGTGTGAGAATAAAACTGTTTGTTTTACATAAAAGAGACATTTATCGCCTGGTTATTGATCATTTAGCGCCACTAGGTCTGAGACAGTAAGAGGTACTTTGCACTTAGGACGAGTACGTTAAAGAAAAGACGAGAAACGAATGTACACGTGTGTGGGCGAAAGAAGGTTCCCATGTTGAAGACAACACGTATCCTTAACTAAGGAGATGAACATAAAAAAAAATTGTGGACCTTTTTCATGGATTTCTGGGAATTCGTTACTCACTTTGGTTGGCGTTTATTTATTTTGGAGTGGTGTGAAAATTATAGGGAAAATTGTAAATGTGGAGCTAATAACTGAGGCTAGAGTTATCTGCCTCTGCATCTTTCGAATAATAAAGCAAGAGGTACTTACCCTCTACAACAACATATCAAAGAACAAACGGCGATCTACTCCGATACTGTAAACTTAATGTTAAAGCCGAATATTTCCTGCTATATAGAGGCAATCTTTACCTCGCCTGAGATATTAAGCATTTACTCGAAAATTCCCGCCATTTAGAAGATGGATATAAACTGAGTTACTACTTGTGTGATCTTCGCTCACACTAGCAATCGCAACACCGCGACCAAAAAAGCAAAATATAATTGCTGCTTTCTTATACCCTCAACCGGTGAATAGAAGATTAAATCTGTCACTTCTTTTGCAACACTACAAAATATTGATCTTGACCCTAAATATTCCAGACCGTCGTAACATTTCCTTCTATATCCTATGTATATTCTAAGCACGAGAGCGGTGAAACAAATAAACCTAGGATCCTGAAATTTCGTATGATAATATCTTATGGTCATAAGCTGTTTCGAAATGTAAATGAGCGAAATCAAGTTTTCCTTTAAGGGACAAGTTTCCCTTTAGGGGACAAGAGCGCGAAAAGCGAATAATTTCCAGAAATTCGAATATTATTTGGCTAGCACGATCGCCAGCACCCGACTATTTTCTTTGGTTTATTTAAAGGAGCGAGTATTTAAAGGATCGAGTTATTTAAAGGAGCGAGTATATGTGAACAAGCAGAAATTCGAAAGCTACAGCCACAAATTTTGAAAGATGTTATGGAAAATGATCTAAAAAGAGCCCATCATAGCGAAGCTGAAAATGGGGGTCACTTAAGTGACATTATTATTCATACTTAGTGTAAAAAAAATCCACTTTGAATATTATATAATCTGAGAAAAAAAATAATAAACGAAAAATTAATTAAAGTTTTTAACCTCGTGGTAAGTTTTGGCCCACCCTGTACAAACCGGAAACACATGCACTCAAAAGACTGTGTATAATTCTTTTTTCTACGCCACAAGGATTAAACCAAACGTGGTGAGCCTTATAGCAGTCAAAACATAATACGGAAATGTCTCCCTTTAGAGGCCCGAATCTCTATTTCACCTAAAGGTCTACTAATGTACGTTAAATAAGATAAAAATAGACTCTACCAATCTATTACCCGTTATATAAAGCTAGAGTTCTCCACTTGGACTCGCCTGGATTGTCCAGTTTTTTTTATCTTGTCCAGAGTCCAGGAAATATTACTTATGTCCAGGAAATATTTATAACAATGCTATTTATAGCAATGACCTGGACTCGCCTGGATTGTCCAGTTTTTTTTATCTTGTCCAGAGTCCAGGAAATATTACTTATGTCCAGGAAATATTTATAACAATGCTATTTATAACAATGCTATGTAAATACGATAGTTGAGCCGCCTACGAATGTATTAAGCAGCCGGCGCCGATTATTATCCATCGACTTCAAACTGTCCACTCAGTGTTGATTTGCTTTACTTAACCCAAAATAAACACTGCGTACAGCTGTTGAAGGTGTGTGAATATACAGCGTTTTGCAAATTTTGTCAAATTGATATTACTATCAAATATGAAGGAAGCCGAGCCTTGAATAGACATATGCAAACAAAACGGCATATGAAATTCGATTCATCTCAAAAATTATCAAAAAGTATTGCTAACTTCGTTGTGCCAATAGAGTCTAAAGAAGATGAAAGTATTTCCCGAGCTGAACTCGTAAGTGTTTTTCACAATGTTGTGCATGGGCTTAGCTACAGTAGTTTGGACTGCCAAATGAAACTAAGTGCTGGTATATACTGCGATAGCGCAATTGCTAAAAAGATGTCTTGTGGACGTACCGAAGCGGCTGCCATAACGCGAAACGTTTTGGCCCCATACTCCCAAGAAAAAGTTGCTAAAGCCTTGAAAGAAAGTTTTTTCTTCTCCGTAGGCAGTGATGCTTCAAATATAGGAAACATCAAAACCTATTCATATGCCGTTCAGTATTTTGACGCCGAAACCGGAATATGCAAGAAAATTTTACATTTTTATGAAGATCCGAATGAAGCTTCCAAAGATATATTTCAAAATATAATTAAAATAACTATCGAAAATGGACTACACATTGATCAACTAGCAGCTTACAGTGCAGATAATGCATCAGTGAATTACGGCGCTCACAATTCTGTGTACCAAAAACTGAAAGAAGTAAATCAAAAAATCATAAAAGCAAATTACAATTGCCATATAATAAATAATTGTATTAAATATGCTTTAAATGCTTTGTCCGTTGATATAGAAGATATCGTTATCAAAACATTCAATGAGTTCAGTTCTTCAGCATTGTCGAATGAGAAATTAAAAAAATGCTTCGAGTTTGCTTGCATTGACTACAAAAATCTACTTCGACATGTTCCCACGAGATGGCTTTCGCTCTTGCCGGCTTTAGACCGATTGTTGCATTCCTGGCCTGCTGTGAAAAGGTACTTTTTGCAAAAAGGGGAAAAAGAACTGTCGGAAAGCTATCTGGAAATTTGTGTCACATGGAGTTATAGGTAATGAACTTATCAATGAGGATGAAGAATGTTTTTCAGAGGGTTTGTCGGAGGCCTATTTATATTTTATACATAATATTATGCAAGAGTTTAACTCCGCCATATTATCTCTTGAAAGTGATTCATGTAATATCTTAGAAATACATTCCATTATGAGTAAACTTATGAATAATCTTCGAACGAGTTTAAAAGATTGCTTTTACGGCAGCAAGGTCAGTGCACTTTTTAAAGCCATCACTCATGATGAAATTCAAATTTTTAAACAAGAAGCTGATCAGTTCCTACAAATGGCTGTTACGTATTTTGACCAACGTTATGACTTCGGTGAGGAATCACTTTATAAAAGACTTTCTTTTTTACATTTGAAGCAATCCCTTTTATCGTGGGACAATTTGTCGGAGCTTCCAGAAATATTACAAATATCAAATTCCATTAACAACGATATTCCATATACAGATTACTGCTGCCTTCGTGAAGTGTATGACCAATTGCCAAAAGATATTCCATCCGACCAAATATGGTCTTATTTTTTTAAAAAATGTGATAAAAACAATATAATTAATATGTATAAGCTGATCTCATTTGTTTTGTCTATACCTATTAGTAACGCATTTTGTGAAAGAACGTTTGGTATTCTAAATAATTTTTATTCTAAGGAAAGGAATAGAATGTCGTTCGATCTTATAAAAGGTGAACTGTTAATAAGATTAAATTTTGATGAAAATTGTAAAGATTTTTTAAACTATTTGATGACAATTAAAGGTAAAGAACTTTTAAGTTCTGTATCAAAAAGCTCAAAATACCTGTGGAAAAAGTAATACCAAATATTTTTTTTAATTATCCTCAAGGCTAAATTTTAAAGATTTTGTTTTGTTATCTTAACTTTTTTAATATAATAATCTGAGTATTTAATACATAGATTTCTTTAAATATGAAATATGTATTATACATACACACATACGTATAAAGACTGAATTAAATGTTACTTTTGTTTTGTTTATCATTAAATGTTTTTTAATAAAATAAAAATATTAATATTACTACTGATGTCTTACTTTTTTATTCGTCCAGGAATTTTTTAAAAATCCATGCAATTTTTGGTGGGTGTCCAGTAATTTTGCTTTGGGGGTGTGGCAACCCTATGTACATGTCTAGGGTTCTTTACTCTACAATCAAAAATAAAGCGAACAAGTCGGTAAATAAGTACAAAGGGCCACTAGACCTTTATCACGAGATTTAAGCTAAGTTAAGCTAAAAAATTCTCGAACTTGTTATCTAGTTCAGTAAACGTACCACTGTGAAGAGATTAATGCAGATCCTGCCAAAAAGACGCAGACAACCGCATAACACAGAAATCAATGTAAGGATTAACGATTGAATTTTACAATAAGATTTGAATACTTTTTGTTAGTCTCCTACAGAGCAGGAGCAGATCCATTAATTCCAAATAAAGCATTAATAAAAGAAAAGTTTTCGAGGCTTAACCAAAAAACACCAATAATACGTATCCCCAGTTAAAAAAAAATGCCCAACTTGGGAATAAAATCTCTACAACGGCAGCACGGATCTGCCGCCACTTATTAAACTACACCCCTTAACTATTTATATTTAGTCGTGTCGCTTCATTTGCTGAAACACAATCATTACAATTGAACGTTTATCATTTTTACACGCAAGCCTCTACTTGAAACCAACTTCCACGGAGTTCGTTCCATCATCCACAGCAGCGGAGCACAACCAAGTGGCAGAAAAAAAAATTCTACGAAATTTGGAGTTTTTACTGCGCCCGCACTCACACGCGTCTGCTGTTGCAGAAGAAGAGCTCAGAGCAGAAACGAGAATAAGAAGAACATTCACACATGCCATACATTTTGGTGTAAACCAAAGGTTGATCCTGTCATGCTTCGCGCACGATGAGGATGACGAAGAGGACGATGAGCATGGCCGGCGTCAACCATGCGATCATAGAACGAACCCCTTTAAAAGGCAATGATACTCAAGGCCTATGATGACGATGGCGATCGTCGGCGTGTTGTTGTGTTGATCATCAGAAGCAAAAACATTTTGAAAAACTAATCGCATGTTTGTGGCTTGGAGTTGAAACATATGTTGGCGGCGGCATGTTTCAAGTCCGCACCTCGTCACAAATTTTGAAATGGAAATGGACAAGCGTTACATTTAAGCGGCGGCGGCCGTGATGGTGATGGAGGTGTCAGTGGTGGCGTTGATGGTAATGGAGTGGCTGACTAGCGGACTAGCTGGCTGGTGACGCTAAGACATTTTCTATTCTTTGGACAAGTGATTAATCTGCGTCTCCTTCGCTCTTTCTCTCTCTCGCCATCGCTTGCATAGTTTATCTTCTACACGTCTCTACATACAACAGTTGCTTCACACACTCATTTCGAAATGTGTCAGAGAGCAGCTACTTTTCATGTTTTAAGGCGATTTCGTTAGCGATTACCAGCTGATGGTTTCAAATTACCAACCACACCGAAACACATAGCCAGTTTCAGATGCAGGCCATTAGTGGGGTGATTAAATGACGGAGGATATCTGCTTGCACATGCGAAGTTTAACCAACGACGATGTTAAATATTTAGATTAATCTTTTGCTAAAAACTCTTCATTTAGTAGATCTAATAGCATAAATTAAAGAGAAAGCTAGGAATGTTGTAACATTTTTGATAAGAGAATTCTGTAAGATATTTAAAATTGCTAAACCAAATTTTCTGTAGAGAGAATTTTCTGTTGATTTGTTTTTGTAGAGGAAATTTATCAGAAAGTCGTGTCAAATTTTCTGTAACGATTATGGATTTTGTCTGGTCTGATAAACGATCTAATCTGGTAACCCGCCATTTCTCTTGAATCAGTTAATCTGCCAATAATCCTCTCCATCGAGAGCCCACTAGTACACGCAGAGCAAAAACATGGTTACTACATGGTCACGGCAATAGTAATATGTTATCCACAACAAAAGTATGTTCATCGCAACCACAGCATTGTTAACTGAATTTATTTTTGACAATAGTATTCTTGCTGTAATATTAATATTGTTAAAATGTAACAATAGTATTATTGCCAAATTTAAAAATGAAAATATGGTTATAGCAACAATATTAATATGGTTAGTGCGACAAAAGTATTGTGTTTTGCGTTTTATGTTTACAATGATATGATTACAGCAATCATACTGTATGATTGTAATTTTTCTTCATTTTAATATGCTTTTTAGAACAAATGTTATTGGTACGGATCTAATGCAATAATAATACTTTTTTTTATCGAAATTAAATTTTTTTAAACAAGCTGCTTTGGCTTTGTTTAACTGAAATATTTTTAACAAAAACGCTTACGTTTATTTAAACTTATTTTTTTTACTGTCAAATAAATCACTCCTATTATTTTGAATTTAATGTATTTTTTAATAATTTTCATAATTCAAATCTATTGTTGACAACATAAACCAATTTTAATAAATTATATTGGGGATCATAGTTTAATTGTGTGATCATACTATGGTTGTAGGGATCATAACATGGTTGTGTGTGAATCATACTATGGTTGTGAGGACCATACTATGGTTGTATATGAAACATACTATGGTTGTGAGGACCATACTATGGTTGTGGAGATCATAGTATGGTTGAGTGTGAATCATACTATGGTTGTGGGGATCATAGTATGGTTGCGTGTGAATCATAATATGGTTGTGGGGATCATAATTTTGTTGTATTTGAATCATACTATTGTTGTGAGGACCATAATATTGTTGTAGCACAACCATATACCCAACAATAGTATTATCCTCTTCGAATATTGTCATCAAAACCATACTTTTTTTCTGCGTGTAAGGATCGGTCCCCATACAAAAAAAAAGTTGAACCAGTCGCCCCCCTTAAAGATTATCTAGAGACGATTTCGGAACACAAAACTTTTACTGGGCGGAACCGCCTTGGTGGGTGTGCGTTTCTGGAAGTGAGTTTATTCGTGTATGTGGGTGAGAGTGAGAAATAGGAAACGACGTCAAGAGAAACAAGTAAAATTTTGACCTAAGCGTATATTTTCAAATGTTGAACCCTATGTAACCTTTTTGTTTATGAATAAAAATAATTACTTTAAAGGAAAAAAAAGTTTAATCATTTTTAAAGCCCTTTTCTAACGTTTTAAAAAAAGTCCCAGTCAGGGGGGGTAGAAAACGAGATAACACAGGTAACTACTCGAATTTAAACGTAGGATCCAAAAATGACCTACGGACGATATATAGCCCTTGCCAAATCTTGAACAACGGTATGCATCTTGTTACGATCGGACTTCAAATTACAACGCAGGATAACAAAAACTTAAAGGTCGGTATGTAGGGTACACAGAAAAAATATTTTTGTGTTCCCGAAATCGTCTCTAGATAACCTTTAAATCTAGGAAGTGACAGGTGGGCCTTTTTCGGCCCACTCTACAGCCCACCCTATTTCGTCACATAATTTTGTTGAATTTTCCGTATAGGAAATTTATGCGAGAGTCCTTTTTAATTTTCTGTAAAGATTACGGATTCCGCGTGGTCTGATAACTGATCCAGTCTGGCAACCCGCCTTATGCTCATAATCCTCTCCGTCGACCATCCATCACAGAATTTCTGTTGAATTTTCTGTACAGGACCTAAATTAGAGAGCCCGGTTATATTTTCTGCAAAGAATATAGGTGATTGCAGCAGCTTGCTAGACATCACTATGGTCTCATAAATGACTTTATCTGGCAACCCTATTTTTTATCAGTTTACCTTTCCATTATCCTCTCCAGCAACCGCCTGTCTGACTTCGTCACAGAATTCTGTGGAACTTTCTGTAGAGGACATTAATCAGAGAGCCCAGTTAAATTTTCTGCAATGATTAAAGTTGATTGCATCAGCTCGCTAGACATCCTCATCGTTTCTCTTGGCCTGATAAATGATCTAATCTGGCAACCCGCCATCTCTCTTAGATCAATCAACCTTCTCATAATCCTTTCCATCGTCCATGCATTACAGAATTTCTGTTGAATTTTCTGTAGAGGACATAAGTTAGGTGATTGCAGCAGCCCGCTAGACATTAATATAGTTTTGCCTGGTCTGATAAATGATCTAATCTGGCAACCCGCCATCCCTCTTAGATCAGTTAACCTCCCCATAATCATCTCCATCGACCAACCATCTGACTTCGTCACAGAGTTCTGTTAAATTTTCTGTAGATGGTATACATGGATGAGCCTAGATAAATTTAATGTAAAAAATTACAGGCAGTCTAAACAGCCCGCTAGACATCACAATGGCCTAATAAATGACTTAATATGACAACCCTATTTTAAATCAGTCTACCCTTCTATTATCCTCTCCATCGACCAACTATGAGACTTTGACCCAGAATTCTATTTAATTTATACAGAGGACATAAATCAGAAACTTCAGTTAAATTTTCTGTAAAGCTTAAAGGCGATTGCAACAGCTCGCCAGATATTAACATTGGTTTGTCTGATCTGATTGATGACGTTTATCAGAATAAAAGTTGTCTTCATCTCTCTTCGATCAGTCTACCTTTCCATAATCCTCTCTATAGACCGCCCATCTGTCTACGTTAACTCTGAAAGCCGTACTTTTTCAGCTAGACTAGTATGGAATTAGAAAATTCATCGAAAGCCATTTCAGTAAACTAGCAGATCCTTCAGACGTTCGGGTAGCTAAGAACAAATTCCGAGCCATAATTAAGACAGCAGCCGCTTACTTTATTTCTGCAGGACAAATACCAGAAGTACGCTTAAATTTCCCAGCTGAAGCGGTGGGACTCGCTGATAAGCGTTATGTCATTTTGAGTACGACGAACCCTTCTGATCCAAGAATCAGGGAACTGAAAATCGAGGTTGTTAGAATAGCAGACGAACATAAGCCGAATAAATGGCTAAATTTATTGAGGAAGTGTAACTTAATTTTCTGTATAGAAGTAAGTCGCTTTCGAATCCTGCAAAGAAGGACGACCAGACTGCATTACCATTTGGCGCAATTATAGAGACAGTAACATGAGAGTGACAACACATAAATGAGTCATGCGCCGTATTCGTACTGTCCGAGCAGAAGAGCACTCAGATTTTGTGGCGTCCATCGACAGCTGGCTCTATAGACCGGACTGGCCTGAAGCAGCAATTCTTCGTCCAAGGGCTTTCAACCCAGTACTATGTGATTGCTATAAGGAAGCTGAAACAGTAGATGTCGCCGTGGCGCTGTCATCTACAGCGCTCGGCCCTGACTAAATCTTTACTCCGATGCTAAAGGAATTGGATTTAACGGAGTTGAATAGAGGGCTCAGCTTGTGCCTGAACACTTTTGTAGTACCTGAAGTCTAGAAAAATGGGCTAAACCAGTAGCGATGCAAGGCTGTTGTCAAAACATGGCAAAGTGGGAGCGAAGCGAAAAGCGAGTTAAAGCGACAAAGCATGTCGTGATATGGTTTGTAGCATAAGTAGTCTCGCTACTGAAACCAGGCAAAAAAAATGCTGACGTCAGAGTGCGCGCTGCAAACGATGCTACAACATTGTCCTACAAAGCATTGGAATTGCTTTTTTATGTGATCGCTCAAAACATGTCAAATTGGGAGCGAAGCTAGGTGACGCTACAAAGGAGGTCGTTAAATATTTTGTAGAATTTCTGCTTAAAAAAACAATGTGAAACACTGCATTTGTATTCTTAAGTGGGAGCGAATCAAAAAAGCTAATTGAAGCGACAAAGCAAGTCGTGATATGGTTTGTATAAGTAGTATGCAATTGCTTCGTTTTGTTTGCGTTTTTTTGAGTTACCATGCAAAAAAAATAGCATTGATACTCGCTTCGCTCTTCACTTTTACACTGACATCTTGTAGCATTGCTTTAGCACGAACGAGTATCGCTTCTCGCAACGCTCATAGCGCTCACTCCGACATCAGCCAAACCACTGCAGTTATTTGTTTATGTGATTGATCGAATCATGTCAAAGTGCGAAGCGAAAATCGAGTTGACGCGACAATGGTGGTTTCAAATAGTTTGTAGCTAGGAATCGCTTAGTTTCGGTTCTTCTCGCTCCGCTCGTACTCTGGCATCTTGTAGCGTTACTTAAGTAAGAAGTATTGTCGCTTCTGGCATAGCAACGCTAATGGCGCGCATTTTGACATCAGCATATGTCCCAGCACTACATTTGTTTTCTTCTGTGATCACTCGAAGCATGTCAAAATGGGAGCAAAACGAAAAGCGACAAAGCAGGTCGTCGTGAATTTGTTTTAGCGTGGAATCGCTTTGTCCTGTTAACGTTTGATATCTGCGTTACAATATGATAAAACATTTAACAGTATGATTTATTGTATATCCTCACTTCAACCTCCGTTCGTACCCTGGAATCTTGTAGCATTGATGTACTAAAAAGTACAATCGCTTCTCGCATCGCTTATAGCGCGCACTCTGACATCACAATAAGGGAGAAGGGAAATCGTCCCGTGTACCAGTAGCAAAGACTCTTGAGGCTGTTCTTTTCCAGAGTCTAACTGCTCATCGCCAACATGTCTTTGATAACTTATTTAAAGCAATAATATGTCGAAACTAGAAATAATAATTTGAAGCCCCATAGAGTTAAAATTGGGCTTCCCAGGGAGTGGCGATATCGTCGGCACTGTTTAATTTCTACCTGGAGGAGCGCGATCCAATTTGGCCGCTTTACGCTGAGGGCTAAGAGGAAGATCATGAGGAAGGTACATGAACTGAAGCACTCTGTAGAGCAGCATACCTTCACCTCGAGAGATAGGTGGCCTTTATAAATGCCAACCTGTTCAAAACACTTGGGCCCGATAGTATTTCCATGCTGATGTTAAAGAACCTGGATATATCGGAAGTGGGGTCCTTAACAGCAATCATCCCAAAATGCAATGCGTATTTTACAAAATCTAAGGGACTCAGCAATTAAGCACACACGACCATCCGCTTCCTTATAGCTTTTTTTTCGGGCCATAGACCTCCCAATGAACTATGCGGCTTTCTTTACCAGTAAAACTGCCACATCTTGGAATAGGAAAAACAACACGTGACCGTCAGAAACCCAATTGCTGGTCCGCGGGCGTCAATCGCAGGAACGGCTATTAAGACGATTACTGAATTTGTCGCACTTGTTTTCCAATACCATAGCTCGTGCAACCACAAAGTAATGGTTACGACAACCAATCTGTCCTGTGCCCGTCAGAAAGCCAATTGCAGGTCCGTGAGGGTCGATTGCAGGAACGGCTATTAACACGATTACTGAACTTGGCGCACTTGTTTTCCAAAACCATAGCACGTGCAACCACAAACTTTTGGTTATGACAACCAATTTGTTTTCTTAGAAAACTTGAGTTTAAGATGCCCTACCGCGTAGCTAGCCGCTGCAACCAAGTGAATGAATTTGTCTTCCAAAACCAAAGGCTATCCAGCAAAAACAGACCACCCAAAGAAGTGGAAAAGATCCGAATGTTGTGGAACGAAAGTCCTTTCCACTAATGATTTTAGCATAGCCATTGTCATAGGAAGGATGATCTTCTTTATAGCCTCCATCATAGGATTGAGGGTATATGTGACGTGCAAAATAGAAAGGGACTTAAGGTTAAAAAACAGTTTTGTTCAGGAGAGCCATTTTAAAGATAAGGTCCCTTTCTATTTGCGCTTAGTATCGTCGACTTCACTTTCATAATACGCGCATATCTCTGGGAGGGAACACTTTTGGGGCATGGGATCGGTTTGTTGTCCACATCAAAAAAAGAAAAAAAAAATTCTCTATGCGCTGTCACATATTGACTCTTTCACTCCATTTGCGGCAACACATCGAGACCATAAAGTACTCGTATATACAAATATTCGGAATCATCGATTAATTCTTAGATGTTTAAGCCATGTCCGTCTGTCTGTGAAAGCAAACTACAAGTCGCACTGTTGAAACTAAGCGGCTGAAATTGTCCAAAAGCTTAGCATTTATAGCCAAAGTAATGTACCGATCATTATAAAGTTTAAACATGATATTTTAACAAAATAATATGATTTGGCAAATACAGGGTGTTCCAACTTTTTTTGGTTATTTTTATTTATTTGTTCTGTACAATTTCATGCTTAAATATTATATTACATAAATTATATATATTATATAAAAAATATAATATTTGAAAAATAATATTTGTAATAGCATTATACATAATTGATATTGAAGCCTCAGCGTCTTATACACATTACAGAGGCAAGTTGGCATTATTTTTTTTAAATACTAAAAATTTAAATATTAAAAATTTTTTTAAATATTAAAAATTTAAATATTAAAAAATTCGGCAAAAACATTTTAAATTATTGAGATTGGATCATTTAATTCATAAATTCATCAACATGTTGCAACAAATAAGTTTTTAGATGATTCTTAAATGTGGAAATTCTGTTCATAGTCTTCAAATCATTTGGTAATTTATTAAATTCATTACAGCCCATATATTCAATTCTCTGTTTTGTAAGCTCAAGCCTACACCTGGCTACCCTCAAGTTTGTGTTATTTCTGGTATTAAATGAACTTTGGTTTATGGCAAAAGAAATTGTATGATGTCCAATGTTGTGAACACATTTAAATACATACGATGTGTATAACAAACCTGGGTCTGACCGGTTAAATGTCATCTGCATATAAAAACATTTAACCGGTCAGAGCCAGGTTTGTTATACGAGGGCGGTTCGGAAACTTCTTAGCCTAGCACAAAAAGTGCGGTATAAACAGAAAAAAAGTTAAGTGTTTTGGAAACTTCCATCTCAGCTATGAACACATGTTAAATTTTGTTTCGATCTGGCAGCTCCTTCATATAGAAACAGGTGTTCACAAAAGACGCATCCGCGATTTTTTTACAATGGAAAAATTAGAAATGCGTGGTGTAATTAAATATTTACATAAAAAAGGTTTATCGGGACAAGAAATGCATAATGATATGGTGAATGTGTTAGGTGAAAGTGCTCCTTCATATGCAACAGTAAAAAATTGGGTTGCTGAATTTAAACGTGGTCGTACAAGCATTGAAGATGAACCACGTAGTGGGCGTCCAAAAAAAGCAACAACAACAGAAATTGTAGCCAAAGTGCATGATATGGTATTAAATGATCGACGAATAAAAGTGCGTGAAATAGCTAATATCATGGGCATCTCAAATGATCGAGTCCATTTAATTTTGCATGAAGAACTACAGATGAAAAAGCTTTCTGCAAGATGGGTGCCGCACTTGTTAACAGTCGACCAAAAACGCATAAGAATGAACATTTCTCAAGCTTGTTTGGATCGTTTTTAGCGAAATAAAATGGATTTTAAGCGTCGTTTCATAACTGTTATTGAGACATGGATCCACCACTATACTCCAGAGACAAAAGAACAATCCAAACGATGGACTGAAGCTGGAGGAAGTGACCCAAAGAAGGCAAAAACAATTCAATCGGCTGGTA
This sequence comes from Hydrotaea diabolus, assembly GCA_963513945.1. NCBI lineage: Eukaryota > Metazoa > Arthropoda > Insecta > Diptera > Muscidae > Hydrotaea > Hydrotaea diabolus. The sequence continues at coordinate 56,176,192 of OY740717.1, read as the reverse complement.
AGGTTATGGCAACGGTTTTTTGGGACTTCAAAGGTATTTTATTGATTGACTATCTGCAAAAGGGTAGAACAATTAATTCAGAGAACTATTGCAACCTTTTAGATCAATTAAATGTGCAAATTCGAGAAAAACGTCCTGGCTTACAACACAAAAAAATAATTTTTCATCAAGACAACGCACCAGCGCACAAGATTGTTTTAACAATGGCTAAAATCAACGAATTAAAGTACAAGTTGCTTGACCACCCACCTTATTCTCCTGATTTAGCTCCCAGTGACTTTTACCTGTTCCCAAATCTAAAAAAAATCCTTGCTGGCAAGCGTTTTACCTCAAATGAAGATGCAATTACAGTTGTAAACCACTATTTTGAAGACCTTGAGGAAAACTATTTTAATCAAGGGATAGAATTGCTAGATAAGCGTTGGACTAAGTGTATTGAAGTTTCAGGAGATTATATTGAAAAATAAAAATATTTTTGAAACACTTACTATTCTCTTTCATTGATAGGCTAAGAACTTTCCGAACCGCCCTCGTACAATAAAAGCTGCATTTTATAGATTACAGAAAGAGGTAACACCGACGGAAATACATTCTTGTATAAAGACATAGTAGAATATGTTAACGGAAGATTCGCAACAGTTTTTAACGCTCTATTTTGGAACCTGAACAGAGATTTGAACTCAACACTTTCTTTGTAACCCTACAGTAAAGCTAAGTAATTTAGGTTACTCTGTACTAATGCTTGGTAAATCAAAAATTTGGTTTCATTTGGTTTCATAATTGAAGTTATTCTTAAACTTATATGAGACTCCTACAGCTCGAGATAATTTGGTTTTCAATTGCTGAATATGTAGTTCCCAGGAGAGATTGCTTTGTAAAGGGTGTTTTTTATTGGGGTATAGAACTTTAAGTTGGCATCACTTTTTTAACTGGCGGCCATTTTGTCAGCTGTCAAGTGATTAATATTTAGTTTGGTTTGCCATTTCATCATGAACAGGTTGACAAAAGAACAACGCTTACAAAATGGGCCGAAAATGAGATTCATCTCGATGCTGATTTTCATCACAAAATTTTGTTCAGTGATGAGGCTCATTTTTGGTTGAATGGCTACGTCAACAAGCAAAATTGCCGCATTTGGAGTGAAGAGAATCCACATGAGACCCTTGAGACGCCATTACATCCACAAAAGCTGACGGTTTGGTGTGCTCTATGGGCTGGTGGAGTCATTGGGCCATACTTCTTCCGAAATAATGCTGGAGAGTCAGTTACCGTTAATGGAGACCGGTATAGAGCCACGATAACCGACTATTTTGTTCCCGAATTGGATGGCATGAATGTGGATGAGTTGTGGTTCCAACAAGACGGCGCTACATGCCACACAGCGCACGTCACAATCGAATTATTGAAGGAAACATTCGATGAGCGCATAATTTCGCGGAATGGACCTGTCAATTGGCCACCAAGATCGTGTGATTTGACACCATTGGATTATTTTCTTTGGGGATATGTGAAGTCGCTCGTCTACGCCAACAAACCAGAAACGTTAGGGGACTTGGAAGCCAACATTCGTGGCGTTATTGCCAACATACGGCCCCATAAGCTCGAAAAGTGGTTGAAAATTGGACCTGTAGAATTGGCTTTATTCGAGCCAGCCGCGGCGGCCACATGCCCGAAATCATATTTAAACATTAATGGCATAAAATTATCCTTCCAATAAAGCCAAATTGATGGACATTATTTTTTCTTGTGTGTTTATTTCAATTCGAAGTTCTATACCTCAATAAAAAACACCCTTTATTTGCAATGCCAAGTACTTTAAAGAATGAACTTCTAAAATTTCCTTACCATCAATGTATATGGCAAAGGAATTCCTGTGGTCAATATGGGGTTTAAAACGTATAACTTCAGTTTTATCCGCGTTTAAAAATAATTTGTTTATTCTAGCAAATACACTTAATAGGGCAGCATCTCGCTCCATATATGCTCTGTTCGTGATGGTAAGGATAAATTAGGCAAATATCATCTGCATGTAAAAACATTTTATCGGTCAGACCTAGGTTTGTTATATCGTATCATTAAGATAAATCTTAAAAAGCAACGGTCCAAGTACACTTCCTTGTGGTACACCATGTTCCAAAAATTCATATTAGCTTTTACACCCATTTATTTCTACATATTGTTTCCTGTTCTGTAAATAACTCCTTAAAATCTTCAATGTGTTTCCACAAATTCCATAATACTTAATTTTTTGTAATAAAATGTTATGATCAACAAGATCAAAAGCCTTGGAAAAGTCATAAAACAAAACTCCAGCCACTCCTTTCAGTCCCTCATCTAATGCTTTACAAATATGATAAACCACATTTATGGCAACCTCTTCAGTGCCACATCCCTTTTTGAACCCAAACTGGAATCTGCTGAGCAAGTTATTGCTATCCAGATATGAAGAAATTTGGTTATGCAAAATTTTTTCAAAAATATTTTTAAATATTGGAAAAACAGCAATTGGTCTGTACTTGTCAACCGTACTGAGATTTGATTCCTTTGGAATCGGGACTACTCTATGTATTTTCAAAACCTCAGGATATGTACAGCTGATTGATCATATTATTGAATATGTTCACCAAATAAGGTGAAAGAACATCCCCACACTCCAATACAGTTCTAGCAGATATGTTATCATATCCCGAACTTTTTCGCACAGATATGTCAGAGATAATATCCTGAACTTCATTCAAACTAGTACATTTCAATTGCATAGAAGTGTTACATCGAATAAGAGTACACATTGAATTGCAGTGATCATTGGGTCAATAGACGATTTCAAATCTTTCACTGATTTCAAAAAGTATTCATTAAAAACTCTGGCTTTTTGGACGTCATTATATATTAAATTGCCATTATTACCTTCTACTTTAGTGGATTTATCACTGCAATTCCTAACAAGTTCCTAACTTCCAACATTTGCTGGGTTCACGCAGAGAAAAGATATGGTTACTACATGGTCACCGCAACAATAATATGTTCTCTACAATAAAAGCATGTTCGTCGCAACCATAGTATTGTTTTTTGAACTTAAGTTTGACAACAATATAATTGCGGCAATATTAATATTGTTGAAATGAACCAATACTATTATTGCCAAATTATAAATGAAAATATGAAAAACTTTGGTTGGTGCAACAAAAGTTTTGTTGTTTAAAGTTTAAATATAAACAATAACATGATTACGGCAATCATACAGTTTGGTTGCGACTATGAACATAACAAAACAGGTTTTATTGATTATCCACGTGTGTGTGAGCGTATGATTTTTTGATATACAAAAAAATCAGTGCATGGTTGTTGTCCATTATAAAAAACAACAACAATTGAAATGTAGTTTAAGGGATTTTTATTGTGTTAACTTTGTTCGGTGAAATACTCGACTACCGACTGATTCTCGTTTATTTAAAATCTGCCTCCACTTAAGTATATAGCCATTGATCATGGTTTAATCACATTCCTTACTTGGTGTCTACGGATGGTGAAGTAGCATTCACCCCTGCTGGCAACTAAAAGTATTTTCGACTGCCGTTGGAAAATATTTTTTGTTTCATGTATGAAATTTCAATAAAAACATGGCCTCATATCTAGTGGCTATGTACTAATTGTAATGTTATTTAAAATAACTTGCTTGATAAAAATCTCTATTTTTGAATAACAACACCCAATCCTAATAAATAATTTTGGTGATCATAGTATGGTTGATTGAATCATACTATGGTTGTACGGATAATAGCATGGTTGCGTGTGAATCATACTATGGTTGTGAGGATCATACTATGGTTGTATAAGAAAAATACTATGGTTGTGAGGATCATAATATGGTTGTGGTGAAAATAGTATGGTTGAGTGTGAATCATACTATGGTTGTGAGGATCATACTATGGTTGTATGAGAAAAATTCTATGGTTGTGAGGATCATAATATGGTTGTGGAGATAATAGTATGGTTGAGTGTAAATCATACTATTGTTGTGAAGATCATGGTATGGTTGTGTGTGAATGAGGATCATAATATTGTTGTACCATAACCATATACCCAATAATAGTATGATCCTCTTCGAATATTGTTACCCCAACCATACTTTTTTTCTGCGTGTTCATGGCGAATATTTTCTAAATTATCTATATAAAAATTGTTCACGGACTCTCTGCTGGCAATTTTAATGACTAATAGCTTTAAATTGTTTTTCTATCTCATATCTACCTGGACTTCTTCTTCTTGCTCTTAACAGTTTTTCTTGAAAATCTACCAACTTTTTCAAATTTCCATTCACCCATGGTGTGATGTCATGTCTACCTAGTAGGGTATCCAATTATTCGGGTTTTTGACTTACTCGAGTAATCGAGTTATTTGAAATCTCGATTTTTGGCTTACTCGATTAATCGAGTAAATTTTAAAAATTATTCGAGTTATTCGAGTAATTTTTTTTTAATTGTAATAAAAGAAGCAAAATATTTTAGTTTTTTGTAAGGTTTTATGTTTTATTGTAAAAAAAAAATAAAAATTAATCAATAAGTCAGTCTTAAAAAAAGGAATAACAACAAAAAAAATCTTATCAATTCATTGGACTTTTTTATATTAAAAACTTAAAACGTACACAGTAAACTTAAAATTTGTACTTCAAGTGAGATCGTTGCGTAAAATAATGCGTTAATAATTTAATAAAATAATGTTAAGACATCTAAAATAAGCATTGGAGGAATCAACAGCGGCAGAGGGGCTGGATTGTCTACTGCACTTACACACTGACATTTGTTTTTGTTTTCTGGTTGGCGTAATGGTGAAGAGATTTAAAATTCATTTCGCCAACATACGTGGGCTGCGTGCGAATTTTTTCGCAGTGTTTTCCCACATTCATTTCCATAGGCCTGATGTCTTAGCTCTATGTGAGACCCAGGTGCGCGAGGATTCTGATCCACAGGATTTTCACGTTCCTGGGTACCACACCCTATCCCTTTTTTTCCCACAGAGGTCTTGTGGTATATGTACGTAATGACATAGTGTTTCAGAGCCAGCAACACTTGAACTCACAAGATCCAGAATTTAACTCCCTTTGGGTTAAGTTCAGGATTGGAACACACGTACTACATTTTGGGTTTATTTATAGAAGTCCAAACTCGGAAAGGGAGGCTTCCCTTAACGGCTTTGACGCCCTTTCCGATTCAATATCGAAAGTTTTGGAGAGTTATCCGGACAGTGAAATTGTCGTTGCTGGAGATTTCAATGTCCATAATTCCGCCTGGCTTTCACATTCGAGCCATACAACTCCGGAGGGCCAATACGCCGAGCTCTTCGCCGCGCAAAATGACTTGACGCAACTAGTGAATGAACCGACACATATTCCGTGTGTAGAAGGGCACCAACATAACATTCTTGACCTTTACTTAACTTCGCACCCTGAAAAGTACGAAGTTAATGTACTTTCACCTCTTGGTAACTCCGATCACTGCATTGTTTCAGCATCCTTTCCGTATTCCGCTCTTCGTGTCGCTTCGATACCAGCCCCAAAGCGGACAGTATTTTTCTACGAAAAGGCACGTTGGGACGAGCTCAACCACTTTTTCCAGCATTTCAATTGGAAACTTTGCTTTCTTGATAACGACGTAAATGCTGCGGCTGAAATGATCCAAAATGTAATTTTATTTGGAATGAAGACATTTATTCCAAATAAAGTTATGTCGACTAAACCAGCCAAAAACGGTTGGTTTAACCAGGCATGCAGGGATGCTGTCAGATCTAAAGAGGAGGCGTTCAGAAATTGGCGCCTGAACAAAAACGCCAATACTGAACTGCTGCGGAAACAGGCAAGAACTTCGTGTGCCAGAGTGCTTAGGCGTGAAAAATTTCTACACGAACAACGTCTACGTACAAAGGTTCTTGCTTCCCCCAGGGGAAGTAAGAGCTTTTGGTCGTTTGTAAGAAGAGTAAAGGATAGTTCTTCATCTATCCCAACTCTTGTTAAAGACGACCAGGCATTCACTGACCCGGTTGATAAAGCTAACCTTTTGGCTGAAATATTTGCAGGAAATTCTTCCTTCCAACTTCCAACCACTCCCCGCGGTCGAAAACGTATCAAGTTCCATGCCTCAGATATTTTTTCGAACGCGTGCAGTTAAAAGGGTTCTTGCAAACCTCGACGTAAATAAATCCCCGGCCCGGATGGTATCTCTGCACTTGTCCTATGTAAGTGCTCGTCGACGCTAGCCCGTCCATTGCGCAACCTTTTTTAACCTTGCTTATCGTGCAGGAGTCTTCCCAGCGTGTTGAAAGGTTGCGAACGTCCAGCCTATCCCTAAAAAGGGTGAATCCAATAATCCTGCGAATTATCGGCCTATTGCGATTTGCTCTGGGCTCTCCAAGGTAATGGAGACCATGGTCAACCACCATATTTTGGGGTATCTAGAGTCCAAGTAAGGTCGTGGCGCTAGATATCTCCAAGGCCTTTTACAGACACGGTGCTCTCGTATCAAAGCTGATCGCATTTGGTGTCGGTAATACTTTGCTCGATTTATATCGAGCTTTCTTAGAGATCGCACTATAAGAGTTGTGGTAGATGGGTTCTAATCCAACAAACATAGGTTGACCGCAGGTGTACCACAGGGCTCTGTTCTTTCTCCTTCTTTATTTCTTATTTTCATTGATGATCTTTTGGGTCAGACCGTGAATCCAATCTACTCTTTCGCGGATGACAGCAACCTATGTCATTCATATTCATTCGACCGTAGGCCGAGTCTTCAAGATATTGAAGACAAAAGGCGAATAATGGAAGAGACACTTGGCCGGGATTTACTGGCCATTTCCGACTGGGGTCGAGTGAATAGAGTAGATTTTAATGCGCGTAAGACACAGTGCTGCTTGTTGTCTCACAAGCGATTCGCTGACCCAACAGTATCGTCATTATCTATCGATGGTATGGATGTCGAACAATCAGATGCTCTTGATGTTCTGGGCATGAAAATACAATGTGACGCTAGTTGGGCGAGACATGTATTCGAAGTGTCGAAAGAAGCACTCAAGTGTATAGGCTTCCTAAAGCGGTGCAAAAAATATTTCACTCCTTCTGATCTTTTCGATATCTATACAACCTACATCAGGCCAAAGATGGAATACAACTCCCATATATGGGCAGGTGCTCCAAAATCATCCTTGGAGCTTCTGGACCGTGTTCAAAGGAGAGCGATGGTGCTGATAGGAAACAGTAGGGTATCCAACTCTATTGTTTCTCTGGAGCATCGTCGGAATGTGGGCTGTGTGTCGCTGTTCTATCGCTACTTCCATGGTGTGTGTTCTTCAGACATTCGTGGCCTTATTCCTGACGTGAGGATGTTCGGCAGGGATACACGACTTTCCAGAAATTCACACCCATTTGTTATCGATTGGCCGGTTGACCGCACTGTACACTACAGATCGAATTCGTTTTTCGCCCGTATGTGGAATCGACTTCCGGCAAATGTATTTCCCACCAATTACGACATCCAGAAATTCAAGGCGAATGTCAATAAAGATTACTCCCTCTTTCCCCCCTTCGATCCCTTGCTTTCCAACGACCAACGCAATGCATTGCATGTATAGGGGAAAACCCCTGAGTGTTGGCTAATTACAAAAAAAAAAAAAAAAAAAATAATACATTCGAATTTAATTATTTTTTACACATTAAACTTAAAAATTCATTTGCACTTTTGTTAACTTCCTTGGTGAAAATCTTAAAACCATCTAAGATCTTCTGAAATAATCTTTTAAAAAAAGTATAGAATTTAAATGTTTCGGTTTAAGGCGGTTCTTGGATTTCGTTTTAATGAAGTTTGATTTTGAAAAAACTCTTTCGCTAATTGTGGACGTTGGCGATTGATAAAATCGCATTAAAAAGCAAATCGAGTTTCTTAGATCTCTTTTTTGTTTTATCTAAATACAAAAAAATCATCATTTATGTCAAATTTGACTGTCTTAGATTTTTTTGTATGGTTTTTATTGTGCAACTTAACCGCTCTGCCAGGCTATTTTTATGACTAAAGTCTTCATTGTCACTGACTTCATCTGAGTCATTTGATAGCTCAAGACTATTTGAATTTGTATCAAACAAACGGGAGCACAACTTGTTTGCATATTCTTTTGTTTCACATTTTGTGCTATACTTTAAAAAATGTTCATTTGTTGGAAGTGATCCCGAATTCAAATATAAAAGAAGTGTATTTAAAACTTTATTTCTCCGATCGTTAGGTCGAAACATTAGATGCTTTAGTAATTCATGAGAAAAAAAAATATTAGATTTGTTTAAGTTCTTGATTAAAAATTTCAAAACCCCCTCAAATTCAATAAGTGTAGCTGAATCTTTGCCTAACTCTTTAATGGCCACATCAAGAGGTTGAAATGTGTTGCTTAAATTAGTTATTGTTTCAATGTCTTTTATTGTAAAACCTGGCATATTATAATCTGACAATGCATGATTTACGCCTTTATAAATGCGAAGAAAGTTAAAAGTCATATTTGATAACGATGACCAGCGATGCTTCACGTCGTGTATTAATCTGATTTCTTTCTTTTCTTGCAAAACGACACAAGTTTGCAGTTTTTGTTGTTTGTCGATTGATTTATTAAAAAATGTACAGCATTTGCGTACACGATCAATAATTTCTCTTACTTCGATTTTAAGATCAAGCCCAGCTGATACTTCCATTTCGTCATATTCATCACTATAATCATCAACACTATCACAATCCGAGTGGTCTAAGTTTGTATTTTGTGTGAAATCATTGCAATAAAGTGTATCTATTACGGCCAAAGGAATTGCATGATTAATGCATAACTGCGGTTCAACTGGCGAGTCTTTTCCATATTGGCGCATTGCTGCAGCACCGTCATGCGTAGAACCAACTATGTGATTTTGAAAACTTAATCCAAACTCCTCCAGTTTTGTGTTAATGCCAGAATAAATGTTCAGGGCGGTACTTTTCTTTTAAACCTCTTCCAAACCTAAATTATATACACTAAACGATTTCCGCTCTGTATCGTAGTGACTTAAAGTCACATTCATGTATTTAGATTGCGATATATCCGTCCACTCATCTACAGTCATAGAAAACCGTCCATTATCTTCTAAAATGTTTTGAAATTGCACAACTAATTCATTTTTCTTCCTAAAATAAGAGTTGTCAATATAAGACCAGATTGTTGATTCACTAGTTGGCACATCAAAGCCTCTTGATTTTATGTACGACGAAATAATTTTGGAGTTCTTGAAGCTTCTCACCGACATTCCATCCTCAGCAATGCTTCTACAAATGATTTCCTCTAAAGTTGCAATAGCACATTCAGGTTTAAAGAATTTAGCAAGTGGTCCCGATTTTTGACTTTCTGACGATGTGGAAGGCTGTTCATCTTCAAAATGTATATTATGCTCCTTTCGTAAATGATAAATAAGAGATGATGTTGAAGAACCAGCTCGCTTGTAAACTTTAGGGCATCTTTTACAACTCGCTTCATCCTTAGATTTAGAGAAATATTTCCACACTTGGCTCATTCTAATCTATTGAGAAACATGAGCTTTGTTAAAATACGTTGAAACTTATTTTTATTTATAGTTAACTCACTTTTGTATGTTTTTTTGGTGTAGGTATTGTTTATTTCACTACTTAAAAAAATTTTTGAGAACCATATAAAAAATCCACAGCTGTAAAATGTCAACATTCTTTGTCCCCATTCACACTAGACGATTTTCTAGTGCAAACGGGAACTATTCAAACACAATGGAAGCAATAAGCGAATGTCGAATAACTTCCATATAAACGAAACAATAGATAAATTGCATATTGTTCGTCTTTGGAAAAAATTAAAAAAATTGTTGCAAGTAAAAAATTATGTAATATTACGAACTTACTCGATTAATCGATACATTTTGCTCGAATAATTTCTTAATCGAAAATGTTGATTTTGAATAACTCGAGCAAAATTTCGATTATAATTATTCGATTAATCGAACAAACATTATTCGGTTGGATACCCTACTACCTACACATTTACGTCTTTTTATAAATGCACTATGTTAATTGTAATAAAAACAATAAGTTTTCACTTCCGATTAAATCAGCTTGAAACTAATGAAATCGTGCTTCAGAAATAAAGGGAATAAACTAATAAGTATTCCAAAAAAAAAATATTTTTTAATAATTTTTTTGTTGAATTTCGATAATTTTTTTGTTGAATTTCGATAATTTTTTAATAATTTTTTTGTTGAATTTCAAAAAGAAACCAAAGTCTCCCAGTATTTTGTTTAGTTTCCTGTGTAAAATAAAAAAAAAAGAATTCTAAACTTCATGACTTACAATGAAACTTTTATCTTTTCATTTTATGGCAAATATTTTGCCGCATTCTTTACATTTTCCATTAGTAAAAGAAATGCCTTCAAGTTATTCCTGCAGTTGCTTAGAAATGTTGACATTGTCTTGCAATAATTCCTTACTTTCCCATCAATCAGTGGGTCTCCTCAAAGTCGAGTGCGTCCAATGAAATACCAATTCGTAGCTTGTGCACAAAAACCATGTAATTTAATTCTGCCAATACTCGGTCCCGGGGGAATACAAATTTCAAATAAAACCTCCAATCGCGTGACATTTATGAGTCAACTTCCCACCAAATGCGCGGCCAGCTATGTGGCAAGCTCAGCACAAGCGCATTTGGCCACACTTATGGCCAACTGCAGCAGCAGCAACAGCATCATCATCATCGGCCAAAGGCGCCTCGAAACAAATCGTTTTGAAACTAACTCGTTTAGGTTTTTTCTTTCATGGGCCTTATGTTGAGCAAAGCTTTGTCAACGCATAATCCATCATGTGGAGACGTCATCATCATAAATTTCATTGGAAAGCTTTTGTGTGTGTTTGGGGCGAGTTTTTGTAACTCAACCTCTGACAGCAAATGAAAAATCCAGATTTTTCACTTAACAAAATGTGACTGCGGCGGCAGAGAAAGAAAAACCGTCGACGAGCGAAGAAAAACTGCAGACAAGTAATGAGATCTAAATCAATTTTAAGTTGAAGACTCCAATTGTTTGTTGGCTTTTCCAGATCATAATGTTCGGTTGGTTGGTTGGCTAGCTAGCCGGCTGACTGGTGCTGCTTATTGTTGTTGTTGCAGGAGCTATTGGTCTTTTGGCCAAGTGATGTGCTGAAGACGATAATGATGCTGGTGATGGTGATGACGACGCTAGTGTTGGTGGTGCGGGTGATGGTGTTGAAGAGACTCTCCTCTCGGCTTTAAGCCTTAATTGGACATAATTTAAATTCCATTCGTGAGTTTGTTTAGTTGTTTAAACATTGGAAAATACTTTTTTTTTTTCTATACATATTTTCAGTTAATGGCTTGCTTTGTCGTACTCGTTGCATAGTTGCTGGCCAAGCTGTTGTTGAAGGTGGTTTCCCGCGTCCCAGAGCAAAGTAACATTTTTCCGTTTGGACTTTAAATTCTATTTAAAATTGTCATCAGCATTTGTTTGGTGTGTATGCTGCTATTGCCGATGAAGTCCACCTTCAGAACACTCGAAGAAAAATCTTGCAGAACTTCGAGGGAGGAGAGCAAGTATGATGAGGAGCAGAAAAGAAATGCAGCTGGTGCAGATGAATCAGTGTTACTCCGAGGAAGCATCGGAGGAAGTGCTGCGTTTACTTTGCAAGTGGTGCACCGATGTAGCCCTGGTGCAGTAACCATGGATTTTCGGTAGTGAGATCACGCAGGCTCACGATCATCTCCCCAAAGGCGGAAGGTAGAATTCGTAGTTGTATAGTAGTCAGCAGAGACTTGAATCTTACGCTGATCGCTAGTTATAGAAATGAAAACCTAACGGTGGTAGCCATTGAGCCCGGATAAACCAACCCTGGTTATTAGTTCTATGTGCCTACGGTATGAATCAGATGACCCACCCTCAAACACGATGAGAGACCTTATAAAGGGTGTTTTTTATTGAGGTATAAAACTTCGAATTGAAATAAAACACAAGAAAATCGTTTTAATGTCCATCAATTTGGCTTTATTGGAAGGATAATTTTATGCCATTAATGTTTAAATATGATTTCGGGCATGTGGCCGCCGCGGCTGGCTCGAATAAAGCAATTCTACAGGTCCAATTTTCAACCACTTTTTCGAGCATATGGGGCCGTATGTTGGCAATAACGCCACGAATGTTGGCTTCCAAGTCCCTTAACGTGTTTCTGGTTTGTTGGCGTAGACGAGCGACTTCACATATCCCCAAAGAAAATAATCCAATGGTCCATGTTAACCGATCCATGGTTAACCGAATTAATTGCTCTGATGGACGATTATGTCGACCATAAAATGGACGGAGCTTGCGGTGAACTTCGCGAACTGAACCATTACTTTCGAAATAAATTTGCACGATTTGCAAGCGTTGTTCTTTTGTCAACCTGTTCATGATGAAATGGCAAACCAAACTAAATATTAATCACTTGACAGCTGACAAAATGGCCGCCAGTTAAAAAAGTGATGCCAACTTAAAGTTCTATACCCCAATAAAAAACACCCTATACTTAGAATGGTGCAGAGTCAAAGGGCATGACCTGATCGTAGTGGGAAATGCCAACGCACACCACAACATGGACATAAACAAACGAGGTGAGTCATTTTTAGAATACATCGTATCCACTGATTTGGTTATTTGCAAGAAGGGATCAGGTTATAGGCAGAGACTCCGTTAAGGTCTTCAATTAAAGAGCATTAACGGAGTGAGCAAGGAATTCAAACTGGGACAAGTTAAAAGATCATATAAAGCTACTGACAACTTCAGCTGGGGAGCTGTTAGACGTGCACGACCTCGAAGGCGCAGCAGAACGCTTGAAGAAGGCTCTGGCGGTTGTCTTTAACAAATCCTGTCCTCCTTCGTTCATACGGAGGAGTTCATGGGAAAGTCGTTGACAAAATAGCGTCGGCAGTCCGTTCGTTTCAACCTTAAAAATCGACAGGAACTGACGGCAGCATCCCGGCTCAATTACAAGAGTCTTTAGAAGTCTGTCTACCATGGCTATAGAAAATCTTCACTGCAAGCCTTAGATGTTCATATATAGCGAAGGCATGGAGAGAGGTCAAAGTCGTTATATCCAAAGCGTGAAAAATGAACCACAACACGACGAAGGATTACAGGAAATCTTTACTGCAAGTCTTAGATGATCATATATTCCAAAGCCATGGAGAGAGGTCAAAGTGGTCTTTATACCCAAAGCGGGAATCTGAACCACAACACGACGAAGGATTATAGGCCAATAATCCTTTCATTGTTTCTTTTAAAAACATTGAAAAGACTATTGAACCTTCATGTCAGAGAACTTCTAACACCCATCAATTTCAGTAGGGCAGAACACCCATATCTCAATGGCAGGTCAGTGGAAACAGCCCTCTACTAAGTGGTAAGCTTCTTAGAAAACTATTTCTGGATGTCGAGGGTGCCTTTAGCAACGTATAAATAACTTTGGTTTTGTGAAGCTCCTAACCGCATTAGAGTACAGTCAGACATAATTCTATGGGCGGGCACCATGCTAAGGGGCTTAATCAGAAAATCGACCCTAGAAGAAGGAGCTGTAACGAAAAAAGAGTTATGAGGAAAACGCCGCATGGAATATTTTCACTTCTTAGACAAAAGGATAGAACGGAATTATCTGTTAAAGCCTTAAAAAAAACCCCAACAGTAGGTTGAGAAAAAAAAACTCGGGATGTCGGTTTGCAGGGCCTAGGGAAAATTCACCCAAACCTAAGAGCTTTGCTTCAGGAATCTTTTTAAATTAATTCTTTAGATCAGCGGCAGGACAAAATGGAATGTCCAGGATTGGAGTGATGTTGTCCTTTAGTTCTTAAATATTTGTTGGTTTGTGGGCAGCAAGCAGCCACTCAAAAAAACTCAGATAGCCGTAGTTTCAAGATCGCGCGATCTAGGCAGTTATTTCTTTTATTGTTCTAGAAATAACGGGTGGGCTAAAGACAAATTTAATTTGAAATCATAGGTTATGTTAACACTGACAGCTGTTTTCCGCTCGAAATTTGGACAGAAAGTCAGTATCATACCTCCGCACAACGAAAAGTGGCTTAACGGTTGAATAACGTTGGGAAATATTGAAAACATATTTACAAAAATTGAAAAACGATTTCGGGCGATAAATCATTTTTTCTAACTAGGCGCATTTTCATTTCGGCGGCTACATGCGTGTTATTTCTGGGGCCTGCACGTTATTGTCGATAAGCCAATGCTTCGACAGAAATTGACAATTTATTGTGGGTTGTGAGGTGTTGGCATCATTGGACCATTTTTTTATCGAATATAGGGCTAGGAACAACGTTTCGGCCAACGGTGGGGGTTGCAGAACCATGTAATCCGACTTTTTTTTACAGGAATTGAAGACATTAATTTGGACGATCTCTGGTTTATACAGAATGGCGCGCCATGCCATAATCGATCATTATCAAATTCCCAAATCGTATTGTTAGTCGATGACAATTGGCCACCTGGGAGCTGCGATTTGACACCCTTGGATTTTTTGTGGGGCACCCTCAAGGAACGATGTTATGCCAACAATCCAGAAACGAGTCAAACACTGAAGCCAATATCATGCATGTTGTCTGTGAGCTTCATACCAAAACCACCGTTAAGGTCTTGGAGAGTTGCGCTACTCCGAAGCCAGTCAAGGCAGCCAATTCTGTAACAGCCAATTTGTTGTTACTAAAAGGCCATAATACTAGTAAAACATATAATTTTGTTTAGTTTATTGCACTTTAAAAAAGAAGGTTATATTTGGCCCACCCTGTAGATACTCAGAGACATAGGTTTTTTCTTATTAACCTGAATATACACTATCTTTTAAGATTTGTCTAAATTTAAGGTCCGACCTAAAAATCGTTCCCTTAACCAATGGACACATGGGAACTCTCACGAATCTGAATATTATACGAGGTCTGCTATATATATTTCTGGCCTAATTATTAAAATGGAAATATTTTTGTGTTTTCAATGTACGAGGGCGGTTTGGAAAGTTCTTAGCCGATTAATGTAAGAAAATAGTTAGTTTTTCAAAAATATTTTTATTTTTCAATATTATCTCCTGAAACTTCAATACACTTAGTCCAACGCTTATCTAGCAATTCTATCCCTTGATTAAAACAGTTTTCCTCAAGGTCTTCAAAATAGTGGTTTACAACTGTAATTGCATCTTCATTTGAGGTAAAAGGATTGCCAGCAAGGAATTTTTTAGATTTGGGAACAGGTAAAAGTCACTGGGAGCTAAATCAGGAGATTAAGGTGGGTGGTCAAGCAACTCGTACTTTAATTCGTTGATTTTAGCCATTGTTAAAACACTCTTGTGCGCTGCTGCGTTGTCTTGATGAAAATTTTTTTTATTTGTGTTGTAAGCCAGGACGTTTTTCTCGAATTTGTACATTTAGGGCCCCCGCAGACTGCAGACTTTTTATCGGCCGATAGTTTGGTCGGCTTCTTAATCAGTATGGTTACAATCAGTTACAAACTATTTCGAGAATAGTTGACCGACTGTTGGATAGTCTGCGCCCTGTTCACCAAACAAACTGTTTAGTTGGCTCGGTGTGCGCACTTTCAGCCCAACCCGACTAAACTATCGGCCGATAAAAAGTCTGCAGTCTGCGGGGGCCCTTAATTGATCTAAAAGGTTGCAATAGTACTCTGAATTTATTGTTTTTGCAGATAGTCAATCAATAAAATACCTTTGAAGTCCCAAAAAACCGTTGCCATAACCTTACCAGCCGATTGAATTGTTTTTGCCTTCATTGGGGCACTCCCTCCAGCTTCAGTCCATTGTTTGGATTGTTCTTTTGTATCTGGAGTATAGTGGTGGATCCATGTCTCATCAACAGTTATGAAACGACGCTTAAAATCCATTTTATTTCGCTGAAAACGATCCAAACAAGCTTGAGAAATGTTCATTCTTATGCGTTTTTGGTCGACTGTTAACAAGTGCGGCACCCATCTTGCAGAAAGCTTTTTCATCTGTAGTTCTTCATGCAAAATTAAATGGACTCGATCATTTGAGATGCCCATGATATTAGCTATTTCACGCACTTTTATTCGTCGATCATTAAATACCATATCA
This sequence comes from Hydrotaea diabolus, assembly GCA_963513945.1. NCBI lineage: Eukaryota > Metazoa > Arthropoda > Insecta > Diptera > Muscidae > Hydrotaea > Hydrotaea diabolus. The sequence goes on along the minus strand of OY740717.1, from coordinate 56,160,032 downwards.
TGCACTTTGGTTACAATTTCTGTTGTTGTTGCTGTTTTTGGACGTCCACTACGTGGTTCATTTTTACTGTTGCATATGAAGGAGCACTTTCACCTAACACATTCACCATATCATTATGAATTTCTTGTCCCGATAAACCTTTTTTTATGTAAATATTTAATGACACCACGCATTTCTAATTTTTCCATTGTAAAAAAATCGCGGATGCGTCTTTTGTGAACACCTGTTTCTATATGAAGGAGTTGTCAGATCGAAACAAAATTAAACATGTGTTCATAGCAGAGATGGAAGTTTCCAAAACACTTAACTTTTTTCTGTTTATACCGCGCTTTTTGTGCCAGGCTAAGAAGTTTCCGAACCGCCCTCGTATTCTCCAGCATGATTAATACACTTTTGCATGCGCTCAAATCAAATTGTCGAAGCACTTTTTCCACTCCGATTGAGACACCTCCAAAGCATGGTTTTTGAAAGCTTCAACGGCATATTCTGGCGACGAATATCGTTGACCACGCATTTTTTTTCTTAATGTGCGGGAATAAAAAGAGTCATTGGGCTGTAAGGCGGATAACCCATCAATTCGACGTTTTGGTCGGTCAAAAAGGCGCTGGTCTGAGCCGATGGGTAAGAGCTCGCATTGTTATGGTGCACAATGATTCGTCTTCACCTGTTTGTTTTTGGAATTTCTCCGAAGACTTCGGGCAAACAAATTATGGTGTACCACTCAGAATTGACCCTCCTGCGTTGCTCAAGCGGAACAGTCGCCACCAGTTTTGCCGAAGAAACAAGCGACCATTTGCTTGTTTGCGCTTCTTCCACGAACAACTTTCGTTGGATTTGGCTCGGCTTCGAAAGCCCACACGGTCGATTGTTGTTTTGTTTCGGGCTCATACGCATAGATCCATGATTCGTCACCTGTGACGATCTTACAATCGTCTTTAGAAGCACCGCGATCGTATTTTTTTCAAAATTTCTTTGCACCAATCGACACGAGCCTTTTTTGAGCTGAGGCTGTAAGGCGGATAACCCATCAATTCGACGTTTTGGTCGGTCAAAAAGGCGCTGGTCTGAGCCGATGGGTAAGAGCTCGCATTGTTATGGTGCATAATGATTCGTCTTCTCTTTTCGTTTTTCGAATTTCTCCGAAGACTTCAGGCAAACAAATTATGGTGTGCCACTCAGAATTGACCCTCCTGCGTTGCTCAAGCGCAACAGTCGCCACCAGTTTTGCCGAAGAAACAAACGACCATTTGCTTCGAAGTGCTTCTTCCACGACCAACTTTCGTTGGATTTGGCTCGGCTTCGAAAGCCCACACGGTCGATTGTTGTTTTGTTTCGGGCTCATACGCATAGATCCATGATTCGTCACCTGTGACGATCTTATAATCGTCTTTAGAAGCACCGCGATCGTATTTTTTTCAAAATTTCTTTGCACCAATCGACACGAGCCTTTTTTGAGCTGAGGCTGTAAGGCGGATAACCCATCAATTCGACGTTTTGGTCGGTCAAAAAGGCGCTGGTCTGAGCCGATGGGTAAGAGCTCGCATTGTTATGGTGCATAATGATTCGTCTTCTCTTTTCGTTTTTCGAATTTCTCCGAAGACTTCAGGCAAACAAATTATGGTGTGCCACTCAGAATTGACCCTCCTGCGTTGCTCAAGCGCAACAGTCGCCACCAGTTTTGCCGAAGAAACAAACGACAATTTGTTTCGAAGTGCTTCTTCCACGACCAACTTTCGTTGGATTTGGCTCGGCTTCGAAAGCCCACACGGTCGATTGTTGTTTTGTTTCGGACTCATACGCATAGATCCATGATTCGTCACCTGTGACGATCTTATAATCGTCTTTAGAAGCACCCCGATCGTATTTTTTTCAAAATTTCTTTGCACCAATCGACACGAGCCTTTTTTTGAGCGATTGTCAAATTGTGCGGGATTCAACGAGAACCAACCTTTTTTACGGCCAGGTGCTCATGCAATATCGAATGTATGCTGGTGAAAGAAATGCCCAAGGATGCCTCTATCTTACGGTATGTCACATGACGATCTTGCATTATCAGTTCACCCACGGCATCAATATTTTCTGGCACAACGGCCACGATTGAATTCATTAAACCAGTTTTTCACTGTGCTATAGGATGGTACTTCATCGCCATACAAAAATTTAAGTTCATCGATGCAATCTTGTTGTGAACAATAATCGCATGAAAATCTTCACGAGTTAATTCCATTTTTTTAAAAAATGGATTGTTTCCAGTCACTGTAAACAACACAAATGATGGTCGCACGTCAAAACGTTCCGAGTACGTTTATGCTAAAAAATGTCAAACTTTCCAATGGAAATGTCAAATGGCGCCAGGCAACACTTGGTGTTGCTTAGGTAAGAAATATATATATCAACCCTCGTAAATGGAGGCCATAATTGGAGAACCATTTCTCGCAATAAAACCAATACCAACCCGGCAAAAAAAACTGGAAGTACTTCCCAAGGTATCGCTTTTAATATACTTTCTAAGGCCACCTATAGCAGTGGATTTGTGGATCTTTAACATCATAAAAGTATTACATGTAAATAATCAATAGTTAAAAGAAGCTCATTAGGTGAGAAGGTTCGCGCTTTCAAATCAGAAGGTCTCGGGTTCGAGACCAAATAAGGGTAAACCTATATATTTTTATAAAACTATGGTATACTTAAGGGTTGGCCAATTGAAATTTTAACTACCGATTACTTTGACTTTGAAAGGTAGCATAACATTCATTTTTATTTTCAGTTTTATGTTTGACATTTGCAAATTTAAACGCAATACGCTCGAACAAAATTGGGAAAAATTAAAAACTTAATTCCAAAGTAGTGAGTCGTTAACGCAAACTGTAAGAAATTTACGTGAAAACTTTTTGGGAAGCGATCGGCCTTCGGTTCAGTTTGTGCGTCAATTTGTGAATTGAGTTCATGAAAATGGATCCATATGGGACAAACCAACCCGAGTACGTTCTCGTCCAGTGCGTTCCGTCGAAATCGTTGCTGCTGTGGCTGAAAATGTCCAAGAGCATCCATCAACATCAACTTGTCATCGCACTCAGGCAGTGAACATTCCTCGCACTTCTTTGAGAAGAATTTAGCATAAAGACCTCGGTATGAAGGCTTACACAATTCAATTGGTCCAAGAACTGAAGCCTCATGACCATCCGATGCGTTTTCGCTTCGCCCAATGGGCTGAAGATTGTTTGACAGGAGATGAAAAAATTTACCGAAAAATCTTGTTATCAGATAAAACTCATTTTCATCTCGGAGGCTATGCCAATGAGCAAAACTTCTGCACATGGGATTCCGAGAACCCACACGTGACTTTTGAAAAGCCAATGCAGCCACAAGGAGTCACTGTTTTAGGCCATTTTTCTTTGAATATAAGCAAGGAGTCGCTGTTACCGTCAACGGTGAGCGTTACCGCGCCAAGCTCAACGAGTTTTTGTATCCAAAACTTCAAGAGAATGACATGGACGACATTTGGTTTCAACAAGACGGGGCAACATGTCACACAGCCAACTCAACCATCGATATTTTACGCACTCGATATAAAGGGTGGGCCACTCGGAGCTGTGATTTGAGCCCTTTGGTTTATTTCCTGTGGGGAGCTATTAGGAATAAATGTTACGCCAAGTTGGTTGTCAGAGACAATTGAAATATAAAACCGAAGTTACCATTCAAGAGATTCAACCTGAAACAAACGAAAATGTACTGACACATTTGGTTGAACGGATCAGGTTCTGCCAAGTCAGTTGTGGCTGTCATATGAATGATACGAGGGCGGTTCTTAGCCTAGCTCAAAAAGCGCGGTATAAGAAGTACAGAAAAAAATTAAGTGTTTTGGAAACTTCCATCTGTGCTATGAACACATGTTAAATTTTGTTTCGATCTGGCAACTGCTTCATATAGAAACAGGTGTTCACAAAAGACGCATCCGCGATTTTTTTACAATGGAAAAATTAGAAATGCGTGGTGTCATTAAATATTTACATAAAAAAGGTTTATCGGGACAAGAAATTCATAATGATATGGTGAATGTGTTAGGTGAAACTGCTCCTTCCTATGCAACAGTAAAAAATTGGGTTGCTGAATTTAAACGTGATCGTACAAGCATTAAAGATGAACCACGTAGTGGACGTCCAAAAACAGCAACAACAGAAATTGTAGCCAAAGTGCATGATATGGTATTAAATGATCGACGAATAAAAGTGCGTGAAATAGCTAATATCAGGGGCATCTCAAATGATCGAGTCCATTTAATTTTGCATGAAGAACTACAGATGAAAAAGCTTTCTGCAAGATGGGTGCCGCACTGGTTAACAGTCGACCAAAAATGCATAAGAATGAACATTTCTCAAGCTTGTTTGGATCGTTTTCAGCGAAATAAAATGGATTTTATGCGTCGTTTCATAACAAGTTGATGAGACATGGATCCACCACTATACTCCAGAGACAAAAGAACAATCCAAACAATGGACTGAAGCTGGAGGAAGTGCCCCAAAGAAGGCAAAAACAATTCAATCGGCTGGTAAGGTTGTGGCAACGGTTTTTTGGGACTTCAAAGGTATTTTATTGATTGACTATCTGCAAAAGGGTATAACAATAAATTCAGAGTACTATTGCAAGCTTTTAGATCAATTAAATGTACAAATTCGAGAAAAATGTCCTGGCTTACAACACACAAAAATAATTTTTCATCAAGACAACGCACCAGCGCACAAGAGTGTTTTAACAATGGCTAAAATCAACGAATTCAAGTAAGAGTTGCTTGACCACCCACCTTATTCTCCTGATTTAGCTCCCAGTGACTTTTACCTGTTCCCAAATCTAAAAAAAATCCTTGCTGGCAAGCGTTTTACCTCAAATGAAGATGCAATTACAGTTGTAAACCACTATTTTGAAGACCTTGAGGAAAACTATTTTAATCAAGGGATAGAATTGCTAGATAAGCGTTGGACTAAGTGTATTGAAGTTTCAGGAGAATATATTGAAAAATAAAAATATTTTTGAAAAACTAACTATTCTCTTTCACTGATAGGCTAAGAACTTTCCGAACCGCCCTCGTATTGTGTTCCATTATTAAGTGACAAGGTTCGATCTTTCCAATACTCCAAATCCCCGTTTTTCATCCTTTTTTTGCGGGAAACATAATATTAATAGTGAACTAGTTTCATAAATAATGTAAAATGTAAAATGGGCTGGCCTCAGGGCATTTAAACTTAAGTTAAGATACAAATTCTAGATAGATACCATGGTATGCTAGAAGCAAGTAATAGACATAAGAAGACTAATGTAACCTATAAAAGTTAATGAGGAAATAAATAAATCTGCAATCTTTCCAATAAAACCAGAAACTTGAAAAAATTATCGGTGCTTTTTTTTTACAGCCCATTCAAATTTAAAATTTTAAATAGCCCACCCTTTATATAACATTTTTTAGTTTTCTTAACGCCATGTTCATATTATCTACTGGGTGGCGGTAATGTTCGTTTTGTATTCTTGGAGCACATCCGCCAGTTGGATAGCAGCACCTGAAACAGGAGTATTCGTATATTCCATGTCTATATCCGCATATTGTGGTCCTTTATTCGTTTACGATGGTTGTCAAAATTTAGGGGTCCGGTTTTTTTTTTCTTTTATTGCAGTTTTCATTGTGATTGTATTTCATCCGAAGCGGGCTACTGACCCGACTTCAACCACTTTAACCTGAGACCAGGTCGCCTCTCACACGTTAGCCGTTGCTTTGACGGATGTCAAAACACCGTTGCCCAGGAGTTGCCACGCGGAGGACTGTGAGACAAAAAGGAACGCTCGGTCAATCGAAATTTAGACTTACTGTCGAATATTTTGATAACGTTATCGTGCTTCATCAAAATGGGAGCTCTTACATAGCTCACGATTCTATGAATGCTAACGTTGCCACACCAGTATCGTCAAAGATCAGAGACAGATATTGAAAATGCCTTTGTCCATTAGTTGTCAGCCAGCTCTCACACAAACACCGTAGAATTTTCAGAATTTTCGTAATTTAAATTATTTTTTTTTTGAGTGTAACCCGCAGCATGTGTGCTATGGTTTTTCTTTTTCTAATTATTTTAGCAAACAAAAACAAAAAAATAGCCGCAAAACATTTCCTTATTTGTTGGCAAACATTTAAACTATTTACGTATAGCTAAAAATGTTAATTGCTTGCAGAAGAGATTTGTTTCAAATGATTATTATGCAAAAGACTTTTTTCCATATCCACTTCTATGGTAATCTTTAATGCCCCTCCATTTAGAGCCCGAATGGAACCGCCCTTTTTAAACACTTGAAAATACAAAGGAAAAAAGTAAGCCATTCTTTTAAAAAGAATTCCCCGAAAAGAGCACTCATCCTATTTGAATGGCCGAACAATATGAATGAATCTTTATTACGTACTCATCTCGAATTTCATTGAAATTCATTTCAAAAATTTCATCAAAAGGATATTTGCGCAGCAGTTTACAAAAAAATGTGTTAACCTGACAGGCGTTTCTATGTTTGGAAACGTTTATCAGACATGGGTTAGTTGGGTAGAGTTTCTTTTTTGTTTTTTTTTCTTAATGTAAAGGTTTCAATTTCCGGATATTTCATTCATAAGTTGAAAGGAAAACAAAAAAAAACATTTGTATTGTCTGTCAGGTTCAGTGGATTAGGCAACTGCGATGATTTCATTTGTGGAGGAATAGTTAATTTTTACAGAAGGACCCATTCATCGTAGGTGACGATTAATACAGGCCTCTTTTGCTGTTTTTTGTCTGTCGGTGAAATGAATTGAAAATTATGTTGAATGTTTGATGTGCTAACATTTCTTGGATTTTTGATTAAATGTATTTTTGTCTGTGTTTACATAAAAAATTATAATCTCGATTATAACTGTTAAATTGAGAGTTGCTAGCGTGTTTCCGAAATCATAATCTAAACAGAGCGATAATCTGGATTAAGTTTCTAATGTAAAGATAGACTTACATGTTGTTTGGGGAACCAATAATTTTATTACTTAAAACTTTATTAAGGTTTAAGTCAATTTTATCCGTTTGGAATTTAATGTCCTGCTTTTTCCATACCCTACAGCCAAAATAAAAATTAGAGACGCTCTTCTATTGCTTGTTACCCAAGAACAGGTTGCAAATATTAACCGTTTTTTTAATTACTTAGGCTGGCTCCACAACCCCTTATTGGTACATGCCTAATCGGTAAATGATTCATATGTCCTTCTGCTTTTAATATAAAGAATTTTCGCATCCTCGACTTGGTCTCCCCACCGGAGTATCTTTCTTCGTAAAACTTGTCTTCTATTTAAATATAGAAGCAAGAGGTCTTGAGCCGATCAATCCCTGTTCAATGTGTAAAAGCAACAAACCGAAATAAAACAAACGAGCTTAAAAAACGTACTTATATATTATATTTTATTATATATTATTTCCAAAAAGAATCTACTTATTTGAAATGTCCGCCTTTTGCCTTAACACACGCCGTAAGTCGCACTGGCCAATCGTCAATAGCTGCATGAACCTCGTCCATTGGAAAATTCGCCACAGCTCGAACCAAAGCAGTCTTAAGAGATCCAATGATGGGGTATCTTTTGAGACAAACCTTGTCCTCTAAAACCGTCCACAATTTGTAATCCAATGGGTTTAAATCTGGACTGTCTGAGGGTCATTCTTCAGAGGAAATTAACGCTGGCAAATATGACATTACCGGGGTATGTTTTGTTCTACTATTGAAATGGGTGTGTTCAATGTTGTCAATATCAAAAGCCGACTGAAATCAAATAGGACCGATTTTGGGAAAGGACCTAAATAGAATTGCAGTAAAATCGTGACAGTTAAACGAAACTTGTCTCCTTCAATGCGATTAATCAATCTAAGGGTAATGGCAGAGCGCTGATTGAAATTCTTAAAATTGTGTCCACGCAAATTAGTAAAAAGCGGCGTCGGGATGGCAGAGTGCGCACCGAGCCGAGCCGAGCCAAGCTTAAAGCTGATTGAATGGAACAAAACTGTTTTGAAGGGGTTTTTCGAGCTTATTGGTGCTGATACTTGATTGTATGTGAAAGATTTAAGTTGTGATTTAAGTTGTTTGTAATTTGTAAACGGTTCTTGACGTTTTGATACTGTTGCATTAATTTTCTCTGCTTTGTTTGACAAATTTTTCGAATATTGCACAAAATTGTTTAAATTTGATCAATCATATTTATAATTAAGTGATTATTCATATTTCAGATTAATCAGAATTTTCCATTATTAGATTTATTAATCAATCACATTATTAATTAATCCAAAATGACTAACAAATATCAACTACATAAAAACATTTATAAATAAAAAAAATATAAACAAACCTAAAACACACAGCAAAAACAGTGCAGATTCAGCGCCGATTTCAGCATTCACTCTGCCATCCGCAAATTTCATATAAGCATGAAATAAGCTCGGCTCCGTTTTGAGCGCGCAATCTGCCACACGCAGAAAAAAAGTATGGTTGGGGTAACAATATTCGAAGAGCATCATGCTATTGTTGGTTATATGCTTGTGGCACAACAATATTATGATCATCACAACAATAGTATGGTTCACACACAACCATACTATGATCCCCATAACAATATTATAGTCCTCATAACAATAGAATTATTCACAAACAACCATACTATGATCCCCACAACCATATTATTATTCACACTCAACCATACTATGATCCCCACAATCATACTATAATCCTCACAACCAAAGAATGTTTCACATACAACCATGATATGCATGATCCTCACAACCATAGTACGACCTACACACAACCATGCTATGATCCCCAATTTTTTTGTAAAGATTGGGTTAAGTTATTATTCAACAATAGAGATTTTTATAAAAAAAAGTTATGTAAAAATACATAAAACTCTTTATAAAGGGAGTGATTTATTTAACAGTAGAAACAATTCATTTATTAAAAATATTTCAGTTATACTAATCCGCAGTTTGTTTTGAAAAAAAAATTATATATAGAAACTACTATTATTGCGTAAGATTCGTAAAAATAACACTGTCAAATTAAAAATACATTACAATTTTGCCTGTATAATTGCCGTAATCATGTTATTGTTAACATAAAACCCATGAAACAATACTTTTGTCCCACCAACCATATTTATATTGTTGCTACAACCATATTTTCATTTTTTAATTTGGCAACAATGCTTTTGTTACATTTCAACAATATTAATATTGCCGCAATCATACTATTTTCAAAATTAAATTCAAAAAACAATACTATGGTTGCGACCAACCATACTTTTATTGCAGAGAACATACTATTGTTGCCGTGACCATATAGTAACCATATTTTTTCTCTGCGTGCATCAGCCTTAGGCTGACATGCAAACAATGACCGTGTTCTTTTGGCAACTCACTTAGGGTAGCTAAAGCGATTACTTTGACCATTGTCTAAGAATATAAAATTCCTATCGTTTTAAATATTTAAAATTTTTGGAAAGAAATTTATGTAAGAAACATATTTTGAAGTCCTGAGTTAAAGCGAGCTCGGTTAGTACTCCCTTAAAGTATCTTTTGAATGACATTTTCTACATATTAAAAATGTTCAAATCAAACGGTTTATTATGCATAATCAGCCAATGAGTTATTGTATACAAAGAAATTTCGAAAATAGCTCGTAAAGTTCTGAAGTTATCGCCTTGGCGATCACTTACACGTTAAATAAGCGAGCACCAATAGAAAACGCCTATTCAAAAATATTTTGTTTTAAACTCTGGACAAAGGTACAAAGAAATTTCGAAAATAGCTCGTTAAGTTGTGAAGTTATCGCCTTGACGACCTTTTACACGTTAAATAAGCAAGTACCAATAGTACCAATAGCAAGTACAAATAGAAAACAAAAATATTTTTTTTAAGCTCTGAAGGGTCAAAAAGTACAAAGAAATTTCGAAAATGGCTCGTAAAGTTTTAAAGTTATCGCCTTGGCGACCACTTACACGTTAAATAAGCGAGCACCAATAGAAAACGCCTATTAAAAATATTTTTTTAAGCTCTGAAGGGTCTTTAATGTTAAGCGGCTCAAATCCCAGAGTTTAAAAATCATTTTAACATCTTTTGCTGCTCTTTTGGAATCTATCTATAACAAAGTTTAATTTGTAAGTTAAAAAATTTAAAAACAATTCATTTAAAAAATTCAATTAACTCGAAACGAAAATGAAGTGATAAAGCAACGATTAAAATTGAACTGTTTACAAGGGAACCTACACGAAAAGCCAAAACAACAAAGTAATTGTAAAAACCGAAAACCTTTTAAATGGAGAACTTTTAAAGTTATCTGCACCATTCAGAAGTCGCTTGACCATACAGTAGCTTCACCGACAAAAAAAAAATACCTACAGGCTGATATCATTTGAATCCTTGGCCCGTAGACAGACAACAATGTAAACATAATTTGCGTTGGTGTGTCGTACGCACCATGTCTGGAGAGGAGACACCGACTCAGGCTTCGTTGGCAGACGATCCAGTAGCTGCATTTTTTAAGCATTTTTCTCCTCCTCCTTAATGGAGTGAGTCTAGCAAACAAGTACTAGTGTTTACGTAGGTAATAGGGTGGGTCGACATTAAACCGAATTTCTTAGCTAACTTGATTCCCTCCACATCACAGTGAGGAACAAACGGGGAACTTCTCTATTCATAATCAGTGAGTTATGCACGATTTAAGTCCCCTTCTTACAAAAAGGTTTAAACCAGACTCTGAACGCTTAATGTTTTCTCTAAAGAAGCTTCTGCATAGCTTAGAGGTTAAGCTAATACTGGCTTAGTCGTCGGCAGGAAAAACCGCCACTGTAAAAGCGTTGCTGTTCCTACCCGGTTTTAAACCGGGTTTACTTAAGTATTACTCTTAAACGCTTACCGTCATCCTACGGCGACCAATGTGTTTAATTTGTGACACAGAAGCAAACCTACCGCAAAATAATATTTATTCGGATATTTGTGAAATCATAAAACTTAAAAGGTGGCTTAGATTTTAAGTAGGGTTAAGCCCTCCTATTATCATAGTACAGTGTGGCGCACAAATTGTGCTACAATAAGAAATTCAAATGACTTTTTTTAATCAACAGCCGCGATGGTATCTTTATGTTGATCTCGATCGTACGCTCTTCGTGCGATGCTTCAGATTCGGCAAACATGTTTACCAGCCTTAAGTCGACGACGTCAACACCCCGACTACCAACTACCCCAAAGTCCTTGGGGTCACATTGGACCGCCTTTTCGATCCTCTGCACATGCAACAGCTATCTGCGATAAGCTCAAAAGTAGCAACGAGGTCCTCAAGTTACTTGCCGGCACTATTTGGGGAGCCGACAAAGAAACCTTGTTGACCTCTTACAAAGCAATAGGTCGGTCTGTAGCTAACTACGCAGCACCTATATGGTCGGCAAACGTGTGTACGACGCAGTGGAAGAAAATTCAGACTTGCCAGAATGCCGCCCTCAGAACATCAACAGGGTGTCTCCTTATGTCTTCTGAGGACCATCTACATGAGGAGTCGAAGATCCTTACCGCGCGCAGACACAATTTCCTGTTGTCTAAGCAATACCTGCTAGAGTGTTTTCGCAGTAGTCATCCTAAGCACTATCTTTTGGAGAGGATGCCTTCTCCAGGCAGACCAGGTACGATTTTCATGATCTAGAGAGAGAGGTTGCCAGCGGTACAAGAGAGAACCTTTAGATTAGCGAAACTATCAGCCAGGTCTGAACAACATTCACAGCAGCAGTAACCACCTACGATGTGAAAGTAGGGCTAGGGGAGCATCCCCGGAGATTTCACCTAAGGAGAAGGTACTACCTCGGCAGACGCGCGTGGTTCTGGCTCGGCTCAGATCTGGATGGTGCAATCGCCTCAATTCTTATTGGGCACGAGTTGGTGCCTTGCTCCGTGATGGCAGGCGGACATCTATCCCGCCTGCCATCACGGACCACATGACGTGCCTCTCACCTCTTCAATTGTACGGCCAAGCCCACTCAGCTGACCCCCAGGTCTCTGTGGACGCATCCAGTTCAAATAGCGCATTTCCTCCACCTGGATATCGAAGCAGATCCCCAATAGCCGATCCGGACTTCAAAATAAAATTATTGTTGTTAAAACAACACCCCTTCCTTCTTTATACAGGCCGATCAGTTTGCTTCCCTGCTTATCCAAACTATTTAAAAAAAGTTCTTTTATCTTTTACCGTTCCTTGTGTCAAATAACATAATACCAGACCATCAGTTTGGATTCCGGGAAGGTCACAGCACCATCGAACAAGTAAACCGTCTGACCCGAGCAATTGAAAAATCATTTGAACGGCGAGAATATTGCTGCGCCGTATTCCAGGATGTTGCTCAAGCATTTGACAAAGTCTGGCACTTTGGCTTGACCTACAAAATTTGCAAATACTTACCGGCAAATACGCATCGAATTCTCGAGTCTTACTTAGAAAACCGCAGATTCAGAGTCAAATGTGGACAACACGTCACCGATGACCGCGAAATACTAGCAGGTGTGCCCCAGGGAAGCGTCCTGGGGCCTATCCTTTACCTTCTGTTTACCGCAGATATCCCTACCAGCCCAAACGTGCTAACATCCACTTATGCCGACGATACCGCTATAGTGGCCGCACATAAAAAGCAAGATATTGCATCTATGAATCTAGGTGTACATCTCAGACGAGTAGAATCTTGGCTCTCTGACTGGAGAATAAAAGTCAATGAGGCTTAATGCACACAGGTAACTCTCACACTGAATTTTAGCACTTGTCCGACATTGAAACTAAACAATATCCCTTTTTCTCAATCTGATCATGTTACATACCTTTGAATCCACCTGGATCGCCGACTCACCTGGAGAAGTCATATCGAAACCAAGCAAACTCAACTAAAACTTAAGGTCCATCAACTTCACTGGCTCCTAAACGCGAACTCAAAACTAAGCCTTGAATATAAGGTCCTGCTATACAACAATGCAATCAATGGGGCAGAGCAAGCTCGAGCAATCTCGACAAAATCCAAAGAGTCCAATCGGAGACATTGCGGCTCATTAACGGTGCCCCTTGGTATATGAGGAATGAAAACATCCACCGAGACTTAAAAATACCTCTCGTTAAAGAGGCAATTCAAAAAATCCATATAAAGCACAAAGCGCAGCTCGAACGTCATGATAACATACGAGGGCGGTTCGGAAAGTTCTTAGCCTATCAATGAAAGAGAATAGTTAGTTTTTCAAAAATATTTTTATTTTTCAATATAATCTCCTGAAACTTCAATACACTTAACCAACGCTTATCTAGCAATTCTATCCCTTGATTAAAATAGTTTTCCTCAAGGTCTTCAAAATAGTGGTTTACAACTGTAATTGCATCTTCATTTGAGGTAAAACGTTTGACAGCAAGAATTTTTTTTAGATTTGCGAACAGGTAAAAGTCACTGGGAGCTAAATCAGGAGAATAAGGTGGGTGGTCAAGCAACTCGTACTTTAATTCGTTGATTTTAGCCATTGTTAAAACACTCTTGTGCGCTGTTGTGTTGTCTTGATGAAAAATTATTTTTTTGTGTAGTAAGCCAGGACGTTTTTCTCGAGTTTGTACATTTAGTTGATCTAAAAGGTTGCAATAGTACTCTGAATTTATTATTTTACCCTTTTGCAGATAGTCAATCAATAAAATAACTTTGAAGTCCCGAAAAACCGTTGCCATAACCTTACCAGCCGATTGAATTGTTTTTGCCTTCTTTGGGGCACTTCCTTCAGCTTCAGTCCATTGTTTGGATTGTTCTTTTGTCTCTGGAGTATAGTGGTGGATCCATGTCTCATCAACAGTTATGAAACGACGCTTAAAATCTATTTTATTTCGCTGAAAACGATCCAAACAAGCTTGAGAAATGTTCATTCTTATGCGTTTTTGGTCGACTGTTAACAAGTGCGGCACCCAGCTTGCAGAAAGCTTTTTCATCTGTAGTTATTCATGCAAAATTAAATTGACTCGATCATTTGAGAAGCCCATGATATTAGCTATTTCACGCACTTTTATTCGTCGATCATTTAATACCATATCATGCACTTTGGCTACAATTTCTGTTGTTGTTGCTGTTTTTGGACGTCCACTACGTGGTTCATCTTCAGTGCTTGTACGACCACGTTTAAATTCAGCAACCCAATTTTTTACTGTTGCATATGAAGGAGCACTTTCACCTAACACATTCACCATATCATTATGAATTTCTTGTCCCGATAAACCTTTTTTATGTAAATATTTAATGACACCACGCATTTCTAATTTTTCTATTGTAAAAAAATCGCGGATGCGTCTTTTGTGAACACCTGTTTCTATATGAAGGAGTTGCCAGATCGAAACAAAATTTAACATGTGTTCAAAGCAGAGATGGAAGTTCCCAAAACACTTCTGTTTATACCGCGCTTTTTGTGCTAGGCTAAGAAGTTTCCGAACCGCCCTCGTACTTGCTAGACAATTATTGAGCAGTCCAAGATCTTTAAGACTTCGGAGAAACGAACGCCATGTTTTCTTATCTACACTTGTGCTTCATCCGTAACAGTAATCGCGAACACACGCGCCCGAAAGACTGTGTAGAATCCTTTTTTCTACGTCACGTGGCTTAAATGCTCTTATACGTGATCTTTAAAACAGTCAATATCAATCGCGGACGAACACTCAAAAAAGACTGTGTAGAATCCTTTATTCTACGTCACGTGGCTTAAATGCTCTCATACGTGATCCTTAAAACAGCCAACACGAAAAACCTACAATACCTAAATTACGTCGTCCACCCTGCTATTCTAGAGTTATCCGTAATACATACATAACTAGAGTTCTCCACTCTACATAATATCGCGAACACTCTGTAAATGACTGTAAGGGTCCTCTGGCCCTTTATCACGAGGTTTAAAATTCTCAGACACGTAATCCATACCAGTTATATACTATTTTGACCAAATTAATTTAAATTCCTGCCAATTAGCAGAGATCCACATAACAAGAAATCCATACTAGGATTCATTATTGAATTATACTTAAGGTTCGTATACTTATTGTTAGGCTCCTTTGGAGCAGATTCAATAATTCAAAAAAAAGCATATATAATAAAACAACACCCCAGCCGCAAAATGGACCACCTAGTCGGGGTAGTTTTGGAAAGCTCCCGCCTAAATTCCCCTTTGCACGGAAATGCAGGCCTGCAAAGCATGGTACCGCTGCACTACCCAAGCATTAATTTTACTAAGACTAAATACTAAACTTCCAAATAAAATAAAGAATAAGAAAAAAAAGGTTTTACGTTTCGTTTTTGCAGCACAATTCGTGCGCCACCCTGTATATTAACTGGCCAATCCATAATCACTATATTATATTCTCCAGCATAATTGATATACTTTTGCATGCGCTCAAACCAATTGTCGAAGCACTTTTCCACTCCGAGTGAGACATACGTATAGATCCATGATTCGTCACCTGTGACGACTCACCAGTCTTTTGATGCACCGTGATGGTACTTTTTCAAAGTTTCTTTGAAAAAATCGACACGACATTTTTTAACGATTTTCAAATTCTAAGGGATCCAACGAGAACAAACCTTTTTTACGGCCAGGTGGTCATGCAATATCGAATGTATGCTGGTGGAAGAAATGTCCAAGGATGCCTCTAACTCACGGTGATGATCTTGCATTATCAGTTCACGCACGGCATCAATGTTCTCTGGCACAACGGCCGTTTTTGGACGACCTTCACGACCTTTGTATTGGAGCGAGCGTCAGACAAGATTGAATTCATTAAACCAGTTTTTTATAGTGCTATAGGATGGTGCTTCATCGGCATACAAAGTTTTAAGTTCATCGATGCACGTCGAATGTTGTGAAAAATGATTGCACGAAAATGTTCACGAGTTAATTCCATTTTTTTGCCAAATTGATTTTTTTCAAGTCACTGTTAACAACACAAATGATGGACGTACTTCAAAACGTTCTGAGTACGTGTCAAACTTTCCAATGGAAATGTCAGATGGCGCCAGGCCACTTTTAGTTTTGCCTAGGCCATAAGTATATGTGACAGCGCATAGAGCAAGGGACCTAAGATCAATTTTCATCTTTTCTTTTTTTGATGTGGACAACATCTGAGCATCGAATGAGACCGATCCCATGCCCCAAAAGTGTTCCCTCCCAGAGATATTCGCGTTTTATGAAAGTGAAGTTCACGATTCAAAGCGCAAATAGAAAGGGACCTAATCTTTAAAATGGCTCTCCTGAACAAAAATGGTTTTTAACCATAGGTCCCTTTCTATTTGGCGCAACCCTTGTTCAAACTTGTTTAGATTTGAATGTAAAAACTAAGTTTTAAAAAAAACTTCTCATATGTCAAAGAACAGAATAAATATTTTCGAATCGTTAAATATAAAAATTAAATAAAAAAAAATTTATTACTCGTATTTCGGTTAGATAACCAAACTCTTAGAATTTAACCGTCAGTTGGTCCAGGTAACAAATGCTCGTAGTAATTACAACCGAATTCAAAGAGAACTCATAACCAATAACCTATTACAACAACTAATACAGAAAAAAGTTAGTAAGCCATCTTTACTACTTATATTTACGTTCTCCAATATTTTCTCTCTCTTAACCGTGCTGTCACTTCCCACTACTAAAAATGGTACAATTAACATTCTTTTGTAGAGCTATAATACATAAATATTACGTGCAACCACTAATATTCGGTTAGCAAAATAACCAAATTTCTTCTCTCTGTGTGTCAGTGACAACAACAATTCTGACTAAGCTTCAAGCTGAGCTTCCCTTCCCTTTGACAAATTGACCAGTTGGTCCCTTTTCATTTCTCATTTATCATTCGCTTCTTTAGCTGCCACTGTCGATTTGATTTGCCCGGACCACCCTAGTTCATAAGCTACAATGTTTATTTGCCGCTGCTGAATACAGTAGCTCAGCTCCGTTGTTGCTGGCATTTGAAGGAGTTGTTTGTTGTTGCTGAAGTTTGTGCAAACATTTGCTGCACGCACTTTTCATGTGGCGTTGCTTCCACACCGACGACAGAGTGTCCGGCTGTGTTCGAAGGTGGTGCAACCACTTAAGGAACCTATGGATAGGAGAACGGACAGACAGACAGAGCGACGATCGTCGGTGTACGTTGTAATAACCGCCAAAAACAATAACAACACTAAATCTAAACATTGCTTAACCATTACGTCTGGATTGGCATGGCCTTTCCGAGAGTGCCATGAAGTTGGGGGTCTCCTCCACGAACATGCCGAGTGCAAGAAAATTTGTCGGTGGTTGTTGTGTGTCCGTCGTCGTCTTTCTGCTGGTTTAGGCGGGTTGGCCTGACTAGCTGCCAGGCGGTGTCCGGCGGGCCAATACGTGCCGTTCAGACGACGGAGGCTTAAAGTTTTGCACATTTTATTCGCTGTTTTTTTTGTTTTTAATAATCAAAATATATAAATTTTTTTTGAGCCCGGCTATCTGGCTGGTTTATTTGTAGTCGCATTGCGTAGAGAAAGAAAAACCAAATACCTTAAGGGCCTCATAAATTATGCGGTCCGGACGGACGAACAGACAGGGGATTTTAAACTGAACGCGGACTTGACAAAGGAGGGGGTAATGTAAAAAAATACATGAATGTGTAAATAGATTTGTGGCAACAATAGGAAGGGGCGTCTGTCTTTAAAGACCATGACGGGTATGGTGGGAAAAGGCAAAATTTAAAGGTTTGGGGGAAGTTTCGCAAATTATTCTTATCCATTCTGTTGAGGTGCATCTCTTACGCCAACTTTGTAAAGTTGGCTCTACCATATGTTGTTAGTCTTGGTCTGTTGAAAAAAATTTTCGTTTTGCCAGCCATGGAATGGCCTGACTGCGTTTTTCACGGTAGTTGGTCTCTAAAGATTTTTTTAACGTCCATAAGACCTTAGCTCAAGCATAAGTCCCTTCGTTGTATTTTACATTTGCCCGACATCCAGTTTGATATACTTTACAGGGTGATCCACCTAGAGGTATTTTTTCAGAACAAAAAAAATATAAAATTTCAAATCATGTGTGGAATCTCTATTGGTAATTTGAAAGGAAATTTAATGGAATTTATTTTTTTAATATAATTTCCTTCAAATGCGGCCGCAACTACACTTCAGGGTTTCCATTCTGAGGGTCCAATTTTGGATCACTCGTTCGAGCATTTCGACCGGTTAACCCACGTGGCGCCGAAATATTTTTTTTTTAAAAAAGTATTTTTGTATTTGGTTTAAATTGAAAATGTATCAAGTGATGGCAAAGAAATAGAAGAAAAATTACGGGACCTTTAAAAAGGACGGTGGCGCCAAGTGGGTTAATGACACGCGTAATGTTGGCTTCCAAAACCTGAATCGTAGCTGGTTTGTCAGCATAGACTTTGGACTTTACGTAACCCCAAAGAAAAATGTCTAAAGGTGTGATATCACTCGATCTAGGTGGCCAACTCACCTGTCCAAAACGTGAAATTAGCTGCTTTTCGAAATGACCTCGCAATAGATTTATTGTTTGAGCAGCTGTATGGCAAGTGGCACCGTCCTGTTGAAACCAAGTGTCGCCAAGATTACGGGCTTCAAACCACGAGAATCCACTATGAAATTGTTGAAAAGCTGAAGCATCTACAGATCACGGTCTTAGCCTGTGCATACACATAGACAACAGATGCATTGCCACAACTGAATTTTTTTGCCAACTGAATGATTGAGGTTACATGCACCTCGAGTATTCCATCAGTACAACAGAATTTTAGTTGGTCCGCTATAACGTTTAGTAATTCTAACTGAAGTATCGGTAGGAAATACGAAGTATCTTAACCTCCAGAAAAAAAATATTTGGATCTAAAAGTCCGCAGACCACACTTGCTTAACTAAAAAAAAATTAACTTTTTAGAAGAAGCATAGGGTGCTTGAAGTACTCTGAGGGATAGGGGGGGTCATGTCGAGAAAAAAGAGGAAATTATAAAAAAAAAAGATTTTTACTGAATAAATTTGATAAACGATTTGCTTAAAGCAGTAATAATAGGATTTTTATCCGCTTTTGGTGTTCATGAATGTTTAGTTTGCATCACCAATATTCGGTTGCTGTTGGTTGCCACAACCACCAGTTATGGAAACTGAATAAAGTTTTTGCATTTCATTGGTATAAATGATCAATTAGTTGCGTCTTCAACACCACGAGCATTATTATCATCTTGGGGTATGTCGAACCGTATATCCACTACGATCATAAACATTTGGTGATTTGGCAACCGAAATTCTTTATTTGCAAAGGAATTTTTGTAGTTCCAACCGATTCACCTCTAATAATTTTCTCTGTGTATATGAAATATTTTCAAGAATAAGCAACCGATGTAGGGAACAACTATTATTTTTTTTGCGTCGGTTTTTTATACTCTACGAGTATACGAGAATTTTCTGTAAGCGAACCTGGATATATCGTCTTTTCTCTCGAGTACATCCATTGTCGCTTCATATCACGGAGAACAACCGAATGTTAGTGGTTGCACGTACTATCCATGTTTTATATCGCTACACCGAATGTTAATTGGGTACACGGCAATTTGCAGTAGTAGAAACTGGCAGTATCTGTTGTAGAGACAAAGTATCGGTAAACCTAACTAATAAGGATGATTATTTAAACTGAATTTGAAAATTTATTTATTGTTATTAACCCACCGACGGGTGAGAAGGGGAACTTCTTCATTTTCAAACTGAAATTACTCCTTGATGGTCCAAGTATACCCGACCCCCACATGTATTCCAAGGAAATTTTATCGAGAATCGTTTTAAAAATTTTCAAAGCGATCCGACCAATAGTTTAGTTTCTATTGAGATTTAAATGTGTTTAGTACGGAAACGTGTGAAAAGGTCCTCTAGGACCTTGTACTGAAATTTCAAGAAACCGTTAATAAATGTACTGTCTTTTGGCTTGTTATATTGTTTGAACACATCACAAAATTGTTCCTTGAATTTTAGTTACTTTTTGGATTATTTTATTGTGCCTTTCCTTGAAACATAATAAATTTTCCGTCCCTTTTTGAATTTTTGTTACCGTCCCTTTTGAGTTGTTTGAATTTACCCTTACTTTTTACGCATACTCTTACCTACTCTTACTCTCACATAGACGCAGATGTACAAGCTAGAAGCCTGGTAGACGTAGAAAAGGGTATAAAAGCGGCTGTAGTTTCGTACACCAAATCAGTGAAAGTTGAGACAGTGAACAGTGAACATCGAGTGCGAAATTTTATTTTGAATTTTATAAAGAGAAATAAAAGTACAATACAATGGCAGAGGAAAATTTAGACATTGCTGAAACTGTGGTACGTCGTAGTACACGCTACCAGCAAATGAGTGAGGATGGAAGACGTGCAGTGGATGATAGATTTGCAGACTTCATGAGTGCGGAGATGAAGGTGATATTCCTGCATTTGGTCTTGAAGGTGCGGATGATGACGATTTCACATATCAAGCAAATTTTCATGTTGGTGATTCGGATGCGGAAACTGAACCACATATAGACATCAATAAAGATATTAGTGATGACGACGATGATGAAGAGGAAGAAACTGATGCTCAGCAAACAAGTGACAATTACTTCATTTCCAAAGATGGCACCAAATGGACTAAAAATGCACCACCGACTTCCCGTACTCGTGCTCATAACGTGGTCGACTACACAAGGAGGAATCCGGGACCAGTAAAAAACACATAAGACCCCTTTACCATATTCCGCTCGCTCATCACCGAAGACATGGCGTACATCATAATACGCGAATCAAATCGAAAAGGCAGGGAAGTGAACGCTGCATGGAATTTGGCAAACCCAACTAACACAAAGGAATGGAAACCAATCACTTTGAAAGAGTTAGATGCTTTTTTGGCTATTATTTTGTATGCTGGACTCACTAAATCGAACAGTGAACCTCTTGAAGAGTTATGGGGACCAACGCGCTGTCCAATATACAAAGCTGCATTATCAGTAGATCGTATGAAGAGCATAAAACAATGCCTTAGGTTCGACAGTGGAAATACGTGACAGCAGCGACAAATCAATAGCAAAACTGCGGCTATTGATGATATTTGGCAAATGTTGCAGTCTAACTTGGCAGCAGCTTACAGTGACTGTTGATGAACAGTTATTCCCATACAGAGGCCGCACCTGCTTCACACAATACAATCCATCGAAGCCTGTTAAGAACGGTATAAAGATATGGTGGTTGTGCGACTCAAAATCATTTTATCCTGTCAAACGAATGATTTACTCTGGGAAATTGCCTGACCAGGTGAATCAAGGGCAGAATGTTGTACTTCAACTTTCGGAGAGATATTTGAATTTCACAACTTTGGATTTGGCGCGTGCTTTGATCAGGAAGAAAACCGCATGTGTGACAGCGCATAGAGAAAGGGACCTAAGGGTAAAAAAAAATCAATTTTCATTTTTTTTTCTTTTTTTGATGTGGACAACATCTGAGCATCGAATGAGACCGATCCCATGCCCCAAAAGTGTTCCCTCCCAGAGATATGCGCGATTTATGAAAGTGAAGTCGACGATTCAAGGCGTAAATAGAGAGGGACCTAATCTTTAAAATGGCTCTCCTGAACAAAACTTTTCATCAACTTTTCACTTTTTTTTTGATGTGAACAACATCTGAGCATCGAATGAGACCGATCCCATGCCCCAAAAGAGTTCCCTCCCAGAGATATGCGCGTTTTATGAAAGTGAAGTCGACGATTCTAAGCGCAAATATAAAGGGACCTAATCTTTAAAATGACTCTCCTGAACAAAACTGGTTTTTAACCTTAGGTTTCTTTCTATTTTGCGCGTCACATATGTTGGAACAGTGCGCTCGAATAAGACATGTGTGCCTCGGGAATTCCAAAAAAATAATACGCGTCCTGTCAACAGCACATTGTTCGGCTTCAACGTAGGCGATATGCAGATCACTCAACAGTTATGTATCGATGCTACACCTGCACAGAAAATATGTTGGACGTGGGACAATCTACACAACAATACTTTTTTAGGCTTTTTTCATATAAAACTCATAAAAAATTAATAATGTTATGTATAAAAAAAATTCTAACATTCATTATACATGTATAATTAGCAGATAATAAATCAAAACAAAAAAAAATGTAAAAAAATGCGTTTTCATATAAAATTCCATACAAATAGAAATAGGTCCCTGTGGACCTTGTACTTCGTTTAAGGGCAACGGATGTGTCAACCGTCGAAGGGATAAAGATTATTGGCTATAAGTACTCTTGAAATGCGGTGGTCGTTACCACGAGCATTTGTTAATTGGGTCAACTGATGCTTAATTTTTTTGTATTCGGTTATCTGACCAATATTAAAAAGTTTTTTTTTATTTAATTTTTATATTTAACGATTTGAAAATATTTATTCTGTTTTTTAAATTCTGAGCAGGTCGTTTTAAACTTTGTTTTACATTCTAATCGCTATACTCCCTAAAGTATAGTTCCTGAAGTGCAACCACTCCATGCAACGACTACACCTTACGACGTTGCACGATAGTGTATGCGGTTCTGACAAACCAAGCAAATCCAAGGTCCGGGGTTATGTTCGATCCCGGTTCGAACCAGTAACGACAGAAAAATAGACAAACAGAAAACATATATTGTTGAGGTGTCTGTACATAGAGCCGGCAGTCGTGGGATTGTATTGAGGGGTGTAATTGACGCTAATGTAATATCCTAGACTTGTGGCACTGATCTCTGTTCTTTTAAAGGGGAGATTACGTTCATGTTGTTAAGTTCCTAATCATGTCTGACATTAAAATTACGACGATAATATCGTCGAGTTTATATAATAGACTTACCAGAAGAATAATAAAATTCAACAATTTTGAAACGTTGCTGAACATCATATGTAGCTGTAGCATGTATCTCCATATTATAGTATATTAGCTGCAAAAGAGAAATTTAATCAAAAAATTATAATCCGAATGTCAAATTGGTCATATTCCTAAATATAGGTACATATTTGGATTTATGAGATTTTATCGTTTCTGAATACCCATATGTTCCCGAAAAAAGTGGACGGTTTTTTTGTTACTTAGGTCCCAGGTCCTAATGACCACGCCCATTTTTGGGAATTTTAAAGAATCTGCACCTTCCACTTAAAAAAAAAACTTATTTAAAAGTTAAATAATGAAATTCTATAGAAAAAATATCAAAAATTTAAAAGTTTGATCAGGACTTTTTTTAGTCCATCAAAGGAACACTTTCTGCCCTCTTGCCCGATTTGCAAAAGAGAAAAAAAATTATAATCAAAAAAGTTATTCAAGACACAAATGTACACGTGTTTTTTAAAGTTTCCTCAATGATAGCGAGCTAATGAGAATTATCGATATCGGTAAATAAAGAACATCCTGTCGCATTGGCTTCACGGGAGGTTGTAGCAGAAGAAGAAGAATTCTTTGACACCCTAGAGACCTTACACCGACGGTTTAACAACCCTTAAGTTGTGATTGGGGCGAAATTCTATTTTTTTTAGTACCGATAGTTCAAATACTTAAATAATTTGGCGCCCTCGGTCCAAGGGACACTAACCCCATGCGTCAAGGCCTCAAATTTCTTTGAATCGTAAGATGAATAGGATATTCTGATTCAAGAAAGGCATACCAACAAATATACAGTGGCTTCTCTCGTTGGGTCCAAAACAGGCACTGCCCACTACCAACGCAACATTCCCACTACTTAAAATAATAGCAGAGGGAGAGGAATGTGTGCAAACAATTGAGAACCGGGAACATCAGGCGATGGCGAGAACTAAATAAGTCTCACTAATAGACGACCAAATGCATAAGACGGAACATAGTATAAGAGACAGACTTATACTCGCCATAATGGGACAAACTAGGGAATTTTTCAAGAAAAATAAAGAGCTATTAATACTAAAGTCGGACAAAGGGGGAAAGGCAGTGGCAATAGATAAAAAGGACTACAACCTTAAAATGAGAACAATTTTGATGGACATGTGCACATACAGACGCTTAAAAAGGGATCCTACTTCCAGTCTGCAAAACAAAAACAACAAATTAGTGGACAAGAATCTACGGACTACCCAAAATCCATAAAGAGGGTACACCACTACGACCGATTTGTTCCTCCGTTAACTCCCCGGCGTATGGACTTGGTAAATACCTTATAAATATTTTAAAGAACATGACAAGAGATTCGCCATATAATGTAAAGGGCGCAGGGGACTTTAAATCTAGGATTAATAACACACATATTGACGATGACGAAACTTTAATTTCATTTGACGTGGTATCCTTATTCCCTAGCATACCAGTACATCTAGCTATTAAGACTATAGAGGAAAAATGGGCTAATATAGAGGAATTCACCAGAATCCGAAAAGACTTGTTTATTGAATTACTGACTTTCTGTATAAAGGACACGAGATATTTCAAATATAAAGATAGAGTTTTCGAACAGAAGAAAGGGATGCCAATGGGTTTACCGGCATCGCCGATTATAGCCGACATTATCATAGAAGAGTTACTGAACGTTTCAATTCAAAGAATGACTGCAAAGCCCAGACTTATGGCTAAATATGTTAACGACCTTTTTGTGATTTTAAAGAAAAGTGAAATTGACAACAGTCTTCAAATTCATTCAATACACAAATAGAATTCACAATGGAGAAAGAATGTGACCAAAAACTTCCTTATCTTGATTCTATAATTCTCCGTCAAGGCAATTTGTTAAAATTGGATTGGTATCAAAAACCAACATCTTCCGGACGATTAATAAACTTTCACTCCAAACATCCCCGACGAATTATAATTAATATAGCGACAAACTTTATTAATAGTTTTCAACATAAGTGACAAAAGTTTCCATAGTGACAATGAAATTAAAACCATGGAGGACTTAATTGGGGCAAGACCTTAATTGTTTTTTTTTGAATCTTCAAATAATGTGATATTCTGATTGGTGGCTAATCAGAAAATTTCTAAGAGACCAATTTTTGGGCGCCTTAGGGACCTTACCCTAATAGGTAATGGTCCTACATTTTTTTGATTCTCGATAAGAGGCGAAATTTTAATGTTTTTTAATACCCACATGACCATAGTTTAAGGTGGCCTATTGTGGACCCTTGGACCTATATGGTCCGAATGTCAAATTGGTCCTAATCCTAAATATAGGTACATATTTAGATTTATGAGAAGATTTTATCGTTTTTAAATACCCATATGTCCCCGAACATAAGTGGACGGTTTTTGGGCCACTAAGGCCCCAGGTCCTAATGACCACGCCCATTTTCGGGAAAGTTAAAGAATCTGCACCTTCCACTTCCAAAAAAAGCTTATTTAAAAGTTAAATAATGAAATTCTATAGAAAAAATATCAAAAAATTAAAAGTTTCAGGGCTTTTTTTAGTCCCTCTGCCCTCTTGTCCGATTTGGTACATTTTTGGCACAGAGCAGAGGGAGTCCGTCGCATGAGCCAAAAGGTATAATTTTTTGCGCTATAGAAGCGTATGGACGGTGGTGGGTACATAAAGTTGGCGTGACCTAACTCAACGTGGACCTAACAGTGGTCCAGGATGGATTTCCATACGCCAAAATCTATAACTTTGGATCTAATCAATATTTTTGAGATCTGTAAAAAGCCAGGGACAATTGTAGCCAGGGACTCAAGGATTATTTTGAGCTATTAACATTTAACATCAGATATATTTTAGTAATTAGCCTGGAGGTTACAACTTTTGGTATTTTCCGATTTTAAAGAAAAGTATTTTTTTCGTTTTTTTTTAATCTGTACCTTCCACTTCAAAAAAAAACTTATTTAAAAGTTAAATAATGAAATTCTATAGAAAAAATATCAAAAATTAAAAGTTTGATTAGGACTTTTTTTTAGTCCCACAAAGGAACACTTTCTGCCCTTTTGCCCGATTTGCAAAGAGAAAAAAAATTATAATCAAAAAGTTATTCAATACACAAATGGACCCGTGTTTTTTAAAGTTGCCTCAATGATAGCGAGCTAATGAGAATTATTAACTCTTTATCGGTAAATAAAGAACGTCCTGTCCATTTGCAAGTAATTCTGCACAGAATGCTCAAAAAAAGTGTTTCCTTATTGCCGATTTTCACTTTTGTCAGCTTATGAAAAATGAAGAAGTGAGATTTGATTTTTAGACTTTGTTGAACTGTATCTCATACATTTTAAGAGCTTTTGCACTTGTTTGACGCTTTCACAACCAACGACCCTAGGGGCATTTATAATCCTACTTCATCGAGTATGTTTTTGCTATTGGCAAGTCTTTCATACCCACCAACATGTTTTTTGATTAAGAATTCCACCAGTTGCGCTGACCTTAACCAGCCAATCTTCGAAATCGCTGCTACTCTTTTATGCCTGTGATTAATGCGACAACATTAGGCTAAGCCTCTTTTCGCAGGAACCAGTTGCAGTATCATTTAAATATAGAACAACATGTTGTTACTGCGTGTCTGAACAACATAAATTATCTCAGGAATCCCAGCTAAAAGACAACCAAATCAAAAGCTATTTTCTCCCTTGCCAAACACAGACACACAGCCAAGCGAGGTAATTTACGCAAGCGCAACAACGTCCTTTGCGCAATTACGACACGTTACAATGATTAAGTGGATGAGCCGGCGGACGGACGGACGAGCCGAATGGCCGGCAGACAGACGAACACTTGGAGACATACAACAGGAGCATTGAGTCCTCAGACGACAGCCGTCACTTAATCATATCGTAAATGGCCCCCAACAAGCAGCATACAAACGGGAGGCTACCAAAGTGGCGGGAAAAACCTGAAGATGGCCTGTCTATATGTGGCATTAACGAGCTTTTGACTACTGCCACATTAAACCAATTTCAATTTGGCGAGATTTGCAACAGCAATGCAACGAAAAATCCATGCGTCGAGTAGTAAAAAGAAGCGCCAAAATATGCTGTCGATTTCAGTTGTGTCAGTCAGTCAGACAATCGGACGGACGGGCGGGCCGGCGGACGACGCGTAAGAAGCAGAGTTGCGTTTCGTTACGTTGACCTACTAAACGAATTTAAATTGCAAACAATTTGTTGTGGCAAGTCACGCAACATTGAGATTGAGTCCCACCGATCGACAATAACGCCAGCCAATCTCTCAAAGGGGCCACATTGGCTCGTTTCGCACAGACAATCGAACGTGTCCGTTTTTTCGTCGTTAATGATCTCGACAACAAAAACAATTCAGCAACAATTTGACGTTTTACCTTTTGTCTGTTGCTATTCGAAGGTGTGTTTCATAAGAGTGTATGTTTTTTTAGGCTGTCGCGCTTTTTTTTATTCTTTTTTTTTTTTGATGATCAGTGGTTATCAGAGATAAATTACATTTTGGGTTCATTTCGATTAAGCGAGGGTGGTTGGATGATTTCGGAGTGATATTTCGAACAAACCGTAAACGACATCCACCTTATGGTAGAAGTCAAGAGGCGGACAAGTTGATGGTGATAGCCTAGAAAAGAGTGACTTACTGAAATATGTCGCTGCGGAGAAATCTGCTTGAGGTATTAAAGATCTTCATGCACATGAGAAATTAAAAGTTGGAATTCGGTTGGAGCTACTAAAATTCCGTTGCAAAAAAGAATTTCGGTTGCAGTCACCAAATGTTTATAATCGAAATGAATATTTAGGTCGACATGCCAAAAGATGATAAATATGAGCATCGTATTGTAGACGCAATTAATTGATCGATCACACCAATAAAACGCATCAAAAGTCGTTAGTTGCCATAACTTGTGGTTGTCGCAACCAACAGCTTTGACAACATTTTGATGTTGTAACCGAATATAAGTGAGGGTATCAAAACATTTTTAAGCAAGTCGTTTTATATAATATACTCAGTAAAAGTCTTTCATCATCTTATCCTTGACATGGCCCTCCCTATGTTTAGGAGTAATTCAAGCAAAAATAAAACAGTTTTTGCCTCTCTTAAAAATGTAAAACTTTTTTCGTTAAAGAAGTGCATCATGTGGACTTTTCGATCTTTTCTGGAGGATCGGATGCTTCGTATTTTCTACAGACACTTCAGTTACAATTACTGAACGTTACAGAGCACCAATTAACATTTGGTTATATTGATGGAATACTCAAAGTGCATGCAACCTCAATCATTCGGATGGCAAACAAATTCGGTTGTGGCAACGAATCTGTTTTATGTGTGTGGTCGCAATGGTTATGGAATTTTATTTCAAGGGACTCTGATTGTTACTTTGATATTCCAGAAGAAGCCTTCCTTATGACGGCAGACATACCTCGATTCCGAAGGACACGCTGATGGTGATTGCCGAGAAGAGAGTCACCCACACAGAGAACATCTTTGTGTTGCCGCAACCGAATTATTTGCCAACCGAATGTTGGTGGTTGCATGTAATATTCATGTATGTCATTGCTACAACCGAATGTTGATCGGGAACACGGCAAATTTTAGTAGTGGCAACTGACACTATCTGTTGAAGATACAAAGTATCGGTAACCCTAACTAATTAGAATAATTATTGGAACTGAATTTGTACATGCATTGGTTGTTGTTAAAGATAATTAGCTATAAGTATTTTGAATTCGGTCGCCATTACAACGAGCATTTGTTAGATAGACCAACTGAAAGTTTAATTTTATGCATTCGGCTATGTGGCCGAAATAAAACAATTTTTTATTTAATTTTTATATTTAACGAATTAAAAAACGTTTATTCTGTTATCGAATTATGAGCAGATTTTTTTTAAAGCTTGGTTCTTACTTTCAAATTTATTAAAGTTTTTACACTAAGAAAACATATATGTTGACACAACCGAATTTTTTGCCAACCGAATGTTGGTGGTTGCAGGTACTATTCATTGCTACAACCGAATGTTGATCGGGAACACGGCAAATTTTAGTAGTGGCAACTGACAATATCTGTTGAAGATACAAAGTATCGGTAACCCTAACTAATAAGAATGATTATTGGAACTGAATTTGTACATGCATTGGTTGTTGTTAAAGATAATTAGCTATAAGTATTTTGAATTCGGTCGCCATTACACCGAGCATTTGTTAGATAGACCAACGGAAAGTTTAATTTTATGTATTCGGCTATGTGGCCGAAATAAAACAATTTTTTATTTAATTTTTATATTAAACGAATTAAAAAAACGTTAATTCTGCTATTGAATTATGAGCAGATTTTTTTGTAAAGCTTGGTTCTTACTTTCAAATTTAATAATGTTTTTACACACATAAAACCGAATTTTTTGCCAACCAAACGTTGGTGGTTGCAGGTACTATCCATGTAATCCATCGCTACAACCGAATATTGATTGGGTAAAATTTTCAATAGTGGGAAATGACATTATCGGTTGAAGAAAAAGAATCGGTAACCCAAACTAATTAGGATGATTATGTTAATGTTGGATGTTTAAAAAGATTATTGGCAATAAGAATTCTATTCTATGAATTCGGTAGTCATTACCACGAGCATCAGTTTGATTAAGTTGTATAAATTCGGCTATCTGACCGAAATAATAAACTGTTTTTAATTTAATTTTTACATTTGACGATTTGAAAATATTTATAGTGTTATTTGACCTTTGAGCAGGCTTTTTCAAAACTTGGGTTTTACACCGATCGAAGAGTAAAAGTGCGTGAGATTGTTGACGCCATTCGCATTTCTTATGGCAGTGTGGTTTCGATTTTACTTGATCAGTTGGGTTTAAGAAAGCTGCCTGCAAGATGTCTTCCGCGTTTGCTCTGTGACAAATTTAAATGATTGTTTGGAGTTGTTTAACCGCAATTCGAATGAGTTTTTGCGGCGTGTTTGTAACTGTACATGAAACATGGATCCATTACAACACTCCGGAGACCAAGCAGCAGTCTGAACAATGGGTTTATCCGGGTGAACCGGCTCCGAAGGCGGCCAAAGTGACATTGTCGGTCAATTAGGTGATGGAAAATTTTTTTGGCAAGCACGGGATAATCCACCTCGATTACCTTCAAAAGGGAACAACAATAAACGGCGAATATTATGCCAACTTATTGGACAGATTTAACGAGGATTTAAATAAAACGACCCCATATGGTCAAGAAAAAAGTTGTTTTTCATCAAGATAATGCAAAGGTGCACACAATGGCAAAATTGTATGAATTTAGTTACGAATTGGTAACACATACGCCTTTTTGTCCGGATTTAGCTAAAAAAAAAAAATGGCTCGTTGGTAAGACATTCAGCTCAAACGATGAATTTATTGATCAATTATTGAACCTCAAAAAGTTATATTTTTTAGAAGGGGTACACAAATTGGAGTAACGTTGGACTAAGTGTATTGACCTAAACGGAGATTACGTTGAAAAGTTATTTGTTTTTGCAAAAATAAATGTGTTTTATTTGAAAAGTCACGGAATTATTGATATTCCCTCGTATTAGAACATTAAAATGCGTCACGTTGTGGACTGTCGCTATATGATAGGTAGAATGCACTACTATCAGATAATCAACTTTTGTGCAGCGTCTGATAAGAACGTTCAACGGGAAACGAGAAAAAATCAGTTGGAAATCTGTCCGAACTACAAATATTCGGTTAGATAAACAAAATTTCTGTAGCAATCACCAACATTCCATGGTATTGATGATCACATGGTTCGACTTTTCATAAGATGGTAGCTACAATAATATTACGATTCTTACAGCCAATAAGTCATAGAAACCGAATTCAGTAAAACTATTGGTTGCTACAAACGGTGGTTATGACAACCAACCTATTATGAAGTACCTGTGACTTTGGTACCAATGGTGGTGGTGACAACAAAAAATTCTTTGTTGTAACCTTACCTAGCTAAGTACGCCGTTGTAACATATAACACTATGCAACAAGATTTCGGACTTTCCAGAGGGTGAATTATTCTTCTAGAAATGAAAGACTTTGGTGATTATATTGGGATATTTTTTTCTAAAGATTTTTTTTTAAAAATAAAAACAGTACAAAAATTCAAATCAAGTGTGAAATCTTTATTGTTCATTGGAAAGGACATTTTATGCCATTTATGTGTTGAATATAAATAATATCATTCAAATGTTGGCCTTGCGGCCTCAGAGTGTCTATTCTGAGGGAACCATTTTGAATGACTCGTTCGATCGGTATTGGGTGAATGGCATGCGTAATGTTGGCTTTTACAACCTTAATCGTAGCGGGTTTGTCAGCATAGACTAGGGACTTTACGAGGCCCCAAAGAAAAAGTCTAAAGGTGTGATATCACACGATCTAGGCGGCCAACTTACCAACTTACACAGAAACGGCGATGCGCAGAAACATCTTTAGACTTTTATTTCTGCAAATTTGGTTACGAATTGGTACCTTATCTACCATATTCACCGGATTTAGCCCCCAGTGACTATTTTAAACCTAAAGAAATGGCTCTGCGGAACAGATTCAGCTCCAATGATTTGTGGACCTCGAATAATCATATTTTTTGTAAGGGATACAAAAATTGGAAAAAGTTAGACTTAGTGTTTTGCGCTAAAAGGAGATTATGTTGAAGTACATTTTTTTGTTATAAAAACATGTCGCTGTTTAGAATGGATTTTGGGCTGGCGGCATCATTGGGCCATTTTTCTTCAAAAATAAGCAAAGTGCCGCCGTTAACGTCAACGGTAAGCATTACCGCGCCATGCTTAGCGAATTTTTGTTTTCTACAATTCAAGAGAATGACATGAACGGCATATGTTTTTAACAAGACCAGGCCACAGTTCACACAGCCAACGCAACCATCGACATTTTGCGCATTGTTTTGGAAAATCGAATAATCAGCCGAAATTGTGATGTTGTGTGCATCCAGAGACAATGGAAGCGCTAAAACGTGAAAATTTGCCATTGAAGAGATTCGACCCGAAAGAAACGAAAATTTACTAAAAATTTGGGTTAATCGGATGAGGTTCTGCCGAGCCAGTTGTGGTACTCATATGAATGATATTGTGTTCCATTATTAAATGAGAAAGTTCAACCTTTCCAATAAAACAATAAATAACTTTTTTTTACAACCAATCCAAATTTGTAGATGTTGAAACGTCTACCCGTTTCTAGCAATTTAGTAGAAAATCCTAACAAGAACGACTATTTTTAAAACGTTCATTTAATTTCATTGAAAAAAAGAAACGCCACAACTGAAATTAATTGGACAACATTATTCTAGAACATACAAATACTGAAACTTCCGTTATTGAATCATTTTTTCATTTGATCGAAGAAACGACTAAAAGGGCAGTCCATTCTTAGAGACAGAATGTTAAAATGTTCTAAGAAAAGAACTCCATACGATTTCACTAAAGTCACCTCAACACGAAAATTTACTATAGTAACGAAGGAACATGGCCCTCAAAAAATAACTGGGACCTACCAGGGCCGTGTTTTGGGGAATTCACTAATCTAAAATCTAAATTAATCTAAAAGTATTTTTTTTGCAATACACATTAAACTTTATTTTTTTTTTATTTTCAATATTGTTTGCCATTTGCAGAAATTAAAGTCTAAAGATGTTTCTGCGCATCGCCGTTTCAGTGTTTGGCATCTTTAAAAGCTTAAATAAGATCCGCTGTTTTCGACCAAAATTTTGTTCATTGATGGGGGGGACCCTTTCTGACGGCAACGCCAATAACCCAAATTGCCGCATTACGGCTGAAGAGCAACCAAAAGAGGTTCAAGAGTTGCCATAACTAGAGAATACCACGGTTTGGTGCGGTTTATAAGCTGGTGGAATCATTGGTTCATATTTGTTCAAAAATGATGATGGCCGAAACGCAGCCGTAATTAGTGCTCGCTATCGCTCCATGATATCGGACTTTTTGCGACCTGAAATTTAAGCCCGTAATCTTGCCACGATTTGGTTTTAAAAGGATGGTGTCACTTGCCGCTGCTCAAACAATAAATATATGTGACGCGCAAAATTGAAAGGGACCTAAGGTTAAAAACCAGTTTTGTTCAGGAGAGTCCTTTCTATTTGCGCTTAGAATCGTGGACTTCACTTTCATAAAACGCGCATATCTCTGGGAGGAAACACTTTTGGGGCATGGGATCGGTCTCATTCGATGCTCAGATGTTGTCCACATCAAAAAAGGAAAAAAAATGAAAATTGATTTATTTTTACCCTTAGGTCCCTTTCTCTATGCGCTGTCACATATTGAGATTATTACGTTTTGGACCGGTAAGTTGGCCGCCTAGATCGTGTGATATTACACCTTTGGACTTTTATCTTTGGGGCTACGTAATGTCCATAGTCTATGCTGACAAACCAGCTACGATTCAGGTTTTGGAAGCCAACATTACGGTTTAATGCACGCAATCCCGGTCATCCAAAGTTGGACCCTCAGAATGGACACCCTGAGGCGTAGTTGCGGCCAACATTTGAAGGATATTATACTCAACACATAAATGGCATAAAATGTCCTTTCGAATAAACAATTAAGATTTCACACTTGATTTGAATTTTTGTACTGTTTTTTATTTTATTTTTAAAAAAATATCTCTAGAAAAAAATATCCCAATATAATCACCAAAGTCTTTCATTTCTAGAGGAATAATTCAGCCTATAAGAAAGTCCGAAATCTTGTTGCATAGTGTTATAAGTTACAACGGCGTACTTAGCGAGGTTTGGTTACGACAAAGAATTTATTTGTTGTCACCACCACCATTGGTACCAAAGTCACAGGTACTTCATAATAGGTTGGTTGTCATAACCACCGTTTGTAGCAACCAATAGTTTTACTGAATTCGGTTTCTATGACATATTGGCTGTAAGAATCGTAATATTATTGTAGATACCAACTTATGAAAAGACGAACCATGTAACCATCTGTACCATGGAATGTTGGTGATTGCAACAGAAAGTTTGTTTATCTAACCGAACATTTGTAATTTGGACAGATTTCCAACTGATTTTTTCTCGTTTCCCGCTGAACGTTCATATCAGACTCTGCACAAGAGTTGATTATCTGATAGTAGTGCATTCTACCTATCACATAGCGACAGTCCACAATGTGGGGCGTAGGGATGTTATAGTACGGGGGCATATAAATAATTCCGTGACTTTTCGAATAAAACACATTTGTTTTTGCAAAAACAAATAATTTTTCAACATGATCTCCGTTTAGCTCGATACACTTAGTCCAACGTTACTCCAATTTGTGTACCCCTTCTAAAAAATAGAACTTTTTGAGGTCCTATAATTGATCAATAAATTCATCGTTTGAGCTGAATGTCTTTCCAACGAGCCATTTTTTTTATCTAAATCCGGACAAAAAGGCGGATGTGTTACCAATTCGTAACCAAAATCATACAATTTTGCCATTATGTGCAGCCGTGCATTATCTTGTTGAAAAATAATTTTTTTCTTGGTCATATGGGGTTGTATTTTTTAAATCCTCGTTAAATCGGTCCAATAGCTTGGCAAAATATTCGCCGTTTATTGTTTTTTTCCTTTGGAAGGTAATCGATGTGGATTAGCCTGCGTGCATCCCAAAAAACTGTTGCCATCACCTTATTGGCCGACAAAGTCACCTTGGCCTTCTTCGTAGCCGTTTCACCCGAAGAAACCGATTGTTTAGACTGCTGATTGGTATCCGGAGTATTGTAATGGATCCATGTTTTATCCACAGTTACATAATGCTGCGAAAACTCACTCTTTTAAATTGTTTTTAGACAACTCCAAACAATCCTTTAAAGTTGTCACACGATTACGTTCATGGACAATGGAGAGCAAACGCGGCATCCAACTTGCAGACAGCTTCCATAAACCCAACTGATCAAGTAAAATTGAAACCACACTGCCATATGGAATGCGTATGGCATCATTAATCTCACGCAATTTGCTCTTCGATCGTCCAACACCATATCGAGGATTTTTCGGCATTTTCGTGTGTCCACGAAACCTCAATTGGCCGTCCACAAGGTTCAGCATCATATGTACTTGTGCGACCGAAACGAAAGTAA
This sequence comes from Hydrotaea diabolus, assembly GCA_963513945.1. NCBI lineage: Eukaryota > Metazoa > Arthropoda > Insecta > Diptera > Muscidae > Hydrotaea > Hydrotaea diabolus. The sequence goes on along the minus strand of OY740717.1, from coordinate 56,124,945 downwards.
GTAAACCAATTTTTTACTATTGAAATCGATGGTGCAGAATCCTTATAGTATTTATCAAGATTTTCCTTGGTTTAGTTGGCGGTTTTTTGCGCAAAAATTAATGTTTATTGAGCACTGGAAATTAATTTTTTTTCACATTTTTAACAAAATCCACGAGGTTGTATGTTTTGAACAGCTGTTGAACAAAAACTAAATGACGGAACTCTCTCAAAATTAGATAATATTCTATTAACAGATGGTACTTGATGGGAGCAGTGTTGCATTTCATATAACTACGAGGAAAATAGAGTCACGGAATTATTGACATGCCCTCGCATTTTAACCCAACTTATTGATCCTCTTTGTGCCAAATTGTATATGCCTAATCGTGGGTATCTGTTATTTGGCGATTTCTGATTATAGAAATTTGCCACTAATGATTAATTGAGGAAATTAAGTTGTGCCATATAATTTCGAGGCGACCTCTCCCCGCCCCCCAGCAAGAAACCGGCCAAATCAATTGAAAATAACCGATATCAAATTCAATTAAAAATGTCTGGAATGTTTTTTGTGCATTTTTGTTTGTTTCACAAACATCCTTCACATGTTCTCCAACATCAAACAGACGCGAGAATCTTTGCCACAAAAATAGAAGAGGCGAACAAAAAACGCATCTAAAATGTCATTGCAAACCGGTAATCAAAAGGCGAATTGCAGCGTTATCGGCTCGCTTTTCTACCCGCAAGCCCCTCCTATCAGTTTCTTTCTCAAAACGAATGTCCGTCCGCTGCGGACCGGGCCAGGCCGCAGCGTGTCGTGTCTGTAACAATTAATACCAGGGGCTTTGGCTCTGGCGTTTCTGAGGCGTAAGTGGTTTGTCTGTTTGCTTAAGAGTTTTTATCTTTTTTGTTTAATTTTGTCCAGTCTCTCTCCCTCTCTCGCTTGGTGTGTGTTTTTTTATGTAATTTGTGTAATGATGACCAATTATGGAGGCGCAAATGAAAATGTTGTCTTGCCTCGGTTCCACACTGGATCTAAGTCCAACAATGCCAACCAACGGACATAAGACGAAGCGGCACTTGAAGATTCGCATTTGGCACGACACAACTGCAGCGGCAACCGCAACTGCCTGCACTGACATTGTGGCATTCTTCTCATCTCGTAATTACGTGATAATTGTTACATACACCAAACGACCGACCAACCGACAGACTGACCAAACGAACACACAAAAGACAATATTTAAATTTGATCTTAGCACATTGGCTAAAAAGGCTAATGGATGGAGGACAAATGTTTGAAATTCTATTCTGCTTCGTTAATGGCAGCAGTCACCGGCGGAAGCAATAGAAGAGCTGTGTTGTTTTGAATGTGAAATGGGGAATTGAAATATTGCTATGGGCTGTTTTTCAAAAATGCAAAAACACTACTGTTACAACATTGAACACACCCATTTCAATCGTAGAACTGAACATACCCCGTTAATGTCATATGGGTTTTGAAAGCTAACCTCAAGAGCGTTAGTCTGTAACGGGATTTTAAAATTGTTTCAACTTTCATCATGGAGTGGTCAGATAATGAGAACCGTATCGCTGTAATAGCGCTTTTCAAGTGTGAAATGAAAAAAAACGATATTATTTTATAAAATTATTTTTCGGCTTGAGGTCATTTATTTAAACTCGTTGTTCTATGTGTTGTTTAATTTTTATTTATCCCAATATTTCGATTGACTTCGTCAATCATCTTCAGGGGTTGTCACTGACAAAATATACAAAACATGATTACATTTAATAAACAAAACATTAACACAATATTTGAAAAATAATTACATTAACAAAACAATGTCGTCCGTCTGATTATCGCTGTCAACTGATATTAGTGTTACTCTTTAGCTTGCGTCTGCGCTTATGCACCACATTTCTATATATGTGTGCGATCCCATCTGTGTCCGTTTTGTAATTAATTCTCTTCTCATTAGGTACGTCAATAATGTTAAGCATTTCGAGAGTGTATCTTCTTCTATAATTTCTCTCTTGCGCTACAATTTTTACGTCGGTAAAGTCAGGCTTATGTCTAGTCAATGTACAGTGGGCCGCAAGTGCGGTCTTTTGTTCTATGGGCCTATTTACGGCTTTTAGGTCAGATTTGTGGGACGAAATTCTTGTCTTAAGTTTGGTTTTAGTAGTGCCGACATATACCTTTTGGCATATGTCGGACTTGTCACCATTGCACCTAATTTGGTATACAACGTCTGATTTATCTTCGTTATTTATTCGAGATTTTGTCCTGCTAAATAAACTGTTTACTGTACTGTGTGTCTTTAGTGCAAGTTGATATTTGTCTTTGTTATAAATGTTGGAATGGCTAAGCCTTTCTGAAAAACCCGGTATATATGTTGTTGGTTTATATATTTTTGTTACAGATTCTGCGATGACAGCTGAGGAATTGGATTTTGATTTCCATTTGTTTAGTAGGTCTGTGATGGTTTTGTGTGGGAAGTCATTTTGCCTTAAAATGGTTCTAATTTTTACTAAATTATGTTTGTGAAACTCTATGTCGCTAATATCTAAAATTCTATTGATGAAGTTAGTCGCTGTATTAATAATTACTCGTCTCGGATGCTTTGAACTAAAGTTAATAAGTCTGCCAGAAGCTGTAGGTTTTTGGTACCAATCTAATTTTAGTAACTGACCTTGTCGACAAACTATTGAATCTAAATATGGTAATTTTCCGTCCTGTTCCATCTCCATTGTAAACTGTATTTGTCTGTTAAATAAGTTGAGAACATCCAGAGTGTTCTTAATTTCTTTTTTCTTAAAAATTCCAAAGAGATCGTCCACATATTTTGTTAATAATTTGGGTTTGTATGTCATCTTGTCTAGTGAGGTGTCTAGAAGCTCTTCCATAACTATGTCGGCTGTTATTGGGGATGCTGGAGAACCCATTGGCATCCCTTTTCGCTGCTCGTATATCTTTTCATCATATTTAAAATACCTAGTCTCCTTAATGCAAAATGTCACAAATTCTAAAAATAGTTCCTTTGTAATATTTGTAAATTCCCTTATAGTGTCCCATTTCTGTTCAATTGTTTTGATTGCGAAATTTAATGGAATGCTTGGAAATAAAGATATAACGTCAAAAGAAACTGAAACCTCATCCTCATTAATACATATTTCGTCAATTTTACTTTTGAAATGCTTGGAATCCCTTACGTTGTATTTCGATTCCTTCGTCAAGTTCTTTAAATCCCAACTAAATATTTACAGAGCCCATATCCAGGGGAGTTTATTGAAGAGCATATGGGTCTTAGAGGAGTACCATCTTTGTGTATCTTTGGGAGTCCGTAAATTCTGGGGGCATTCGTTGTCTTATTTGTCAATTGATTTTTGCTGTTCTTGTCTGTTATTCCCAAGTTGTATAATTTGTCCACTAATCTGTTGTTTTTGTTTTGTAAGGTGGACGTTGGATCCCTTTTTAGTCTCTTATAGGTGCACATGTCTCGAAGCATGTTTTGTATATTTTGTCAGTGACAACCCCTGAAGATGATTGACGAAGTCAATCGAAATATCGGGATAAATAAAAATTAAACAACACATAGAACAACGATAAATGACCTCAAGCCGAAAAATAATTTTATAAAAAAAAAAAAAAAAAAAAAAAAAAAAAAAAAAAAAAAAAAAACGATATTTTTAAAACGCTCCGGCCACTAGGGATTAGCCGCATGTTCATCTGCCGATGCAAAAACTGTTTGAGGAGACTGAAGATGTAAATGACCGCCAACGGTCGGGCCGCCCACGCTCTGTTCGAACACCGCATGTCATCAAAGCCGTTAAATCAAGAATTTACTGAAATCCGCTCCGAAAACAGAAATTCCTGGTCCGTGAGATGAATATCACGCAAAAGTCCATGAGTCGAATCATTAAAAAAGACTTGGGACTTGGAGCTTTCAAATAACGAACCGGACATTTATTGACTGCAGCTTTAAAAAATAGGATTGAAAAATGCAAACGTCTTTTGTTGAAGCACGCTGATAACTTGCACAGAAAAATTTTGTTCACCGATGAAAAAAATTTTACCGTTCAGGAAAAATTTAACAAGCAAAATGATAGAGTGAGTGTATGCGCGGTCATCTAAGGAAGCATCTGAACAGATCCCAAGGGTGGAAAAGGGTCATCACCCAGCTTCAGTCATCGTTTGGTGGGGTGTCTCTTACGAGGGGTTCACAGACCTGCATTTCTGCGAACAACGAGTCAAAACATAGGCTAAAGTTTACCAAGAAACCGTTTTGGAAGCTGTTGTGAAGCCTCTTAACAATTCTCTGTTCCAAAACCAGCCATGGAATTTTCAGCAGAATTCTGCGCCGGCCCATAAGCCTAAAACGTCCCAGGCCTGGCTTCGAAACAATTTGCCAGCGTTCATTTCCGCTGAAGAATGGCTCTTAGGCAGTCAAGATTTGAACCCATTGGACTACAAATTGTCGACGGTTTGAGAGCACAAGGTTTGCCACAAAAAATACCCCAACATTGAATCTCTTAAGACTGCTTTGGTTCGAGCTGTGGCCAATTTTCAAATGGACGAGGTTCGTGCAGCTATTGACGATTGGCCAGTGCGACTTAAGGCGTGTGTAAAGGCAAAAGGCGGACATTTCGAATAAGTAGATTCTTTTTGGATACAATACACATCAATAAATATATTAAAAAATATTTGGTCCAAAAACATTCAGTACTTTTTATTTTACAGCATAAAACGTGTGTAACAGTATTTATGTCCCTACTAAGTAAAGTAAAAAAACACAGCTAATGTTGAAAAAGTAATTAAGTACTTATAAAGGGTGTCCTAAGAAGAGCGCAATTTTTAAATTTTAAATAAAACACAGATATTTAAGAAAAAATCGTGAAACTTTATTATAGCGTAAAGTAGACAGAATGAGGTTATGTATGGAACAATATATCGTGCAGATGGCCGCCGCGGCTTTGCTGGCATGCACGCGATCTTTAAATGAAATTTTCAATGACCTTTTGCATGAATGCTGCGGTATTTCATTAATGCAGCGTCCAATTTCGTCTTTTAAGGCTTGAGTCGTCGTCGGCTTATTCGCGTAAACCATCGACTTCAAAAAACCCCAAAAGAAAAAAATCTAATGGTGTTAAGTCGCACGATCTAGACGGCCAATTCTGATCTCCAAAACGCGAAATAACACGACCGGGAAATGACTGATGCAGCAATTGAATTGTTTCTCTGGCTGTATGACATGTGGCGCCGTCTTGTTGGAACCACATGCCCTCCACATTCATTTCTTCAATTATAGGCAAGAAAAAACTGGTTATCATTTCACGATACCAAACACCATTGACTGTTTGCGCTTGACCTGCCTCATTTTCAGAAAAAAAAGGTCCAATGATTCCTCCAGCCCAAAAACCACACCACACAGTGACACGTTGAGGATGCATTTGCTTCTCGTGAATCACTCGAGGATTTTCCGCACCCCAAATGCAACAATTCTGCCTATTGACGAAGCCATCAAGATGACAATGGGCCTCGTCACTGAAGATGATTTTATCGGCAAAATCAGCATTTTCATGTTGTCTCTCCAATACCCAATTAACGAACTCCCTTCGCTGTCCATGGTCAGCTGGCTTCAGTTCCTGAGTCAATTGAATTTTGTATGCATGAAGATGCAAATCTTTCGTCAAAATTCGCCGCAAAGTGGATTTGGAGACACCAATTTGCTGAGCTCGGTGTCGAATTGAGGTGGATGGAGTTAGGGCGACATCATCACTTACAGCTGCGACATTTTCGGTCGATCGACCTGGTCGATGGCGCGTTGTTGTCTTTACATCGCTAACAGACCCAGTTTCGGCAAATTTATCCATTAATCTCTTTACAGTTGACTCTTTTGGAGCATTATTGTGACCCCAAATTGATCGCAATTTGCGAACTGTAGCCGCAAAACTTTCACCATTTTGGTAAAACAATTTCACAATGAGAATGCGTTGTTCATTCGTGTAGCGCTCCATTTTTACTAACCTCGTACCTTCTACTAACAAACAATACCAATTGTTCAAATGTCAAACAATGACACTTCGAATGTTGCCAGATTTAAAAATTGAGTTCTTCTTGGGACACCCTTTACTTTAGACTGATTTTCAGTTAAGAAAGCGACAAATATAGGTGAAACTTCTTCAACGTTTTATACCAAATCCTGTAATTCTGTACAAATAGAATAAAGCAACGTTTTTCATTCGTTCTCATATGAAATTTATGTCCAGTTATGTATGTTTATTTCCAGTTTCACAAAACTGTAAAGAATTGATCCATTATTTTTGTTTTCGAAATACAAAAAAACAATCCGGACTTATTATAATTTCATCTCACGTCGTTGCACGAAACTTTAATTTTTTGACACATTTGCTTGAACATGAATTTCATGACATTCGATTTGTAGCTGGTAGGTAGTATCAAGCAACCTTTCCAATTGTATGCTTCTACTGGGGTAATTTTTAAAGAATTTGTTAACAAAAATTTATTACAGTTCAGCCGCTTTGTTGTTGTTAAAACCTCAGATTCCCCTATGAATGTGTGTACTTTGCAGGAAGGCATTCACCTTTTAAGGTGCTCATTAGTTTTGCCATCATTACAATTTCATATGAAACTTTTACCACAATTGGTTTGGTGGGTTTTCAACCGAAAAAAAGAAAAAGGGACTGACTGAATGACTGACTGGACGCTTTGTGTATGTTTGATTTCTCCTCCTTCTCTCTCGTCCAGGCTGTGAGAGCGGCGCATGTGTGCGCCACAAAAGTCACAGCCCAAAAATGGTTATAAAATCTCATCAATTTTGCCATTTTTGTATATGAACGAAGGGGCGGATGGCAGGACTGGTGGGGAGGGGGCGACTCGTAGAATATCTGTTACAGTTGGGAGTTGCATGTTTATTACGACGGCCGGCCGGCCAAGTGTTTGCAACCCAAAAATGAAACCAACCCGATGCCAATAATAATGGATTCCTTCTCAAAAGATTTATTTTTCTCTGGCGCTGGCCGCTTTTGATGCCGTTTTCAAAACGCCTACACTAAAAGTGGTGTTACTCGTACCACCACCAACGAGAAAAAGAAAGTGAAGACATAAAACTTGGGTTTACGATCACTTGAAAGACGGAGGGACGGATGCACGGACGGACGGTGAGTGCATCGAACAATTGTAACAGTTGACCAAAGAAATGAAATATGTATTTTTAATAATATTGGCATCATTTCAAAAATACAGTGCATTGCATAAAATGGCATTATAAAGAGGGATCTTTAAAGTATCCATGTGTCTTATCGCTATCTAGCAAAAACTTTAATTAGCAAGGAAGTGTTTAGGCTTTCTAAAGCGATGCAGGAAATATTTCACTCCTTCTGATCTTTTTTGATATCTATACAATCTACATCAGGCCAAATTTGGAATACAACAGGTGTTTCAAAATCATCCTTGGAGCTACTTAGTCGTGCTCAAAGGAGAGCGACGGAGCTGATATCTGACAGTAGGTTATGTAACTCTATGGCCTTCCAGGAATACTGTCGTAATGTGGGTTGCATATCGCTGTTCCATCGTTACTTTCATGTTCTTCAGACATCCGTCGACTTATGCCTGATGTGAAGATGTTCGGCAGATAGACGCGAAATTTCAGACATTCCAGAAATTATAAAAACTTATTTGTAGCCTTATACGAGGGCGACCGCAAAACTAACTGGTCTGGCACATTTTCTGCTTTACTAGCAACTTTTGTTTTTGTTTTTTAAAAACAATCTTTAATAAGCCATCTGTCAAAATTTCCATCTGAATTCAATCGTGGCCGACGCTCGCTCAAAGACGAAGGTCGTCCAAAAATGGCCGGTGTGCTAGAGAACATTGATGCCGTGCGTGAACTGATAATGCCAGATCGCCATATGACATACGGTGAGATAGAGGAATCCTTGGGCATCTCTTCCACTAGCATACATTCGATATTGCATAAACATCTGGCCGCACAATTTGACAATCGCTCAAAAAAAGGCTCCTGTCGATTGATGCAAAGAAATTTTGAAAAAATACGATCGCGGTGCTTCAAAAGACGTTTATAAGATCGTCACAGGTGACGAATCATGCATCTATGCATATGAGCACGAAACGAAACGCCAAATCCAACGAAAGTTGTCCGTGGAAGAAGCACTTCGAAGCAAATGGTGGCCTGTTTCTTCGGCAAAACTGGTCAGGTGGCGACTTGAGCAACGTTGGACGGTCAATTCTGAGTGGTACACTACAATTTGTTTGCCTGAAGTCTTCGGAGAAATTCCAAAAAGGAACAAGAGAAGACGAATCATTGTGCACCATGAAAATGCGAGCTCTCACGCATTGGCTGAAACCAGCGCCTTTTTGACCTGGCAAAACGTCGAATTGATGGGTCATCAGCCGTACAGCTCTGACTTGGCACCCAATGACTTCTTTTTATTCCCGCGCTTCTTTTTATTCCCGCTGTTGAAGCGTTCAAAAACCATGTTTTGGAAGTGTCTCAACCGGAGTGCAAAAAGTGCTTCGACAATTGGTTTGAGCGCATGCAAAAGTGTTTAAATCATGCTGAAGAATACTTTGAAAAACAATAAAACTATTTTTGATATATATTCGATAAATATTCGCATTTTTATTATTAGTCCAGGTGTCCCAAGAAGAACGCAATTTTTAAATCTGGCAACATTCGAAGTGTCATTGTTTGACATTTGAACAATTGTTATTGTTTTTTAGTAGAAGGTACGAGGTTAGTAAAATGGAGCGCTACAAGAATGAACAACGCATTCTCATTGTGAAATTGAGACAACATGAAAATGCTGATTTTGCCGATAATATCATCTTCAGTGACGAGGCCCATTTTCATCTTGATGGCTTCGTCAATAGGCAGAATTGTTGCATTTGGGGTGCGGAAAATCCTCGAGTGATTCACGAGAAGCAAATGCATCCTCAACGTGTCACTGTGTGGTGTGGTTTTTGGGCTGGAGGAATCATTGGACCTTTTTTTATGAAAATGAGGCAGGTCAAGCGCAAACAGTCAATGGTGTTTGGTATCGTGAAATGATAACCAGTTGTTTCTTGCCTAGAATTGAAGAAATGAATGTGGAGGGCATGTGGTTCCAACAAGACGGCGCCGCATGTCATACAGCCAGAGAAACAATTCAATTGCTGCATCAGTCATTTCCCGGTCGTGTTATTTCGCGTTTTGGAGATTTGAAGACAGAATTGGCCGTCTAGATCGTGCGATTTAACACCATTAGATTTTTTTCTTTGGGGTTTTTTGAAGTCGATGGTTTACGCGAATAAGCCGACGACGACTCAAGCCTTAAAAGACAAAATTGGACGCTGCATTAATGAAATACCGCAGCATTCATGCAAAACGGTCATTGAAAATGTCATTAAAAGATCGCGTGCATGCCAGCAAAGCCGCGGCGGCCATCTGCACGATATATTGTTCCATACATAACCTCATTCTGTCTACTTTACGATATAATAAAGTTTCACGATTTTTTCTTAAATATCTGTGTTTTATTTAAAATTTAAAAATTGCGCTCTTCTTTGGACACCCTTTATATAAAGCAGCCCTCTTAGAGTATATAAACTTATTTAATATTTTTAATATTTCCCTCTGTAGCTTTGATAATTTGATCGATCCTTTAAAAAAAAAAGAGTTGCAGGATTCGCGAATGTGATTTTGAGAAATTTGCGTTTATTCCCGTTGAAGGGTATTCTTTAATGCGTCAACGCTAGTGTATTTTTTGTAAGAATCTTGGAGTACAAAATATCCCAAATACAGAATTCCAGGCATCCGGTGAATTTGAAAGCCACTGTTCAGCCGAAATAAAGTGAGGAACATGGTTTTTTTAACCAGTCCTGTAGCTCGTTTCTATAAATAAATCGGTAAGTTGCCGATTTATGTGACGTCACACCGACTAGACTGAAAGTTACCGATTTCGTGATAACTGCTGTTTCTGTACATTGAAATCGGTAAAATTTTAATCTGTGATGGAAAGAAACACAAATCGCAAAGAAACGGTATGAATTGAAACAGATGACAAGAAGCTTTTTATTTGCATTTGATTTCATGTACAAATCTTTTGTTTTTAAACACTGCTATTTTAATTAAACTTATAAATGTGACAGCGCATAGAGAAAGGGAGATAAGGGTAAAAAAATAAATTTTCATTTTTTTGATGTGGACAACATCTGAGCATCGAATGAGACCGATCCCAAGCCCCAAAAGTGTTCCCTCCCTGAGATATGCGCGCTTAATGAAAGCGAAGTCGACGATTCTAAGCGCTGAACAAAACTGGTTTTTACCCTTAGGTCCCTTTCTATTTTGCGCGTCGCATATTTAAACGACATAAATATTACTAACCTTCTCACTTATTTTGTTAAAAATATGCAAACAAATAAAAAATGAGGAATTAAATAAGCTGGCAGTTGGTGATGTACATTGCAAGTAAGTACTCATACCGATTTCGTTGAAACCGGTTCATAAATGGTCGTAAATTTCAACACACTGCCATCTTAAATGTTTATGTTTTGCTACCTATTTTCAAACACAATTAAACCGCGGTAAGTCAATTAAAACATATTTTTTAATGAAATATTTATTTGTCTAAAATAACATCAATATAATTGTATTTGGTTAAAAAGTTATATTCGGTTACTTGCTTTCTCATAATTGCAACAACACTATGTCAATCGGCAGAGTTCTCACTTGGCTTAAAGTCAGTGAGAAAGTTAGTTGATTTGCTTACAGAAACACTATTTTAAGCGATTCCTATTGAAGTAGAATCGGAACAATGTCATATTACCGATTTGGAACGAGTGAATGGAATAAGTATCGGCAATATTTTTTACAGAAACAGTGAAAGTGAGAATGACGTCAAATCGGCAATTTCAATCGGTAACTGCGATCGGTACGAGTTACAGACCCGAGCTACTGATTCACGAGTTGCTTATGCGTACATACGTAAAGAGTCCCGTTGAAAAGTGTAAGGCCTATTAACGCAATGTTTCTGTGTCCAAGGCTTCAGAGCATGTTCTAAGACTGATTTACGGTCACAATTGCAATAACTTCAAGACCCGGTTCCAGAAATACTAGTGGAAAACATCCATCGGCTATTACTGCGGCCCAAATAATGACGTGAAGAGGAACTTGAGTTCTAGTCACCAATCTTTGCTCTAAGTAATCGTACAATCTCTCTGAAAACCATATTCGGTTATTTTGTATGTTTACGTACTGCTTTATTGGGTAATTTTTGTCATCAGAAAAGAGGATATTTGGTAATTGGCAGCTTAAGCACCTTTGCCCTTTTGGTGTCGTTGGAGTTGTTGCTTAGGTGTGAGGTTATGTGCCGAGCTTTTTTTTAAATATTTGGTAAGATATTGCAAGATCTAGAGCCAATTTCCTAGCACTCTGCCTGGGATTTTTCCCAATTATTCACCTTTCAGACCATTGTACTCAAGAACCCAGCTTCTACACTAGATGGAACCTCCATCTAAATTAACCACCACACTAGTAAAACCCACTGTAAATGAACTACAACCACTTAAAATGCCCTGCCAATCATTGTCACATTACAAACGAATTTGTTAATTTGCTGAAAGCCCCCAACCGTGGAGAAAGTTTACAGGCCCACCATTTGTGCCTGCAAATTTTTCTTCACTTTTTGTGCATGATCTTCCTTTTTAACCTCCATGCTCTGGTTTTAACCTTTTGCGTTAAAAGATTTTAACACCTCTTTTTTATGGCGGCCTTACAGCGCAACGCGAGAGAAGAAAACTCGGTGGTGGTACGGGTATCTTCTTAAGTGTCATTAGTTGCATGTTTAACATGCAATAAAAATGTAAGCTATGCATTGCATTCTGCCCGAACTGAACGGAACGGCTCAAAACTCAAAAGAAACTGAAAACTGGTTCGAGGGATTTTTGCTACTAATGACCTTAAGCTATTTACACGATAAACTCGTACTCTTTGAGGCAAATGAAATGCGCTCAAAGCCAGGCCCAGAGGAAGACGACCGAGCAAAGAAGCAAAGAAAGAAAGAAAATTTCAAAAAGCATTGAAAAATGTTGTAATGCTACACGTTCAAATATCCATTTAGCGATTTTCATTGAAACATTGACACAAGATTTACTTTAGAGGCATGCAATGGAGCTAGGAACGAACAACTGAATAGACGACAGACAAACTGAATGACTGACTTGCGGCGTTTTACAAGGGGCTGGCTGAGGTGATACGTAGCAAGAAAAACCATAATTTGTTATCATCATTTATTGCTGCTATTTGTGGGAATTTAAAGTCGTTGGAAAAGAGGATCATTTTACAAATCGGTTATTTAAAGGTAATTACAGAGGAATTAAAAATATTCACTCAACTAGACCTGAACGGATGGATGATGGTCGATGTTGGATGGTGGTGGATGGCAATGGGAAATGGGGTTGGTGGATACGCTCATAATTTGGAATGTTGTTAAGGAATAATACGCAGCATTAACATGTATTTAAAATGCTATAATGCGGACACAGATGGAATGGAACGAAGTCTTCCAATTGATTTTTTTTTGAAGGTAATGGAGGATTTTTATGGAGAAGGTGATAACATCTGGGGGCTTTAAATATTCGTATGTAAATCGAGTTAAGGTCTTGTGATACCTTAAAGTGAGTATAGGACATTTGCTTCTGGGAATTTTTGTGAATTTATACCTTATGTAGGTGTAGATGATGTTATCGCTCATGCCCAAAATATTGATCGTCTATAGTTTGGGCATAAACGAAGTACAGAGTGGAGCGTGAAAATTTGCCTTTTCGGGAATGAAATAAAAAAATTATGAAACTTAGAAAAATTTATTTTATATTTTATTTATATTGAACAGTAAGGGAATTTTTAAATTACATGATTTAAAATTGTGTATCTGGCAAATGACGACCTTCGCTAACCACACACTGCTACATACGTTTTCTGAAGTTTTCATGAACTCTAACAAGCATGTCGACTGGTATCTTGCCAATTTTAGCCTCAATATTGTTAATTAGGTCTTCCAAGGTGTTGGGACGGTTGATATACACCTTCGACTTCAGGTAACCCCAAAGGAAAAAACCGCATGGGGCCAAGTCTGTTGAGCGTGCCGGTCATTTCACATCACCCCTCAAAGAGATAAGCCGACCAGAAAACATTTGCCTCAAACAATTCATGGCAACTCTCGCTGTGTGCAGTGGCAGCATCCTCTTGGAATGTTGGACCACGCTCATTTTATACGGGTGAAAATTCAGTTCATCATGAAGAATCCGGTGAAAAGAACGTCTGGAAATGCCAAGAGCAAGTGATTGCTTCCGAGCAGAGCGTTTCGGAGATTGCAGTACTGCTGCTCTAACTCTCTCGATGTTTTGTGGTGTTGTAATCCTTCTCTCAGGTCCTATTCGTACACATGACACATTCCCTGCTGTACTCAATGAAGTTACCCAATTTACAATTGATTGACGTCCAGGAACACGTCCGCGTGGGGGAACAGCGAATCGTTAACGAAAATCACGCTGCACTGCAGTGCTCGAGTGCGCATTTGAAAAATATGCTTCAACACAAAATGACCTCTCCTCACGTGTCCAATGAATGATGGCAACTGGAAGGCAGACGAATACAAATCTTCCGTCTGCCACTATAAGCCACGCACACTCTCCACTCTCTTCGACCAACAGTGCCTGCAGTGAAAAAAGGGCAATTTACCGCGCTCGACCCAGTATAAAGTAAGGCAGGTTACTTTTTAATGAAAAGCAATGTACGAGGGCTGCTGTATACTTATATATTTCTGGCCTTGTAATGAAAATGCGAGTATTTATCATCAAAAATGGTTTTATTGTTTTTCAAACTATTCTCCAGCATGATTTATTCACTTTTGCATGCGCTCAAACCAATTGTCGAAGCACTTTTCCCACTCCGATTGAGACCCCTCCAAAACATGGTTTCTGAACGCTTCAACAGCATCTTCTGGCGATGAAAATCGTTGACCACGCATTTTGTTCCTGATGTGCGGGAATAACAAGAAGTCATTGGGTGCCAAGTCAGAGCTGTACGGCGGATGACTCATCAATTCGACGTTTTGGCCGGTCATAAAGGCGCTGGTTTAAGCCGATGTGTGAGAGCTCGCATGGTGCACAATGATTCTTCTCTTGTTCGTTTTTCGAAATTCTCCAAAGACTTCAGGCAAACAAACTAAGGTGTACCACTCAGAACTGACCGCCCTAAACGTTGCTCAAGCGGAACAGTCACCACCAGTTTTGCCGAAGAAACAGGCGAACATTTGCTTCCAAGTGCTTCTTCCACGAACAACTTTCGTTGGATTTGGCTCGTCTTCGAAGACCCATACGGTTGATTGCTGTTTTGTTTCGGGCTCATATGCAAAGATCCATGATTCGTTACCAGTGACGATATTATAAACGTCTTTTGAAGCTCCGCAATCGTATTTTTTCAAAATTTCTTTGCACCAATCGACACAAGCCTTTTTTTTTGAGCGATTGTCAAATTGTGCGGTATTTAACGAGAACAAACCTTTTTCTACGGCCAGGTGTTCATGCAATATCGAATGTATGCTGGTGGAAGAATTGCCCAAAGATGCCTCTATCTTACTGTATATCACATGACGATTTTGGATTATCAGTTCACGCACGGCTTCAATGTTCTCTGGCACAACGCCCGTTTTTGGAAGACCTTCGTCTTTAAGCGAGCGTCGGCCACGATTGAATTCATTAAACCAGTTTTTCAGAAATACTTCGTAGGGACAAAAATACTGTTACACCATTGAACACACCCATTTCAATAGTAGAACTGAACATACCCCGTTAATGTCATATGGGTTTTAAAAGCTAACCTCAATAGCGTTAGTCTGTAACGGGATTTTAAAATTGTTTCAACTTTCATCATGGAGTGGTCAGATAATGAGAACCGTATCGCTGGAATAGCGCTTTTCAAGTGTGTTATGAAAAAAGCTATATTTTCAAAACGCTCCGGCTACTAGGGATTAGCCGCATGTTCGTCTACCGATGCAGAAAACAGTTTGAGGAGACTGAAGATGTAAATGACCGCCACCGGTCGAGCCGCCCACGAACGCCGCATATCATCAAAGCCGTTAAATCAAGAATTCACAGAAATCCGCTCCATGAGTCGAATCATTAAAAAAAACTTGAGACTTGGGGCTTTCCAGCGACGTACCGGACATTTATTGACTGCAGCTTTAAAAAAAATAGGATTGAAAAATGCAAACGTCTTTTGGTGAAGCACGCTGATAACTTGCAAAGAAAAATTTTGTTCACCGATGAAAAAATTCTTACCGTTCAGGAAAAATTTAACAAGCAAAATGATAGTGTATGCGCGGTCATCGAAGGAAGCATCTGAACTGATCCCAAAGGTAGAAAACGGTCATCACCCAGCTCAGTCATGGTTTGGTGGGGTGTCTCTTACGATGGGGTCACTGACCTGCATTTCTGCGAACAAGGAGCCAAAACATTGGCCAAAGTTTACCAAGAAACCGTTGTGGAAGCTGTTGTGAAGACTCTTAAAAGTTCCCTGTTCCAAAACCAGCCATGGACTTTCCAGTAGGATTCTGCGCCGGCCCATAAGGCTAAAACAATTTGCCAGCGTTCATTTCCTCTGAAGAATGGCCCTCAGGCAGTCCAGATTTGAACCCATTGGATTACAAATTGTGGACGGTTTTAGAGGGCAAGGTGTGTTCACAAAAGATACCCCAACAGTGGATCTCGTAAGACTGCTTTGGTTTGAGCTGAGGCCAATTTCCCAATGGACGAGCAGCTATTAACGATTGGCCAGTGCGACTTAAGGCGTGTGTAAAGGCAAATGACGGACATTTCGAATAAGTAGGTTCTTTTTGGATACAATATAAATATATTTAAAAAAATTTGGTCCAAAATCATTCAGTACAGTATTTATGTCCCTACTAAGTAGCAACCCTCGTATAAGCCATGCACACTCTCTTCGACCAACAGTGCCGCCACAGCCTGCAGTCAAAAAGGGCAATTTAGCGCACTCCACCCATTATAAGTAGGGCAGATTACTTTTTAATGGAAAATAATGTAAAAGGTAATGAGCTGGATTTTTTTTTGTAATTTAAGTGAGAAGTAAATACCATAACCCAATATCTGCTGAGTAGGAAAAATGTAGAACGGCAGAGTATTCTACATACTGAAGTCCCGATCCAACGACAGCTGGTTCTATGCACCGGATCGATACAAAGAAAGAATTACACGGTGAGACAGTCCAAAAAACCTGCTACCGGATATTATTTTTCTTGTAGGGCTTGTCGAGTAAAACAAGATTCCAATAGTGAAATATGCCGGACCCTCCAAAATCCGGATTTACGGTTAAAAAAACGGTTTTTGTACGTTGGCGCACTTATGAGCCTGTAATTTTGTTGATAATGATCCGATTTTCAATTTCTTACTAGATTTGTTTTCATGAAAAGTTAAATAACTGAGTCAATTGCTTATCTATTTTTAAACTTAAATATGCGTTGTAATCGTAAATAAACGTACTTTTTGAATAAATTCAATAGTGTTATAGTTTCTTAATAAAATACGAAGGCGACCGCAAAACTAACTGGCCTGGCACATTTTCTGTTTTACTTGCAACTTTTTGTTTTGTTTTTTAAAAGCAATCTTTTATAAGCCATCTGTCAAAATTTCCGAAATATTTAATGATTATTTTCTTTGTTACAGGTGATTGAAGTAAACAAGTTCTATAATTTTTGAAAAATGGAAAATAAAGAGATTCGTGCGGCAATTAAACACTTTTATATGAGAGGTTATACGCCACGAATTAATCAAAGATGAATTGGATTCTGTTCATGGTGATAATGCACCATCATACTCCACCGTGAAATCCTGGGTTCAACAATTTAAAATGGGTCGTTCAAGTACGGAAGATGAACAACGCTCTGGATGACCGATAACTGCTACTACTCGTACTATTGAAAACATTAGAAAAATATTTAATAAAGTGACTACAGAAAGACAAATAAAGCTCAGAGAACTTGCTGATATTGTTAGAATACACGAAAAACAAGTTTGGAGTATTTTACATGATGAACTCCACATGAAAAAGCTATCCGCAAGTAGGGTGCCGCGTTTGTTGACTTTGCCCCAAAAAATCGTCCGTTGGACCAATTCCGAGGAGCTTTTAGCGATTTATCGGCGTAATCCAATAGAGTTCTTATGCCGATTCATAACTGTTGATGAAACATGGATCCATCACTACATCCCAGAATGCAATGAACAGTCAAAACAATGGATAGACCCTGGTAAAAGTGGTCCCAAAAAGGCGAAAACTGTTAAGTCAGCAGGAAAAGTAATGGCCACAGTATTTTGGGATGCAAGGGGTATAATATTTATTGATTATCTTGAGAAAGGAAAAACTATAAATAGTGAATATTATTGTGCATTATTGGATCGGTTGAGTGAAGAAATCAAGATAAAACGACCGCATTTAGAAAAAAAAAATTATTTTTCATCAAGATAATGCTCCTTCACACACTGCATTTTTAACTCAACAAAAACTGGCCGAATTACGATTTGAAATTGCTCCGCATCCACCATATAGTTCAGATTTAGCTCCTTCTGATTATTTCTTGTTTCCAAATTTAAAAAAATTTCTCGGTGGCAAAAAATTTTCGTCCAATAGCGAGGTTATTGCTGAAACTGAGGCATATTTTGAAGGTCTTGAAAAATCTTATTTTTCGGATGGAATTAAAAAACTCGAAAAACGTTTGATGAAGTGTATTGAGTTGGAAGGAGATTATGTTGAAAAATAAATCATAATAATTCTAAAAAAACGGTTCTTTTTATGTTAGGCCAGTTACTTTTGCGGTCGCCCTCGTAATGTATAAAAACGTCATCAAAGTTGAAAATTTTTTGAAAAATCTACAAAATTTGTGTTTGCTGGACAATAACACCAAAATTTCTCAAGTTTTCTTAGATAATTTCGAATTTAGAACATTCGAAAGATCTCAGTTTCTTCTTCCCAAATCTAGTAATAAATTGAAAATCGGACCATTATCAACAAAATTGCAGGCTTACAAGTGCGCAAAGGTACAAAAACCGGTTTTTTTAACCGTAAAACCGGATTTTGGAGGTGTCCGGCATATTTCGCTATTGGATTCTTCTTTAACTCGACAAGACCTACAAGTTTTTTCTATTTCATTCAATTTTGTACCACCATGTTATTCGGCCAAGGGCCGTCAACCCGGCACTATGTGCCGCTACAACAACAACAACAACAACACACTGAAATCCCGCATTAAGGAAATAGGGGAAAACTTCTCCCAAATCAGTGAGATGTGCACGATTCATTTCTTATACTCACTGACTTGGGTCCACTGTTTTAACACCAGCTCCGATTAGCTAATGCATTTAATAGAGAAGTTTGTACATGGCTAAGAGGTACATTTCTTAGTCGGAAAGTCGCCGGCATTTAAGAGGTGGAAAACCCGCAGCTGAAAAATTGTTAAATGTTTTTATCCGGGGTGGAACCTGGGTTTAATGGCGTAATGCTAGTTTCCACCTGATTATTTTCCCTAATTATTTTACAAGCTTCAAGTAAGTGGAGTTCTTTGTTACTTCTTCAGGCATTGAATTTCCATAAAAGCTGTGATTTTCCTGGTAGAACATCACAAGAACTTACCTTTCCACGGCCGTGTATTGACCCCAAGGTACACTATAACTACTTAAAATTCCACTCCACAACTCTACAAACAGTAGAGAGTAATGTTGGAGGTCCCCTCTTAAAAATAAATTCATTATAAACATTATTTTAATATTCTCTTGTGACGACAAGGCCGTAAAAGCCGCTCCTTTCGAAGAGCATCCATGGAAAATGTTGTAGAAAAATGTGGCTTACCAAAATTTTTCTGTCGTTCTGTTTTCTTGTTTTACCTTCAAGGTAAACACTGGAGAAGCGTTTGAACAAGAACCACAATAACAACAACAACAACAACGTGAAGAAAAATCCAGACGCACTCCGTCACTCGTTCGACATGCGTGTGAAAACACTTGTTGTGAACCTTTCAACGCCGTCCTCTGTCTTGGCCTCTAGCCGTGGGCCATCAATATGCACACACGGTGCCCGGTGTATTAGAGTGAAGTGGACCACCCCGGGTGACGATCAGCGCATGAAGAATACCCGATTCATCATAAAAGAAAAAAAGAAAAAGACGCATAGGAAAAGGTTGCATGTTTTTCATGCCTCAAGCGCAGTGCAGCGCCTTTGTGTTGGTTCAGACAAAACATGTTTGGTCGATATCTTTTATCGCTGCGGAAAATCTAAAGGAAAATAAGACACTGGATTCTTGAGAATCGGAGAAAAGGGGGCAATAAATTTGAATAATTTGTTATTCATTTGTAGTAATTGTATGTGGTGGAGTTTTTTGTGTGTGTGGCAGCGACAATATGACTTAATTGCTGCCATGATGAGGCCTAAGTAAATGTGATTCTTATGGTGATTTGAATAAATTTATGCAGAAATGATTATAAAGTAAGTGATTCAAAACAATCAGAGTGTAAGAAACAAAGGATTATCAAAGCTATGGAAATTCCTAAGTCTGAAGTAAATAAAATAATACTGAGCCCAGGTCCAAGGCAAGCACTGAATTGGAGCAGTTGCCATATCTCAGCCATGATAAAGTCTCTTTTACTTTATCAAGTGGTAATTTATAAACTCTAAAAGCTCGTGATTTATAAGCACAACCACAAAGACAAAGAAGTGTGGCCTCTTACAAGCCTATCATATTTCTTCGCCCCTTTCGAATGTCACTCCTAATTTATGGCCACATCACTTTAATGTCAACCATCATCTGTCATATTACAGCCTTCATTTATCATCCATCTTGGATTATGTTAGAGGGGGGAGCAGAGAGTTTAAGGTCTGCCTCCCTACGTTCCAGAAAAATTGTATCATGTTCACCAATAACATTTTAATTAAATCTTTTTAATGAAACTTCTTCAAAGAACGAGAAAAAAGCACTGCACATTCATTTGCCTCAAGTTGCTTGCTCATAAAACGCTCGATGAAACTGTCTCGCGTTATTTTAAACCCGGAGACCAATTATAGCCTTATAACAAGTGCACGCTGCTGGAAAGTGCTCACATTGGGGCCACGCTGGAGCTGATGAAAGGCCGGCCTGCTACTACTCCAACTACTCCGATGAGGGAAAAGCACGAAACTCAAGCGAAAATATGTTTTATCATTTCACTTGAGGCCATGCTCTGCACAAATAACCGAATGAAATGTCTTCATAAATATTGGCATAATTAAAATGAGGAAAAAAAATCTAAACTACAGCGGGCCTCCTCCTCCTCGCAAAAGATATGCAGATTTTTTAATGCAGAGACATGCCTAGATTCTGCAAAAAAAAGAAACCACTTTAATTTCGCAGAAAAATAGAGTGCGTACGTTTAGCAAAGGGAGGATAGAACGAGAAAAAACCAAAGGCAATTCATTTTAAAATAGCCACGATATGAAGTTCTAAAACATCATAATCAAAGAGTTAAGGTCTTTGCTGCACTTCGAGCGCTGAACCATAAATAAATGCGCAAATACTCCTACACCCAGAGATAAAAGCGAGATGAATTCGAAGCAGCATTTAACATAAACAAAGCAGTAAAACCCTTTGAGATAAAATAAAAAACAAGTAAAAAAGTTTAAGTCAGACATGGCTAATATAAGATACCCTACACCACTACCGCTACTCAGAGGATTAAACAGCTCTGTCTGGAGATTGAGCAAGGTCAGACTCAATATGTTAGAGTTGCTTATTTGTCGCTCATCACGTACCACACGGAATTCGGACCGCAAATCAAAAGCGACCTTTGAGTAGGGTCTATTCGAATATAGGGTCTATACGGATATGGTCCAATGTCACAAGACATCGGATGGCAATGCAAGGGATTTTTATTTTGTAACTTTGTTCGTTGAAATACTCTACTGCTGACTGGTTCTCGTTTATATAGAATCTTCCTGCATTTAAGTGTATCGCCATTTATCGTGGTTTAATGACATTCGTTGCTTGGGGTCTGAGGATAGTGGAGTAGCGTTCACGAAAACTACATTATTTTCGACTGCCTTTTAAATAAATTTTTGTTTTTGAATGAAATGTTCTTTAAAAACTTGCTGTGAAATCTGACTATGAACTTATTGTAATGTAGTTTTAAATAATTTCCTTGATAAACATCACTTTTGATAAATAACAACATAACCCAATTCTAATAAAAAACTTTGGGGATCATAGTATGGTGGAGGAGGATCATACTATGGTTGTAAGGATCTTAACATGGTTGCGTGTGAATCATTTTATGTTTGTATGTGAAAAATCCTATAGTTGTAAGGGTTCATAATATGGTTTTGAGGATTATTGTATGGTTGAGTTTGAACCATGATATGGTTGTGAGATTATAGTACGAGGGCGGTTCGGAAAGTTCTTAGCCTATCAATGAAAGAGAATAGTTAGTTTTCCATTGTTTGGATTGTTCTTTTGTCTCTGGAGTATAGTGGTGGATCCATGTCTCATCAACAGTTGTGAAACGACGCTTAAAATCCATTTTATTTCGCTGAAAACGATCCAAACAAGCTTGAGAAATGTTCATTCTTATGCGTTTTTGGTCGACTGTTAACAAGTGCGGCACCCATCTTGCAGAAGCTTTTTCATCTGTTGTTCTTCATGCAAAATTAAATGGACTCGATCATTTGAGATGCCCCTGATATTAGCTATTTCACGCACTTTTATTCGTCGATCATTTAATACCATATCATGCACTTTGGCTACAATTTCTGTTGTTGTTGCTGTTTTTGGACGTCCACTACGTGGTTCATCTCCAATGCTTGTACGACCACGTTTAAATTCAGCAACCCAATTTTTTACTGTTGCATATGAAGGAGCACTTTCACCTAACACATTCACGATAAACCTTTTTTATGTAAATATTTAATGACACCACGCATTTCTAATTTTTCCATTGTAAAAAAATCGCGGATGCGTCTTTTGTGAACACCTGTTTCTATATGAAGAAGTTGCCAGAACGAAACAAAATTTAACATGTGTTCATAGCAGAAATGGAAGTTTCCAAAACACTTAACTTTTTTCTGTTTATACCGCGCTTTCCGAACCGCCCTCGTATGTTTGCATGTGCATCATTTTATTGTTTTGGGGATCATAATATTGTTGTGCCACAACCATATACCCAACAAAAGTATAAATCACTTCGAATATTGTCACCCCAACCATAATTTTCTGCGGTTCAAGCATTCTACCCGAGGCCCTGCAGCTTTTGAAAACACAAATTAAACACGATCGAGCCTAATTTCGCATGATACGTTTTAAGCATCCATTAATTAACTCTTGTAAAATTGGACCAAATTGGTCCATGTTAAGCCATAGCTAGAAACATTTAAACTTCAATCACGCTCAAATAAGCCATAGAGCCTTAATTGAGACCTATAATATTCCTTGTAAAAATAGACCATATTGGTATATGTTTCCATATAGCCCCAACGAAGAATGTCTTTCCCATATTGTAGAAGTCACATATTACCTCCGGCTATGTCCGACTTTAATTTTTATGCCCTGCGCCACTCTCTGGACCAAGGTATTATATGTTAGATTCATGGCAAATATTTGTAACTTCCAAAAATATTAAAGCTCGACTTATCTCTAATTGAACCGATCGACTTATAATCACCTGCTAATTTCATTTAACGATATTTGTCCGTCCGTCCGTCTAGCTAAAGCTTGTTATCAAACTACAGGTCGCAATAGTTGTCCGATATTAATGAATATGGCAGAAGTATGTTCTTGAAACAAGGACGGGGCGCTTCTGAAATAAGTTCAGATTTAGAACTTATTGCACTTATACTTAGTAGGGACATAAATACTGTTACACACGTTCTATGCTGTATACAAAAAAGTACTGAATGTTTTTGGACCAATGTATGTATATTGTATCCAAAAAGAATCTACTTATTCGAAATGTCCGCCTTTTGCCTTTACACACGCCTTAAGTCGCACTGGCCAATCGTCAATAGCTGCACGAACCTCGTCCATTGGAAAATTGGCCACAGCTCGAACCAAAGCAGTCTTAAGAGATCCAATGTTGGGGTATCTTTTGTGACAAACCTTGTCCTTTAAAACCGTTCACAATTTGCAGTCCAATGGGTTCAAATCTAAATGAAACGTTGGCAAATGGTTTCGAAGCCAGGCCTGCGAAGTTTTAGCCTTATGGGCCGGTGCAGAATCCTGCTGGAAAGTCCATGACTGGTTTTGGAACAGGGAATTGTTAAGAGGCTTCACAACAGCTTCCAAAACGATTTCTCGGTAAACTTTGGCCGATGTTTTGACTCCTTGTTCGCAGAAATGCAGGTCAGTGACCCCATCGTAAGAGACATCCCACCAAACCATGACTGAAGCAGGGTGATGACCCTTTTCCATCCTTGGGATCAGTTCAGATGCTTCCTTATTACACTCTATCATTTTGCTTGTTAATTTTTTGCTGAACGGTAAAAATGTTTTCATCGGTGAACAAAATTTTTCTGTGCAAGTTATCAGCGTGCTTCACCAAAAGACGTTTGCATTTTTTCAATCCTATAAAGTTGCAGTCAATAAATGTCCGGTACGTCGTTTGAAAGCCCCAAGTCTTTTTTAATGATTCGACTCATGGACTTTTGCGTGGTATTCATCTCACGGGCCATGATTTTCTGCTTTCGGAGCAGATTTCTGTGAATTCTTGATTTAGCGGCTTTGATGACATGCGGTGTTCGAACAGAGCGAGGAGCGTTTTAAAAATATCGTTTTTTTTTCATTTCACTCATTATCTGACCACTCCATGATGAAAGTTGAAACAATTTTAAAATCCCGTTGCAGACTAACGCTATTGAGGTTAGCTTTCAAAACCCATATGACATTAACGGGGTTCTACTATTGAAATGGGTGTGTTCAATGTTGTAACAGTATTTATGTCCCTACTAAGTAGCTTCTAAAGCTGCAGGACCTAAAATCGTGAGGACCTTAGAGTAGGATTTATTCGAAAACATGGACGGATATGGTCTTTGCTATTCTGAGATACAAAAAACAATTAATACAAAGTCGGTCTTGGCCGACTATGAGATACCCTACACCACTCTGCTAATCAGAGGATTAAGCACATCTGTCTGGAGCTTAATTAAGGTAGGACTCAAGATAATAGTATTAAGAAATTGTCACTCATTACGTTATATACAAAATTTGAGCGTAAAGGAAAAAACTTTGTAGCTTCTTAAGCTGGAGGACCTAAAATCGTGGGGAGCTTTGAGCAGGATTTATTCGAAAACATGGACGGATATGGTCTCTGCTATTCTGAGATATCAAAAATAATTAATACAAAGTCGGTTTTGGCCGACTATGAGATACCCACACCACTCTGCTAATCAGAGGATTAAGCACATCTGCCTGGAGCTTAATCAAGGTAGGACTCAATATGGTAGTATAAATGGAGTGGCGCTCATAACGCACTATACAAAATTTAAGCGTAAAGGGGTAAACTTTGTAGATTCTCAAGCAGCAGGACCTCAAAGCGGGAGGAGCCTTTACGTGGGGTCTATTCATAAACATAGACGGATATGGTCCAATGTTATAGGGCATGAGCGTTAGACGCTAGAAACGCTCCATGAGTAACTTGATTTGAATCGGATGTAAAATGTGGCTTCTAACCTGCAGATTCTAAACTATAGGGTGATCCATCTAGAGGCGTTTTTTCAGAACTAAAAAAAAATATAAAAAACTTAAATCAAGTGTGGAAACTTTATTGGTAATTTGAAAGGACATTTTATGGCATTTATTTTTTGAAATTAATTACCCTTAAATGTTGGCAACTGTATTATGGAAATGAGCGTTCGATGAGAAACGGCAAGATCCGCTGTTTTCGACCAAAATTTTGTTCAGTGATGACGCCCATTTATGGCTCAACGGCAAAGTCAATAAAAAAAAATTGCCTCATTTGGACTGAAGGGCAACAAGAAGAGGTTGAAGGGGTGCCATTATACCCAGAGAAAACCACGGTTTGGTGCGGTTTTTAAGATGGTGAAATCGTCGGTGAATATTTTTTCAAAAATGATGATGGCCGGAACGTAACCGTGAATGGTGCTCGCTATCGCGCCATGATATCGATCATTATGCTACCTGAAATTAAAGTCCCTAAGCTTGGCGACGCTTGGTTTTAACAGGACGGTGCCACTTGTCATACAGCTACTCAAAAATGGATCTACTGAGAGGTAATTTCGAAAAGCAGCTAATTTCACGTTTCGGACAGGTGAGTTGGCCGCCCAGACCGAGTGATATCACACCTTTAGGCATTTTTCTTTGGGGTTTAGTAAAGTCCAAAGGCTATGCTGACAAACCAGCTACGATTCAGGTTTTGAACGCCAACATTACGCGTGTTATTAAAGCCATACCGGTCGAAATGCTCAAACAAGCCATCCAAAATTGGACCCTCAGAATGGAAACCCTAAGGCGCAGTTGCGGCCAACATTTGAAAGAAATTATATTCAAAAAATAAATGCCATAAAATGTCCTTTCAAATTTCCAATAAAGATTCCACACTTGATTTGTTTTTTTTATATTTTTTTTTGTTCGGAAAAAATACCTCTAGATGGATCAACCTTTAAAAAAGGACCTTTATGTGGGGACTATAGAAAAATATGGACCTATGTGATCCAGTGTCACCATAGTTATTATATGGCCGCTCATAACGTACCATGCAAAATTTAATCGTGAGGGGGTAACATTTGTGGCTGCAGGACCAAAAGTCGGCAGGGACCGATGTGTGGGAGTTATACGAAAACTTGGACCGATTTGACTAGAGATATGTGTTGGTATCTAGTAATGATCTGTCCGAAGTTTGGTCGGGATTGATTGCAATATGTGGCTTTTAGAGCTGTAACCGGGAGAGACCTTTGTTATACAAAAATATGGACCAATGTGGTCCAGTTGCACCACAGTTAATAAATGGCCGCTCAAAACGTACCATGCCAAATTTGGGCTTCATCTTCCGTAATTTGTGGTCTCTAAAGCAGCAGGCCCTTAAATCGGAAGGGACCTTTGTGTGAGAACTAACTATACAAAAACTTTAATCGATATGAACAAATTTCCCTAGAGATATGTGTTGTTCACTCATAATGCTCTGACCGAAATTAAGTCGGAATTGGTTGCACTGTGGCTTTTAGAGCTGTAGGTTCTAAAATCGAACAAGACCTTTGTATGGGGCTATACAAAAATATGAACCTATGTTGCCAGTTTCACTACGCTTAATTAGTGCCTGCTAAATTTGGGTGTGATCGGGTGTAATTTGTGGCTTCTAGAGCTGAAGGGCCTCAAATCAGAAGGGACCTTTGTGTGGGAGCTATTAGAAAACTTGGACCGATATGAACATATTTTACCAGAGATGACCACTCAAAATTCACTATGTGAAATTTGATATGGTTACTATATGGTCACGGCAACAATAATATGTTTTCAGCAATAAAAGTATGTTCGTCGCAACCATAGTATTGTTTTTTGGATTTTATTTTTACAATAGCAAGTCAATGTCAATATTCTTGAAATGTAACAGTTGTATTTTTACCAAATATAAATATTAAAATACGATTGTATGTACGAGTAGCAACAATATTAATATGGATGTTGCGACAAAAGTATTGTTTTTGGGGTTTTATGTTAACAATAATATGATTAGGGCAATCATACCGCATGATTTTAATTTGCTATAAATTTGAATATGTTTATGGGAACAATGTTATTGTTAGCGATCGTACGCCATAATAGTACTTTTTATTTGTAAATTAGAATTTGTTCAAAACGAAATGCATTGGATTGGTAAAAGTGAAATATTTTTAAATATGGAAACACTTACATTTTTAACGGTCATTGGGTGCCAAATCAGGGGTGTACGGTGGATGGCCCATCAATTCGATATCTTGAGTGGTCAAATAGCTTATCTTTTCAGCTGATGTGTGAGAGCTCGTATTGACGTGATGCAAAATGATCCGTCTTCTCTTATTATCTTTCAGCATTTCTTCGAACACTGTTGGCAAACAGATGCTTGTATACCACTCCGAATTGACCTCCTACGTTCCACTAAAGGCACCGTGGCAACATGGCCGGTTATAAAGAACGCAATCATTTCCTTCGATGTACTTCTTCCACGAACAACTTTTGTTGGATTTGGCTCATCTTGAAAGACCCATACGGTCGATTGCTGTTTTGTTTCGGGTTCATATGCATAGATCCATGATTCGTCACCGGTGACAATGTTATACACTGCCTTTGAGTAGTTATACTTTTTTAACGTCTCTTTGCACCAATAATCCATACGAGCCTTTTTTTAACATTCGTCAAATTATGTGGGATCCAACGAGAGCAATTTTTTACGGCCAAATGAACATGCAATATCTTATTGATGCTTGTTATACTAATACCCAAGGATGCCTCAATCTCAAGGTTTGCCACATGTCGGTCTTGCTTAATGGTTTCTGGCAAAGTGACCGAAGTTGGACGTCCTTCAAGAAATTCATCCTGGAGCTAACCGCGTCAGAGACTGAACTCTTGGTACCAGCGATTAATAGTAATTTTTGATGGTGCTTCATCGCCAAAAGTCGAACCAAGTTGATTTTAACACTGTTGTCTCGATAATCCACGCCGAAAATCGTAGAAAATCATCGCACGGAAATGTTCACGGGATAGTTCTATTTTTTGACTGAGATTAATTTTTCAACACGCTGTAAACAAAACAATTCGCCCTCAAATGACAAAACGTTCTGAGTGAAGATATGCTAAAAAAAAGTTAAAGTTTCCAATGAAGTTTTCAGTTTGCATCTGAGAACACTATTGTCAGGACTCGAAATATAAATAGCAATTCTCGTATGGAACTTAAAATTTTTCAAACAAACTACTTTGGCTTTGTTTAACTGAAATATTTTCAATGAAACGCTTACGTTTTTCGACATTTTCTACTGTAAAATAAATCACTACTGTTAATTTGAATTAAATGTATTTTTAAATAATTTTCATAATTTAAATCTATTGTTGACAACTTAAACCAATTCTACTTAATAACTTTGGGGATCATAGTATAATTGTGTTGGATCATACTATCGTTGTAGGGTTCATAACATGGTTGCGTATGAAACATACTATTATTGTGAGAATAATTCTATGGTTGTATGTGCAACATACTATGGTTGTGAGGATCATAAAATGGTTGTGAGGATCATAATATGGTTGTGGTGATCATAAAAACGCGTAAAGCATAATTTAGTTTATGTGCTGTGAATGTGCCGAATTATCTCATCTTTTATACTATGGTTGTGGGGATTATAGTGTGGATATGTGTAAATCATACTATTGTTGTGAGGAGCATAGTATGGTTGTGAGGATAATAGTATGGTTGTGAGGACTATTCTATGGTTGTATGTGCAACATACTATGGTTGTGAGGATCATAATATGGTCGTAGTGACCATATTATGTTTAAGTAATTCACACTTATGTTGTGGGGTTTATATTGTGGCTATGTGTAAATCATACTATTGTTGTGAGGATCATAGTATGGTTGTAAGGATCATAGTATGGTTGTATTTGAATCGTACTATTGTTGTGAGGATCATAATATTGTTGTACCACAACCATATACCCAACAATAGTTTGATGCTCTTCAAATATTGTTATGCCAACCATATTTTTTTCTTGTAGACATTTTAGTAACAACTAACCTCGAGTGTACTTCGGTATGTTATGTTCATTGGCATACATATACGAAGACATACGAGTACGTTGGACTTTATGTGTGCATAATTTATTTGCCATAGGAAGTCAGTAGTTTTTCACAATATGCGTTTGATGCACGTCCGTGTGCATGGGGTTTTCTTCCAAGTGTTGGAGATGTTTGATGGACAGTTTCTTGATTGCAGTTAATTTTGTTTATGCATTTTCCCCCTCATTTTCATTTTCTTATTTTGATTTAAAATTATAGGTTTCTATGCACACACACACATCCATGGGTTTCACTCATTCAGAGCGATGGTGCGGAGGGGAGATTGAATGATTGAATGGCCAAGCGACCGACCAACCGTCCGAATGAATGTATGCAAATACTCGTAGTAAAGTTTAATTATCTTGACCCGAGTAGAGTTTATGAGGCAGATGTGTTATTGTAGCCATAAAATTGTATTCGGTAAATAGGAAAGTAAGTAAGTTGTAACCTAAGACCAATTAGTGCAACTTTTCGTAAAACACTAAACTAACATTTGCTTGAAGGAATAAACCCATTAAGCCGTTTTTGAAATCAGCTTTTTATGCCGATGTTTTGTCGAATTTTGTTTTCATATTTTGACTCGATTTCGGATTGATATCGACTCGACAGTTTGCGAAATTTTGAGTCCTCAAACTGAGCATTAAATCCTTGTCAAACTCAAGTCGATTGGAATGAATATTTATTTTTATTTTTCGTTTTCTGTTGTTACATTTATCGAAAAAATCGAAATATTCGTCTATTACGATATGATAGTAAAGAAAATTAATAGTTTTCTAAATATTTTTTTTTTGGCGAGACATTATGCAAAGTCGAATAAATTTCGAATCTTGTACACCAATACCCCGGTTTGCGTCGTTTCGGCTTGCGTCGATTTTTTCTGACACTGTTTTTTTTGGGATTTCTCGTTTATATTTCATTTTGCGTTGCAGGGCTTCGAAGTTGCGTCGTTTGTGTTTTGATGTGCGTCGTTAATATCAAAATATTTGTACACAGCTAAAACAGAAAAAGGGGATTTCCCGTATATTTCTAATGCAAATATGTATGTGAAGGTTGTCTGCTGGTTGAAAGTGAGGGTAGTTATCAATATCAAATTACATTTGCTGAAGTGAAGTTTAATCTAGACATTTTGCAACAATGAGTCAAAAAAGGAAAGCAAATAAGCTTAGAACAAAAACTGGACATTTTAAAACGTTTTAAATCTGGGGAAAAAGCTGCTGATATTGGAAGAAGCTTAAGACTAGCACCTTCTACAATAAAATCCATTTGTTCCAGAGATGCTGATAAAATTAAAAAAATTGCTGAAAACGCAACATCGTCACAACATAAACAGGTTACAAAAGGGAGAAGTCCTTTAATGGAAAAAATGGAGTAGCTTCTTAGCATTTGGATCGAAGATCAAAATCAGAGGAGAATGCCGTATCAATGCCAGTATCAAGTGCCGAAAGGTCCGAAGAATTTAATGCAAGCACAGGTTGGTTTGTCCGTTTTAAAGCCCGTGGAAATTTGCATAGCGTTGCATAAACAGGAGAAGCTGCTAGTGCAGATACTTCAGCTGCAGAAAAGTTCAAACTTGAATTAAAAGCAATTATTGAAAAAGGTGGGTATTCTGCACAACAAGTTTTAAACGCTGATGAAACAGGACTTTTTTGGAAGCGTTTACCAGGAAGAACATACATTTATAAATCCGAAAAATCTTCGCCTGGTTATAAATCTAGTAAAGATAGACTTACACTTCTTTTGGGAGGAAATGCAGCGGGAGATTTCAAATTTAAGCCAGCCGAGAGCCGAGAGCTTTTAAAAATGTTAAAAAGAACGAACTTTCTGTTCATTGGCGTGCAAATAAAAAGGCATGGATGACTGCATCTTTATTTAAGGATCGGATGGAAATTGTGCTGCTCCTGAGCTAAAATCTTATTGTTCTTCAAAAAACAATGAGTTTAAAGTGCTGTAGTTACTTGACAATGCACCAGGTCACCCCATTTTTTCTGACGATTTTTCGGAAAATGTTCAAGTTATTTTTATGCCCCCAAATACCATATCTGTGATACAACCAATGGATCAAGGTGTTCAAGTCGTACTATCTGCGACGAACTTTTAGTCAACTTCTAAAAGCAACTGACGGAGATAATTTGCCTTCCATGAAAGATTTTTGGAAGAATTATAATATCAAGATGGCTATTGAAAATATAAATCTATCTTGGAAAGAAGAACGGAACTTGGCGTCAATTGTGGCCATAATGCATTCTCAAAGATACAGAAGATATTAATGAAGTTCCACACATATGTGAAGAACTTGCAGAATCAGCTAGAATTGCTAATTTTGTTCTAATGGATGAAGAAGACATTAATGATCTCATATTATACGACGAAGAGCTAACTTACGAAAGTTTGATTGCAACTCAAGTAACAATGCGCTGGACGACGAAACACTTCCGCTTGAGGTCGAATCATATGAAAATAGACTCACTGCAGCTAACATTTCTGAAGCGATGCACTTGGTATCGCAAGCAATGGATATTTTTGAAAAAAATTACCCGGTCGAAGATCGCAGTTTAAAAGTTTCTAGGGCTGTGACCGATGCTATCAATTGTTATAAGGAAATATATTTGGAAAAAAAGGCTATTAAAATCCAACAAACTTTAGATAATTTCATAAAAAGATCAGCAAAATCGACAAACCCAACCGTAGAAATGATAATCGATTCAGATGACGCAAGCTCAGATTAAAAAATTAACACATCGATGTAGACTTTGCTTTTATACTATGAATTCCATATTTTTAATTTTAATCTATTTTTGTTATGTTTTTTTGCGTTTTTCTCATGAACTGTTATATTTTTATTTTAATAAAAGCTACGAGGGCGGTTCGGAAACTTCTTTGCCTATCAATGAAAGAGAATAGTTAGTTTTTCAAAAATATTTTTATTTTTCAATATAATCTCCTGAAACTTCAATACACTTAGTCCAACGCTTATCTAGCAATTCTATCCCTTGATTTAAATAGTTTTCCTCAAGGTCTTCAAAATAGTGGTTTACAACTGTAATTGCATCTTCATTGTAATTGCAAGGAATTTTTTTTAGATTTGGGAACAGGTAAAAGTCACTAAATCAGGAGAATAAGGTGGGTGGTCAAGCAACTCGTACATTAATTCGTTGATTTTAGCCATTGTTAAAACACTCTTGTGCGCTGGTGCGTTGTCTTGATGAAAATTTTTTTTGTGTTGTAAGCCAGGACGTTTATCACGAATTTGTACCTTTAATTGATCTAAAAGGTTGCAATAGTACCCTGAATTTATTGTTTTAACCTTTAGCAGATAGTCAATCAATAAAATACCTTTGAAGTCCCAAAAAACCGTTGACATAACCTTACCAGCCGATTGAATTGTTTTTGCCTTCTTTGGGGCACTTCCTCCAGCTTCAGTCCATTGTTTGGATTGTTCTTTTATCTCTGGAGTATAGTGGTGGATCCATGTCTCATCAACAGTTATGAAACTACGCTTAAAATCCATTTTATTTCGCTGAAAACGATCCAAACAAGCTTGAGAAATGTTCATTCTTATGCGTTTTTGGTCGACTGTTAACAAGTGCGGCACCCATCTTGCAGAAAGCTTTTTCATCTGTAGTACTTCATGCAAAATTAAATGGACTCGATTATTTGAGATGCCCATGATATTAGCTATTTCACGCACTTTTATTCGTCGATCATTTAATACCATATTATGCACTTTGGCTACAATTTCTGTTGTTGTTGCTGTTTTTGGACGTCCACTACGTGGTTCATCTTCAATGCTTATACGACCACGTTTAAATTCAGCAACCCAATTTTTTACTGTTGCATATGAAGAAGCACCTTTACCTAACACATTCACCATATCATTATGAATTTCTTGTCCCGATAAACCTTTTTTATGTAAATATTTAATGACACCACGCATTTCTAATTTGTCTATTGTAAAAAAATCGCGGATGCGTCTTTTGTGAACACCTGTTTCTATATGAAGGAGTTGCCATGTGTTCATAGCAGAGATGAAGTTTCCAAAACACTTAACTTTTTTCTGTTTATACCGCGCTTTTTGTGCTAGACTAAGAAGTTTCCGAACCGCCCTCGTATTACTTATTTATTTTTATTACGAGTATCTTGAAAAGTTGGCATTCCGGCATTCATTTTTGATATTTATTTTTACCTAAAACTCACACTAGATGCCGCTGTCACACAAATGGTGCCATTTCTTGTTGATTTTCAAACCAATTCAAATTTTACGGTCCAGACATTAAAAGACTGATGAAAAATAATTTTCATAGTTCTTTAGATTCAAATCAATTCATTGCATGGAATGAATTGAAAATGTTATTGGTAAAAAACGAGAAGCAGATAGTGCGCAAAGAGTTCAACGTCTCTTGAAAGCCTTTGAGGAACTTGGTGTGAATACGTCATCAAAAATTCAACCAATTTTCCACCGAATCTGATGAGCAAAGAGAACATTTTCACCAAGTAGCTTTAAGCATTGAAACTAGGTACAGAGGAAAGAAAGGAGATTCTATGTTAGGTGGTTTAGACTGTCGGTTAAAGAGAACAATCGATGAAGAGGATACTGACGAAGAGCAAGAGCCAGAAACTTACAGAGATGCACAGCCTACTACTTCTTTGCTACTCCAAACATGCAAATTGACAGTGATAGTGATGATGATTAAGCGGATCCAAATAAGATATAATAAGATTTAATACTTTTAAATAAAACTGTTGGTTTTGTAATAAAAAAATATTTTTTCCAAAAAAAAAAACAATTTTTTCCATAAAAAATGCATTTTTGTAATAGTAACCTAGAGTAAATAATAGAACATCGTATTATCATTAGAAATATATTTGACAATGAAGTCAACATCAAAAATTGATTTTTCAGGTCGTTGGTCATTAGATGCCTCACAAGATGGTGGTTCACCATGAACTTCATTACCCTGGCGATTGACTGATAATTAGCAGACTTATTGGTTTCATCCTTTCTGGGGATCGGCTGGACGTTTGCAACCCTTCAACACTCTGGAAAGACACCTGACGATACGCGGCGTTGAAAAGGTTGCGTAATTGTCGGGATAGCGCACTAACATAGGACAAGTGACGAAATACAATCAGAGCCCGGGGAATTATTTACATCAAGATTCGCAGGAACCCTTTTAACTCCTCGTGGCCAAAAAAAATATCTGAGGCATGCAACAAGATGCATTTTCAGTAACGGGAAGTGGCCGATTGCTTTCCGGCCAGGAATAATTTTCTGCAATCATTTCAGCCATTAAGTTAGCTTTATCAACCGGGTCAGTGAATGTCTGGCCTTAATATCATTAGAAATATGTTTGACAATAAAGTCAACATCAAAAATTGATTTTTCAGCCTAAAAAAAGTAAATAAACCGTTTTTTATATAATAAAAATACAATAGCACCGTTTGTATGGCAGCGCCATCTAGTTTTAGGTAAAAATAAATATTAAAAATAAATTCCTCGGCCCCAAAAACAGTAAGATACCACAACTTTCCAGGATAATAAAAATATGTAAGCATTATTTTATTAAATTTTCAATGAATTTTTTATGTTAGACAGCGTTCCTGAAATCACAAACTTCAAATGCGTGTAAAAAAAATCTCGCACTGTACTTAAAGAACCCTTGACAGTTTTGTTATCGATAATGTCGACTTTCATTTGCAATTGGTCTTATCCCATTCGCATTTTGGTTGTTGCTACAATTATAATTGTAGCAAGATCCTTCCAGGCGACTAATAACCACTAGGTTGTCAATTAAACGATGCCTTTCTTTTTGCATGTAATCAAAGTAATGCTGCCCATATCGCAACGCCGCAGGACGTAGCAACAGAGAGATGTCGGCCAATTTGAATGACTTAGAAGCACATACTCCGTCAAAAGACGGAGGAGATTGAAATATACAGGAGTAGAAACGACGCCCAAAAAATCGATAAAAAAAAAAGTCAATCATCCGACCGAGAGACCAATTAATGGTATGTAAAGATATAAATGAAAATCTGGTGACGGATATAGCAAGTGTACTTAGTATATGGAGAGAACTCTTTGCCAATTAATGACGCCTGGAGATTTTGTTGCAAAAAAACGACCCAGTACCAAGCATTGATGACGTCGTATAATTCCAATAACCCAGAGTAGAAAAAGTCAAGAAAGCAACCAAGTACCTGTCTAATAATAAGGCTGTTTTACAGGCTGAGTTGTTCAAGGCTGATGGACATGATTTGGGTAAGACGTGAGTGAGCCAATTCATCTGCACATTTTGGTATTAACATAACAAATGATGCCTGATTTCGAGCATATTATGAGAACGACTAAAGCCTCACATCAACAACATCGCAGCATCAGTGTAGCATTAGGCCTGGTAAAACTACAACTGACCAGAGATTTACATTGCGTTAAGTTCTAGAAAAGTCTCAAGAAAAACAAATAGACACATACCACAGGGTGGCTGATGAAAGACGCTACCAAAAAAAATTAACAACTTTTTTCTATTTATTGAATCTGCTTAATTTTTTTTTTGCAGATTAATTTTTAGATTTAACAAAAATGGATAACTGAGACACTGAAACAAAAATTTCGATTGTCCGCCACTATCACGCACTGGAGTCCGTAGTTTCGGTTCAAAGCAAATATAGGTGCAAGTTTGGCGGCAATTCTCCGAGCAGATAGATCATATTGAGACTTGTTAACAATTTTGCCGAGCATCGGACAGTCAACAGAAGACCTTACCATCGAAACCCTTCAGTTCGTACGGAGGAAACAATCGCTGCTGTATCTGCTGCCATACAAAACAATCCAAGAGTTTTGACAAGAAGCTTATCTGCTCAAATGTGTAAAGTATAAGCAGACAGTCATTGTCGTCAATTATGCACAGAGATCTGGACTTATTCCCATATAAAGTTCAACTGGCCAACAAACTGAACGCAGCAGACTTCCCGATCACTTGGAATTTGCCAGAAGCTGCTTCAAATGGTGGAAGAGGACGGAAACAGGCTGAACTGTCTTTTCATGTCTGACGAGGCCCATTTCGATTTAAACGGCAACATAAACAAACTAAATTGTCGAATATGAAGTGCTCAAACCACAGATACTCCATAAGACGGAATTGCAGCCACTTCGTGTCACAGTGTGGTGTGCAGTTTTACCACGCTACATTGTCGGGCCCTACTTCTTCGAAGAAACCCGTCACACCGTTACGGTTACAGGAGACCGTGTACTTGAGCATGTTGAGAGAGTTTTTCTATCCAGAATTACGCCGAATGAGAATTTCTTTCAACTCTTTGTGGTTTAAAAAATAAATGGCGCAACTCCTCACATAGCCCGGCCTGTTATGACAGAATTGGGACGAAAATTTTCCAATAAACTGATATCCAGAAACTCCACATTTTGTTGGCCCCCAGGTCGCCTAACCTTCCAGCACCTGACTTTTACTTGTGGGGTTATTGCAAACAGGAAGTCTACAAAGCAAAACCAACAAATTTGAATGATCCAAAGCAATCCATTACGGCTATTCCTAGGTCAATTCTCCAAGCAGTAATGAACAACTTTTTGGTAAGATGCCGCACATGCATCAACGAGCAGGGGGCATTAAAATTCCATTATTTTTAAACTAATTAAGCTCTATTTAATAAAATTGAATGAGCTTTAACATGATAAAAGAAAAATGAATTCCATACACTGAAAAAAGTTGTATGAGTTTCTTAGAGTAGCAATAATAATCAGCCACCCTGTACATATCCCATTTGAAAACATGTCTAAGTTTCGTACCCCCCGCAAATAAAAGAAAAATGAATTCCATACACTGAAAAAACTGTTATTTGAGTTTCTTAATTTAGCAATATTTATCAGCCACCCTGTTCATACCCCACCCTGTTCATACCCCATGCAAAATCGGAATTTATATTAGGGAAGGACCTCTACCAATCATTGAATATGTAAAGAGACCCCAGACAGGGATAAATATTCTACTTAAAAGAATTAAGGAAAAACAGCCAAGAAACCGAGTTCTACATAGGGAGAGCAATCATAGAATTTTAGAGCGCACTCCAAGCGTACGCAGATAACATAGACATCCTGGGGAGAACTGTACGATCAGTGGCTACCCAGCCAAGTTGGGATTGGTGGTGCACGAGGTCGAAACAAATCTGCTCATTATTTTTGAAAGAGTAAATTACTGCACAAGCTAATAAGATCAGGCTTGTCATATGGAAAAGGAAAAGTAAGTCATCGATGTTAAAGCAAACACATCACCCGCCTGATAGTCGCACGTTTCGTCGTAGGTGCGGAACGGCTCATCCGTACCATATGCTTGTGCTGCCGGCAAGGTCTGTGCTCGTTGTACAATCTACATTTAAGAAAAGTTGCTAGATTTTGTATATGCGAAGTATTAAGTCAAAGAGTAAGGACATAAGCGACTCACAGAAAAAATCCTACCATATTGATAGACTGTCCGACTGGGGTATTTTTAGTAGGAGAATATTGACATTCGTGCATACATACACGTCGACGAATTGAAAGATTCTATTTATTGTTTCTCCTAAAACAATGTCTAGACAACATCCTTAAGGCATATCCGATGTTGGTAGTCTCAATTTCGAGATATTCGAGGAGTTCGTCTATATTGGATCTGCTATCACCTAGAAATAAGGCGGGGATCATATTAGCTAACCGGTGTCTTTTGGGCTTTTCAAACAGCTATCTCAAAAGCCTCCCTCGACGATCCAATCACAACAACATGCTCATATTGTCTGTGCTTCTCGTATATGACTTTGAAACGTGGGTAATTGTACAAGCGAAGTGCCCCTACGAAAAAAAAACGGAGCCCTTGGATGTGAGGGCGAATTTCGAAGGCGAATAACAAGTGAGTTGCATGTCGACATTAATGTAATCTGAATGGGGCATGTTGTACGGAATGTTAAAAATTCTCCCGCACTTCCACAGCGAGTTCGCGGGCGCTCACAGAACGGGTAATTTAAAGGACATTTTATGGCATTTACTTTTTTGAAAATAATTACCTTCAAATGTTGGCAACTGTATTATGGAAATGAGCATTCGGTGAGAAACGGGAAGATCCGCTGTTTTCGACCGAAATTTTGTTCAGTGATGAGGCCCATTTCTGGCTCAACGGCAAAGTCAATAAACAAAATTGCCGCATTTGGGCTGAAGAGCAACAAGAAGAGGTTCAAGAGATGCCATTATACCCAGAGAGGTTTATAAGCTGGTGGAATCATCGGAGCATATTTTTTCAAAAAGATGATGGCCGGAACGTAACCGCGAATCGTGCTCGCTATCGCGCCATGATATCGATCTTTATGCTACCTGAAATAGAAGCCTGTAATCTTGACGACACTTAGTTTTAACAGGACGGTGCCGTTTGCCATACAGCTGCTCAAAAATGGATCTATTGAGAGGCCATTTCGAAAAGCAGCTAATTTCACGTTTTGGACAGGTGAGTTGGCCGCCTAGATCGAGTGGTATCACACCTTTAGACAAACCAGCTACGATTCAGGTTTTGGAAGTCAACATTACGCGTGTCATTAAAGTCATACCGGTCGAAATGCTCGAACGAGTCATCCAAAATTGGACCCTCAGAATGGAAAACCTGAGGCGTAGTTGCGGCCAATATTTGTAGGAAATTATTTTCAAAAAATACATGCCATATAATTTCCTTTCAAATTACCAATAAAGATTCCACAGTTGATTTGGATTTTTATATTTTTTTTTTTTGGTTCTGAAAAAATACCTCTAGATGGATCACCCTTTTTTACCCACCCACTAAAATCCTCATTGTTCTAACAAAACATGGACATTGCTTTAATAAAAAACTTCTGCATTCGTCCTATCTTTCAGGTGGACCTCGTTAAAATTTTTTTATACAAATCATTAAAATTAAATTTGACCCGAAATTTACATACACAACAACTGCTGAAGTCTGTCTCTTCTACGTCTGCTGACCATGCTCGGGCGCATAATGAAATCAAATATCAACTTCCTTCTGACAATTCAATTGTAACAATCTGTCATTCACTTCAGTGGTCAAGACATCTCCATACGACGGACAAACTCAACGCAGCAACATCTGCCGCAACTGCCGCAGCACAGCAACAATTGCGGCAATTTAACCCACTTAAGTATGCAAGGCATGTGCTTACATTTAAAAGTCAATTGCCAGCCACAACATAATGACTACCAACAACAACAAATAAACATAACGCTGCCAAGTAGACTTTGTAAGCTGCTCTCTTACTCACACATACATAATAACACTGAATTTCAGTGTTGCTAATTATTTTTCAAAGAAGCCCGTAAAATTTGAATATAACAGGGCTAGAAATTGCTGAATTCTTTATTTAGTCGGAGAAATTAAAAAAAAAAAAAAAAAAACGCCAAATTTTGAAAATAATTTTCAAATATTTAAAAATATTTTTTGCTCAATAATCAAATATAATTTTAATTTTTCTAGTAAGACAAAAAAACCGTGATTAAGGTTTAAAATAATATATATTAAAAGTATGTAGCTCATCTGCCTACAAACTTGAAAATAGCAATGTAGTTTGGCTTTATAGAATTCTTAACGATATAATAAAAACTTATACGAGTAATATAA
This sequence comes from Hydrotaea diabolus, assembly GCA_963513945.1. Taxonomy (NCBI): domain Eukaryota; kingdom Metazoa; phylum Arthropoda; class Insecta; order Diptera; family Muscidae; genus Hydrotaea; species Hydrotaea diabolus. Next base: position 56,085,461 of record OY740717.1, on the reverse strand, counting down.
TTAAGGCAAGCTAAGAATACTTAGCATATTTCGCCGTCGTGTTTGAAATGACGATACCTTTACAAGCTGAAGATTAATCCCTAAACTATATAAAAACTTCTCTATAATATTCATTAGCATTTCGCACCTTTCACTTGACAGAGTCGCCGGGTTTTACGTGATTATCGCCACGACGGCCTGAACCACGGTGTGCCATCACACTGGGGCCATAACAATGCGACGGCCAACGCCCCATTGGATTAACTCCGCCGGTACCAACTCGAAGCATGACAGTTATGGGTCATGGCTTCCCTCTTGGTTAGGGGTCGAGGACTATCTAAACCTCTGCTGTTCTATGGGTCACAGCACCCGGTCGCAATGCAACTCCACATCGAACCGAAGTTCTCCCCGCGATTTGGGTTTAAACCACAGCCACCACGATACTCCCCGAAGGGCCGCACCATATAGTCAGGCCAGAACAAGTTCTGGGGGCTCCTGACTACCCGTGGTACCAGATTAAAGTCTCCGGTCAGACCTCGTAACCAAAAGGCTACTTCCAGTTTCTGTTCCATATAACATGGGACTGGTCACCCACAGCAACTTATCAACCAAAACACAAACAATACACAAACAATTAACAGTCGCCCTCACGGGCAATTCGATGGCCAGGGACTGGCACCAGCATAGACGTCACGAACAACAACAAAGGACTTTGCCTCCCTCACGGGATACAACACAGCAGAGGAGAAACGACAGTGGGTGTTGGTCTGTGAGTATGTATTAGTTTTTGTTCGCGCACAGTTTCCTGCTTATCCCTGAATGGAATGCTACACGGCAATAGCCCCTTTGCGTAGGAGACTTTAATGCCCACCAAGAAACTGTGACATTCTCTCCTAGAGAACGACCAGAGGGGCTTAGCTTGAGCAGAGCAAATGTATAGGTCTACGTTCTGCACTATAAATGAGGACGCTCCCACGGGGATTATGGGCGATTGCCATAACTTGTCAGACATACTCGTAACTATGGCATCGCCTGGCTTGATCAATGACGTCACATGGCAACCCGCCATTTCGTTTGGCTCAGTCCACCTTCCCTTAATCCTCTCTATCAACAGACCATCGACTTCATAGTCTCTGAACGCCGTACGTATCTCAATTAAACAAGTAAGTAAGTGCTATAGTCGGACTTGGCCGACTCTATGATACCCGCACCACTATAAATGTGATTAAGTCTCCTGTTAATCGAAAGCACTCGTCGCTATTTCTATCTGTATCTATCACGCAAGCACTAAGCCTTTATACCCCATACCACTATGTGGTGAGGGTATAACAATTATAGTTGGTCCACATTTTCATACCTTGTTTTCGGACCCTGTTCCCTCCAACGGACGAGATAAATCATTTGGCTTGACATATTTAAAGTCCTGAGGCAATTCCCTGTCATTTGAGGGGTCACACTAAAATCCGGGTAAACCGAAACTTTTGGACCCTCCTAATGGACCCTGGGGCCCAAACAGGTCGAATTTTTTTCTGTATTTAAAATTGTAAGATAATTTCCTTTTATTTAAGGGGTCACACTTATATTTAAAATCATGGGTCCATTTTTTGGGTTCTGAAGGCCCCGTAGGTCCGAGAGGCGGGTCCAACTATTTTTTTTACATTTTGTGGTCAGTTCTACATCGAATGGCATATTTTTTTAATTTGTTGACCAATACACGCGACATCAACTGGATTTGGACCAAATCCGGGAGTTCCTTTGTATGGGGGGTCTATCAGAAAGTGCTCCGATTTGGACCAAATTCAATAGCGTCCGTCCTTGTCCCAATATATTACCACATGCCAAGTTTCATCAAGATCGGTGCATAAATGCGACCTGTACTTTGATTACAAGAATAGATGGACATCTTTACATCCAGCCAGCCAGCCAGCCAGCCGCCCAGCCAGCCAGACAGACATGGCTAGATCGACTCAAAATGTAATTCTGAGCAACTTTCTCTCTGGTCCCGGTATTCTAACTCGATTCCTTCGATGTGTTACAAACGCAAGCACTAAGCCATTATACCCCATACCACTATGTGGTGCGGGTATAAAAATGGCTGATTGGGATGCCTTCAGAGGGGCCACCAACCGCAGCTTTAGTGATCTACCCATTCTCTCGGATGTTCGGGTAGCCGAGAAGAAGTTCCGGGCCATCATTAACGCAGCAGCCGCTCGTCATATTCCTGCTGGTCGAATACCCGAGATAAGACCGAATCTCCCAGCAGAGTGGGACTCGCAAAAGAGCGTCGCTCCGACACTGCTAACCCTAGAATAAGAGATCTGAACTCTAAGATCAAATGACTTCATTTTCTGAAGCAGTGCAACTTAAGTTTCGGAATTGGTAAATTGTGGACAACGGTCAAATCGCTCTCTATACCTGGAAGAGAGGATGATCGGACAGCGTTCACGTTCGGTAACAGAACAGTGACAGATCCGAAGCGATGCGCGAGTATTTTTTAATCGACTTTTTATTGAGCACCCAGAGAGCAATAAGACGAAAACAACAGTATTGCTGCGTATCAGCGCTCTCCGAGTCGAAAAGGCACCACCACAATTTACAGGTGGTGAAGTGAAAGATACGGGCAACATCAATGCTGATGTTGAAGCACTTGAATACCCCGGAAGTAGAGTACATGGCCAAAGTGCTCAATCGTACAGGCCGATCTCCTTGCTTTCTTCAGTAACCAAGACGCTTGAGCTACTGCTCCTCCCCAGACTGATGAAACACCTTACTTGTGCTGATCATCAGCATGGGTTCCGCAAGCAGCATATGACAACAACTGCTTTTCACGCCATTACCACACGTATAAGTCGCGGCCTTAACCAGAACAGGCCCAACGACAGGACGGTTCTCGTGACTCTTGACATTACCAAAGCCACGGTCAATCTGGGCACTCTTTTCGAGGACATCTCAGAAACGACCTTCCTGACTAGTGTGTTAGCTCCAGTCACATGTAGAATTTAGATACAGGAAGTAGAAGCCCCGTAGAATTAAACACATCCTTGGGGTCACATTGGACGGCCTTTTTTGATCCTCTAAAGCTATTTACATTAAGCTTAAAAGCAGGAACAAGGTCCTCAAGTCACTAGCGGGCAGTACATTGGAAGCCGATAGAAAAACTTTGTCGACCTGTGCCAACGCAGCGCCGGTGTGTTCGACGAACGTGAGTACGACGAAGTGAAAGAATATGTGACGCGCAAAATAGAAAGGGACCTAAGGGTAAAAACCAGTTTTGTTCAGGAGAGCCATTTTAAAGATTTAAATACGTGTATCTTTGGTGTACCATCACTTTCATAAAACGCGCATATCTCTGGGAGGGAACACTTTTGGGGCATGGGATCGGTCTCATTCGATGCTCACATGTTGTCCACATCAAAAAAAAAGTGAAAATTGATTTTTTTACCCTTACGTCCCTTTCTCTATGCGCTGTCACATATTAAGACTTGCCAGAATGCCACCCTGGGAACATCAACAGGGTGTCTTCTTATATACTATGAGTACCATGAGAAGACAAATACCCTTACCATGCGCAAAGCAGTATCTGCTTGGGTTTCTTCGTAGTAGTCATCCCAACCAGCATCTAATGAATAGGATGCCTCCGCCTAGGCTGACCAGGTACGATCCCCATGATCAAGAGAGAGAGGTCCAGCGGTACAAGAGAGAGCCTTTAGTTTATCGCAACTATCAGGCAGATCTGAACAACATTCACGCTTATGAAGTCACTGAAGCAGTATCCAGCTATAGCATGAATGTATTACTAAGGGAATAACCCCCGGAGATTTTACCAGAGGAGAATACGCTACCTCGAGAGGACAGGCGCGGCTCAGCTGAAATCTGGACTGCAGCCGAATTAATTCGTATTGGATATGAATTGATGCTAACGTTCCGACCGTTTGTCCCGCGGGCTATTAGAGAATACTTGACGTGCTGCACTTTTTCAATTGTGCGGCTACGCCACCAGGTCTCGTTAGACGCAACCAGTTTTAATGGCGCGTTTCCTTCACCTGAATATCGAAGCTGATCCCATACAGACGAACAAGACTTACAAAAACAAATATATTCTTATTACAACAACATCACCTCAAATGAAATTAATACTCAGTTTCCTATCGAATTTAAGAGTTCCGATGCCTCAAAATAGAACAGAAATGCCTGGTGTCTGGGAAATGTGCCTAGGATCCGCATAAATTTGGAAATGCAATAATTTACGAATGCATACTTTATAATTTTTAACATAGAAAACGGTAAATTCTAAAAAAAATATGTGCTTGAGATCAGCAAATTAAAGTCCTAAATAGTCCCTGTATTGTTTATGGGATCACAAATTAATCATTTTTATATATTACACGTTTTTTGCCCTGTTTTCATTATTATTTCTCCACTTAGTCATTTAAGCTTCCCTCTGCTAAGCTCCTGCCTAGTGTGCAAAATATTCCTTACTTTTTTGCATATTTTCAAAAGCTTACTACATACGAACAGGGCCGGTTCAAGGCCATCTGGCAGTTCTTAACGCCACAGACAGAAAAAGGGAAACCAATTTTTAATTTTTTTTAAAACTAAGCACTCCTTATGTATAGGCATTATCAGGAGCTTCATGATCTAGAAAGAGAGGTCCAGCGTATTTAGCGGTACTCTCTGTCAGCTCTGACCGGCAGTTACTCTGGCACAATAGCAGAAACCGTCAACTACTACAGAATGAATGCCGTGCCTGCAGCAAATTCTCCAGATATAGCGCAGGAGGAGAGGCTACCCTTTCAAACTAGAGTGGCATTGCCTTAGTTGAGATCTGGCTTGAGTAGTCGCCTGAATTCGTACAGGGTCCGAATTAGCGTCCGTGTCAAATACTGCGTAGTACATACTTCACCGGTTTAGATGTCCAGCCAAACCAACGCAGCCGATTTCCAGATTCTTGTGGATACGCACGGTCCAAGTCACCAACTTTCTGAAGCTGAAAACCAGCTATGGAGAACTAGCAGTACAACACCGACAAGATGGCAGACCTACCCACGAAGTTAGCCGCTACAGCAAGAACATAGGCAGAAAACTTTACCAACAAGTCAACACATATCCGTGTAGAGATGAGAATGGGGTCTGCAAAACGATAGGTCGAGTGTGCTGAGGATATGCAAACATTAATTTTGCACTGTAGTTAGGGCTAACCTAGCCGATTCCAGCCGCTAGCTACTAATAACAAATAATGGCACGGAATGTCCACCCCTGACCAAGAAAAAGGTCAACACTGAAATCGGCTTAAGATTAACAGAGCCGCAGTAGCCGACGGAATCCCGGCGGAGCTGTATAAGACCGGAGTACACGAGCATGCATCAGATAGTAGGTACGTTCTGGACCGAAAAAAGACAAAACCGTTTTCACCAACTATAGTGTTTAAAACACTATCGACTATATTGTGTGATAGGTTGAAGCTCAAACTCGCCGATCTGTGTATTTTTAGATCATCTTTAATATTCTTACGGCGAATGGTATAGTCGTGACTAATGCACTAATCAAAAAAAAAATAAAGGTGAATTTGAGTTGGAGATGGAGCTATGCTCTTTTGTAAGTCACAATTTTTATCATGTAATCTGTTCTAGTCTTTGTGTGGCAATTCTGCATTTAGCCGAGCCAACCATACTTACTAACTCTGAAGAAACGCCTCCATACTATCTTTTTTAACTCTTTTTTGACCTACTTCAGAGGCATATAAAATGTTGCCTTATGCCCATTGGTCCAATATAGTCTCTCAATTTAGATCCAGAATAAGAATGATTTTTCATTTGTTAACCTTTTATCGCAATCAATTAAATGCACCCCTGTCTTTTTTGTTTGAAACCTTTTCTTGACGCGCCCTAGGCAGTTATATAGTTCGACTATCTGGTAGGTTAGGCCCTGTATGTTGCAAGCAAAGAAAAAATTTGAATTTTTCCATTTATTATGACAATTAATCACAATAATCTGCATAAAACTAAGGGGGGAAATAACATTAACCCCAAATGATTTGAAAAACCCCGCGTTAATTCTCGCGAAACGCCAAAACCATCTTTCCCCCGCGATGAGCATTAAAAAACGCTAGAATTGACAAGAAAACCGCCAAATTGGCAAGGCTGCTAAATTACTAGTACAGGAGTAGAAACAACCGCATGGCAAAAGGAACTTCTATGAGATGGCAGATTATTGAAGACCCACTCAAAATCGTCTTCTGCAAGCGTGTAAGCATGCGCAATGTGTCTTATACCTAAACAAGTACGAGTTCCATGTACGAGTACGAGTATCGCCCCAAGGATAAGTGGTGCATGTGCTGTGGCCATTTTGGTGAGTTGGATGTTGCTCGCTAGCATCTTTATCGGGATGCTACCTCTGGACGTACGGAAAGATTTGAAAGTGTCTGTCAATATCAATTACATAATAGAAGCTTGTACAAAATTAATAAAATTAAATATTTTATCTAATAAAACCGATTAAACCAAAAAAGAAGTAGACGAAGAGGACGACATAGAGAAAACTCTCAACAGGTTTCTTAAGTATTGGCGAGTATAATACAAGTATTCATTCGATACCGCTGCAGTGATGATGATAACGACAATGGACGGACGGACGACTGGCGGGTAGGCTAGCTGGCTGGCAGGCGACGAGAGAAAACATGTTATTTTGTGGGGCTCATGTCAGCGATTAGGATTGAAAATGACTGCTAAACTGTTTATATTAAAGCATTTTCCATCTTACGTTCGGATCATTTTCATACTTAATCACGATGGTTGTGATTGTTGTTGTTATTTTTACAGTTATTAATTGTGAGCTTAACACATTTTGTAAATATTGTGATGGGGCCCATTAAATCGGATGTCGGTTTATGTTCACATCGCCATGAATGGGTGTCTAATGAAGATTTCTGTTTGGTTATTATGCGGATTAGCACTAGGCTACTGTGGGAATGTTGATGATTTTTCTCTCAAGCCTGAATTTTGGCCAAAGGCTGGGGCATTGCAGCTGAATGGATTGCAGATGGTCCACGTTATTTTGAATCGGTTAAAAAAGTCACCAGATTGTGATGGGGCCCATTGAATTTTAGAAGCTGTCAAAGTATTCAATGCTAATTATTTCCACGACAGCCGATTTAATGTACCGAATTGAGCCGGGATTTGCAATGCTTCGATTACGGACTATTAACATATAACGAACTCTAGCTGTCCGAGCATTTTGTAAGGTTGGCCATTTCATCAGCCATCGTATTAAGCCTGTCGAACTTCTGCAAATTATTTTGTTATAGTCCCCGTGAAATTTTTCTAATGACCCACAAATGGCCTACAATATAAACATGTGGACAGAAAAATAGTTGCGCATTTTTTATTTTAAGAATGGCATTGACTTTGTATTTCAATTTGTTTTATCTAATAATTCAGAATAGTTTATTGCGCTAGTATACATTATGTATTTAAAATGTACTTTAGAGTAATATAAGGAACTAAAAAAAACTTAAAATGTCGCTAATTAAAGAAATTCATAATTTTTAAGTGGACACTAAAATAGGTGTATATATAAGTAGATATAGATAGATATAGACTTAAAAATAAATTAAAATTTTTTATAAAATGGTTAGGTATTTTTTGTAAATATCGAAAAGTACTTGTAATAACCGGTATAACCTTAATTATTTTTAAGGACGGCTTCGATTCTTTTAGGCATAGATGATTTTAACTTTCGGCAGGTCTCTATCGGGACATTATACCACGCTTGTTGCATATTTTCCCATAATTCTTTTTTATTACTGCATGGAAGCTTAGAAACAGTTCACCCCAAAGGTTCTCCATTGGATTGAGATCAGGGGACTTACTTGGCCACTCAACAACGTTTAAATTATGTTCACGGACTCACCAATTACGATGAGTGCTTTGGCTCGTTTCCATATTAGTGGCATATTTTCCTACGCATAAGATAGCATAACAGAATCCAACCAATTCTTGTACATAAATCGGTCCATCGTGTTCTCAATACGATGTGTTTGTGTTCTCCCAAGAAAACAACCCCACACCATGAGATTTCCTCCCCCGTGCTATACAGTCTTTTTTGTAAATCTATCATGGAATTTCTTTTCTTTCGGTCGAAGGACCTTTCGCCAAATAAATTTATCTTAGTTTCATCACTCCATAGAATATTTCGCCACTTTTTCTCACCTTGAGCTCCACACCAGGATTTATGAGCCAAAGCAATGTTTTTCCTCTTCTTCAAATTTGCTTGTCTGAGCAAAGGAACAAGATACAACATTCCCAATTTTACTAGCAATGGCTCGGGAAGACTTGAAGGGGTCTCTGTTTGCTAATGTAACTATGCGATAATCTGTAACTGCAGATGTTTTTTTTATTGATCCGCGTTTTTCATCACTATTTTTGGCTTTTAAGGCATGATGTGGCTATAAATTTATACGTTTTTCTTTGCTTTCGTAACTGATGAACTAGTCTTCTTTCTTCATCACTACAATGATGTCCATGACCGGACATGAAGCCAATTACTAATTTTTGCCAATTAAATATTACAATAATCTTGAGTGTTCACAATTTTACACGAAACGAACCTATTTCACTGTCCACGCTAAAAAGTAGATTTTGCACAAAATCTTCTTTGTTTTTTTATTACACGCTTTCGTTCTAATGGGATTCTTTATTTTCAATTTGTAATAGTCTTGCCAGACTTTAAATGAAAATTTGTTCTTTCTAGTGGATTTATTCTAAAATCTATCCTACATTGTTTAAAAAGAATTCTTCGCACCTATTTTTCTGGAGACATCGCTTAAAATAACTAAAAAGTAATAAATAAAAAAAAAAGAATGTTTGCAGTTTGGCTAACCCTGGGTGACGGTCCCTTTGTCCGAAAACTTGAACAATTTAACATGGACATATGGCCTTTTTTGAGGTATGTAGTGCGTCCCAACTAACTGTACCCATTTCAACCACTATGCTGACACAAAAATTATTATTTGTTACGCTAATTCTCAAAAAAGTGTACTTATAGCGAGGTACCTTTAGTCCTTAATAGGTAAATCTCCCCCCCCCCCCCCCTGGCCCAATTCGCCCATTAACAATCCCAAACAGCTGATGACCACATACCATCATCATGCTGAATTTCAGGATCCTAGGTTGATTCGTTTTACCGCTATCGTGCTTTGAACGGACATACGGACTTACGGAGTGACATGGTTAGATCGTTTTAGAAGTTTACGACAAATTTTGTAAACATCTAAAACCCGTCAACAAAATAATCCTTAAGCCGTGCTTAAATTGGTTTTAAATTACCTAATAGTTGCAGAGACATCGTTGAAGTATTGAAAAAACAACTACTTTATAAAAAAGAATGTTTGTTCTTCAAAAACAAATTAAAAAATTAATAAATAATTTTATTTGTATACAAAAATCAGTTGGTTTGAAAGCATTTACTTCAATCTATTTCGAATGAAATGAGCTTTATTTCATTAAAATCGGAGCACAACTTTTGATCTCAACTTTCTGGGAAAACTGAATTAATAAAATCAGGATTTCCTTACAAAAATAAAATGTTTTTATACCCTCCACCGAAGGGTGCATATGAGTCTGTTTGCTTTTGGATGTAAATGTAATTTACAAATGCGAGCTGGTGAAGATAAAGCGAGAAAGGACAGCGACCTCATGTATGTAAAAAATTGCAAGCTAGTTTCAGTTAACAAAGAAAAGTTTAATTTGTTTCCCTTGTATTATAGATCTTTAGTTCTAAAAACAAAAAAAAAATTCAAACAAAGTAAGACCTACTCCTACCTCTGCGTGTCATTGATGATTGATTTTGATAAAATGTTTTAACGATTAAAACACGTTGGGTTTTCGAATACTTTTACATAATAAATTTGCCACGTCTCTACTTCACGAGTGCTAAATATGAACTGTCAAGACTAATGTTTACCAAAATGGACACCCTGTATTATATCTCAAAGAATGTTAATACGTACTTTGAGATGTAAGTTTTTTTATGTTTAGTTGTTCTTTCAACTGCAGCATGGTTAGGGTAGGCCATTTACAAGTTTAAATTTGAATCGGCTGTAAAAAAAAATAATGATATTTTTTTCAAATTTCTGGTTTTATTAGAAAGTTTGTACTTTGTCATTTAATAACACAGTACAACAGCCAATCTAGGGGTGAGAAATTCCAAGTCAGGGTGATGGTACTAGGTCAGTATATTAAAACCCTCAAAGGGTTTTGCGTTCGTTTTTTTTAGGACCTTTTACATTTTTTCCTTATCTTGATGTTTTTTCGCTTAGTTGTAAAATGTTGGCAAAAACGTAGTTCGACATAACTTGAGAACGGCTAGTTCGATTTTGCTGAAATAAATTGAGAAAAATTAATAATTACATTTTCTTTAATCCATTAATATACTGTTTCTCTACCAAATTAACATTTTTGCAATTAGAAATAAATTTATGAAGAAAGTTTTGCCAAAAAAATTTTTTTTTTTTTTAAAAACATATAAATCCCAAACGGAAAAACGTGTAGAGTCTTATAACTTTCACGTTAAGTCACATAACCTATAAACAAAATGCGACATAGATCATAGAAATCGATTAACGCGTTCTGCTTTTATTTACAATTAAGTAACTTCACTTAATTGTAAATAAAAGCAGAACGCGTTAATCGATTTCTATGATCTATGTCGCATTTTGTTTATAGGTTATGTGACTTTACGTGAAAGTTATAAGACTCTACACGTTTTTCCGTTTGGGATTTATTTTTTTTTTTTAAAAAAGAAGAAAAAAAAATTTGCCAAAATTTTCTTCATAAATTTATTTCTAATTGCAAAAATGTTGATTTGGTAGACAAACAGTATATTAATGGATTAAATGTACATATAATGTAATTATTAATTTTTCTCAATTTATTTCAGCAAAATCGAACTAGTCGTTCTTGAGTTATGTCAAACTACGTTTTTGCCAACATTTTACAACTAAGCGAAAAAACATCAAGATAAGGAAAAATGTAAAAGGTCATAAAAAAAAAACTGGCACATACGAACGCAAAACCCTTTGAGGGTTTTAATATACTGACCTAGTACCATCACCCTGACTTGGAATTTCTCACCCCCCAGACAATAACCCCAAAAATGTTCCACAGTGTAATGCAACACCATCCGATTCGATTTCGCTTCGCTCAATGGGTTGAAGATTATTGGTTGGCAGTAGATGAAGAATTTTAGTAAAAAATCTTTTTTTCAAATGAAGCTTATTTTCATCTAGGTGGCTACGACAATAATCACAAGTGCCGCAAATGGGGTTCAAAGAACCCACATGTTTGTATTGAGAAGTCAATGCATCCACAATGAGTCACTGTTCGGTGTGGATTTTGAGCTGGCGGCATCATTGGGCCATTTTCTTCGAAAATGAGCAAGCACCACCGTTACCGTCAACGGTGAGCGTAACCGCGCCAGGCTCAACGAATTTTCGTCTTCAAAAATTTCAGAGAATAACATGTTCGACATTTGGTTTCAACAAGACGCATCGCATCCACAGATTTTTTAAGCACTGTTTTTTAAAATCGAATAATCAGCCGAAACTGTGATGTCATTTGACCGCCTTGGAGCTGTGAATTGAGCCCTTTGGATTATTCTCTATGGGGAACCGTTAAGGATAAATGTTACACAAAGAATCCAGAGACAATTGAAGCGTTGCATCATAAAATTGAAGTTGCCATTTAAGAGTTTTAATCCGAAACAATAGAAAATGTACTTAAAAATTCGGTTTATCGGCTGAGGTACAGTCGAGCCAGTTGTGGTAGTCATGTTAATGATATTGTTATTGATATAGTTCAGCCCTTCCACTAAAACCTGAAATTTGACAAAAATTATCAGTACCTTTTTTTGTACAGACGACTCATACACCCTGTACATACTGCATAATTAACATGGTTTGCATTTTTTTTGTGGTTTGCGGAAATTCACGGTACTCCTGAGAAATGCAAAATCTTTTCCCGGTTTCCCGGGAAATGAAAATGTCCGGGGAAAAGATACTCTCAAACAAAATAGGAACATGAAATAAAACCATATTAACCACCTACAATAAAAATTTGATACGAATTCTAATTATTAAGACAGGTCTCCAAGAATCTTATTGGCACATAAAATCTAATTGAAATTTTCAAAAGAAGCCAATAAGAATTCCAACTAGACACTCAATTGCCTTGAGCGTAAATCTGTGGCGGGGGTTATCAAACAGAACAAAATAATTTGAATTAATGCTAAAGGTTTCAAAATATACGCAACTATTTCCTGCGGCTGTCTGTACCTTTTGAAAAGGTATGCCGACTACACCATTGTATCGAGTAAACATTATTGGAGTTGCCCCAGAATATAACATCTGTGAATGGGCTTGGAATCTTTTTATTGAATTTATAGCGTCCGCGGTGCCAAAAATGGTACTCATACAAAATCTACATAAGAACATGTCATATGCTACGACTATCCTTTGACGCGACGTTCTCGTATTCCTGAAAGAAGAACGCAATTATTAAAAATTGTTTAGCGGCTTTAGTTCCCACTTTTAGCATTTCACAGACACCCACCATCTGAGGAACCACAATAGCCTCCGTCTCAAAGTTACCCAAAATACTAAAAACCCATTTACGAGTGGCCTTAAGCATCCTCCACGGACCTTAAGCATTTGTCTTACTAAGAAATTAGTCCTGTGTATGCTTAGTCTTTCAGCTGTGGACATGCGTATTCGCAGCTCTCGGAAAATAAAGCTCGTTTTGCGAAAGATCGCTTTTATTCGGCGTATACAATTACTCACAATTCCACGAGAGTCAGTCCAATGTACTGCAGCGGATTGAGCCGAAGCAGCAATTTTTCGGCCAAAGGCTGTACCCCGGCACACAGCTGCAGCCATAAAAATAAGCAATTCATTGGCCCCTTCACTATGTTCCGCTTCTACAACTCACAATTCCCTTTCACCCATAAACATTGGTGTACTAGAGAACACTTCTTAGATTGGAAAAATAATTTCATATTTCCACGCTTTCGTTTTATAGGACTATTATCCCATTATTCTTCGATCATTCTCCCTCGATCAACTGAACTTTTGGCAAAAGTGTAGTTGATGGACCATGAAACAAGAAAAATGAGAAAATATGCCATGCCACTCACAATAAAGTTGTGTATTTCGCGGTAATATGAAAAATAATGAACAGGGGCGCCCAGGTCCAGGGGACCTTGAAAATTAGTTTATAACTTTTGTTGTTGTAGCAGCACAGGTACTGCCGGGGTACATATCCGGTACATAGAACCGCCTGTCGGGGAATCGGCCACACAGCAGGTATAATTGAAAATACCTGCTGTGTGACCAGCTTTCAGCCGGGCTTTAATAATCGACTATGTACAGGCGAAGTCTACGCCTTCCGAACTTTAAACCCTCTTGCTATTGGCCTCTGTCACCGGAATTTAGGCAATTTTCCGTTCAATTCGCAGTCTTTCACAAAAAACGCCTCTGAACAGGTAATGGATGTTGTGGGATAGCCCAAAGGGACGATGCGCATGGATAACTATTTCATTTTGATTTTTATGCGATTTAAAAATTGAAAAGCACTTAAGAACAAATTTAAATAGAATGGGCACTCACCTTATAGCATATTTTTAAGGTGCTGACCACACCCTTTCCAAGGGCTGGCCAAAAACTTTTGCCAAATGTTGTTGTTGCACTGCCGATTTTTATGAAAAATGTTCAACATCAGTGCTGCTCTAGTACTTTTTAAGTGTGTTGCTGATTCCCCGACGTCCGTTGCTAATTCACATTTTATTTTAATTGCTGTTTCTTATTTCTTATTAATAACAATTAAATATTGTATTTTTATACACGACATTTCTTCTGGCAAATGACAGTAACTTGGAAATAAACAAAGCTCACAGCATGTCAGTGATGGAATATCAAAATAGTTGTAAAATTGTACCAAAATAAGTACAAAATGTGCTGCAGGTAATGGACCCTTTAAGAGGAGGCGATTTGTGACATTGCTTTAAGATAAGATGACATATGCGTCAATTTTATATGACACATGTAAAAAAAAAACAGAAAAAACAACAAATAATAAAGAAGTTAAATAAAATACAAATTTCTCTAAGTTCTAGTTCTAAACGTGAATTTTGTCATGCAGTCGATCAACGTCAAGGCTTCAGTGTCCAAAGGGGTCAACTCGCCAAGACGGATGATTGCACTATTTGGGAGTTTGGTGCACAAATAAACGTCTGTGACACGATCTGTGTGCATGGCGCGCCATCCTACATGACCAGACGTCCGCCAAATTCATTTCTTCGATTTCAGTAAACAACAAATGGAACTAATGCAGTTTAGGAACAATTGCCCAAAAAACAACAAGGGTATTAAAAACGAATAAGTTTAAAAAAAAACGCGTCGGCGCTCAATATTTTTCGAGTTACGGGGTCATTTTGTATATATGACCTGAGTAGTTCAAAACTAGAAAAAAATTATTTTAACTTATAGCTAACGCTTTAAGCTTTCGTTTGGGACTTTTTTTGGAATTTAATCCTTTACCCCTTTAAATTTTAGATTAACAGTTGAACAAAATGTTAAAAAAATTTACAATAGATAGAGATTGTAGATCTTTTCCGCATATATGTGACAGCGTATAGAAAAAGGGACCTAAGGGTAAAAAAAATCAATTTTCATTTTTTTTCTTTTTTTGATGTGGACAACATCCGAGCATCGAATGATCCCATTCCCTTAAAAGTGTTCCCTCCCAGCGGTATGAGCGTTTTATGAAAGTGCGTTTGTGAATGAAGCGCGTAGTTTTTTTTTTTAAATAAAGGAGTTAAAAATGATTTATTTTTGAAGAAAATGGATTGTGATAGCGAAAAGGAGAGCCGCAGGTAATTTTGGTCGTAGATAGACCTATTGGTCGTAGGTCTGCTTGGTCGTAGACAGACCTATTTTCATAAAATGAGCTAAGAAATACGCTGGTGAAATTTGTCCAGTCGTGAATGAATCCCCCTGTATATATCACTAAAATGGTGTTCTAATTAGCTTTCCCAACTACACCTATATTGCTTAATAAAAAAGGAAAAGTTTTACAGATATGGCTCGATATCTGTATTATACGTTTGAACTTTCGAGGCCCATGTCTCGGAAACTATAGGATACCGCCGTTTCTTTTATTTTTACATTTTCTACTTAGAACCAAAAGTTCTGTCTATGGTGCAAATTTGGTGTCCGCCAGAGAGTTGTAACTAAACCACGATTAAGCTAATAAAAACGTCGGATAACATGGCTTTGTAACGCCCACCGGCGACCGAAACGTTGTTCCCAGTTCTAAGCTTAAATGAAGCGAATGCTCGGGCGCCTTAAATTTCTGAGTCTAATGGACCTTGTAAGCGAATAATCCGAGATCTTTATGCAGAATTCTTCTCTAGCTATTGATGAGTTGTTGAGTCGATACCAGTGTGACCAGATCTAAAAAAGTATTGCAGCTAAATCAGCATTAAAATAATGCTAAAAAATGCTAAAAAAAAATATTAAAATGCCAAAAAATAATGCTAAATGAAAAAACGTTTTTTATTTATAAACTAAATACAACAAATGAATATTCTTCCTCAACTTCCGTCGGTCGAAATATCATTATTATACATGTTTTTATCACATTTTTTTATGCGATCGTTGGTAATTTTTAAACTTTCGCAACATTTATTTAACCTTTTTAATCCGCATCTAATGCAAAGAAGCAAATTCATAGTATTCAATATCATTCTATTCCTAATTTTGGTTTTTATAAGGTTCATGCCACTGAAAACTCTTTCAACTTCTGCGTTGCTAAATGGTATTACTAGAAACTTCATAACAAAAGAAGACAATTCCTTGAACAGGATTTTATTTAAAGCATTTTTATATTCGTATACACTTATCCAAAAAGCAATTAATGAGTTTTTGTTTGCCCACTCATATGTACTTAGCTTTTGCCATTGCTTTTCTAAAATAGTAAGTTCGTCCACTGTGAAATCTTCCATTTGTTGTTCAAATAGTAACTGAGCTATAAACTTTCGGCAAGTAACTCTTATTTCATTTTCTTCTTCAGAATTGATTACATCTTTCTTTGATTTTAAAAACTCCTCAAAGTTGTAATTAATGTATGGTGTTGGAGCAAAAAAAATCTTCTAAACGCGAATTTAAAGGATCAAAAGTGTCAGATTTTAAAACAATTTAATAGGAAAGGTCTTTCAAAAGAACATATAGCTCTGATAGCAACAGAGTAGGGTCAGCATTATTACTTTCAAACATTTTATTTACTTTTTGTACATCTGACAGCAAAAGTTTCAAAAACTTCAGATATAATAAATGTTTGTCAGTGTACAATTTTTTTAAAATATTGGCTTTATGACATGATTCTACCGTTGCGGCAATTTTAAAATTAGTTTTCAACTCTAGCCATTGACTTTCTGTACGATTTAAAGCTAATTCAATTGACAACCATCTAGTGTCACAAGCTCTTACCAATTTAAATAATCATTAATCGCAGCGTAAATGCTTTTATAATATTTTTGTCTTAAAGTAGATTTGGAAAACCAATTGTAAGTTTCTGACACCAAATACTCAATTTCATCAGGTAGCGTTTAAGATGCTGAAGACACTGAAAGCTGAATCTCCATGGCTATACTCGTACTTATATGTATAAATGTGTAGTAAACTAAAAATTATCACATTTTTTTTATAAAAAAAGAATAATGCTAAAACTGCTAAATTAATAATTGCTAAAAGCTAAGAAAAATGCTAAATGAAAATTTTGCGGCTGAATACAAAAATAAAATGCTAAATTTATCTGCAAAAATGCTAAAATGGTCACACTGGTCGCTACTCGTATGCTTCAATTAGGCAATCAGCTGTTTCTGTTGGGGTCGCATTTTGCATGTGTTAGAGGGAGTTGACGACGGTAGACTTCTGCAGGTTGCAGAATCAATCGTCAAGACTAATTGGACCTTAATACTTAGTATGTCTTCCTTTTAGATAGTTAACTTCTTTTAGTCTGGCATGGACTCAACTAGCTTTCGCGTTGTTTGGTGTGTGTTATTTTGAGCCCTTTCCTTTTTCGAAGTATTTTTTAATGTCATTTTTGTTCGAAATCTGGTGATTGCGAACGTTTGGTCTACAGTCGGCTTCAAATAAAATGGCTTCATAATCTTGTTTGCCGCTTGGTTTGCGCCAGGCATACGACAGCCCGGAGCTAGAAATTTTGAATTTAGACTCATCGGCTTTTATGATTTTGTCCCAGATGCTTTGGTCTTTATATATGTATACAGTGCGCTCGGGATAATTAAATTAAAACCGCGGGTGTTGGTAAATACCAGATTGTTGACGTTTATCAATGTACAAATTTAAGACCAAAATATTATTAATACTGTAGGTTAAAGCGTTTTTATTACTTATAAATTAAAATTAAACAAAAACCAATTCCAAAGAATAACAAAATAAAAGATTTTCAGCCTAAATACATAAAACAATAAAAATATTCTACATGAGATCATGTCATATGTAATATCTATTCTTAAACAGGTATTAAAAGAAATCTTTTATTTTTCTGCTGTTTTTTCCTCTCTAATAATTGAATACCAGCTTTTTCCCTTAAACATTTATACATATAGGTCATTTTGTGCAATATTCTCGCAGCCGGCTTAATCCAAAGCCCGGTTAAAAATGTCGATGTAAAAATACAAATAGAAAAGGGTTGACGGTTTGGGATGTTGACGAAATTGGGGGTTGACGTTATCCCGAGCTCACTGTATCTCTTCCGCAAACAAAAGTCGGCTTTGTTGGTTTTTCTTATTAAAGAAGAGTTTCTGGCGTTTAGACTTTACCATTAAAATCATGATCTCAAATAACTCGGAGGATAGTTTCTGCACTACAAGACTATCCCAAGTCATTTTTAACTACAATTGCCAGTTTTGGAGATGAAAACTTTGTGAAAATCCAAAAAAAATTATTTCATTATTAATCAAAAATACTCAACGTTTGAAAAATATTGTTTTATGATATGAGCTTAACGTCGTCACGATCATTCATTTCGTTCAAAACGAATGACCTTATTCCAATCCTTAAACTCTACAGACTTGTTTTTGTGTCCGGTTTCATCTCTAAAATACATTTCAGTTCTTTGGGTTTAAGGAAGGCTTAAGAGAAACTGTTTTTTAATTAAAATTTCAATTATAGTTGTTTATTGAAAAGTAAATAATTCGTTTTTCAAAAAAAAATACAGTTTCATAAAATAATAATTATATTCCACCTTTAAAATAAAAGTCAATGTTAAGGAATTACATACGGTTTACATGGCCTTCAATGAAATATTTAAGACGTCATTCGAATGCAACAATTATGATCCGAAACCAATGGGGGGCAACTACATCGATAACTAAAGAAGATTTGTATCAGCGATCACATCAACTTAAATATGCCATATGCACACTTGCTACCAACCAACTCACAGTTGATTGTGGCCATGTTCCTGCAACCTGATGTTGTTCATTGCTGTGATTAAAGTCAACTTTGCAACTGTTGCCGGAGAAACTGATGCCGAAGTGGTTGTAAGTTTAGTGCCACGAGAACAATCAAGATCACATTGACGAGATTAAATTCCACAAAACATTGAAATGTTTATAGTCGTTTTTGTGCCATGGATTATTTAATAAAGCCAAATGAAGGAGACTTAATATCAAAATAACAAACTAATGTTAAACTAAGTAATACATGGTTTATGCGCTGCTGCAGTATATTAGAATAGACTTATTCTATCTTAGAAATGGCTACTGACTCAGTTTGACGTTGAATTTTTTGATAAGCCTGAACACACCAAAGGGTGATCCAATTAAAACGTACATGTTAATTGTAAATAAAACAAAAAGTTTTCTGAGAAAACTATCTTAATATTTTTTATCCTTTCTAAAGGGTGGTCCAATTAAAACGTACGATGTTAATTGTAAATAAAACAAAAAGTTTTCTGAGAAAACTATCTTAATATTTTTTATCTATGACAATTATGTGTGAATCAAAATATCCGCCAGGGTGTCATGTGCGCCTTAAAGGGTTAAGGGCGTTTGCGCAAAAAAAGAAGAAGCGTAAATAGAGTGTGAAATTTGGCAGCACCTTGTAAACATTTGTTGCGCGGTAGGGAAAGTAAACAAGGAGGAAGCTTCCTATTTGCCTGCCTTTTTATTCTTGACCCTGAGACGTAAGGTTGGTCTGGTGACAGAAATAAGTTTCGTTTTTTTTAAGTTTTATTTAAAACTTGAAGCAGAGAGCAAATAGTGTACACAAATGAACATAAATTCAGAAAGCGTCAAAGAATAAAGAATACCTTAAAACTAGAAACAATTCCGCTAACAACTGAGACCAATCTACCGAGCAGCAGGTTTACAGCGCAAAGTCTGGTAGCTGAAGGTATAAGCCGCCATCGCATAACTCGAGACAGTAAAACCTGATAAAGAAAATAATAAGTCCCCATAACACAAGGCCACTTTACTTGCCGCAAATCTTAGTTTGTAGGAGATAGAGGTAATGGAAAAGGAAACACTTGCCCATACTGTCAATTTCTTTGTGGTTTTTGTAGTGTGAAGTTAGCTGCAGATGATTTTATTATTTTTTCACAGAAAAATCAAAAGGAATAAATTACAGAATGTCAGAAAAGGCAATAATAAAAACACCGAATTGCCTTGGGTAAACACAAGAGGCAAGTTCAAAAGGAAACCATAAAAATTAGCGCAAGTAAAATTGCCTCGTGTTAATGGGGACTGAAAGAAGAAAGTAATTTATATCTTTTTTTTGATTAAAATTAAATTGTTAAGAGCAGACTTTTCAAAGCTAGGAAAGTGCGCGACTAGTACAGACAGGGTTGAGCTCAAGCCAAGGGACATCTTAAGTGAGGCATGTTTTTGTGTTTGCCCAGAAATCACCCCTATTTCCTTTTTACAAAAAAAAATCAATCAAAAAACAGGCATATTAATAAACCGGACGAAAAGGTTACCTAATACTTCGATTATACCACACGCACAACCAACAGCTTGAGTTCAGGGCCAGGCGGTGCCGTCACGAAACTGATTTAGAGGTATTTTTTTCCAAAATAAAAAGGAAAGAAAGGAAATTTTATGTCATTTTATTTTTGAATATAGTTTCTTAAAATGTCGACAGCAACTATGCCTCAGGATGTCCATTGCAATATGGGCGAATTATGCTAAAATGTTAATTAAAGTAAAAGTTTATTTGAAAATAAACAGGTTTGTTTTTGCTTATTAAAGTAAATCGGACATTTTATTTTTAATAAACGACTTCATTTGTAATCTGCAAAAAAATAATCTTTTTAATATGAAATTTTAGTTCGTAAAAGGCAAACGGTAGTAGTAAAAAAGCAAGGGGTGGGGTACAAAGAGGTATTGGAGATGGATACCTCGAAGATATTTTGAGGTATCATGGTGGAGTTGGATTTCCGACTCCAAGAAGAAGGGTTATTTCCTTGGCTTAACAGCCGTCATAAAGTTGAGTGTCCGTGATGGCAAAAGTGAGTACATAATTCTGTTGTTTTTCTTTACTTTCTGTCTTTCTCCGGATCCGCGTCTTTCGTGTCGTCCCCTATGTGTTTTCGTCCCTTCAAGCCTGGTATGATTACATATGTGTTTTTTTTCCTGTCTCCATGTGCAGATGGATGGCAAGAAAAACGCCCACCTGGCGAGCTAAGCCTCGATTATACTGACCAAAAAAATCACGAAATGCATTCGGATTTGAACGCTCATTTTCGTAAAAGGCTTTAACAATCTGTGTACCTCTCAATAGTTGAATTTGTCAAACACTGAAAAAAACAATGTTCCATCACAGCCCATATTTATGTGACGCGCAAAATAGAAAGGGACCTAAGGGTAAAAACCAGTTTTGTTCAGGAGAGCCATTTTAAAGATTTAAATACGTGTATCTTTGGTGTACCATCACTTTCATAAAACGCGCATATCTCTGGGAGAGAACACTTTTGGGGCATGGGATCGGTCTCATTCGATGCTCAGATGTTGTCCACATCAAAAAAAAAGTGAAAATTGATTTTGTTACCCTTAGGTCCCTTTCTCTATGCGCTGTCACATATATAAAAAATCTAAATGTTCAATTAAGTTGTGCAAAAACTTGACGCTAAAGTCAAACTTACCTTTAACATTGTGCAGAATGGTTAGACCACCTTTTAAATAAATTTCATTAAATCGGCGGAATAAATATACGGCACACATCAAACCTATGGGCACTTTTAAGAAATTAATTTTTAAAAATTTTAAGAAATTCCCAAAATTGTATCAAATTTTACCATTTCCAGATGAATATGACCTTAAAAATAAAAAAGAAACCAGTATAGACAAGAAATACGCAGCAAATGTGTAATAAATACTAAATACGTTTCAAACAACTTTTAAAAAAACAAGTGAAAAAAAGCAATTCCGGCCGAATCTTATAAATCCCTTCTCTACTCTACTAAAGAGCAAAATAAAATCCGTTTTTGGGCCCTTTCGGCCCATACTTCCGTCCCTAATCTTAGCTAAAACTTCAAAATTACTCTTTATTTGTGTTGGTAGCAAAATTTGTTATAATTCGCGAAGCCATACGTCCATAATGACTATTAATCGACCGTTTAGACCATGCGGTACGTTTCATAGGCCACATGAACCAAAAAGCAAATATGCCCTTTTTTTAGGTATTTAACTAAAATGTCCCTTTTTAACCGTTATCCGTCCGCAAAATAATTTGATTTTTAAGCAAATATTCAAAAAGTGTACTTTGTACCGATGTACCTTTAGTTCCTTGAAGGAAAACATGTTTCACCCTAGGCCGATTTCTTCTATTTACAATCCTAAACAGCGTATGATCATAAGCTATAATCACGCAAAATTGCAGGATCCTATGCTGATTCGTTTTTCTGCTTTTAATATACACATAGAAGCGCATGGATAGATTGTCTAAGAATTTTACGAGATCAATAATATATATACTTCGATCAACATTTAGTGGTGTTGCAAACGAAATGACAAATTTAATATACCATCCAAACGGAATGACAAATTTAATGTACTCGTACCATTCAGCCTTCGGTGGAGTTGATAAAAAAGAGTATTCCCGACACTTTAAACTTGAATAAAACAGTCCCCTTTGATTCTTACCTCCCCTCGTATTTTCTCACTCCCACAATCGTTAACCAGTTCCCATCCATCATCATGTAGTTGCTGTACTGCTGTCAATTTTTGATCTTAAAGCATCACCATCAACACACACTTATTCCTGGCACAACTTCCGTATCCATGCCACATCATTACATGGGAATAGAGCACAGCTTACAAACAAACATCTTCGCTCTCATCGTGGACGGTGGGACAATCAGCCGAACGAACATTGATGCCAATTTAAAAAAGTTTTATGCAAATTTCCAATGTCTCGTTCGACGGCGGTTCACTCGTATGCAGCCCAAAAACCACAAGTTTTAATATTCTGCTTTTGGCCTAGCACCACAGAAACCCATAAGCATCGAGTCAAAATGTCAATTATCAGTAAAAGTAACAAACACGGAATGGTAAGAACGGGAATCACGTTCGTCTACACCAGAGGAAAAAAATAATTTGTTTTCAAAAATTCAATCATTACTCAATTATTCTGGCTATAGTTTTGGGACTTGTGAAAAATATTGCATTTTACATCTTAGGGCCATAGTACAGTTATGAAAGGAAAAGTCGTTGCCCGACAACAAATAATCAGATGCAGCCCTGTGACTTTTGATTGTCCAACTTAGCTGACATAAGCGTCAAATTCATATGACATTTCGGAAAAAAAACAACATCAAAGATAAAGCAACAAATAATAAAGTAGAGGAACTGCTAAACGTGTGGAAATTATTAATAATGTAATACAAATTTCTCTTAGAAGTAGTTCTCAATGGTTGTTCGGATGGTATCTCGGCACTCGTCCTATGTAAGTACTCTTCGACGCTAGCCCGTCTATTACGCAACCTTTTCAACCTTGCTTATAGTGCAGGAGTCCTCCCAGCGTGTTGGAAGGTTGCGAACGTCCAGCCGATCCCTAAAAAGGTTGAAGCCAATAATCCTGCGAATTATCGGCCCATTGCGATTTGCTCTGGGCTATCCAAGGTAATGGAGAGCATGGCCAACCACCATCTTGTGGGGTATCTGGAGTCCAACGACCTACTTAATGCTCGGCAGTATGGCTTCCGTAGAAATCGCTCTACGGGAGAGTCGGTCTATCCACCACTTTGGTGAGAGTAAGGTCGTGGCGCTAGATATCTCCAAGACCTTTACAGACACGGTGCTCTCGTATCAGGGCACGATGCTCTCGTATCAAAGCTGATCGCATTTGATGTCGGTAATACTTTTGCTCTATTTATATCGAGCTTTCTTAGATATCGCACTTTAACAGCTGTTGTAGATGGGTTCTCATCCAACAAACATAGGTTGACCACAGGTGTACCACAGGGCTCTATCCTTTCTCCATCTTTATTTCTTTTTTTCATTGACGATCTTTTGGGTCAGACCGTGAATCCAATCTACTATTTCGCGGCCGACAGCAACCCCTGTAATTCGTATTCATTCGACCGTAGGCCGAGTCTTCAAGATATTGAGGACAAAAGGCGAATTATGGATGAGACACTTAGCCGGGATTTACAGGCCATTGGGGTCGAGTGAATAGAGTAAATTTTAATGCGCGTAAGACACAGTGCTGCCTGTTGTCTCACAAGCGATTCATTGACCCGTCAGTATCGTCATTATCTATCGATGGTATGGGTATCGAACAATCGGGTGCTCTTGATGTTCTGGGCATGAAAATACAATGTGACGCTCGTTGGACGAGGTATGTATTCAAAGTGTCGAAAGAAGCACTCAAGTGTATAGGCTTTCTAAAGCGGTGCAAGAAATATTTCACTCCTTCTGATCTCTTCGATATCTATACAACCTACATCCGCCCAAAGATGGAATACAACTCCCATATATGGGCAGGTGCTCCAAAATCATTCTTGGTGCTACTTGATCGTGTCCAAAGGATGGTGTTGATAGGTGACAGTAGGGTATCCAACTCTATTGTCTCCCTGGAGCATCGTCGGAATGTGGGTTGTGTGTCGCTATTCTATTGTTACTTTCATGGTGTGTGTGTTCTTCAGACATTCGTCGTCTTATTCCTGACGTGAGGATGTTCGGTAGGGATACATGACTTTCCAGGAATTCACACCCACTTGTTATCGATTGGCCGGTTGACCGCACTAAATACTACAGATTAAATTCGTTTTTCGCCCGTACTGTCCGTATGTGGAACCTTCCGGCTTCCGGCGAATGTATTTCCCACCAGTTTCCACCTGCACTGAAATAAAAAGAAGAGTCGTTTGCAAATAGGTGTTATTTTGGGCTCGGTAAACCGGTTAAGAACAGAGCTCTCTCTCGAAAAACGAAGATTACACTTTAAAACACATAGATACTACCCATGCTTTTTTTATGGAAAAAAGTCACTCATGAAATTTACGGACCTGCTGCGTGGGCGGGGAGTACGTATATAGATATGCTTATGACGAACCGATAGCTGTTTGAGATGTACCCCGACATGAATGTACAGTATCGGACGAAACATATTGGACTAAATTTAAATTTTCATTAAACCTCATAAACATATAAAATTATTCAATTTTAAAAACAAATATGCATTGAAATTCAAAATATAACTTTTATTCTTTAAAAACCTATAGGATTTATTCTACATTTTATAAAAAAATTTAATTTTTGTAATGAAAAAACTAAAATATGTCAAAAATTAACGCTACAAAACTTATTGAACCAAACAATGCAATCAATATGTGGAAAATCCTTTGTTTTTGAGGACGGCTGCACATCTTCTGGGCATAGAAGCAATAAGATTGTCTATCGTTGTTTTTTCTATAGCAATGCAATTCAAAAAGTTTGTTCTTATCTCCTCCCACACCTTCTCTATTTTTTTTTTTTTATTAACTATTTCCAATAATGTTCAATCGGATTTAGGTCCGGAGATTGTGCTGGCCACTTCATTCCTTTTTAAAACAACCTTTAACATGTCTTGATGTGTGTTTCGGATCAATGTTCTGCTGAAATTGCCATACCAGTGGCATATTCCATTCAGCATCGGGAAGCATAACACTTTGCAATATTTCTTGGTACATGAATCTATTCATAATATCACTCATTTTGTGTATGGGCCCTAGTCCATTTGCCGAAAAGCAACCCCAGACCATCACATTACCTCCCCCATGTTTTACAGTGCCTTGGCAATATCGTGGATCTAACCTCTTATTTATTGGTCCCCGTACTCTCTTCATTCCATCAGAACATTTTAAATTAAATTTTGATTCATCCGAAAATAAAACTGTGTTCCACTTCTGTATAGACCAACTGTTTTCCGGCAAATTTTATTCGAGGTTTTCTATTTTTTCCGATATAAATGGCTTTTTTTCAGCCCGATAACTTTTAAGTCCAGCAGCACATGCTCTTCTTTGTACGGTTCGACTGCTTATACTTAAGTTGAGAGTTTCTAGCACACTCGGAGCTGATTTATCCGGATATTTTTTGAGTTCTCTAACTATTCTTGCATCGTCTTTTGATATCGTGGCCCTTGGTCGGCCACCGCAATGAACAGTTTCATGTATTCCGGTTGTTTTAAACTTTTTTATAATGAAGCTGACGGCTGATTTCGGTAAACCATACTTTTTGCAAATATATCTTTAGTTTTTAATTCTTTGAACTTCACGTTGTATTTATTTCGCGCCATTTTTACTTTATCTTTAAAAATTAACAAAAATGGCACTATTCATTTCGTAGACAGCCACCTTAAACTTTTGTAAATTATTAAACGACAAACAATAGCTAATTATTACATCACATGTTCCAATATACTCTTTAGTCCTATTATTCTATGCTACGAATTGTATAGGGACATTTGCAGCTTTGTTTTGATAACATTTGCAATAGTCCAATTTGTTTTGTCGCGACCTTTTCAAGTAATTCAAGTTCATTTTGATGATAATAGTACGAAATCCAATCAACACTAACCTTTTATGAAATATTTTTGCTAGCTAAAAACGTAACAAAGTATAGATATTAATTTGAAACCAAATTACAAGTTCCGTTTTTATAATTGTGAGCTCAAAGTGCAAAATACTAAAAATATAATTTCAGTTCAATATGTTTTGTCCGACACTGTAGTTTAGCGCATCACAATAAACGATTGCGCTTGGATATGTTGGTCCAATGGAAACAAACGCTCCCTCCAAAATAGCGTTAGACGATAACTAATAAGAAAAGCACAAACAGGGAAGTCCGTGTTTGTGCTTTGTAGAGAATAATGCGCAGATTGTTGGGATTAGAAACAGGAGAGGCACGCCCAAGACCGAAGTGTTTATTATTTATTTATTGAGCAGGACCGGCCCAGCAAGTGGTTGTGGAGCCAGCATAGGGAAGTAAGTTAAATTAACAACAGATATTTTATACTGCATTTTCATTAAGCCATTTATTCTCGTTTTCGCTCGAAACTTTTTAAAACGTCTCAACCAATTTTCACACAATTTGTGGTCGTTTTTATTCTCGTTTTGGTTTTCCTTTGACAGTTCATTATTGTTTACAAACAAAGAACAACGTGGTGACTATTAAAATACTGAAATACATATTTTTCTTAAACAAATGGATAAATAAAATTAAGTTTTTTTTTCTTTTAGCACGCCTATTTTTACTTTTACTTCATAAAATATCTATTTCACAAAATATGTTTGACGATTGATTAAAAATGTCTGCCTTGTGATGACAAACCAACGATAAAAAAAACGATTATTTTGGAGATGACACACTTTATTTAAGGTGGCATCGCCTGTGCGAAACGTTTTCGTTCCTCTTTCGTACAAAAACAAGTCAAAGTGAGACGTTTCATCACTTGAATTTGTATGGGAAAACGTCTCATTCTGACTTGTTTTGGCCAAACTTTTGAAAACACTTCAAAATTGCCTAGTGAAAAAAGAGCATTAAATGGTTTGTAAATGGATCACTTCGAATGGAAAATTTTTAGTAAATTCTCTTCTATAAAAATGTATCTACTTCTTATAAAAACCGATGCGAGGCTCAAGTGAGACAGACCCTCTTCTTTTGGGTGTATTTCTCTTGTCTTCTCTACGACACGGCTTTACTTAAGGTTCTTCATCTTGACCACACTTATCATCATACGGAGAGAGACAAGCGACCAGCAACAACACTAGTGGCAA
This sequence comes from Hydrotaea diabolus, assembly GCA_963513945.1. Lineage (NCBI taxonomy): Eukaryota > Metazoa > Arthropoda > Insecta > Diptera > Muscidae > Hydrotaea > Hydrotaea diabolus. The sequence continues at coordinate 56,058,153 of OY740717.1, read as the reverse complement.
CTGCAAGAACTGCTAACAAAATAACTGATCATGTTACAATTACCATAAACAGAAGGTGATATTGGATATTGCGCAGAAGGAGTTACCGCTAACACACCGAACGACGACAACCACAACAACAATACTCGCCACACTGAAGAAAGTAACACCACTGGCAAGGCAATACCGCTATTCCAGGAGCCAATAACAACCAACGAAATTGTTGCCAAAGCCCCAAAAAAACCATTCAGGTTTTTTGCTTTCGCGACGCAAATGCGGCGGCAAAGATTGTTTGGTTGCCCCGACCCGTCGCCCTCGACTAGTACCTCGTACGAGGAGTCGGTAAGGCGCGCGCGTTGCGATGCAATGCCAAAGTAAATTATGTAAATTGCCTGAGAAATTCACAGTAGAGTTGCGGAGCAACAGAGTACAGCATGGCAAGTCTATAGCAGCAGACAATTTGTAAGTTCACAACAAATGATAAGAATCTAAACAATGTCGATTCGGATGTTTGCTTGTTGTATTTGTAAAATACGTAAAACTCAATAACGGCAGCAGCAACAAGCATAGCCAGGCAGCAACAACATGAAGTCTGAAGAGATAAGTCTTGCATGGAAAACAAGAGATTGGCTTTCGTGAAATTTATGAGGTATCCACTGCAGATAGTAATTGACAGTTGTTTGATTGAAGGGGAAACACAATTGACCTAATTTCTTGAGGGGCGGGAGGGCCTCTGTTCTGTGGAATTTTTGCTAAAGAAATCTCTATGAATGTGTTAATTTTATCAATATTGCTGGTTTCTACTACATCCAAAATGCAGGCGGCTTTACGAAAGCCTAGTACTCTGTTGCTCAAATTATGAAATAAGTTGAGCAACATCATTTAATTTAATTATAAAATTTGACAGTTAATATCAACACAGCTTTTTTAAACAAATTGTCGTGTTTATTACTGTACAGTGAGCAACACTGTTGTACAAGACAGAAACGCATGTCATATGTTTTTTTCTCAGTGTTAATATTTATTATATATATATATATATATGTATATAATTATGGAGATCAACATTTTACTTGCTGCTTGCATTGCAGCTCAATAATTAATAAACATCATTGTTGCCACGAAAGATCTGCAGGAGGAACAAAAAGGAAGATTTGCTATGGATGTCTGGAGAAATTCCCTAAAGTTCGCCAGATGGCATAAAGTGTGTTCATTTACTTTCAAATGTGTGCAAATTTTTACTGGATCGTTTTCTTTTACACAAAAAGTCGAGTAAATGAAAGCCAGAGAGAGAAAATTTTGACAGTTCAATGTTAGAGAGTTTGCAAATTTGTATTTAGAGAAATTTTAGCCAACCATATTTTGCAAGATAGGAAAGATGTTTGAAATCAGCTGTTTTATGTAAACAAATAAAAGTAAAAATAGTTTTTTCTTTTTTTGTTATTTATTCGGTGTTTTATCATTATTATGACTTGAGTAGTTTTTTATTCTGGTTCGACATAAAGGTCTCGAACCAGAATAAATAACTGCTCAAGTCATAAAAGCAAAAATAGTTTTACAACAGAATAGGTAAGTAAAAATTGGATTGTTATTTTGTTTTATTTAACATTCGTATATGTTAATCACTGAAATTAGAAAGAAAAAAGTTTTATTTTGCTCATTTTCTATTCCAAATCTTAACACTTTAAAATTCAAAATATAATGAAATGTAATGCAAACAGTAAACAAAATTAGCTGTTTCATTGCAAATTTTTACTGGAAGCTGTTCGTTGACTTTTCTTGCAAATTTTAATAAAGAGAGTAAAATTGGCCTTACGCTCTCAAAAGTAGAACCTTGCAAATTGTTACGGGGAAAGTGAACAAACACACTTATAGTCAGCCGTAATACTTTTCACTGACGCATTAAACAACGCTATAGCAGCTGATTCTCCAAAAGTCCCGTAAACACAATTATATTCAACAGCCACAGAACTTTGACTTACTCATTAGAGAGAAAAGAAAGCTCAGATGAGACTGGCAACAATGATGCTCTCCAGCCCTTAGAAGAAGATTTAAAAATTGTCAGAAGGAGTTTAACGCTGCCTTGAAGTCAATTAAAGAGTCCGATCTCAAGAATTACCTACGGAGCCTGGAACTAGCAGAATGAACAAATAATAATCTCTGGAAAGCCACAACAAACAGGCAATAACCGATCGTGATTCACCTCTACGTCTACAAAACGGTAGTTGGGCAAAGACTAATATAAAATGTATTTACACCAAGTACTAATTCAGTTAATGCTCTTTTTTCACTAGGCACTTTTAAAGTGTTTTCAAAAGTTTGGCCAAAACAAGTTAAAATGAGACGTTTTCCCATACAAATTCGAGTGATGAAAACGTCTCACTTTGACTTGTTTTTGTACGAAAGAGGAACGAAAACGTTTCGCACAGGTGATGCCACCTTAAATAAAGTGTGTCATCTCCAAAATAATCGTTTTTTATCGTTGGTTTGTCATCTCAAGGCAGACATTTTTAATCAATCGTCAAACATATTTTGTGAAATAGATATTTTAAGAAGTAAAAGTAAAAATAAGCATGCTAAAAGAAAAAAAACTTAATTTCATTTATCCATTTGTTTAAGAAAAATATGTATTTCAGTATTTTAATAGTCACCACGTTGTTCTTTGTTTATAAACAATAATGAACTGTCAAACGAAAACCAAAACGAGAATGAAAACGACCACAAATTGTGTGAAAATTGGTTGAGACGTTTTGAAAAGTTTCGAGCGAAAACGAGAATAAATGGCCTAATGAAAATGCAGTATAACGTCGATTTTACAAGTATGAACAGTGCTCAAACCGAAACATATTCTCAATCAGTCTACCTATGATAGACGAAGTAGTCTTGTAATCACCTCGTTTAAGACTCAAAGATATTAAACACTCGATAAAAGATCTCAATCTAAAAAATATTGCCAGAAGCAGAATAAATGCGCAAATGCTAAAAGAACTTCCTCATTCAGCTATCAGAACAATTTTTTTATAAATGTACATGTATCTTCAACAGCAATTTACGCCTCGTTTATGTCCCTCAATCATGAAAGCAATCTGTTATAGTTATGATTCCAAAGCCTGGCAAAGATCAAACTCAAATCAATTCATATCGACCGATAAGCTTGTTATCAATTCGTTCAAAAATGTTTGTTAATAGTTTTCTGAAAAAAATATTAAACCTTAAATTGAGTAATCCCCGAACACCAGTTCGGAGAACCATACCACAATAGAACATGTACATCGTATAACAACTTTGATAAAAGAAGCCTACGAGAACAAACAGTACTGCTCAGCTATCTTCATAGATATTTCCCAAGCCTTTGACAAAGTATGTCACGAATGACTTTCGTTCAAAATATGTAGATTGTTACCTGTCAATACGCATAAACTTTTCGCGAGCTACTTATTAACTCGATCGTTCAAAGTGAAATCAAAAGGTACATTTTCTAATCAAAAAAAAAATTACTAGTGGTGTCCCTCAAGGAAGCATATTGGGGCGTTTTTTTTTTTAAATTTTAAAAGCAAAATTATGCATAATGCCAATCAGTTTTTGTATACAAAGAAAGAAAAGAGTTTTGAAGTTATCGCCTTAGCGAGCACTTACTCGTTTAGTATGCGAGTGCCAATAGATCGCTCCTAAAGGTCCAATTAGTCTTGACGGCTGACGGTTGATTCTGCAACCTGCAGAAGTCTACCGTCGAATTGTAGTTATCTCTCTCTCTCTAACACATGCAAAATGCAACCCCAACTCAAACAGTTAAGTGCTTACCGTCCAGACTAATTGGACCTTCCCTCCAAGAAAAATAAACGTAACGCATTTTGCGGAGCGAAAACGAACTGCATACGGACCGCCATATCACTAACACTTGCATAGTTTTTCATATAAAAATACGACGAAATTAATTCTGCGTAAAACTCTTCGTAAACGTGCCGTTTTTCACGGTACGAAATGGAAGTGATTTTGCGTAATGGAAACGAACGTATTTAAACCAAAAAGTACCTAAAACAATCCGTTTACGTGCCGTTTTTGCGGTACGAAAACGAACTGTTTTTTCTTAATGGTAACGGCATTAACTGTTTTTTTTATTCGGGCAGCCATGTTGACAGAACACTTTAATTGTTTTAGTTGATGTTTGAAGTGTGATGATCTGATTGTTGTTAAACAAAATCAGCTTTTGTAAGTGTTAATATAATAGGTATTTATAAAACGTTTGTAGTATATTTATATCTACATATCTATATTTTGTAATAGCCAAAGAATTCATAATCATTCACAATATATGCAACATTAATTCTTCAGTATAAAAAAGCTTATATTATTTCGATAGAGAAAGAAATTCAGTACGGAAACAGAACGTTTTGCAGATACAAAAACGTACCGCTTCAGTGTTACGTAAACGCAACACTCTGGTATTACGAAAACGGACCGCTTTAGTGTTACGTAAAAGTACTACTTTAGCTTAGCCTTGGCGTACTACCAATACATTCAAACTACTACTTTTTTTTCTAATTCTCTTATTCCGAAATTAACGTTTACGGTGCATTTACGTATCGCAAAATCGGTTCGTTTTCGTAGTCTTGTATGAAAAAATGACTTCGGCAACGTTTCGTTTTCGTGCCGGTTTTCTTAGAGGGTTAATATGTTTTTTTGCGCGAGAAATTCAACAGCTGTGCCATCTTACGCCGTGGCGAAGTTAATTGGCCGCCACGATTATGTGATTTGACGCCGTTGGATTTTTTTCATTGGGGATATTTAAAAAAGTGTACGACAAAAGGCCAAGAACAATTCCGGAGCTAAATGATGAGATAATTCGCCACATTAACGACTTTGAACCTCCATTATGTCTCAGTCATAAAAAATATGGACCATCTTATAGAGATATACCACCGAAGCCGTGGCGAGCATAATTCTAATACATCCTTCTATCATAATAAAAAATATTAAGATGATGAAACCTTTTTATTTTATTTACAATTAGCAGGGCGCGTTTTAGTTAGACAGCCCTTTAATAAAAACTTTCGATCTTCGGTTGGTTGAACCACAAAAAGGAGAAACATTTGTATTGATATCAAAACATGGACCGATCTTTTCGATTTTCAGCAATTTTATGCAAAATAACACTACAAAACAAATTGCATTATGTTCTGAAGAAATTTTCCGCTGTTAGGTTGGTTAGACCCCATATCAGGAGGAACTTTTGGAAGATTTGAAGCGGTCTCGTCGATTTTCAGCAATGATTATCCTCTGTGCAAAATAACACTACAAAACAAATTGCATTATGTTCTGAACAAATTTTCTGCTGTTACGTCGGTTAGACCCCATATCAGGAGGAACGGTTGTATATCAAATTCGGAGCGGCTCGTCGATTTTCAGCAACAATTAACGGTACAAACAAAAATGCATTAAAATCTGTTGAATTTGTCGCTGTTAGGTCGGTGGGATCCCTAATCGTGGGTATATCTTTATATGGGGGCTATATTCTCAGCAGAGCTTACCCTGTGTGCAAAATAAAATTGCAGCTCATATTTTTTGAAATCTTATGAAATTTCCCGCTGTCGCAAAAACTACCAAAATTCTTATCTCTAAAGGAAAAAGTAGATGTAATAGAAAAATTAAAATTGGATCGAGCGTAACTAGCTTAGCAGAGCAGTACTGAGTTGCAAAGTCAACAATTTGCACTATCAACAATTTGCACTATCAACAAAAAAAGGAGAAAATTTTGAAATGTGTTAACAATACATTTTCTGGACCTGGAGTGCGGAAGACTTTGAAGTGTTCTGAGCTTCCTAATATGGAAAAAGCGCTGTATAGTTGGTTTCTCAAACAGCGAATTATCCTGTCAATGGATTGATTGTTAAATAAAAAGCTAAACATTTTCATTCAAAAATTAAAGAAATTCCAAGTGATTTTAACGCGAGTGACGGATGGTTGCAACGATTTAAGAAGCGATATGGTGTGCGTTTTTTAAAAATAACTGGAGAAAAGTTGTCTTCTAGACCTGAACTTATGGACCCATTCAAGAACAAGTTTCAAGCCAAGATGAAAGAGCTGGATCTGACTCACGAACAAATTTATAATGCAGACGAAAGGGGATTATTTTGAAAGCTGTTACCTGATAAAACATACGTATCATCTCAAGAAAAAAATGTGTCTGGAAGAACAACGGAAAAACATCTCGTCACTATTCTAGCTTGTAGACCGATAAGCTTGTTATCAATTCGTTCAAAAATGTTTGTGAATAGTTTTCTGAAAAAAATATTAAACCTTAAATTGAGTAATCCCCGAACACCAGTTCGGAGAACCATACCACAATAGAACATGTACATCGTATAACAACTTTGATAAAAGAAGCCTACGAGAACAAACAGTACTGCTCAGCTATCTTCATAGATATTTCCCAAGCCTTTGACAAAGTATGTCACGAATGACTTTCGTTCAAAATATGTAGATTGTTACCTGTCAATACGCATAAACTTTTCGCGAGCTACTTATTAACTCGATCGTTCAAAGTGAAATCAAAAGGTACATTTTCTAATCCCAAAAAAATTACTAGTGGTGTCCCTCAAGGAAGCATATTGGGGCGTTTTTTTTTTTTAAATTTTAAAAGCAAAATTATGCATAATGCCAATCAGTTTTTGTATACAAAGAAAGAAAAGAGTTTTGAAGTTATCGCCTTAGCGAGCACTTACTCGTTTAGTATGCGAGTGCCAATAGATCGCTCCTAAAGGTCCAATTAGTCTTGACGGCTGACGGTTGATTCTGCAACCTGCAGAAGTCTACCGTCGAATTGTAGTTATCTCTCTCTCTCTAACACATGCAAAATGCAACCCCAACTCAAACAGTTAAGTGCTTACCGTCCAGACTAATTGGACCTTCCCTCCAAGAAAAATAAACGTAACGCATTTTGCGGAGCGAAAACGAACTGCATACGGACCGCCATATCACTAACACTTGCATAGTTTTTCATATAAAAATACGACGAAATTAATTCTGCGTAAAACTCTTCGTAAACGTGCCGTTTTTCACGGTACGAAATGGAAGTGATTTTGCGTAATGGAAACGAACGTATTTAAACCAAAAAGTACCTAAAACAATCCGTTTACGTGCCGTTTTTGCGGTACGAAAACGAACTGTTTTTTCTTAATGGTAACGGCATTAACTGTTTTTTTTATTCGGGCAGCCATGTTGACAGAACACTTTAATTGTTTTAGTTGATGTTTGAAGTGTGATGATCTGATTGTTGTTAAACAAAATCAGCTTTTGTAAGTGTTAATATAATAGGTATTTATAAAACGTTTGTAGTATATTTATATCTACATATCTATATTTTGTAATAGCCAAAGAATTCATAATCATTCACAATATATGCAACATTAATTCTTCAGTATAAAAAAGCTTATATTATTTCGATAGAGAAAGAAATTCAGTACGGAAACAGAACGTTTTGCAGATACAAAAACGTACCGCTTCAGTGTTACGTAAACGCAACACTCTGGTATTACGAAAACGGACCGCTTTAGTGTTACGTAAAAGTACTACTTTAGCTTAGCCTTGGCGTACTACCAATACATTCAAACTACTACTTTTTTTTCTAATTCTCTTATTCCGAAATTAACGTTTACGGTGCATTTACGTATCGCAAAATCGGTTCGTTTTCGTAGTCTTGTATGAAAAAATGACTTCGGCAACGTTTCGTTTTCGTGCCGGTTTTCTTAGAGGGTTAATATGTTTTTTTGCGCGAGAAATTCAACAGCTGTGCCATCTTACGCCGTGGCGAAGTTAATTGGCCGCCACGATTATGTGATTTGACGCCGTTGGATTTTTTTCATTGGGGATATTTAAAAAAGTGTACGACAAAAGGCCAAGAACAATTCCGGAGCTAAATGATGAGATAATTCGCCACATTAACGACTTTGAACCTCCATTATGTCTCAGTCATAAAAAATATGGACCATCTTATAGAGATATACCACCGAAGCCGTGGCGAGCATAATTCTAATACATCCTTCTATCATAATAAAAAATATTAAGATGATGAAACCTTTTTATTTTATTTACAATTAGCAGGGCGCGTTTTAGTTAGACAGCCCTTTAATAAAAACTTTCGATCTTCGGTTGGTTGAACCACAAAAAGGAGAAACATTTGTATTGATATCAAAACATGGACCGATCTTTTCGATTTTCAGCAATTTTATGCAAAATAACACTACAAAACAAATTGCATTATGTTCTGAAGAAATTTTCCGCTGTTAGGTTGGTTAGACCCCATATCAGGAGGAACTTTTGGAAGATTTGAAGCGGTCTCGTCGATTTTCAGCAATGATTATCCTCTGTGCAAAATAACACTACAAAACAAATTGCATTATGTTCTGAACAAATTTTCTGCTGTTACGTCGGTTAGACCCCATATCAGGAGGAACGGTTGTATATCAAATTCGGAGCGGCTCGTCGATTTTCAGCAACAATTAACGGTACAAACAAAAATGCATTAAAATCTGTTGAATTTGTCGCTGTTAGGTCGGTGGGATCCCTAATCGTGGGTATATCTTTATATGGGGGCTATATTCTCAGCAGAGCTTACCCTGTGTGCAAAATAAAATTGCAGCTCATATTTTTTGAAATCTTATGAAATTTCCCGCTGTCGCAAAAACTACCAAAATTCTTATCTCTAAAGGAAAAAGTAGATGTAATAGAAAAATTAAAATTGGATCGAGCGTAACTAGCTTAGCAGAGCAGTACTGAGTTGCAAAGTCAACAATTTGCACTATCAACAATTTGCACTATCAACAAAAAAAGGAGAAAATTTTGAAATGTGTTAACAATACATTTTCTGGACCTGGAGTGCGGAAGACTTTGAAGTGTTCTGAGCTTCCTAATATGGAAAAAGCGCTGTATAGTTGGTTTCTCAAACAGCGAATTATCCTGTCAATGGATTGATTGTTAAATAAAAAGCTAAACATTTTCATTCAAAAATTAAAGAAATTCCAAGTGATTTTAACGCGAGTGACGGATGGTTGCAACGATTTAAGAAGCGATATGGTGTGCGTTTTTTAAAAATAACTGGAGAAAAGTTGTCTTCTAGACCTGAACTTATGGACCCATTCAAGAACAAGTTTCAAGCCAAGATGAAAGAGCTGGATCTGACTCACGAACAAATTTATAATGCAGACGAAAGGGGATTATTTTGAAAGCTGTTACCTGATAAAACATACGTATCATCTCAAGAAAAAAATGTGTCTGGAAGAAAAACAGAAAAAACAGCGCGTCACTTTTCTAGTTTGTACAAACGCAACTGGGTTACATAAAGTTAAACTTCTTGTGATTGGAAAGGCTCATTTAGAAATTTTGAATCTCCTGAACCTCCAAATCGTCATGGATGACAGCTGCCATTTTTTAAAAATTGGTTTCACCATTCGTTTGTACCACAGGTAAAAAAAATCAGTTTAATTTATTTCCAACTTTTACACGAGTACATATTTCTTATTACATATGTATTGTAGGTCAGGAAATTTTTAAAAGAGCAAGGATTGACCAATACAGCTCTGCTGTTGATAGATAATGCTCCATCATCCTCCTGAAGATGAATTGAGATCAGACGACGAAATAATAACTGCAATGTTTATGCCTCCCAATGTCACGCCGATCATACCAATCCGACCAATGAATCAAAATGCCATAAGGCTTACCAAACTATTCTACAGAAACAGTCTTTTGGCATCAATTGTAGCCACAAAAAATGATGTTATTGAACCCTAAAGCAATTGACGCTAAAGGACGCTGGGTATTTAGATTCAGCTTGGCAACGTCTTGAGAAAGAAAAAATAGCAAAATGCTGGACGAACATTTTAAGCTCTGTAGGAGATGATGAAGACTATGAAGAGGATATCCCATTAGCTATTTTGAGAGAAAGGATTTGTTCACCAATTAACTCTTAACAAGAACGCACAATAGAACTTTTTTATACAATTAATCCAGAGGTTACAACCTTTTCTTCCATACAATAACCCATTTGATCGAACTGTGTGTTTGCAGGTTAGTTTTTCTTTTGCTGATATCCATGAATGGACTGAAGATCTTCCAAACGCAACCGAAATGAACGACGTTTAGACCAGTGATGAATGTAAAAGCGAGGATAGTACTTATATAGTAGAAAGAGAACATACCAGAATAGAGCCTACAGAAGCAATCGACATTTTCAATAAAGCTTTGGAATAGGCGGAAGATGAAAAAAAAACCTTGTTAAGCAATTTGCAAAAAAAGAAAATCCAGAAAAAGATAACCCAATTTTTTTTCATTAATTTCAGCGTACACTTTTTTTTTCTTACCAAAACATACATACATATATGTGACAGCGCATAGAGAAAGCAACCTAAGGGTAAAAAAATCAATTTTCACTTTTTTTTTGATGTGGACAACATCTGAGCATCGAATGAGACCGATTCCATGCCCCAAAAGAGTCCCCTCCCAGATATATGCGCGTTTTATGAAAGTGATGGTACACCAAAGATACACGTATTTAAATCTTTAAAATGGCTCTCCTAAACAAAACTGGTTGTACCCTTAGGTCTCTTTCTATTTTGCGCGTCACATATGAATAAGCTATGTACAATCCGAAAAACACAAAAATATATGAATTTAAGTTAAAACACATGTCTAATTTATTTGAAAAATTTAAAGAATACACTTTCGTAAACATGAACAACTTCGCAAACATGAACACGCTCGATTTTTAATAGTTCACGTTACCGCGAGTCTACTGAATACGAACTACACTTTCATTACAAGAATAGATGGGTATCGACTCAGGAAATAATTTGTAATAATTCAATAATCGTAACGCTTCACTTACACTCAAATTGAGAAGTTTGAGAACAATTGTTTTTTAGTTTCGGATCCTAAAAGTATGCTGCAGTTAATTTCGCTATATTTCGTTTATTTGTTGCAGAGCAAAGAGTATATATCAAAGAGTATATATATTAAAAGAGATTTCGTTAACTCAGAATCTTAACTGTTCCATTGGCGAGCTAGAAAGGGTTCACTTGGGCATTGTTTTTGAGGGAAATTATATTTGGTTAGCGGGCATTAAGGCCCAATTAGTCTTGACGGTTGATTCTGCAACCTGCAGAAGTCTACCGTCGTCAACCGTCAAACTGTAGTTATCTCCCTCTAACACATGCAAAATGCAACCCTCAACTGAAATAGCTGATTGTCAACCGTCAAGACTGAATGGACCTTTTTTACTATGAAAAAGTCGCATTTTTGAAAAATTGTATTTGAGAGCGAAGGTTGAAATCAAACAAAAAGAAAGATAATTATGAATGAAATCAAACAAAAAAAGAAAAACAATTATGAATGTTTGGTGAGAAAGTGGGTGGGTGGGCGAGACAATGGCCATAAAGAACCACAACAACCATTACCAAAAGTTATGAAAGAAATTGTGAAGCACCAGGCGCACAGAAAAAAATCGCATGGCATTGTTTGGCTTTTTTATTTGTTTCGTTGTTTGAATGTCGAGTGCAATCGCACGTACATACATATGAAAATCCAAAAGAAGGAGTAAACGATATGTGTGTACGCATTTGTGTTTCTTTACAAGTAGTGGCTGCGCAAGGAAATCGCTCTGCTCGCATGCGCAGAGGAATGGAAATGTAAAAAAAAATTGAATATTCGTACATGTTTTTTAATTGTTTATTTTATGCGAGCCTGCTTGATATTATGATTTGTTCACAAAGGAAGTTTTTTATGAATGTATGCACCTATGTACATATGTATGTATGTGTGTAACTTTACAGCCCTCCCAACCCCACATGAACAATTCTAAAGACAATTTGCAGAAATTTTAAATTGAATAAAAGCAACATTCTTTTTTCTTTTGAATTTCTTGGGTCTTTACAAAAACGTATTTTTTCATTCATTAACCAAGAAAGCAAAATAAACAAATTTTGTGGGTTTCTTCCCTCTCCCCCAACTCCTCTTCTTTCAGCACTGTCAATTAAGGTAAAATTTTCAATATATGAAAACCTCTTCCCCTTCCCCAACTTCTCTCTCTCTCTCTCTTTCAATCAACGCAAAATATTCATGGGAATTTCAAATTCAGCAAGGCAAAAAATACTTCAATTTTGTTTCTATATAAGTGACAGCGCATAGTGAAAGGGACCTAAGGGTAAAAAATCAATTTTCATTTTTTTTTCTTTTTTTGATGTGGACCACATCTGCCCCAAAAGTGTTCCCTCCCAGAGATATGCGCGTTTTATGAAAGTGAAGTCGACGTTTCTAAGCGCAAATAGAAAGGGACCTAATCTTTAAAATGGCTCTCCTGAACAAAACTTTTTATCAACTTTTCACTTTTTTTATTTTGATGTGGACAACATCTGAGCATCGAATGAGACCGATCCCAGAGATATGCGCGTTTTATGAAAGTGAAGTCGACGATTCTAAGCGCAAATAGACCTAATCTTTAAAATGGCTCTCCTGAACAAAACTGGTTTTTAACCAGAGGTCCCTTTCTATTTTGCGCGTCACATATGGACATTTCTCCAGATGTGTCACCCACAGCTAAAAAATTCAAAGTCTATAAAAGTACATATTTTGTGTTGTTAATGATCGTAATGAGAGACATTGTGCAGTCTCTAAATCTCTGTTTATATTCTCTTCTCTCTGTTTCTCTAAATCTCTGTTTATATTTAGAGAATATAAAAGAAACGATGCCATTCTCAATAACGGTGCATATTCACTTTCCTTTGTTCTATGTTTGATGCCACAAACAAACAAAGTGCATTAAATATTAGTTACAGAGGTTTGTGTTGCAAATTAATTGAAAGAAAGTTGGTGACAAATATTCAATAATTTCCTCTTTATACCTATTTAAAGTTTGTAGCGTGCTAAATCGTAAGTGTAAAATTTATAATTTTTTTGGGTGTAAATTCGAAATAAAATTTTTTAATGTAGATTGGTAAAAACGTTGTCAAGAAAAATAAAGCCAACTGTATGCGGTGGAGAGAAAGCTTAAAGAACGATGAAAAAAAGAATATTCTTATTTTTATTTTTCTTTACTAAAGATATTTTGTTAAGTTCATAATTTTAGTTGTGGAAATAAATATACTGATGCTATTAAAAATCATTTATAATTATCTTATCTGTGTCTGGTTACATAAATAATAATAATTAAAAGTAAGCAAAGAAATTTAAAAAGTACGATGAGAAATAAATGTCACGTGCGACAGTGATAAACCTAAATAAAAAACTACTTAATATTTTTGAACAAAATAATTAGGATACATCTGTGCATAACATTTAAAAATAAGTCGCGTTAAAATTTTCCTTCAGGGGTCGCTGAATTCAGTGTTGTAATAGAATTTTTCGAAGTCGACTTCTGTTTTTGTCACGTGCGAATAGCGTGGTTTTTTTAATTATCTTGAGAACGAACAATTGGACAAAATAATCATTTACACCAATTCAATCAAATCAAAACGAATAATTTCATCTTTTGTCAAAAAAAAAATAATGTTGTGTAATATTTTTTTTCACTTTGGAATCGTACGAATTTCACGTTCGACATCAGAGAATTAATTTCCCATATATGTACACATATGGCCAAAATAATAAGTACACGCCGATTTATCTTTCTCCAGCTGTTTTACTTTCATTTCTTTTAAAAGTGATATGGCAACATTGTCATACATATTTCAAAAACTTCTATTTTGACAACACCGATGCAAGAAGTAAAGAGACGCAAAAATCCCGTTACTTTTGGTTTCTGTGTTAATTTGTTGGTGAAGTGCTTAATTTTGTTAGACAAAAAATATTACATTGTGCAGTTTGTAATATTTTGTAGAAGGTTTAAATTTTAGAAAAGGTTTGTTATTGCGTTAACAGTGGCAATCAAATCAAACAATAAATAAATAAAAAATTATTGTTAGATGGGTCAAAAAAAATCACTGTACACCAGAAGAGAAGAGGCTGGTGTTAATGTTAAGAAACGAAAGGAAATCTTTTCGATCAAGCGTCAAATCTCTGGATAGATCACCGTTTTTTGTCCAAAATGGGTTAAAACCAAAAGTAACTGCTCAAACACGCGGTAGACTAAAAAATGACACAGCCAACAACAGATACTCACATTGTCACTCTCGCCAAAAGGGACCCTTTTAAATCATCCAGACAAATTTCTACTGATGTCGACTAGTTGATGGAGAAAAAAATTGGAAGACGAGACTGTGCTTCGCAAGAAACCATTCGAGGTGATCAGGACCAGCAACTGAGAAAAAGTGGCGTAATATCTTGTGGAGCGACGAAACCAAAATAAATGTATTCGGGAATGATAACGGTCGTAATGTTCGTCGTCCCCAAGGAAAGGAATTCCATGCGCGCTTCACAAAAAAGACCGTCAAACCCGGTGGCGGGAACATAATGGTATGGGGCTGCTTTTCCTGGTATGGTGTAGGTCCAATTTTATAAAAAAAAACCTACCGTACTTATTATTTTGGCCATATGTGTACATACTAAATATTCATTGTTATTTTTTTATCTGTCATTATTTATTTATCTCAACCATCCGTCACCCGACCAAACCACATCTTTGAGATTTATATACTCGACCATACACTCATATGCGTTAAATAAACAAAGTTTTTCTCTACGTTGACCAGGCTTAAAGAATTCCAATTGCTGGCTACCAAAACTTATTAGTTAGTTAAGGCATCACCCTACAAATAATGCAGGCAAATTCTCTGTGACATGCTTTACTTGACTTCCTTACCTTAATTTCGTATAATAGGCGCCATTACAAGACTTATATTTCTTATGGATATATAATGTTTTTTTTTAAAGAAAGGTTTTATTTTTGAATACAGTCAAAGTAAAATGTTTGGTAAGGTATTAGTTGATAACGTATTAATATTGGAAGGTATATATTATAAGTTTGTATTCTTGAATAAAATTTATTTGCATATCAAATTAATACTTATGATACTATTTGGCTAGTATTTTTTTGCGTTTGTTCCGCTGATTACTTTTCCTGCATATCTTGTAGAAGCCATCGACATTTTTTCCTCAGCAATATCGTTGTTAAGTGATCTAAAATGATTATACGATGCTCAAGGCAATGATCATTTTAAAGAATTTATTGCAAAAGTCTCCACCATTATTTTCTTTTTTTTTTTGTTAACTTCAGTAGGATTATTTATTTCAGCCAAAATCGAGAAATGACAACGTCAGTGCAGAAATGTTGTCAGAAGGGGTTTTCAGTTTAAGTTCTTCAGTGAAATTTGTCAGTTCTAAAAAGACTCCGTAGGATTTGTTATGTGTGTGGCTTTCGTCAATATATTTTCACATAGTATGCAGTTTATTTTTTAATCATTTTGAGTGCAAACCGTATCCCTGGAAGCTGCCATCTACGCAGTGACATTTTTGTTAAGTTCTTCGGATAATTCTTTTTGTATTTCCGGTTCATTTCCAGGTGTATCATCATATTCCCATATTTATAGTTTTTAAGTTACGTCACTTTGTTCACTTCTTGTCTTTACTTCATCCTACTCTTCTAACAATTCTAATACGCTGTTTCCACTACGGTCGCGTCCACGTCCGCGTCCACGATTTATCGATAATTTTTAATGGTGTTTCCATTGTGTTTTGCGACCACGTTTGCGTTCAAACAGCTGTTTGTGTTTATTTGTTTTTTAGGGGTGTGAAAAATTTTAATATTTTTGTGTTGTGACATTATCATGGAGTTAAATGATATTATTTTGCTAACCGCAGTGGAAAATGAGGACCAAATGGTATTGCGCCTAATGGAAATTGTCAGTAGCAGCAGCGCTGCACATTTTTGTACAATGCACGAAGCGTCTGGTCATTTGTAAGCGTCACCTGATGGCCCAACTAGCGCCTGCCCCTTTCTGCAATAAACGTGAACACAATCGATTTAATTCCAAAAAAATATTGGTATATAATTTGTATTTGAAAAATTACCTGTATTTCTTCGTTAAATTGTCCAGTTTATTTTTCACTTCCGCGCCAGTCACTCCCAGCTTCTCCCCCATCTCTTTGTGTATGTGGGTGTTTTTGCGAGCACCCCTCAGGCCATCAATATTTTCCTCCCAGAGGTCCAACAGATATAGTGTTGATACTGCTGTCCATTTCGTCTTTTTGAAATCTAAAATAATTAATATTATTTAAACAAAAGCAAAAATATTAACTTACCTCCTGTTTTCTGCATTTTGGATGTTTATATTTATAATGATTAACAGCTGTTTTCATAGGGATGTGCAATTTGCGATATTGCCATTGATAGGTATGGGTGGGTTTCGACTGCAAAAATAATCGAATTTATAGTAAACGCGACTTATCGATAAACGCGTCCAATATGAACGCGAATTTTTCCCATACCTAACTGCCTATGTTTTTTGTATAGGCTGTAACGCGCGTTCGTTGATTTTTGGACGCGGACGCGACCTTAGTGGAAACAGCCTATAAAATATCTTTATCATTGGTTAAGCCTGCAGCAATATATTCATCCACGTCTTCTTTCGACATTTCTAACATATGTGGCTTTCTATTGGTTTCATTCTCGTCAATGTCATTCCGCTCTCTTCGTCTTCTTCGCAATTGGTATTGTTATTATATCCCTTTCTTCAATTTCATAGAGAGAAGGCGTCCTGTGAGGTAAGTAATTTCTAGTACCGATGGGTTCCTATAATTGCCTAGACGGGATCTCAATATGCCGAATAAATTTTCGAGAGAATCCTGATGAAACGACCTGCAGCAATAAAATCTAATTTCTAGTAGCTCTTCTATCTTTTTCGAGATTTTGAAGAGCCCGAACACTAAACGGCGACGCAAATTAACTTCGTTAGGACTTTCCTCCGTAGGCAAACAATACTGAAATAAAAAAAAATAAATCTTAAAACAACTCTCGCGTAATCTGTTAAAAAACGCTATTGAAAAAATACCTCAAGATTGATCACTCGTTATTTATGGCCCCTATGAATGCCGTTTTATGGACCCCAGCGTAGACCCCTAGTCTTACCGAAACTAGTCTTAGCAAACCCCTAAAAAAATCATATTTAAGTTAAAGTACCGATGGGTTCCTATTATTGCCTTGACGGGATCTCAATATGCTGAATGAATTTTCGAGAGCATCCTGATTGAAACGACCTGATGCAATAAAATCTATTTTAGGAATTCTAGTAGCTCTTCTACCATTTCTAAGAAACCTTCTATGTACTTTTGTAAGTTTTTCAAACTTATTACTTTCGATTTTTGCGGAAGTCTGAGTGTAAGAAGGTACAATCTAAATTCCAGTAGGTTTTTCTTCTGCGCGTTGTGTTTTTTATTGAGATTTTTGTGTCCAAACAATTTTCCATTAGGAACATCAAAAATCTTGTTTATTTCCTCAAGCAGTTTTGAAGTGGAATGGCGCTTTTAGCCTTTTCGTCCCCAAAAATCTTTCCAGTTTCGACACACAATCGTACGGCAACAGCTACTGTCCGACTCATTACTTGAGCTGCGTAGCAAACTCTCATCTTTGAGAAGAAATTATCTGGGCAATATATTCTTTTTCATTTTTCTCGAAAAAATGGACAAAAATTTCTTAAACAATGGCATGGGAAAATAATTTATACAAATTAACCTTTTTTTTAAAACCCTACTACATATATAAGTAGTTACATTTTACTGGTTACGAATTCATTTGTTGGAGTTTTTTAATAACTCAATTAAATTTTGTCTGTCCCTTGAGGGTAGAAAAGATAGTCTTTAGCCTTTTCGTCCCAAAAATCTTTCCAGTTTCGACACACCATCGTATGGTAACAGCTACTGCCCGACTCATTACTTGAGCTGCGTAGCAAACTCTCATTTTTGAGAAGAATGATTTCAAATATATATGTTCATGCGTTAATTTTGGTGCTAGTCGCGGAGTTCCATCTTTGGTATCAATTCTATAAAAATCTTTCAAAATATACCAGCTAAATATACCTATATCCGTTTTAATGTTGTTGGCAAAAAGAGGGTTTCGTACACCTTTTATCATGTGTGGGAAGTCATGAAGCGTATAAATTTTTTTCCCCCAGTAAAGAAAATAGTGTTGATGCACATGACCATTTTTCTGTCTATTGAAACATCCCACATTACTCGATGCTTGGAAACCTATCACACAATGTACTACAAAACCTTTCGACTCAAGAAGGCTAATATTTTCCTTTAGGCAAATAGCGGTTTTCTCCGATGATATTCCGTTGTGAATACAGTAAAACGACACTGTGATTTTCTAAGGGCTGCATATTCCCTTCGTCTTAAAAAATTGAACCTTACCGGTTACCATGTTGCTTCTTTTATCTTTACAGAAATCCTCAAAGCCGTCTACTCTATCGGTATTTATATGCAGTTCATGTTGAACTGAAATCTCCTCCATTTAAATCATACAGTTTTTATCCCTGTCGTGCATTTCTCCACTATACAACGTAGGCCTAGTTTTACTTCGGTGTTATTACCACGATTTAATCTTTTTAGTGGACTCCATCGGTACAAAGTTGATAAGGAAGGTAAATTAAATTTTAAGGTTTCGCGCATGTATTTAAATAGTTTGATAGAAACATAGTTCATATTTTGAAGAATTTCAGTTTTTCAGGGTATACTTGACGTTGTGAACTAAAAATACCCCATGGAAATAACACTGCTTCTTCCGAGGCACCTTCCGTCGGTATCGAATTGCTATAAAACGCATCAATCTTCCTTTTACTCTGTTTAACCTTTTCTTCGAGTTCTCTTATTTTTTCTGTCAGCACAGCTGCCTTCACTTTCTCACTTTCACGAATCCACGTGTCTACTAAAAGCTTGATAGCGGTCAAACGAATAATCACAGGGTTCTTAAATTTGGCATAATGATGGCTAATAGTCATATGATGTTTGACTTTGAAAATGGCCAAAATCGGGACGGTAAAAGGTTAAGGGTACTCAAATTAAAGCTAAATTTGCTACAAATCTTAATATATATTTATTCGGAAGTATTGCCTATAATTAGGATCGGACGCATGGGCCGAATTTGAAAATAAATCTTAATTAAGTATATCGAGTGAAATTTCCGTTCCGAAATTAAAAATTGTCGGATTATAAAATAAGTTACAGGCTTGTATAAGGCAAAGTACAAAAAATTTTATTGTTGCATTCGACAAGACCTACAAAAATTTGAAAAAAATAAAAAGGACTCTTTTATTATAAAGATATCAAAATTGTTGTTAGGATACCAATACTAAATGACTGGTTAAATTGTAGTGGACGTTTTTGAAACCAAACACTACCAATTTCTTCCACATTCCCTCCATTTCATCTAAGAAAGGATCAAAGGGACGAGCTAAATTTAGAGATATGGGTTTTTCGTCTTTGGTGACCCCTAATGAAATTAACTGCGCAACATATTATTTGTCACTTTTCTCGAAAAAATGGACGAAAATTTCTTTAGGAAAATAATTTTTATACTAATTAACCTATTTTTGAAACCCTACTACATATTAAGTTACAATTTACTGGTTACGAATTTATTCCTTGGTATTATTTAATAACTCAATTAAATTTTGTCTATCCCTTGAGGATAGAAAAGATTTCAATCTAATAAAACTTTCCAAGCTCAATGGTTAGCATAGCTCCAGGTCTTAATTTTTTTAATCCAAAACAATGCATATGGAAATGTCGGGTACATATCAGTGAAGTGCTTGATATTTTATCGGGATGTATTTTAACATTAAAACACCATTTCTTAACAAACCAATCAGGTATACCAAACATTCTAATATTCACAAAATCCCTTCCGGGACAAAAGGGCAATTTATACAATCCATTTTTTATTCAACTATGAAAATTTCTTCGTATGAATGTCCGTTTTAGAAAGAAATCAGAATCTTCGATGTATAAAAGTAAATGGTATAAACTTATAATTTAAAATACGTGTCGCCAAACAGCCGACGGAATGCCATGTGATTTTTTCTGTGCGCCTGGTGCTTCACAATTACATTCACAAGTTGTAGCTATGGTTGTTGTTGTGGTTCTTTGTGTCCATCTTCTCGCCCACCACCAGCATCCTCACCAACCATTCATATTTCGCTCTCAGATAATATTTGGAGGAATTTCCTTTAGCCTTTTCGTCCCAAAAATCTTTCCAGTTCCGACTCATTACTTGAGCTGCGTAGCAAACTCTCATTTTTGAGAAGAATGATTTCAAATATATATGTTCATGCGTTAATTTTGGTGCTAGTCGCGGAGTTCCATCTTCGGTATCAATTCTATAAAAATCTTTCAAAATATACCAGCTTGCTTCACCTATATCCGTTTTAATGTTGTTGGCAAAAAGAGGGTTTCGTACACCTTTTATCATGTGTGGGAAGTCATGAAGCGTATAAATTTGTCTCCCACAGTAAAAAAATAGTGTTAACCATTTTTCTGTCTATTGAAACATCCCACATTACTCGACGCTTGGTAACCTATCACACAATGTACTATAAAACCTTTCGACTCAAGAAGACTAATATTTTTCTTGAGGCAAATAGCGGTTTTCTCCGATGATATTCCGTTGTGAGTACAGTAAAACGACACTGTGATTTTCTAAGGGATGCATATTCCCTTCGCCTTAAAAAATTTAACCTTACCGGTTACCATGTTGCTTCTTTTATCTTTACCGAAATCCTCAAAGCCGTCTACTCTATCGGAATTTATATTCAGTTCATGTCGAACTGAAATCTCCTCCATTTAAATCATACAGTGTTTATCCGTGCATTTCTCCACCTTACTCGGTGTTAATACCAGGATTTAATCTTTTTACTATAAAACGCATCAATCTTCCTCTTACTCTGTTTAACCTTTTCTTCGAGTTCTCTTATTTTTTCTGTCAGCACAACTTTCTTCTTCTTATACTCACTTTTACGATCTTTACTTTCATTTTGCAGTTCGTAAAACCTTTTTCTATAATATTGTTAATTTTTTGCCAAAAAGTTCACAGCTCTTGCACACTGAAGAATTAGAATCGATTTTATGCAGTGAGTTTGATTGAACATACATTTTATGTTTTTTTGTGGACAACAGGTAAGGATTTCATTTCAATGTCATCATCGATTATTCTTTATTTCCAATAAGTGGCTTCTGTCTTTATTTCCAATAAGTGGCTTCTGTCTTTATTTCCAATAAGTGGCTTCTGTCTTCTTCCTCGTCATCACCTAGATGGAATGTGGAAAAAGCTTTTTTAATGCGTAGCCGGCCTTTACGTAACATATCAGCTCTAAAGTGTTTACCACAAATAAAATTTATTGTAAATGTAAATACTCATTTGGAACTCTTGAACTTGAATCCACTCTGCTCGGCATTCGTTCTCCGTCGGAAAAAAGTACAATTTAAATGGAAGATCAGTTGATCTACATCCTTTTACGTAGAATTTTCTCTCTCAAATTCTATCGACGACATACGTAGAAAGCTGTGGTAAAAGCCTTCATCGTCGTTATGAACTGGAAAAATAATATATAACATTCCTATTCTATAAAAATTTACTGTTCACTACATAACACCAAGATTGAATCATCCCTTATAATCCTGGATACCACAATATTACTCTATAAGATATAAAATGTTTCTCATGGCAAAGCATTAAAAATAAACTTTTGAAATAACCTAAAACATACGGTTTTAGAAACTGTATATCTGGTTCAAACCCGATTATCCACCAATTTCTAATTGTTCACTGAAAGGGAAACAAACAAATGTATACCTCCATTTAATACACTCTACCGATGAATATAGTGTATTACAGAACATTATATATATATTATTGATCGTCGTAAAGTTCTAAAGTTTCGTCCGTCCATGTGTCTACTGAAAGCTTGATAGCGGTCAAACGAATAATCACAGGGTTCTTAAATTTGGCATAATGATGGCTAATAGTCATATGATGTTTGACTTTGGAAATGGCCAAAATCGGCACGGTAAAAGTTTAAGGGTACTCAAATTGAAGCTAAATTTGCTACAAATCCAAATATATATTTATTCGGAAGTATTGCCTATAATTAGGATCGGACGCATGGGCCGAATTTGAAAATAAATCTTAATTAAGTATATCGAGTGAAATTTCTAAGATTCTTTTTTAAAACCCGTTCCAATATTAAAGCTTGCAATAAGGCAAAGTACAAAATGATTATTGTTGCATTCGACAAGACACAAAAATTTAAAAAAATAAAAAATACTAAATGACTGGTAAAATTGTAGTGGACGTTTTTGAAACCAAACACTACCAATTTTTTCCACATTCCCTCCATTTATTCTAAGAAATATCAAAGGGACGAGCTAAAATTAGAGATATGGGTTTTTCGTCTTTGGTGAACCCTATTGAAATTAACTGTGCAACATATTATTTTTCACTTTTCTCGAAAAAATGGACGAAAATTTCTTTAGGAAAATAATCTTTATACTAATTAAACTTTTTTTGATACCCTACTACATATAAAGTTACAATTTACTGGTCACGAATTTATTCCTTGGTATTATTTAATAACTCAATTAAATTTTGTCTATCCCTTGAGGATAGAAACGATTTCAATCTAATAAAACTTACCAAGCTCAATGGTTGGCATAGCTCCTGGTCTTAATTTTTTTAATCCAAAACAATCCACATGGAAATGTCGGATACATATCAGTGAAGTGCTTGATATTTTATCGGGATGTATTTTAACATTAAAACACCATTTCTTAACAGACCAATCAGGTATACCAAACATTCTAATATTCACAAAATCTCTTCCGGGACAAAAGGCCATTTTTTATTCAACTATGAAAATTTCTTCGTATGAATGTCCGTTTTAGAAAGGAATCAGAATCTTTGATGTATAAAACTAAATGGTATAAACTTATAAATCGATAAAAGTGTGTGGCTTTCGTCAATATATTTTCACATAGTATGCAGTTGATTTTATTTTATTAATTTTGAGTGCAAACCGTAACCCAAAAAATACCTGAAAGCTGTCATCTCCGCAGTAACATTTTTTTGTTAAGTTCTTCGGACAATTTGTTTAATTTCCTTTAGCCTTTTCGTCCCAAAAATCTTTCCAGTTCCGACTCATTACTTGAGCTGCGTAGCAAACTCTCATTTTTGAGAAGAATGATTTCAAATATATATGTTCATGCGTTAATTTTGGTGCTAGTCGCGGAGTTCCATCTTCGGTATCAATTCTATAAAAATCTTTCAAAATATACCAGCTTGCTTCACCTATATCCGTTTTAATGTTGTTGGCAAAAAGAGGGTTTCGTACACCTTTTATCATGTGTGGGAAGTCATGAAGCGTATAAATTTGTCTCCCGCAGTAAAAAAATAGTGTTAACCATTTTTCTGTCTATTGAAACATCCCACATTACTCGACGCTTGGTAACCTATCACACAATGTACTATAAAACCTTTCGACTCAAGAAGACTAATATTTTTCTTGAGGCAAATAGCGGTTTTCTCCGATGATATTCCGTTGTGAGTACAGTAAAACGACACTGTGATTTTCTAAGGGATGCATATTCCCTTCGCCTTAAAAAATTTAACCTTACCGGTTACCATGTTGCTTCTTTTATCTTTACCGAAATCCTCAAAGCCGTCTACTCTATCGGCATTTATATTCAGTTCATGTCGAACTGAAATCTCCTCCATTTAAATCATACAGTGTTTATCCGTGCATTTCTCCACCTTACTCGGTGTTAATACCAGGATTTAATCTTTTTACTATAAAACGCATCAATCTTCCTCTTACTCTGTTTAACCTTTTCTTCGAGTTCTCTTATTTTTTCTGTCAGCACAACTTTCTTCTTCTTATACTCACTTTTACGATCTTTACTTTCATTTTGCAGTTCGTAAAACCTTTTTCTATAATATTGTTAATTTTTTGCCAAAAAGTTCACAGCTCTTGCACACTGAAGAATTAGAATCGATTTTATGCAGTGAGTTTGATTGAACATACATTTTATGTTTTTTTGTGGACAACAGGTAAGGATTTCATTTCAATGTCATCATCGATTATTCTTTATTTCCAATAAGTGGCTTCTGTCTTTATTTCCAATAAGTGGCTTCTGTCTTTATTTCCAATAAGTGGCTTCTGTCTTCTTCCTCGTCATCACCTAGATGGAATGTGGAAAAAGCTTTTTTAATGCGTAGCCGGCCTTTACGTAACATATCAGCTCTAAAGTGTTTACCACAAATAAAATTTATTGTAAATGTAAATACTCATTTGGAACTCTTGAACTTGAATCCACTCTGCTCGGCATTCGTTCTCCGTCGGAAAAAAGTACAATTTAAATGGAAGATCAGTTGATCTACATCCTTTTACGTAGAATTTTCTCTCTCAAATTCTATCGACGACATACGTAGAAAGCTGTGGTAAAAGCCTTCATCGTCGTTATGAACTGGAAAAATAATATATAACATTCCTATTCTATAAAAATTTACTGTTCACTACATAACACCAAGATTGAATCATCCCTTATAATCCTGGATACCACAATATTACTCTATAAGATATAAAATGTTTCTCATGGCAAAGAATTAAAAATAAACTTGTGAAATGACCTTAAACATCCGGTTTTGGAAACTGTATATCTGGTTTTTCACCAATTATTATCCACCAATTACTAATTTTTCACTGATTTTTTCACCTCTTTTTAATACCCTCTACCGCAGAATGGAGTGCAGATTTTCCGAGCGCTTACAGAAGCACGGAATTTTAAAATTGTTTAAACTTTCATCATGGAGTGTTCAGATAATGAGAACCGTATCGCTGTAATAGCGCTTTTCAAGTGTGAAATGACAAAAGCGATATTTTCAAAATGCTCCGGCCGCTTGGGATTAGCCGCATGTGCGTCTACCCATTCATAAAACTGTTTGAGAAGACTGGAGATGTAAAAGACCGCCACCGGTCGGGCCGCCCTCGCTCTGTTCGAACACCTCAGAATTCACAGAAATCCGTTCCGAAAACAGAAAATCATGGCCCATATGATGAATATCAACCAAAAGTCCATGAGTCGAGTCATTAAAAAAGACTTGGGGCTTTCAAAAGACGAACCGGACATTTATTGGATTGAAAAATGCAAACGTCATTTGGTGAAGCACGTTGATAACTTGCACAGAAACATTTTGTTCACCGATGAAAACATTTTTACCGTTCAGAAAAAATGTAACAAGCAAAATGATAGTGTATGCGCGGTCATCTAAGGAAGCATCTGAACTGATCCTAAGGGTAGAAAAGGGTCATCAGTCATGGTTTGGTGGGGTGTCTCTAACGATGGGGTCACATCGGTCAAAGTTTACCAGGAAACCGTTTTGGAAGCTTTTGTGAAGCCTCTTAACAATTCCCTGTTCCAAAACCAGCCATAGTCTTTCCAGCAGGATTCTGAGCCGGCCCATAAGGCTAAAAGGTCCTAGGCCTAGCTTCGAAACAATTTGCCAGCGTTTATTTCCTCTGAAGAATGGCCCTCAGTCAGTCCAGATTTGAACCCATTGGATTACATATTGTGGACGGTTTTAGAGGACAAGGTTTGTCACAAAAAGATACCTCAAATTTGGATCTCTTAAGACTGCTTTGGTTCGAGCTGTGGCCAATTTACCAATGGACGAGGTTCGTGCAGCTATTGACGATTGGCCAGTGCGACTTAAGGCGTGTGTAAAGGCAAAAGGCGGACATTTAGAATAAGTTGCTTCTTTTTGGATACATCAATAAATATATTAAAAAATAGTTGGTCCAAAAACATTCAGTACTTTTTATTTTACAGCATTAAACGTGTGTAACAGTATTTATGTCCCTACTAAGTATATTTAGATTTGGTGTCTTGTTTTAACTAAAACGACTAGAATCCAGACGCACGAGAAAACCCAGTAAGCACATTTATGTTCGCATGAAAAAGAGATTAGATTATACTGGTATAAAAATAATTATATGATACAGAATCTTATAAAGGAATATTCTCAAAATGGGAATTCATTCTTAGATCAGTACCACTTTTTTTACAAAGCTTACATCGAATGTATATTAATCACAATAATTAGGGGAGAGGGGAGTACATTTGAACACTTTTTGCTTTCAAGCCTCATAAAAATTTATAACTTTGAATTATTGACTATAATTGAATTATAACTAATATGTATGGAAATAAACTTTAGTTTATGTCTACAAGTAATTTATATTTAGTTTGATTTGATTTTTTATTTTTTTAATGGATGAAGTCATTGTGTTCAAATGTGCCCCCTGTAGGGGGCAACTATGAACTAAGCTGGGGCAGTTTTAAACGGCAATTTTTTCTTATAGCACTTATGTCCAAAAATAACATAAACAGTAATATTTTTTTATATATAATAAATTCGATATATTTATTAAGAAATACCTAAACATTAACATAAAATAAAAAAATCACATCAAAAATAAGTTTTATATTATTACCTGAGGCATAAAAATAAACTTAGAAACATTATAAAGAAACTTCAGATCGTTGCAGTACAGAAAAACATAAATCGCGTTTATTAATTAAATTAATTTTGTTGTCTTATTGACCCATTTTAAATTTAGAGAAATCGAAGTCAAAAGTCATCATCGCAGCTGTCCTCGATGTTCCAGGTTCGTTTACTGGTGTTGGAAGCTTAGCTTTTATTTGTTTGCCATTTATAGACCACTTGTCTGCTATATCAGGATAAAAAAACTTAAAAAAAAGTGGCTTCTTCTTTTATAAGCGGACGTTATAGTTGTTGTCATCTTTCTCAGTTATTTTCGTCTCCTGGATTTAATTGGTCGTAGCTCAAATCTATGTTTTCTTCTTCATGGCACTCTACAGCAATTTGGTCTTTAGATGAATTATCAGCAAAGTTGGAATCGAGATCTGTATCATCATTCACCTAAAACGAGCTTTCAATCGAGTCCGAGCTATAACCCTTAGACTTTTTAGCTTTAATTGGACGTTTTGGGGCACTTTTGAACATGTTCAAACGTGTCCCTTTTTTTCTGTTCAAACCTGAACTGGCGTTCCATTTCATGAAAATTTATAATATTTTTTTTACTTAAACTTACCTTTATTTTGTTTGAAATGAATGAATGACTGCAATAAATTTATTTCACGAAAGAAAACGATTACGGAATACTTTTTACACTCTTACAAAAAAAAAATAAAAAAAAATTGCAATGGCACTGCGAAAACGTGTTCACTCAACTACATTCGGTCGACGACTGAAAATCTAGCAAAAGTTGTTGACTTTGCTAGAAAACAAGGTTGTCATGTCAAAAACTCGGTTAGAGTCGGAAAAAATGTTGAACGGAGATTTTATCAACATGGTTAAAAGGTGCCCCGTGTTCAAATGAGCCCCCTCTCCCCTACAATAAAAAATATAAGACATACTGTTGCTTAATATTGTTTTTTGAGCAAAAAACATCTGTACCATATAATTATTTTCTGGCCTGCATCCCTTATCGAATTATTTTAGTGATTTTACACTCCACAAATAATCTAGTAATGTTGAACAATTACTTTAAAGTGCGATTTTTTTAGGTTCTTTAAGCCCCATTTTCCCTTCTAGGCCAATTGCGTACATTTACAATTTACCAACTTTTGATTATACGGGCGCTATCATGCTTTCAACAGATGGACATAGCAAGGTGGTCTTATAATTTTAAAATTGTTTACTCGAAAGATCAATACATGTCGTTAACATCCGAGAAATCAGTCATCGATTCGCGCAATTTTTTTAGCGTCGAATATACTTAGAAGGACTATTTCTACATCGGCTGTTTGCCACCTAATTTTTTTCGTTACTGTTTTTTTGAGCTCCAACCAATTAGAAAATATATGCACATTAAACAAAAATTCAATTTTATTTTTTTGAATTTCTGCCAGTTAAATTAAATATGGGACCATAGTGCAATGGAAAACTACATCAGCTGTTTCAACAAACATACCTTCAATCAAATGCCTTGAGGTAGGGTTACACTAACGAGCCAATCTCAATAAATTGTATTGTATAAAACCAACACGAGATAGCAACTGCAAACATATGGGAGTCCAGCGCATGCGAACGAACTGTAGGAGGATAGTCATTCACAGGGCTGCCAACCAAATCAATAAAAAATCGCCAAAATCGTAAGTTTTGAATATATTAATCGTCTTAAAATCATAACACACAAGTTGAACAATTTTCACATAAAAGTTAATTTTATTTACGAGTGAATACTCTAGCAGACTATATGATCTTGTTGGTTTTCAATTGGGGTATTTTAGAAAAGATTTTTTTCACATCACCATAGCAGACATTTTGTGTCCTGGTCAAAAACCACTTATAAATTCCTACTTAGTGCACCTTATGCTGACCTGCCCTACACCCATTTTTCGAACAATGTGTATAAATTATTAAAAAAATTTGAAAATGAGTAAAAATAATATAACATAAAAAACCATAAAGCAAAAAATATTTTTTCTTTTTAGTGGAAAAACACTTACACCTTCTTACTACGAACTTATCGAATCCTATAGCTGGTTGTGCTAAACATTTGCAAATGTATGTATTTATATGTCACTTCCACCTTTATTGCGCATAATAAATGCATTTTTAAAAATCGTCATAGTCAGTGTTTCTAAAAATCGCCAACATTACGATAAATCGTAATCATTGATGATAAATCGTGAACAGCAAGCGTCATGTTATTAATTTTTTGTTTAAAAATCTACAAAATTACGATACAGTGGTCGATATTAGTTTGAGCGCACCTTAAATATTTTTTAACATTGTTTATTTTTTTGACTATCAGATACGGACCTGAAGTGAATCCTATTTTATCACAACACTAAGTAAGCTATGGAATGTAAGAACCTTAACATGCCGAAAAAAACACATGGTTTCAAAAACTAACACATTTTTTGTGCGACATTCGTTTGAACGCATCAGCAAAACAAGATGTTAGCCATGTCCTTTTTAGCTTTCTAAACAAGCATTTGTATGGAAGCCAGAAAAAACGGTAAGAAAGCGAATTGGCTGTTACTCGGTAACAAAACAAGTTAAAGTTACCTGACCTTTTTTTAACAAAAAAAATATTATAACACGCCCGGCTTGTAAAACACAATCAAATACATATGTTTTTTGTTATTGATACAGAAAGAAAATGAATAGAACGAAAGAAACAGAAAAAGCGGGATAATATAATTTCCATTAATTACAATGATGCAAAAACGGTAAGTAAAAATGTTTATTGTTAAGATTTAGAGAAGTTTCGAGTAACAAAACGAAAATTGTGGACCATGAACGAGACGTTGATGCTGTTGGCTTGCTACAAAGCCAGAAAAAACGAATTTGAATGTCCCGGCGAAAAATAAATGCCTACCAACATGTTTTAGAAGACATGATTTGTCAATAAAATGTTAACAAGAAACTATACGAAATAACAAAATTCGTTTTCCACAATTTGCTTTGCCTTTGTTTTGTTTGTAAACAAACTTTTGTGGGGCTTATGCTGCCATCTGATTCAAAATTTGGTCAATGCTGCTAGAATACTATATTGCTAACTAAATAGTTAACTAAGCAGCTACCTGAAAAGAACACGGCTATTATCTACTGAAAAATTGCAAGTGAATATTTTTTGGTAGGAAAATACTTATTAATTACTACAAAATATTAAAAATTTAAAAATTATTTATATAAAAATATAATAACTGTTTATAAAGCAAACTAAAAAAAATTGTGTTAATGCCACAGTTTTGCTGAAATGGGCTCGGGTAAGCGTTTAAAAGACTATGAACATAATTTCATCGATTCCCTTAAAAAATATGGACAGTCCAATAGAAAAATTGCGAAATTATTAAACCGTTACGAATGGTAATAAGAAATTATTTGCAAAAAGGCACAAAATATGATATCAAAACTCCAACCAATGGTAATTCAAAACTAACATTAAAGGACAAAGAACGAATTTGTGAGGAAGCTACAAAAAATGTATCCTGCAGCAAAATAAAAGAAAAAAATTGACCTTTTTGCTACCTCTAGAACAATTGCACGGTATTTAAAGTCAACACTATTCATAAGATAGACAAAATTACAAAATTAAAAAATAGCTTATCAAATGTCCATAAACTAAAACGACTAGAGTTTGCCAAAATGCATATGGCTTGGACAAATGATTGGAAACATGTCTTCTTTTCCCACGAGAAAAGCTTAAATTTAGATGGCACAGGCTGTTATAGCTGCTACTGGCACGATTTAAGTAAAAACAATGTAGTTAGATCCAAGCGTAATTTTGGTGGCGGAAGCCTAATGGTGGGAGTGTCTTTTCCTATGAAAATATGTTACCGATTTGTTTCATATCAACAAAAATGAATTCACAAAATAATATTGAATTGTTGGAGGACGTGTTGATATCACATCTTGATGAAAATGTGCACGAAGAAGCAAATTTCCTGCAAGATAATGCCTCGATTCATGCATCCAAGCAAACAAAAGCGTGGTTTTTGGACAAAAACATTATGTATTACCATGGCCGTCTTTTAGCCCTGATTGCAATCCAATAGAAAACCTATGGAACATTCTCGCAGCTAAGGTTTACAAGGGTGAAAGACAGTTTTCAACAATCTAAAATATACGATTAAGGACTGTTGGTATGACATAAGCTTTACAACCATTCAAAATTTAATAGAATCGATGCCAAATCGAATCTTTTTCCGCCATACAGAATAATGGAGGACATACTAAATATTAATTTAATATAGAAGTTTGCTTAAATTTTGTATTAACTTCCTATTTTGCCATTTAAGTAGAGTGCGCGCAAACAAATTTCTATTATATTTGTTTGCTTTTTACTTACTACTTTTTACTTACTAACTGTTTCGTAAAAAACATTGTAGATACATTATGAATATTCGACCTTTTGATTAGTTTAGTTTAATTAGTTAATTAGTTCATCTTAAAAAAAACATATTAAACAATATTTTATATCACCAATATATACAAAAAGTCGCCAGCGCTCAAACGATTGTCTACCTCTGTATGTCGTAAATATCAGCAGCTCTGGCCACTCAACGTAAATTTACTTTCCACATACAAGCATTACCCGACAGCCAAACCTTTCGCATTTGTTTTCATGTTAAGCCGCCAGTCGCTGGACATTTCAATTGTGTTTAATCTCCAACCGCTGAGAAAGAATGAGAGAGAGAGCGATTGGCGAGCGACTGTTGCTATAAGAATTTCTTTAGTATTTTCGTGTTTGTCAGACCGAACGGTTCAGTTGGGGCATTGAATTAACAAGAGCACAAGTCAAAACAAACCAGAAATAAAAATTTAGAAGTGAAAGAAGAAAAGAGTGTAGTACCTTTTATTTATAATTCATAACATATATCACAAACAAAACGTTAATAAGGAAAATATTAATGGGAATATCAACAACAACAATAAACGAGTGAATATTTCATGTGTATCCATCCTTTCGCATACAATCATTTTTCGATGACAAATGCAAAACTAAAATAACTTAACAAATGTTTGGAAAATAAATATTTACCACCAGCGAATACTCGAACCCAGCAACAGAACAACTCAAGTGTCAGCCACTATTCGCGGAAAAAAGTTGAAGTGAATCGAGCATAATAAATACCAAAGCGGAAAATCCTACTTAATTGCCACTTGTTATCCGCACGCTTTTTGTTTGTTCCTCGGTCGGTCAATCAATCGGTCAGTGTTAAATCAAAATCAAGCATAGTTTGGATTTTGGATAAAACCCGGTGTCATTTCGCATTATGGATTCGGTCAGTGCTAATTATGAGATTCAGCAACAGAATGAAGTTACGGCGATTCCTCAATATGGGCTAAAGCTGAAATTCGATCATGTGTGGCCA
The DNA here is from genome assembly GCA_963513945.1 of Hydrotaea diabolus. NCBI lineage: Eukaryota > Metazoa > Arthropoda > Insecta > Diptera > Muscidae > Hydrotaea > Hydrotaea diabolus. Next base: position 56,026,290 of record OY740717.1, on the reverse strand, counting down.
GAGAAACGCAATCAGAATTTGCGCCCCTCCATCAAGCAAACATTGCCGCTGCTCTCCCTGGCCTGTAGGTGAGTTAATTGGAATCGCACCCATCTCTTCAAACTAACATTGAACATTTAAGCGAGATTTACAAAAGAACAGCTCATGTGAAGTGGGCAAGAATACACCGGAACGTAGATATATTCTCGTACTACACGTTCGCTTCCATACATACCGTTATACAGTACATACCTTTTGACCATAATAAATGTTTACAAACACATATAGTACATACCTACAATCATATATTTATGGACATAATGATAAGAGCACTAAAGGGGCATGGAAATTAGTTAGAAAAACGTGAGATGGGGAATAGATATCTAGAACTGAAAAATATAGTTTATCGTAGGTACTGGATATGATTTATTGTCATAAAAAAATATCTGTCATCATATACATACACATATGTATGTGTAATTAAACCATCAAGTTTATTATACTGATATCGTATAAGATACGATTTGAAAACAAAAATCGGTGTACATTAGAGTGCCTCGAACAACAAAAATGTTGCAAATGAAACCCTTTAGAAATGAAGAATAGGAACAAATCTAGTTTAGATAAAATGTCATCAAAAACAAGGCTTAAATCTAGTTTAGTAACAGCTCTCATACGGACACCAAATTTGCACCATCGACAGAACTTTTGATTCTAAGCAGAAAATGTAAAATAAAAAAATCGGCGGTCATAGTTTCCGAGATATGGGCGTCGAAGGTTCAGACGTACTAAGTAGGGACATAAATACTGTTACACACGTTTTATGCTGTAAAATAAAAAGTACTGAATCAGCCTTATTACGGTTGTCGAAGACGAAAATCGAGAGCAGTCGAAGTCGTTGTCGATTTCGATTATTTTTGGTATTACGTAACTTTTTCGACTCTTGTGATTTTGTAATAGATTGAAAAGTAAAAGATGTGCTATACTGTCAAAACAATGTTTACTTTTTACATAATTGTCCGCCAAAGGCAACATTGAAATTTTCTCAAGATAAAATAAAATAAATATAATAAAAAAAAAATATGTTAAGTTTGGGACATTTTTTTCTTCGGATGAAGACGACGAGGCATACACAGAATGTGATATGAGTGCCTTGCGTAAGGAAATAAGACAGAATTCGGACATATTTGCAATGCCCATCTTTGTAAACAAATGTGAATATATTCAGAAAACGACGCCTGCTTGTTCATTTTTACGGCGACAACTGACACAAAACAAGTGACGGCGACATAAACTTTATATCAGCGGTCGACATCAGATAAAAGTTTTTTGGTAAAATACCGCAAATTTACCCAATGTTGAAAATAGATAAATAATTTATTTTATACAATTTTGTTATATTTATTTATTGTCGAATATAAAATGTCAAAAAAATGTGTTAAATTTCAAATTAGTTAACGGCGTGTTAGCGGATGAAACCAACGGCTAACAATTGTTGTCAATTGAATGCGGCGACGTCTCTAGTCGTATGGAAAAAATTGATCGACTGTTTTAGCCAACTTTGACAGTCGTTTTCGTCTTCCGTGTTACGAAAATTGTAACAGATTGTGCATTTTCGACAACCGTAGTACCGTTTTCCAAAAAAATCGACATTCGACTACGTCTTCGACAACCGTAATAAGGCTGAATGTTTTGTACCAAATATTTTTTAATATATTTATTGATGTATATTGTATCCAAACAGAATCTACTTATTCGAAATGTCCGTCTTTTGCCTTTACACGCGCTAAGTCTCACTGGCCAATCGTCAATAGCTGCACGAACCTCGTCAATGGAAAATTTGTCATAGCTCGAACCAAAGCTGTCTTAAGAGATCCAATGTTGGGGTATCTTTTGTGGCAAACCTTGTCCCCTAAAACCGTCCACAATTTGTAATCCAAAGGGTTCAAATCTGGACTACCTGAGGGCCATTCTTCAGAGGAAATGAACGCTGGCAAATTGATTCGACGCCAGGGCTGGGACGTTTTAGCCTTATGGGCCTGCGCAGAATCCCACTAGAAAGTCCATGGCTGGTTTTGGAACAACGAATTGTTAAGAGGTTTCACAACAGCTTCCAAAACCCTTGGGATCAGTTCAGATGCTTCCTTAGATGACCGCGCATACACTCTATTATTTGCTTGTTAAACTTTTCGTGAACGGTAAACATTTTTTCATCGGTGAACAAAATTTTTCTGTGCAAGTAATCCGCGTGCTTCAGCAAAAGACGTTTGCATTTTTCACCAGACGAGGTTCAAGACCTGTCATTATACCTAGAGACAACCATATTTTTTAAAAATGATTATGGACGGAACGTAACCGTGCTCGCTATCACGTCTTGATATCGGACTTTTTGCTAACTGAAATTGAAGCCCGTAATCTTGACGGTATTTGATTTCAGCAGAACGGTGCCATTTGCCATGCAGCTGCTCAAACAATGGATTTATTGAGAGGTCATTTCAAAGCAGCTAATTTTACGTATTTGACCGGTGAGCTGGCCTCCTAGATCGTGTGATATCACGAGTTTAGACTTTATTCTTTGGAGCCACGTAAAGTTCTAAAGTCTACGCTGACAAACCAGCTAAGACTCAAGCTTCGAAGCCAACATTACGCGTCTCATGAACGCCATACCGGTCAAAATGCTCGAACGAGTCATCCAAAATAGACCTTCCGAATGGACACGCTGTTACTTAGTCGCGGTTAACATTTGGAGGAAATTATATTTAAAAAATAAATGGCATAAAATGTCCTTTCGAATGAACAACAAAGATTCCACACATGATTTGAATTATTGTTTTGAAAAAAAAAACATATAGGCTGATCACCCGATACATATATTCGATCTGTTAACCCATTAAGAAGTGGTTGCAACATTTTTATTTTTTACGACTTTTCACTAAAAATGCCGTAACTTGAAAAATGCTTATTTTTAAGTATGTACAGGGTGGTTAAATTTGAAGGGCCGATGCCATTTCTTGCCACCGTTCTGACCATTGATGACGTTTGGAATGGTCTAATAATGAAAATTTCCCATTAATCTGAACTATGAATATGAAAAAAATTTAAATAATTTTGTTCATTAGTCGAAAAATTTGTCAAACAATACAGAGAGAATTATTTCAACAGTATCAAAACGTCAAGAACCGATTACAAATTACAAACAACTCATATCTTTACACATTCAATCCAATATCAGCACCAATCAGCACGAAAAAACGGCTCAAAACAGTTTTGTTCCATTCAATCAGCTTTCAGCTCGGCGCGCACTCTGCCATCCCGATGTCGATTTCTACCAATTAATATGTACACAGTTTTAAGAATTTCAATCAGCTTTCAGCTCCGCTTTGAGCGCGCACTCTGCCATGAGCCCAAGAGGTGCAACAGCCACACTATCGCAAACATTAGCAATATTTTCTGCAGTACGAGCTGTACGAGCATGCACTGGTATTTTCACATCTCCTACAGACCCGGTTTTCTCAAAATTCGAAATCACGAAGTGCACGATATACATTTTTATTATTAGCCTGAATAACTTTAACGCGTTGCTCGCTTGTGTATCTTTTCAAGGTTCAAATTGAGTTAGTCTGAAATTGAGAAATATTAAATGAAATGCAGAAAAAACTTGACGTTTAGGTGTTGTTCACATTCAACTTCGGCCCTTAAAATTTAACCACCCTATATTTATCGATCTAGTTTTGTAGCCAACATATTAACCTTTCATTCAACGCATTTTTGAAGGATTTAACCCTTTTAGAACAGAATATAAGGCTCTTTATTAAAAAAAATTGCAAAATTATTTGAAAATCGCTCGATTTTTTCGCCTGCGCAATTTTTAGTTCAAACCTAATTTATTTCGATACTTTATTTCTGTTTTCATGCATTTCTTAATGATTTTCTGTATTTCTTACCTCCAAATCTATCCATCAGCAACCTTTTCTTGTGTAACAAGCCTCAGATGATAACCTTTTCGGCAAAAATATTCCACCTCTTCTTTGAAATTAAGCCCCAGTACCTTATAATATTTATTGTTCGGGCAGGGACGGCCCACTCTATCTTTATCGCTGAACAATTTTCGTAATCCCCAACTTATATATTTATATTCCCCATCTTTTATATTTATATTCATTTATTATTTTTTATATTCATTTTACTTCATTTTACATTTCTAACGAGTTTTCTAGAATGAAACTTTTATCCGTTACTAGAAGAAATGCTCCCACAGCACGCAATTTCGTCTAAAAATGTTGCCATACTGTTAGAAAATGGCAAGATCGAAAATTGCACATCGAAAAAATGTCTATGTTAATTTTGTGTGAAAATGTTGTCCAAAATTTGCTCAAAAACTGAAACTAAAATGCTTATATCTCCGGCATTTAAAAGGTTAAATTCCAATGAGATTCCCAAAAGAAAGCATAAAGTGTTGGCTATAAACTAGTAGGAAGAAATAAGTAACTTTAAATAGACAATTTTCCGAGTTTTGACCTATTTTTCACAGAAACTCGGGTCAAAAATATACAAAATGACCCCCCAGCCCACAATGAGTTAAAGGATCCCTAAAATGTATATACCATTTGCAAGGTATTTTCATAAGCAGCCGCAGATATATCCAGTTGTAGATCCGAAATTTAAGGTCCCGTAACTCGGAAAGTATAGGTTGCCGCAGACTTTTTTTTATTATTTAAATAACGAACTCTTACTCAGTGGAAGCCCCCTATACATGCAGTGCATTGCGTTGGCGAGTAGAAAATAAATGATCGGATGGGGAAAGAGGATGTAATGTTAATTGACACTTGCCTTGAACTTCTGGATGTCGTAATTAGTGGGAAACACATCTTATGGAAGTCGATTCCACATACGGACTGTACGAGCGAAAAACGAATTTGCTCTGTAGTGTATAGTGCGGTCAACCGGCCAATCGATACAAACGGGTGTGAATTCCTAGAAAGTCGCGTATCCCTGCCGAACTTCCTCACGCCAGGAATACGGCGACAGATGTCTGATGAACACGCACCATGAAAGTAACTATAGAACAGCGTCAAGCAACGCCTATCAGCACTATCGCTCTCCTTTGAAAACGTGGACCGTTATGGTCCAATGCTACAGTGCATGTGAGTTGGTCGCTCGTTAAGCTCCATGCGAAATTTGGTAGGAATCGGATGTGGCTTCTGAAGCTGCAGATTATAAAATCGAAAATAACCTTTGAGTGGAGACTGAACAAAGTTATGGACCTAAGTGGTCCTGTTTCACCACACTTACTAAATCGTCGCTCATAACATACCTTGTAAATTGTAGGCGTGATCGGGTATAATTTTTAACTTCTAGAGCTGCAGGACAAAAAATCGCATGGGAAATTTGTGTGGGACCGATTTGGTCTAATGTTTCAGTGCATGGGAGTTGGTCGCTAGTTATGCTCCTTGCGAAATTTGGTAGGAATCGGATGTAAAATGTGGCTTCTAAAGCTGTAGATTTTAAAATCGGAAATGACGTGTTTGGGGCTATACGAAAATATGAACCTATTTTGTCCAGTTTTCACTCAATGAATGGTCGCTCATACCGTACCTTGTACATTTTGGACGTGATCAGGTATAATTTTTGGCTTCTACAGCTGCAGGACATCAAATCGCTAGGGACTTCTGTGTGGGGACTATTCGAAAACATAGATCGATTTGGTCTAATGTCACAGTGCATTAGAGATGGTCGCTCGTACCGCTCTATGCGAAATTTGGTGGTGAAATTTTCGTGGAGACTATACGAAAATATCAGGTATATTTTTTTGCTTCTACAGCTGCAGGACATCAAATCTCTAGGGACTTTTGAGTGGGGACTATTTCGAAAACCTTTGTGTAGCCCAAACCTGAAGAAGTTCTTAGTTCAAAATGAATACGACCTGTACTTCGATTACAACGATAGATGGACATATTGACGGAGGACATCGCTCAATGGAATCAGATAGTGATTCTCGATAGGTATACTTCTACACTAAAGGAATCTTCAAATTTACCTTACTTTTGGTAATAGTAATCAGTAGGTCTTTAAGCCCAGCATAAGACCGGCCAAACAGAAAGAATATTCTATTTTAAAATCATTTTCATGGCTATTTTAATCATTTTTCGTTAGCTATATGTACAATTAATATCTTAAAAGAAAGCCAAAAACGTCTTCTACGATAAATAGAAAAATGCATACGTTAATAACAATACATTTTGTAATATTAGGCATATTACAACAAAGTACAGGTTGCAAATGTATAAAATAGGTCGCCGAACCGCAATGGCTTAAGAGTTTTTAATGATTTAGTTATTTTGCCAAACTCTCAAACGATACCGATTCCAGATTGGATAATATATGGCAAAGATATCGCCAATTTTATATCAAAAACTTTGGATGTTAGCAATCGGGAACTAATGCCGCCAGAATATTGTTTGTTGTTGTTTTTTCTCTTTTCTTTTCGTGGCCCATAAAATAAATTTGTTCCAAATTGCAGCCAGTACTTGACTTTTTAGTTTTTTTGCGTATATTATTCGCAATATCTTTGATTTTGTATCTAATGGAAAAATTTGAATGGTATTGGAATGCTTATTAAATGCTTTAAAACTGCATTTAATAAGCTTATGTGACAGCGCATAGAGAAAGGGACCTAAGGGTAAAAAAAAAATCAATTTTCACTTTTTTTGATGTGGACAACATCAGAGCATCGAATGAGAACCGATCCCATGACCCAAAAGTGTTCCCTCCCAGAGAAATGCTCGTTTTATGAAAGTGATGGTACACCAAAGATACACGTATTTAAACCCTTAAAATGGCTCTCCTGAACAAAACTGGTTTTTACCCTTAGGTCCCTTTCTATTTTGCGCGTCACATATGTCGATTAACCCATTTCGGTCGGTTTTGTGAATACGTTCAGACTGGTAATAGAACTGCTATTAGGGTTTGTATTTTTGAACCATCCATCTTCATATAAAATATTTTGTTTGTGAAGAACTAGAGACGCAGGGGAAAACTATTTTGTACATCGCGCGATTTTCTTAAAATAACTTTTTATTTATTTTTTATAATTTGAAACGGTGGGCTCGTAATGGGTTAATTAATTAAAATTACTGATTTTCTGTGTTAAAGCCTATTTAATAAGCTTTTCAACGATACCCATATTAATATTTATGTGTCGTATTGTTCAAGATTTCAATAGAAATGGATCTCATCATATTAACTGAACGTGAAGAAATTAATCGTCTAAGTTGTAAATATCTACAGAAAATAAGTAGTTATTTTATTTCCCTTTTAAATGACAGTACTGACGAAACTCATAGATTGAAAAGAATCTAAATCGTAATGTAGCCAACTTTTACGAGTTCCTAACCTTACCTTACTTATACCTTAAAAAAGAATAGTTATATTACTTATAAATCTACAACTAGGTGTCGAAAAAAAGTTTCTGCTAGAAATAAGCAAGCTACTCTCGCCTCCCTTCATCAACGTACTTTGCCATCATTTTGTAGACAATTTCATTAAACTGGTTCTTTAATATCTTGATACAGAACGCAATTAAAACTTTCGCTTCACTTTACTTTTTACACAATTTTCTTAATTATGAACATCACAACGCTTTACGCAAGTATAACATCCTGACACATCTTGGCCCCTCTAGCTATAAAGAAACTACAACTTGTCATGATAATAACAAACTGCGTAAATAGAGAACACTATCCTTAAAAGATACACACGGGGAAGGGGGCATACAATACACATGCATATAAATTTTTATAGTCCTTCACACACAGACTCTACTGACCCATTTATCTAACAAAACATCGATAATGTGATTTCAACTTGTTAAACATTCAATCAAACACAGCCAGAAAACAACAACAGCAGCAGATATACAGGAATGGGTACGCCAAAAACAGAGTCTAAAAACAAACTTTAGAGCCAAACACAAAAGAAGAAAAATTCAAAAGGGATACGGAAACATACACACGCTTACAACTCCACAGACACAATAGCCGTGTTCTTTTGGGGTACCTAGCTTATTTACCTAGTTAGTTTGCAATGTTGAACAACATTGAGAGTAAGGCCCCATATAAACGAGGCAACTTTACTTGCGACAATTTTTATGATTCCCTTTGAACTTACCTCTTGCGTTAACACAAGTCAATTCGGTTACGGCAACTTTTCTTTTATTATTGCCTTTTCTGACATTCTGTGATTTATTCATTCTGATTTTTGTGTAAAAAAATATTAAAATAATCTGCAGCCAATTTCACACTTCAAAAAACACTAAAGGAATTGAGAGTACAAACTGAGAGTTGCGGCAAGTAAAGTTGCTTCATGTTAATGGGGACACCACTATTTCCATTTTTCTGTATACACCAAAGATAGCCTACACCAACCCTGCCAACATTTTCTATCGCGGAAGTGACTAAGAAGTGGCGCTAGGAAATTAAAACTCATCGTCTGCGATTCCATTTTCTTATCGCAAAAGTGACTTCCAGAAGTCACTTCAGCGTAACTACAAAGAGTCACTTCTTAGTGCCTTCTTGGAAGTTACTTTTGATTCTATGTTTATTTCGCGGTCACTGCGACTTTGGCAGAAGTTTATAATTTTGTTTAATATATCCATAACAGCACATTTGATTTTCGGCTGGTGTTGTTAACAACAAACAATCTTCCAATGGATGATTTCTTCTTTAGTATGGATGATTTAAAGACGACTGTAAAGTAAATTGTTCTTGTAAAAGTCAAACTCTTCCAATTATCGTCTAGAAGTGACTAAATCGTAGCGCTTATGACGCTGGACAATGAAAGAAACTTCCAAATGTTGGGAGGGAACAAGAGGGTTCATCGGTGAGTTCGTCAAAAGCAGACAAAAAAATCTATAAAATGGAAGAAGAAAATCAATTAAATATAAAAAATCAATTAATTGCTAAAGTTTTGCTTTGAAAAAGAGTCTTCTATCGATTTGAGATGATTTATTGTTACACTTCTCCCATATCTGTCAGAAGAACCCAATACGAATTCGTCGAAGACACCTCTTCTTGTTCGATTATTTTCGACTATACTCGTACATAACAAAAACCATATGGGTATTTCCTGTATGTCTCCTATTATGCTAAGGAAACAATGATTTTTTTTATATTTTAAGTTTTACCAGCCTTACTCGGTGTAACGACGAAAAGCCCAACGCAAATCAGAAATTGCTCTTTTACTCTCATGGCGACTTTCTATTGAATTTTTTCTCTGCTTATAATTTTTTTGTTAACTTTTTTTTGAATCTTTCTAACAACGGAAAATGTTTTATAGCTAGTGTAACTAAGTCAAGTCAACTAAGTCAAAACAAAGTTGTCAACAATTCGGATTTAAAGGAAGTCTTATCAAGGGTGGTCCAACCATAATGCACAATGTTAATTGCTAGTCAAACGTCGTTTTTTTTTTAAAGAGGAATTACTTCGCAAGCTAATATGAGATCAGGTTTGTTGTTGTTTATTATAGAGGGAAGGAAAAGTAAGTCAGCGAAGTTAAAGCTAAGTTAAAGTTTTTTGTCCAACCTAAATTAAAATTTCTTCAACCATGGAGAGATACACAATTGATCATCACGTTAAGATCGTTGAAGCTTTTTACTAAAATGGGCGTACAAATCAAAATGCATTTCGTGATATTTTTAATCAGCATAATCGGATGCATTGAGCTCAAATTTCAGCAACCGGGTCAGTAGGAAATGTGAAAACACCTGTGCATGCTCGCCCAGTTAGTTTTGCGGAAAACATTGATGTTGTTCGCGATAGTGTTGCGGAAGGGCCGTCAACCACGACTCATCGTCGTGCCCAACAATTGAACATCTCACGAATATCACGAATTTTGAATAAAGATTTTAATTAACACTCTTACTCTTGACTCAAGAGCTGAAGGCTACTGACCATTTCAAGCGTTGTCAGTACGAGGGCGACCGCAAAACAAACTGGCCTGGCACATTTTCTGTTTTACTAGCAACTTTTTTGTCAGTACGAGGGCGACCGCAAAACAAACTGGCCTGGCACATTTTCTGTTTTACTAGCAACTTTTTTTTTGTTTTTTAAAAGCAATCTTTTATAAGCCATCTGTCAAAATTTCCGAAATATTTAATGATTATTTTCTTTGTTACAGGTGATTGAAGTAAACAAGTTTTATAATTTTTGAAAAATGGAAAATAAAGAGTTTCGTGCGGTAATTAAACACTTTTATATGAAAGGTTATACGCCACAATTAATCAAAGATGAATTAGATTCTGTTCATGGTGATAATGCACCATCGTAATCCACCGTGAAATCCTGGGTTCAACAATTTTAATAGGTCCTTCAAGTACGGAAGATGAACAACGCTCTACTATTGAAAACATTAGAAAAATATTTATTTATTTTAGCGATTTATCAGCGTAATCCAATAGAGTTCTTGCGCCGATTCATAACTGTTGATGAAAGATGGATCCATCACTACATCCCAGAATGCAAAGAACGGTCAAAACAATGGATAGAAGAAGCTGGTAAAAGTGGTCCCAAGAAGGCGAAAACTGTTAAGTCAGCAGGAAAAGTAATGGCCACAGTATTTTGGGATACAAGGGGTATAATATTTATTGGTTATCTTGAGAAAGGAAAAACTATAAATAGTGAATATTATTGTGCATTATTGGATCGGTTGAGTGAAGAAATCAAGATAAAACGACCGCATTTAGAAAAAAAATGTTCTTTTTCATCAATATAATGCTCCTTCACACACTGCATTTTTAACTCAACATAAACTGGCCTAATTTCGATTTGAAATTGCTCCGCATCCACCATATAGTCCAGATTTAGCTCCTTCTGAATATTTTTTGTTTCCAAATTTAAAAAAAAATTCTCGGTGGCAAACAATTTTCGTCCAATAGCGAGGTAGGTTATTGCTGAAACTGAGGCATATTTTGAAGGTCTTGAAAAATCTTATTTTTCGGATGGAATTAAAAAACTTGAAAAACGTTTGATTAAAGTGTATTGAGTAGGAAGGAGATTATGTTGAAAAATAAAAAATAATAATTCCAAAAAAACGGTTCTTTTATGTTAGGCCAGTTACTTTTGCGGTCGCCCTCGTACGACGAAAGATTGGTTGAACAGACAGAAGTAAATGGTGACTTTACAAAGAAAATCACCTTCAGCGACGAGGCACACCTTACCACAGTGGATTCGTTTACAAACAGAATTGCCGCATTTGGGAAAATGAGAATCCACGAGGGATTGTCTAAAAGCCGATGCATGCACAAAAGCGACTTTTTGGTGCGGTTTATGGTCTGACAGCGTCATCGGGCCGTACTTTATGGACGTTTAGCAGAAAAAGTGTACGTCAATAAGCCAAAAACAATTTAAGGTCTAAAGGATGAGATAGCAACGCACATTAACGACATTGAACCTCCATTATGTTTCAGAGAAAAAAATAATTAATTATTTAAAAAATAATGAAGATAATAAAAACTTTTTTTTATTTACAATTAACACGTGCGTTTGAGTTGGAACACCCTTCATATAGAATATAAAAATAATTGCTAAGATGTAAATACAGTGAGACGAAATAGTTGCGTATCTTCAAAAGTTGTTGAATGAATAACTTGTATTTTCGTGCGCAAATCACTAGTCGAAATTTTAACACAAAAAAACAAAAAACACTTAATTCGCTCACTTTAAAAACGTAAAAAACAGTATTCCCAAAATCATTTTTACTCCACTCTTCTTTTCGATTTCGTGATAAAACTCATATCGTCCATCCTGTACAATTATCTTCTGCTTTAAATGATCCTCTACTTAAATCTATGACACTTTGAATTGTATTTTCGTGCGCAAATCACTAGTCGAAATTTAAACACAAAAAAACAGACATCACTTAATTCGCTCACTTTAAAAACGTAAAAAACAGTATTCCCAAAATTATTTTTACTCCACTCTTTTTTTTCGTTTCGTGAAAAAACTCATATCGCCCATCCTGTACAATTATCTCCTGCTTTAAATGATCCTCTACTTAAATCTATGACACTTTGCAATTTTCTTACCGAATTTATCGATTTTTTTTCTACTACCAAGCTAAAAACATTGTTAAATAATTTCGTTAATTAGGTTAATATTATTTAATTAATATTGTTTATTGTATACTGCTAGTCTGTAAGAATCGAATGTCCATAGACTAAATAAAATGAATTTAAATGAATTCCGATTGTGCTCGAACTGAGCAAAGTACGATATAAGCGATTTAGGACCGTTCATACAGAAGCTCGACCACATTGGTGCATCTTTTGCCCCCATACAATTGACCTTTCCAGTCCTGTGTCTACACATGGTACATTTTAACTCAGACGAAGCGTAGCGCATTATGTAAACCCAATAACTATTCCAAATGTAAACCCAATAACTATTCCAAATAAAATTGCACCATGTCGGTCTAAGTTTTATTATAGCCGAAACACAACATATTCCTTTCGCTCTAGAGATGCCATATTATAAAGTCCGGCATTGCTTGAACTCCAATCTTTTGAGTAATAGTAGTGTAGGGTATCTCCTGTCCGACACTAACTTGTTTTATCATATCTTTGTTTAATAAATGCTGTAAACTTAAAATATTTAAACAATTTCTTGATAGTAATTTTTTTTTAATTAGGCCTATAAAAAATGTACTTTCGTGGCGGCCAATATTGAGTTTAATAACTTCACTTTATATTAAAATGAGTTGCTTCAAAAATGTTATCGCGTTTCGCAGACATTTCCAATTTTATAGATGCATGCATTTGTCAAGTGACCAACGGTGTTTTTTTTAGTTAATAACTTTCCACTGAGACTTTAATGACTTTTAACTTTTACGCGCAAAATAGAAAGGGACCTAAGGGTAAAAACCAGTTTTGTTCAGGAGAGTCATTGTAAATATTTAAATACGTGTATCTTTGGTGTAGAATCGTCGACTTCACTTTCATAAAACGCGCATATCTTATCGATATTTAAAAATTAAGAAAAGTTAAAAAAAATATTTTTACTTGGTATTTGTTTCGAATAGAAGGTGTGCGAATGTCACGTGTCCCTTGAAACACAAATAAGTGTGGTAACTCTAACTCGATTGTTTAGGCCAACTCGCTTACCGGCCGAGTAACTTTCATACAAATAAAAGTTTCGTAACCCGTAAAGAACGCGGCTAATAACAACAGCCAAGTGAGCGAAAACAATCCTTCCTTCGCCGCAATAAAAAAAATCACATAAACTGACTGGTGGCTACCAAAAGGAGCTCGGAATACACGCTTTTCTGGCATTCCTTTCATTACGTTGACGTTTTTTGTCCGTAAGCTTTAGGATATTTTCACGACCCTGTTTGTATGTGTTTGTGTGTATTTATGGAAAACTTTGACGCCAGGAAAATATAGTCCACGCACACACACACACCACGTAAATATGGTGCGAGCTTTTCTTTTCGTCGGTGTAACAAAATATGTCGTCATCATGTCCGTCTGGTGTGCGGTGCCTAAAATTTATGGGTCTGTATGTACTTCGTTCAGACGTACTAGCCGTGTGTCGTATTGTTGTTGTTTTTGGGCCAAAAATAGAGTCTGGGTCTGAGTGGGGAATAATAAAAAGAAAGAAAAAAAAACAATAAAAACCTAATGGCAGTAACATTGGCACCAAAGTTGAAGCTTCTATGCGATACACTTTGAAAATTAAGTTTGGACTGTGTAGGAATTCCTCTACTGCTTAATAGTTTGTAGTTAGATTTGAGGCTAGTATTGCATTCAATAGAAACTAAAATGTAAATGTAGCTGTCGAAATCAGTTCTAACTTGCTTACAGGGCAGTTAGCCTTACGGCTAGATCTAGCGGTTTTATTTTCAGTCGAATGAAATAGCCATTAATTTTTCTCCTAGCCATTTTTTATTTGCTACAATTTTGGTTATTGGATGGGGTTTCTACATCGAAATCGATGGCGACATTAGGAGAAAACGATTTATTTCCAAGTCTGCTCATAGAAAAAACTTAGCTGCTCGAAGCCGGCATTAATCAGTACTCGTATGTCCCGAATTTTGTGTAAAAGAATCTTTGGGTGCACACCGACCGCACTCATTAAAGAAAAGATCCTTGTATAAGGTGGTCCAACTAAAACGCACGATGTTAATTGGAAATGAAACAAAAAGTTTTCAGAGCATTATTTTAATTTTTTTATGATGATAGAAGGATCTATGCCAATTATGTGTGAAACAAAAAATCGGCCAAATGCTCGCCATGGCTTCAGTGGCATACCACTCAAATGGTCCATATCTTCAATTACTCTGAGACATAATGAAGATTCATTGTCGTTAATGTGCCGAATTATTCCATCCTTTAGCTCTTTAATTGTTCTGGCTTATTGACGTACACTTTTTTTACTTATTGACCTAGCGGTTTTAATTTCAGTTGAAAGATCTAGCTATAGGTTTTGTTTTTTATTTGCTACAATTTTGGTTTATGGATGGAGTTTCTACATCGAAAACGATGGCGACATTAGGAAAAACCATTTATTTTCAAGTCTGCTCATACCAAAAACTAGCCGCTCGAAGCCGGCATTAAACAGTACCAGGTTTGCTATTTATATTTCAAATGTTGAAAAAGTATAACTGATGTAGCTCAAAGGCAGTGTATAACATTGTCACAGGTGACGAATCATGGATTTATGCATATCAACCCGAAAAAATACAGAAATCGAGCGTATGGGTCTTTCAAGACGAGCCAAATCCAACAACAGTTGTTCGTGTAAGAAGTGCATCGAAGTAAATGATTGCGTTTTTTTCGGAATAACCGGCCATCTTACCGCCGAGCCTTTAGACGAACATAGGAGGTGAATTCTGAGTGGTATACATACAACCATCGGTTTGCCAACAGTGTTCGAGGGAATGGAAAGATAATAAGAGAAGGCGGATTATTTTGCAACACGACAATGCGAGCTCTCAAACATCAGCTGAAACTGATGAGCTATTTTATCTCTCGAGATGTCAACTTGATGGTTCATCCACCGTACAGCCCTGATTTGGCATCCAATGACTTCTTCTTATTCCCTAGCATCAACAAAAAAAAAATGCGTGGTCAACGTTTTTCATCGCCCGAAGCAGCTGTTGAAGCGTTCAAAAATCATGTTTTGGAGGTGTTTTAATCGGAGTGGAAAAAGTGCTTCGAAAATTAATTTGCAAAAGTGTAATGATCTTTAAGGAGAATATTTTGAAAAACAATAAAACCACTTCCAATGATAAATTACTGTGCTTTTATTGCCGGACCCCGAAATATAAATAGCAACCCTCGTATGTCCCGAACATTGAGTAGAAGAATTTTTGCATGCACATCGCACTCATGAGAGAAAAGATCTTTGTGTATATAAGGTTGTCCAACTAAAACGCACGATGTTAATTGGAAATAAAACAAAAAGTTGTCAGAGCTTTATTATAATTTTTTTTATTATGATAGAAAAGGATCTATGAAAATTATGTGTGAAACAAAATATCATCCAAATGCTCGCCATGGCTACGGTGGCACACCTCTATTAAATGTCGTTAATGTACATTGAATTATTCATTCCTTTAGCTCTTTCATTGTTCTGACTTATTGTCGTACACTTTTTTTTTAAATATCCCCAACGAAAAAATTCAAACGGTGTCGAATCACATGATAGAGGCGGCTAATAAACTTCGCCACGCAGACATATAACGCGGCAATTAAATTTCTCGCACAAAAGAGTAATTGTTGGCTGAGTGGCAAGTGGCACCATACTGTTGGCACCACATATTGTCCAGGTCCATATCCTCAATTTCTGGCAACAAGAAGTTCCTTATGATCTCGCGATAGCAAACGCCATTCACGGTAACTGCTTAGTCGACCTCATTTTCGAAGAAGTACAGCCCGGTGACAGCATGAACTGGGTGAGCATGTACAGGTATTTTCACATTTCTGACAGAGCCGATTTGCTGAAATTTGCGTACAATTCTCCCAATTGTGGACACATTTGGTCGATTATGCGACCAAAAAAAAATCACAAAGTGCACGAAATGCATTTTGATTTAAATGACCATTTTCCTAAACGGCTTCTACAATCTTAACGCGCTGCTTAATTGTGTACCTCTCCATGGTTGAATTTGCCAAAGACTGCCCAATTTAAGTTGGGCAAAAAACTTGACGTTAGGCTGTGACTCACAATTATTTAATGAGGAGATTGAATAGAACATTTTCTACATAAAGTAATTTTTAAAATCATATTCTATTTATTTGAAGTAACATCTCCCTTTGTATACCCTGCTCCACTCAGTGGAACAGGTATTCATTATAAGTTAGTTTCATGAGAATTCATTACTAGCCGATTGCATTAATTGATGTATCCGTCCATCTAAAGCTTGTTATATAACTACAGGTCGCAATTGTAGTCCGGTTTTTATGAAATTTGCTAAAAGTACGTTTTTTAGACCGAGGACGGACGCTATTGAAATTGAAGAAACGGTTCACATTTCAAAATACCTCCCACATATATATATATATATACTCATCCCATTTTATGTCTTTAGCTCTAGAAGCCACATATTACTTGATGAAATCTTGATGAAATTTAGCACATGTAAGTTTTATGGACCAAGGAAGAACGTTATTAAAATTGAAGAAACCCGATTCAGATGTAGCTCCCATACATACTCGTATATGTGCATACGAATTTATATTTAGCTCAAAAAGCTACATATTACATTTGGCACAAGTAAGTTCCTTGTGCCTAGGACTGACGTTATTGAAATTGGAGAAAATCGGCGTAGATTTAGATATATCTCCCACATATATGTTTAACCGATTTTACCAAAAGCAATGAAATTTTCTCACACAATCATATATGAAATTTGTTTTGAAATGTAGCTAAATTTAAAGCCCGCCCACGGGGGTCCAATACCCGATTTTTAGTTTGCGCTCCTAAAAGAAAGCGCGGGGTATAAGGTGATCTAGAAATATTTTTTCAAAATGAAAACAATACAAAAAATTCAAATCAAGTGTGGAATCTTTATTGTTCATTAAACAGGACATTTTATGCCATTTAATTTTTGAATATAATTTGCTTCAAATGTTGGCCGCAACTACGCCTTAGGGAAGACTCGTTCAAGTATTTCGACCGGTAAGGCCCTAATGACCAAGTAATGTTGGCTTTCAAAACCAGAATCGTCGCCCGTTTGTCGGCATAGATTTTGGACTTTACGTAGCCCAAAAGAAAAAAGTCTAAAGGTGTGAGATCACATGATCTAGGCGGTTAACTCACCGGTCCAAAACTTGAAATTAGCTGCTCTTCGAAATGACCTCTCAATAGATCCATTGTTTGAGCAGCTGTACGTCAAGTGGCGCCGTCCTGTTAAAACTAAATTTCGTCAAGATAACTGGCTTCAATTTCTGCTACCATTCAGGGTTACATTCTACCCTCCCATAAACCGCATCAAACCGTGGTTTTCTCTGGGTATAATGGCACCTCTTGAACCTCTTCTTGTTGCTCTTCAGCCTTAATGCGGCAATTTTGTTTATTGACTTTGCCTTTGACCCAGAAATGGGTCTTATCACTAAACAACATTTTGGTCGAAAACAGCGGATCTTCCCGTTTCTCATTGAACGCTCATTTCCATAATACTGTTGCCAACATTTGAAGGTAATTATTTTTAAAAAACAAATGCCATAAAATGTCCTTTCAAATTATCAATAAAGATTCCACACTTGATTTGAATTTTTATATTTTTTTTTGTAAGTTGGCCCAGTTAACCGACAAGATATCGATACGTCCGAACGACTTTTAGTAGCTTATTTCCTTTTAGAGATTTTAACGTTAATATTTTTAATAACACTGGGCAACAAAAATGAAGAAAAACTGTGCGGCAGATGGTTGGATAGTCAACTATAGTTGATTTGGTGCTGCTTATCACGAATCTGGCCCTCGAGTTGCCTGATTCGCTCTAGTTTTGGTAATATTTAAAGACAACTAAAATTGTTTCTTTAATTTAATCTTTTTTTTATAATTTTTCCTCAAACTATGTTGCATAATAAAAGAAAATTGAAAAAGTTGATAATGTCGGTAGAAAAATTACACTGGTGAACACTAAATTTTGAGGCAGAAGGTTTGACAGTCAACTTCAGTTGATTTGGACGGCTGATCAAGGCGTCCAATTTGCCATTCGCTCTAGTTTAGGAGATATTCACATTAACCGTGATTTTCGGTTTTTTTGAATAAAATGACCCCTAACTATAAAGCATATTTGTGAACCGGGCAAAGTTGTTTTCATTTCTGACTGAACCTTGAATAGCTCAGTGAAATTTAATCGGGTTGTAATGTTTATTAGATTATTGGATGCGGATTTAAATACGCTAAAGAATTTAAAAATGGATTTTTTTGTAACAAAAATTAAAAATTTCTGTTGAATTTTGCCTTTATCTTCAACAATACTTATCCGAAATAAAAGCGAGACATAGAAGTAAATTTCTCCTCTAAACATCAAGTTTTTATATATCGGTTCACGAATTGGTGGTCCTTTTATTCAAAAAACAGAAAATAACGGTTTAAGTGAATAGCTCCTAAACTATAGCGAATCTGACAAATCGGAAGTGTGTGATCAGCAGTCCAAATGAACTGAAGTTGACTTTTGCCGCAAATTTAGTGTTGACCAGTGTAATTTTACTGCTTACATCTATTTATTCAATTTTCTTTTATTCGCAACATAGCTTGAGGAAAAATATAAAAAAAATAAAATTTAAGATAAAATTTTAGTTACCTTAAAATATTACCGAAAAATAAGCAAGCTTCTGTGAACGACTTCAATTTAGTTTAAAAACGAGAGATTTTGTTTTCTTTTGTAAGAAGGTTTATAAGTTAAAAAGCTTAAAATTATATAGCATTATATGTAAGAATTTCTGACTAAATATTAATGGTCGCCACATACAGTAATATCGCATTTGTCACATATCATTTTTGACATGCTTCACAATATTGCCTATTTTTTTTAAACTGCATCGACAGAAATCACAATATCCTCTCTTATTTGAGACAAGCTGATCTCTACTAGTTCCTGACATATTGTTGTCTTCGTTGGGTATGGCATTTTGCATATTTGTTCGTAAGGTTCTCGACAAAGAAAGAATTCCATTGGGTGAAGCGAAAGCTCATCGGATGGTGTTCCATTTCAGCATTTTCAGTAAAACCAGAAATTTAAAAAAAACATTAACTTTTTTTACAGCCAATTTAAATTTTAAATTTCCTACCCTAAATTTTATGCGCGATGGATGGAAGACTTTTTTTTCTTTTTGTAAATTGGACAAAATAAGCCGAGGTTTCAATCAACGGGCAACCGTTCGGTTTTCCAGATAGTACAAACCAGCTGATGTATGCGCCTTATCTGCCAGTCTCTACTGTTTCTTTCTTGGAAAATAGTTTTCAAACATCTCAGAAGATCTGGATTCAATTTCCATTTTTTTCAAAATACGAGTATGTTTGGACTAAGAAAAAAATATAAAATTAAAAATAACCCTGCGAATCATTTATAACTTTTGTACTTAAAATAAATTGAAATTCGAAATTTCTGACATTTTAGAAAAAAAAACGTTAACCAAATATGGGACGCGACTACGTCGTTGGTATCTCGAATGTTACGCGAGTAATGGTGGCTTTAAAGTTATAGCTGGGTAGTCGTAATGTGGTAGCTACAGTGTCCAAAAATGATAACCGACATTTCGGTTTTTATGTCCAAACCCGAAAGCCGGTTCCTCAAAAATCGGTAAAACCGGCATGCCGGTTTACCTGTGTTTTTCATATTGAGTTTTTGGGTTTCATTTATTTTTGGTTGCTGTACGTACGGACTTCCTTTGTAAAAACCCTGCACCATTCTGTGCAACAGGTTATTAAAAGTTAGTTTCAACTACCCAACATATTTGAGCTAGACTCATCTATTAATGTACTGATCGACTTAAAATCACCAACTGATTCGATTTAATGAATTCTCTGTCCGTTTTTTGTCAATTTAAACTTTGTTAATAACTTAAAGTAACAATTGTTGTTATTTTTCTGGTCCAAGGACAGCCTCTATTAAAATTGAAGCATATTAATTAATCAATTACAATATCAAAATCCGACTTTCAGTTTTTAGCTCTAGTGTAGGGTTATATATCTCAGACTAAATGTCGACTTTTCGACTATTACAAAAAAAACAAAGGTCGACTTTTAGACTCTTTAGTTAAAAGTGGATTTAAGGCACAGACACACTGAAGCTTTCTTTTATTACGCGGCGTATTTTCCACTTCCGGCAGTCGAAACACCGTTGAGATCAACGTCCAAAACCCACAAAAAAAGTTGATGGTAGGGCTTTTCTATAAGTATACCGACAATGCAATATCATTAACATTGGTTAATTTGCCACATCTATTTCAGTGGTTTTCAGAAAACCGGAAGTTAAGAAAAACGCTGGCCTTAAATTCAACTTGTTTGATATTTTTCCTTAGGGAAATGAAAACGCAATATTTTGATATAAAAAAACAATTTTTATTGTATACAAAACTTTTGATAAAAATAAACTTGGTTATGAGCTGAAAATAATTTCAGTGTTATTATACTTACCGACTTGATTAACTGCACCGGATATATCTGGAACATTTTTAAAGGTATACTTTGCTACTATATATATACTTTGTTACAATAAAATACAATTTATACATCTTTTTTAATCGCCGAAAATAAATGAAAGCGCATTGTAAAATTTATGCTATACGCATTGTTTGGATGACAATTAAAAATATTTGAAGTTTAAATAAAAAGTCGAAATGTCGAAAAATTCGACTTTTAGACTTTTTAAAAAACAAAAAGTCGGCTTGTCGACTTTGACTTTTTGTACCCAAAAGTCGATTAATCGATCAGTCGAAAATCGACTTCTCGACTTCCCTTCTGTATGTAGAAGCGGCATATTTCATCCGATCATGACGAAATTTGTCACAGTTCATTACGATTGATCAGTAACCAGCTCAGATAAATATGCTTCATATTGGACTACATTTTCTACCGCTCTAGAACACACATACTCGTATTGTGACTTCGGACAAACTTGGTATAATATATTACAAAGGAAAGAAAAAACAATTTCGTACCATTAAACAATTTCGTACCATGGAGGCCCAAATAGCAAGTAACTATTAACCCATTCCTGTCTAATTGGTATTTAAATACACAAGAAAGTGTTGATGCTTAAATAGTCCTTTCGCGGTAATTTTTTTTTAAAGAAAAGAGGAAAGATTGTGCTAAATTAAAGCATTTAGTAGGATTTTTTTTATATTTTTTGTTTTTTTGCAGGAAAAAATTGAAGATTTTTTTTCGGAAAATGCTCCGGAAAAGTGCTGTCAAAGATAGGAAAATGGTATAAATTATTTTTATTTTATTTATTTAATTTCTAATCTGACCGAATAGTTTAAGTTGTCTACTATGTAATGAACAAAAATCAGGCGATACGTCAACACACCTGGCCTCCAGATCAGGTCAAATGCAAATGTGTAAAATTATTATTCAAATACAAATTATTATTTTTAATCTTCTACAATAACAATTTAAATAAGATAATAATAATGAAAGTAATATTTCAATCCATAATACTATATGGTCTTCCTGTTTGGGGGACCCGCGCCATATCACATATAAAAAAAACGTTAAAATCTGCCATAATAAGATACTGGACAAAACTTTGTAGCAAATGTTTTTTGTACTTTCCCTTGGTTTTTTTTTTAGAATTATAGCGATAAGAAATTATTTATATAAACTAGGAAATTACTTAAGATATAAGGATATGCCGCATTACTTAAGTGCAATCTTAAACAAAACGCTAATTCAATCAATTCATTTAATAAATCAACTTATATGCTTCTACTTATATGGTGTAAAGTTATCGGGTTAGCGACCTCCTAAGCGATTTGCCAATAGAACACGGTCATTGTTTTTATAATCCTTGTTTGATTTGAAATAAAAAAGTCAAGTCAGGGCTGTACGGCGGATGACCACCAATTCGACGTTTTAGCCTGTCAAAAAGGCGCTGGTTTGAGCCGATGTGTGAGAGCTCGCATTGTCATGGTGCACATGGTGTGAGTAGCATAGTATGGTTGAGTGTGAATCATACTATGGTTGTGCGGATCATAGTATAGTTATGTGTGAATCACACTATTGTTGTGAGAATCATAATATAGTTGTGCCACAACCATATACTCAACAACAGTATGATCCTCTTCATATATTGTCACCTTAACCTGTCCAACTTATAAACTACACCAAATAGTTACATTTTATTTCGGGCTGTTCATCAGCCTACTTGTTGCATTTTTTGACGTATCCATTGAGCCACGATGAGCGTAGTAACGAGAGTTGCCGCTGGACAATTTTTCCGACCAAAATATTACCGAAATCGACTGTTTCCGACCAAATCTTGCAAAAGTCATTGATAATAGTGGTGTTTTAGGTTAAGCCTCGACAAATAAGACTGGATTACAAAACCGCAATAGTTAAGTCATTTAATAACAAAAAGTATCAATGCAGTTCGTGTCTAAAGAATCAGTCCAGAAGTTTTAGTCTTCAAAAAAAATTTTAAAAGTTGTTCAAATTATTATTTGTAGCCATTTTTAGTATTTAACCTGGATAACTAACGAGCATATGACCCTATCCATGCTAACTACTGAAAAGGTGTCAACAAATTATTTTTCTAAAATGCTTTTCCAGAATGAAAATAAACACTTTTTGTTAACAAATGCCTTAACGGTTGCGGTTTAACTATTTTTTTTTTTTTGTTAATTGACTTCATTGTTATATATTTAGTCTTATTAATCAATGATAAACATATAATAATAAACGGTAAAAATCCAACCAAACTAACATTTTTTGATTCTTTCCGACCACATTTGGTCGAAACGAACCCAACGGCAACACTGGCAACTAAAGAAAACTAAGCGAAAACAGCGGATCTTCATGGAACTTTTGGGCAGATAGCGGAGATTTAGTTGCGGTGTGAGTTTTTCAATAAAAAAATTTAACACGACAGCTTGATGACAGTCACGCGTGAACCTAAAACTTTTTTTTTATCCAGCAGTTCATTGTTTAATGAGGTGCGAGAACGATTTCTAAATATTGTTTTAATGAATGCTAAATTGCTCTAATGAAATTGCATTTTGTTTTTTAATATTAACTAGGCAGTTTAATATCAACAACAAATTATTACCTACATTTTAATTGACTAGGTAGCACAGCCTTGGTTACAGAAGTCAAATCACACATAACAGTTGATTAGCGCTTAACTTAGTAAAAACGATTGTTTATTTTAAACGGCGGTTAGAACTGAGCTGCTATGTATGCAACTACTATCTTATTCACCAAAGAGTTATTATTAATATAATTAGGCAAGACCTTTTTTTAATTTTTAACTATTTTATTTGCCAAACACTCACCCAGTGAAATGTTAATTTGGCTGAAGATGAAAATAATCAACCAAGACTATTTTTTTCCATTTGAAACGTCAGCCAATTCAATTGGTTCGACTTGCTTCAAAACTGCTGCCACCTTTGTCTAAGTGTACATATTTTACGGCTCTACGAGCTGGTATCAGCAGATATACATTTTTTTGACATGTTTACAACCAATCATAAAAGTCGAATAAAATAAGTTTGCGTGCTTTGTTTGTTGGCCCCCAAACCTTTAATTATTTTAATGAACAGAAATGAAAAATAGTCGTCGTCCAGACCAGGAGAGTACACACAAAAGACCGCAAAAAATAACTTTAGTTATCAGTTTGCTTTTTAAAAACCGGCGGTTCGGTTTCTTAGAACAAAATAACCGCCAGTTTCTTAAAAAATACATCGGTTTTCGAATTATCCATTTTTTTTGTCGAATAGCCGGTTTCTTAAACTCTGCTCAAAAGCATTACCCTTTGCAGTTTGAACAAGACACATAATGACATTTGTTTTTTATTGACAAAAGCAACTCCTGGCATAAACTATATACTATACTAGGTTAGATTGACTTGAGGACCTTATATGTTACCAATGTACCCCTTCAGAAATTAAGATTGTGATCTTTTAAAGCAAATCAAAAAATACTTTGGCTCTTTGTTAAGATCGTTGATTTATTTCGGTCTTTTGATTTAACAAATTGGAAAGGAATTTTTACCGACTCGAGGCCTCTTGCATCTATATTTCAATAGAAGATAATTTTTTTCAATGGCAAAGTGACATTTTTGTCATGGCTGTCCACTGCTTTTATAGCAATTTTGGGTCTATGACAACCTTAGCTACTTTTTCACGAAACGTATAAGAACTATTTTTTGTTAATCTCACTTTTCGGGTTTTTTTCAACCAATTGCGCTCACGAAATCACAATATGTACACTAGGGTGGACCGATTTGTAAGGACAAAAGTTTGTAGATATTGTGCTATGGATTTTTCGATAGCTTTTGGCATGAGAAAAAAGAGTTCCACTACGATATATCCAAAAAATCATTTTCGAAGCGCCCAAACTTAAATTATTTTCTCAACTTTTATTTTTAAGGTATTATTTTTTAGTAGGTACTAAAAAAGTCGGCTGATTTAATTTTTTTTAATATTACCTCTTCAGGCTTACATATAATACATTCAAATATACATTGCCACATACAATAAATTTAACATATAGCGCGTAAGAATACAAATACGACTAAGAGAACGAGTAATCTTTTCCTGGTGCGGTTCTGTATGTACGATTCTCTTTGTTGTATAAGTATTTCTACTCTCACGCGCTCATATGTTATATTGTATTGTATGTGGCAATGTATATTTGTATATATTGTATGTCACCTTGAAAAGTTATATTTAATAAGTTGATAAAAAGTAAAAAAAATTAAATTTGGGCGCCTCGAAAATTATTTTCTTAATATATCGTAGTGGAACTTTTTTTCTTTATGCCAAAAGCTGTCGAAAAATCGATGGAACAATATCGAATGCAAAATCGACCCATCCTAATGTGCACCTTTACAGAGTCTCCACATGGGAGCATACGTGAGCTGAACCAGCTTCAAAACTTCATTTGTAATAGAACTTACCTTTAATAACATTCTCGATTTCATAGTTCTGGTTAAATTAATGCCAGAACGTTGTTGGAAAATGTTGAAATATGTAATTTTGGGTCGAGATTTGAAGAGTTTAGCGCAATTGTTTCGTCTTTTTTTTAAAGATTTTAATGAAATTCCCAATTAGTGTCATATTTTTAACTTTAGGGTAATGTTGGTTGCTTCATAATCAATACTATCGGGTGATCAATCTAGAGTATATTTTTTTGCAAAATAAAAAAAAAATTAAAATTCAAACCAATCTAGAGGTATTTTTTTTCAAGATAAAAAAAATCGTAAATTCAAATCAAGTGTGGAATATTTATTGTTCATTCGAAAGGACATTTTATGCCAATTATTTTTTGAATATAATTTCCTTCACATGTTGGCCCCAGCTACGCTTCAGAGTGTCCAACTTTGGATGACTCGTGGTTATCGCGGTGTAAGTCTTTCCATGATAAAATGGCAAACAATACCGAAAAGAACAAAAAAAAATAAAGTTTAACACTACTCACTCGTAATCTGTGAATAAACCTCTGTTGAAAAATACCTCTATAATGATCACCACCAGCACATAAACCGTGGTTTTCGCGGTGTAAGTCCATGATGAAATGACACACAATACTAAAAAAATAAAGTTTAACACTGCTCACGCGTAATCTGTGAGGAAACCCCTATTGAAGAACATACCTCTAGATTGATCACCCGTTATTGACTCTGTACGAATATTAAAATAAACAATACGAGAAATGTTTAAAGTACGAGGGCGACCGCAAAACTAACTGGCCTGGCACATTTTCTGTTTTACTAGCAACTTTTTTTGTTTTGTTTTTTAAAAGCAACCTTTTATAAGCCATCTGTCAAAATTTCCGAAATATTTAATGATTATTTTCTTTGTTACAGATGATTGAAGTAAACAAGTTTTATAATTATTGAAAAATGGAAAATAAAGAGTATCGTGCGGTAATTAAACACTTTAATATGAAAGGTTATACGCCACAATTAATCAAAGATGAATTGGATTCTGTTCATGGTGATAATGCACCATCATACTCCACCGTGAAATCCTGGGTTCAACAATTTAAAATGGGTCGTTCAAGTACGGAAGATGAACAACGCTCTGGAAGACCGAAAACTGCTACTACTATTGAAAACGTTAGAAAAATATTTAATGAAGTGACTAAAGATAGACGAACAAAGCTCAGAGAACTTGCTGATATTGTTAAAATACACCAAAAACAAGTTTGGAGTATTTTACATGATGAACTCCACATGAAAAAGCTATCCGCAAGATACTTGTCCCGTTTGTTGACTTTGCCCCAAAAAATCTTCCTTTGGACCAATTCTGAGGAGCTTTTAGCGATATATCAGCGTAATCCAATAGAGTTCTTGCGCCGATTCATAACTGTTTATGAAACATGGATCCATCACTACATCCCAGAATGCAAAGAACAGTCAAAACAATGGATAGAAGCTGGTAAAAGTGGTTCCAAGAAGGCGAAAACTGTTAAGTCAGCAGGAAAAGTAATGGCCACAGTATTTTGGGATGCAAGGGTTATAATATTTATTGATTATCTTGAGAAAGGAAAAACTATAAATAGTGAATATTATTGTGCATTATTGGATCGGTTGAGTGAAGAAATTAAGATAAAACGACCGCATTTAGAAAAAAAAAGTTCTTTTTCATCAAGATAATGCTCCTTCACACACTGCATTTCATTCAACAAAAACTGGCCAAATTACAATTTGAAATTGCTCTGCATCCACCATATAGTCCAGATTTAGCTCCTTCTGACTATTTCTTGTTTCCAAATTTAAAAAAATTTCTCGGTGGCAAAAAATGTTCGTCCAATAGCGAGGTAGGTTATTGCTGAAACTGAGGCATATTTTGAAGGTCTTGAAAAATCTTATTTTTCGGATGGAATTAAAAAACTTGAAAAACGTTTGATGAAGTGTATTGAGTTGGAAGAAGATTATGTTGAAAAATAAATAATAATAATTCCAAAAAAAACGGTTCTTTTTATGTTAGGCCAGTTAATTTTGCGGTCGCCCTGGTATATTGAAAATAGTCTAAAAAAAAATGTGTTAATTCTGTTAATTCGAGTATCTCAAGCGTAAAACAAATTTTAACATTTTTCACATACAGAACACAAATAAGAGAGTTTTTTATTTAATTTTTATATATGTATAACGTTTTGAAATATTTATTTAACTTATGTGCAGGATTGTTTTAAACTTGTTTTTTACTTTCGAATCAAATAAAGTTTGTGTGCACAAGTGGAACGATTGTAAGCGTCAAATTGTTTAAGTGGGTCAATAAATTCAATTTCGGTTTTAAAGTATCAAAAATTTGTAAGACAAAGCCGATTATGATACATTAGTTAAGTGAAGTAAAGTGGAATTTAAACCTAAATATTTCCGGCTACTCAAGGGTTAGTGTGACACAAAATTCCTCAAATTTGAGTCTTCGCATATGTGAAAAAATATATACTTTCATATCGGTCATATTTTGCAGGTTATTTGAAAATAATTAATGGAAAAAATTTAATTTATTTAATTGCCCCTCTGAGTCGGTTTTGATTTCCATTCCGAACATAACTTTAACATTAATTTTTTTTTATTCAAAAATTATTTTTTTTAAAGCTCGATAAAGATCAATTCATTTTGAAGATATTTTGATTTTATTTATTAAGATGATAATCTTATGATAATAGCAGTAATTAGCAGTAATTAAGTTAAATATTTTACCCAGAGTGGCATAGCGTTGCAAAATAAAAATTTCCCTGGCCCATAGAAAATAACTCTACTACTACGAGGACAGTCCTTTTGTGAATTTACTAAAGGTTGTTTTTTTAGACGTGTGGTTTCCAAGAAGAAATAAAACGCATATAACTTAATGTTATGGCCAAAAATGTTCCTTTATTATAAAGATAAGGGTAAAACGAGATAATACTACTGTCTTTTTATTTAATTTCAGTGGTATAGCGTTGCAAAAAAAAAATTCCTTGGCCCATAGAAAATAGCTCGGACCTACGAGGACAGTCCTTTTTACTAAAGGGTATTTTTTCAGCGTGTGGTTTCCAAGAAGAAGTTATGGCCAAAAATGTTGCTTTATTATAAAGATAAGGGTTTACTAATATGTAGTATAAATTAAGTAGCCGTAGCGGCTGGCTCGAATAAATTCCAGCCGAGAGACCCAATTTTCGACCACTTTTTGCAGCATTTGTTTCTGTAGGTCAGCAATCATGTCGGTCTTATCTGCGTAGACAATCGACTTGACATAACCCCACAAAAATAGTCCAGCGGTGTTAAATCGCACGATCTCGAAGGCCACGCCGCAGGCTCATGACGCCAGATAAACCGCTGTCTTGTTGGAACCAAAGGTCGCCTACATCAACATCCTTCAATTCAGGCACGAAAAAGTCATTATTCATGGCTCTATAGCGCTCCTAATTGACTGTAACATTATGGCCGGCTTCATTTTTGAAGAAATGTAGACCAATGATTCCCTCTGCCCATAGAGCACACCAAAAAGTGGCTTTTTGAGAATGTAACGGCGTCTCAACAATGACTTGTGGATTTTTATTACTCCAAATGCGACAATTTTGGTTATTAACGTACCCAATCAACCAAAAGTGAGCTTAATCGCTGAACAAAATTTTCCTGTAAAAATCTTGAATGGTGGCCATCTCGTTTTGGGGCCCATTTACGAGTATTACGTTTTGCAAACGTTGTTCCGGAGTAAGGGTATTCATTATAAAATGACAAACCAAACTGAGCATAAATCAAGCTGTCAAAAAGACCAACTCCGAAAAAAGTGTGGCCAGATGGAAAACCACACGTCTAAAAATACACCTTTTAATTGGGAAGATAGTTATTTAAAAATAACCTTTAGCGAGTTTAAGCGACCTCAGTTATTACTCGCTTATAGTATTTCTTTAATAAATTTTTTCTACAAATGAAACTTTTTTAAATCAAACGGTTTAACTTTCAATAAAACTTGAGACAGCGAAGTTTATTCGTGGATTTACTTAGTAGGGACATAAATACTGTAACAACATTGAACCCCGTTAATGTCATATGGGTTTTGAAAGCTAACCTCATTAGCGATAGTCTGTAACGGGACTTTAAAATTGTTTCAACTTTCATCATGGAGTGGTCACTAGGGATAAGCCGCATGTTCGTCTACCGATGCATAAAACTGTTTGAGGAGACTGGAGATGTAAAAGACCGCCACCGGTCGGGCCGCCCACGCTCTGTTCGAACACCGCATGTCATCAAAGCCGTTCAATCAAGAATTCACAGAAATCCGATCCGAAAACAGAAAATCATGGCCCGTGAGATGAATATCAAGCAAAAGTCCATGAGTCGAATCATTAAAAAAGACAAGGGACTTGGGGCTTTCAAACGACGTACCGGACATTTATTGACTGCAGCCTAAAAAAATAGGATTTAAAAATGCAAACGGCTTTTGGTGAAGCACGCCGATAACTTGCACAGAAAAATTTTGTTCACCGATGAAAAATTTTTTACCGTTCAGGAAAAATTTAACAAGCTAAATGAAAGAGGAAGCATCTGAACTGATCCCAAGGGTGGAAAAGGGTCATCACCCAGCTTCAGTCATGCTTTGGTCGGGTGTCTCTTACGATGGGGTCACTGACCTGCATCACTGCGAACAAGGAGTCAAAACATCGGCCAAAGTAGACAAAGAAACCGTTTTGGAAGCTGACGTGAAACCTCTTAACAATTCCCTGTTTTAAAACCAGCCATGGACTTTCCAGCAGGATTCTGCGCCGGCCCATAAGGCTAAAACGTTCCAGGCCTGGCTTCGAAACAATTTGCGAGCGTTCATTTCCTCTCAATAATGGCCCTCAGGCAGTCCAGATTTGAATCCACTGGATTACAAATTGTGGACGGTTTTAGAGGACAAGGTTTGCCACAAAAGATACCCCAACATTGGATCTCTTAAGACTGCTTTGGTTCGAGCTGTGGCCAATTTTCCAATGGAAGAGGTTCGTGCAGCTATTGACGATTAGCCAGTGCGACTTAAGGCGTATGTAAAGGCAAAGGCGGAATATATTAAATATATTAAAAAATATTCGGTCCAAAAACATTCAGTACTTTTTATTTTACAGCATAAAAAGTGTGTAACAGTATTTATGTCCCTACTTAGTATAAAAAACACTTGGAGAATAAATAATGGAGAGATTTACAACTGAACAAAGAACCAGAATAATAGAATTTTATTATTTAAACTAGCGATCAATTATTTTAACACAAAGTGATGAGTGATGAAGCTCATTTTCATTTAAATGGTTCTGAAAATCCAAGTGCCATTCATTAAAGCCAATTGCACCCCATTAGGTGCACTTTATGGTGTGTGAATAAAGATTAAAGTGCTATCAGATTTGTCGGCACCCGTCTTTTTTCTTTGGGGTTACGAGGATTGCTTTATATATTTCTGGCCCATCTGACATTTCCATTGGAAAGTTTGACATTTTTTAGCATAAACGTACTCAGATCGTTCTGACGTACGATCATCATTTGTGTTGTTTACAGCGACTTGAAAAATCAATTTGGCAAAAAAATGGAATTAACTCGTGAACATTTTCGCGCGATCGTTTTTCACAACTTCGAGGTGGATTAAAACGACAAGAGTGCATTGATGAACATAAATCTTTGTATGGCGATGAAGCACCATCCTATAGCACTGTAAAAAAAATTTAATGAATTCAATCGCGGTCGACAGCTCGCTTAAAGACGAAGGTCCTGAAGGGCGTTTAAAAAACATTCGATATTGCATGAACACCTGGCCGTAAAAAAGGTTTGTTCTCGTTGGATCCCGCACAATTTGATAATCGCTCAAAAAAAGACTCGTGTCGATTGGTGCAAAGAAATTTTGAAAAAAATACGATTGCGGTACTTCAAAAGACGTTTACAAGATCGTCACAGGTGACGAATCATGGATCTATGCGTATGAGCCCGAAACAAAACAGCGATCGACCGTGTGGGTCTTCGAAGACCAGTCAACGAAAGTTGTTCGTGGGAGAAGCACGTCAAAGCAAATGGTCGCCTGTATCTTCGGCAAAACTGGTCGTGTGGCGACTGTTCCGCTTGAGCAACGTAGGACGGTCAATACTGAGTGGTACACCACAATTTGTTTGTCTGAAGTCTTCGAAAAACGAACAAGAGAAGACGAATCATTGTGCACCATGACAATGCGAGCTCCCACACATCGGCTCAAACCAGCGCATTTTTGACCGGCCAAACTTCGAATTGATAGGTCATCCGCCGTACAGCCCTGACTTGGCACCCAATAGCTTTTATTTTATTCCTGACGTCAAGAAAAAAATGCGTGGCCAACGATTTTCGTCGCCAGAACATGCTCTTGAGTGTTCCAAAACCATGTTTTGGAGGTGTCTCAATCGGAGTGGAAAAAGTGCTTCGACAATTGATTTGAGTGCATGCAAAAGTGTATAAAACATGCTGATGAATACTTTGAAAAACAATAAAACCATTTTTAGTGGTAAATATTTGTTTTTTTCTTATTAGGCCATAAATATATATATAGCAGCCCTCGTACTAACATATATTTAGCCATTATACGTATAACCAGCAAAATAAAAAAAAAATATAAACAAAAAAGTTATAAACATTTTTAAACCCTTTAGTCTTATTTGGGCCACCCTATATATCGATATCCCAATAGCATTATGTAACAAACACCTCATCTTATTTGTATACACACATACATATGTCCCTATTAAGACTTCGAATGCTCTTGATAGTATTATTAAAATGCCATTAAGATGTCATTCAACCGTGCTTTCATACTTTTTCCCCCTTTTTCAGGACGAGTTGTCCTTTTTCAAGTGCGCCTACTTGGTTTCTTTTTTTACTTTTTACTCACCCGCCTCTTGAATACCAGTTAGCCTTTAACATTCTTTTATTTTCTTTGGCTTGCTGTGTTGTTCTGCTCTGTACGTGAATCTGTACAACCTAAACCCTGACCTACCTCGACACAGGAGGGCAATAACCAAAATGATTTTCCCCCCTTTTTCTTGAAAATAAATAAGGTGGAGTAGATAAACTCCTGTATACATTCGCAAACAGAAAGCTGTGGAAGTTCTTGATATGTTTGCTCAAATCTATGTTGTAAAAGCGATTAGTGATGTGAAGAGAGCGAATACTAAACTTTGTTAAAAATTATAAACGTCTGCAAGATTCAAGAGGAATATTTTGCGAATAAGTTGTAGCAAGATGAACTTTTTTTTTTAACAAAATAAATAATTAGATGATCTTTTGCTGTTAGAAAAGAAAAGTGAGGCAGTGACATATATGAAATTGTGTTCCAGAAAAAATGGGAATGTTAGTTATTTTTAACATGACGGGGTCATCTTTACATGACGGGGTCATCTTTACATGACGGGGTCATCTTTACATGACGGGGTCATCTTTACATGACGGGGTCATCCAAAACCAAGTTTATTTTTAAAATTCAAAAAAAATAGAGTTGCGTGCATTGTGGACCTTTTTGTTTTAAATTGTATTGAGTTTGTCTGACAAAAACTACATTTTTCCGGCATATTATGGGTTTATAATATGACCCCGTCATGTAAAGGTTAGTAGTTCAAAACCGCCTCTTTTTAAAAGCCGCAAACTGTGGCTGCGATGAGATAGTTCGAAAAAATGTCCACTAATCAGAACTTACTATAGGGTGATCAATCTAGAGGTATTTTTTTCAAAATAAAAAAATACACAAATTCAATTCAAGCGTAGAATCTTAATTGTGAACTTGAAAGGACTTTTTACGCCATTTTTTTTTTGAATAATTTCCTTCAAATGTTTGCCGCAACTATGCCTCAGGGTGTCTATTCTGAAAGTCCAATTTCAGATGACTCGTTCGAGCATTTCGACCGGTATGGCTTTAATGACACGCGTAATGTTGGCTTCCAAAACCTGAATCGTAGCTGGTTTGTCAGCATAGATGGCCAACTCACCTGTCCATAACGTGAAATTAGCTGATTTTCGAAATGATCTCTCAATAGATCCATTGTTTTTGCAGCTGTATGACAAGTGTCAACGTCCTGTTGAAACCAAGTGTCGTCAAGATTACTGGCTTCAATTTCAGGTAGCATAAAGATTGATATCATGGCGCTATAGCGAGCACCATTCACGGTTAAGTTCCGGCCATCATCATTTTTGAAAAAATATGCACCGATGATTTTACCAGCTTATAAACCGCACCAAACCGTGGTTTTCTCTGGATATAATGGCACCTCTTGAACCTCTTCTTGTTGCTCTTAGGCCCAAATTCGGCAATTTTGTTAATTGACTTTGCCGTTGAGCTAGAAATGGGCCTCATCACTGAACAAAATTTTGGTCGAAAACAGCGGATCTTCCCTTTTCTCACCGAACGCTCATTTCCATAATACAGTTGACAAAATTTGAAGGTAAATATTTTCAAAAAATAAATGCCATAAAATTTCCTTTCAAATTACCAATAAAGATTCCACACTTGATTTGAATCTTTCCCATTGGATCCCGCACAATTTGACAATCGCTCAAAAAAGGTTCTTGTCGATTGGTGGAAAGAAATTTTGGAAAAATACGATCGCGTTACTTCAAAAGACGTTTATTAGATCGTCGCAGGTGACGAATCATGGATCTATGCGTATGAGCCCGAAACAAAGCCGCAATCGACCGTGTGGGTCTTCGAAGACGAACCAAATCCAACGACAGCTGTTCGTAGAAAAAAGCACTTCGAAGCAAATGGTCGCCTGTTTCTTCGGCAAAACTGGCCATGTGGCAACTGTTCCGCTTTAGCAACGTACGAGGCCAATTCTGAGTGGTACACCACAATTTGTTCGCCTGACGTCTTCGGAGAAATTCGAAAAACGAACAAGAGAAGACGAATCATTTTTTGACCGGCCAAAACGTCGAATTGATAGGTCATCCGCCCTGACTTGGCACTTAATGACTTCTTTTTATTCCCGCACATCAAAAAAAATGCTTGGTAAACGATTTTCGTCGCCAGAAGATGCTGTTGAAGCGTTCAAAAGCCATGTTTTGGAGATGTCTCAATCGGAGTGGAAAAAGCGTACTTACCAAGTATACTTAGTATACTTACCAACTTGATTGATCTGGATGGATCTGGACATTTTTGAAGGCATTCGTTTTTAACCTCGGCATACAATAAAATAAAACTTAAGTATAGGGTGGTTAAATTTTATGGGCCGATGTTGATTTTGAATAATACAGAAATTATTTAGGAAATTATTGTCATTTCTTTTTATTATAATAATATTGGTACGGTTTAATTATGTATGGAACAAAATATCGGCCAAATTGCCGCCGAGACCTCGCCGGCACACCTCCATTCGATGATCTAAATTTTCGATGACGTTGAGGCATAATTAAGGTTTAATGCCGTTAATGTGTCGAATAATCTCATTCTTATGCTTTAAGAAATTGTAAAAAATGTCATTGTTTTTGGTACCAATTTGGTACCCGGTCCATGTTTAAATGGGCCGTCAACCAAATTAAGTCGAACTGCAAATATAATTCTATTTTTTAAGCCATAGCTCAAACAATTTATAAGGACTTTATTAAAAAGTGAGCTTATATAATCGTTACATTTGATCAAATCGGAATTAATATGGCTTTTTAGAGGGGTGTTTTATTTATCTTTGGGATGTTTGGACTGGGACTATATCAAAACGTGGATCGATATCACCCATTTTTATCTCAGCTGATAACTAATCGATCGCAAAGAACAGTGCCAAGTTTCATTAAGTTGGATGTAATATGTGACGTTTAGAGCTAAAGACATAAAATCGGATAAACTGATTTTTTTAAAAGACACCAGCAGCCGTCCTGTGTCCAAAACACTTACTTCTGCCAAATGTTATAAAGATTAAACATATGTGGGGGAGCTTAACTAAATTTAAACCCTAAACTAAACCCATTTTCTTCAACATAGCTTCTTAAGCTAAAAACATAAAACCGGCTGAAAATATGTGTTGAAGCTATATCTAAATCTTAACCGATTTTCTTTAGTTCTAATAGCGTCCATCCTTGGTCCAAAAAACTTAATTCTACTTAATTTAAAAAGATCGGGCAACAATTGCTATTTGAAATTTGATAACAAGGTTTAGATACACAGCGGACAGACATAGGGACGGACAGTCATACTCGCGTATCTTTAAATTGCACCAACTGGTGATTCTGAGCTGATTGGTACCCTTAAAGTTGGGTCTAGCACAAACTTTACGAGGGCGACCGCAAAAGTAACTGGCCTAACATAAAAAGAACCGTTTTTTTTTAAATTATTATTATTTATTTTTCAACATAATCTCCTTTCAACTCAATACACTTCATGAAACGTTTTTCAAGTTTTTTAATTCCATCCGAAAAATAAGATTTTTCAAGACCTTCAAAATATGCCTCAGTTTCAGCAATAACCACGCTATTGGACGAACATTTTTTGCCACCGAGAAATTTTTTTAAATTTGGAAACAAGAAATAATCAGAAGCAGCTAAATCTGGACTTTACGGTGGATGCGGAGCAATTTCAAATCGTAATTCGGCCAGTTTTTGTTGAGTTAAAAATGCAGTGTGTGAAGGAGCATTACCTTGATGAAAAAGAACTTTTTTTCTAAATGCGGTCTTTTTATCTTGATTTCTTCACTCAACCGATCCAATAATGCACTATAATATTCACTATTTATAGTTTTTTCTTTCTCAAGATAATCAATAAATATTATACCCCTTGCATCCCAAAATACTGTGACCATTACTTTATCTGCTGACTTAACGCCTTCTTGGGACCACTTTTACCAGCTTCTATCCATTGTTTTGACTGTTCTTTGCATTCTGGGATGTAGTGATGGATCTATGTCTCATCAACAGTTATAAATCGGCGCAAGAACTCTATTGAATTACGCTGATAAATCGCTAAATGCTCCTCGGAATCGGTCCAACGGACGATTTTTTGGGGCAAAGTCAACAAACGCGACACCCATCTTGCGGATAGCTTTTTCATGTGGAGTTCATCATTTAAAATACTCCAAACTTGTTTTTCGTGTATTTTAACAATATCAGCAAGTTCTCTGAGCTTTATTCGTCTATCTTTAGTCACTTCATTAAATATTTTTCTAATGTTTTCAACAGTAGTAGCACTTTTCGGTCTTCCAGAGCGTTGTTCATCTTCCGTACTTGAACAACCCATTTTAAATTGTAGAACCCAGGATTTCACGGTGGAGTATGATGGTGCATTATCACCATGAACAGAATCCAATTCATCTTTGATTAATTGTGGCGTATAACCTTTCATATAAAAGTGTTTAATTACCGCACGATACTCTTTATTTTCCATTTTTCAAAAATTATAAAACTTGTTTACTTCAATCATCTGTAACAAAGAAAATAATCATTAAATATTTCGGAAATTTTGACAGATGGCTTATAAAAGATTGCTTTTAAAAACAAACAAAAAAAGTTGCTAGTAAAACAGAAAATGTGCCAGGCCAGTTAGTTTTGCGGTCGCCCTCGTATATTCTTTGATTTTACATTAAACAACAAAAAACCTCAGCCAAAAAACCCGGCAGCAAAAAACGGGTGTTACCTATTTTTGAAGAGCCGTCTGCCGCGCTTGGACATAACCGGAATGTCGGTTTTCGGGTTTAAACACTATTCACTATGTAGTGAACCTACATAATAAATGCGTGATTAATTTAAAAATAAATAATAAGAATTTGTCTTGAGAAACATATTGATGGGCACAACGAAATTTATTTTCAAATTTGTATGACTTTAGAGTAGCATAACTTTTAGTCTATATTTTCTCTTATATTCGGTTTCGATTTTATTCTACATCACTAATAAAGTACACAATTTTTTTTGTGGTCATTGAGAGTTTTTTCGGCTTTTGTGTTGCAAGAGGAAATACGGCGCTGTTGCTACAACTGAGAGCGATAGGAAGAATTGTTGTTTGCATTATGGTTTTATGGAAACATTTTCCGGATTTATGTCGTTATTTTCAATCGCACAAAAAAGAGGAATGTTGAATAAGCCATTCACTGCTATTGTTACGGCAAATTGAATTTTTAATGTAATCTTTGAAATTTGTTATAAATGGAATTTGTAATACATTTTAAAAACAGCAACAACAAATTCTAAAGTTAAATTCAAACATTTATTAGTCAGTATTGAATTAATAGAAGTTTACTTATATTTTTCAGAAGTTATTTTCTATTGAAATGCAACGATAACAATTCTAATACTTTTTTTGTTAACATAATTAAAAAAGCAAAATCGTGATAAGCTATTTTTTGTCACTCCGATGTTTGAGTATTAATCAACACCACACAAACTGTAGCTGCATTTATTGATTCATCCATTGGAAACAAAAAAAAAACAAAATCTACAGCAAGTCACCACGTCACTTATCACTTGTTGCAATTTAGCACTAGTTTAATGCTACGATTGTATTAAAGATAACATTTTGAAAATACATACATACGAGGGCGACCGCAAAACTAACTGGGCTGGCACATTGTCTGCTTTTACTAACAACTTTTTTTTGTTGTTTTTTTTAAAAGCAATCTTTATAAGCCATCTGTCAAAATTTCCGAAATATTTAATGATTATTTTCTTTGTTACAGGTAATTGAAGTAAACAAGTTTTATAATTTTTGAAAAATGGGAAATAAAGAGTTTCGTGCGGTAATTAAACACTTTTATATGAAAGGTTATACGCCACAATTAATCAAAGATGAATTGGATTCTGTTCATGGTGATAATGCACCATCATACTCCACCGTGAAATCCTGGGTTCAATAATTTAAAATGGGTCGTTCAAGTACGGAAGATGAACAACGCTCTGGAAGACCGAAAACTGTCACTACTATTGAAAACATTAGAAAAATATTTAATGAAGTGACTAAAGATAGACGAATAAAGCTCAGAGAACTTGCTGATATTGTTAAAATACACGAAAAACAAGTTGGAGTATTTTACATGATGAACTCCACATGAAAAAGCTATCCGCAAGATGGGTGCCGCGTTTGTTGACTTTGCTTCAAAAAATCCTCCGTTGGACCAATTCTGAGGAGCTTTTAGCGATTTATCAGCGTAATCCAATAGAGTTCTTGCGCCAATTCATAACTGTTGATGAAACATGGATCCATCACTACATCCCAGAATGCAAAGAACAGTCAAAACAATGGATAGAAGCTGGTAAAAGTGGTCCCAAGAAGGCGAAAACTGTTAAGTCAGCAGGAAAAGTAATGGCCACAGTATTTTGGGATGCAAGGGTTATAATATTTGTTGATTATCTTGAGAAAGGAAAAACTATAAATAGTGAATATTATTGTGCATTATTGGATCGGTTGAGTGAAGAAATCAAGATAAAACGACCGCATTTAGAAAAAAAGGTCTTTTTCATCAAGATAATGCTCCTTAACACACTGCATTTTTAACTCAACAAAAACTGGCCGAATTACGATTTGAAATTGCTCCGCATCCACCATATAGTCCAGATTTAGCTCCTTCTGATTATTTCTTGTTTCCAATTTAAAAAAAATTTCTCGGTGGCAAACAATTTTCGTCCAATAGCGAGGTTATTGCTGAAACTGAGGCATATTTTGAAGGTCTTGAAATATCTTGTTTTTCGGATGGAATTGAAAAACGTTTGATGAAGTGTATTGAGTTGGAAGGAGATTATGTTGAAAAATAAATAATAATAATTCCAAAAAACCGGTTATTTTTATGTTAGGCCAGTTACTTTTGCGGTCGCCCTCGTACATAAATACAGATATATATGCATTTGATTCGTTTAGAAGTTGATAGATGGTGCAGCGTACATTCTCTAAACGTATTTTACATTGCACAGTGGGAAGATTTGCGTCGTTAGTTGGGACTGACAAAACGGGACAGAATGCGAACTAGCTAGAATAGAATCATTTTTAACCACATATTTATATTTATCTAATATTTGTTCCAGAATAACTTTTTTAAAAAGTTCAAAATGTTTACTATTAATAAATGTATATACGAGTATATATTTATTTTAAAACATTTAAACCAATTTAAATATGTAAAAATTCAACATATAAACGGGTTTCCAATAGGCACATTACAATTTCGTATCTTGACGTCAACGCACTTTCAAATACTTTTAATGATCTTCCAGTGTCAAAACGTTAGTAGATGTCAACATTTTCATCATGGTAAAGTTCACATACGAACAACGTTTGGAAACCATTAAAAATTACTACCAAAATATGAGTCGGTGATTGCAACTTAAAGAGCGATTACTCCGATTTTCGGTTGTAAAATCGTCCCACGACGATATAGGGGATAAATTTGAATCCAAATTTTCACTTTTAAATGTTTCGGCACCAAAGTAAAGCCGTATCGCTCGAAGCGACGAAAATATCACAGCCGTAAGGGTATCCGTTCAAAATCAGCCAAATCAGTCGATTCCATGTCGTTCCCAGGAATTGGGCATCTCTCATACCACTCTGTGGCGTATTTTGCGAAAAGATCTTGGCCTTCCTTCTAATAATATCAAACTGACTCAAGAACTAAAGCCAGTTGATCATTTGAAACGCAAAAACTTCTCCGATTTAGCTGTGGCAAAAAAGTTTCACGAAAATCCATAGTTTTATCAAAAAATCATCATCAGCGATAACGCTCATTTCTGGCTGAGTGGTTTTTCAATAAACAAAATATGCGTTATTGGACAGCATCCGCCAAAAATTACTGTGTAGTTTTCATGTCGGAGTTGTAACTGGGACTTTTTTTTTCATCAATAAAAATAATCGTCTTTTTACCGTCAATGGAGAGCGCTATCTTGCCATGTTTGAAACTTATTTTAGGCCAGAATTGGATGAGCTAGGCATCGCCGATACGTGGTTTTACCAAGACAGTGTCACTAGCCACACAGCACGCGTTACAATCGATTTACTGAAAAGCAAATTCAGTGAACGTGTTATCTCAAGAAATGGTCCGGTCGAATGCCAACCTCGTTAATGTGATTTAACGCCATTAGATTTCTTTTTATGCGGCCACATTAAGTCATTATTGGTCTATGCCAACAATCCAACATCTTTAGACGAGCTCAGAGACAATATCCAACGCGAAATTGCCAACGTTCCGTTCGAAATGTTTGCAAGAGTGGTGGAAAATTGGATCCAAAGAATAGATCGCTGTACACGGGCTCGTGGTGGCAATATGAACGAAATCGAATTTCATTTATAAAATGTAACATTTGCACTACACCTGGAAAAAATGTGAATTCTAAATCTTAAATATTCTGTGTTTTATAATTATATATAATTTGTATGTCCCTAATGTAAATCCCTGTATGAATATGGCCCAGTTTCGCCACTGTTAATTATGGGTCGTTTATGACGTACCATTCGAAAATTGAGCATTTAGGTCTTATTCGACCTGAAGCCGCACTGATACGTTTGGATCAGGTCAGCAAGTTTGCGCTTTAATCTTTCACACAGTAAAGTTAATAGCATTTTATAGGCTTTCTACTGTTAATTAAAACACTTCTATTATTTGCAATTCAATGTATTTTTAAATAATTAAATTAATACAAATCTCTTTTGTTGACGACATAAACCAATTCTTATAAATACATTTGGGGATCATAGTATAGCTGAGTGGAATTATAGTGTGGTTGAAGTGGTCATAACATGGTTTCTTGTTAATAACACTATGGTTGTGAATAACATATTATGGTTATGAGGTTCATAATATGACTGTGGGTATGACTGTCATAGTATGGTTGAGAGTGAATCATACTATGTTTGTAGGAATCATGGCATGGTTGTGTGTGAATATTACTATTGTTGTGAGGATCGTAATACGGTTGTGGGGATCATAGTATGAATTTATGTAAATCATACTACGAGGGCTGCTATATATATTTCAGGCCTAAAAATGAAGATGCGAATATTTATCATCAAAAATGGTTTTATTGTTTTCAAAGGATTCTCCAGCATGATTTATACACTTTTGCTCGCGCTCAAACCAATTGTCGAAGCACGTTTTCCACTCCGATTGAGAAACGTCCGAAACATGATTTTTGAACGCTTCAACAGCATCTTCTGGCGACGAAAATCGTTGTCCACTCATTTGTTCTTGTTGAGCGGGAATAAAAAGAAGTCATTTGGAGCCAAGTCAGGGCTGTACGGCGGATGGCCCATTAATTCGACGTTTTGGCCGATGTGTGAGAGCTCGCATTGTCATGGTGCACAATGATTCGTCTTCTCTTGTTCGTTTTTCGAATTTTGTCCGAAGACTTCAGACAAACAAATTATGGTGTACCACTCAGAATTGACCGTCCTACGTTGCTCAAGCGGAACAGTCGCCACATGATCAGTTTTGCCGAGGAAACAGACGACCCTTTGCTTACAAGTGCTTCTTCCACGAACAACTTTCGTTGGATTTGGCTCGTATTCGAAGACCCACACGGTCGATTGCTGTTTTGTTTCGGGCTCATACGCATAGATCCATGATTCGCCACCAGTCACGATCTTATAAACGTTTTTTTAACACCGCGATCTTATTTATTTTAAAATTTCTTTGCACCAATCGACACGAGCCTTTTTTGAGCGATTGTCTTGCATTATTAGTTCACGCACGGCCTCAATGTTCTCTGGCACAACGGCCGTTTTTGGACGACCTTTTAAGACCTTCGTCTTTCAGCGAGCGTCGGCCACGATTGAATTGATTAAACCAGTTTTTCACAGTGCTATACGAGGGTGGTTCGGAAACTTCTTAGCCTAGCACAAAAAGCGCAATATAAACAAAAAAAAACCAATTGTTTTAGAAACTTCCATCTATGCTATGAACACATGTTAAATTTTTTCGATCTGGCAACTCCTTCATATACAAACAGGTGTTTACAAAAGACGCATCCGCGATTTTTTTACAATGGAAACATAAGAAATGTGTGGTGTCTTCAAATATTTACATAAAAAAGGTTTATCGGGACAAGAAATTCATAATGATATGGTGAATGTGTTAGGTGAAAGTGCTCCTTCATATGCAACAGTAAAAAATTGGGTTGCTGAATTTAAACGTGGTCGTACAAGCATTGAAGATAAACCACGTAGTGGACGTCCAAAAACAACAACAACAACAACATTGTAGCCAAAGTGCATGATATGGTATTAAATGATCGACAAATAAAAGTGGGCATCTCAAATGATCGAGTCCATTTAATTTTGCATGAAGAACTACAGATGAAAAAGCTTTCTGCAAGATGGGTGCCGGACTTGTTAACAGTCGACCAAAACCGCATAAGAATGAACATTTCTCATGCTTGTTCGGATCGTTTTCAGCGAAATAAAATGGATTTTAAGCGTCGTTTCATAACTGTTGATGAGACATGGATCCACCACTATACTCCAGAGACAAAAGAACAATCCAAACAATGGACTGAAGCTGGAGAAAGTGCCCCAAAGAAGGCAAAAACAATTCAATCGGCTGGTAAGGTTATGGCAACGGTTTTTTGGGACTTCAAAGGTATTTTATTGATTGACTATCTGCAAAAGGGGAAAACAATAAATTCAGAGTACTATTGCAACCTTTTAGATCAATTAAATGTACAAATTCGAGAAAAACGTCCTGGCTTACAACACAAAAAAATAATTTTTCATCAAGACAACGCACCAGCGCACAAGAGTGTTTTAACAATGGCTAAAATCAACGAATTAATGTACGAGTTGCTTGACCACCCACCTTATTCTCCTGATTTAGCTGCCAGTGACTTTTACCTGTTCCCAAACCTAAAAAAATTCCTTGCTGGCAAGCGTTTTACCTCAAATGCAGATGCAATAACAGTTGTAAACCACTATTTTGAAGACCTTGAGGAAAACTATTTTAATCAAGGGATAGAAATGCTAGATAAGCGTTGGACTAAGTGTATTGAAGTTTCAGGAGATTATATTGAAAAATAAAAATATTTTTGAAAAACTAACTATTCTCTTTCATTGATAGGCTAAGAACTTTCCGAACCGCCCTCGTAGGTGCTTCATCGCCATACAAAGATTTAAGTTCATCGACGCACTCTTGTCGTGATAATGTTCACGATTTAATTTTTGCCATTTTGCCAAATTGATTTTTTCAAGTCACTGTAAACAACACAATTGATGGTCTTACGTTAAAACGTTCTGAGAACGTTTATGCTAAAAATTGTCAAACTTTCCAATGGAAATGTCAGATGGCGAATTTTTCTACGTTGTGCTACGCCCATATACCCAACAATAGTATAATGCTCTTGGAATATTGTTATCCCAACCATAGTTTTTTTCTTTTTGTATATGAGTTTTCTTATTAATGAGTTTTCTGAACTGTAGAT
The DNA here is from genome assembly GCA_963513945.1 of Hydrotaea diabolus. Lineage (NCBI taxonomy): Eukaryota > Metazoa > Arthropoda > Insecta > Diptera > Muscidae > Hydrotaea > Hydrotaea diabolus. The sequence goes on along the minus strand of OY740717.1, from coordinate 55,982,805 downwards.
TTAAAATCTCGCTAGAAACATTTTCGTTTTATTTGATTTTTATTTCTATTGTTCTTACTCGTTACCCTTTTTGTTACTTTATTTTTTGGGGCATAAATGAAATCTGGTCTGTACATTGTATTGTCTTTTTACATCAAAATCACCCACTGTTCAGGGCATGGGTGCAAGTATGATTGTGAAACACTCTTCTGAAGGTCTTGGCTTATTTTTTTTTTGTGTTTCATTCAAAGCGCTAGAAACTAGTACAATGGTTTCCTGATAACATCACTGCATCAGCACAATGATTTCAATGGGAGCTTCATACATACATGGCGCTCTTGATGTTATAGTTTTCAAAAGAAATGTAGATGTTTCGTGTTTTTCCCCTTTAAGAATTACAATTTAAAAATAGATATTTTCTTCGAAAGTTCTAGTATTCTGTAAGTTGAGTATCCTGTCGCTGCTAGGACTACAAGCCTTACCAGAATGCCTTCACAATGTTAATGTTTGCACAAACCCAATACAGGCGGCATGAAAACTTCATTCTTTTTAAACTCCTCTAGCAGTTTTTAGCCTCCAGCCAAAGCATATTTGCATTCCACACAGTGTCTTGCCGCTGCCAAAGTCTTTTCCAACGACTTACTTCATTTGATGTGTGTAAATATTTGTTTTTGGTTTGGTTACAGTTTTCTTTTTTGCTGTTTGTCTTGGAGTTCATTTAGTTTCGAGCTAAATTTAGTGTTTGCTTCTTTCATTTGGTATTCAACCCGCTGCATTGGTACCTTCCACACCACTCGAATATGGTAAATTTAGCACAAAAGTTCATTGTAACTTTATGTTATGTGTCGTCTCGTCTCGTGCTGTCTGTCGGCTTGCCAGCCTTACTTGTGGCAAGTTGTGGCGTGGTGTTGCAACTTGCAATTTGTTGCACATAACCATGATGCCATTTTTGAGCATTACTTGAGTTGTCGCACACAAATAGCCAGGCGGACGGACGGTCGAGTACAAGAAACGTGCACTTTTTCCTTCCCTCCTTATCATTGGCAATTATTTAATTTAAAACTAACTGCAGTAGCGACTGTTAAGATTGAAATAAATTATAATTAGGTAATAATTATTTATCTCTATAAGTGGAAGTGGCAGTGACATTTATATAAACGATCTGATTATTTAAATAGAAAACTGTTTGAGCAGAATAATAACTTTATAATTATAAATTCATAGAAACGTTGTTAGAATCTCAGCTTACTGTTTGAACAGCCGGAACCAACGGAAGTCACACAAACTAGACTGGTTGGACACAACATCAACTATTGGGTTTAATCAAGGCAATTCCAACTCGACTTCTTGTGGTTTAATGCTATATGTGACAGCGCATAGAGTAAGGGACCTAAGGGTAAAAAAATCAATTTTTCTTTTTTGATGTGGACAACATCTGAGCATCGAATAAGACCGATCCCATACCCCAAAAGTGTTCCCTCCCAGAGATATGCGCGTTTTATGAAAGTGAAGTCGACGATACTAAGTGCAAATAGAAAGGGACCTAATCTTTAAAATGGCTCTCCTGAACAAAACTGGTTTTTAACCTTAGGTCCCTTTCTATTTTGCGCGCCACATATAAGAAAATGTACGTCCGTCATAGTGTCATAATATCCTCGATGTTATCTTTGAATAAATTCTTAAATAAATGGCACAATAGGCAAATATCTGTCAGACCTTATTTCGATGACTATCTCTAATGATAGCTAGAACTTTCACACGCTATTAGTGAGATAGCTGTCTAGTACAGGGTGGAGCCCGGTAATTTGCTTTTTTGCACTGCAGGCTGTGGCGGCACTATTGGTCGAAGAGAGTGGAGAGTGTGCGTGGCTTATAGTGGCTGACGGGAGATTTGTATTCGCCTTCATGCATTGGACACATGAGGAGAGGTCATTTTGTGTTGAAGCATATTTTTCAAATGCGCACTCGATCATTGCAGTGCAGCGTTTACGATTCGCTGTTTCCCCACGCAGACCTGTTCCTGGACGGCAATCAATTGTAAATTGGGTAACTTCATTGAGAACAGTAGGGAATGTGTCATGTGAACGAAGGGGACCTGCGCAACAAAACATCGAGAAAGTTAGAGCAGCAGTACTGCAATCACTTGCTTTTGGCATTTCCAGACTTTTTTCAGCCGTCTCTTGAGGCAATGCAATTAGAGGATACATGGTTCCAACAGGATGGTGCCACTGCAAACACAGCGAGGGATACCATGAATTGTTTGAGGCAAATGTTACCTGGACGGCTTATCCCTTTGAGGGGTGATGTGAACTGGCCGACACGCTCACCAAACTTAGCCCCATGTAATTTTTTTCCTTTGGGGTTACCTTAAGTCAAAGGTGTATATCAACCGTCCCAACACCGTGAAAAACCTAATTAACAATATTGAGGCTGCAATTTGCAGAATACAAGTCGACATGCTTGTTAGAGGTCATGAAAACTTCACAAAACGTATGCAGCAGTGTGTGGATAGTGAAGGTCGACATTAGCCAGATACACTATTTAAAACCATGTAATTTAAAAATTCCCTTACTGTTAAATATAATTAAAATATAAATTAAATATTTTTATGGATTGAACAGGGATGAAACCGGCTCAAGACCTCTTGCTTCTATATTTAAATAGAAGACAAGTATTTAACAAAAATGGCAAAGTGACATTGATTTTCGTGGCTGCACACTACTTTTATCATGATTTCGGGTCCGTGACAACCCTCTTCAGAAAGCCTTGCTGCTGGTTCATAATTTTTTTTTTTATTTCATTCCCAAATAAGCAAATGACCGCGCTCCATTTTCAGTTTCGAAAAAAGTAGGGAAAACTAGAAGCGTAGAAGCACCAATACCGTTGGTCACTCGCTGTCACATAGGATGACCAGATTGGAATGATAGTTTTTACAAGTGCTTCACGTTCTTCACAAGCACTAAAAGCTGCCGATGTAATCCAACTGGTTTGCCATTTCATCATGCATCGTTTTACGCCGGCGGAACATAATAGTCCTGTTTTATTGGACAAGTGAAAAAGTCCGCTTATAGCGTAGACAGATGACAGAGTTAATTTGCATTAAAAATTCAGTAATGCAAAATAAAATTTAATCGTGACAGACGATAGTATCTGCTCTAGGTTACTGCATTTAGTAAACTGCTGTTTTATTGTATACAACTGTTTGTCAACTATTTTTTTTGCCATTTACTTCGATATAAAATGGATAAAAGAAAGCAAGAAATGAAAAGAATTAGAAGCTATGCTATTGGCGAAAAATCACAATTTATTTGCAAGAAAGCTGAAATTAATTTTACTTCAACCATAAATCTGAACGTGTTGCTACAAGTTAGGTCGCAGTAGGACACTCTGAAATAAGAGCAAGGCAATATGTGGAAATTTGTAGTTATAATATTTTCGTAGAGGATATAATTCATATAGAAAGTTTTTAAAGGACCGCAACAGCAGTTTTTGGTATTGGTACTTCTAACGATGGACGATAGAAGATTTTAGAAAACTTCCGGCTCGACAGGAAGGCTTTTCAAAAAGTGTGCGAAAAAGTTCAAAATATTGGGAGGTTGGACACCAATATGAGGTTTGTATTTTACTCGAATAGAAGCGGCATTGGGATCGTTAGCGGAATAAAGGACTGTTCGTGGCTTATTCGGTGTGGGACGCAGAACCGTTGGTGATATTGTTATAGACTTTTGATTTCCTAACAGCCGCTGATTGTGAGTACAGCGGTTGTTTCTGAAAAAGTGTGACAGTGTTGCCAGATTATAATACCTAAATGCTGTATAAATTCAGTTTGATTTTGTGCTATTGCATTAGAGTTAATGCAGTTAGGGAGCAGATAATGCACGAGTTAATTTCCATTAGGTCTGCTAAAAAGATTAACGCTGCCGTCTGTCTAGGCTATTAAAACACCCTTAAAGCGATAATTTTCAACCGTTGTAAAAAACACTTTATGGTTTTATTTACATAAACTGTGATGGATATACGCGTCAAAAATAGTTTGTTTTGACTGAAATTTGAAAAAACTGGTTATTCTACATATTGAGCCCTTACCGCGAAAAAGACGTAATGAAACTAAATTGCCCAATCTTAACGTATTTTGGCAGAAGTATGTTCCTTATACAAAGGACGGAGGCTGTTGATAAATTTAGAGCACATTCAATGGAACACAAAACCAGTTTTCAATTGGCTTTTCAGTACATCCGGAAGTAGAGGGAATATTATTTCGACTTTAGCTTTTTTACTTACCCAGTGATTTCGGGACTCAATTCTGATAATTGTTTGTTAAAGTAGCCCCAAAAAGAATAAAAAAAAGTCATCAATGTTTTTTCCAAAGAATTTTGGCATATCTCGAGCAAATTTTTGAAATTCATACCTTTACTTAATTGTGAATAAAAGCGAAAGGCGTAAATCGATTTTCATGATCTATGTCTCATTTTGTTCATAGGTTATGTGACTTTACGTGAAAGTAATAGGACTTGACACTTTTTACCGTTTTGTATTTTTTATGAATTAAAAAAAACTATTTTTTTAGGCAAAAAATATTTTTTTCTTCATACATTTATTTATAACTGCGAAACTGTTGCTTATGTAGCGAAACGTTGTACGAGGGCGGTTCGGAAACTTCTTAGCCTAGCACAAAAAGCGCAGTATAAACAGAAAAAAGTTAAGTGTTTTGGAAACTTCCATCTCTGCTATGAACACATGTTAAATTTTGTTTCGATCTGGCAACTCCTTCATATAGAAACAGGTGTTCACAAAAGACGCATCCGCGATTTTTTTACAATGGAAAAATTAGAAATGCGTGGTGTCATTAAATATTTACATAAAAAAGGTTTATCGGGACAAGAAATTCATAATGATATGGTGAATGTGTTAGGTGAAAGTGCTCCTTCATATGCAACAGTAAAAAATTGGGTTGCTGAATTTAAACGTGGTCGTACAAGCATTGAAGATGAACCACGTAGTGGACGTCCAAAAACAGCAACAACAACAGAAATTGTAGCCAAAGTGCATGATATGGTATTAAATGATCGACGAATAAAAGTGCGTGAAATAGCTAATATCATGGGCATCTCAAATGATCGAGTCCATTTAATTTTGCACGAAGAACTACAGATGAAAAAGCTTTCTGGAAGATGGGTGCCGGACTTGTTAACAGTCGACCAAAAACGCATAAGAATAAACATTTCTCAAGCTTGTTTGGATCGTTTTCAGCGAAATAAAATGGATTTTAAGCGTCGTTTCATAACTGTTGATGAGACATGGATCCACCACTATACTCCAGAGACAAAAGAACAATCTAAACAATGGACTGAAGCTGGAGGAAGTGCCCCGAAGAAGGCAAACACAATTCCATCGGCTGGTAAGGTTATGGCAACGGTTTTTTGGGACTTCAAAGGTATTTTATTGATTGACTATCTGCAAAAGTGTAAAACAATAAATTCAGAGTACTATTGCAACCTTTTAGATCAATTAAATGTACAAATTCGAGAAAAACGTCCTGGCTTACAACACAAAATAAAAATTTTTCATCAAGACAACGCACCAGTGCACAAGAGTGTTTTAACAATGGCTAAAATCAACGAATTAAAGTACGAGTTGCTTGACCACTCACCTTATTCTCCTGATTTAGCTCCCAGTGACTTTTAACTGTTCCCAAATCTAAAAAATTCCTTGCTGGCAAGCTTTTTACCTCAAATGAAGATGCAATTACAGTTGTAAACCACTATTTTGAAGACCTTGAGGAAAACTATTTTAATCAAGGGATAGAATTGCTAGATAAGTGTATTGAAGTTTCAGGAGATTATATTGAAAAATAAAAATATTTTTGAAAAACTAACTATTCTCTTTCATTGATAGGCTAAGAACTTTCCGAACCGCCCTCGTATGAACAGATTAAAGGAATTGTAATTTTTAATTTTTTTTAAATTTGTTTTTCAAAAGAGCCTAAAAAGTGACAAATTCCCCTATACGATACTTACTAACTTCAAATTATTTATTAAATTATTATTTGATGTCCCTTGACCAAACAGAAGTTCTTCTTTTTGGGGCTACTTTCACAAACAATTATCAGAATTCAGTCCCGAATCAATCACCTGAAAAATGTTGTACTGTGTTATTTATTTTAAAATAAAACTCAAACCTCTATTCGTAGCAATTCATTTGATTGCTTCATTCATATTGTCTAGAAATGGGGACAATTACTTCACTTTTGATTGGAATTTTATTCAAGGCATAATGCAGGTTTTATACTTTAGCTCGACAGTAGTTTTTTTTAATGATGGCTTTGAAAAATGCCCAAAATGACGGTTTTTTGAAAACACCGATTTTTTGAAACTACTTGGAAGTTTGTGTTTTTATCATTTGACCATACTCCTTTTTCATTTTTCGTTCATTTTGCGAACTGTTTTAACATAAAATTTGTGTGCCTTTTTTGTTTGGGACACCACAGACCCAGAACGTGTGGTTTGTGTTTATATTTTTAAATCGTTTCAATTGAATAAAATGCATAAACTCGTAACTTGCAGAAATGTTAATTATGATATCGTAGGCAAAATAAAAAAACGCATGTTAAAAAATATACTTTTTTTAAACTACATTTACGAAAGTGACCGCAAAAGTAACTGGCCTAACATAAAAAGAACCGTTTTTTTGGAATTATTATTTATTTTTCAACATAATCTTCCAACTCAATACACTTCATCAAACGTTTTTCAAGTTTTTTAATTCCATCCGAAAAATAAGATTTTTCAAGTCTTTCAAAATATGCCTCAGTTTCAGCAATAACCTCGCTATTGGACGAAAATTGTTTGCCACCGAGAATTTTTTTTTAAATTTGGAAACAAGAAATAATCAGAAGGAGCTAAATCTGGACTACTCGTATATGGTGGATGCGGAGCAATTTCAAATCGTAATTCGGCCAGTTTTTGTGGAGTTAAAAATGCAGTGTGTGAAGGAGCATTATCTTGATGAAAAAGAACTTTTTTTTCTAAATGCGGTCGTTTTATCTTGATTTCTTCACTCAACCGATCCAATAATGCACAATAATATTCACTACGTGTTTATAGTTTTTCCTTTCTCAAGATAATCAATAAATATTATACCCCTTGCATCCCAAAATATTGTGGCCATTACTTTGCCTGCTGACTTAACAGTTTTTACCAGCTTCTATCCATTGACGGTGCTTTGCATTCTGGGATGCAGTGATGGATCCATGTTTCATCAACAGTTATAAATCAGCGCAATAACTCTATTGGATTACGCTGATAAATCGCTAAAAGCTCCTCGGAATTGGTCCAACGGACGATTCTTTGGGGCAAAGTCAACAAACGCGGCACCCATCTTGCGGATAGCTGTTTCATGTGGAGTTCATCATATAAAATACTCTAAGCAAGTTCTCTGAGCTTTATTCGTCTATCTTTAGTCACTTCATTAAATATTTTTCCAATGTTTTCAATAGTAGTAGCAGTTTTCGGTCTTCCAGAGCGTTGTCCATCTTCCGTACTTGAATGACCCATTTTAAATTGTTGAACCCAGGATTTCACGGTGGAGTATGATGGTGCATTATCATCATAAACAGAATCCAATACTCCTTTGATTAATTGTGGCGTATAACCTTTCATATAAAAGTGTTTAATTACCGCACGAAACTCTTTATTTTCCATTTTTCAAAAATTATAAAAAATTGTTTACATCAATCACCTGTAACAAAGAAAATAATCATTAAATATTTCGGAAATTTTGACAGATGGCTTATAAAAGATTGCTTTTAAAAAAACAAAAAAGGTGCTAGTAAAGCAGAAAATGTGCCAGGCCAGTTAGTTTTGCGGTCTCCCTCGTATTTAAAGCCATTGATTAAAACAAACAACGTTCCCGTAACCAATATCTGTACAAATTGAATGATAGAAATGTTGCCAAACTGAAGATGAATAGCTTTGAACAATATCGGCGAGTAATTCATCCGAGATCCCTGATATCTGCTAATTACTATACTTTATATCGTGGGCCAGCGATTTTTCACATCGTAAATACCGATGCATTGCGTATAAAATCATAAGCTCTTAAAAGTCAGTTGAACCCGTAGGTCTCAGTCAGTATATAAATTATATCGTGCACAACTCATTGATTTAATAGAAGTTTACCATGCTTTTTCTACAATCTACAAGCGAGTGGCGCTTACGCCGCTAGGACTCGATAGAGTCGAAGCAGGTTCGCTTAATTCCACTTAATTTCATTGTTGCTCACTTTACGAATTTCCTTCAATGACTTTTCTATAAACTAAGGTTATATACCGGATGGCCAAGATATGGCTGAAGGCTTAAAAATATTCTTTTTGTTTATGACTTATTTCTCTGTTACAGGTTGTATAAATTTTTTATGGAGATAAATGATGACAGCAACTATTATCTGAACTAAACGAAATAATCGCCGTCATTTTAATATCAGAACAGCACCCCGTAACAACAGAATGAGTAACTAAGTCTCCCGTTTTGAGGAACAGCAGGGATCAGTGTCAGAATGCGAGTGTCCAAATGAAAATGCGAATATTTGTCATCAAAAATGGTTTTATTGTTTTTCAAAGTATTCTCCAGCATGATTTATTCACCTTTGCATGCGCTCAAACCAATTGTCGAAGCACTTTTTCCACCCCGATTGAGACACCTCCAAAACATGGTTTTTGAACGCTTCAACGTCATCTTCTGGCGACGAAAAACGTTGACCGCTCATTTTTTTCTTGATGTGCGGAAATAAAATAAAAGGCATTGAGTGCCAAGTCAGGGCCGTACGGCGGATGACTTATCAATTCGACGTTTTGGCCGGTCAAAAAGGCGCTGGTTTGAGCCGATGTGTGAGAGCTCGCATTGTCATGCTGCACAATGATTCTTCTTCTCTTGCCCTTTTTTGAATTTCTCCGAAGACTTAAGGCAAACAAACTGTGGTGTACCACTCAGAATTGATTGCCTACGTTGCTCAAGCGGAACAGTCGCCACATGACCAGTTTTCGCGAAGAAACAGGCGACCATTTGCTCCGAAGTGCTTCTTCCACGAACAACTTTCGTTGGATTTGGCTCGTCTTCGAAGACCCACACGGACGATTGCTGTTTTGTTTCGGGCTCATACGCATAGATCCATGATTCGTCACCTGTGAAGATCTTACAAACGTCTTTTGAAGCACCGCGATCGTATTTGTTCAAAATTTCTTTGCACCAATCGACACGAGCCATTTTTGGGCAATTGTTAAGTTGTGCGGGATTCAACGAGATCCCTTTTTTTACGGCCAGGTGTTCATGCAATATCGAATGTATGCTGGTGGAAGAAATGCCCAAGGATGCCTCTATCTCACGGAATGTCACATGACGATCTTGCATTATGAGTTCACGTACGGCATCAATGTTCTCTGGCACCACGGCCGTTTTTGGACAACCTTCATCTTTGAGCGAGCGTTGGCCACGATTGAGTTCATTAAACTTGTTTTTCACAGTGCTATAGGATGGTGCTTCATCGCCATACAAAGATTTAAGTCGTGATAATCAACGTCGAAAGTTGTGAAAAATGATCGGACGAAAATATTCATGAATTAAATCCAGTTTTTGCCAAATTGATTTTATCAAGTCACTGTAAACAACACAAATGATGGTCGTACGCCAAAACGTTCTGAGTACGTTTATGCTAAAAAAATGTCAAACTTTTAATTGGAAATGTCAGATGGCGCCAGACAACACTTAGTGTTGTCTAGGCCGGAAATATATACCCTAACATGTCCCACCTCGTATGTCTAAACCCGACAGTCGGTTTCTCAAAAATAGCTAAGTACGAGCGCGGTTCGGAAAGTTCTTAGTTCGAATAGTTCTGAGTACGTTTATGCTAAAAAATATCAAACTTTCCATTGGAAATGTCAGATGGCGCCAGACAACACTTAGTGTTGTCTAGACCGGAAATATATACCCTAACATGTCAAACCTCGTATGTCTAAACCGGACAGTCGGTTTCTCAAAAATAGCTAAGTATACCCAATTTTGGTAATTACTCGGTAAGCAAGCGAGTTGGCCTCAATTCGCTAACGAATCGAGTAGAGTGACCACACTTATTTTTCCCAAAAAAAAAAAATAAACATGACACACCCTGTTATATAAAAACATATGTATGTGTTTCTGTTATGTATACTTATATGTACGAAAAAATAATTTAGAGATAAACAAACAAGAAAAAAAAGTGATAGAAGACATTTGTACGATTTTAAATGAAATGAAATGAAAACGAAGAATTTCATAAACTTTTTAATCTTTTTATTAAATGTTCTGACCCTTGGTTTACATTTCACCAAACTTTTTAATGTGTTTCTAACAACAATTTTCGAGATATAGAATAAAAATAATTGATGTTTTAAACGTTATTACAATAGGCCAAATGAATTTTATGAAAATACAACTCAGTAATAATAAACTCGTAATTTCTTATTAGTTAAGTCGCCAATATTTACTAGGTAGCCGCTAAAAATGTAGATATTTGTATACGAATTTAAACTTAGGTTAATTTGAAATATAGTCGTACTTACTGTCCATTACACCAGAGTCACATAAATGATATACATGTAAAATATAACCGGATTGATTTCTAGCTCTCTGATTTTTAGCTCTCCTGTTGCGTTAGTTAAATTTCTTTTTCTATCGTTCTTGTCTGGTCACCTTGTAGACTGTTAATAATACGTAATCGCATAGAAAATTGTAACCAATCAAAACACGTCGAACTCCTCTTAAATCAGTGAGCTGTGCACGATTAAATTTATAAACTGACTGAGACCTACGGGTTCAACCTACTCTAATGAGCTAATAATTTTACACGCAATACAGCGATATTAACGATGTAAAAAATCGCTGATGAAAAAATGTTTGAGTTCCTATCTGGCTCATAGGCGTTCACTAAGCCTTACACCACGGTGTCCTACAAATGTAGTACAGTATTTAGCAGGAAAGGGATTCCGGATGTTTTACTCAAGATATTGCTTAAACCCATTAATCTTCAGTTTGGCAGCTTTTCCATCATTCAATTTGTACACAGATAATGGTTACGGGAACGTTGTTTGTTTTTATCAAAGCCTTTAAATAAATGTTATTTAAAAAAAAGTATATTTTTAAACGTGCGTTTTTTATATTGGCTACGATATCATAATTTACCTTTTATCAAGTAATATGCATTTTATTCAATTAAAACAATTTAAAAATATTAACACAAACCACACGTTCTGGGTTTGTGGTTGGTGTCCCATACACGCAGAAAAAAAGTATGGTTGGGGTGACAATATTCGAAGAGGGTCATACTATTGTTGGGTATATGGTTGTCACACAACAATATTATGATCCTCACAACAATAGTATGATTCTCACATAACCATAATATGATCCCCACAACCATAGTATGATTCACACTTAACCATACCATCATCTCTTCAACCATAATATGATCCTAACAAACATAGTATGATTCACACTCAACCATAATAGTATCTCCACAACCATATTATGATCTTCACAACCATAGTATGTTTCTTATACAACCATAGTATGATCCTCACAACCATAGTATGATTCACACGCAACCATACTATGATTCACACAACCATAGTATGATTCACACTCAACCATACTATTATCTCCACAACCATATTATGATCCTCACAACCATAGTATGTTCCTCATACAACCATAGTATGATCCTCACAACCATAGTATGATTCACACGCAACCATACTATGATCCCCACAACCATAGTATGATTCACACTCAACCATACTATAATCCCCAAAATTTATTAGGATTGGTTATTGTTGTTATTCAAAAATAGAGATTTTTATTAAGTACTTGTATGTTATTTTAAATTGCATTACTACTAGTTCATAGCCAGATTTGATGCCATGCTTTTATTAAACATTTCATTCAAGAAACAAAAATATATATTCCAACGGTCAAAAATACTTTTAGTTGCCAGCAGGGGTGAATGCTACTTCACCATCCGTAGACACCAAGTAACGAATGTGATTTTACCGTGATCAATGGCTATATACTTAAGTGCAGGCAGATTTCAAATAAACGAGAACCAGTCGGTATTAGATTATTTCACCGAACAAAGAAAACACAATAAAAATCCCTTGAACTACATTCCGATTGTTGTTGTTTTTTTTAATAGACAGCAACCATTCACTGTTTCGTGTGTATGTGTTTTGTTGTATATCAAAAAAAATACGCACAAACATACATGTATGCTCTATAAAACCTGTTTTGTTATGTTCATAGTCGCAACCATACTGTATGATTGCCGTAATCAAATTATTGTTAACGTAAATTTTAAACAACAATACTTTTGTTGCACCAACCATGTTTATATGGTTGCTACAACCATATTTTCATTTCTAAATTTGGCAATAATACTATTGTCACATTTCAACAATAGCAATATTGTCGCAATCATACTATTGTCAAAATAAAATTCAAAAAACAATACTATGATTGCGACGAACATGCTTTTATTGTAGAGAACATATTAGTGTTACGGTGACCATAGTGTAACCATACCTTTTCTCTGCGTGTACGAGAAATGCACACTAATGGTGTGTTTGAAAAAGTTCGCAGAATAAACGAAAAAATAAAAAAATAAAATAGTACGGTCGATTGATAAAGACACTAACTTTCAAGTAGAGTGTTTTCAGAAAACCGGTATTTCGGGTTTTTTCTCTTGAAACCCTTGTTTTTGTTATAAGTAAAAAAATCCGGTTTTAGTCTATATTTTTGCAATCAAAAGTGAAGTAATTGCCCGCATTTTAAGACTATATCAGTGTAATCAAATTAGTTGCTACGCATAGGGGTTTGAGTTTTATTAAAAAATAAAAAGTTAAATAGCTAAAGTCGGAAGTGGCCGACTATATTATTCCCTCTACTTCCGAATGTTCAGAGAATCTAATTGATAATTGGGTTTTGGATCCCTTAAACGTGCTCTAAATTTACCCAGATTTAAAAAAGGGCAATTTAAATTTGTGGGAAGTTTTTTTTAGTGAATTTTGTGCCAATAGATCAGATTTTCAGCCATAGCGTTCGTCACGTAAATTAAGCCAAACAGAAATATTTTTCTTTTTGGATTCGTCAGAAAATTTTAAAAATTAAAAATTTAAAAATTTTAAAGTTAAAGACGAGCCTAATGATGCAAGTAGGTCCAAAATTGGTTGTTTGTCCATCGTATATAGACATGGTTGTTATAGATAGGTTGTGTGTAACATCGGGAGAGATTTTTGAACTAGGGCTATATTAAAACGTGGATCAGTATAACGTATTTTTTTAAGCTGATTACTGATCTGTGGCAAATTTCTTAAAAATTTGTTGTTATATGTTGCTATTAGAGCTAAAGACAGCTCTGATTTTATATTTATTATAACTATGAGTAAATCTAAATTGATACTAAATTTCTTTACGCCGACAGCCTCCGTCCTTTGTACATAAAACTTATTTCTGCCAAATTCAAAATAATAATTAAAAACAAAATTTAATATAGACAGCAGAAGGACCGAGGGATGACAAACACATATCGTTCAATCGGATCAACGGGTGATTCTGAGTCGAGCGGTACACTTAAAGGAGGGTCTAGCTTAAATATTTTTTGATATTGACGTGTTTCGTACTTGAATAATATGAATTTTCTTTGCCTTTCCAAACAAAAACCAATAAACCAAAAACCGGAAAACCCGACAGCAAAAAAACAAGGTTAACCGACATGTCGAGATTTACTCGTAGCAATTTTTGAGAAATCATCTGTCGGGTTTGGGCAAACCGGAATGTCGTTTTTCGGCCTTGTTTTAGGACGCCCTGGCTACAGTGCTTTTAAAGAAAAAAACCCTGAGTTATTAATCTAATTCCTAAATGTTCAGTAACCGTTTAAGGATATAATGTTGCAGCAACTAAAAAACTTTAATTAATTTTATTTTAATAATACTCATTTCAATCAATTTATATGTAATAAAGTTATACAACATATAAAATTAATATCTGCCTATTTCCAATAAATAAAGTAGCATACGAGGTCGGTACAATAGAAGAGGTGAAATTTATTTTTTCTCCAAAAATATTTATTTATTCATAAATTTCTATTTTGACCCCTTTAAAGTATAATACACTTAAGCCCGCAGTTTTTTTTTCAATCCTCCAAGTAGTCCAGATATGCACTTTTGGTATGACCCGGAGCTCTCAGCGATTCCGTTTTTATCACCTCAATCGTCGCAAAACGCTCTTCTTGCCTGCCCGCGTCTCTTCAATGTTGGAATAAATCGCAGGGGGCCCATTTTGGTAAATACAGTGTTTGAGGTACGAGGGCGGTTAGGAAACTTCTTAGCCTAGCACAAAAAGAGCGGTATAAACAGAAAAAAGTTAAGTGTTTTGGAAACTTCCATCTATGCTATGAACACATGTTAAATTTTGTTTCGATCTGGCAACTCCTTCATATAGAAACAGGTGTTCACAAAAGACGCATCCGCGATTTTTTTACAATGGAAAAATTAGAAATGCGTGGTGTCATTAAATATTTACATAGAAAAGGTTTATCGGGACAAGAAATTCATAATGATATGGTAAGTGTGCTAGGTGAAAGTGCTCATTCATATGCAACAGTAAAAAATTGGGTTGCTGAATTTAAACGTGGTCGTACAAGCATTGAAGATGAACCACGTAGTGGACGTCCAAAAACAGCAACAACAACATAGATTGTAGCCAAAGTGCATGATATGGTATTAAATGATCGACGAATAAAAGTGCGTGATATTAGCTATTTCATGGGCATCACAAATGATCGAGTCCATTTAATTTTGCATGAAGAACTACAGATGAAAAAGCTTTCTGCAAGATGGGTGCCGGACTAGTTAACAGTCGACCAAAACCGCATAAGAATGAACATTTCTCAAGCTTGTTTGGATCGTTTTCAGCGAAATAAAATGGATTTTAAGCGTCGTTTCATAACTGTTGATGAGACATGGATCCACCACTATACTCCAGAGACAAAAGAACAACAATGGACTGAAGCTGGAGGAAGTGCCCCAGAGAAGGCAAAAACAATTTAATCGGCTGGTAAGCTTATGGCAACGGTTTTTTAGGACTTCAAAGGCATTTTATTGATTGACTATCTGCAAAAGGGTAAAACAATAAATTCAGAGTACTATTGCAACCTTTTAGATCAATTAAATGTACAAATTCGAGAAAAACGTCCTGGCTTACAACACAAAAAAATAATTTTTCATCAAGACAACGCACCAACGCACAAGAGTGTTTTAACAAGGGCTAAAATCAACGAATTAAAGTACGAGTTGCTTGACCACCCACCTTATTCTCCTGATTTAGCTCCCAGCGTTTTACCTCAAATGAAGATGCAATTACAGTTGTAAACCACTATTTTGAAGACCTTGAGGAAAACTATTTTAATCAAGGGATAGAATTGCTAGATAAGCGTTGGACTAAGTGTATTGAAGTTTCAGGAGATTATATTGAAAAATAAAAATATTTTTTGAAAAACTAACTATTCTCTTTCATTGATAGGTTAAGAACTTTCCGAACCGCCCTCGTATGATAACGGGATTCCTCATGGCTAAAAAATTACATACAAGCGATGGGTTTTTCGTTCAAAATTTGGGAACGAACTTCGCTGCCACACGCTTCATGCCAAAATTTCCGGAAAAAAATGTATGAGCATGAGTAACCGATAGGCCAACATCCTCTACAACTTGTCAAACAGTAATTGAACGAAAGTGAAGAACCTTCTCAAGATTTTCATTGGTTTTCCCAGGGCGAGCATCGCCATTCACATCTTCTTGACCTTTATCGAAAACCTTGTACCACTTGTAAACATTTTTCTTACTTAGAGTAGTACCATCACCATTGGCATCCACAATTTAAGTGCATTTGAACACTTAATTCAATTTTACACAAAATTTGATGCAGATTCTTTGATTAATTTTCCCACATGTCTAACTGCTTGCCTCTCACAAACAAAAAAATTTTTAAAAATTTCGAGAAATTTCAAAATTCAACTTTTCTTTTGTACAGACCTCGTATATCTCTCTTCGGTTATTAGTATTGCACTTGCAGTTTTATTTATTCTACCTGAGCATTACTTAATTATAAAATCAAATTATCGTACTCCTTTGCACCGTGTGTCATAACCAATTGATAAAAAGAACGGCGATGAACACACCTTAGGTAATACCCGTACGTGCATACATTTGCAAGTACCTCATCACCAGGCGAAATGGTAAGTAAATGGTGGTTAGATTTTAAGGGCCGATGTTGAATGCGAACCACACCTAAACTTCAAGTTTTTTTCTGCATTTCATTTGATATTTCTCAATTTCAGACTTACTCAATTTGAACCATAGAAATTTACACGAGCAACGCGTTAAAGTTATTCAGGCTTATTATGAAAATGGGCGTTAAAATCAAAATGCATCGTGCACTTCGTGATTTTTTCGGTCAATTTAATCGTCCAAATGTGCGTAAAATCGGGAAAATCTTGCAAAAATTTGAGCAAACCGGGTCTGTAGGAGATGGGAAAACAACAGTGCATGCTCGTACTGCAGAAAATATTGCTGCTGTTCGCGATAGTGTGGCTGAAGAGCCGTCCATCTCAACTCGTCGTCGTGCCCAACATTTGCACCTCTCACGCTCGTCGTTGATGAACATTATGCAGAGACTTGCATTTACACGCTTACAAGGTGCAATTGTCTCAAGAACTAAAGCCTCTTGACCATTCCAAACGTCATCAGTGGTCAGAATGGTGGCAAGAAATGGCAACAGTGGATAATCAATTTTCGAAGAAAATCATCTTCAGTGATGAGACACATTTTCACCTCAGTGGATTCGTCTATAAGCAGAATTGCCGCATTTGGGCGAATGGTAATCCAAGAGTGCACCCGCAAAGCGTACCTATTTGGTGCGGTTTATGGGCTTGCGGCATCATCGGGCCGTATTTTTTTTCCAAAATGAGGCAGTTACTGTGGATGGTGTTCGCTATCGTGAGATGAAAACGAACTTTTTTTTGGCCCAAATCGGAAGATATGGATGTGGACGATATGTGGTTTCAAGAGGACGGTGCCACTTGCCACACAGCTAACGAAACAATGGCTCTTTTGCGCGACTAATTAAATGGCCGTGTTATCCCACGTCGTGGCGATGTTAATTGGCCGCCAAGATTAGTGATTTGACACCGTTGGACTTCTTTCTTTGGGGTTATTTGAAAGAAAAGGTGTACGTCGATAAGCCATCAACAATTGAAGAGCTAAAGGATGAGATAATTCGGCTCATTAACGGCAAAGAACCTCAATTATGACTCAGCGTCATCGAAAATTTGGACCATCGGATGGAGGTGTGTCGCCGAGGTCTCGGCGGCCATTTGGCCGATATTTTGTTCCATACATAATTGAACCATACCAATATTATCATAATAAAAAGAAATGAATTACAAATTATTTAGAAAATTATTTCTAAATAATTTGTGTTTTATTCAAAATCAACATCGGCCCTTAAAATTTAACCACCCTTTAAAAAGTATGTTCTCGTATATTCATGTTGCAACACCCATCGGATTGTTGTCTGTTTCATCCAGCGTGGCTTCCTCTCGTTAACGATTGAACAATTCAAAAACTTATAAAGAAGTAACTAATGCCAAAGCAAATGTTGTACAACCAAGAGTATGACGACGTGGTTAGGAAAATGAAAAGAAAACAAATGAGAAATATAAGTACACGAAGATAATGGAAGTAATGATCGCCACAACCATATTATGATTCTACCAACAATAGTATGATTAACACACAACCATACTATGAGTCTCACACAACCATACTATGAGTAAGATTCACACGCAACCATGATTTGATCCCTACAACCATAGTACTCGTATGATTCCACACAACCGGCGGTATGCCATTAGGCCCCACAAAAATACATCCCAAAGTGAAAATGAAATGAGGCCCCAAAAAATATATATGGAAAACCGCAACACGAAATTTTATGTTTTTTTGGGGCCAATTTCATAATTTTGTTGGGGTCTTTTTCATAATGCAATTAGACCCCAAATGTTTGTATGATAACAGACCCAAATTTTTTTTGGGGCATTCTGGGGTCCAATTTCATTTCGATATATTTTAGGGCCACACTAAATATTTTTGGGGTCTAATTTCCTTCGGCAAAGAAAATATTTTTTATTGAAAATTATATAGTTTATTACTTCTGAACTTAATTATAAACTTATATATCTTGTACGGAGGCACGACATCATTTTGATATATTTTAGGGCCACACTAAATATTTTGGGGTCTAATTTCCTTCGGCGAAGAAAATATTTTTTATTGAAAATTATATAGCAAAAAAGTAAATCTGGTCTATGGCTTTGTATTTAAAATTCACGTAGAAACTATTAATAATAACAAATGTGTAAGTGCAAAAAGTGAATATGTCAAATATTAATATTTACACACAAACGAAAATGTACGCATAAGATTTTCTACACGTTTTGGGCCCCATTTTCGTACTTTGTTGTTACATTCACTTTGTAACACATAAATGGAAATTACACCCAAAACCCAAAAATAAAAATAGACCCCAATTTTTTACAGAAAACAACAACTCGATATTTTGGAGCATATTTGCCCTTTTTGGGGTGTATTTGCATACCTTCAAATAACCACTACGAATTAGGCCCCAATAAAATTTTTGGGGCCTATTTCATTTTATGTTTGGGTTATAATTTCGTGGGTCTGTTTTTACAATACAATTAGGCCCCAATTTTGGGGCCAAATTTTCTATTTGGTTTGGGGTTTCTTTTCGTAGGGCCTTATGTCATACCGCCCACACAACCTTGCTATGATCCCCAAAATTATTTTTAAAGATTGGGTTATGTTGTCAACAATAGAGATTGTAAACTAAATTTAAACTATTTAAAAATTAAGGGTGTTTTTTACGTGTGGTTTTCAATCTGGCCGCCCTTTTTCGGAGTTAGTCTTTTGATAGCTGTCGCTTGGTTTATGATCTGTTTGGTTTACCATTTCATAATGAATAGAATTACACCCAAACAACGTTTGCAAGTCGTGGTGAATAGGCCCAAAACCAGATGACCGCCGCCGATCCCGATTTTTACAAGCGATGAAGGGATATGTTAATAACCAAAATTGTCGCATTTGAAATAATCATAATCCACATGACATTTTTGAGACGCCGCACAGTGGCGCCATTTGAGTTTTTTCGTTGCAAAAATCATATCTTTTGAACCGAATAAGATAATTGAACAGCATATGATAGATAACTGTTCAGCCTATGAAATGAGCGTTTGGAAAGGGTTCTACGCCTTTTAGGTGCCTACTTATGGGTTAGCAAAGTTGAAATTTGTGGAAAAATCAATTTTATGGGAAGTATAATAAAATGTTTTTTAACATTTTAAATGTTTTATGTTTCTTTTTTAAGGCTTTTATGATTTAAAATTATTCCAGAAAAGATTTACAAAAAAATTTTTTTTTTAAATTATTTTTAAATTTTTTGTAAAATATTGCTCACAATTTAAAAAAAAAATTGATTTTGAGTGAAAATAATGTTAAATTTTTTATTTTTATTATAGTTACACAATTTTGAAATTTTTAAATACTACAATATTAATGCTATACATATTAAGTTATTAAGTATAAAATACTGCCTCCCTTTCAGGTAAACTTTGAATAAGGCGTTTGACAGTATGATCCATCAAATCTTGAAGTTTTACCTCTACCGATACTTCGGTTACCTTTACATTAGATGGCACTGCTTCTTTTTTGGCAGATGTTTCTTTTTTGTATTCAGGAAGAATATTTACATTATGATGCTTTAAAGAGGTTCGTAAAATATTATACTTTTCCTTTGACAATCCCAAGTCCATAAACAACGCTAAGGTTTCTTCCATGGTATACTTTGTTGGTGAAGCATTTGGTGGCGTTGGAATACTCTCTTTTATTCTGTGCAATCGTAATGGGCTTGCAGTCGCTACTACTTTTGTAATGTCAGATCTTACCTTTTCTTGGTCTTTAGCATACTTAATGGATAACGCTTCCGACAAATGTGCGGTAGATATTACATCTTTGTTGTTTTTTCATGTACACGGGCAAGTATAGGCACCCAATTTCAAGAAAATAAGTTAGAGTATTAAATACTTAACAACCTCTGTTTAATAGTTCCCGTCACAAACCGTCACTTTTTTTGTTCTATTCTATTAAGTGTGAAAAATGACCCAAATATCATGTGTTTGCAAAATTGCGCCTGAAAAAAAATATTGGACCGAATAACCCTTTTTCTACATCGTCTCATTGGAATTAACATACCTTTCATCCGACACCAAAAAATTAATGATCGGTTGCATAGTTTGCCTGAAGTTCAATTCAAAAGATGATATTTTTTTTTTATTTAAACATTTTTTGTAAGTCCGAAAAATTGTCAACTTTGATTGACGCTAGAATTCATAATTTTTATCCGATTTCAAAATTTTTGGATTCTTAATCAGTGAGAAGTTCTCTATCAGATGTAATTATTCATTTTATCATATTCTTCTGTCAAATTTTTGATTTTTGCAACGCTTTTAGGGAAAAGGCGCCACAGTGCGCCGTTACATCCTCCAAAAGTCAATGATTGTTGTAATCTATGGACAGAGGGAATCATTGGTCCATATTTCTATAAAAAAAATGAAGCCGGCCACAATGTAACTCGTACTGTCAATGGGCAAGGCTATAGAGCCATGATTAATGATTTTTTTGTGCCTGAATTGGAGGATGTTGATGTGGACCACCTTTCGTTCCAACAAGACGACGCTACATGCCATACAGCCAACGAAACAATCAATTTATTAAAGGAAACGTTTGCTAATCGCATTATCTCGCGTCGTAGGCCTCCGCTGGACCATTTTTTGTGGGTTTATGTGAAGTCGCTTGTCTACGCAGATAATCCCGACACGATTGACACCTTAGAAGAGAATATGGGACTCTCGGCTGGATTTTATTCGAGCCCGTGTCGGCCACTTGCCCGAAATCATTTTGAAAACATAATGCCAAACCCTTATCTTTATCATAAAGCTAAATTTCTGGCCTTGAAAACCACACGTTTAAAAAACATCCTTTATATCCCGAGCACACTACTCTGCGTCTCTGCTTTAATATTTAAACCACACGTTTAAAAAAAACATCCTTTATATCAAGAGCACACTACTCTGCATCTCTGCTTTAATATTTAAATATTGGTCATTTCATGTCGAGTGAACCAACTTTTGGTATCGATGTCTTCCGATTGGGATGAAACTTGCACCATGGTTATTTTGACAGTAAAAATCACATTCAATATTATGTGTGCTCAAAACTACCTAGGATTGACGAAAAAGCCACAATGATAGGCAGATACAATTCTCAGTATTGCAAAATTTTCAGTAATTATATAGGGTTATCCACCTAGAGGTATTGTCGCATTTGGGCTGAAGAGCAACAATAAGAGGTTCTAAAGGCGTCATTATACCTGGAGAAAACCACGGTTTGGTGTGGTTTATAAGCCCGTGGAATCATCGGTGCTTATTTTTTCAAAAATGATAATGGTCGAAACGTAACCGTGAATGGTGCTCGCTATCGCGCTATGATATCGGACTTTTTGCTACCTGAAATTGAAGCCCTTAATCTTGACGACACTTGGTTTCAACAGAACGGTGTCACTTGCCATACAGCTGCTCAAAGAATGGATCTATTGAGAGGTCATTTCGGGACTGGTGACTGTTAGACTTTTTCCTGTAGGGATATGTAAGGTCTTAAGTTTATCCGGACAAACCCGCTTCGATTCAGGCCTTGGAGCAAAACATCACGCGCGTCATTCGCCAGTTACCAGTCGAAATGCTCGGACGAGTCATCGAAAATTGGACTCAACGGATGGACCATCTGAAAAGTAGTCGCGGCCAACATTTGATAGACATAATCTTCAAAACAAAATTCCAAAAGAATTTTCTTTCAAATGATAATAAACATTCCCCATTCAATTTGAATTTTCTGTATTTTTTTCTTTAAAAAAGTAGGGAACCTCGAAATGGATCACGCGTTATAAAGGGTCTTTAAAAATTAATTTTTCAACATTTCTATACAAAAACCTTGTTTTTATTCCCGAGGTGTAGATACTGTGGGTATTATGTTATCGAGGGTATGACATTTTAGTTGTTGTTTTTGTAGCGGCAACTGTGTGCCTGGGTTACAGCCTTGGCCGAAGAATATCTCTTGGGGTCAATCCGGTCCATAGAACCTGCTGCCGTGGGCTTGGTTGTTGTTTTTGTTAGGGATGTTGCCGTTGGAAAGGATAATTTGTTTAGTTTCTCAGTATAAGATTTGTTTTTATGGTTTAAGACACACTTTCAAAAAATTAGAAATAAAAAATCAAAATTGTGCTTATACTCAAAAGTTAAAAAGCGTTGGTTTAAGTTACAAAACATTTTTTTGATAGGTAAAAAGGATTTATCCTACTAAGAGACCTTGAGGCTCTTAAAGAAAAAGACCTAAGCTTTTTTTGAGCAACAAGGTCCTTTTTTGGAATACAAATTTTTGATTTTGCAAAAAAAAAAAGTAAACAATATTTTTTTAATTTTTGCTATCTAAAACTCTCAGGACAAATTTTGCTAGGAACTGTAGGCAAAAAGTTACAAGGCTGCAAAAAAACACCTGTTGGACCGAAATGTCAAAATTCGAAACAGCCTAACCATGACTCTCTTAGTTAAGGGTGGGGGGGCACCCCTAACTAAGAGAGTCATTGAACGATCTCGTTCAAAGTTTGTGTCTAAACTACTAAATGATTTATATATAAAATAGATAAGACGGCTGTCTGAACAAATGATTCCCGAAGGTTTCCCTTCATGTAGCCCACTTTATTAATAATATAATTGATTACTCTTAAATACTTTTGTAAATTTTTTTAAAAAAAATATTTTCCACCTAACTTTACTTAAATTGTTTTCCAATTCACTAATTATGGTTACCATGTTGAATAAATATAAACATTTCGCGACTCGAAAACATGCCCGAATTAATCTCCATTTTTCGGGATTTTGCCCCACTGTGCGTGGAAACAAAATTTTCTCGATTCTCTTATTGGATGTATCCTTAAGGCTTTAGCACCACGAGTCCTCCATAGATAACCACAATAGAAAAATGACGCACTTGCTTCCAACATACATCCTTTAACACTTGTTTTAATATTGTGGACGTCGTTTTCACATTCTTCACTCAATTCACTCAATTTGTTGTTCCATGCCTCATTAATGGACTTGACCTTTCAGAGAATAAGAGAAAAAGCTATGACAAAGAAAACCAAACCCCAGACATCATCATCATATATCGACAAAACGTGGCTATATTTACGAATGCGAAACAATACAATGAAGAGAAACATTGGAACAGAAAATGGTTGAAACAGTTTTTGCCGCAAACAAAATAAAATAAGGCTTTCAACGGTGGATGACATCATCCGTGCCACCAACGATGATGTTGATGATGGCAGTGTAGGAAAATAAATACAAAAAAATGGAAACCAAATACCAATAGCATACATTCCTATTTTCCTACAATTTGTTTATCCTCCCTCTTCTCATTTGTTTTCAAACGAGGGCGGTCCCAGAATAAGAAAATGGAACTATTTTTTCCACATATGGTTGCGTTTTTAAGGTGATATTCAATATTCTAACATGTTTTTCTGAGTTGTGCACGATTTAATACTTACAGATCGGGGCCTACTGTTTAAAGTCGGCTCCGAACGGCTAAAGTAGAGGGATTTTTCTCTTACTCGGGAGTCGCTGGCATTTACGTGCCGAAATCTCGCTCTTGTCCGAATTTGAAAAGGGGACAACAAATGGCAATGTGTTTAATTGAATAGTTGGAGATTTGGAAAAAAAAACAGTACACAGAACTTCTTGAAACACTAACCCAGACCTGATATTACCTAAGACCATCAGTGTTGTAACTTGCCAACGCGATTAAGGAACTTTACAGTTAAAAAGCACTAAGCACCGACTACAACGCTTCCAAATAATGCAGCCATATTAATTAACAAACTACTTAGTAGGGACATAAATACTGTTACACACTTTTTATGCTGTAAAAAAAAAAGTACTGAATGTTTTTGAACCAAATTTAATATATTTATTGATGTGTATTGTTTCAAAAAAGAATCTACTTATTCGAAATGTCCGCCTTTTGTCTTTACACACGCCTTAAGTCGCACTGACCAATCGGCAATAGCTGCACGAACCTCGTCCATTGGAAAATTGTCCACAGCTCGAACCAAAGCAGTCTTAAGAGATCCAATGTTGGGGTATCTTTTGTGACAAACCTTGTCCTCTAAAACCGTCCACAATTTGTAAACCAATGGGTTCAAATCTGGACTGCCGGCATATTGTTTCGAAGCCAGGTCTGGGACGTTTTAACCTTATGGGCCGGCGGAGAATCCTGCTGGAAAGTCCATGACTGGTTTTGGAACAGGGAATTGTTAAGAGGATTCACAACAGCTTCCAAAACGGTTTCTTGGTAAACTTGGGCCGATGATTTGACTCCTTTGTCGCAGAAATGCAGGTCAGCGGCCCCATCGTAAGAGACACCCCACCAAACCATGACTGAAGCTGGGTGATGACCCTTTTCCACCCTTGGGATCAGTTCAGATGCTTCCTTAGATGACCGCGCATACACTCTATCATTTTGCTTGTTAAATTTTTTCATCGGTTAACAAAATTTTTCTGTGCAAGTTATCAGCGTACTTCACCAAAAGACGTTTGCATTTTTCAATCCTATTTTTTTTAAAAAAGCTGCAATCAATAAATGTCCGGTACATCGTTTAAAAGCCCCAAGTTTTTTAATGATTCGACTCATGGACTTTTGCGTGATACTCATCTCAAGGGCCATGATTTTCTGTTTTCGTAGCGGATTTCTGTAAATTATTGATTGGATGACATGTGGTGCTCGAACAGAGCGTGGGCGGCCCGACCGGTGGCTGTATTTTACACCTCCAGTCTCCTCAAACAGTTTTATGCATCGGTAGACGCACATGCGGCTAATCCCTAGTGGGCGGAGTGTTTTGAAAAAATCATGTCACACTTGAAAAGCGCTACTACAGCGATACGGTTCTCATTATCTGACCACTTCATGATAAAAGTTAAAACAATTTTAAAATCCCGTTACAGACTAACGCTATTGATGTTAGCTTTCAAAAATCATATGAAATTAACGGGGTATGTTAAGTTCAACTATTGAAATGGGTGTGTTCAATGTTGTAACAATATTTATGTCCCTACTAAGTAACAACATTACCCAATCCTAATAAATAATTTTGGAAATCCATAGTATGGTTGAGTGTGAATCACACTATGGTTGTGGGGATCATAGTACGGTTGCGTGTGAATCATACTATGGTTGTGAGCATCATACAATGGTTGTATGAGAAACATACTATGGTTGTCAGGATCATAATATGGTTTTGGAGATAATAGTATGGTTGAGTGTGAATCATACTATTGTTGTGAGGATCATAGTATGGTTGAGTGTGAATCATACTATGGTTGTGGGGATCAAAGTATGTTTATGTGTGAATCATACTATTGTTGTGATGATCATAATATTGTTGTGCCCCAATAATATACTTAACAATGGTATGATCCTCTTTGAATATTGTTTTTCTGCGTGTGTACAAATTCAGGTCCAATAATCATCCTAACAAGTAGAGGTTGCCGATACTTTGTCTCTTCTTCCGATAGTTGAAGATATTTTCAGTATAGTTCTCTTAACTGATAATTGCCGTATAACCAATCAACATTCAGTTGTAGCGCTAGAATACATGGATAGTGCGTGGATCAAGTAACACTCGCTTGTGGCAACTAATTTGGTCTATTGAAAAAACTGTTATTTCTTTTACGTTTAACCAACAATTATCATATGCCCCACACATCACTGTTATTGTTATTTACTTGTAATGCCTTTGTCCTCATTCTAATTTGTGTGTTTCTCTCATCTACTTCTAGATATGCCGCTTACTATTGGAAGGTGTCGCGTGAGGGCCGACGTTGTTACATGGACTACTATTACACGGAACATGGCAAACAGATGTATGGTGTCCCCTTGGGTGGCATAGGCGGTGGTACCATAGGCCGTGGCTATGCCGGTGAATTCTGCCGTTTCCAAATGCGTCCCGGAATGTACGAGTACAACACGGTGCTGGCCAATCAATTCATTGTGACCATAAAGGATGTTAAAGGCGAAACGATTTATCAGAGTCTGCTGTCCAAAGGCAATACCAGGTAGGTGTGGTTCGAAATACTATTAAAATCTGTGTTAAGCAAAAAAAAACTCACACTGGCATTGCCTACCTTCAATGTGGGTCTTGTTGTTGGCACCTGTTGCATGTGGCACGTGACAATATTGCTTTTGTTTTGAGTGCTTTATTATGTTAAATAAGTTATTTTTCTTGCTTCTTTTTCTCTGCTTTTTGTGAAAATGTCATTGTTTATTTTTAGGACATGTTATGTTTTTCATTTTCCTTTTTGTTGTGTTTCTTTTTCATATGTATATGTACGATGTTTGTACCGAAGTTTGTTTCTATTATGCTTTTAATGTTATTTGATTTAAATGTAAATTTGCTGTTGCTACCGAGCCCTTCTGTCATATCCTTTGGGATATTAATGTCGACTGTAACAGGCTTCTACTTAGGGAGGTCTCTCTCTCTGCTTTTCTCTCCGTTTCCGTTGGGCTTTTTTGTTCTTTTGCTTTCGGCCTTGTTAACATTTCGTGACTTGTTTGTTGTTTATTTGCATGCCTTTTCCATTTCATTTCAGTGAGTTTTATTTTCTAGGTTTCTTTATTTATGATTGTTGAATTGTTTGCGTACTGAAAGTAAGAAATTTACCCCAGAATATGATGTAATTTTCACCCACTTCCGAGCTAAATTTTCATTTTTCTTTCTAACAGGATGTTTGAACGTACATTCTAGGACATTAATCTTCCCACAAAGTTGGATTACCCATTCCACGTTTACTTAAATATAATTTGAATGGTCTATTATGTCTGAAGACATTTTCTTTTTCCCAAAAAAAAAATCAATTTTTATTCATTCGCTTTCTACTTAACTATTTAAAAGGAACTGTCTGTAGTTTTTTCTCTGTATGATGCCAGGAACTTTAAGTATTGTGTAGCCCCAAAGTTTGAATACGTTCAATGTGGGTACCGTTGAAAGCAAACTCCTTTTAAGCGTACATATCGCACTTGATCAACTCTAGAGCATCACCTCAACTTTTTCAAAATTTCACTTTTTGTAAAGGAACGTGACTCAATCCTCTTAACGGTTGACAATCGGTTCGGACTACAAACATTCTGTTCGAGGAAAGATTTTCTGTTGCAATCACCAAATGTTAACTATCTTGATTGATATTCGGTTCCACGTACCATAAGATGGGAGCTGTGATAATATTATGGTGCATAATACTAACGAGGGTTGCTATATATATTTCTGACCTAGGCAACATATTTCCAATGGAATGTTTCAGTAAAAACGTACTCAGAACGTTTTGACGTACGACCATCATTTGTGCTGTTTACAGTGTCTTCAAAAAATCAATTTGGCAAAAAAATGGAATTTACTCGTGAACATTTTCGTGCGATCATTTTTCACAACTTTCGACGTGGATTATCACGACAAGAGTGCATCGATGAACTTAAATCTTTGTATGACGATGAATCACCATCCCATAGCAATGTGAAAAAATAATTTAATCAATTCAATCGTGGCCGACGCTCGCTCAAAGACGAAGGTAGTGAGGGTCGTCCAAAAACTGCCATTGTCCCAGAGAACATTGATGCCGTGCGTGAACTCATAATGCAAGATCGTCATGTGACATACCGTGAGATAGAAGCATTCTTGGGCATTTCTTCCACCAGCATACATTCCACATTGCATGAACACCTGACCGTAAAAATGGTTTGTTCTCGATGGATTCCGCACAATTTGACAATCGCTCAAAAAAAGGCTCGCATCGATTAGTGCAAAGAAATTTTCAAAAAAATACAATCGCGGTGCTTCTAAAGACATTTATAAGATCGTCAGAGGTGACGAATCATGGATCTATGCGTATGAGTGCGAAATAAAACAGCAATCGACCGTGTGGGTCTTTAAAGACGAGCCAAATCCAACGAAAGTTGTTCGTGGAAGAAGCACTTCGAAGCAAATGGTGGCCTGTTTCTTCGGCAAAACCGGTCGTGTGGCGACTGTTCCGCTTGATCAACGTAGGACGGTCCATTCGGAGTCGTACACCACAATTTGTTTGCCTGATGTCTTCGGAGGAATTCGAAAAACGAACAAGAGAAGACGAATCATTGTGCACCATGGCAATGCGAGCTCTCACACATCGGCACAAACCAGCGCCTTTCTGACCGGCTAAAACGTCGAATTGATGGGTCATCCGCCTTATAGCCCTGACTCGGCACCTAATCACTTCTTTTTATTCCCGCACATCAAGAAAAAAATGCGTGGTCAGCGGTTTTCGTCGCCAGAAGATGCTGTTGAAGCGTTCAAAAACCATGTTTTGGAGGTGTCTCATTCGGATTGGAAAAAGTCTTTCAAAATCTTGTTTGTGCGCATGCAAAAGTGTATTGATCTTAAAGGAGAATATTTTTAAAAACAATAAAACCATTTTTGATGACAAATATTCGCATTTTCATTATTAGGCCAGAAATATATTTATATATCAGCCCTCGTACCACGCCACGCTTAACGATTTTTGTTTCTAAAATTTCAGAGAATGGATTTGGCTTCAAAAAGACGGGGCTAAATGTCACACAGCCAACGCAACCATCGATATTTTTTGTTTTTGTAAAGCGAATAAGCAGCCAAAATTGTGATGTCAATTGGCCGCCTTGGAGTTCTGATTTGAGCTCTTGGATTATTAAGTGTGGGGAACCATTAAGGATAAATGTTATACAAAACAAGACAGTTGAAGCGTTGAAACATGAAATCGAAGTTTCCATGGAAGAGATTAGCCCGAAACAATCGAAAATGTACTAAAAAATTGGGTCGATCGGATGACGTACCGTTAACGTAGTCATATGAATGGTATTGTTCTCTATTATTGAATGACGTGAATGAATCACCCTGTATTAAGTAAAATATAAAAATAAAACTATATTTGCAGTTCGGCTAAATTTGGTTGAACATGGGCATATGTGACAGCGCATAGAGAAAGGGTCCTAGGGGTAAAAAAATCAATTTTCATTTTTTTTCCTTTTTTTGATGTGGACAACATCTGAGCATCGAATGAGACCGACCCCATGCCCCAAAAGTGTTCCCTCCCAGAGATATGCGCGTTTTATGAAAGTGAAGTCGACGATTCTAGTCTAGCTGATTTGAAAATAATTTTCATTCTTCGGCTAAAGGAAAAACCGGAATGTCGATTAATGCTTTTTTTTATTTTTAAGAAAACCAGGCGTCGGTTTTTTACGGTTTTGAAAAAAAACCGAAATGCCGGTTTTCTGAAAAACACGGTTTTATATGAAGCATAAACTACATTACGAGGGCGGCTCGGAAACTTCTTAGCCTAGCACAAAAAGCGCGGTATAAACAGAAAAAGGTTAAGTGTTTTGGAAACTTCCATCTCTGCTATGAACACATGTTAAATTTTGATTCGATCTGGCAACTCCTTCATATAGAAACAGGTGTTCACAAAAGACGCATCCGCGATTTTTTTACAATGGAAAAATTAGAAATGCGTGGTGTCATTAAATATTTACATAAAAAAGGTTTATCGGGACAAGAAATTCCTAATGATATGGTGAATGTGTTAGGTGAAAGTGCTCCTTCATATGCAACAGTAAAAAATTGGGTTGCTGAATTTAAACGTGGTCGTACAAGCATTGAAGATGAACCACGTAGTGGACGTCCAAAAACAGCAACAACAACAGAAATTGTAGCCAAAGTGCATGATATGGTATTAAATGATCGACGAATAAAAGTGCGTGAAATAGCTAATATCATGGGCATCACAAATGATCGAGTCCATTTAATTTTGCATGAAGAACTACAGATGAAAAAGCGTTCTGCAAGATGGGTGCCGCACTTGTTAACAGTCGACCAAAAACGCATAAGAATGAACATTTCTCAAGCTTGTTTGGATCGTTTTCAGCGAAATAAAATGGATTTTAAGCGTCGTTTCATAACTGTTGATGAGACATGGATCCACCACTATATTCCAGAGACAAAAGAACAATCCAAACAATGGACTGAAGCTGGAGGAAGTGCCCCAAAGAAGGCAAAAACAATTCAATCGGCTGGTAAGGTTATGGCAACGGTTTTTGGGACTTCAAAGGTATTTTATTGATTGACTATCTGCAAAAGGGTAAAACAATAAATTCAGAGTACTATTACAAAGTTTTAGATCAATTAAATGTACAAATTCGAGAAAAATGAAGATGCAATTACAGTTGTAAACTACTATTTTGAAGACCTTGAGGAAAACTATTTTAATCAAGAGATAGAATTGCTAGAAAAGCGTTGGACTAAGTGTATTGAAGTTTCAGCAGATTATATTGAAAAATAAAAATATTTTTGAAAAACTAACTAATCTCTTTCATTAATAGGCTAAGAACTTTCCGAACCGCACTCGTATATTATTTCTTTATGGTCTTATTTTTTTCCAAATAAAATTATTAATAAATGCTTAAAGCCTATTACCTAAATACCTAATTTTTACATCGATAATTTTTGAAGAAGTGGGCCTAGTCTAACTGCATTTGAAATCTAAAAAAAAACGATAAGCTTTTAATTCACAATGTATCCAATTAATTATCTAGTCTTTAGGGTTATGTTACTCGGGAAATAGGCAACGCAAAACAATCACTTTTTTCATTCATTTAAATGCCGACACCAAAAACAAAACTGCTCCAGTATCACGAAAGTGGATCTAATACCAAAGTCCCATCTACGACATTAGATGTGAATGAGTTTATATTGCAGTGGCTAAATCTTTTCGAAGATACTTTTAAAACGTTAAACTTATTGTTCATAAAAACTATTAAAATGTTTTGCTACATTTTTTAGTCAAACGTTTGTATGACTTTAAAAAATTGTCAAGGCCCCAATAAAGTGGAAAGTCTCCCAATAATAAATTAACGTAACCAAAGTAGTTGTACTCTTACATATTTGACATTAATCCTTTTTTGGCCTGAAACATCTATCACATGCTTCTGTAATGTTGTGTCTAACCGCCTAATTTGCTTCGTTCTAGTATAAACTGAAATCCAGATTCATAAAAATTTCCGGAAGTTTAAGGACCCAATTTTTTTGTAAAAATAATTTTTGTACCTTTTTTAAGCTGTCACGATTATGTGGATAAAATCATTACGTCACATTGTATTTACTTTAATTTGTTTGAATAAACCCTACCCTACCGAAAATATTTCTGTATTTATTTTTTTTACCACGCCACTAAAACCGTATTTGGCCAGGACCATCTCAGTAAAAAAAAACCTCCCTAAATTTGCATGTCTAATCAAATTATAAACCGGAAACGTCATGACAGAGCTGATATGCCACATCGACACTAATAAAAAGCTAACAAAGTCATCAATCTTACCCAAACCCAAAAAGGTGAACAACTAAAAAAATCCTTAACAGAGTGTGTATGTAAATCATCATGTTACCACCCGCCCGCCCGTCTCCCTTTTACTACTACATTCAACAAAATAAACAGAATATATTGCTCAATGGTTGATGTCTAGACTAAAAAGAACTAATACGCAAACGAATTTCAATCTCTTAAATCACTACTTTTTATCTTATTTTCTTTAAATTTCTTCTTCTCTTTCTTTGCCGACCCTCGCACACATACACTCGCATATATACATATCCTGTAAATTCATGAAATCGAAAAAATCTATTATGAATTGCAAAAATATTGTCGCAATTGGCTGCAACACGGATACGGGCTTTATTAAACATATTTAAACGATTTTGGTTTGTTCTGCAACGCCTTCAAATGACTTGTAATTCGCATATACGTTTTTTTGAAATTTAAACAGTTCGAATAATCACATAATTAAATATAATTTACACCATTGCAGTAATAATCGTGCCAAGCAGCCCCTAAGCAGCTGGCAGTCGAATTTGGATGAATCGAAATGTTTCTACACCGGTTTGTATCCACGCTCTTGGACCGAATATGATCTCTCGGAATATGGCGTTCGCCTTGTGTGTCGCCAGATATCGCCGGTCATACCGCACGACTACAAAGAGTCTTGCCTGCCATGTGCCGTGTTCATCTGGTCGGTGGAGAATGTTTGCGATGAGGAACGCACGGTGTCGATTTCGTTTACCTTCAAAAATGGCACTGGGAACAAGAAGCAGGATGCTGAAGGCTGTCCCACATCCTCGTTGTTTTCGGAGGGCAATGCCAAGGGTGTGACCATAAATCAGGTTATTGCGGAAATGCCTTGTTCGTACAATTTGGCCTGTCGCGTGTTGCCCGAAATAAATATAACCCGATGCGTGAAGTTTGATCCTTGCGGTAGTGGAGAACAATTGTGGCAACAGCTCAAGGAAGAGGGACAACTGAATGATGCCGCCGCTGATGAGTGCCTAAAGAGTAAGTTTGGATGATGGTTTCTTTGGTAGGAGTGTTGAAAAAAAAAATACCTTATCGTACGATTAGGATAACTCACATAAAGGTCTGAATATACTAAAGCTTTTTTTCTTTAGCTGCTTTTTTCTAAACTTCCGGTGGTTTAAAACTCAATAAAATATTTGTTAATACAGGGTGGCTGATGAAAGCTGCTACCAAAAAAATTAATAACTTTTTTTCTATTTATTGAATCTGGTTAATTTTTCTTTTTATTTTGCAGATTGATTTTTAGCTTTAACATAAACTGGGTTACTGAAAAAAGAATTTGGATTGTCCTTCGCTATCACGTACTGGAGTCCGTAGTTTCGGCTCAAAGAGAGTATAGGCAGCAGATGGACCATAATAAGGCGATCCCACGACAGCCGGTTCTACGCAAGGGATCGGCACGAAGCAGCTATTCTTTGGCCAAGGGCTGTCACACCGGTACGGTTTGCCGCTACAACAACAACAGCCATAATAAGGCTTGTTAACAATTTTGCCGAGCATGGGACAGTCAACAGAAGACCTTACCATCGAAACCCTTCAGTTCGTCTCGTCTCGACAAGATGCTTATCTGCTCAAATGGGTATAAGCAGTCGATTATGCACAAA
Organism: Hydrotaea diabolus; assembly: GCA_963513945.1. Lineage (NCBI taxonomy): Eukaryota > Metazoa > Arthropoda > Insecta > Diptera > Muscidae > Hydrotaea > Hydrotaea diabolus. The sequence goes on along the minus strand of OY740717.1, from coordinate 55,949,497 downwards.
AATTTGGACTTATGCCCATATAAAATTCAAGTGGCCAACAAACTGAACTCAGCAAACTTTACGATTCGCTTGGAACTTTGCCCGAAGATGCTGCAAATGCTGAAAGAGGACGGAAACATGTTGAACTGTCTTTTTATGTCTGACGAGACCCATTTCGATTTAAACGGCAACATAAACAAACAAAATTGTTAAATATGAAGTGCTTCCAACCCACAGATACTCCATGAGATGGAATTGCATCCACTTCGTGTCACAGTGTGGTGTGCAGTTCCAACACGCTGCATTGTCGGACCCTACTTCCTCGAAGAAAGCGGTCACGGACCGTTACGGTTGCTGGAGACCGTTACTTGAGCATGTTGAGAGAGTTTTTCTATCCAGAATTACGCCGAATGAGAATTTCTTTCAACCCTGAGCGGTTTCAGCAAGACTCCTTACATGGCCGGGCTATGTGAGGAGTCTTGCTGAAATGACAGAATTGCTACGAAAATTTTCCAATAAGCTCCACATTTCGTGGCCCCCCAGTTCGCCTGGCCTGACTTTTTCTTGTGGAGCTATGGCAAGTCTACAAAACAAAACCAACAAATATGAATGAACTAACGTATGCAGAATGAAATCGCAACAAAAAAAAAACATTTTTTTCTTTTAAACAAAAACTTTATTTCAATTTTTTTTAAGATAATACATTGTACTAGTTTAATGTAAAAAAATATTTGGTTCCATTCGAGCTGCTTTGGGGCAATTTTGAGGAACTTTTTCCATGGCTGTTGAAAATGTCGATGTTGGCATGTTTTGAAGCTCCTTTCGAATTTTTTGAATCAAATTTTTGGTAGTTTTGGGTCTGAAGTTATTTGCATATACTTTTCGTTTTATATTTGCCCAAAAATCCTCAATTGGGCGTAATTGGGGTACATTGGGTGGATTTTCTTCTTTACATACATATGGAACTTGAAGGGTGTCCATGGCTTCCAATGTCTTCTTGGCGTAATGACTTGATGCTAAGTCGGGCCAGAAGATTACATTAAAGTTTCTTTGCTTCTTATTCATAAATTCTTCAACTTTTGGTAAGCAGAAATTAATATATCTTTCAGAATTGACGGCCAAACCGGACTCAAAAAAAACTGGTTCTGACATTCCATGCTGACTGATTGCAAGCCACAATAAAACTTTTTTAGGAAATTTTGAATGCTCCACATACTTTATTTTATCGTCTACGTGTTTTTTTCCTTCAAAAAAATGTTTTCCTTGCCATTCGTTTCCATCCAATGTGAAATATGACTCTTCGTCCATGATGCATACAATGTCGCTCTTGGCTTCGAATATATTTTTGACCAAACTTCTAAGTCGAGACTTTTGGGTAACTTCTTGAGCTTCTGACGCTTTTGCCTTGTTTTTTCTGGACTTTCTCTGAATTCCCATATCACTCAGATACTTTTTCACTGTTTTTCCGTCACATTGGAACTTTTTCCCAAGCTGCCTATAGGATTTAGCGACTTTACCATCGGTAATTTTTCTAAGTCGGCTTCTCATAGAAGAGTCGTTCAAACTACACTTTTTTCCAGAACCACGTTTTCTTTCTGTTGTTTGTCTTTTCTCATATATCGCCAGTGTTCTATATACCGAACTTCGATTTTCTCCTTGCTCTACAAAATGAGAAACGATATCGGATTTCTTCCAATAAGGATGATGGTCGAAAAAATTACAAATGGGTTTTCGACGTTGTTCTTCTTTTGACGACATTGCAAACAAAATAAATGATCAACTTTAGCAAAAATCAAATAGCAATATCAGAAAACATGTGGTAAATGAAAAATAACAGTACTTTGTTTAAATTTTTAATTCTGCTTTGTACCCAGCGTTGTAAAATTTGTTGCGATTTCATTCCGCAAACGTTAAAACAATCCATTCGAGAAACAATTGCGGCTATTCCTATCTTAACTCTCCATGCAGTAATGAACAACGACTTTTGGTAAGAAGCCGTACATGCATCAACGAGATGGGGGCATTTAAATTGAATTATTTTTAAAATGAATAAAGTTATATTTAATAAAATTAAATGAGCTTTAACATGAATAAAAGAAAAATGAATTCCATAAACTGAAAACAAGTTACTTGTAGCAATATTCACCAGCCACCCTGTACTTTCGCAATGTCAGCATATAAAAGCCCTTCTATCTATTTGTTTAACTATTTTAAAAATGTTATAAGTGAATAGTTTGACCTTTAGTGTTATTATTTTATAAAATTATTTTCGGCTAGAGGTCTTTTATTTAAACTCGTTGTTCTATGTGTTGTTTATTTTTTATTTATAATAAATTAGACGGATGACATTGTTTTGTTAATTGACAACCCCTGAAGATGATTGACGAAGTCAATCGAAATATTGGGATAAATAAAAATTAAACAACACAAAGAACAACGAGTTTAAATAAATAACCTCAATCCGAAAATAATTTTATAAAATTTTAAAAATGTTTAGACTACCGGATGTTAAAAAATATGCAGCGTAAGGAAAAAAAATCGTGTGTGCCTGAACCTTAAAAATGACGACTATCCGGTATGTGATGGAAATCGATCGAAATCGCTTTGCTGTCGATTTGAGATTTAAAGCGATTTTTTCGAATATGGCGCAAAAAACTTAAACATTTTTATATACGTTTATTCCGCATAAGAACGGAAATCTATCAATTAAAACCCAATATAACATGATATATTCAAATTTTAATTAACAAATTCGATTAAAATCGATCGGTTTTCACACATACCGGTATGTCCTTTACTCGCCCGTTATGCTATGCCATCAGTCAATATTGACCTCCAGCTCCATTGATATGTATGCACCTTAATGCTTTTGAAATCCTTAATTTTTCCTTTTAGCCAACGATTTGGGTGTGGCCATCTGCGCCAGGGTTTCGGTGAAACCCAAGTCCCAACACGATTTGGAATTTGCTTTGGCTTGGGATATGCCCACTATACATTTTCCCAGAAAGCTTAAGGCTCACACACGCTATTATACGAAATACTTTAATGCAACTGGTGAATCGGGTCCAAAAATCTGTGAATACGCTTTGAAACATTACAGCAATTGGGACAAGCTTATTGATAATTGGCAAAAGCCTATTTTGAATGATGAGTAAGCTTTGATGCTTTATTTTTTGTTTGTGTGTTGGCGCTATCTAAAGTTATGCTTTTTTACTTACAGAGGTCTTCCCGATTGGTACAAGTGTGCCATATTCAATCAACTGTATTTCATTTCCGATGGCGGCTCGTTGTGGCTACTGTGTGATTCTTCGTTGGGTCAGGAGTTGGAATACAATGATCCGAGGTAATAAAAAAAGACAGTTTTAAGACAGTAAGATTGGAACTTGGTTGGTCCAACTAAAACGCACGACGTTAATTGTAAATAAATCAAAAAGTTTTCTGAGGATTATCCTAATATTCTTCATAATGATAGAAGAATCTATGACAATTATGTGTTAAACAAAATATCTCGCTACCGCTTCTCCAATCGTCCATATTTTTAAAGACTCTGACCAATAATGAAGTTTCAATGTCGTTAATGTGCCGAAGGGGGTAAGATCGGCAACTGCATTTGCACGTAGAAACTTGTTTTTGTTCTCTGGTTGGTGAAGAAATTTAAAATCCATTTCGCCAACATACGAGGGTTGCGTGCGAATTTTTTCGCTGTGTTTTCTTTTATTCATTTTCATAGGCCTGATGTTCTAGCTCTAAGTTAGGCTCAGGTCCGTGAGGATTCTAAACCACAGGAATTTCACGTTCCTGGGTACCACACCCTATCTCTTTTTATTTCCCACAGAGGTCTTGTGGTATATGAACGTAACGATAAAGTGTTATAGAACCAGCAATTCTTATGCTCACAAGATCCAGAATTTCACTCACTTTGGGTTAAGTTCAGGATTGGAACACACGTACTTCATTTTGGCTTTATATGTGACGCGCAAAATAGAAAGGGACCTAAGATTAAAAACCAGTGGAGTGTCATTTTAAAGATTAAGTCCCTTTCTATTTGCGCTTAGAATCGTCGACTTCACTTTCATAAAACGCGCATGTCTCTGGGAGGAAACACTTTTGGGGCATGGGATCGGTCTCATTCGATGCTCAGATGTCCACATCAAAAAAAGGTGAAAAGTTGATGAAAAGTTTTGTGCAAGAGAGCCATTTTAAAGATTACGTCACTTTCTATTTGCGATTAGAATCGTCGACATCACTTTCATAAAACGCGCATATCTCTGGGAGGGAACACTTTTGGGGCATGGGATCGGTCTCATTCGATGCTCAGATGTTGTCCACATCAAAAAAGGAAAAAAAAATTAAAATTGATTTTTTTTTACCCTTAGGTCCCTTTCTCTATGCACAGTCACATATACAGAATCCTAAACTCGGAAAGGGAGGCAGGCATCCCTCAACGACTTCGACGCCCTTTCCGATTCAATAACAAAAGTTTTGGAGCGTTATTTCAATGTCCATAATTCCGCCTGGCTTTCACATTCGAGGCATACAACTCCTGAGGGCCAATACGCCGAGCTCTACGCCGCGAAAAATGACTTAACGCAACTAGTGAATGAACCGACACATATTACGTGTGCAGAAGGGCACCAACATATCATTTTTGACCTTTACTTAACTTCGCACCCTAAAAAGTCCGAAGTTAACGTACTTGCACCTCTTGGTAGCTGCGACCACTGCATTGTTTCAGCATCCTTTCTGTATTCCGCTCTTCATGTCGCTTCGATACCAGCCCCAAAGAGGACAGTTTTTTTTCTACGAAATGGCACGTTGGGATTAGCTCAATCATTTTTTTCAGCATTTCAATTGAAAACGTTGCTTTCTTAATAACGACGTAAATGCTGCGGCTAAATGGTCCAAAATACAATTTTATCTGGAATAAAGACTTTTGTTCCATATAAAATTATGTCGGCTAAACCAGCTAAAAACAGTTGGTTTAACCAGGCATGCAGGGATTTGGTCAGATCTAAGGAGGAACCGTTCAGAAATCGGCATCTATCCCAACTCTTGTTAAAGACGACCAGGCATTCACTGACCCGGTTGATAAATCTAACCTTTTGGGTGAAATATTTGCAGGAAATTCTTCCTTGCCGGAAAACAATCAACCATTCCCCTTTGATCGAAAACGTATCAAGTTCCATGCCTCAGATATTTTTTTGAACACGTAGAGTTAAAAGGGTTCTTGCGAACCTTGATGTAAATAAATCCCCGGGCCCGGATGGTATTTCGGCATTTGTCCTATGTAAGTGTTCTTCGACGCTAGCCCGTCCATTACGCAACCTTTTCAACATTGCGTATCGTGCGAAGGTTGCGAAAGTCCAACCGGTCCCTAAAAAGGGTGATGCCAATAATCCTGCGAATTATCGGCCCATCGCGATTTGCTCTGCGCTCTCCGAGGTAATTGAGAGCATGGTCAACCACCATCTTGTGGAGTATCTGGAGTCCAACGACCTACTTAGTGATCGACAGTACGGCTTCCGTAGAAATCAATCTACGGGAAAACTGATGGCTTTCTTATCGGAGCGTTGGAGTCTGTCCATCCACCGTTTTGGTGGGAGTAAGGTCGTGGCTCTGGATATCTTCAAGACCTTTGATAGAGCCTGGCACGGCGCACTCATATCAAAGCTGATCGCATATGGTGTCGGTTATACTCATGCTCGATTAATATCGAGCATCTTCTTAGAGACAAACATGGGCTGACCGCAGGTGTACCACAGGGTTCTGTCCTTTTTCCCTCTTTAGTTCTTATTTTCATTGACGAGCTTTGAGGTCAGACCGTGAATCCAATCTACTCTTTCGCCGAGGACAGTCATATTTATTCGACCGTAGGCCGAATCTTCAAGATATTGAAGACAAAAGGCGAATTATCGATGAGACACTTGGCCGGGATCTACTGGCCATTTCCGAATGGGGTCTAGTAAATAGAGTAGATTTTAATGCGCGTAAGACACAGTGCTGCTTGTTGTCTCACAAGCGATTCGCTGACCCAACAATATCGTCAATTTCTATCGATGGTACGGATATTGAAAATCAGAAGCTCTCGATGTTGTGGGTATGAAAATACAATTTGACTCTCGTTGGGCGAGACATGTATTCGAAGTGTCGAAAGAAGCACTCAAGTGCATAGGCTTTTTAAAGCGGCGCAAGAAATATGTCACTCCTTCTGATCTTTTCAATATCTATACAACTTACATCGGGCCAAAGATGGAATACAACTCCCATATATGGGCAGGTGCTCCAAAATCATCCTTGGAGCTACTTAACCGTGTTCAACGGAAAGCGATGGTGCTGATAGGTGACAGTAGGGTATCCAACTCTTTTGTTTCCCTTGAGCATGGGAATGTGAGTTGCGTGACGCTGCTCTATCGTTACATTCATGGTATGTGTCCGTCGCCTTATTCCTGACGTGAGGATGTTCGGCAGGGGTGCGCGACTTTCTAGGAATTCACACCCGTTTGTTATCGATTGGACAGTTGACCGCACTACAGATCAAATTCGTTTTTCGCTCGTACAGTCCGTATGTGGAATCGACTTCCGGCAAATGTATTTCCCACTAATTGCGACATCCAGAAGTTCAAGGCAAGTGTCAATAATAATTACTCCCTCTTTCCCCCCTCCGATCCTTCACTTTCCACTCACCAACGCAATGCACCGCATGTTTAGGGGGCGTCCTCTGAGTGTTGGGGTTGTTTTTTAAGAAATCTCACCCTTAGCTCTTGAATAGTTCTTGGCTTATACACTTTTTTCTTTTAAATATCCCCAAAGAAAAAAATCCAACGGTGTCAAATCGAATGATCGTGGCGGCCAATTAACATCGCCACGACATGATATAACGCAGCCATTGAGTTTCTCGCGCAAAAGAGCTATTGTGCAAAGTATGTAGGTTCTAGAGCTTAAAATCGGTTGAAGATATGTTTGGGAGCTTTACTTTAGTCTGAACCGATTCTTTCACTTTCAATAACTTTCGTTCTTGGTCCAAAAAACTGACTTGTGTCTAGGATGTAAGGATGTGGCTTCTACAACTTAAGACACTAAATCGGAGCTATATCTAAACCAATTTGCTTTAATTTCCATAGCGTCCGTCCTTTGACCAAACAACTTTCTTGTGTAAAATTTTATTAAGATTAGAAGTAATATGTGGCTTCTAGAGCTAAAAAATCGGTTTGAACATATGTGTTGGTGCTATACCTTAGTCTGAAGCGATTTCCTTTAATAGCTTCCTACCTTGGTCCTTGAAAAAAGATGGCAACTAGAGCTAAAAAAAATATAAAATCGGATATATCTGAACAATTTTTTTTTACAGCGTCCCTTCTTGGTCTAAAAAACCAACTTCTACCAAATTTCATAAAGATCGGAACAAAATTGCGACCTCTAGTTTGATTACAAGCTTTAGAAGGACGGACGAACAGACAGACAATGTTAAATCGAATCAGCTAGCGACTCTGAGTCGATCGGAACACTTAAAGGGTCTACCTCAAATATGTTTGTTAGCTATATACTTTTGAATTTCTACTCTGTGGAACAGGGTATAAAACTTGTATTCCATATTTTTTATTGTATTGTAATAAAGCGTGTTTAGATTTTAAGGACCGATGTTGATTTTGAATTTAACACAAACTGTTTAGGAAATTATTGTCATTTCTTTTTATTAGGATAATATTGGTATGGTTCAATTATGTATGGAACAAAATATCGGCCAAATGGCCACCGCGACCTCGGCGGCACACCTCCATCCGATGGTGCAAAATTTCGATGATTCTGAGGCATAATTGAGGTTCTATGCCATTAATGCCACGAACTATCTCATCCTTTAGCTCTTGAATTGTTCCTGGCTTATAGACGTACACCTTTTCTTTCACATAACCCCAAAGAAAGAAGTCCAACGGCGCCAAATCAAATGAGCTTGGCGCCCAATTAACTTCGCCACGACGTAAGATAACACGGCCATTGAATTTGTCGCGCAAAAGAGCAATTGTTTCGTTGGCTGTGTGGCAAGTGGCACCGTCCTGTTAAAACCACATATCGTCCACATCCATATCTTCCAACTCGGGGCATAAAAAGTTCATTATCATCTCACGATAGCGGACACCAAACCTAACTTATACAACAATAATTTGCGAAATAAAGGTAACATCAGATAATGAAAATTTAAATCAACCATATTTCGAAGTGATTCAAGTTGGCTGCATTTTTGGCTGTTCTCAAGTTTAGCAAAAAAGTGGCCCATGCGTTGCTTATCGGTGACCGCCATGGCAGATTCATGTACAACATGAACCAAAGCTCGGAGTATTGAGAACGGCATGGATAAGCTGTGATAATAATTAAGTTTAGCAAAGAAAATAATTAAATAAGGTTATTTCCCTTTTGCTTACCTGGTAAATCGATAATTTCTTCTGAACATTGGAGAGCTTACAGCTGATCTTGCGAATAGAACTGCAAGCATGTCGGCTCAGTCAATTCGAATTTGAACTATGAGTCACTATCAAAATGGACCACAGTTTTGCTAAACTTGAGAACCGCCAAAAAATGCAGCCAACTTGAATCACGTCGAAATATGGTTGAATCATTTTTTCATTAATTAATTTTTCCTTAACTTTGTTAAAAATGGTTGTGTAAGTTCATGAATTTAAACCAATTTTTCTGACTTTAAAACAGAAAAATTGGTTTCTTCAAGACAAAACATCGATGTATTACACTTTAACATCTGAATGTAAACACCGTAGATACAAAGAACAACATAAAAGACAACCACTACATTCGGCAAAATAGACAAAAAACATTTCTAAACATTTTACAGCTGGGATTATTGACAGACTTCCAGAGCAAGAGTTTAAAGATTTTGTGCGAGCTCTAATTTTCTGATATTAGGACAGTAGCAACTGAGATATTATGGCTAAGCACCAGAAGGGGGTACTTGAGGCCAGTGACTTCAAAAACAAAAAAGTTGGTCTCTTCGAGACAAAAATCGATGTATCACACTTCTATACATTTTTCTTTATAAATAAAAATGTAAAAGCACGACCACAACGTTCGGCAAAAAAAACAAAAAAAAATTTTCAAAACTACCTTGCAATAATACTTTATATTCGATGGCGTACGGTGCAATAATACTTTATATACGATGGTGTACGGTGAACTTTTTTTTGAGGTACGGCCCAATGTTCAAGCAATTCGAGTATTCCTTATTAATTTCATTGGGTTGGGACTGCCGCATACTAGGGCTATCAATATACTGGGTGGAGCGCAGTATTTGCTTATTTGGAAATGAAATAAAAAAAATTATGAACCTTAGAATTTTTTTTTTATATTTTAATTATATTGAACAGTTTTTAAATTACATGGTTTTAAATAGTGTATCTGGCAAATTTCGATCTTCGCTATCCACACACAGCTGTATACGTTTTCTGTAGTTTTCATGAACTCCAACAAGCTTGTCGACTAGTATTCTGCCAATTTTAGCCACAATATTGTTAATTAGGTTTTCCAAGGTTTGGGACGGTTGATATACACCTTCAACTTCAGATAACCCCAAGTAAGTCTGGTGAGCGTGCCGGCCAATTCACATCACCCCTCAAAGAGATAAGCCGTCCAGGTAACATTTGCCTTAATCAATTCATGGTAACGCTCGCTGTGTTTGCAGTGGCACCATCCTGTTGGAACCATGTATTCTCTAATTGCATTGCCTCAAGAGCCGGCTGAAAAAATCCAAGAGCAAGAGATTGCTTCCGAGCAGAGCGTTTCGGAGATTGCAGCACTGCAGCTCTCTCTCTCTCTCTCTCTCTCTCTCTCTCGATGTTTTGTGCTGTTGTAATCCTTCTCTCAGGTTCCCTTCATACACATGACACATTCCCTGCGGTTCTCAATGATGTTACCCAATATACAATTGATTGCCGTCCAGAAACACGTCCGCGTGGGGGACCAGCGAATCGTAATCGAAAAGCACGCTGCACTGCAATGATCGCGTGCACATTTGAAAAATACGCTTCAGCACAAAACGACCTCTCTTCACGTGTCCAATGCATGATGGCAACTGAAAGGCAGGCGAATACAAATCTCCCGTCAGCAACTATAAGCCACGTACACTCTCTTCGACAAACAGTGCCGCCACAGCCTGCAGTGCAAAAAATCAAATTACCGCGTTCCACCCTGTAGTATAGTTAAAAAAAATTCAGATTTTTGTTTAAAAATAGTTTCAATAGTTTAAGTTTTTAGTAAACTATTTCAATTGTTCTCTTAGCGTTTTTTAATCAAATTTTTTGACTTGTTTAAAAAACACGCCTAATGTTAATAAAAAAATTCGATACATTAAAATTTCCGGACTAGTATTTAATTGATGAATCATCTCTCTTACTCGGCTAATATAATTTGCTTAACAAACTTTTAGAATTGCTTATGGTCGCTTTGGTTATCTGGAAGGTCACGAATACCGCATGTATAACACCTACGATGTACACTTCTATGCTTCGCCAGCAATAGCTCATCTATGGCCCAATCTACAGGTTATTATTTTTAAGCCTTCTTCCTTCCTACCCGTTCAAGCTGAAATATTTTCTTCTTTAACTCTTCAAAATTTAGGTTAGTTTACAGTACGACTTCAAGGACGCCATTGCTGCTAATCTCACTGACACTCGAAAAATGCTGTACGACGGCAAGGTAATGCCACGCAAGGTCAAGAACTGTGTGCCCCACGATTTGGGCGATCCGGATGAAGAACCCTTTACCCTCATCAACTGTTACAATATTCATGATGTCAACGATTGGAAGGACTTGAATACGAAATTTGTTCTTCAGGTCTATCGAGACTACTACGTGCTGAATGAGCTGGCCCAAGCGCAGGCGGACAATGCCAGCAAATTCAGTTCCATCGAATTCATCGACAAGGATAGTCTGTATGAAATGTATACACAGGATAATAAGCGCAAGAACTCGGTGGAGGAGAAAAAAGGTTGAGAGTTTTTGAGTGTAAATTAAAATTTTATTTTTAATCTTTCTGCACTTTCTAGAGAATCGTAAATCGGCTTCTATGTATATAAATGAGACCAATGGCCGTGTCTATCTCATGGATGCCATAACATATTTGAAGGCTATGTATCCGGCGTGTAAGGCTATAATGGAGAGGACCATTGAATATGATCGGGACAATGATGGCTTGATTGAAAATACCAAAATGCCGGATCAGACGTATGATTCTTGGGTGATGGAGGGACCGAGGTAAGGTGAACACTCTCCTAAGATAAATCAGAATCAAATGAAGTTATTACACAAGGCAAATGGATATGAAAAAAGTCTTTGCCCTAAATTCGTAAATTAAAATTATTTGCTAGTCGCAGTCGTTTATATCGATTTATGTTGTTCTGGGGCAAAACTTTAAATTTTTTCTTTGATTTCGTACACTGTAAACACGTTTTTTATACATATAAAGTACATTAACAATAACTAAGGTCCTTTAAGATACATAAAATTATTAGAGTTCCAGCCTAAATTATGTGGAAATTGCTTAGACATTTAAGACCTTTTTGGTTTTGAATAATTTTATAAGCTTTAGTGAACAGACAATTGACCACTCCAAAACAAAAGATGGAACAAAATTGTAAAGACGTAAAAGCGGCGTTATGTTCGGCCGAATCCCATACACCATCCACTATATAAGCAACTTAATATGTACGTCGTCAGCCGGGCAGTAATTAAGGCCTTAGACTGAAGAAACATTAAGGACCATAAAAAATTGACAGCTTCCTATCCATAACGCAAATTCAGAAGAACGATACTACGCTCTGCTGGCTACCAGGACATGCAACGTACTAGGTAAAGAAGTAGCAAACGATTGTGCCAGATCATCAGGTTCCTGGGTGAAGAATTAACCGCGACCCTGCACACGGCATTCCCTTTGTGTTACTTAAAAATCGTGTCGACAAACTGGGAGCAGCAGAAACCAGATCGAGTTAGGAATCTGTACCTAATTGCAGGGTTGATCGAACTTTTTTGCCGATCATCGATGGAACACGCACGCTCGTTTCCCTCGGAGAGATCCCACTCATTATCCCAACAGCAGTGTCCGATACATCACCGGACACTGCTTGATAGGCCAAATGGTCGCATGCATTAGACATTGACCGCACATGTGAATACTTCTGCAAAAGCTGTTTAGACGAAGAGAAGAAGGAATTTGTTAAGCATCTACTATGTTCCTAGCAGGTCATCTCACCTATCTAGGGAGAGTCTAACTACCTTCCCTTCATTCATCATTTTCATTTTTATATTTCCGTTTATTGAATTCTTACTCTTTCACATAAATCTAAGGAAACCAAAATTGGCACTTAGACTGCCCCGAATGAACTCTTCAGTTGTTATCTGAAAAGGCGGGCATCTTTTCAACCTTAAAATAAAACACGACCGTGTCGAATGCTTTTGTAAGGGCCACGAGGACCGCCCTGTCGTTGGGCTTGTTCTGGCTAAGGCCGCGACTTATACGTGTGATGATGGCTTGTAAAGAAGGTGTTGTGCTGCTTGCGGAACCCATGCTGATGATCAGGAAATGGATGATGGTCGATAAGGCTGGGGAGTAGCAGTGCCGCAAGCGTGTTTGCTACTGCCGATTACAAGGAGATCGGCCTGCTTGCGTCTTTGCATGGCTTCCATGGCGATACCACTCCGCCCATTTTCCAGGCATCGGGAACTAAGTGAGTGGCTATCGACAGATTAAGCACTTTGGTCATGCACTCTACTTCCGGGATATCAAAGTGCTTTAACATCAGCCTTGGGATACCGTCCGGACCCAGCATCTACAGCGCCCTTGCGATGACAGATGACATGGGCTACTTTGCCAACTGTAAATTGTGGTGGTGCCTTTTTTGCGGATACGACGCAATACTCTCATTTTCGCCTTACCGCTCTCTGGGTGCTCAATAAAAAGCGGTTAAAATAACTCGCGCACCGCTTCGGATCTTTCACTGTCATCGAACGTGACGGCTGTCCGATATTCTTTCTTCCAAGATTCTTCCGGAATTTACCAATTCCGGAACTTAAGTTGCACTGCTTTAAGTGATCTAGCCATTTGTTTCGCTTAAATTCGTTGACGAACCTACAGATCCCACACTTAAGGTTCCCAATTCTAGGGTCAGCAGGGTTGGAGCAAAAAATAATTATAACCAGGGCCATTATCGCTCAAAACTTAGCTCAAAGTTTGTTCTATGGGGTCATATAAATATAAGTACCATCCACCTACCCTACCCTTTGCAACACCACGAAATATGGTTCGAAGACCCTATAAAGTATATATATTATTGATCGTCGTTAAAATCTAAGACGATCTTAGCTAGCACGAATTGATGCTAATGTTCCGGACATCTGTCACGCCTGCCATCAGGGACCACATGACGTGCTGCGTCTCTTCAATTGTCCGGCCAAGCCTACTCAACTGACCGCCAGGTATCTGTGGACGCATCCAGTTTAAATGGTGCGTTCCCTCCACCTGGATATCGAAGCAGATCCCCCTTAGACGAACAGGACTTCAAAATAAAATATATTATTACTTTTGATATAGGAATTACCTCACAAGCTAATAAGATCAGGTTTGTTCCTCTTTCAAAAGTAATAACAAATCTAAAATCTCAAGTTGTTACAACAACAACGACCTAACCATGTTCGTAACACCCGCATGATCAAAACGGTCGATCAATAATTAATAAGGACATATGGGTACTCAAATTAATCTACATTTTCCTAAGGATCCCAAAAATATTGGTTTTAATGTATTTGCAATGATTGGAGTGGCCCATATTGGCCAAGGGGCCCAAAAAACGGACCATTATATTGAGCTTTAGTAGCGTCGTGACGGTGGAGGGTATACTTGTATAAGGTTCGGCCTGGCCGAAATGGTTTTAGTTAACAAGAAGATTGTTTTCGTTGTAGTCATTTAGTAAATAACAATGGGCCCCTTTGGAATCCATTTTTTATAACCTGCTTCACTCTAAGCTAGACTCACGTTTCGGTGTACTAATAGACTCAGAATTACCAGCTGATTCCATTGAAAGATGTCTGTCTGTCCGTCTAATGCTTGTAACCAATCCACAGGTCGCAATTGTCCGATCTTTAAGAAATTTGGCAGAAGAACGTTTTATAGCTCTAGACGCAACATACGAGTATAATGTCCAATCTTGGTGAAATTTAGCGCACGCTAGTTTTTTTTAAGGGCCGATGTTGATTTTGAATAAAACACAAATTATCTAGGAAATTATTGTCATTTGTTTTTTTATGATAATATTGGTATGGTTCAATTATGTATGGATCAAAATATCGGCCAACTGACCGCCGTGACCTCGGCGGCACACCTCCATCTGATGGTCCAAATTTTCGATGACGCTGAGGCATAATTGAGGTTCTATGCCGTTAATGTGCCGAATTATCCCATCCTTTAGCTCTTGAATTGTTGATGGCTTATCGACGTACACCTTTTTTCAAATAACCCCAAAGAAAGAAGTCTAACGGTGTCAAATGATCACATGATCTTGGCGGCCACATTGCCACGACGTGAGATAACACGGCCATTGAATTTGTCGCGGAAAAGAGCCATTGCTTACTTAGCTGTGTGGTAAGTGGCTCCGTCCATATCATCCATATCCTCCAATTCGGGCCAGAAAAAGTTCGGTATCATCTCACGATAGCGAACGCCGTTCACAATAACTGCCTGACCGGCCCCATTTTAGACGGCCCGATGATGCCCCCAGCCCATAAACCGCACCAAACAGTCGCTCTTTGTGGGTGTATTGTTTTTTCGACAATTACTTTTGGATTATCATTCGCCCGAATGCGGCAATTCTGCTTATTGACAAAACCACTGAGGCGAAAATGTGCCTCATCATTGAAGATGATTTTCTTCGAAAATTGATCATCCACTGTTGCCATTTCTTGCCACCATTCTGACCATTGACGACGTTTGTGACGCTTGTGTATCTTACCTTGGTTCAAATTGAGTTAGTCTGAAATTGAGAAATATCAAATGAAATGCAGAAAAAAGCTTGACGTTTTGGTGTGGTTCACATTCAATATCGGCCCTTGAAATTTTAACCACCCTTTACAACCGCTCTAGATCGCCCATTTTAATACCAATTTCGATCAAATTTGGTATATTATTTGATGATGGACAAGCAACTAGTCTTTGACCAATTTGGTCCTATTTTCAGTTAGCTTTTCGGAACATCTAGAAGTGCAGGTTGTAATGTAGTCGGCCACAACCGACTTTAACATTTGTACTAGTTTTGATTAGGTTAGGTTAAGTTGGAAGGGTAGCTTGCAAGGACGAAAAAACGAGTTCACTCAGAGACCTAAAAGGCTTTTTTTAAACCATGATGAAAGGAAGGAAACGTGAGAGAGGTAGAGAGAGAAGAGTAATAGAAAGGAGAGAGGGTGTACATTTATATGAAAGATGTGTGGCCAGATTTATTTTGCTATACACTATGGATTATCAACTGGTTCGAGTAGTTAGGAACCAGACCGACCGTTCAAGAATTATTTAAGAGGTACATCTGCTATTTCTCCTTGGTCATCAAACTATCTACTGCCTAGATAAGTAAGTCTCCATTCTTGAAGACTCGCGCATGGCAAAGGAGCCTCTGAATCCTCATTTTCTGTTTTTTGGCAACTTATACGAAAGTCTCTGAACGGGGTACCGATACGCACTGTCATAGTCCCGATTAAGCACCCGTGCCCTGTGAGGACTCCTATGATATGTAATTTTATTTTTATCTTTTTTTTTGTGGTTGCTAGATTTCCGACTTGATTCTATATTTCGGGCAGACCTTAGCGGTATGTGCATATTTTTAATTGGATTGGACATTAATATATACTTATATTATTATACTTTAGTGAGCCCCCAAATGAGCCGACTCTGATGGAAGTAATTTAATAACGAAAATAATTAAGCTTTGAGAAGTCGGTACCCATTAAGAAATCAATTGGAAATCTCCTTTATATCAGTGATCTATTCACCATATAACTACTGTTTTCTGATCCTGAGTTTTACGATGGCTTCGAGCGCCACTACATTTGAGGATAAGTTTTTACATGGCTAAAGAGATCATTTTTTCACTTGTAAAATCAACTAGGTAGGATTACTAGGTGTTCTCAAATGGGCGTGACTGAGATTGAAACTTCTAATATACATACGTTTAGCTTAGGGTTATTAAAACAAAATTTACAAATTTTAATTTCTCTACCCACTATAAAAAAGTTCAATGTAGCTCCGCTCTTTCAAAAAAAATACATTCATGAAAACAACTATCTACATGAGCAGTTTTATCCCTCTGCCGATCTTTTGATTTAAGAGGTGCAGGGTGTCCGCCGGGAATGTATACTACTTCGCTGCCATTTTTTAAAACATTAGACAGTTCATATTTGGCAGTCGTGAAGTAGAGACGTGGCAAATTTATTATGGAAAAATATTTGGTAAACCAACGTGTTTTAATTTTTAAAACATTTTATCAAAATCAATCATCGATTACTGTGATAATGAGAAAGTTACGTAAATTTTTTGGGAGAAACAACGTACTAACAAAACGCTCTATTTATCGTGTAGTGAATTATTTCGAAGAAAGAGGGTCTGTAGCTGATATTCCCAAGCATGGACCACAACGTACTGCAAGATCGGCTGAAAACAGTTCTGGGCAATGGAAAATCCTCAAATTATTCATCAGTCACCTTTGCATCCATTAAAACTGGCAGTCTGGTGTGCAATTTGGTCAGGAGAAATCATTGGACCTTACTTCTTTGAAAATGCAAACGGCGTTACGCTAACTGTCAATGGCGAGCGATATCGAGATATGATTGAAAACGTTTTAACGCCAGAACTGCATGCTTTGGGCTTGATTAACATGTGGTATCAACAAGACGGTGCCACATCGCATACAACCAGGATTCCAATGGAATTACTGCGAGACCTCTTTCCACATCAAGTTATTTCAAGAATTGGTGATGTTGATTGGCCTCTACAGTCTCCTTATTTGACTGTTCCGGCCTTTATTTTGTGGGGATATCTGAAAACAAAGGTTTATGCAAACAAACCAGAAACGCTTGAGCAACTCAAACAAAATATTCGTGATGAAATTAATAAAATACCGCGTGAAATGTGAGAAAATATAATAAAAAATGTTCTCAAAAGGTCTCACATTTGTGAGGCTAACAGAGGCGGAAATTTATCTGATATTGTATTCCATACATAATTGGCGATATTAAATAAAACATTTATCAATATAAGATCCATTCTCTTTCATTAATCAAAAATTATAAACAAAGTAGTATACCTTCCCGACGGACACCCTGTACATAGTGTACAAAATATATGTCCTAGCATTGCAACTATACCTGGGCAAAGTTTGATTTTCTATTACGGTTTTGGTACAGACTCATTTCACAGTTCTTAAATAGCTAAAGTTGTGGGGCCCATTAGGAAAGCGGCCTAAAAACGACAGAACATATGGCCAACATGGACATGTGGATTTCATTAGAAGGTTTAAAGGATTTGGCTTGACCAATTGCCCACTTGTTTTTACTTTAAACAATTATTCTCATCTTTATATTCCCTTAACAATATTACATTTTCAAATTAAACTATTTTGTAGTGCCTACTGTTCGGGTCTTTGGTTGGCCGCTTTGCAAAGTATGTCGGTAATGTCGACCATTTTGGATCAGCCCAATGATTGCATACGTTACCAGGATATTTTGGAGAAAGGCAAACGGTCGTTGGAGGAGAAGCTATGGAATGGCAGCTACTATCGCTTCGATACTTGCAACAGTCATAAGGATACCATAATGGCAGATCAATTATGTGGTCATTGGTATATGAAAACCTGCGGTTTTGATTATGAGGTTAAGAAAAACGTAATTCCCTAAGTAGAGTGTTCCCTAATATCTTACTTCATTCCATTTCAGATCTATCCCAAAGAGAATGTACGTTCGGCCTTGAAGCGCATTTACGAAAACAATGTCATGGGTTTCCACAATGGCAACATTGGAGCTGTCAATGGTTTTATAGCCAATTCAGATCCTGAGAAGCCAGGACATGTCGACACAAGCAGCATACAAGCCGAAGAAGTTTGGCCGGGGTGTAACATTTGCTCTGGCGGCCACTATGATACAGGAGGGCATGTTTGAGGAAGGCTTCAAGACCGCCGGCGGTCTTTACGAGACCATCTCCGAAAAGTGTGGAATGAACTTCGAGACACCAGAGGCTTTCTATGGAGAAAAACGTTATCGTTCCATAGGCTATATGAGACCATTGAGTATTTGGTCCATGCAAGTGGCTTGGGAAAGGCGCAAAGCTTTAAGGGATTAAATAGGGAACTCGGAGATACAGAGTAAAGGAAAGGCTTTTTTTATAGGAAACTTTAAGGTGCATTCAAAAAAGTACAATTTTGTTTAAGAATTATTTATGTTGTCTTTAAGGTAAGAAGCCTTGGAAACCAAAGATGTAAATGAAAACGTAAAGTAAAAGAGCTTTGTTAGGTCCCCGTTAAGGGAAATTTTTCTATATAGCAAAAAAAAAGCACAAATTTAGATTAAGATTTTAAAAGAAAAAAGGTTAACGTTAAGTTTTGGAGAAAGAGAAGACGGTATGGAGTGGTTTTTATTATTTTCCACTCGTTTGCATAGTCAGTGTTTCAATTGTAGTCTTAAGTATTTAATTTTTCTATGTGTAAAAAATCACAATTTGTTTAAGTCTCTCTTTTCTCTATAGACTGAATTCATGTATTCACAAATTAATGTCTTTGTTTAGCAATTGTTACTTTATTTTTTGTTAATGATTAGTTTTTGGTTAAATCTACTTTGAGAGCTTATCAGAAATGCCTATGTTTGAGTCTATCGAGAACAAAACAAATGCCTGGTGTACTTACACAAAACATATTTCATTGGTGTTATTTGATCAAAGAACAATATACACTTCTATGTATATTGGAACTTATTTATTAAACAAGTTATATAAATTATATCTATATATACACTTACTATATATAAAAATGTATTTAATCAAAAATAAAAAAAAAGATTTAATGCAAATCACTTAAAAATGTGTCTTTTCTATAAGAGATATAACTCTTGTGGAAACAAAAGGAAAGCGTCTCGGTTGTTGTTTCTTTAACTTAGACCAACTTAGTTTTAACGTAAAAAGTACGTGTCTCAGTTATGTCCATAGCTTAGTTGCAACTGAGATGAACTTTGTCTAAGAAGTGTGCCTGATAAGTGTCTCCCTTATGAATAAAACATAATTTACAAATCGACAAAATAATTCGTTTTATTAATTTATTTACTCCACTTTTATTCACTCCTTTTTGTTCTCTCCTTTGTTAACAGTTTTGTTGGGATTATAGTTCTCGATCCATGAATTAAGAAATTTCACATATTCTCTCTTACTTCTACACACAATGACCAAAGTAGAGGGCCGACAACCATAACTTTTCAACTCATCCAAACGTTGCTTGGTTGTTTCCAAACTATGGCATAATATGCGTGGCACTTGTGCTATCTCGTAGCTTTCGAATCCGGCCTCATCCAAAAGATAATCAAGAACTTCCTTAATTTTTGTCACTCTCACGGTGTTCACCTGGGGATGCCTATTCATAATGGCTTGTGCCTCTTCAGCGGTGAAGCCCAAACGTTCCGCTATATATTCGGCTACGGTAGTCTTGTTTCCCAACACTTCCAATTCATCCAAAGAGAGTTGTAGGGATCTAGGAACAAAAATATTATTGCAGTTAAGATTTGATCATTATTTTTCTAGGCAAAAAATGCTCTTTATTTTTCGTAAGACTCGGCAAAAAAATCCAAAATTACTCCCGTTTAAATTACTTAGAAATTAAGAAAATCGAAATAGAAAAGAAAATGCCGCAGGCCCTTGTGGTCCATTAAACATTGACCTTAAAACCAAAAATATCGTGTGACTGAGAGTCCTGTTCCTCTGTAGGGAAACTGCCATTACCAGGGGCTCAACTGTGTGGGTTTGGCCAGACAAATGAAGAGATAAAGCGCGTCATGTTGTCGCAGATGGCAAGCGGCCAAATGTCCGGGAAGCCCCAAAGCGGACAATTTTTATATACGAAAATGCGCGCTGGGCTAAGCTCAACGACTTTTTCCAGTTTTTTATTTAAAAGCTATGCTTTCTCGATAATAACTCGATATGCTGCGGCTGAAGTGATCGAAAATTAAATTTTATTTGGAAAGAAGACGTTTATTCCAACTAAAATGATGTCGGTTAAACCAGACAAAAACAGTTGGTTTAATAGTCAGATCTAAAGAGAAGGCGTTCAGAAATTGACATTGAAACATAAACGCAAATACTAAAGTGCTGCGTAAACAGGCAAGAACTTCATGTGCCAGAGTGCTTAGGCGTGAAAAGTTTCTTTATGAGCAACGTCTCCGCACAATAGTTCTTACTTCTCTCAGGGGAAGTAAGAGCTTTTACGTAGTCGTTTGTAAGGAGAGAAACGTATAGTTCTTCATCTATCTTAGCTCTTGTTTAAGACGACCAGGTATTCACTGACCCGGCTGATAAAGCTAAACAATTGGCCGAAATGTTTGCCGGAAAGCAATCAATCACTCTCCTTGATCTAGTTCCATGCCTCAGATATTTTTTGGAATTCGTGGAGTTAAAAGGGCTCTTGCGAATCTCTATATTAGTAAGTCCTCGGGCCCGGATGGTATCTCGGCACCGGTCGTATGTAAGAGCTCTTCGAAGCTAGCCCGTCCATTACAAAACCTTTTCAACCTTGCTTGTCGTGCGAGTGTCTTTCCAGCGTGTTGGAAGGTTGTGAACGTCCAACCGATCACTAAAAAGGCTGAAGCCAATAATCCAGCGAATTATCGGCCCATCGCGATTTGCTCTGCGATCTCCAAGGCAATGGAGAGCATGGTCTACCACCATCTTGTCAGGTATCTAGAGACCAACGACCTACTTAGTAATCGACAGTATGGCTTCCGTAGAAATCGCTCTACGGGAGACCTGACGGCTTTCTTATCAAAGCGTTGGAGTCGGTCACTCCACCAGTTTGGTGAGAGTAAGGTCTTGGCTCTGGATATCTCCAAGGCCTTTGATAGAGTCCGACACGGCGCACTCATATCAAAGCTGATCGGTAATACTTTTTGTTGTCGGTAATACTTTTGCTCGATTTATATCGAGCTTTCTTAGAGATCGCACTGTAATAGTTGTTGTAGATGGATTCTCATCCAACAAACATGGGCTGACCGCAGGTGTAACACAAAGTTCTGTCCTTTCTCCCTTTTTATTTCTTATTTTCATTGGCGATCTTTTGGATCAGACCGTGAATCCAATCTACTCTTTCGCGGATGACAGCAACCTCTGTCATTCATATTCTTTCGATAGTAGGCCGAGTCTTCAAGATATTGAAGACAAAAGGAGAATTATGGGTGAGACACTTGGCCGGGGTTTTGTGATCATTTTCGAAAGGGGTCGAGTAAATAGAGTAGATTTTAATGTGCGTAAGACACAGTGCTGCTTGTTGTATCACAAGCGATTCATTGACCCATCAGTGTCGCCATTATCTATCGATGGTATGGATATCGAACAATCGGATGCTCTTGATGTTCTGGGCAATGTGACGCTCGTTGGGCGAGGCATGTATTTGAAGTGTCGTAAGAGAAGCACCCAAGTGTATAGGCTTTCTAAAGCGGTGCAAGAAATATTTTACTCTTTCTTATCCCTTCGATATCTATACAACCTACATCCGGCCAATGATGGTATATAACTCCCATATATGGGCAGGTGCTCCAAAATCACCCTTGGAGCTACTTGATTATGTTTAAAGGAAGGTGGTGGTGTTGATAGGTGACAGTAGGGTATCCAATTCTAATGTCTCCCTGGAGCATCGTCGGAATGTGTGTTGTGTGTCGCTGTTCTATCGTTACTTAAATGATGTGTGTTCTTTAGACATTCGTCGTCTTATTCTTTACGTGAGAATGTTCGGCAGGGATACACGACTTTTCAGGAATTCACTCCCATTTGCTATCGATTGGCCGGTTGACCGCACCATACACTACAGATTAAATTCATTTTTGCCGGTACTGTCCCTATTATGTGGAATCGACTTCGACATCCAGAAATTTAAGCAAATGTTTATAAATATTATTCTCTCATTCCCCCCTGAACTCCTCTAATTTCCACCTACCAACGCAATGCATTGCATGTATAAAGGAAAAACCCTGAGTTTTGGTCAAAAAAAAACACGAGCGTCTGCCGATGTAGCGTTTTATCCTCTGGTGAGAAGGCCCTAGTGGTCCACAACACAACAGTGTCCTTAAAACCTAAAATATCGTGCGGGTGCTATTAACTATTGTGACTGAAAGTCCTATTCCGCTACAGAAGCAAAGAACTGGATGCGACCATAACTGTGTGGGCTTGGCCGGACAAATAAAGAGATGTAGCGGGTCATGTTGTCCCTGATAGCAAGCGGCACAAATGGTCGGGACGTTGGCTTCAATTCACGCCCAACACGAATTAAGGCGGCTGCATCATCACGATCTCAACTGAGCCAGAAACACGAGCGTCTGCCAAGATCGCGTTGTTGTAGCGGCACACCGTACTGGCCGAAGAAATGCAGCTTCGGGTCGATCCAGTGCATATAATCAAGTGTCGTGAGATCGTCTCGAGGTAGCGTCTTTTCCTCCGGGGAATATTCCCCTAGCACTACACTCAAGCTATAGCTGGACACTGCCACTACGACTTAATCAGTGTGAATGTCGTTCAGACCACTGAAATAATACTGACTTACTTTTCCTGATACATAGCTAGACACTGCCGTTGCGAATTCGTCTGACTTCTGACTTAATTTTCCTTTCGTCTATGACAAACAACAACAAACCTGATCTTATTAGCTTGTGAAGTAATTCCACAATCAAAAATTCTCTCTTTTGTACCGCTGGGCCTCTCTCTCTAGATCATGAAGATTGTACATCATCTGCCTGTGGAGGGTATAATATCCATAAGATGGTGGTTGGGATGACTACTGCTTAGACCAAGATGATACTGCTTAGACAATAAGAAATTGTGTCTACGCACGGCAAGGCCCTCGTCTTCCCATGTAGGTGGACCCCAGAAGACACCCTGTAAATGTTCACAGGGCGGGATTCTGGAAAGTATGAATTTTCAACTGCGTCGTACTCACATTCGCTGACCTCACTGGCGCTGCATAGTTCGCTGCAGACCGACCTATCGCTTTCCGTTAAGGTCAACAAGGTTTTTTTTTGTCAGCCCCCCATAGTACTGCCGGCGAGTAACTTAAGGGCCTTGTTCCAACTTTTCAAGTGAACGCAAATAGCTGTAGTATGTGCGAAGGCTCGATAATAAATGTCCAATGTGACCCCAAGAGAGTAGTGAGTAGTCAGGATGCCAATGTCATTAACTTTCACATAAAAGGACAACCGCACCTCTGTGGTCCATGCAGTGAACAGTGTGGCTGATGATTTAGAGGAGAATATTTTCCTCACAGTGAAGAAGCGTCTAAATCCACTTTAGGTCTTGACGCCAGAATTGTGCACGAGGTAGAGGTTAAACAGTGTTGGAGATATCAGCCTCAGGGCTCACATATAGTTTACGACCCAACATTTCATACTAGGCGAAAGAGCCGTGTGTGCGATGTTCTCCAAAAGAGTGGCATGTTGTTGTTGTGGCATCTGTGTGCCGGATTGACAGTCCTTGGCCGAAGAATTCCTCCTTTGGGTCGATCCGGTGCATAGAACCGGCTGTCGAATAGTGCCAAATTTGACCTGCCGAAGGCTACGGTAAGGTCAAGAGTCACGAGGACCATCCAGTCTTTGGTCTTGCTCCGGCTGAGGCCGCGACAAATATGTGTGGTGTTGATGGAGTGTAAATTATTTGTACTGTGCTGCTTGCGGAACAAATGCTGATGATCAGCACATCGAAAATGTTCGAACAGATTGAAGAGGAGCAGTGCTTCAAGCGCCTTTGCTATAGGCGAAAGCAAGCAAATCAGCCTGAAGATTCTTCCTTTTTTGCGTCTCTGCTGGCTTCAGTAGCGGTTGAACGTTCTCAATTTGACAGCTGTCCGATTATACTTTCTTCCAGGGTAAGAAATAGATTTGACCGTTGCCCACAATTGACCAATTCCGAAACTTAAGTTTCACTGCTTGAGATTCAGCTATTTTTTCCGCTTGTATTCGTTGGCCAACTTAATGATCTCATTTAGGTTTAGTAGTTAAATTTTAAGGGCCGATGTTGAATATGAACCAGACCTAAATGTCTAGATTTTTCTGCATTTTATTTGATATTCCTCAATTTCAGACTAATTCAATTTGAACCATGGAAAGATACACAAGCGAGCAACGCGTTAAAGTTATTCAGGCTTATTATGAAAATCAATTTTCGAAGAAAATCATCTTAAGTGATGAGGCACATTTTCACCTCAGTGGATTCGTCAATAAGAAGAATTGCTGCATTCGGGCGAATGATAATCCAAAAGTAAGTGTCGAAAAAACAATGCACCCACAAAGATTGAATGTTTGGTGCGGTTTATGGACTGGCATCATCGGTGCGTATTTTTTCCAAAATAAGGCCGGTACGGCAGTTGTTGTGAATGGTGTTCGCTTTCGTAACTTTTTATGGCCCGAATTGTACGAATGTGGTTTCAACAGGACGGTGCCACTTGCCACACAACTAACGAAACAATGGCTCTTTTGCGCGACAAATCAACATCGGCCCTTAAAATTTAACCATGCTTTAGATTTTTTCGTAAAATTCGAGGTATATTTTTTAGTTTTCCCCGAGTTAACACATATTTGACAGTTTTCATCTCAAAAGAGGCAAATAGTCTGAATCGCCAGATTTGACCTATCGAGAGCTGAAAGCTTTATCATCTCCACCGATCCGAGGGTCAGAGTCGCCGAGTTTAACGTGATTATCGCCACGATGGCCTGAACCACGGTGTGCCATCACACTGGGGCCGTAACAATGCGACGTCCAAGAAGGATGGACTTCGCCATTGACGTTGTGACACTGCTTTTATGAAAACTCTGTCTCTAATAAGAGTCACAATGTAAATGGAATTTATGGCGCTATTCGGTGCCATAGATATTATGTCCATAGATATAATATAGCCACCAAAAACTTCTTTTTGTGTAACTTCAACTATAGACAGGCATAACAAAAGGACTGGGCACTTAAGCCCACCTCTGGAATTCGTCTGTCATCGGTATTTCGGTTTAAAAATGTATGTATATAGGATCATGGGGGCTACCTTGAACCAACCTTTAGAACTCATACAAGATTGTATACTCATACGTTTTTGTAGATTTTAGGGCACTTTTGGCATCCCTAGGAACTCTTTTTCTTCCCCCTCTTCCTGTTAATTTCCGTTTTTGCTAATAATTCTTAAGAGGGTGCATAATTTAATTTTTTGGTCGGGCTTACAAACGATAATGAATATTTAAGCTTTTTAGTGTTCTTACTTTTGTAGTATAGGCTCTGGACATCTTACCATCCATGGCATGATTTTATCCTTCTTGGCCAACTGCGCCCTTTTAAGTCTTGTTTCTATTGCTCGGGCGGTGTAACGAAAAGCCCAGAGATCTTTTAGAATATTCATTGACTCCACATTGTACTCGAGCATGTGTTGCAGATTGTTTTTAAACATTTCCAAAGGCATTTCCAGCACAAAGAGACGCTTGACCAAATACTTTGTAACCATGCTGGCAGGTACTTTCAATTGATCTGCTATGTAGTAGACTCGATTGCGACAGGCAAATTGGTGAGCCTCTTTATTTAGATTTGTCACCAATTTTTTAAGGCGGGGCAAGTGTAAACGCATAAGGGGAATAAAGTCATTTATATCCTGTAAACCATTCAAATTTCTTAAAATGGATATCTTCTCCACCAAACGTGCTGGAATTAAAGATTATTTACAAACAAATGTTGGCAAATATTTTTAGAACGCGTTTACCTTTTTCGAAGGTTATAAGCCAAGGGTATTCTATAAAGTTTTTCTTTGTTACACCTTCAGCCAACAGGGTCTCCAAACTTAATATTAACGATTTCTTTTTTAAACTTTTCGACACCACTCCATCCTTCATAATGCGGGCGACATCTTCCTCGTCCAAACGAAAACGTGTACGCAAGGCTTCTAACAGAGCCTGAGCCGAGTCAGGAGTCTCATATTCACTTCTGTAGGGGACAATGTATTCAGCATCCGCTTCCATGGAACTACTAGTCGGAGACGCTCTTACGGTTTCAGCGTTACGTAGTGTGGAATTGGTGGCAACGTAGCACCGGTGGTGGTTTAAAAAAACCTTTGTAGTATTGCCATTCCATATTCTTCTGGAGACGGACAATTGTTTAGGATGAAACACCGCGGTTCGTTCAAACGCTGTTATGAAGTTTCGCCACATTGTTTTTGTAGGTTTAAACATGCATTTAACTCCGTCGGAAGAATTTTTTTAAACTGTGTTTTACTAAAAATACAGCTGATTGAGAAATCATTCACAATAGATGAAAATAACATATGTTCGTTGAATTTAGGGTTGTCAGGTTGATGTATTGCATGCGTAACAATGCAGATTTCGTTTGTATAGTATGTATATAAAAAAGTTGTTGATATGGTGTGGTTCGTTTATTAGTCGTGTTCGACTCGGACTCGCTTATTAAACGAGTAAGTGTTCTCAAAGGGGATAAGTCTAAAAGTTGACGAGAATTGGTTGAAATTTCTATCTATACAAGAACCAATTGGCTTTAGGCATCATAAATAAAGTGTTCAAAAATCAGGGTGTTCGTGTCAGTTTTTTCAAAACCGTCGACGGGTTTTATTTTTTTTTATAATAACCGGCATAAATCGGCATTCCGGTTAAAGACTCTTGTCTATGAACGGAAAAAAAATTCCCATTCAAAAATGAAGTGATGAACCCAATTTTTTGATTATCGGAATGTGTTAAAATCAATTGCGACGAAAATAGGTTTATTTTGATTATAAAAATAATGTCACATTTAAATTTGTAAGAACATTCTATATTTTTTTTGACCCACATACCTATGTTCAAATGGGACATTTTTTTGGCCGAATCCAAATTTAGCCAAGGAGCATACAAAACTTTATATTGGGCTTTATTGTTATTTGATATCCATATGTCCATGTAGAAGCCGGGCCTCTAGATCATTTGTATGGATCATATACTAAAAAAGACCTAAATGGTCCAATATTGGTTGGACCAAATTTGGAATATTAAAAGTTATGATTTACACAAAAAACAAAAAATAAGACTTATGAACAGCTTTTAGAAACTCTTATCATAACATAACAATCGTCTTAAACTCTTTGATTACTTTTTATCAGTTGCACCTTAATAATTATATTCATAATTTCATTTTTATTTCCATGGATATAAAACATGTTTGCTAACAACATGACTAAGTATGGTTTGTACAAATCTGGACTATATTTCTATTTTTTTAAGTTTTACTTGATGTAAATATGGCTGGGGAGCCAATCGCATTAAATTACATGTGTATATAAATACATACATTTTTATTATTAAAGTTTATTTTAGTTTTTAAGTTTTTCTACTTGGGAATGTGTTGCTAATAATACCGTTTTTTGGCCCTGTGGGCTTTTGTATTACTATATGAATAAATAATATAAAAACATGTTGATAACCATAGCTGCAAACAACTCGTGTGACTTTATGAATACGAACTTCACTGTTCGGTGTTTGTTTTAAACTTATGCATGGCGTGCCGTGCATGGTTATCTAAAATCCGCTTAAGAGGCATATTGCACTTTTGCTTTTTAATATGAGTACTTTACAACCCGAAGTTACAAACTCAGAATAGTGGCAACACTGTTACTGCCAAATAAATAGGTAAACTCTATTTCAAATGTAAACAAATCACATTCACATCAAATCTTCCAAGCATTTGTTTTTGCAACTGCCGGTGTAATTTTAAGGTAATTGTAAACTGTAAATGAAAAATGTCATACTACTCAAGAAAAATAAGAGATCCAGAGTGACGGACGTTCAAAAGACAAATCATTGTTTTAAAATTTCGACCCTAATTGACAGAGCTAAGTGAAGTGCCCTTACAATTGATTCTTCAAATATGCTATGTTTTTAAAACCAAGAATGGAAGGAAGGCGAAAATTAGCGTAAATAGTTGGACTGGAACGGATATACTTATAAAAAATTATTCAACTTACTGGAACAATATGGAACTCAAATGTAACTCACAATTCGATATATGCAATAGTTTTTTAGTTCAAAGTAGTGAAGTCTAAGGTGATGGCAGCGACCCATATTACCCTGTTACGGGGCCCCAAAGTTTGGAAAACAAGTGAACATATTTCGCACAAGATAACACAACATGAGTGTCGTTAGAAAGCTCATTAAAATACCTTGAAAATGGTGTATGCAAATTGGCGACTTATTAACGCTTTGCGAGGCGGTGGCGTATTTTCCATTGTTTGAGACGCAGTTGTTTGGGAAAATGTGTGAAAACTGAAAATACGGGTTAGGCCATTTTAAATTTAAATCGGCTGTAAAAAAGGACTGCTAATTTTTCTGAACCTTCTGCTTTTATTGGAAAAGTTGAACTTTGTCTTATTTTTTTATTGGAAAAGTTGAACTTTGTATTTTTTCGGGTCGAATCTCTTCAATGGAAACGTTTAAATTGACTTAGGATGGATGCTTAGCGTAACATTTATCCCTAATGGCTCCCCACAGAAAATAATCCAAAGAGCTCAAATCACAGTTCCGATGCGGCCAATTGACATCACAATTACGGCTGATTATGCGATTTTCAAATCATTGCGTAAAATATTGATCGTTGTATGGCTGTGTTACATGTGGCCCGTCTTGTTAAACCAAATGTCGTCCATGTCATTCTCTTGAATTTGTGAAAACAAAAGTTCCTTGAGCATGGCGCGGTAACTCTCACCGTTGTCGGTAACGGCGTCTTCTTGCTCAATTTCGAAACAAATGGCCGAATGATGCCGCCAGCCCAAAATACACATCAAACAGTGACGCTTTGTGGATGCATTGGCTTCTCAATAGTTACGTGTGGGTTTTCTGAAACCCATATGAGCAATTTTGTTTATTGAAATAGCCACCGAGATGAAAATGAGTTTCATCTGAAAACACGATTTTTCGGTAAAATTCTTCGAAACAAAATTCAGCACAGTGGGCGAAGCGATAACGCATCTGAAGTTGTTCCATTATTAAAAGACAAAATTCAACCTCTTCAGTTAAACCAGAAATTGAAAAAAAAATTTACAGCCGATTCAAATTTAAATTTTTAAAAGACCCATACATAACTTTATATTGGGCTTTATTGTTATTTGATATCCATATGTCCATGTAGAAGCCGGGCCTCTAGATCATTTGTATGGATCATAAACTAAAAAAAGACCTAAATGGTCCAATATTGGTTGGTCCAAATTTGGAATATTAAAAGTTATGATTTACACAAAAAACAATAAAAGACTTATGAACAGCTTTTAGAAACTCTTATCATAACATAACAATCGTCTTAAACTCTTTGATTACTTTTTATCAGTTGCACCTTAATAATTATATTCATAATTTCATTTTTATTTCCATGGATATAAAACATGTTTGCTAACAACATGACTAAGTATGGTTTGTACAAATCTGGACTATATTTCTATTTTTTTAAGTTTTACTTGATGTAAATATGGCTGGGGAGCCAATCGCATTAAATTACATGTGTATATAAATACATACATTTTTATTATTAAAGTTTATTTTAGTATTTAAGTTTTTCTACTTGGGAATGTGTTGCTAATAATACCGTTTTTTGGCCCTGTGGGCTTTTGTATTACTATATGAATAAATAATATAAAAACATGTTGATAACCATAGCTGCAAACAACTCGTGTGACTTTATGAATACGAACTTCACTGTTCGGTGTTTGTTTTAAACTTATGCATGGCGTGCCGTGCATGGTTATCTAAAATCCGCTTAAGAGGCATATTGCACTTTTGCTTTTTAATATGAGTACTTTACAACCCGAAGTTACAAACTCAGAATAGTGGCAACACTGTTACTGCCAAATAAATAGGTAAACTCTATTTCAAATGTAAACAAATCACATTCACATCAAATCTTCCAAGCATTTGTTTTTGCAACTGCCGGTGTAATTTTAAGGTAATTGTAAACTGTAAATGAAAAATGTCATACTACTCAAGAAAAATAAGAGATCCAGAGTGACGGACGTTCAAAAGACAAATCATTGTTTTAAAATTTCGACCCTAATTGACAGAGCTAAGTGAAGTGCCCTTACAATTGATTCTTCAAATATGCTATGTTTTTAAAACCAAGAATGGAAGGAAGGCGAAAATTAGCGTAAATAGTTGGACTGGAACGGATATACTTATAAAAAATTATTCAACTTACTGGAACAATATGGAACTCAAATGTAACTCACAATTCGATATATGCAATAGTTTTTTAGTTCAAAGTAGTGAAGTCTAAGGTGATGGCAGCGACCCATATTACCCTGTTACGGGGCCCCAAAGTTTGGAAAACAAGTGAACATATTTCGCACAAGATAACACAACATGAGTGTCGTTAGAAAGCTCATTAAAATACCTTGAAAATGGTGTATACAAATTGTAGACTTATTAACGCTCTGCGAGGCGGTGGCGTATTTTCCATTGTTTGAGACGCAGTTGTTTGGGAAAATGTGTGAAAACTTAAAATACGGGTTAGACCATTTTAAATTTAAATCGGATGTAAAAAAAGGACTGCTAATTTTTCTGAACCTTCTGCTTTTATTAGAAAAGTTGAGCTTAGTCATTTATTTATGGAACACAATATCATTCATATGACTACCACAACTGGCTCGGCAGTACCTCATCCGATCAACCCAGTTCTTTAGTATTTTTTCGGGTCGAATCTCTTCAATGGCAACGTTTAAATTGACTTAGGATGGATGCTTAGCGTAACATTTATCCTTAATGGCTCCCCACAGAAAATAATCCAAAGAGCTCAAATCACAGTTCCGATGCGGCCAATTGACATCACAATTACGGCTGATTATGCGATTTTCAAATCATTGCGTAAAATATTGATCGTTGTATGGCTGTGTTACATGTGGCCCGTCTTGTTAAACCAAATGTCGTCCATGTCATTCTCTTGAATTTGTGAAAACAAAAGTTCCTTGAGCATGGCGCGGTAACTCTCACCGTTGTCGGTAACGGCGTCTTCTTGCTCAATTTCGAAACAAATGGCCGAATGATGCCGCCAGCCCAAAATACACATCAAACAGTGACGCTTTGTGGATGCATTGGCTTCTCAATAGTTACGTGTGGGTTTTCTGAAACCCATATGAGCAATTTTGTTTATTGAAATAGCCACCGAGATGAAAATGAGTTTCATCTGAAAACACGATTTTTCGGTAAAATTCTTCGAAACAAAATTCAGCACAGTGGGCGAAGCGATAACGCATCTGAAGTTGTTCCATTATTAAAAGACAAAATTCAACCTCTTCAGTTAAACCAGAAATTGAAAAAAAAATTTACAGCCGATTCAAATTTAAATTTTTAAAAGACCCATACATAACTTTATATTGGGCTTTATTGTTATTTGATATCCATATGTCCATGTAGAAGCCGGGCCTCTAGATCATTTGTATGGATCATAAACTAAAAAAAGACCTAAATGGTCCAATATTGGTTGGTCCAAATTTGGAATATTAAAAGTTATGATTTACACAAAAAACAATAAAAGACTTATGAACAGCTTTTAGAAACTCTTATCATAACATAACAATCGTCTTAAACTCTTTGATTACTTTTTATCAGTTGCACCTTAATAATTATATTCATAATTTCATTTTTATTTCCATGGATATAAAACATGTTTGCTAACAACATGACTAAGTATGGTTTGTACAAATCTGGACTATATTTCTATTTTTTTAAGTTTTACTTGATGTAAATATGGCTGGGGAGCCAATCGCATTAAATTACATGTGTATATAAATACATACATTTTTATTATTAAAGTTTATTTTAGTTTTTAAGTTTTTCTACTTGGGAATGTGTTGCTAATAATACCGTTTTTTGGCCCTGTGGGCTTTTGTATTACTATATGAATAAATAATATAAAAACATGTTGATAACCATAGCTGCAAACAACTCGTGTGACTTTATGAATACGAACTTCACTGTTCGGTGTTTGTTTTAAACTTATGCATGGCGTGCCGTGCATGGTTATCTAAAATCCGCTTAAGAGGCATATTGCACTTTTGCTTTTTAATATGAGTACTTTACAACCCGAAGTTACAAACTCAGAATAGTGGCAACACTGTTACTGCCAAATAAATAGGTAAACTCTATTTCAAATGTAAACAAATCACATTCACATCAAATCTTCCAAGCATTTGTTTTTGCAACTGCCGGTGTAATTTTAAGGTAATTGTAAACTGTAAATGAAAAATGTCATACTACTCAAGAAAAATAAGAGATCCAGAGTGACGGACGTTCAAAAGACAAATCATTGTTTTAAAATTTCGACCCTAATTGACAGAGCTAAGTGAAGTGCCCTTACAATTGATTCTTCAAATATGCTATGTTTTTAAAACCAAGAATGGAAGGAAGGCGAAAATTAGCGTAAATAGTTGGACTGGAACGGATATACTTATAAAAAATTATTCAACTTACTGGAACAATATGGAACTCAAATGTAACTCACAATTCGATATATGCAATAGTTTTTTAGTTCAAAGTAGTGAAGTCTAAGGTGATGGCAGCGACCCATATTACCCTGTTACGGGGCCCCAAAGTTTGGAAAACAAGTGAACATATTTCGCACAAGATAACACAACATGAGTGTCGTTAGAAAGCTCATTAAAATACCTTGAAAATGGTGTATACAAATTGTAGACTTATTAACGCTCTGCGAGGCGGTGGCGTATTTTCCATTGTTTGAGACGCAGTTGTTTGGGAAAATGTGTGAAAACTTAAAATACGGGTTAGACCATTTTAAATTTAAATCGGATGTAAAAAAAGGACTGCTAATTTTTCTGAACCTTCTGCTTTTATTAGAAAAGTTGAGCTTAGTCATTTATTTATGGAACACAATATCATTCATATGACTACCACAACTGGCTCGGCAGTACCTCATCCGATCAACCCAGTTCTTTAGTATTTTTTCGGGTCGAATCTCTTCAATGGCAACGTTTAAATTGACTTAGGATGGATGCTTAGCGTAACATTTATCCTTAATGGCTCCCCACAGAAAATAATCCAAAGAGCTCAAATCACAGTTCCGATGCGGCCAATTGACATCACAATTTCGGCTGATTATGCGATTTTCAAAAACATTGCGTTAAATATCGATCGTTGCGTTAGCTGTGACATGTGGCCCCGACTTGTTAAAACCAAATGTCGTCCATGTCATTCTTTTGAATTTGTAGAAACCAAAATTCCTTGAGCATGCCGCGGTCACTCTCACCGTTGTCGGTAACGGCGTCTTCTTGCTCAATTTCGAAACAAATGATCCAATGATGACGCCAGCCCAAAATCCACACCAAACAGTGAGGTGTTATGGATGCATTGGCTTCTCAAAAGTCACGTGTGGGTTCTCTAAACCTCATATGCGACAATTTTGCTTATTGACATAGCCACCCAGATGAATAGGAGATTCATCCAAAAACACGATTTTTCAGTAAAATTCTTCCTTTCCTGCCAAACAATCTTCAGCACAGTGGGCGAAACAATAAAGCATCGGAAGGTGCTTTATTATTAAATGATGACTTCAACCTTTCCAATAAATCCAGAAATTTGAAAAATTATCAGTATTTTTTGCAGCCGATTCAAATTTAAATTTTTAAAAGACCCACCCTATATTACCGAGTTGGAGGTTTGTATTTTGTAATGGTGAATTATAGCCAGTACTAATGGGGTTTCCAATAGGGACAAAACAATTTCGTATCTTTATGTCAACGCACCCTCAAACATTTTTAATGATCTTTCAGTGTCAAAACGTTAGACAAAGTCAACGTTTTCATCATGGTAAAGTTCACTTACAGGCAACGTTTGGAAATCATTAAAAATTACTACTGAAACTCTGACTAGGTGGTCGCAACTTTAAGAGCGCTTACTTTAATATGTGGCCGTAATAATCGTCCCGACAAGCTGTGCGTGCTACAGTGGATAAATTCAAATTTTCACATTTGATTTTTTTGTCACCAAAGAGACTCCGTACCGCTCGAAGCGACAAAAATATCGCAGCCGTAAGTGTATCAGTTAAAGTAAGCCAAATCAGTCGATTCCACGTCGTTCTGAGAAGTTGGGCATCTTTCAAACAACACTGTGTCTTATTTCTCGAAAAGATTTTGGCCGTCATCTTTATAAGATTAAACTGACTCACGAACTAAAGCCCTTTGATCATTTGAAATGCCGAAACTTCTCCGATTGGGCTCTGGCAAAGTTTCACGAAAACACAGAATTTCATCAAAAAATCATCTTCAGCGATGAAGCTCATTTCTGGCTAAGTGGTTTTGGCAATAAACAAATATGCGTTATTAGACAGCACCTGTGCTTCAAGAGACACAATTCTATCCGCAAAAAATTACTGTGCGGTGTGGTTTTCATGCCGAAGGTGTGATAAGGACGTATTTTTTTCGTCGATAAAAACAATCTTCAAATCGTCAGCGCTATCATGCCATGTTGGAAAATTATTTTTGGCCGGAATTGGATGAGTTTTTACATCGCCGATATGTGGTGTTAACAAGGCGATGTCACTAGCCACACAGCACACGTTAAAATCGATTTACTTACTCGGTGAACGTTTTATCTTAAGAAATGGTCCTATTAAATGGCCACCTCGTTCATACGATTTAACGTCATTGGATTTCTTTTTATGGGGCCACATCAAGTCAGACTAATGACTGCCAACAACATTCGACGAACTCAGAGACAACGTCCAACGCGAAATTGCCAACGTTCCGGTCAAAATATGTGCAAGAGTGGTGGAAAATGGGTCCAAAGAATAGATGGCTGTACACGGGCTCGTGGTGGTCATATGACCGAAATCGAATTTCATTCTTAAAATGCAATATTTGCACTACACTACACAATAAGTTTGAACTTTATATAAGGGTGATCCATCTAGAGGTATTTTTTCAGACCAAAAAAAAAATAAAAAATTCAAATCAAGTGTGGAATCTTTATTGGTAATTTCAAAGGACATTTTATAGCATTTATTTTTTGAAAATATGTATTATTGAAATGAGTGTTCGGTGGGAAACGGGAAGATCCGCTGTTTTCGACAAAAATTTTGTTCAGTAATGAGGCCCATTTCTGGCAAAGTCAATAAACAAAATTGCCGCATTTGGGCTGAAGAGCAAGAAGAAGAGGTTCAAGAGGTCCCATTATACCAAAAGCACGGTTTGGTGCAGCTTATAAGCTGGTGGAATCATCGGTGCATATTTTTTAAAAAATGATAATGGCCGGAACGTAACCGTAAATGGTGCTCGCTATCGCGCCATGCTATCGATCTTTATGCTAACTGAAATTGAAGCCCGTAATCTTGACGACACTTGGTTTCAACAGGATGGTGTCACTTGCCATACAGCTGCTCAAACAATGGATCTATTGAGAGATCGTTTCGAAAAGCAAATAATTTCACGTTTTGGACAGGAGAGTTGGCTGCCTAGATCGAGTGATATCACCCATTTAGACATTCTTTAGGGTAACGTAAAGTCCCTAGTCTATGCTGACAAACCAGCTACGATTCAGGTTTTGGAAGCCAACATTAGGCGTGTCATTAAAGCTATACCGGTCCAAATGCTCGAACGAGTCAGCCATAATTGAACCCTCAGAATAGAAACCCTGAGGCGTAGTTGCGGCCAACATTTGAAGGAAATTATATTCAAAAAATAAATGCCATAAAATGTCCTTTCAAATTACCAATAAAGATACCACACTTGATTTGAATTTTTATATTTTTTTTTTGTTCTGAAAAAATACCTCTTATGTTTATTAATATATATATATATAATTGTTATGTCCTTAATGTAAAACCCTGTAGAAGCTTTTACTTAAAAACACATTCAACATCGGAGATATTTGAGTTTTACTTTGGGTATACTTATATTATTCGACCTATCTTTGATTTGGTATCTAATTGGACATTTTGTGTGTCGTTTGAAAACATATTGAATGTCTTCTAAATCGGCTATAAAAATAGTCTATTGGTTAACCGATGGCGAATCAGTGTTTTTTTTGCATTGTACAGGGTGTCCGTCGGAAAGGTATTCTACTTTGTTATGCCGCCATTTTGGTAAACATTAGTCTTGGCAGTTCATATTTGGCAGTTGTGACAAATTTTTTATGGAAAAATATTTGATTAATCGTTAAACATTCTATCAAAACCAATCATCGATTACTGTGACGATGAGAAAGTTAGTTTTTGGGAGAAACAACGTTCCAACAAAACGCACTATTTATCATGTAGTGAATGATTTCAAAGGAAAAGGGTCTGTAGCTGATAGGCACAAGCATGGACTACAACATATTGCAAGATCGGCTGAAAACATTACTGCTGCTTAAGAAAGTGTTCAAAACAATCCATCAACCTCAATTCGACGCCTTGCTCAGGAACTTGGTCTTAGTCTCAGGAACAACTTTGGCCACAATTTTGTACAAGGACTTGCATTTGTTGCCATTTAAGATTCAGTAGGATGTTACAGCTCGCCCATGGCAACCCCGATTTTCATTTGAATTGATATGTAAATAAACAGAATAGTCGGTTCTGGGCAATGGAAAACCCTCAAATTATTCATCAGTCACCTTTGCATCCATTAAAAGTAAGAGTCTGGAGTGCAATTTTGTCAGGACGAATCATTGGACCTTACTTCTATGAACATGAAAACGGCGTAACGATAACTGGCAATGGGGAGCGATATCGTGGTATGATTGAAAACTTTTTTAACGCCAGAACTGCATGCTTTGGGCTTGATTAACATGTGGTATCAACAAGACGGTGCCACATCGCATACAGCCAGCATTACAATGGAATTACTGTGAGATCTTGTTCCACAACAAGTTATTTCAAGAAATGGTGATGTTTATTGGCCTCCACGGTCGCCTAATTTGACTGCTCCTGAGTTTTTTTTTTGTGTGGATATTTGAAAATCAAGTTTTATGCAAGCAAACCAGAAACGCTTGAGCAACTCAAACAAAATATTCGTGATGAAACAAATGAAATACCACTTGAAATGTGTGAGAATGTAATGAAAAAAGGGCTCGCATTTGTGAGGCTAACAGAGGCGGACATTTATCTGATATTGTATTCCATTTATAATTGCGGACATTTATCAATATAAGATCCATTCTCTTTCATTTAATTAAAAATTATAAACAAACAAGGTAGTATACAGTGTGACCGTTTTAGCATTTTTGCAGCTAAATTAAGCATTTTTTTTGTTTTAGCCGCAAAATTATCATTTTTAGCATTATTCTATCCAAAAAATTTCAAATACTTTAGTACTTTATTTTTTTTAAAAATCTGATACTTTTTTTTTATAAAAAAATCTGATAATTTTTAGTTGACTACACATTTATACATATAACCTTGGCGATTCAGTTTTCAGTGTCTGTCTTCAGCATCTTAAACGCTACCTGATGAAATTGAGTATTTGGTGTCAGAAACTTACAATTGGTTTTCCAAATCTACTTTAAGACAAAAACATTTGAAAGCATTTACGCTGCGATTAATGATATTTTAAAAAAATTGTACACTGAGAAACATTTATTATATCTGATGTTTTTGAAACCTTTGCTGTCAGATGTACAAAAAGTAAATAAAATGTTTGAAAGTAATAATGCTGACCCTACTCTGTTGCTATCAGAACTATATGTTCTTTTGAAAGACCTTTCCTATCAAATTGTTTTTAAATCTGACACTTTTGATCCCTTAAATTCGTGTTTAGAATATTTTGTTTGTTCCAACACCATACATTAATTACAACTTTGGAGAATTTTTAAAATCAAAGACAAATGTAATCAATTCTGAAGAAGAAAATGAAATAAGAGTTACTTGCCGAAGTATATAGTTCAGTTAATATTTGAACAACAAATGGAAGATTTCACAGTGGACGAAATTACTATTTTAGAAAAGCAATGGCAAAAGCTAAGTACATCTGAATGGGCAAACAAAAACTCAGCAATTTGATTTCTGGATAAGTGTATACGAATATAAAAATGCTTTAAATGAAAACCCGTTCAACGAATTGTCTTCTTTTGTTTTGAAGTTTCTAGTTTTACCATTTAGTAACGCAGACGTTAAAAGAGTTTTAAGTGGCATGAACCTTATAAAAACCAAAATTATAAATAGAATGATATTGAATACTATGAATTTACTTCTTTACATTAGATGCTGATTGAAAAGGTTAAATAAATGTTGCGAAAGTTTAAAAATTACCAACGATCTCTTAAAAAAATGTGATAAAAACATGTATGATAATGATATTTTGACCGACGGAAGTTGAGGAAGAATATTTATTTGGTAATGTATTTTGTTTATAACCAAAATTTATCATTTGTAAACAAATAATATTTAAAAATGTACTGAAATGCTTTTAAATAGAGATTTAAATTTGTATGTTATTTTTTATATAAATATAAATATGTATGTATGTACAAACCAATGTGATATTGAATTGATGGTCACTTTTTCTTTTATTTATGTAAGACTCTTTATGTTTCCTTTTTATTCAATAAATAGTTTTTTTGTTGTTTGCCATGGCTCAGCAATACATGGTTTGATTATTACTTGACATTGTTTTATTCTAATGAAATATATTTCTAAGGCAACATTGAATACAAAATTTGAAAAAATAAAAGCTTTATAGTGATAATTATAAAAAAAAAACGTTTTTTAATTTAGCATTATTTTTTGGCATTTTAATATTTTTATAGTATTTTTTAGCACTATTTTAATGCTGATTTAGCTACAACACTTTTTTAGATCTGGTCACACTGGTAGTATACCTTCCCGACCCACACCCTTTATATGAAAAATCACTTGATTTTTTTAAAGAATGAAAGGGGAGGTATTGCTTGCTTTTTATCACACCCGATTCTTAAAAATACCTTTAAGTTAAAAATTTGGCATAGTAAGCTCATAAAAAGTAGGGGTGGGGGGATTTTTTTTTATCATTAACCGCCTCACAATGGACTAAAGTCGATACGTTGTTGAATAGGAATCGCTTTTAATGGGTAGGTATGCTTTCCAAATGACACCCGTATTGTCTACATCTACCTTTAATAAGAATTGAGAAAGATACAACAAATTTATTGTATAGCTTTCAATTTTTTGTTGTTTGAAATACAAAGTTGTATCGATGGTAGAAATTTGGAGTCGATCTGAGAGTTATACTTATACTACAAAGTATTTAAGCCAAGGGTATTATGACTTCCTGATGTTTGAAAACACATTTAAGTAATTGGAAAAAGACCCTTTGCTAAATAAAACTTATCGATTCAGTGTCACTATCTAAATTTATTGAGCGATGTCAGCTCCTCACCACGTCCGTTGCAATTAAAATACATTTTGCACTTATAAACTGATTTCTATGCAAATTGTCCTTTTAAAATTGGTCCGCATTATTCAATGTTTTATTGTCATGCATAGGTTTTTCACTTTAAACTACAACCACATTTTACATCCGATTCTAAATTTTGCATGAATCATTACAAATTTGGTATATTTTTAAGTATGATTCAAGAACAGACTCTTTTAAAATCGGTCCGCATTGTTCAATTTTTATAAAATGCTTAGGGTTTTTCTTTTAAGCTTAAACTTCATTTTACATCCGATTCTAAATTTTGCATGAATGTCAAATTGGCCTATTTCATGTTTTCGTATAGTCCCCACTTTAAGGTCTCTCTGGATTTAAAGTCCTGAAAGTAAACCCGATGACGCTCAAATTCTTTATGGTATGTTCTAAGGGACCAATAATTAAATCTCGACCCCACAAACGTACTTCCTGATTCACCAGCAGCTTCTATTTCATTCGATATCGGTCAAATTTCGCATGTAGAATTACAAGAGCCCATCTCTATGAATATATATAAATCCCAAACAAAGACCCTCTCGATTGGAGAGTCCAACACTATATAGGTAGCATTATTAATCCAATCAATCTTCGGTTTACACAGTGGCGCGGAATCTTCTGAATAGCAGAGTGGTGGGGGTATCTCAAAGTCCGACTTCAGCCTTTTTACTCACCACACTGTGGTACAGGGGTATTATGAGTTTGTGCAGTAGGTTTATGTTTCTAAGGCACAAAAAATTTCGATAAACTTATTAAAAATTATACCGGGCGATTCAAAATATTTTTCTGAGCTAGTCCGACTGGTCCGTCTGCCTGTTCATCTGTTCTTGTCTAGGTAGCAAAAATGAACCGATCTTTATGAAAAATTCCAGAATATTTTGTTTTTGGCTAATAACAAATACTTTTAAAATTGGAAGAAATCAGTCCAAGTTATTATATAGTATTGAGGCTATCTACCTATTTGGGCTCTAACCGACCTAACAGTGGCAAATTTAATCATATTAATTAATGAGGATAAATAAATTTATTTTTAATTAAACTTGTATAATTTCTTTTTTTCCTAGTTTTTGAAAGGTGCAACGACTTTGCCCTAAGACGAATTTCCACAACATGTCTCAAGATTTATGTTCGGCGCTACATTGCAACGTTTGTCTTATGCTACAAGCCCACGACCCAAATTTTCAACATAATACACGGCATGAATCCACTGCTATCTCAACACAACTCAGTATTTGCACCGGTTGCAAATTGGTAAAGTATTGCAGTAGACATCATCAGAAACTCGATTGGCCCATACACCGAGATTTCTGTCAGGCAATTCATAAAATACTTCAGGCCTTGAAGATCTCACATCCATTCCTGGTTTCTGGCGAGCCTAAGTCGATCGAAGATGTAG
This sequence comes from Hydrotaea diabolus, assembly GCA_963513945.1. Lineage (NCBI taxonomy): Eukaryota > Metazoa > Arthropoda > Insecta > Diptera > Muscidae > Hydrotaea > Hydrotaea diabolus. Next base: position 55,908,487 of record OY740717.1, on the reverse strand, counting down.
AGCAGGCCATAGTGAATTTAAAGTATTTGCTAAGGAATGCCATAGCGAGACCTTTGGAGTATCTGGAGGAAGAATTGACTTCGTATCCAGTTTATTGTCCTATATGTTTCCAGTTTAAAAATGTGAAAACGTTGTGTCCCGAATGCTTAAGTCAGGCATATTGCTCCGAAAAACATTTAAAGGAGCACGAAAGCAAACACGTGCAAGTGTGTGGTTTATTAGAAATATACTACTCCCCATTTAAAATGATTCCGGCTAAGAGTGATGGAGAACTTGTTCTAAAGCAAAGAGTTGACGGCTTGGAGAAAGCGGATTTAGTCGAGGCATTCCAGACAGCCATTCAGTGTAAGCTGGCCGAAAAGCCCACCCGCAGTTTGGTCGATTATCAATTGTTTGCCCGAGCTGCAGATTTTAGTTGCATTTCTACCATTTGCTATGCCCTCTGTCACTTGGACACCTCTTCATTGGATTCGAAATTTGTGGTCTTCATAATAGGAGCTTCCATAGAAGCGGTTCTTTGGTTTCGTCTGATACATTGTAAATTCTTTTTTCAACAGTACCCACAAGTAAAACATTTGGATTTGCATTTTATAGGACCGGAGGCGGTAGATGCACCGCATAAAATTTTACAATTTAATTATAAGGTATTTATTGCACTTTTTACATTGATGATTATATTTTAATATTGATTGATTACAACTTATTCTAGGGTGCGCAAAGAACTACCCGTTTCCATTGCTACAAAGGACTCTTTCAAACCTATTGCCAATATTACAAAGTAAAGCCATGTATCATTGTAGCCTTTAATTGTGGCTTCTCGGAGTTTGCCCAGTACTATAATTCAGCTCCCAACGTGACGAATTTGAATTGTCTGGAGTCGCTTGAAATCAGCGTTGCAACTAAGCCTTCCAAAGAAACATGGTTTCATGGTATTGTTGAAATCCTACACACCTTTGATACTCCCATCGTTTTCACTTCATTTACTAAACAAGAATCCGATTTCGATTTTGCTGCCCTGGTAAAGGTGGCCAACCGCCAACGTTTGAAGATTCACATTGAGCGTATATTAAAGCTATCGCCGAATCCCTTTCGAGATCTGCGGCCGCTGAGACAATGGTATGTGAGAGATCAAGAGACATTCTATTATCGTAATGGCTATATACAGGTAATCAGAACAAAACTAATGTCTTGAGTTAGTTCTACATAAGTTGGATAAAAACAGAATACAGTTTATTTAGTTTTAATGATATGAAATAAAAAGGGTTTTAAGTTTTTGAATGTACAAAATCGATATTATTTAAGTTTAAATAAACATAATCCGAAACAAAAGGAAACAATATAAGTGCTTGAAGTAGATTTCAAAGAATGCTGGGAACTTCCAGCGGTTTTCCTAATCACAAATGCCAGTGATTTCACGAGTAAGGCTTGTAAAATATTTTCTGTAGTCAATAATTCAGAACAGTTCCTTTTAGGGGAAAGAAAGTAACCAAACGTTTTTTTGCTTATACTGGGTGATTTATTTACGTCAGGACAAATTTTACCAGCGTATTCCTTGAATCATTTCATAAAAATATATCTACCTACGACCATGTCCGAAAATTTAAGGGGACGAAATGGCGGTTTGAAAATATTCGGATTGGTGGTCGGAGGGTAATAGGTTAAAATTTATAAGTTCTGAACCAGTGTTTTTCTCTTAAAAGATAGCCCCACCTCATCTTTCCAAAATTACCTAAAATAAGCCAGAGGTCCTACCGTTCCAAAGTTGTGACTATTTGACTGAAATGCAAAGATTTTTGTTTTGTTTTTTTGGAAGCGAAATAACAGCACACGCTGGTGAAATTTGTCCAGTCGTGAATGAATCACGCTGATAAAGGTGGTCCAACCATAATGCACAATGATAAATGTAAGTCAACTCTTAACTCAAGTTTTTTGCCCAACTTAGTTTGACTTTTCTTCGTTTTAGTGTTTAACAAATTCAGCCATGGAGAGGAACACAATTGACCTGCGCGTAATAATTGTTGATGCCCTTTACGAAACTTGGCGTTTTCATCCAAATGCATTTCTTGGACTTCGTGATTTTTTTGGTCAGCTTAAGCGATCGAATGTTGTTGGAGAAAGTATGTATTGACACAGTAATTCTTACTGCGTTCTCTGGTTTTCTTTCCGAGCAAAAAAACATCGAAAATTAAATTTACGTTTTTGTTTCTATGGAGATTTCATAACTGAATTTTTATTTCGTTTGAGTTTTTATTTGACTGAGTTTTCAAATGTTCGAGAAAGTTTTTTTTCAGTTCATTCATTCCTGCGTTAACCCTGAACGTGACGAGTTGCGAAAAGAAATATTTTTAAATTAAAAGAAAATTCCTAAAACTAAAACCGTCTTGATTGTTCTGATTCATTTTATCGGGAATAAATTATTGGCAAAATCTAACAAATGTGTCCACAATCGTGATAATTGTGCGCCAGTTTTAACAAACCGGGTCTGTAGCAAATGTGCAAACACCTGTGCATGCTCTCTCAGTTCGTTCTGCCATCGTTCTGTCATTGGGTCGTACTTCTTCGAAAATGAGGTCGGACAAGCAGTAACCGTGAATGGTGTTCGCTATCACGTGATGATAACTTACTTGGTAAAAAATAAGGATATGTATCTAGACGATATGTGGTTCCAAAATAATAGTGCCACTTTCCACTCAGCCAATGAAAGAATGGCTCTTTTGCGCAAGAAATTCAATAACACGGTCAGTGTTATTTCATTTGGCCATGATAATTGGCCGCCACGATCATGTGATTTGACACCGTTGGACATCTTTCCTTTGGGGATATTTAGAAGAAAAAGCGTACGTCAAAAGCCAAGAACACTTCATCAGCTAAAGGATGCGATAATTCGGCACATTAACGTCATTGAACCTCTATTATGTCTCAGAGTCACTGTAGAACATTTTTTAGCGATGAATCAAATTTGTGGGATAAAACGACTAAATTTATTCACATTAGTTTACAAGCATGTGGAACTTTTAAAATAAATGGTTACCTTCTTATTACAAATTAAAGACAATTAAAAAACGGGTTTAAAAAGTCACAAGAATATCAATGGGAATAAAAAGGCATTAATAAAAACAAACCGAAGGCAATAAAAAAAAGGGAATAACCATATTAAATTAACAGGATTACAAAGTTATCAAATAGAACTAGGCATAAAAATGGGCAACTTGGCGAAACAACAAAAAATATATTAACTCAACAAGATGGTAGAGAAAACAAAAATTGGGATAAAATGGGTAAAAAAGGGCAGATACGGGCTAAATATCAAATGTGAAAAAAATCCTATTTAATGAACAGAATGGCATGGAAATTTGGGGTCTAATTGTATTATGCAAATAGACCCCACGAAATTATACCTCAAATGTAGTGGTAATTGAAGGTATGCAAAATATCGAGTTGTTGTTTTGTATAAAATTGGGGTCTATTTTTTAATTTTTGGGTTTAGGGTGTAATTTCCATTTATGTGTTACAAAATAAATGTGAAAACAAAGTACGAAAATAGGCCCCAATACCTGTACAATATCTTTTGCGTACAGTTTCGGTTGTGTGTGGCCCTTAAAAATATCGAAATGAAATTGGACCCAAATGCGAGCATAGGCCACAAAATTGTTATGAAATTATGCACCAAATTTTTTTTGGAGTTTATTATTGTACAAACATTTGGAGTCTAATTGCATTATGAAAATATACCCCACTAAAATATGAAATTAGGCCCCAAAAAACAATAAAATTGCGTGTTACTGTTTTCCATATATATATTTTTTTTAATTTTCACTTTGGGATGTATTCGCCTGTTTCTTCGGTACAACTGGTCATGTGGCGACTGTTCCGCTTGAGTGGTACACCGCAATTTGTTTGCCTGAAGTCTTCGGAGAAATTCGAAAAACGAACAAGAGAAGACGAATCATTGTGCACCATGACAATGAGAGCTCTCACACATCGGCTCAAACCAGCGCCTTTCTTGCCGGCCAAAACGTCGAATTGATGGGTCATCCGCCGTACAGCCTTGACTTGGCACCCAATGACTTCTTTTTATTCCCGCACATCAAGAAAAAAAATGCGTGGTCAACGATTTTCGTCGCCAGAAGGAGCTGTTCAAGCTTTCAAAAACCATGTTTTGGAGGTGTCTCAATCGGAGTGTGGGAAAAAGTGCTTCGACAATTGGTTTGAGCGCATGAAAAAGTGTATAAATCATGCTGAAGAATACTTTGAAAAACAATAAAACCATTTTTGATGATAAATTATCGCATTTTCATTATGAGGCCAGAAATATATATAGCAGCCCTAGTAATAACATTTTTTAGATATGAGCAATCAGCTTATTCTTTATTTAATTTGGAAGGTTAGTATTTAGATTTATTGAAATGAATGCTTGGAATACCGAAAAGAGGATTTGGATAGTGCAGGGGTACCACGCTTTGCAGTTCTGTATTTCCGTCCAAAGGGAATTTAGGCTGGAGTTTGGAAGAACTCCTTCGAGTAGATGAATCATTATGATGCTGGTAAACAAGTTTGACGAATATGGAAGCACGAAGATCGTGCCATCAATATCCCAATGTTCGGGTCGACCATCGCGGCTTAACATCGTCAATTCAGTCAAATCCATGCGTTTCGCCTCGAAACTTATCGGCTCAAATTGCATTAAGCAGACGGTAATTATTACAACGGATAATTAATGATGACTTAAAATTGTTTTCGTACAAAGTCCAAATTACAAACAAGTTGGATTTGGAATTGCCTTTTCGAATGGAATTTTGCCAAAAAATAATTGAAATGGCCGAAGAAGATAACAGCTTGATAAATTGTGTTTTGATATAAACAGCAATGTATGCAAGCAAAATTGCCGTAGATGGAGTGAATTAATCCACAGATACTCCATGAGACGGAACTGCTCCCAAAACGAGTAACTGTATGGTGCGCAGTTTTATCAAGCTACATTGTTGGGTCACACTTTTTTGAAGAAAATGGTGTAACAGTGACTGTAAATAGGGATCGTTATTTTATGATGTTGAAGGAATTTTTTGCCCAGAATTGCACCAGCTAGATAGAGCAACTGCCGATTTTGGCAAAGTTCCAACGAAAATTCTCCAAAAAATTAAATTCCAGAAATTCCACTTTCCGCTGATGCCATGGTCACTGGACCTGACTGCAGCAGCCTTTTTTATGGGGTTATGTTAAGCGAGAGGTGTACAGAACGAAACCAAGGAATTTTACTGAATTGAAGCGATCCAACCCTTTTGGGCCGAAATATATTCCTGTCGCATATGCTTAAATAGATGAAGGTCATTTACGGACTATCATCTTCAAACACAATTAGTTATATAAAATTAACTTAACATAACTCGTCCTCGTGAAGTAGCATAATTTTACCTTCCATGGTGCAATAAAGAAGGTAGAGTAATGGTGCAGCAGATTTGAATTTTTTTCTCTCAGTAATTTAAATTGTCAATTTTACAATAACGTTTGTTGAAGTTTGTAAAGGAAAAATTCAGTTTCCAACATTCAAAATTATCATCAAACATTCACAAAAAATTATTTGTGGCATTCTTTTTCAATTGACTTTGACAATCTAGCGAACTACTTTTGTTGTTGTTGGGCTAGTTACTATACCTTGCTTATTGTACCATGCAATGAACTTACTCATCACTTTTTCAAATTTTGAAATTTTTTATTTCAGTTTCAAATTTCATTTTACGATTTATCACATAAGTTTGTCAAAAAAATACCATTAAAATATCATTCTTTTTAAAAGAGAATTCAAATATTCAAAAGAAAAGCGTACGAAATATAAAAAAAAATCTTAAAAAACAACTTTTTATTGCACATCGACATCCTTGCGTACTTTACGGATCCAGTAAGTGGCGCCATCCTTAGCAACGGTAGCAACGAAATTCACTTTGCCCTTATAGTTGGCAGGAGCAATCCATTGGAATTCAACGCTCTTGATGGGATGGTCCCGAGGAATTTTAACGTGAGTCAAAGTGTCCTATAGTTTAAAACAAAAAAGAATTAAATTAAATCGGCAATGCCTTTTACATGTGCAAAAATTACTTACATCAGCACCGGAGCATGTCAGAGTTTGTGACTTATTCGAATCCACAACTTTGAAAGAGCCAACGGGTTTCTGATTTGCATCCTGGGCTTGTACAGCAAATCCTAAGAAACCATCTCCACCCAATGTCAGGGTAATCTTGTCTCCGGCTTTCACGCCACTGCCACCGGACAAACTATAGGGTACCGATGCGCCTTGCTCCGCCACACCATGTTCGGGTGTTAGGCCATTGGAGCAAATGGCTTTGGGGGCACCGGCGGAATTGCCCAAGACAGGAGCAGCCAAGCAGCAGGCGATTACAAGAAAACGAAACATTTTGAAGTGAACTGTAAACAAATTGAAAAAATATTGAAAATAATTAAAAACAAGTTTTGCCGCCGTCGACTGTCTCAGTAGTTAAACTGGTAAATGTATTCCATTGCATGGCATTAATTAATGTGATTTCACTGCATGGCTCGTTGGTTAGTTGGTTGGTCGATTCAGCTGTATTTGGTGTTTTAAATTTTAAATTTATTGATAAGTTCTCTTGCATTGTTCAATTCATTTGTTGTGTGGCTTTAAGTTGACTTTACGAGTACTTGCTGTCTGTGTGTAATTAACCTTGGCTTAGCAAAAAAAAGTCTACAGCCGAGTCAGTTAAATGTCTTGACCAAATTACAATGTGCATTTCATTTGTAATGCCGTGGAACATGTTTCTGCAGATACTATATTGGACGTATGTAAGCGTTTTTTACTAGTCATTTGAATAATTTTGTATTTAACGTTTGCCAACGCTTTGAAAAGAAAATGCTTGCATAATTTGTGTGATAGGCTTTGAAAATTATAAATGCATATAAAAAATAATGGTAAAAATTAAGACCGAAGAAGTGTCTGCCCTACTGGGAGTCTTTAATGTATAACGCCCTGCCTCTTTCAGAGTTAGCAACGAAATATAGTATTTGTGCCTGGAAGTATTAAATGAAATAGGTTTCCCTTACCACATTTAAACCGTGGATTTGGCAATTTTATTCCTTTCTTCTATTCTATTATTAGTTCGCCTTATTTCTGATCTCTTGCTCTATTATCCATAAAAGTAATCGTGTAACAACTTCAATTGTTTGGAGTTGTTTAACCACAATTCAAATGAGTTTTTGCGGCGTTTTGTAACTGTGGTGAACCGACTCCCAAGAAGGCCAAGCTGACTTTCTCGGCCAATAAGGTGATGGTAACAGTTTTTTGGGATGCACACGGGATAAACCACATAGATTACCTTCAAACGGCGAATACTATGCCGACTTATTGGACCGGTTTAACGAGGATTTAAAAAACGACCCCATATGGCCAAGAAAAGAAATGGATCGGTGGAAAGAGATTCAGCTCCAAGGATGAAATTATTGATCAAACAAATGCCAATTTTATAGACCTTGAAAAATCCTATTTTCTGGAAGGTATACAAAAATTGGATAAACGTTGGCCTAAGTGTATTAAGGAGATTATGTTGAAAAATAGTTTTTGTTCGCAAAATAAACTCGTACGCCAATTAGAAAAATTGTCGCATATGGGGCATATGCCGCGGCATAATTGGGTCATTTTTCTTTGAACAAAAGCAAGGGTCCGCCGTTAAATTCAACGGTAAGCGTTACCCCGCCATGCTCAACGAATTGTTTCCAAAAATTCAAGAGAATAACATGGACTACATTTGGTTTCAAAAAGATGGCGCAACTAATTTATTTTTTTTCATAAAAAAAAATCAATTTTCATTTTTTTCTTTTTTTTGATGTGGACAACATCTGAGCATCGAATGAGACCGATCCCATGCCCCAAAAGTGTTCCCTCCCAGAGATATGCGCGTTTTATGAAAGTGAAGTCGACGATTCTAAGCGCAAATAGAAAGGGACCTAATCTTTAAAATGGTTCTCCTGAACAAAACTGGTTTTTAGCCTTAGGCCCCTTTCTATTTCGCGCGTCACATATAAATTTATTTATAAGAAAACAATAGTAACTATAAAAAAATAACAGAAGGGTTTAACTCCAATAAACTTAACAAATGTATAGTTTTTGATAGCAGTGTATAGTTTTAAAAGGCAGGAAAATAAAACTAATAGTTCTATTTATATGAAAGGGAGATCTAATATGTGGTGCCTTTTCAGTCTTCTTACTTTGTTACTATCATCTAATAAGCTTACTAAGTAGGGACATAAATACTGTTACAACATTGAATTTCAATAGTAGAACTGAACATACCCCCTTAATGTCATATGGGTTTTGAAAGCTAACCTCAATAGCGTTAGTCTGCGACGGGATTTTAAAATTGTTTCAACTTTCATCATGGAGTGGTCAGATAATGAGAACCGTATCGCTGTAATAGCGCTTTTCAAGTGTGAATTGAAAAAAAACGATATTTTCAAAAGGCTCGGCCACTAGGGATTAGCCGCAAGTTCGTCTACCGATGCATAAAACTGTTTGAGGAGACTGGAGATGTAAGAGACCGCCACCGGTCGGGCCGCCCAAGCTCTGTTCGAATACCGCATGTCATCAAAGCCGTTAAATCAGGAATTCACAGAAATCCGCTTCGAAAACAAAAAACCATGGCCCGTGAGATGAAATTCACACAAAAGTCCATGAGTCGAATCATTGAAAAAGACTTGGGACTTGGGGCTTTCAAACGACGTACCGGACATTTATTGACTGCAGCTTTAAAAAAAACATGATTGAAAATGCAAACGTCTTTGGTGAAGCACGCTGATAACTTGCACAGAAAAATTTTGTTCACCGATGAAACAATTTTTACCGTTCAAGAAAAATTTAACAAGCAAAATGATAGAGTCATTTTAAGGAAGCATCTGAACTGATCCCAAGGGTGGAAAAGGGTCATCACCCAGCTTCAGTCTTGGTTTGGTGGGGTGTCTCTTACGATGGGGTCACTGACCTGCATTTCTGCGAACAAGGAGTCAAAACATCGGCCAATGTTTACCAAGAAACAGCTTTGGAAGCTGTTGTGAAGCCTCTTAACAATTTCCTGTTGCAAAACCAGCCATGGACTTTCCAGCAGGATTTTGCGCCGGCCCATAAGGCTAAAACGTCCCAGGCATGGCTTCGAAACAATTTTCCAGCGTTCATTTCCCATTGGATTACAAATTGTGGACGGTTTGAGAGGACAAGGTTTGTCACAAAAGATACCCCAACATTGAATCTCTTAAGACTGCTTTGGTTCGAGCTGTGGCCAATTTTCCAATGGACGAGGTTTGTGCAGCGTTTGACGATTGGCAAGTGCGACTTAAGGCGTGTGTAAAGGCAAAAGGCGGACATTTCAGAAAAGTAGATTCTTTTTGGATACAATATACATTAATAAATATATTAAAAATATTTGGTCCAAAAACATTCAGTACTTTTTATTTTACAGCATAAAACTTGTGTAACAGTATTTATGTCCCTACTAAGTACGAGTATATGTACACTTTCATTAGATACTAGCGCTAATTTAATATATAAAATATTTAAAAAATAATTGAGTACGGATAACTATCTAGAATTTTCATTTACGGTTGCTATTTTTATTTCGGGTCCTGACAGTACTAGTGTTCCCAGAGGCAAACTCCATTTGAAACTTTGACTTTTTTTTAGCAAAACTTCACTCAGAACGTTTTGTCATTTAAGGGCGAATTGTTTTGTTTACAGCGTCATGATAAATTCTTCTCAGTCTAAAAATGAAATTATCCCGTGAACATTTTCGTGCGATGATTTTTTACGATTTTCGGCGTGGGTTATCGAGACAAGAGTGTTCAAATCAACTTGTTTCGACTTTTGACAATGAAGCACCATCAATAAACACTGTTAATCGCTGGTACCAAGAGTTCAGTCTCGGACGCCGTTCGCTCCAGGATGAATTTGGTGAAGGACGTCCAACTTCGGTCACGTTGCCAGAAACCATCGATGCTGTGCGTGAACTGATTAAGCAAGGCCGACATGTGACATACCGTGAGATTGAGGCATCCTTGGGCATTAGTATGACAAGCATTAATAAGATATTGCATGTTCGTTTGACAGTGAAAGAAATTTCTTCTGGTTGGATCACACATAAATTGACGAATGTTCAAAAAGAGACTTGTATGGATTGGTGCAAAGAGATGTAGCTCAAAGGTAGTGTAGTTATATAACATTGTAACAGGTGATGAATCATGGATCTATGCATATGAACCCGAAACAAAACACTATTCGACCGTATGGGTATTTCAAGACGAGCCAAATCCAACAAAAGTTGTTCGTGGAAGAAGTACATCGAAGCAAATGATTGCGTTTTTTTTCGGTATAACCGGCCGTGTTGCCACAGTGCCTTTAGTAGAACGTAGGATGGTTAATTCTGAGTGGTATACATCATCTGTTTGCCAAAAGTGTTCGAAGAAATGAGAAAAGATAATAAAGAAGACGGATCATTTTGCATCACGAGAATGCAAGCTCTTACACATCAGCTGAAACGATTAGCTATTTGACCACTCATGATGTCGAATTGATGGGCCATCCACCGTACAGCCCTGATTTGGCACCCAAAGACTTATTCTTATTCCCTAGCATCAAGAGAAAAAAATGCACGGTCATTGTTTTTCATCTCCCGAAGCAGCTGTTGAATCGTTCAAAAATCATGTTATGGAGTTGTCTCAATCGGAGTGGAAAAGTGCTTCGAAAATTGGTTTGTGCGCATGCAAAAGTGTATTGATCTTAAGCAGAATATTTTGAACAACAATAAAACCATTTCCAATGATGAATTTTTTTGATTTTATTGCCGGACCCGAAAAATAAATAGCAACCCTCTTATCTGTACACTTTCATTAGATACTGACGGTAATTTAATATATAATATATTTAAAAAATAATTGAGTCTACTGATAACTATCGTGAATTCGCATTTAAATCCGTTTGTTTTTAATAATAAAAAAATTTGGGAAGAAAATTATTTAAGAATAATTTTTAGTGAGTTTAAGCGAGCTCGGTTTGAACTTCTTAAACAACTTTTTTCTACAAATCTTCAAATCAAACGGTTTATTTTGCATAAAGTCAATCAGTTATTTAACACAGAACTTTCGAAAATGTCTCGTAAAGTTTTGAAGTTATGGCCTTAGCCTTAGACAAATTACTCGTTAAATAAGCGAGAGCCAATCGAACACGCCTATTGTCAACATATGCAGATTTTTGTATATCTATGAATGATCACAAACAAGTACATGTTCCTATGTGGGCATGTGACAATTCGTTTTTATCACGCAAATGAACAGATAAATTATCGATGAAGTAAATATTCAGTAATCAAGGTTGTTGTTGACATGGAAACTCGAAACTCGATTTGAATATGTACCTATTTTATAAATAATAATAAAGTAAACAATTCATTATTATTATACCATTATAATTGATTGTACTCTGTCCGTTGTGTCTATGTATTTGTTTTGTTTTCTCGCCTTGATCTGGAGAAGTTCTGTTCCTAATTGATTCTAATATCAAAAAGTTAGGCGTGTAAAGGTAGACTAAACGCAGACAACAAATGGGGGTAATATATCAAAACGGACCGGTTTCGTTTCTGTTCAAATTCGGAGAAATACCACAACCAAAAGAAGTACAATTAAAGTCATGATTTGATTCGAAATAAAAATACAACAAACAAAATCTCCATACGAAACTTGAATGTTTGATTGCAGAACCGGTATTCGAGTAGAAATCGAACGATTAACAACTATTAGACGAGGCAGCAGGCAAAACGTTAAACAATTAGCAACAATTTAGTTAAGACGTTTTCACAATAAACATGACATTTAATTAGAAAATGTATGGAATAATTAAACGGGGTGTTCGCTGCGTGCAATTGAATACATGAATTGTTGAACATACGGCCAGATGTCATGATAAAATACTATAGACTACTTTTACTTAATAGGAAATGAATTAACTAATTTCCATAAATAATTTCCTCATTATTTAATAAATAAGAAATATAATACAAGCGACAAGGAAAGAAAATATGACAAATGGCCTTACATTTGTATCATTTCATGTTTTTTTTAAATACCTTTTTTAGTAAATCATTCAATTGTGATCTTGGGCTTAAAGAAAGGCAACGGAATCAGTTTTAATTTTCACAAAAGACTGATTTAATTTCAAAGAAATAACTCATTATTCGTTAAATATTTGTTCCAAGCCTTTCATTAGTACACCCTACACCGCAAAATGAGGTTTATTGTATGTATTCTCTAATACGCTACGTAGCTATTGGCCGTGCTCTTTTGGGAACTCGCTAAGAAGGTAGCTAACGCAATAACTTCACAACATTGTAAATGCATAGGGACATGATTTTGTTAACAGAACACTATAGACACTTCGCGTTAAAGTCCGTTTGTTTTAAAGAATTAAAATTTTTGCGAAGTAATTTTTTTAAGAATAGTCTTAAGCGGGCTCAGTTTTTACTTGCTTATTATATTTCTGGAATTACCTTTTTCTACAAAAAAAAAAACAAATTTTCAAATCAAACGGTTTATGATGCATAAAGCTAAACAGTTCTTGCACATAAATAAATTTCAAAAATGTTCTCGTAATGTTTTGATTTTGTCTCCGCGACCACTTAAACCCCTCAAATATGTCTCCTACAATCACTGATCAGGACCTACTGTCGCTATAATTGCGAAGCCTTGTTAGCAAAATGCAATAGATAAAATATTTTTGAAAAATTTCAATAATTTCAAGTTCATTTTAGGTACTGCACCCTAGACTCTTAAAAAAATAAGTAGAACTTAGGCTAGAAAGAACTTTAGTAACGGGTTTTCTAATAGGGACATAACAATTTCGTATCTTTATGCTAACGCATCCTCAGACATTTTTAATGATCTTTCAGTGTCAAAACGTTAGTCGAAATCAACGTTTCATAATGTTAAAGTCCACTTTCGAGCAACGTTTGGAAATCATTAAAAATTGCTACTGAAATTCTGAGTCGGTCGTCGCAACTTTAAGACCGCTTACTCCATTTTTCGCCATAATAATCATCACACCCGACAGGCTGTGCGTGCCATAGTGGATACATTTAGATCCAAATTTTCACTTTTGAATGTTCCGGCGCCAAAGAGACGCCGTACTGTTTAATGCGCCGTAAGTGTATCCGTTCAAAGTAAGCCAAATCAGTCGAATCCACATCGTTCTCAGGATCTCTCAAACCAAACTATGGCATATTTTGCGATAAGATCTTGGTCTTCATCCTTAGATCAAACTGACTCAAGAACTAAAGCCACTTGATCATTTGAAATGCCGAAACTCCAGAATTTCAACGAAAAATAATCTTCTGCAATGAAGCCTTGTTATTAAACAGAATATGCGTTATTGGACAGCAACAAACCCACACTTGCCTCAAGAGACACAATTGCATTCGCAAAAAATTAATGTGTGGTTTGGTTTTCATGCTGAAGGTGTGATTAAGCCGTATTTTTTCGTCGATGAAATCAATCGTCATGTTACCGTCAATGGAGAGCGTTATCGTGCCATGTAAGAAAATTATTTTTCGGCCAAATTGAATGAGCTTGACATCGCCGATATGTGGTTTCCACAAGACAGTAGACACACAGCACGCGTTGCAATCGATTTACTGAAAAGCAAATTCAGTGAACGTATTATCTCGAGAGGTGGTCCGGTTGAATGGCCACCTCGTTCATGCGATTTAATGCCATTGGATTTCTTTTCATGGGGCCACATTAAGTCATTGGTCTATGCCAACAACTTTAGACGAACTCAGAGACAACATCCAACCCGAAATTTCCAATGTTCGGTCGAAATGTGTACAAGAGTGATGGAAAATTGGGTCCAAAGAATAGATCGCGGTACACGGGCTCGTGGTGGTCATATGGCCGAAATCGAATTTCATTCTTAAAATGTAACAATTGCACTACATAAAATTGTTATGACCTTAATGGAAATCCCTGCACTTAGTCTAAATAGACATATATACTTATATACTTTAAAGTTATTTTTATAAAATGGATACTTTATAAAAAAAATTTTGATTTATCAAAATGTTTTTTAATTACTGCACCCTATACTTTTAAAAAATAGTTAGTTCTTAGTCGAGATAGTAAAGGGAGTTTTTATTTCACATGTGTGATTTTTAAGAAGAAATACAACGCATATCATTTAATGGTATGGCTAAGAATTTAGCTTTATTATAAAGTGCTACCGCGGCTTTATTATAAAGTGCTACCGCGAATATATTCCAGCCGAGAGTCCAAAAAAAACTGATTGTTTCGTTGGCTGTACGGTATGTCTTGATTCCCTCTGCCCATAGAGAACACCAAACAGTGACTTTTTGAGGATGTAACGGCGTCTCAACAATGACTTGTGGATTTTCATTACTCCAAATGCGACAATTTTGGTTGTTAACGCTTTATCGCCTAACAAAAATTTGTTGTAAAAATCAGGAACGGTGGCCATCTCGTTTTGGGCCCATTCACCACGATTTGCAAACGTTGTTACGGAGTTAGTCTATTTATTATGAAATGGCAAACTAAACAGCATAAATCAAGTGACAGCTGTCAAAAAGACTAACTCCGAAAAAGTGTAGCCAGATTGAAAACCAGTCTAGCCAGATCTAAAAAAGCACCCTTTACTTTAGTACTTAGCCTTATTATGATATATAAGTATATGATATATAAGTATTATAAAATGAATACTTTATAAAAAAATATTTTGTACTTAGGTAGATGGTACTTTTGTAATTAGTCTAAATAGGATATATATAGGGTGGGCCATTTACAATTATTAAATCGGTTTAAAAAAAAAGTACTGATAATTTTTTCTAATTTCTGGTTTTATTGAAAAGTTTGAACTTTGTCATCTAATAATGGAACACCATTCATTGCGTTTTCGCTTCGCCCAATGGGCTGTAGATTGTTTGGCAAGAGATAAAGAATTTTACCAAAAAATCGTGTTTTCAGAAGAAGCCCATTTTCATAGCGGTGGCTATGTCAATAAGCGAAATTACCGCATATGGGGTTCAGAGAACCCACACGTGGCTATTGAGAAGCCAATGCATTCACAAAGTGTTACTGTTTGGTGTTGATTTTGGGCCATTTTTCAGCGAAAATGAGCAAGAAGCCGCCGTTACCGCCAACGGTGAGCGTTGGCGGTAACGGCAATGCTCACCGCGCCATGCTCAACGAGTATTTGTTTCCAAAAATTTAAGAGAATCTCATGGACGACATTTGGTGTTAATAAGACATGGATACATGTGACACAGCTAATACAACCATCTATACTTTTCGAACTGTGTTTAAAAAGTGAATAATCAGCCGGAATTGTGATATCAGTTGGCCGCCTCGGAGCTCTGATTTAAGTCCTTTGGATAAATTTTTGTGGAAAGCCATTAAGAATAAATGTTACGCAAAGAACCCTGAGACAATTGGGTCGTTTAAACATGAAATCGAAGTTGCCATTGAAATTTACCGAAAACTTGGTTTGATCGGATGAGGTACTGCCGAGCCAATCGTGGGTGTCATACAAATGGTATTGTGTTCCATTATTAAATGACAAAGTTCAACCTTTCCAATAAAGCCAGAAATTTTAAAAAATAATCAGTATTTTTTTCAAATTTTAAATATTCCACCCTAAAGATTACAGTTAAGCATATTAAAATCATTTTCCACATTCGGATTTCGACGCTTTTCCGAAAAACAATTTCAATGCAGAAAAGCTTGGATTTGAAAATTACCTGGATCTTTTTTAAAAAAATTTACTTTATATTATAGACTTTCACTTTAGTTTATCTGTTTTAAGTAAAATTGGTTAAATGGCAGCGATTTCATGTAGCTTTAGTTTGCAAGCATATACAAATTTTGCATTTGTTTTATTTAAATACGTATTCTGTATAAGATTTGGAAAAAAGTGTACTTCGCAAAAATGTTACGTCGTGCTACGAGGGTTGCTATTTTTATTTCGGGTCCTGACAATACTAGTGTTCCCAGATGCAAACTGGAACTTCCATTGGAAACTTTGACATTTTTTAGCATAACTTCACTCAGAACGTTTTGTCATTTGAGGGCGAATTGTTTTTGTTCTAAAAATGGAATTATCTCGTGAACATTTTCGTGCGATGATTTTTTACGATTTTCGGCGTGGGTTATCGAGACAAGAGTGTTTAAATCAACTTGCATCGACTTTTGGCGATGTAGCACCATCAAAAACCACAGGATGAATTTCGTGAAAGACGTCCAACTTCGGTCACTTTGCCAGAAACCATCGATGCTGTGCGTGAACTGATTAAGCAAGACCGACATGTGACGTACCGTGAGATTGAGGCATCCTTGGGCATTAGTATGACAAGCATCAATGAGATATTGCATGTTCATTTGGCCGTGAAAGAAATTTGTTCTGGTTCGGTCACACATAAATTGACGAATGCTCAAAAAAGGCTCGTATGGATTGGTGCAAAGAGATGTTGAAAAAATATAACTGCGGTAGCTCAAAGGCAGTGTATAACATTGTCTCAGGTGACGAATCATGGATCTATGCATATGAACCCGAAACAAAACAGCAATCGACCGTGTGGATCTTTCAAGACGAGCCAAATCCAACAAAAGTTGTTCGTGGAAGAGAACATCAAAGCAAATGATTGCGTTTTTTTTCGATATAACCGGCCATGTTGCCACAGTGCCTTTAGTGGAACGTAGGAGGTCAATTCTATGTGGTATACAACCATCTGTTTGCCAACAGTGTTCGAAGAAATGAGGAAAGATAATAAGAGGAGACGGTTCATTTTGCATCACGACAATGCGAGCTCTCACACATCAGCTGAAACGATAAGCTATTTGACCACTCAAGATGTCGTATTGATGGGCCATCCACCGTACAACCCAGATTTGACACCCAATGACTTCTGCTTATTCCCTAGCATCAAGAAAAAAATGTGAGGTCAACTTTTTTCATCGCCCCAAGCAGCTGTTGAAGCGTTCAAAAATCATGTTTTGGAGGTGTCTCATTCGGAGTGGAAAAAGTACTTCGTAAATTGGTTTGTGCGCATGCAAAAGTGTTTAAATCATGCTGGAGAATACTTTGAAAAACAATAAAACCATTTCCAATGATAAATTATTGTGTTGTTATTGCCGGACCGGAAATATAAATAGCAACCCTCGTATTTCGAATTATTTTTCAATGAAACATATTTGTACCATCCAGTAAAAATATGCAATTACATAAAATTCCGCTGTCTTCTTATTACCATTAAAGTTTTTTTTTTGGGATATCGTACATCAGGTTTGACTTCCACAGACGAAACGTGTTGAGAATCAAATCCTCATTCTTATCACTAGTACCCATTTGCATATGCAACTGAAATCTAAATTCATCGGATTTCGTATTGAAATCTATAACATTTTCTGTACAAAAAGACAGCCAAAATCCTATAAAAGTGGAATACGTTGGATTTCATTCGTATTTGCGAATGCCGTAAAATGTCTCATTCGCATATACAGTTGATAACCACCTTCATCAGATTTCATATTAAAATTCCTTACAATTTGTAAGGAAATCCGATAAAAATGAAATCCATTCTATTTCGTTCGTATAGGAGACTGCCGTATAACTAAACTTAAATTGTTATTTTGGGTTTTCTGTGGGTTATTGATCACGTTGTTTCTTTAATTTATAATAAAAGTTAAAATTCAAAATAAATTAATCAAGCAATTTTTGGTGTTAATTTAAATTCGAAAAAGTTAGAACTTTTTTTTTAGATTTTGACGTCACAATTTTTCACACAATATATTTTTCGAATTTTGCCTAACATAAAAGTTGACCTACTAAATTCAAAAATATAAAATAGTTTCGCAACATAAAACCCCAATTTGAGTATGGGTAAAAGTACTTCAAGTTTAAAGCAGTGTATTGTGTTAATTAGTCCATATAAATCTATTACAATTTGTAAGGAAATCAAATGAAAATGAAATTCGTTTGGTTTCGTTCGTATCGACAGTCTCGAATAACTAAACTCAAATTATTATTTTGGATTTTCTATGAGTTATTGATCATGTTGTTTCTTTAATTTATAATAAAAGTTAAAATTCGAAACAAATTGATTGAACAATTTTTCTCCTTTGTTTCTTTGGTGTTAATTAAAAGTCATAGAAGTTTAACTCTTTTTCAAGTTTTTGACGTCACAATTTTTCACACAATAAATTTTGCGAATTTTGCCTAATATAAAAGTTGACCTACTAAATTCAAAAATATGAAATGTGTAGTTCCGCAACTTAAAAAACCAATTTGACTATGGGTGAAAGTACTTCACGTTTAAGGCAGCGTTTTGTGTTAATTAGTCCATATAACAGTAAGTCAAAGTGATAATGAAAAACTTTCAAAGAAGACAGTGAAACTTTTAGTTTTGTTTTTGAATTGAATATAATTTTTTGCTATTCGCGACTACCGAAATTAGCTGTTAATAAGTCCAAAATAAACTTCTTAATTGTTTAAAAGCTGAAAGTTTCCCCCTTTTTTGTGGAAACATAAGAGTTGACAAAAAACCTATTATTGATTATAAACTATCATCAATCCTAAGTGATTTTCTAAGCTCATCAACGGCATGCTAACCTAAAACCATCCTACACATCACATATTTGAATCTCATTTGCCAACCTTGAGCCAGTGATTAATGTTCCAACCTTTATTTGTCAAAAAATATATAAAAAAAACGAAACAAAACTTGAGACTATAGACAACATCTATCGATCTAAGCATCTATACACATATTGTTTGTCTTTTAATCTCATAAAAGCTAATAGAGGAGAAGTCATCAATTAACTCCCAAAAAAAAACAGACAACGATTTAAAACAAAAAACTTGTATCACGAGACCTTTTCTGTATCTGATGTTGTCTTTGAATATGCAAACGAATCTCATGCGAAATTAAAAATATGAAATTGTTGTTTTTTATATTTTATAATTGTTTCTTGGAATAAAACGTCATCAGCAGGTTTCATTGAACACTAAACCATAGATGGAGTTTATTGCCGTTTTAATATGTTTTTTCTAAATAGATTTAAGTAGAAGATACTCTTAAGCGTTTTTATTTAATTGAATACTTGATTAAATACTTGTTGGATACGAGTATAATTAACAATAAAGACCCGCTGGACTAACGCTAGAAAAAAACATTTAGAACTTGATATTCGAGCAGACAACTTGGCTCGTGTTGTCGTTAGTCATGGTTAGTATGGAATAAATAATATGGAACCTGCATAACGCTACAATTTGTCTAAATAGACTAACATGTGTGCATATTGGCCCAAATTAAAATTGTATACTTTTATGACATACACTACAGGGCGGAATGTCTAGAAGCTTTAGTAATCCGTTTGTAACACTACCAAAATTATTAACCAAGTTCGTGTCGAAAAGCCTTCAGTTTGTTCGGATCCGTCATTAAACAATAGTAGTTTTTGGCCAATGAACATAAAAATTATATCGTCCACATTTTATAAACTGTTTCTTTTTAAGATGTAAAAAAATGTAAGTAACAGGTCTGTTCCTGTATTTTTTTTCTACTAAAAGAAGGAGAGTTTTAACGAAAGTTCTCTCAGAAAAGAAAATATGCAAAAAAAGGACGGGAACGGCTTTGTAGTTAAAGTGATAAAGGCATAGGGCGTCGAAAAGTGCTAAATTTAAAAATATTTTAAAATTCTTAAAGAACCATCAGATTTGAAAACCTCATACCTTGTTATCATCAACAAATATGAAGTAACACGATTAGCTGTCACCCAGTCTTAGACCTTTTGTCGAGGTGAATAGTACGGAGAGGTCACCTCCAATTTTAACTGAGGACTTGGTGTCACTCAGTGTCATTCTACAAAGGCGTACAAGTTTTGATGGTATCCCATACGCAGACATGGTTTGAAATTATTTACCTTTCATCGGAGTGTCGAAAGCTGTCATATAATCAATGAAGAGGTTATATCTATTTGCTGCTCGTAGATCTTTTCCAGGATTTTGCGCAGTGTAAGGATTTAGTCGATTAGAGACTTCTAAAAAACGCAAATGTTAAAAAAACGGCCAAAATTAACAACATGGGCCACAACCATCTCTCTTGTGCCAACGACATTGACATTGTCGGCAGAACAGAGCGAGATGCAACTGGAGGTTTTTCAAAGGTTGAATTGAATCTGATCCGCCAAAAACCAAAAGAACCATGTCAGGCACTGACATAAAAAAATACTGGATCGTTTTGGCAAATAGGTGTTATTTTGGGCTCAGTAAACAGCTTAAGAACAGAGTCCTCTCCCGAAAAACAATACACTGATACTAAAGGGGGGCGGTTGAACATTTAATATTTGAATCGGCTGTAAAAAAAACTATTTTTTTTTCAAATATTTAGGTTGAACTTTCAACCTTTCCATGATTATGGCTTATAGTCATAAGTTGTTGAGGTTTGTAAATGACAAAAATTGTCCCAGGAGGAAAAAAGTTTCCCTTTCTCGGGATTAAAGGTACCTTAGAAAAAATTACACTTTTTTAAGTATTTGCTATAGATATCTTAATTTATTGTGCTCTTAGTTGGGATGCACTAAATGCCTTAAAAAAGGGCTTATTTGCAGTACCTTTTGGCTCATGTGGCCCAAAAAAAGTTCCACATGGTTAAAAGGGCAAATCAGTATGGACAAATGGGACCCAAATCATAGCAAATTATGCTAGAAATAAAAATGTATTGGTTTATTTTTCGTCGGACGCAAGAATCGAAGGAGGCCAAAAAACGGACGGGTACAAACCTAAAGCCTGAAGTGGCCTGAACTTCTGATGTGCCCAAATTTTTTAAATTGATGCCACTTTTGAACTTGTGAGAAAATACGTTTACGTTAAAATAGACCGCATTTGAGTCCGTACCCCATATAAAATAAATAAATTTATATTTGGCTTTGTGAGAAAATGTTGCTATTATTTTTACCAAGATTTTTTAAGTTCTTTGCACATTTGAATTTGTGAGAAAATTTCATTATTTTTTGTACCCATATGTTTACGTTTAAATGGACCGCATTTTCGGCATTTGAGTCCGTCACCCAAATTAAAAAAATAAATTTATATTTGGCTTCGTGAGAAAATGTTACTATTATTTGATATCCAAAATACAGCTTTCAGTAGTTTTTTTGGGTATATTTAAAAAAAAAATCGGCCTTTATGGTGCTTATTGGCCTAAGATTAAATGTTTATTCATCGTTGTATACTATACGAAATTTTATCTAAATTGGAACTAACAAGAGTGTTTTAGAGTGATTGTATCTACTTATAATATCAGATGGACCTTTGTACTGGGTCTATAACAGAAAGTGGATCGATACATCACATTTTCATCTGAGCTGATTACGGATCGATCATTGCCAAATTAATCCGGATTGGATTTTTTATAAGGCTTTAAAGCTAAAGATATCAAATCGGTTAAACATATGTGTGTGATCTAAATCAGAACAGATTCCGTTAAATTCAATAAGGTCTCTTATTGGTCCAAAAATACTTTGTCAAATTTTTTAAAGATCGGACAACCATTGCGACCTGTAAGTAGTTTGATGGCATGGTTTAAAGTTTAAAGCTTAAATATTTTTGGTAGTTACAAACATTTGCTATCTAAACGAACTTAAAAAAACTCTGTAAAACAGAGTAGCGCAGGATATAAATATATCTCCAGCTGGCAGAAATAATTCGAAAAGTAGTTGATGGCAAATGTCGACTATTTGATTTAAATCGGGCAAAAACGTCGATCACGAATTTTTTTAAATTTTGAAAAAGTTTATTTCAATAATTTTTAAAAAAAAATTATCTTGAGAAATGCAAGAAAAGTAAAGTTTCTTCTCAAAACTAAAAAAACCTTTATTAAGTTAGAAAAATCGTTTTATTTTTACAGAAAAAACTTTTATTGTTTGGAAATATATATTCACTTTTTGAATATTGTAATATTTAATTTTGAAAACTATTTTGAAAATAAAGTTTTCTGTTTTTCAAGATAATCGAAAAATATACTAAAAGATATTTTAGAATTTTTATTATTAATTTGTTTAAAATTAATTTGTTTGCTTCCATTCTAGGTTAAAATCTTTAAATTTAAAAATCTGACATCAGTTGTTTACAATTATTTGACTACTTTTACACAGAAAAAAAAACAAGTAAAAAGTAGCAAAAAAGAACGACATATTTTTTGCTTGTAACTTTTACTAGTTTCGAACGCTTTTTTAAGTCAAAGCAGAAAAAAGTATTACGGGAACATATTTATGCTCGGGCTTTTTATGCATTTTTCCCCTAATATTATTTTTTCAAACCAATTCTGCTGTCATAAATGAAATCTGGTACTTAATTCAATTTCTCAAGTGGCATTACTGATGTTACGGCTTCACTTTCATAAAACGCGCATATCTCTGGGAGGGAACACTTTTGGTGCATGGGATCGGTCTCATTGGATGCTAAGATGTTGTCCACATCAAAAAAAAAGTGAAAAGTTGATGAAAAGTTTTGTTCAGGAGAGCTATTTTAAAGATTAGGTCCCTTTCTATTTGGGCTTAGAATCGTCGACTTCACTTTCATAAAACGCGCATATCTCTGGGAGGGAACACTTTTGGGGCATGGGATCGGTCTCATTCGATGCTCAGATGTAGTCTACATCAAAAAAAAAAGATTTGTTTACCCTTAGGTCGTTTTCTCTATGCGCTGTCACATATAGTAATATAAAATTTAGATAAAGGTTTAGAAAATACGCTCGCAATATTTTATATTTGCTATTTTCTAGGTTGGAAATACCAAATATTATACCATTGACCCCAAGGGGTACAGGTTAACATCAATCGATTTTAATTCAATTGTTACCCTTAACATTAGCATGATTAACAATCTTACCAAGTTTTTTTATATAATATTTGATTTTGTCGGGCTATTTGGTTGAAATCCGTTGAAAAATAAAAATATTTTTAGCTTTTTGACTTTTGACCCTGAATCGGGCTGGCTAAAACTTTTCATATTTATCTCAAATTTGTAATATAGGAATTTTACATTAAGTGTCACAACATTTCGCCCGGCAATCGAACAAATTCTCCACCAAACGTAATGTCACCCAAATGTCCATGTGTTTTTGGAAGCTGTTTTTTGGTTACATCCCATTTGTGTGGGGACTATATCAAAAAAGGGATCTACACGAGTATGGCCCAGGTTAGACAAAGATTGGTTGTTTCTCCATCGTAATGTACTTTACAAAAAGGCACCCATAATGTACTATGGGTGCCTGAAGCGGTTGTATTTTTAATCGGGATGGACTTCTGTATCAATTATCTTTGGCGTACACAATGAGAAACAGTATTGCCATATTATTCACAATTTTGTGAATGTAGCCACATTGCAAACTAGGTAACAAAGCTAGTAACCCCAAACCAACACGGCTATTGGGATTAAAATGGTGGCTTAAATAAAGTAGCATCAGTCAGACAGACAGCGATTCTCGGCATTGCAAGTTTCCAATGTAAGCATATCCATTAATATTAGGAAAAAAGGAATGGTACAAAATTGTACTTTGTGCAATTGACACTACCATCCTTGGCAAGTTGGAAATACCTCTTTGTGTGTTAACGCATTGAATAGGCAAACAATGTCCAATTAAATATTCACTTGAATTTTTTAATAACTTTTAATGTTTTAAAATTGTCCAGATTAGAAGTTGGATACAGTGAAGCTCCTTTTGTGTAGTTACCCTGGGGAAGTATTTTTTTTGATAATCTTGAAAAGTTATTCTCCTGGAAGATGGTAGATCTGCTGAGTTTTACAAACGGACTGTCGTGACTGAAGGACAGCTTCCTACAGAACTTGTAACGTAATTTATCAAAGACAACGGACAATTACAATGGGACCTCTATGGGTCAACGAGAGAATGCTGACAGTGCATACCGGTACAAAACCTTCTTACCTAACCTGGAAATATGTATTCTTTTTCTATATTAGGGGTTTTTTTGTTAGCCTTACTTATAACGAATAGCCAAACCGCAATTGCTAAGGCTGTTGTTGACAATTTTTTATAATTTTTATATAATTTTGATATAGGAAACGTTCTACTGTACTTCTACTGGATAACAATCAAATGCTCGCATTAGGCTCTATACAGGCTAAGTACTAAAACGTCTACAACAATTTTTTTTCGTATAATGTAATGTTCGAATTTTAAAAACGACTTGTACTTAGAACCTAGAATAAACTCTAGGCCAAAAACATACATATTCTTATAGTTTAAAACCCAGATTTCGTTAAAATGCTAATACTCTTCGCCAGAATAAAACTGGGCAACGAAATTTGAAAAACAATCTGGGGCAGAAGGTTTGATAGTCCACTTTAGTTAACTACAAGTTTTGAAAATCAGCTTTAGTTGACTGCCGCAAATTTAGTGCTGACCAGTGTAATCAATTCGAAAAGGATCACACGGATCAATACAGAAAATTTAAGGTCTTTGGTTTATTGGCAACATTTAAATTCACAAAAAAACAGCTGGAACGTTTTGGTTACGTGTTAGAATTTTAAATCCGAATTAATTCTGAGCATCGTTATAAACTAATAAAAAAAAAACTTTTAAATATCAATAGTATATCTTTTGCTTATTTGATTTTTTTTTTCAAGGGAACTTCTTCAACAATAATGTAATTAAATAGATTTTAGCAAACAATTGGATAAAACTCATCGATGCGTAACTGTAGAAAAGAACTCGAAACTGATCAAATAATGAAGTAATTAAATTTTTATGGGTTATTCCCAGCAACAAACGATTATTTAAAATTTTAATTTAAATTCGAAATTTTTCCATACAAAAAGTAAGCACTTCAATACGGGTTTTTATTTCTATTCATTATTCTTGTATTGTATTCTTTATTTTTTCTATTTTTTTTTAATTCCTTTTTGGTTTGTGCACAAAAATTATTTACCTTTTTTTTAAAGGTCGGTTGAAACAAACTTTAGACACAGCTTAAAACAAACTAAATTTGTCTTAAAGTTTGTTCATTTATTTATACAAAATTCTTTAAAGGAATTAACAATCTTTCAAACTGTATACAGAAAAAAGACATAAACAAACTGTTGTAGTCTGCGGCTGTATCATTACAGAGCTTTAGCGCTAGCCAGCCAACGCACGACGAGTATTAAGAAAAGCTTTCGCTAGAGACTACGACGACGTTTTGACAAAACTTTGGCTGGTAACAAAAAAAAACTGGTACTGCGTGGTCGCTTTGAGGTAAGCAGAGTAACGTCTGTCGGCTGGCCTGACATTTAGCTTGGATTTACAACATTACCATTTGTCATACTATACGAATATATATAATATGTGCTACAAAAAGGACATTTTATATTTAGAAGCAAAACATTGGATAGCTAGATTTTATGTTCACCTTTTTTTGATTTTGATTCGATGTAGGATATTAAACAACATATAACTTTTAAAGGTTAAAAATGTTGAATTTTAGCCGGCGTGTGTAACTGACAAACAATTTTAAATTTTAGTTTCATCGGTATTCCATAGGGCAACGATTTTTTTGTAACGCGAATACTTCATAACCATTGGTTCAAAAAAAAATATTCAATCAGGGCTGTCATAGAAACCATGTCGGTTTTGCTAATTGTCGTTTTTGCAAACCAATGTTGGTTTCATTTGGTGTCATGAAACCCAGCTGGTTTTGTCCATTTCGAATGTAAATAAAACCAATGTTCGAATCAGCTATTGCTGATAAAACCGATAACATTGATGTTTATGACACCAAAGCATTTTTTCTTATCGTTTTCAAAACCAATAGTGACAACATTGGTTTCTATGACAGCTCTGATGACAGAATTTAATAATTTTTAAAATGTTCGTTGCGGTGGCGTAATAAAGTTCACTTTCCACGCTATTGGTAAGGAATTATCTAGTGTAGACGCCGTGGTTACACTAAATCCAGAGATCCACTGCGAACAAAAAACACATCTGTGGTGAAAAGGAAAAAGTGCTTAAGTCGACTTAAGCAAAAATTGAGATAAGAGTACTACGCTGATCTCCATATTGAAAAGTACCTCCATGAAAATTTTTATTAGTTTTGTACGATTTATCAGGAAGTTATAGACAAAGTCATTTTTGCTTATCTCACTTAGGCGTACAATTTCAATTGGAATAATAACTTAAGTTCATTAACGATTTACTCTATTTAAAATTATGCTAAGGAAGAAGAACTTAATCTAACTTAAGTTGTTTTACCAAATCAAAAAAAGTAGTTTTCATGCCTCTTATGTCGACATAAGCAGTTTTTCCATGTCATGCAAAACAATTCCAGGTTTATTGTTTAAGGATAAGTTGTTTTTCCAAAACATCTTTAATGCTTTACTAATTCATATTTGAGATAATAAATTTTTCCACGCAACCATTTGGGTAAGTCCCGTTATTAATTGCATTGAAGTTGTTTTTCTGCATGCAAACGTGAGAATCTATTTATAGATAAGCAATTATGTATTCAGTGAGTGACAGGAATTGGAAGGAGAAGGTGCTAAATTAACTTAAATTATTGCAAGTGTTACTGTACCGAAAGTTTGATTTTTAATGTGAACGTTAATTTACAAGAACAATGCAAGTATCGTGAAAAAATAACGCAATGGATATAGACGAAGCGGTAGAAAGTGAAACATTTCCAATGAAAGTTTTGAACACAGTAAATCAGTGCGAAGATTTCAATAGTGACGATTTAATGCTTGATCCAGACTTTAGTTGCCATTAATTGCGAGTGACGTTTCAACTGATGAAATGTCAATTGAAAGTCATTCAATTCAGCAGACAACGCAACGAGGTTACAATACGAAAAAAGAAATTGAAAATAAGCGCAACAAAGGTGTAGGTTACATAACCCGGAAAGGTATCGTTGTACAAGAAAATAAGCTGGTGCCGCTCAGCAGAAATTGTCGCATGAAATGTAAAGACAAAATTACACTTAACTTGCAAAAAGAACTGTTCGATAATTACTGGGCGTTGGGTTCCTACAATCAACGCATTATTTTCATTGGAGCACTAATAGAAATCCTGGACAAAAGATCTTCAAGAGTTAATGAGCCTACAATCCGTGACCGACAATATCACTTTCGTTATTATATAAATTCAGACGCTAATAGAATAATCGTTTGCAAAAAATGCTTTTGACGAGACGGATGGCTTTATTAAAACCGTTATTAAGAAACAACTTGAGCAACCTTACCTTCAATTTTCCGACCATCGTGGATTATCTTTTCCGCCAAATAAATTATCGTCAACACAACTATATATAATAAAGGAGCATATAAACCGTTTTCCTACTTACGAAAGTCATTATAGCAGGCGCGACACTTCCTGTAAATACTTTCAATCGGATCTCACACTGTCATCTATGTATAGGCTTTATTGCGAACATAATAAAAGAAATCCTGTCAGTCTTAAACGGAAAGCTAAGCAACAAGACAAAAATATGTCTAAAACTGATATAACAGTCAAGACTTATTCATTTGCCTTCAACAGTGCTTGCCAACTCCACTACTTCGGACATCTATAAGTTTTTATAAAAGACAATTATGGACGTTTAATTTAACAGTACACGATAGAGCAACCAACAATCCATATTGTTTCATGTGGCACGAAGCAGTAGCAAAAAGAGGAGGCAATGAAATAGCTTTGTGCTTGCTGAAACATTTGAAACTCTTAGAGCAGGAAAATAAACATATAAAAACAGTCATTTTTTATAGCGCTTCTTGTGTGGGACAAAGCAAAAATTCCTACCTAAGCACTATGTCCATGACATTTCTCCAAAATAGCAGTACAATTGAAACCATTGATCATAAATTTTTAGTTGTAGGTCACACCCATATGGAGTGTAATGTGGACCACGCATTGATTGAACGAAAAAAGAAAACAACCAACGTCAAAATACATCACCCTCATGATTGGTACAATTTTGTTAGAAGTGTTGGTGTAAGAAATAAATTCACAGTAGCTGAAATAACTTCTGACGACTTCAAAAATTTTTATTTTATTCTTCAACCAAGTTTATGTGGAGGAATAGGGACACACACTCTGAAAATTTTACTTGGAAAGACGCAAAATGGTTACGGTACACTAAATCATATTTTGGAAAAATAAAGTTTAAAAATTCTTTAGATCAAGATGAGGGTTTTAAGGTACTGAATGTAAGCAAAAGAGGTGTTTGCGATGGAAAATTGAATGACATCCCTTATCTGACAACAGATATAAGGATTCCCATAAAAAAGAAAAATAATATTATTTTTTTTATTTTTGCCTATAGCTCCTCAAATTCAATAATTTTTTAATTGAAATATACAACAATTTATTCCTTAATTAACAATGATTCGATAGATGGTTTTAACTTATACTAAAATTACCATTTATTTTTAAAAAATAGGTTTAAACTTTAAAAGTGCTCTCGTGCAAAACGGCAAAATCAGACTTAAGCAGTTTTTCCTTTTCACCACAGACATATTGCAATTTGCTACAAGTCCTGGGCTTAGTCCCAGGCAATTTCTCCTTGACAACGACCAGAGGGGCATAGCTTTGGCCGAGCAAATTGATAGTAGCTCTACGTTCTGAAGTTCGCTGCATTTGCTTATAATCAAACTCGGATTATAAGCGAATGCCATAGCTAGCCATACATATCCATGACATTGCCTGGTCTGATCAATGACGCCATTTGGCGAACTTAGTATCGGACCAACTTTCTTCATAGTCTCTGAACGCCGTATGTATCTCAATCCGAAAAGGCTGATTGGGATGCCTTCAGAGAAGCCACTTAAGTAATCTACCCCTTCTCTGGGATGTTCGGCTTGCTGAGAAAAAGTTTCGAGTCAAGTAATTCTGGAAAACTTGATAAGAAAAACGCAATAGATGAGTCGGTTATAATACGAGTCTTCTATATTATGGAGTCTATATGAAAAGCATATTTCGTAGAAGGCTATATGAAAACATAGCTGGAAGGGCAAAATTTCACTAGAATTTGTTATAGGTTGCACTGTACTTATATTTGTCGAACTCTTAATGTGTCCTGTAAAGCACCAGGGCTATTTAAAAAGATGGACCAATATGGTTGAGCTTCGGTAGGTTGGGTTTAAGTCGCTCATAACGCCCTATTCTAAAGTTGAGTGAAATCGGATATAATATAGGACTTGTAGACCGCGGCCGCATTTGCCTATATATTGGGGCTACATGAAAACGTAAACCGATATTTACCAATACTACTAGGATTGAAAAATAGATCTTCCATATTACACTAAATTTGAACAAGATCAAACGTAAAATGTGGCTTGTGGCAAGACCTCAAATCTGCATGGGGGCTTAAGGTGCATGGTACTGTGCAATGGTTTTACTGACAGAGCACGAATCAGAAGCAATCTTTCGAAAATATGGATTATTATTGACCCGTCACGTTCTATACAAAATTTGTTCAGAGTTGGATGAAACCGGAAAGGGGTAAGGTATCCTAACATGGTCCTAGATTGACCAATTTCAATAGGTTTCAATAGGCTTAATCGAATCTTATAGTCGTTTTGAGTCGATTCAGGTCTATCTTCTTGTATTTTTGGGGTAACAAACATCAGCACTAATAGCCTGAACCATAAATCGGTGTAGGGTATAAAAACTTGACCTGTCCGGCCTAAAAGTCCTTTTTTTTAATTAATTTTTTGTACCAATTCATCAATCCCTTGTTCGAGCCATCATCAACGCAGCAGCCGCTTGTCATAATCCTGCTGGTCGAAAACCCGATATACGACCTAATTTCCCAGCAGATGCAGCGGGACTTACAGATGATCGTGATGATATTAGTCGCTCTAACCCTGGTGACCCTAGGATCTCAACTCTGAGATCAGTAGTTTTGTCAACGAATATAAGCGGAACAAATGGCTAGATTACTTAAAGCAGAGCAAATTAAGTTATAGAACTATTAAGTCGTGGACAACGTTCAAATCGCTCTCTAACCCTGAAAGAACGAATGATCTGACAGCCGTCACGTTTGGTGACAGAACAGAGACAGATCCGAAGCAGTGCCCGAGTTATTTCAAAGACTTTTAAATGACCACCTATAGAGAAATGAGGCGAAAAGTAGAGCATTGCATCGTATCCGCTTTCTTCAAGCCGAAGAGACATTGCGAAGTTGCCAATCTCAATCACGGTGCAAAGCCATCGAAGCCGCTAGATCCAGACGGAATATTAATGCAGATTTTGAAGCAATTGGATACCTCGGGAGCAGAGTGCATGACCAAAGTGCTTAATCTGTCGTTAGCCACTTACTTAGTTCCCGATGCCTGGATTGGAGCAGATTGGTACCGCCCCGATGCCTGGATTGGAGCAGATTGGTACCGCTACTGAAGCCAGGCAAAGGAGAATCGTACAGGCCGATCTCCTTGCTTTCCCCAGTAGCAAAGACGCTTGAGGCACTGCTCCTCCCCAGCCTGATCGAACACCTTCCTTGGGTTCCGCAAGCAGCACAACAACTGCTTAACACGCCATCACCACACGTATAAGTCGCGGCCTTAACCAGAATAAGCCCGACGACAGGACGGTCCTCGTGGCTCTTGAACTAACAATAGCCTTTGACACGGTCAATCATGCCACCCTGTATGATGTCATTGCAGAATTGTCCCTTTTAAAATGTTGAGTCGCAAACTAAATGTGTGGGCGCCAGTCATATATAGAATTAAGAGACCGGAAGTCGCTTTTCCGCTATCCCGACTATCCAAAGCTCAAAAGTAGAAACAAGGTTCTCAAGTCACTTGCCGGCAGTACTTGGGGAGCCGACAAAGAAACCTTGTTGACCTCTTACAACTCGATAAGTCGGTCTGTAGCGAACTACGCAGCACCGATGTGGTCGGCGAACGTGAGTACGACGCAGTGGAAGAAAATTTAGACGTGTCAGAATGCAACCCAGAGAACATCAACACGGTGTCTTCTTATGTCTTCTGAGGACTTTCGACATAAGGAGACGAAAGACCTTGCCGTGTGCAGACACAATTTCTTTCTGTCTAGGCAGTATCTGCTTGGATGTCTTTGCTGTAGTATTCCAACCACCATATCATGGTCAGAATGCCTCCGCCCAAGTATATCAGGATAGAGCTATGTCGTGAATGTAGTGCTAAGGGAACATCCCCCGGAGTTTTCACCAAAGGCGAAGACTGTACCTCGGGTTCAGCTAAGATCTGGATGGTGCAGTCGCTTCAATTCTTATTGAGCGCGCATTGATGCTTATGTTCCGAACGTTTGTCCCGCCTGCTTTTCAGACACCACATGACGTGCTTCACCTGTTCAATTGCCCACTTTACAGACCCCAGGTCTCTTTGGGAGCATCTAGTTCAAATGGCGCTTTTACTAAACCTGGATATCGAAGCAGATCCCTTATAAGCGAACAGGACTTCAAAACAAAATATTTTGTTACCACAACAACTAATCTATGATTTGATCCATTCACTTTTTTTTATTTTAAATCAAATACATAAAATAGGATGTTAAAGTATAATCTTTACTATGACCCGAAAGTTACTTAAATTAAATTTTATACATAATTTTTTTATAAGTGCAATAAAATTAACAATTTTTCTGAAGTTTATGGCATTATTAGTAAAAACCATTAATTATGGAATTATAGACTCTTTTCGTTTTGCGGAGGTACGCTTTAAAAAGAAAACTTGTCTTTTACCCATCCGTAAGTAAGTAAAGGGCGATTCATTCTTAACTTGTTTTATTTTAAATCACATAAAACCCGAAAGATGCTTTAATTCAAATATTGAATCGAGCAATTAAACATATGTGACAGCGCATAGAGAAAGGGACCTAAGGGTAAAATAATCAATTTCATGTTTTTCTTCTTTTTTGATGTGGACAAAATCTGAGCATCGAATGAGACCGATCCCATTCCCCAAAAGTGTTCTCTCCCAGAGATATGCGCGTTTTATGAAAGTGAAGTCGACGATTCTAGGCGCAAATATAAAGGGACCTAATCTTTAAAATGGCTCTCCTGAACAAAACTGGTTTTTAACCTTAGGTCCCTTTCTATTTTGCGCAACACATTTGCCAAATTTGCACAAAAAGTTCTTTTGCAAGCACTTTGCGTAAATCCAACCAATTTTCCAAAATCTACCTTGAGGATTCTGTGCGCATTTTCTTAAAGATCTTCAGAAAACAATTCAATTAAACAAAGAAATCGTTTTTCTGTCGATTTTCAGACATCCATGTTGATTTGCTGCATACGAACTGAAATCAATCAATTTAAATCCAAAATATCACGATTGAGCGTCCAAAACTGAGACCGAAAATCGACATATCCAAAACCGACAAAAATCGCTAAAAATCTGTTTTTTTTTTGGGTTTTCATATGTCCATGGTTGAAGGAGGCCAATTCGGACCCGAAATTTAGATTAATCCAAAAAGTTAATGCATATTTAGATTAGTGAAGAAACTCCACTGTTTCTGAGTGCATAATTGTCCATGTTCGAAATACATTTTTTTTCGCTGCCCTAAGGATTTTAGCCCGATGGGTCATTTAGTCGAATTAAAGATATTGCCGATTCGTTACAAAATTTCATGGGTTTTTTAATACCCCTATGTATGTCCATAGTTAAAAGGCAATAATTAACCCTTAGGAGCCATGTGGACCGTTCTAAATACCAAATTACAGCAAATCTTAAATAAACCACATGACCCTGAACATAAGAGGCCAGTTTTTGGGCTCCAAGGATTGTACAACGTCCATAGGCACGAACCGATTTTTCAGCCCATTTTTCAAAATATATAAATATATCTCCATAAATCCTCAAGTATCCATACATCCATCGCTATTACTGGTTGCTTGTTTTGCTTAATCTCAGCCAAATTTTGAAAACACGCTGGAGCCCTGATTTGTGACTCGAATAGAATTACGAAAATCCTAAAAAGAAACTGAAACATATGCTTTCAATAAAGAAGTTGGTTGATTTAGAAAGTTGAGGAAAAGTTCACCCTAGCTAATACATTTAGGGCCCCCGCAGACTGCAGACTTTTTATCGGCCGATAGTTTAGTCGGGTTGGGCTGAAAGTGCGCACACCGAGCCAACTAAACAGTTTGTTTGGTGAACAGGGCGCAGACTATCCAACAGTCGGCCAACTATTCTCGAAATAGTTTGTAACTGATTGTAACCATACTGATTAAGAAGCCGACCAAACTATCGGCCGATAAAAAGTCTGCAGTCTGCGGGGGCCCTTAATGTAAGATACGCTTCTATGCTTTGATCATAGGTTGCATGCGGGAGGGTGTTGGTTAAGATGGCATAAAATAAACTTTTTTTCTTATCGTTCAAGCTACCTGAAACAATTGGATGTTCCTTATTTAAGAGTATTAAAAGCAATTTTTGAATGGAACTGTACCATTTAATTTTAGACACATCGCAGATTGCAAATCATTCTAAATGGTATATTTGACTTCAGTAAAAAATCCCTTCGTATGTGGTGACGCAAGTCGGAATCAGAAAGACGCAAAGCGGTTTGAACCACATTTTCAAAAACGATACTAAGCGGGGGTTTTTAAAACATAAATTTGTTGTTAAAATTTGCTTTTATTATACTATTGCCCACATTTACTATAGATCGTTTATTTTATCCATAAGGTCCGTTTTTCGAAAATAATATACTGGATTTATAGTGAGATATTCCCTTATTTAAAATCCATTTTACTGGGCTCCCATTTCAGCGGCGATTCATAACTGTTGATGAAACATGGATCCATCACTACATCCCAGAATGCAAAGAACAGTCAAAACAATGGATAGACGCTGGTAAAAGTGGTCCCAAGAAGGCGAAATCTGTTAAGTCAGCAGGAAAAGTAATGGCCACAGTATTTTGGGATGCAAGGGGTATACTATTTATTGATTATCTTGAGAAAGGAAAAACTATTATTAGTGAATATTATTGTGCATTATTGGATCGGTTGAGTGAAGAAATCAAGATAAAACGACCGCATTTAGAAAAAAAAGTTCTTTTCATCAAGATAATGCTCCTTCACACACTGCATTTTTAACTCAACAAAAACTGGCCGAATTACGATTTGAAATTGCTCCGCATCCACCATACCCGAGGTAGTACCTTCTCCTCAGGTGAAATCTCCGGGGGATGCTCCCTTAGCACTACATTCACACGGTAGCTGGATACTGCTGCTGCGACTTCATCGGCGTGAATGTTGTTCAGACCTGCCTGATAGTTTCGATGATCTAAAGGTTCTCTTTTATACCGCTCTCTCTAGATCATGAAGATCGTACCTGATCTGCCTGGGAGGAGGCATCCTGTTTAAGAGATGGTGGTTAGGATGACTGCTGCGAAAACACCCTAGCAGGTATTGCTTAGACAGCAGGAAATTGTGTCTACACACAGTAAGAACCTTCGTCTCCTCATGTAGATGGTCCTCAGAAAATATAAGAAGACACCCTTTTGATGTTCTGAGGGCGGAATTCTGGCAAGTCTGAATTTTCTTCCACTGCGTCGTTGTTGTTGTTGTTGTAACAACAATATATTTATTTTGAGGTCTTGTTCGTCTATGGGGGATCTGCTTCGATATCCAGGTGAAGGAAACGCGCCATTTGAACTGGATGCGTCCACAGAGACCTGGGGGTCAGCTGAGTGGGCTTGGCCGGACAATTGAAGAGGTGCAGTACATCATGTGGTCCCTGATGGCAGGCGGGACAGATGTCCGGAACGTTAGCATCAAATCGTGCCCAGTAAGAATTGAGGCGGCTGCACCATCCGGATCTCAGCTGCGCCAGAACCACGCGCGTCTGCCGAGGTAGTACCTTCTCCTCAGGTGAAATCTCCGGGGGATGTTCCCCTAGCACTGCATTCACACGGTAGCTGGATACTGCTGCTGCGACATCATCGGCGTGAATGTTGTTCAAACCTGCCTGATAGTTTCGATGATCTAAAGGTTCTCTCTTATACCGCTGGACCTCTCTCTCTAGATCATGAAGATCGTTCCTGATCTGCCTGGGTGGAGGCATCCTGTTCAAGAGATGGTGGTTAGGATGACTGCTGCGAAAACACCCTAGCAGGTATTGCTTAGACAACAGGAAATTGTGTCTGCGCACGGTAAGGACCTTCGTCTCCTCATGTAGATGGTCCTCAGAGGACATAAGAAGACACCCTGTTGATGTTCTAAGGGCGGCATTCTGGCATGTCTGAATTTTCTTCCACTGCGTCGTACTCACGTTCGCCGACCATACAGGTGCTGCGTAGTTTGCTACAGACCGACCTATCGCTTTGTAAGAGGTCAACAAGGTTTCTTTGTCGGCTCCCCAAGTACTGCCGGCAAGTGACTTGAGGACCTTGTTCCTACTTTTGAGTTTATCGCAGATAGCTGTAGCATGTGCAGAGGATCTAAAAAGGCTGTCCAATGTGACCCCAAGGATTTTGGGGTAGTTGGTGGTCGGGATGTTGACGTCATCGACTTTCACATTGAGTGTCAACCGCACCTCTGCGGTCCAAGCAGTAAACAGTGTGGCTGATGATTTGGAGGCGGATATTTTCATATTCCTCGCAGTGAAGAAACGTGCTAAGTCAGTGAGGTAATAGTTGATTTTCTCGCAAATGTCATCCACTTTAGGTCCTGACGCCAGAATTGTGCAATCGTCAGCGTACGACACAATTTCAACGCCGTCTGGTGGTGCAGGAATTTTAGAGAGGTAGAGGTTAAACAGAGCCGGGGATAAAACTCCACCCTGGGGAACTCCTTGTTTAACTCTACGGGGCTTCGACTTTCTGTCTCTAAATTCTACATATGACTGGCGCCCACACATATAGTTTACGACCCAACGTTTCAAACTGGGCGGAAGGGACGTTTCTTCAATGTCCTCGAACAGAGTGGCATGATTGACCGTGTCGAAGGCTTTTGTGAGGTCAAGAGCCACGAGGACCGTCCTGTCGTTAGGCTTGTTCTGGTTAAGGCCGCGACTTATACGTGTGGTGATGGCGTGTAAAGCAGTTGTTGTGCTGTGCTGCTTGCGGAATCCATGCTGATGATCAGCACTAAGAAAGTGTTCGATCAGGCTGGGGAGGAGCAGTGCTTCAAGCGTCTTTGCTACTGGAGAAAGCAAGGAGATCGGCCTGTACGAATCTCCTTTACTTGCGTCTTTGCCTGGCTTCAGTAGCGGGACCACTCTGCCCATTTTCCAGGCATCGGGAACTTCGTGAGTGGCTAGCGACAGATTGAGCACTTTGGTCATGTACTCTACTCCCGGGGTATCCAAGTGCTTTAACATCAGCATTGAGATTCCGTCCGGACCCAGCGCCTTTGATGACTTTGCGCTGCGGATGACATGGGCAACTTCGCCAACGGTAAATTGTGGTGGTGCCTCTTCGACTCGGAGAGCGCGGATACGACGCAATACTCTCCTTTTCGCCTTATCACTCTCTGAGTGCTCAATAAAAAGCCGGTTAAAATAACACGCGCACCGCTTCGGATCTGTCACTGTTCTATCACCGAACGTGACAGCTGTCCGATCATCCTTCCTTACAGGGTTAGAGAGTGATTTGACCGTTGTCCACAACTTACCAATTCCGGAACTCAAGTTGCACTGCTTTAAGTGGTCTAGCCATTTGTTCCGCTTATATTCGTTGACCAACCTACTGATCTCGGAGTTGAGATCCCTAATTCTAGGGTCAGTAGGGTTGGAGCGACGAATGTCATCACGCTCGTCTGCGAGTCCCGCTGCCTCTGCTGGGAAGTTTGGTCGTACTTCGGGTATTCGACCAGCAGGGATATGGCGAGCGGCTGCTGCGTTGATGATGGCCCGGAACTTTTTCTCGGCTACCCGAACGTCCGACGGAATAGCTAGATTATTAAAGCTGCGGTTGGTGGCTTCTCTGAAGGCCTCCCAATCAGCCTTTTTTCGATTGAGAAACGTACGGCGTTCAGAGGTTATGAAATCGGGTGGTCTATTAATGGAGAGAATTATGGGAAGGTGGTCCGATCCTAGTGAGATGACGGGTTGCCAGGTGACGTCGTTGATCAGGCCAGGCGATGCCAAAGTGATGTCTGGCGAGCTATGGCAATCGCCCATAATCCGCGTGGGGGCGTCCTCATTCACTGTGCAGAACGTAGAGCTATCAATTTGCTCTGCCAAAGCTATGCCCCTCTGGTCGTTGTCTAGGAGAGAATGCCACAGTTCGTGGTGAGCATTAAAGTCTCCTAGGACCAAGCGGTTATTGCCTTGTAGCAAATTGCTAATGTCTGGCAGATAACGCGGGGCACAGCTACCAACCGGCGGGATGTATACGTTGTACAGCTCTATTTCGGCAGTTCCAGACTTGACTGCTACCCCCATACATTCCATGTATGGGTCTCTAGAGTCAAGCTCAGGCGAAATAGGTCTGTACTGCACAGAATGGTGTAACAGGAAAGCAAGTCCCCCACCTCCACTTCTGGTGCGATCCTTACGTAGCACGTTGTATCCGTCACAACTGTGGAGGCTGCAGGTGGCATTCAGCTTAGTTTCTTGGATCGCGGCGACCATGATGTTTCTCCGATTCATAAATTCTATGACCTCACTGATTTTGTTGCGTAGGCCATTACAATTAAATTGCAAGATTGATGCACTGTCAGGAGTGGCAACAGCAATCTGTGGTGTAAGATGCTGTATGTGTTGATGCTGTTGCGAGGGCGACTGCGGGGGAGTCTCGTAGTTAGATGATGATGATGACGACGACGACGAAAATGCAGACGACGATGATAACACCAAATCCAGAGACCCACTGCTAACTTCGTTGATACAGCATGAGGCAACAAAGTCTGCTTCGCTATACTCCCTGATGTGGTTCAGACCTGAACAGCTCCTGAAGTGCACCCACTCCATGCAACGATTACACCTTACAGACGTAGCACGATGGTGTATTCGGTTCTGACAAACCGAGCAGATCCAAGGTCCGGGGTTTTGTTCGATCCCGGCTCGGACCAGTAGTATTCGGAGCAGGCATTCCGGGAAGTGCTGCTCCCACGACGAAAAAATGGACGAACAAAAAACATATTTGTTGAGGTGACTGCCCCTGGCCGAAGAGTTTCGGGTCAATCCGGTACATAGAACCGGCAGTCGCGGGATTGCCCACTGCGTCGTACTCACGTTTGCTGACCACACCGGTGCTGTATAGTTTGCTACAGACCGACTTATCGGTTTGTAAGAGGTCAACAAGGTTTCTTTGTCGGCTCCCCAAGTACTGCCAGCAAGTGACTTGAGGATCTTGTTCCTACTTACTGTAGCATATGCAGAGGATCGAAAAAGGCGGTCCAATGTGACCCCAAGGATTTTCGGGTAGTTGGTAGTCGGGATGTTGACGTCATCGACTTTCACATTGAGTGACAACCGCACCTCTGCGGTCCATGCAGTAAACAGTGCGGCTGATGATTTGGAGGTGGATATTTTCATATTCCTGGCAGTGAAAAAGCGTGCTAAGCCAGTGAGTTAACAGTTGATTTTCTCGCATATGTCATCCACTTTAGGTCCTGACGCCAGAATTGTGCAATCGTCAGCGTACGACACAATTTCAACGCCATCTGGTAGTGCAGGAAGTTTAGAAAGGTAGAGGTTAAACAGAGCCGGGGATATAACTCCACCCTGAGGAACTCCTTGTTTAACTCTACGGGGCTTCGACTTTCTTTCTCTAAATTCTACATATGACTGGCGCTCACACATATAGTTTACGACCCAACGTTGCAAACTGGGCGGAAGGAACGTTTCTGCAATGTCCACGAACAATGTGGCAAGATTGACCGTGTCGAAATTTTTGTTAATTAAATTCTATGAAGCATTGTCTTTATAATACATATTCATATTACTTTGAGTAGTTCCTGTATATACCTCTAGGCTGTACAAAATATTTGGCATAATTAAGCCATGAACCAGTTTTGTATTTACCCAACGAGGTAAAACTAAATTGGTGTTGTATAGTTGACGAAGTGTGAAACTAATACGTGAAGCAATACTGCTCAAAGCAACATTTGTTATCCAGTAATATTCCCAAACACGTAATACTCTGAACGAGTTCTATAGACGTACCATTGTATTGCAAATCTAGGTTGATAGAAGATGATGATGAAAACAGTATTGCCTTTGTTTTAGAAGGACTAATACTTAGCTCGCTAGAGGACATCCATACGCCTAATAATTTTAAAACATAATTAGTTTTGGCTTGTAAACATCCAAATACTGGATTTCTCCGCAAAATAATAGCTGAACATCATCAGCAAAAGAGTATGGTGTACACCAATCGCCTAGACTTTTGAAAAGGGCTCTGTTCAGGGCTCTGTTCTTGGACCAAGAACAGAGCCCTGAGGGACCCCACTCCTAACAGACAAAACAGACGATGCGACTCCATTGGCACGAACAAACTGCTTTCTACGACATAAATAAGAAAGCATTAAACTACAGGCACTTTTCCCAAGTCCATAATCTTTATGCAATTTATTTATCAAAATTCCATAATCTACCCTATCAAAGGCTTTTTCTGAATCCAAAGACAAAACCATACACATTTTTTGATCATGAGTATTCTTCCTTATTGAGTCAGTAAGGCCAATTAAAAGAGCAGAGGTACTCCTGTCGTTCCGGAAACCACATTGACAATCATTAAGCAGCGATTTACTCTCAATATGGTCTAACAACAGCCGCTTAAGAATATTTTCCACAACTTTTGACAGGATGGGAAGCAAAGAAATGGGTCTTAAGTTATCAGGAGAATTCGAGCTTGACTTCTTTTGAATTGGTGTCAGTATGGCTACTTTCCAATCATTAGGAAAGCAGGAAGTCATTATTATAGTGTTCACTAAATGAAGAAGGTGATTTGATATAAACGGAAATACTACTTCAAGAAATTTAAGAGATATCTCATCACAACCAGAGGCGTTAGACTTGATTGACGTAAACGCCTGTATCAAGTCATTAGAGGAGACGTTATAAAAAGAAAACCCATCTTCCCCAATAATTTGGTTAAAAAACTACTATCACTTGTGCGTCCAATGCTGCTTGTTCTTTCCGTAGGCGTTGAACTGCGATGATTCGGTTGGATAAAATATTGTTAAATTAACTGCAAATCGCGGGTGTTAGAGCGCTACCTCTCCAGTTGCTACATATCTTCAAGTCCCCTTTCTTTGGAATTTTAATTATTAGGTTTTCCTTTTATTCTTTGGGGATAGAGTCTGAAATCAAAATCGGTTTAAATAAGGGATGGAGTATTGGGTAGGACTTATAAAATTAGGCTGGCAGTTCAACGACGCTTGAGACTCTGCCGTTTTAGAGCTGTGCGATGGCACTTAATACATCATTCAATAAAGGAGGATCTGTGCAAACTGTTTCAAAAATGCCAGCAGCTGTAGCAGGTTTAGCCTCGTTAAGTGATGGAGAATCGATTTAGCATGGGCGATTTAGAATTTCTTCGAAATCCTTCCATCTGTTTAGATGGTCGTCGGCGTTATTGAGAACATTGCCGTTTTTATCTTTTATGGGTATGTCCGTGTTTTTTTCTATTTTTAAAGTGTTCTAATAATATCAAAAACTGTTTTGAGGACGGCCGCGTTGGACTGCTGATTCAGCATCGGTGGCCAGTGCGTTTGTCATTCCTGGCTTGTCTCGTTACTTGCATGATAAGGCGTTTTAGATTTGTTTGCAGTTCGATCGTACGTTGTTAACATTAGTTCTCTTATTCATTGTCGTTTTCCACCAGGTTCCAGTATTCAACTGAAATCCATTCCTCATTTTCTTTTCGGTATGCACCAATAATTTCGTTTGCCGAATCTTTTTTCCATTCCAATATTTAACTGAAAGCCATTCCTTATTTTCTTCTCGGTATACACCAAGAAAATCGTTTGCCGAATCTTTTTTATGTTATTCCATTCATCATCCACGTTA
This sequence comes from Hydrotaea diabolus, assembly GCA_963513945.1. NCBI lineage: Eukaryota > Metazoa > Arthropoda > Insecta > Diptera > Muscidae > Hydrotaea > Hydrotaea diabolus. The sequence goes on along the minus strand of OY740717.1, from coordinate 55,867,497 downwards.
AAATTTGCCGAATGTTCTGAAAAGTAGCTTTGGTATTTGTTAGATTTACTGGATATGAAACTCCTGTTTGCTTCTACCATTTTCAGCTTTGAAGTGGCCTTATTTATTTTTGAGCTTACTAAGTGTGAGTTTTAGTTCGGCGACCAAGAGATAATAGTCGGAGGCAATATCAGCGCATAGTACTACTCTTACGCCTTGTAAGGTCTTAAACCTCTTTTTGCAATACAGAAATGGTCGATCTGGCTCTGTATTTAGAATCGTGGGTCTCCTGTTTGCCGCGTTATTTTGTGATGCATTTTAAGTGGAAAGCATGATCCGCTTATTACAAGATTGTGATTGGCATACATTTCTAGAAATATACACCTTGTATGTTTCTATGGCTGGGGCTGCGTCTAACTATAACTTATTAGAAACCGTAGTCATTACTTTCAATGGGTACGTTCAGATCGCCCATTGAAATTAAGATATCGTTTTGAAGTTTTTTTTATCAGCGTGTCCTCCCCTGTACTCGCTTTAGACACTCCCTAAATTTGTTATACACTCCATACAAATTTGCATTTTATGGAAAAGCTTTTAGATGGCTTTGAGAAAAAAGTTGGCGGCATTTATGCGGTTTAAAAATCTGGATCTGAAATTTTTTGATGTTCTGACGCTGTTGGTCAAAAACACTTACTCACTCATCACACAACATCGCCTTGCCTCCATAGACCGTAGTATTATTCATCTTGACTTTATAAGAAATATTGTTTTTGGTATTTCCAACACAAATACAAAACATTAAATAACAATTTGTGTACAGATTTTTTTCTTTAAACTAAGTTTTTTTTCACTTTTTACATTCTATTGCATTACACATTTCCATCGAATAGGCGCAGTAGTTTTTATTAATAATATAAAATTGCTGTCTTTTGTCCAAAATAAAAAAAGAGAAAATGTTCTTTGAGTAACAACATTATTGGATACTGTCAACATAAATTTATTTTACACTCTAAAAATAAAAAAAAAAAATCTAAAAAAATTACCACAAGGGGAAATTATTTCGCTTTCTGCACTACTTAAAATTAACCTTTTTCAATTTTAGCGACTTTATCGGTCGTATCAGTTTCTTGCGTTCCTCCCGATGTTGTTTCATTTGATGTTCACGTTTGCGCATTTCCTTTGAGGGTAGTTTTTTAATTTCAAACGTCATTTGGCGATTGCCCAACGAACGACCTATAGTCTGTACTTTAGAGTTAGTTTCTTCCACTTTGGTAACACGATCCTGTAGACTAACTTTCATCATGCCTCGCTTGACCGCACTCATCTCCGTAGACGATTGCAAAGAGTACATTTTAAAATCTTTAGGCTTACCATTAGCCTCTAATGTTGGTGGTTGGTGCTTGTGGCTGACTGGTTTGGATTGTTCTACGTCTTCGTCCTCCATTTCTTCTTGCCGTTGTTTTTTAACCTGTTTGTAGGCTTTTTTCATTTCTTTGCCGAATTCTTTAACATTTTCATCATCAGATGATTCGGCTTCGGAGGAGTTCTTGCCCTCATCCTCACTCTTCTCTAGGCCAAACAGATCCTCATCGTTATCACTATCCTCATGAGGTTTACTTTCTTCTTCGTGTAGTTCATTGACTCTTGCCACCTCAATGCGTTTTCTGATTTCTTTAAGCTTGGACTTCTCCAGGCGATTGAGCACCGGCGCCAATAGTTTATACTCCTCAGCATTTTTATCAATATTGTAATCGGTATTCTCAAACATGGCCTTGAAACGATTGTCTTCCAAAAGATTGGGCACCTGTTTGGCAGCTTGCTTGGCGGATGGATTGGTCTGTTCCTCAATAATTTTAAGAGCCAATTCTTGGTTGACCTTGGGCAATTTACTATTGATCTGTAGGCGAGGTTTGCGTTCACTTTCAATTTCTTGACGAATCTTTTCCTTGCGGAATCTTTCGAAGGCAAAGGGATCAACCATAGCCTTGGCTTTGTGATACAAGCGGGCATCGATGAAGTAACTGAAACGAAAGGGGTTAAAATATAGTTTGTTTTTTGTCATAAAGACAGCATTTTCCAACATACCCATGCATGTAGGCTTTCAATAAATTGCTGCCAACGAGATGCTCTAAGCCCAGTTCTTCCAATTCTTTTTGTGTGACGAACTGATAGTCGTCGTACATATTTTCCACCACTTCTGATTCGATTTCTTCGGTCAAATTGTCCAAGAAAGAACACCACCTGGGCGCGGGACCCATGTCCGGTACGTAGAACGTTAACATTTTCACATCTTCTTGAGCCAAAAAGAAAATGCCAGAATCTGGTATGGCACAGAAATCATTAAAGGAGGACGTCGATTCAATGTAAGCAATTTGTTTGCCCTGCAAAAACAAAAGTTTAGAGGAGGTTTGAAAAAAATTAAAACAAATGTTGCTACCGTTTGTTCATCCCACAACTTTAACATGGCTTCATCCATAGAATATACGGCATTGTGATTTGGATTAAACGCCAAACGTTTGACAGGCACCTTATTCAAATGGTCTTTGATCAAAAGTGGGTCTTTTGAACGTATATCGTATAGCAACACATGGCCGGAATTGGTACCCACGCCTAAATTCAGACCGTCTTTGAATTTGAGTGAAGAAACAGAAGGAAATTCTTTGACACCAGGTAATTTGATGGCCACGTCTAAAGTAGAGCATTTCGTTTTCGATCTGGGATCCCAAGCCTCCACTGTGCCCTCTTTGGAGCCCACTATTAATAAGCCATGTTCAGAGCTAACATCGCAGGCATTGATACAGGAGGCTTCAGATTCAAAGGGTTGCAAAAATTGACCACGTTCCATGTTTAAACGATAGATTTCCTAAGCGCATATAAAAAAAGATTAATTAATAATTTTACAACTTTATTTGACTATATTTACCTTTGTTGTTCCCACAATGAACAGATCGCACGAGGGCTTGTGGTATTTCATATCCCGACCAAATCTGGGAATACGCAAGCGATAGTGTCTTCCATGGGCCGCATGGATTTCCACATAACGATCACATTGCAGAAATACCATTTTACTATAATCATCGCTGATCACCTCGAAAGTGGTGACCTCAGAATCAAAACATCTTTCAAACTTTATGGACAGATTGCTGACCTCAAAGCATTTTACGCGAGGCTTGTAGGTTCCGGTGGCCAAAATGTATTGCATATCGGGAGACATTCGTATGGAGGTGCAAACACCGGGCATATCAAAATCCTGTATCAGTTCAATCTGGCGGCGCGAGTCCACCTTCTTCATGAGCTGGGATTTCTTGCGGCGATCGGTTAGCCACTAAATGGTAAATAAAAAGCGATTGTGATCATTAAATACACTCGTCCTCAACCATGTATTAATTATACTTACTTCTGGAACTGATTTTCCCGCACTGAGATTATAAATTTTCACTTCGTTCACCTCGTTAACAAACATGTTGACATAATCTCTAAGGATATGATGGGAATTTTATTTCGTAATACAACGGCGATGCCTCTTCGCTAGCAAAATACAGACGTTGGATTCTTCTAAAAAACAATTCTTTTTCAAAAATTAATTAAAGATGAAAAGTGAAGCAGCTAAGTTAGAAAATACGAAAATGTAAACACTACTTACACACGTGCAGTGGGCAGAGTTGCCGTGTTCTAAACAAGCGCAAACATATGATGGCGCAGACAACGCAATAATGGGGTAACACTTCTTGTGCAATTTTAAGGCTACAATATAACAGACAAGTTCTGAACTAATTCGGCAACTGTCACCATATAAGCTTGAAATATTTTTAGTTCAAAGCCCTTTTAGGTTATAGGAACTGTCGCGTTTTAATTGCGCAATTCCTAGGCCGCAAAAGCTGCCACACCATTTCATTTGACTAGTTCCAAACTAGTTTAGTCAATTTGAATATAATTCGAATTTAGAAAGAAGTAATTCCCGATTAGCCTCCTATTCTGAATGAAAATTACTCGTTAATTAACCAGCAACTGTCAAATTGGCTCCGATATTTGCTATTCAAATTTCGACATAGATCTTTGTTAATATAGAATCGAATGGGATTTCGGAATTAAAAATTGTTTGATTTTCTGTCTAAAGCCTTATACTAAAATCGCGTTTTCGTGTGAAAATTTGTCAAACTACATATGTGACAGCGCATAGAGAAAGGGACCTTAGGGTAAAAAAATCAATTTTCACTTTTTTTGATGTGGAAATCGAATGAGACCGATCCCATGCCCCAAAAGTGTTCCCTCCCAGAGATATGCGCGTTTTATGAAAGTGATGGTACACCAAAGATACACGTATTTAAATCTTTAAAATGGCTCTCCTGAACAAAACTGGTTTTCACCCTTAGGTCCCTTTCTATTTTGCGCGTCACATATAATAAATAATTCTGTGAAATATAATATTCTTCTTAACCTTCTAAACATAACACCGGACTCAACCATACGAAGACAACAAGCTGGGTTTCGCACTAAACCACTCTTGTGTTGCTTACATAAACTCGTTGAGTTATTATCGAGAAGTTGCACAGTGGGTAGAACGGTGTGCAAAGTTGCGATTAAAAGTCCAATTAGTCTTGGCGGGTGATGGTTGACGGTAGGCAATTAGCTGTTTGAGTTGGGGTTGCATTTTGCATGTGTTAGAGATATAACTACAGTTTGATGGCTGACGACGGTAGACTTCTACAGGGTGCAGAATCAACCGTCAGCCGTCAAGATCGATCAGCTGTTTATTGTTTCACTTCGATAATTGTTTAGAATTTTTTTTCGTTCTTGCAAATTAAATTTTAAAGTTTAAAATTATGAATAATATACTTATGAACGAAGACAGCCTTTATATTTTGTACAAATGCTCTTCGATCAGCTGTTTTTGTTTTGTCTTGTCTTACCGTCGTATACCGTCATAACTAATCGCACAATATTGAGTATAACGTCAACCGTTAACACTAATTGGACCTTACTTCAGGGAAGACGTAATTTTAAAATATTATTTTTTTTTATTGATGGGTACTCATAAATGCACACAAACTCAACATTAAAAAAATATAAGAACATATGTGCTATAACCTTTTATGGACTTTTTTTATTTTGGAAAAAATGTTCTTATTGAACAATTTTTGCCGTAACTTTGGAAAGAAAATCGATAAATTAGTAAATGAAAAAAAACAAAAACCATAGTATACAAAAAATAAGACTTTCGAAAAAAAATATTTTGAACAAAAATATAATTGTATTGAATGTTACGGATTTCGTGATAAATGCTGTTTCTGTACGTTGAAATCGGTAAAAATTTGATCTGTGATGGAAAAAAACACAAATCGGAAAGAAACGCTATTTATTAAAACAGATGACAAACAGCTTTTTATTTGCATTTTTTTCCATGTACAAATATTTTGTATTAAAACACTGCTATTTTAATAAAACTGATATATTTAAACGTCGTTACTGTTACTTACCTTCTCACTCATTTTGTTAAAAATAAGCAAACAAATAAAAAACGAATTTGGTATATTACGGCTATTTTGCATTACCATACCGATTTCGTTGAAACCGGTTCATAAATTCAACGCACTGCCATCTTAAATGTTTATATTTTGCTGCCTATTTTCGAACACAATTAAACCGCGGTAACACAATTAAAACATATTTTTTAATAAAATAATTATTTGTCTAAAATAACATCAATTAAATTGTATTTTGTGTAAAAAGTTATATTTGGTTACTTGCTTTCTCAAAATTGCAACAACACTCAGTGAGAAAGTTACTGATTTCAAGTTGTGTCGATTTTCTTACAGAAACACTGTTTTAAGCGATTCCTATTGAAGTAGAATCGGAACAATGTCATATAACCGATTTGGAACGAGTGGATGGAATAAGAATCAGAGTGACGTCAAATCGGTAATATCAATCGGTAACAGCGATCGGTACGAGTTTCAGCATTATTTTCATAATTTTACTCATCTCTGTTTTTCGTGTTCTCGACTAATCTCTAATCACCCAACATGTACATTTTATCGGCTCTGATAAAAACAAAAACGTCTGTTAACGAATCATATTTATCGAAAATCATATGTTTATTTAACAAACGCATTATTGTGAATATTTGTTTTCTCAGTCAGCTATCGCCGAGGCACCATCTCTGAAACTTGGAAAAATAACACCACGGGAAGAACGGGCACGGAGAAAAAAGTTTACAAAAATCAAAAAGTATTAAAAACCATCCTTGAAAGGCAAACAGGTAATGATTTGCGTGGTTATTTGTGCAGAGATTTTAAGAAAAAGTGTAAAAGCTGTAAAAATAACTAAATAATACTCTTTTTCACTTTTCGCTGTGAATGAGTGTTTTTTTTTTGTAAAACAAAAGAGAAAACGCAAAAGATTACAACAACAAAAAGTGATAAACAACAAAAATATTATTCATAATTATATTTTGTTTGGTCTACGTATGTTCTATTGTTTGCGGAACGCTTAGTCTGTGTTTTAAAACGTGAGAAATAAAACCAACATCAATAAAAGCCTGACAATTGATTAAAAATATTAACAAAGTAATTTTTCTGGTTGCTATCTATCAACGCGCAATAGACACAAAACAAGTAAGTCGTCAAGCCATCAATAATTTTACATGATATTTCAATAACAATACAAGTATTTATTTTTCATTGTATGGGTGCACGGGCACATGAATCATTGAATTTCTTCTTGTATCAACATTTTTCGGAGAACCCCCTGCAGATGCAAGCAAGTTATTAGGGTATTGAAATGAAAGAAAGAAATGTCAAACAAAGAGGAAATGGCTCCGTTATGTGTTATAAATGGTAAACCCGACAACACCCCCTTTTTTGTAAGAAAACGACAGTAGCAGACAAAAGAAAATAGACAGCAGCCTCGTATAGAGATGACACCTTAACGATAACTTAGTTCCCATACTGTAGCTGTTAATTACTCCGGCGGCACATTACCTCGCTTCGTTGCTTATCCCACGACCCACTACTAAACTAATTTCAATTCGAAAATGGTGTTTGTCTGCTTTTTTTTGCATAATTATAACAATCAATTACTGTAGCTCTTCGATTACTCCGGCGGCACAGTACCTCGTTTCGTTGTTTATCCCACGACCCACTACTCAACTAATTTCAATTTGAAAATGGTGGTTATCTGCTTTTTTGCATAATTATAACAATAACAATCAATTGGTGTCTGTTTGTAGTTATGTGTAACCAAAACCAGTTTTTTACTTATCAGTGATTGTTATTGCTGACTCAATTCCTCATCGTTTTCCATTATCAGTTTCGATTTGGTTAATAACATTTGCAAAATGTTTATCATGTTTTCGCATGCGATTGTCGGTTATTTTTATTCACACCATAACTTGTAATATTTACCAACGTATCAATGACCGACTTATTCACACTCTCCCGTCAATCGTAAATGGTTCTTGGCGTCGTAAATCTTGTGTGACATTTTAATAAAGAGTGTACAAAACCGAAACCCGATGTTCCGGTTTACCCGGCTTTTTGCTGTCGCGTTATCCGAGTTTTTGGCTTCTGTGTGTAAAAACAGAGAAAATACATAAATTGCCCATACGGAAGAACATATTTTTACCCTGCACCACACTGTGAAACACGGAATTATAAGTTAGTTTCGTGGCAAATGTTTGTAACTACCAAAAATAATTAAGCTAGACTCACCTTTAAGTGTGTCAATCGACTTGGAATCCAAAGTTGATACAATTAAAAATATCAGTATATCTATCCGTCCGTCTGCTGTCTAACAGGTCGCAATTGTTGTCCGATCTTCATGAAATTTGGCAGAAGTAACTTCTTTAAACCAAAGACCGGCGCTGTTTAAATTACAGAAAATCAGCTCAGATCAGTTCATAAATTTTCGACCGACTCTATGTCTCTATCTCTAGAAGCCACATATTAACATCAACGAAGGCAGATAAATAATTCCGTGTCTTTTCGAATAAAACACAGTTTTTTGCTTAGTTCTACGTTTCTCCAATTTGTGTATCCCTTCCAAAAAGTAGGATTTTTCGAGGTCCATAAAATTGGCATTTGTTTGATAATTTCATCGTTGCCGCTGAATCTCTTTCCACCGAGCAACTTATTTAGGTTTGGAAATAGGAAATCGTCACTGGGGTGCTAAATCCGGAGAATATGGGTGTTTCCATGGTTATGTACGTGACAATTGTACACGTTTAATTGTCTTTGAATATTGTGAAAATAGAAATGGACTGGAATTTTTGAAAGGTATTTTAGAATCGCATATTGTATATGATGTGTTCTTTCCAAAAAGTATATATATTGGAAAATTGAGCACTGGAGACCCAAGTTCCATGCAATCAAAGTTGACTTATGCACGTGACAAAAAGTGGAAGTGCCTTTTATAGCCGTAAGAAGAAGTACGAAAGTAAGCGAATTGTAGGCAATTTTTATTTCGAAAAAAATGTATTTATAAAGGTTAATAATAGACCTTTTTAATCATGTTTTGTTCAAAAAAAACTATGCATGGGTTGGCAAAAAAAAAATTATTGATTACGCACGTGACACTTTTAGCCTTCATACATATTTTAGTAATTTTACATATATTTTCAGATGTTTTTAACAAAAAAATAAACTTTTATTCAAAAATTAAAAATATATTACAAAATTAATCCAACTTAATTTTTTCCTTAAGTGAGTATCCCGTTCGAGCAACATTTATATATTCATTATCTTGGTAGGAAAAGCAATGCATTTTTTGTATTCCTGGAATAGAGCGGACAATTTTCCATTTTTCATTTAATGGTGGAGAAAAATCGTCAATCTCCTTTGCTGAGATATATAACAGATAGCTTTTTTCAATTTTCTATGCTTAAACAAATTATGCGAGCGTTTTGATTTTTTAAGTCACGGTGGACCATTTCATGGAAATACCCATATAGCGGATGAGGTACAAATTCGTAACCCAATTCATGCAATTTTTTACCACTTTTACTATTGAAATCGATGGTGCAGAGTCCCCCTAATATTTATCAAGCTTTTCATTGATTTGATTAACGGGTTTTACCGCAAAAAAACAATGTTTAATGAGCACTCCAAATTCACTTTTCTCAAGTTTTAACAAAATTCATGAGGTTGTATGTTTCTAACAGCTGTTAAACACAAACTAATTGACAGAACTCTCTTAAAATTTCACAATAGTCTGTTAACAGATGGTACTTGATAAAAGCAGCGTTGCATTACGTATAACTACGAGGGAAGTTGGAAAAGTCACGGAATTATTTATATTTCCTCGTAAATATCAGATATTGAGTTGTTCGACTGAAATATCAAATTTTGAGGAAGTTTCTCTAAGGCAGATCTTAGTGCGTCCATGGAGGACAAATGGAAATACTTTCGTCAATGAGTCTACCGTCAGATTATTGCTACTAGTATACGCTAACAGCGCTAGGAGGCCGTTTGTCTGAAATAATTTTTAGAATATTAAGTCCATCACCTGATATATCATGTTTGGGGCAAATTTCTCTAGAGCGGATCTAAGTACGTTCATAAAGGACAAATATAAATGGTTTCATCTATCAGACTACTGCCACATAATTGCTATTATTATATGTGACAGCGCATAGAAAAAGGGTCCTAAGGGTAAAAAAATTTAATTTTTAATTTTTTTTCCTTTTTTTGTTGTGGACAACATCTGAGCATCGAATGAGACCGATCCCATGCCCCAAAAGTGTTCCCTCCCGGAGATATGCGCGTTTTATGAAAGTGAAGTCGACGATTCTAAGCGCAAATAGAAAGGGACCTAATCTTTAAAATGGCTCTCCGGAACAAAACTGGTTTTTAACCTTGATCCCTTTCTATTTTGCGCGTCACATATGCTAATAACGCTAGAAGGGCGTAAGTCTCAATCAATTTTCAGAATATTGAATTCTTCGCCTCGAATGACAGAAAAGAAGTTAAAAGATGAGTGGTTAGTTGCTTGATCAAATGACAAAGTTCAACCTTTCCAATAAAACCAGAAATATGAAAAAATTATCAGTACTTTTTTTACAGCCGATTTAATTTTAAAATGTTAAATCGTCCACCCTATTTCAACAAAAAGAAAAAAAAGTGTACAATTTGTAAGTTCGGCCGGGTCGAAGCTACTCTCCACCATTAATTGCGTTGTGTGATATTAACAGTGTTAGGGGATATGGCTGTTAGTGGTGGGTCCATGTTTTACAGAACTAAATTTTTGGGGCCTTTCGAACCGTTGGCTTTTCATCTATTGTTGAGATAGGGCACTAGGGAGCTCGTAGATTCGGGTCTTAAATTTAGACAAATCGTAGTGAGATAAGTAAGGAAATTCCACTGTGTCTGAGTAGCAATATGTCTATGTTCAAAGGCACCTCATTCTCGGCACTCTAGGGGCCTTTGACCTGTGGACCAACACCTTAAATATAGTCGTATCGTAGAATTAATGTTATTTTCGGATTTGTGACGAAAATTTTCGTTGTTTTTCTATAGCCCTAAGACCATAGTTGAAGGACCCCTATGGGTTAGTCCGAGTGCAAAATCTTTAATCTAGGTCAATATTTTGAGTTGTGAGATAATTTCACCGTTTTTGTAACCCATATGCAATTGTAACCCATAAGCGAGACGGTTTTTGCGCCCCAGCGCACGTAGACAGTCCACGCCCATAGGCTGAAGCCTCTATTTCAGACAAATCGTCAAATAATGTCATATTCAGACTCCAGGGCTTAAAGACCACGCCCATAGGTCAAGGCCTCCAATTCAGCCGAATCGTAAAATTTATGTCATATACAGATTCTTCATAAAAGTCCATTGTTTCTAAGTATGTTCGAATGGACTACTTTTTCGGCGACCTAAGAACCTTACCGTGATATTCTGATTCGTGACGATATTATATAGGTTTTTAATACCCATATTTCCATAGTTCAAGGAATCCGATTTTGGATCCCTTTGGCCTATATGGGTCTAGGGAACTACATGGGTCAATTCCTAAAATTTCTAAAAAAAATCATAAAATTGATAAGATATTCTGCATCGTGCCGAAATTTTTAAGGTTTTTTTACACTCATATGTTCAAAGCTCAAGGAGTGTATATGGTCCAGATTTCACATTGGGTTATATCTTCAATATAGGAACATATTTGGATTTGGGAGAAGATTTCATCGTTTCTGGCTACCCATACGTCCCCGAACACCAGGGGGCGGTTTTTGATGACCACGCTCATTTATGGGAAGGTTGAAAAGTTGTTTAATCAAATTTCAAAGGAAAAATTTCAAGAAATTATAAATTTTATTTGTACTTTTTTTAGTCCCTCAAAGGAAAACTTTTTCCCCTTTTCCGATTTGGTCTGTTCTTAATACCAACCGATCGCCGACTATAAATCTGGCTAGAACGTCTTATCGATAATATATATTTACTTTATGTGGTCGCAGATAAGTATTTCGAGGTGTTACAAACGGAATGAAAGACAATGCTGTTGTTTTAACAATAATATATGAGGTATTGTATGTCTAATTCGCCTATGGGGATCTGCTTCAATATCCGCGCTGGATATTGAAGCATGGATGCGTCCAAAAAGACCTGGGGATCAGCTGAGTGGGCTTGGCCGGACAATTGAAGAGGTGCAACATGTCATGGCAGGCGGGACAAAGGTTCCGAGCGTTGCGCTCAATACGAACTGAGTCGACACAATCTAAACCATCCATATCTCGTTCAGACCTGCCTGATAGAGTTTCGATGATCTCAGGGCTCTCTTGTATCGCTGGACCTCTCACTCTATCTAGATCATGAAGACCGTACCTGATCTGCCTGGGCGGAGACATCCTGAATAAGTATATGACATGATGATTGGATGCCTACTGCAAAGATACCCAAGAAGTCGTATCTGCGCACGGTAAGGACCTTCGAATCCTCATGTAGAAGACATAAGGTTACACCCAGTTGATATTATCAGGGCGGCATTCTGACAAGTCTGAATTTGTTTCCACTACGTTGTACATATACTCACATTCGCCGACCATACCGGCGCTGCGTTGTTCGCTGCCGGTCGAACTATCGCTTTGAAGAGGTCAACATGATTTCTTCGTCGGCTTCCTAAGTACTAGCGGCTAGTGACTTAAGAACTTGTTCCTTCTTTTAAGCTTATCGCAGATAGTTGTAGCATGTGCAGAGGATTGAAAAAGGCTGTTCAATGTGACCCCAAGGACTTTGGGCGTAGTTGGTAGTCGGAGTGTAGAACTCATCGACTTTCACATTGAGTGACAACCGCACCTCTGCGGTCCATGCAGTAAACAGTGTGGCTGATGATTTGGAGGCGGATATTTTCATATTCCTTGTAGTGAAAAAGCGTACTAAGTCAGTGAGGTAAAAGTTTATTTTCTCGCATATGTCATCCACTTAAGATCCTGACGCCAGAATTGTGCAATCATTAGTGTACGGCACAATTCCAACGACGTCTGGTGGCGCAGGCATTTTAAAAATGTATAGGTTACACAGCGCCGACGATAAACCCCACCCTGGTGAAATCCCTGTTTAAATCTACGGGGCTTCGACTTCCTGTCTCTAAATCCTACATTTGACTGGTGTCCACACATACAGTTAACGATTCGACGTTTGACCTTAGTAAAGTCGAGAGCCACGAGAACCGTCCTGACTTTGTCCTGTGGTCATGGCGTGTAAAGCAGTTGTGCTGTGCTTCTTGCGGAACCCATGCTGATGATCAGCACAAGGAAGGTTGTGATCAGGCTGGGGAGAAGCATTGCTTCAAGCATCTCTGCTACTGGCGTTATCAATGAGATCGGCCTGTACGATTCTCCTTTGCTTGTGTCTGCATGGCTTCAGTAGCGGTACCACTCTGCCCATTTTCCAAGCATCACAAACTAAGTGAGTGGCTAACGAGAGATTGAGCACTTTGGACTTGTACTCTATTCTCAGTGCTTTAACATCAGCCTTTGCAATACTCTCCTTTTCGCATTATCGCTTTCTGGGTGCTGCATCGGATCTGTCATTTATGGAGAGAATTATGGGAAGGTGGTCCGATCCTAGTGAGATGACAGGTTGCTAGGTGACGTCGTTGATCAGGCCAGGCGATGCAAGAGTAATGTCTGGCGAGATATGACAATCGTCCATAATCTGCGTGGGGTCTTCATCGTTCACTGTGCAGAACGTCGAGCTATCCATTTGCTCTGCCAAAGCTATGTCCCTTTGGTCGTTGTCTAGGAGAGAATGCCAAAGTTCGTGGTGAGCATTAAAGTCTCCTAGGACCAAACGGTTATTGCCTTGTAGCAGATTGCTAATGTCTGACAATTAACGCGGGGCACAGCTACCAACCAGCTGAATGTGTACGTTGTACAGCTCTCTTTCTTTGCAGTTCCAGACTTGACTGTTACTCCCATACATTCCATGTATGGGTCAGAGTCTAGAGTCAAGCTCAGGCAAAATAGGTCTGCACTGCACAGAATGGTGTAACAGGAAAGCAAAACCTCCACCTCCACCTTCTGATGCGATCCTTACGTAGCACGTTGTATCCGTCGCAACTGTAAAGGCTGCATATGGCAAATAAATAAAATAAAATTGCAAAACTGATGCACCTTACATACCTAGCACGATGGTGTATACTGTTCTGACAAACCGAGCAGATCCAAGGTCCGGGGTTTTGTTCGATCCCGGCTCGGACTAGTAATATTCGGAACAGGCATTCCGGGAAGTGCTGCTCCCACGACGAAAAATTGGACGAACATAAAACACATGTTGTTGAGGTGACTGCCCCTGTCCAAAGAGTTCTTGCTTCGGGTCAATCCGGTACATAAAACCGGTAGTCGCGGGATTGACGAATTCCCCAATGAAACCTCTTGCTGTTAAATTATCTTTGGCGTATACAAAAAGAAACAGTGTTGCCAAATAACTCGCAATTTTGTTCAATGTTGCCGTATTACCACATTGCAAACTAACTAGTTAATTAAGCTAGTTACCACAATAGATTTTTTGAATTCCTTGTTCAGATACGTAATACCTACTGGCTGCTATATATATTCCTAGCCTAATAATGAAAATGCGAATATTTATCATCAAAAATGGTTTTATTGTTTTTCAAAGTATTCTCCAGCATGATTTATACACTTTTGCATGTGCTCAAACCACTTTTTCCACTCCGATTGAGACACCCCAAAAACATGGTTTTTGAACGCATCTTCTGGCGACGAAAATCGTTGACAAAGCATTTTCTACTTGATGTGCGGGAATAACAAGAAGTCATTGGGTGCCAAGTCTGGGTTGTATCAATTCGACGTTTTGGCCGATGAAAAAGGCGGTGTTTTGGAGCCGAAGAGCTCCCATTGTCATGGTGCACAATTATTCGTCTTCTCTTGTTCGTTTTTCGAATTTCTCCGAAGACTTTAGGCAAACAAATTGTGGTGTACCACTCAGAATTGACCGTCCTACGTTGCTCAAGCGGAACAGTCGCCACATGACCAGTTTTGCCTTAAAAACAGGCGACCATTTGCTTCGAAGTGCTTCTTCCACGAAGAACATTCGTTGGATTTTGCTCGTCTTCGAAGACCCACACGGTCGATTGCTGTTTTGTTTCGGGCTCATACGCTAAGATCCATGATTCGTCACCTGTGACGATCTTATAGAAGTCTTTTGAAACACCGCGATCGTATTTGTTCAAAATTTCTTTGCACCAATCGACACGAGCCTTTTTTTGAGCGATTGTCAAATTGTGCGGGATCCAACGAGAGCAAATCTTTTTTATGGCCAGGTGTTCATGCAGTATCGAATGTATGCTGGTGGAGGGAATGCCCAAGGATGCCTCTACCTCACGGTATGCCACATGACGATCTTGCATTATCAGTTCACGCACGGCATCAATGTTCTCATTCACAATGGTCGTTTCTGGACGAGCTTCACGACCTTCGTCTTTGAGAGAGCTTCGGCCACTATTGACTTTATTCAACCAGTTTTTCATAGTGCTTTAGGATGGTGCTTCATCACCATACAAAGATTTAAATTCATCGATTAACTCTTGTTGTGAAAATCCACGTCGAAATTTGTGAAAAATGATAGCACGAAAATGTTCACGAGTTAATCCCATTTTTGGCCAAATTGATTTTTTCAAGTTACTGTAAACCACACAAATGATGGTCGTACGTCAAAACGTTCTGAGTACGTTTATGCTAAAAAAATGTCAAACTTTCCAATGGAAATGTCAGATGGCGCCAGGCAACACTTAGTGTTGCCTAGGCCAGAAATATACTTAATATAGCAACCCTCTATACAAAGAGAAACAGTGTTGCCAAATAATACTCAATTTTATTCAATGTTGCCGTATTACCATATTGCAAACTAGGTAACTAAGCTAGTTACCACAACAGAGTTTTTTTTACAATTTGTTTTTGAATTCCTTGTCCATTCCTTGTTCCTGTTTTGTTCTCATAGCGACGCACCTGTTTGTTTTGAGTAGTAAACATTTTCTTAACATAAAACCACAAGACAGACCTCTGTGGTGAAAACTGTGGCACAGCGTTTTGTTTTGATATGCTAATTTTTCCGACGGCTGATAACTCCATTTCGCTTTACGCCCAACTTGAATGCGAAAGGCAATTGAGTTACAAGTTTTATTTTGTTGATTGAACAACTTAAAGAAGCAGCATGACTGGAAAATATTTGGTGATTTTGAACCGTTTTTACAAAGGGCTCGATGAAATCTATGAAAAATGTACTCTTGCTTTATAGAAGTTATAATTATTTTGTTTTTAAGCCTTCTTTAATTAATCTATGTATATTCTTTTGCAGATCCCACAATGTCGTCGGCGCCATATAATTACAATTATATATTCAAATACATCATAATCGGTGACATGGGTGTGGGAAAGTCCTGCATTCTACATCAATTCACAGAAAAGAAATGTAAGTAAAGCGGGTAGAAGAATCTTTCACTTGAATTCATGTCTATGCTTTTCTTATCCTTCCAGTTATGGCTAATTGCCCTCATACAATTGGTGTTGAGTTCGGCACGCGTATCATTGAAGTTGACGATAAAAAGATCAAATTACAAATTTGGGATACAGCTGGCCAAGAACGTTTCCGTGCCGTCACGCGTTCATACTACCGAGGTGCTGCCGGTGCATTAATGGTCTACGACATTACCAGGCGGTCCACATACAATCATCTTAGCAGCTGGTTAACCGATACGCGCAACTTGACCAATCCCAATACTGTGATTTTCCTCATTGGCAACAAATCAGATCTCGAAAGTACACGAGAGGTGACATACGAAGAAGCCGAAGAATTTGCCAAAGAAAACGGTTTGATGTTCTTGGAGGCCAGTGCTATGACGTGAGTAAAAATTTACAAAAACCTACGTTTATAGAAGCCACCACATAGAGTATATGTTTCTCAAATTACAGCGGACAAAATGTTGAGGAGGCCTTTTTGGAAACCGCTCGTAAAATCTACCAAAATATTCAGGAGGGACGCTTGGATCTCAATGCCTCGGAATCAGGTGTACAGCATCGTCCCTCGCAACCAGGACGGACCTCATTAACAAATGAGGCTCCCAATAATAAGGATCAGTGCTCATGTTAAACACCAGACTTTGTTAATATTTTTTTCTTTCTCCTTTTGTATTTAGAGCAAAGTTTATTATTTGTTTCTTATTTTTTTTTTGTTGTGAAGAAAAAAGTTAGTATTCATTCTTTGTATATTATTTTGTTCTTCTCTATATATTCCCCTATGTTTATGTGTGAACAAATAGCTCTTTATTATTATTATTATTACTATTATATAACTATGTTAAGTATACAATTTATTAAAAAAATGAATATTAGTATAAAATTACATATATTATTAAAACGAAAAGAAAATCCATAAACTATAGTGCTCGAAAAAAAAAACAAAAAAATCTCTTTTTAGCTAAAAATTAACAAAGAAAAGAAAACCAAAATTAAGAACCCAAAAATCCTTTTCATACAGACAGAAATAAGTTTTTTGTCGAAATGAAATGAAGACGTAATATCAACAATAATAATTTTAAAATAAATCACATCACGATAAAATATCTTTTTAGAATGTTGAAAAATACCCAACACACACACACACACAAATAAATAAATAGAAGACTCGTTATTAACCAGCATAATAACATTTGATAGACAACGTTTCATAACGACAGGAAGAACATTTTTTGTATTTGAAATTATTTACTCGTACGTGTTTGTCATATATTCCATCTAAACATTGATTACTATTATGTGGTGTGGCAGATTGAGTGGGGGTTTCCTCTTACCAAACCGGTCACTTTTGTAGGTATCAACATTGTATGGCTAAAGAAAAACAGTTAAATAAATGGTAGTTATAGTAAGAAAAACAAATGACTTTCAAATTTCCAACGTTTTTTTCAAATTTTACTTTATATAAGTAAAATAAGGCTCAGAACTTTTAAACCTTTACGAAATACTTCATTTACTTTTGCGTTCTGCAAGGAAATAGGGAAACTTTCAATAAGCGGTTCCCATTCCCAAGCATAACTTATTTCCGATCAGAAAAATAAAGTCCGTTCGCGGGTGTAACTTGTTTTTTTCTAGTTATGGTATAATATACAAAAGGTTAAAGTTTTAAGTGTTGTTGGTCTTGCGTCTGTCGTATAAATATTGTTCACTCTCTATGAGTAACTGGTGGTCTTCTTCTTCTAAATACTGGCTTAAGCGGTCGCCTTCTCTTCTTAACAAATCTTTTTCGTTGCTTATCTCTATTCTCCTTTAAGATCAATACACTTTAGGATGCGCACAAACCAATTTTTGAAGCACTTTTTCCACCTCCAAAACATGATTTTTAAATGCTTTAACAGCTGCTTCGGGCGATGAAAAACGTTGACCTAGCATTTTTTTTCTTGATGCTAGGGAATAAAAGAAGTCATTGGGTGCCAAATCAGGGCTGTACGGTGTATGGCCCATCAATTCGACATCTTGAGTGGTCATATGTGAATCAAAAAGACACCACTAGTCGGACCACCCGTTATATAACATTTACTCGGCCATATTTAACAAAATTTCCGTTGTTTCCTACAAATCCTTCAGTTCCGTGCATCGTTCATCTTAAGGTTATATAAATGTAGCATAACTTACCCTGAGTGGCTGCAGCAAGGTCCACAAATCTAAACAGGAAATTAAATTCTACAGCCTGATAGACAATTTTCAAACATTTTTATCAATTATGAGCTACATCGTTGCAGCTGTTGTGTGAGAGCTCGCATTGTCATGATGTACAATGATTCGTCTTCAGGCAAACAAATTGTGGTGTACCACTCAGAATTGACCTTCGTACGTTGCTCAAGCGTTACAGTCGCCACATGACCAGTTTTGCCGATGGCGAGGCGACCATTTGCTTCAAAGTGCTTCTTCCACAACAACTTTCGCTAGATTTGGCTCGTCTTCGAAGACCCACATGGTTGATTGCTGTTTTGTTTCGGGCTCATACGCATAGATCCATGATTCGTCACCTGTGACAATGTTATACACTGCCTTTGAGCTACCGCAGTTACACTTTTTCAACATCTCTGCACCAATCCATACGAGCCTTTTTTCATTAACATTCGTCAAATTATGTGGGATCCAACGAGAACAATTTTTTTTCACTGCCAAATAAACATGCAATATCTTATTGATGCTTGTCATACTAATGCAAAATCTCACGGTATGTCACATACCGGTCTTGCTTAATCAGTCAAGCCAACTTAGCTTGACATTTCTTTGTTTCAGTGTTTGGCAAATTCAACCATGCAGAGGTACACAATTGAGCAGCGCCTTAAGTTTGATAAAGCCCTTCACGAAAATAGGCGTCCAAATCAAAATGCACTTTGTAATTTTTTTGGTCGGCATAATGGACCAAATGAGTTCACAGTGGATTCGTTAACAAGCAGAATGCCGCATTTGGGCAAATGAAAATCCAACAGTGATTGTTGATAAGCCGATGCATTCACAAAGAGTGACTGTTTGGTGCGGTTTATGGACTAGAGGAGTCTTTGGTCCAGCAGTTACCGTGAATGGTGTTCGCTATCGCGAGATGATAACGGACTTCTTGTGGACAGGACTTGAGAATATGGACGATATGTGGTTCGAACAGGATGATACCACACAGCCAACGAAACAATGGCGATATTAATTTTCCTCCACGTTCATATGATTGCCACCGTTGGACTTCTTTCTTTGTAAATATGTAAAAGAAAAAATGCGTTATTGACGCCAAGAACATTGCAAGGGCAAGGGCTAAAGGATGTCTCAGAGTAATTGATACCATCGGATGCCACTTGCTACACAGCCAAGGAAACAATGGCAATGTTAATTGGCCGCCACGGTCATGTAATTTGACACCGTTGGACTTCTTTCTTTGTGAATATTTAAAAGAAAAAGTGTCAGCCAATAACAATAAAAAAGCTAAAGGTTGAGATAAAGTGTATCTTGGAGCCATTGAAAATATAGGCCATCGGGTAGAGGTATGCGTTTTAGTTGTTGGACCGTTGATCTTCAAACTTACCAGATGTATGTCTTGAAGTCGGCGATCGCTTGTTACAAAAAAAATTATTAATCGTTCAAAAGGGAAGAAAATTTCCCTTTGAGGGACTAACAAATTCCTGATCAAATTTTTCATTTTTTGACATTTTTCTATGTAAATATTAATTTTAAACTAAGTTATTTTTTTGGATACATTTTTAACCATCCCATAAATGGGCGTTGTCATTGTGCCCAAAACCGTCTAACAATATTCGGGGCATATGTTTATCAAAAAAAAGGTGAAATATTCTCATAAAACCAAATATGTACCTACTTATATATCCAAGATTTGAACCAATTTGGGAATCGGACCATAATGGCCCACATATGTAGATCCAAGCGGCCTAAAAATTAGTCTCCTCACATTTATTATATATTTCGACGAAACTTGAGACTGACCTATGGGGATAATGCCCCTAGGGCGGCGAAAAACAAAGTTTTCCTGAAATGGGCATATGGGTACTCCGAAACAGTGGATTTTTCTGACGAATCTGAATATATCATAAATTTTACGATTTACCTATGTTAAAGTTTTGTGCCAATTTGGAATTCGGATCTGCCCATGTGAGCACTAGGGGCCCAAAAATCAGCCCCTTTGAGCCACTGACTTATGTGTATTAAAAAGTAATTAAAATTTCGTCACGGATCCAGATATCATAATTTTACTATTGGATTAATGATAAGTCCTCGCCCCATGGGTCTAAGGTCCCTAGGGTGCCGAAAAAGTGATCCTTTCGAACAAGGATACAGCTCAGATACAGTGGAATTTTATGAATAATCTGAATAACACATAAATTTAAAGATTCACTGAATTTGAGGCCTATGTCTATGGGCGTAATCAATGTGCCCTAGAGCTCAAAAACAGACATATGTGTATCCAGATTCAGTGAAATTTCCTTACTAATCCAAATATTTACCTAGATTTGAGATAAGGGTCCAAAAAAATGGTCTGGTCAAAAAATTTCGTCGCAAATCCGAAAATAGCATTACTTAAATTAAACGATTCCACAATACTTGAGGTATTGGCCCATAGGTCAAAGGTCCTTAGAGTTATAAAAAGAGGTCCCTTCGAACAGCGACATCGGAAACAGTCAAAATGCCTTAATATACATTATCTTTAAAGATTTGTATACATTTTAGGTCCGAATCTTAGGGCTTCCTACGGCCCTCAACAATGGACATGTGGGTTCTCCAAAAAATGAAATTCATGAGTCTAAAGAGGACAACGGTTCATTGGATTCCAAAAACGTTGTTCTGTCAATCATGTACCCACCACTAATATCCAATACTGTTAGCAACCACAAAGAACCATATCCTCCAATACTGTCACCAAATCCTCCAATTTGTCTTAGTACTTACTTCTAAGCATACCCGAGCTCAAGAAAAGTAGTTTCTTAGAAACTAATGAAAAATAAAATATACTTCTGGGAGGATTTGATCACAGAACACTTCTGTGAGTAAGTGCAGACACTACTCCTCCGCTACAACCGGTCAGTACAGGTGAAAGTTATTTGTGACTTTTCTCTTTACATCCCTTATAACAATAATTGTATCCTCCATCATAGAATTCTCTTTGTCGTTCCTTTTCCAACACCTCGCATTACAGGTTGGAGACCATATAAAGTATATATCTTTTATCTGCGCCTGAATGTCCGTCTAACTAAAGAAAACTATAGGTAGCAAAATTCATATTATTATATTTTGCAGAAATATTCTGTTGATGGACTGAAACGGTTGGTATTGCAAATGAGGCCGATCGGTCAAGAGGTATACCCACGCAAGGACTGTGCCAACCTATGGAAAACCCTTACCTTAAAAACGCATTATCACATGAACTGTTAGAGATATGACGGCTGAGCATGCGACTATAGATGGAAACGCATCCTGAAGAAAATGTGGCCGGTGCCACGCCTCTTTAAAAAATGTATGGCTAAAGTAATAAACCTATCGTTGAAGAATGTATGGCTAAAGCAATAAACTTATCGTTATAAAATTTAAACAGAATGAAATCCGTTCCTAGAAAGATATGTTAAAATTGAACAAGGAGTCTTGGGAACGGCCACACACAATTTTCAACTTGAAAAGAAAATATTACATGAACCATTCGATATATTTTATTTCTTTATTGACATGTAATTCGAAGCCCATTGGGGCCTATTAAAGCTAAATTAGAATATGCATCAAAGTGTTAAATTGAACATCATAAACTACTAGAAAAAATTAAGTATAAAATCAAACAAAATAATATAAATTAAAATAATCCTAATAAAAGAGAAAAAAATATATGACGAAGATATTTGGAACACATTTTGTTGGCATGGTTTGAAACACATTCTGGAGGAAAAGTGGGCGCTGCCAAGCCCCAAGGCCTTTGTAATGTACCGACCATTAACAGAATTAAATAAATGAGTAACATATTATTATAGACTATGTTGCGTTAAAATTGGATAAAAGAGCGTGGCACCAACCATACCACCCTGAAATTTTAAAGACCATATCACGTACAATTTAAAGAATCGCACGCTGATAAAAAAATAGGTCGATACCATGCCTCCTTGACAACATTTTCATATTGAAACGAAATCCACGATGGAGGATATATCGGCTTCGGCCCGACCGAATTTAATTTGTCCACTTGTTTTAAACTAACGATGCGGGGTACGCTCGAATGTGAGTAAAATGAAAGAGAACTGAACAACGAAATAGTGTTTAGTGATTGGCCTTTTAATAAAACTACAGCCACATAATACTTACTTTAGCCCAATACTTCAAATACGCCAAATACTTCATCCTTACAACATCTTATTAAGGAACGGGGGGGAACTTCTCTCCGCCGGCTTCGAACGGCTAATGTATTTTTGTAGAGCAGTTTTTACATGGATTAGAGATAAATCTCTTACTCGTAAAGTCGCCGGCATTTACAAAGTGCAAACCCGCCACTTAAAATTGTTAGATTTTCTGATCCAGGGTTGATCCTGAGTCAACTGGCACACTTCCATCTGAGAACTTATGTAACCTATTACACAGTACGACAGTGGTTGGTACACATGAGAAATGTTAACAGAATATGAAAAAAAAGGCTTAAAATAAAGAAATACGTGTCTCGGCGATTTGCTGTAGCACGTCAGAATTTTGAGAAAATCGATTTTAAAGATTCGAAGGATCGTGGAGGTTCACTTGTAACGTCCCTCCAAGAAAAATAAACGTAACGCATTTTGCGGAGCGAAAACGAACTGCATACGGACCGCCATATCACTAACACTTGCATAGTTTTTCATATAAAAATACGACGAAATTAATTCTGCGTAAAACTCTTCGTAAACGTGCCGTTTTTTACGGTACGAAATGGAAGTGATTTTGCGTAATGGAAACGAACGTATTTAAACCAAAAAGTACCTAAAACAATCCGTTTACGTGCCGTTTTTGCGATACGAAAACGAACTGTTTTTTCTCAATGGTAACGGCATTAACTGTTTTTTCTTATTCGGGCAGCCATGTTGACAGAACACTTTAAGGTCCATTTAGTCTTGACGGTTGACGGTGGACGGTTGACGGTAGGCAATCAGCTATTTCAGTTGAGGGTTGCATTTTGCATGTGTTAGAGGGAGATAACTACAGTTTGACGGTTGACGACGGTAGACTTCTGCAGGTTGCAGAATCTACCGTCAACCGTCGAGACTAAATGGGCCTTTAATTGTTTTAGTTGATGTTTGAAGTGTGATGATCTGATTGTTGTTAAACAAAATCAGCTTTTGTAAGTGTTAATATAATAGGTATTTATAAAACGTTTGTAGTATATTTATATCTACATATCTATATTTTGTAATAGCCAAAGAATTCATAATCATTCACAATATATGCAACATTAATTCTTCAGTATAAAAAAGCTTATATTATTTCGATAGAGAAAGAAATTCAGTACGGAAACAGAACGTTTTGCAGATACAAAAACGTACCGCTTCAGTGTTACGTAAACGCAACACTCTGGTATTACGAAAACGGACCGCTTTAGTGTTACGTAAAAGTACTACTTTAGCTTAGCCTTGGCGTACTACCAATACATTCAAACTACTACTTTTTTTTTCTAATTCTCTTATTCCGAAATTAACGTTTACGGTGCATTTACGTATCGCAAAATCGGTTCGTTTTCGTAGTCTTGTATGAAAAAATGACTTCGCCAACGTTTCGTTTTCGTGCCGGTTTTCTTAGAGGGGTAGTACTTGAAAAGGAAATTAAATTTGGATTTGTTTTTATTAAAAAAACATTTTTTTCCGCTAGATGGCGCTTTAATTTTCATGTAAAATTAAAAAATATCCAAAAAATGTACGAAATTCATTGAAAATACAATGTTGTTGATTTGAAATCCAATAACTAAAGTAGAATCTTTTTCGCTGGCCGGGAATTGCTTGATTCAGCGATTCGGGGCTCCGAGCCAGATCAAACTAAAAATATTATTATTCAATTTCAACGAGCTTACAGATCGGGGTTTCTGCAATTAGAAAAAATAAGCGATGAGCATGGAGAACGCTTCCATAAAGATATTGTTACAATAGAAAATCGTTTCAAAGGAAAAGACATGACTCACATGCTTGCTGAATATTGTTGGAATTTATGCCGTGATACAAAACCTGAAGTTTACACACGAAAAACTAAACGACCAACATTTTTGACACAAAATAATAGTTAAGATATCATATTAATTTTTGTATTTCTACATTACATTGAATTACATTACATTTTTGGATATTAATTTTTGTATTTTTACATTACATTGAATTACATTACATTTTTGGATATTTTTTAATTTTACATGAAAATTAAAGCGCCATCTAGCGGGAAAAAAATTTTTAATAAAAACAAATCCAAATTTAATTCCCTTATCAAAACTGGCTCAAGCACTTAAATCGGTTCACCCATTCTATTTTTATAGAACTTTTTATAATAGTACTACGTTACAAGTGAACCTCCACGGTCCTTCGAATCTTTAAAATCGATTTTCTCAAAATTCTGACGTGCTACAGCAAAACGCCGAGACACGCATTTCTTTATTTTAAGCCTATTTTCATATTCTGTTAACATTTCTCATGTGTACTCAAAAAAAATTGATTTTGTCGTACTGTGTTATTAGCAAGTACATATTTTCGTTTGAGAATAATGCAGTGGGTAATGAGCGGTCATTACGTGGTAATGAAAATCATAATGAGTAGTACTTACTGTTCTTTATATCCGAATTGATTGTTATTAGAAGATCCGCATTATCAATATCGCCGTCTCCGTTAAACATTCTTCAATTTATGTCAGTGGGGATAACGTCTAGTTTTGTAAACACCGTATCAAGGACGGTAATTAATAGTAAAGACGGTAATGTACAGCCCGATGTTCTCCACTTGTAGTAATAAATTGTTTGCTGACATCGCACTATGGTCCCACCAATCACATTTCTTGGCCAAAACTCTTTTTTTTTACGATCATTAAATGAATTTTGTTTACGATAAGCTTATAGCTAACACTTAGAGAAAACTAAAATCATATTTTTGTACTTTTTGAGCAAGTATCCATGTGCACTTTTTAAGAAAAAAAATTTCTTTCAGACTACTATAGTTTGCAATATTCTGAAATTTTTAATACTTGGGTGAGAAAATAGCAGAGGAGGGGAAAAGGGCGCTCTGTTGAAATTTATTATAAATAAAAGTGGATGTTGGGATATACAAGCAGATCTTAACCATCAGCACCAACAGCCGTATTCAGAGAAAATTGAACGCAAAAAAAGAAGACAGGCGGCAGAATTGTCAATTTCTCAATGCAACGAAACGGATCTGCTAGTTCGAGCAGCAGCAATTTCGGCTCGAAAAGAAGGTGACTTAGATTTAGCTGTCGTTTTAAAGAAACAATCGAGGGTCCATCAAGACCCTCAAAAATTCAAGAGAAATGTACGCAAGAAGTAAAAACACCCACAGCATGACAACAGAGGAAGCGTTAGCGTTTCTCCTTGAAAACAACTTTTCTAAACGACAATTCTGCAGTATTCGTAATAAAAGCGTTCAACTTCAAAATTTTTTTTCTCATTTCAACCACATTTTAGAATATAAGAGAAAATGCAAACAAACCATCGAAGTTGATTCTCTTAAAGTGTTTATAAATAGAAATTCTTGTGCTGTTTTTTAGTGCTTAGGTCAAGTTGTTACGTGACAGCCCTTGGCCTAAGAATTCCTGCTTCGGGTAAATCCGGTATAAAGAACCGGCTACGATCGCACAGTAAATTACGTCTCTGATTTCTGCGAGGTATATCCTAGATTAATGGATGAAATTAATGGTTAATTCTATAATCATTTAAAATAAAAAGATTAGATTAGCCCAAGATTACTTAACTTATTAACTTAATAAATCAAAGTACTTATAAATCATGTTTTAATCAGGGCCGGACCAATATGAGGTTGTGGAGTCAGCCTAAGAAAGAAAAACACGTATTCTAAGCATTTTTTCTTGCTTATGGCATTCTAAAATACCTATAAAAAAAAATCGAAAAATTGCAAAAATTAAATTTCTTACTTCATGTTGGCCCGGGGCCTGCTAAATAAACGATTTAGTAACACGTCTGTTTTGGGCTTGCTTTCCAATACCAAGAATTCTTGCATCGTCCTCAGAATGGTCTCTCCGCCAGTGTCTTGGTCTTCCCTGTCAGCGCTTTTCGTTTTAGTTATTGTTTAACGCCTTTTCCATTCGAATTTGAATTGCCGCTATTCTCTCTAACTGCAATTCGGACCGCAATTACAATTAACGTTCAAAATCACGGACAGTTGATTAATATTTTAACCTAGCTGAAAGGGTTTAGTTTAAGTCACTTCTACCAAGGCCAAGGCAGGTTCTACCATGTAGGAAAATGTCTCACAAGGAACAGCTCAATAAAAACAACCAAAAGCAAATTTTAAATCTTAAACAGAAAGCAACGTTTCTGCTGAAAATGTACAACTTGCATGTGTTGTGTTTATAAAATTGCCTCGTCAAGTGATATTCGACCGAAGTCTCATAAAATACATATTTTTCCAAATTACATCCCCGCCAAAAGATAAAATGAGGTTTAATTCAAAAACACACGATGTTGAAAAGTTTAAAATCATTATATTTGTTCGTGTTCTTTTTGTTCGCCTTAAACTTACTATTTAGATAATACAGCAGCAGTATAAAAATATAAAAATACATTTAAAAAAAAATGGACGTAAAGCATAAAAACGAAAGTCTTTAAAAAATGTGTAAATCTCAAAAAATTGTGTGAAATGCGTTTCTTTTTATATACAGTGACAAAAGTGTAGCATAGAACTTAGTTCTGCTTTATATTGACTCACCACAAAACGGATGTGGCTATGTGCTGACTACCCCAACAATATCCCAAGCACTTGCTTCGTGCTTGGCGCACAAATCCATGCGCAACGCGGAACCTATTGTGGCATGATCCGCTCGCAAACAGGTACCTGTAGCCATATTATAGATGGGACTACGTTCGGCTTTCGTGTGACGCCACTGTTGGTCACCTAACATCTCGTGACATTTATTTATGACAACCTGTGTGTCGCCCGAGGCTTCCAAACACAAGAGACGATCTAAAACCATTTCGGATTTATCTGTTTCATACCACAACTGATTTTTGCCTTGTTCACACTGTTGCAACACTAGAGAGCTGCCTTTTTTCCAAAAGCCCTTGACCTTATGAGCCACTACGGAAGCACATAAATTAGTACCGGATAGTCTTAACATGTAAGTGGCAATGTAGTTGCGTTTCCTAGAGTGCCAAGGCTGGAAGAAGGGTGGTTTCTGTTCCCTTTTGCTGCTGTCCTCACCAGGAACACGCAATTCGGGGTAGACATTCTTCAAATACCATTCGAAAGGTTTACACTGAAGTTTTTCTCTTAAAGCTACACGTTCACTGATATCGCCATAGTCATAGTTGGGTGTGACCTTTTCCTGTTTCAAATAAAACTTTTTGTAGTCATCCATCCAGACATGAGCCAAGCGCAGAGAATTCTTCATCATGGTATTGCTGCCGTCGGGCGATGAGTAGGGTCTGCGTTTTCTAAAGATATGTCCAACCCGAGAGCAGGGCACAATTTTGATGGCTCCTCCACATTGCCAGACACGAAAAGAGATTTCTAGGTTTTCACCGCCCCATATATCCATGCCCATGTCATAGCTGCCTATATGATCGAAATATTTACGGTTCACCGCAAATAAACCTCCGGCCATGGTTGGAGAATTGAAAGGACCTAAAGAGGAGGTAGACATTAAATATATAAAAATAAAACATAATAGGAAAGTACTTTTAAATACCTTTAAAGTCCTCTTGTTCCTTCAGAGTACCATCGGGAAGATTTTCCCATTTGTAGTGTAGGCCCCAATTAAAGCCACCTCGCACTAAAGGACTCGGAGAATATTGGAATGTATCTGGATTAATTAAATCGATAACCGGCACAGCCAGTGTGGAATTTTCCTCTCGAATCAAGCGCAACAAGGGCTCCGCCCACTGTTGATTCACTTCAATGTGCGAGTCCAAAAATATTAAAACATCTCCTGTGGCCTCTCGGGCCCCGATTACACGTGAACGTATCAAACCCTCCCGTTGTATGTTTCTAATATATTTTAGGTTCTCATAGTGCAACTGGGTATGCAGTTCTCCCACAAGATGAAATTCCAACTCCGGCAAATCGCTGAAATCATCAACCAAAATTATTTCCTTTAGCAGCCACGTCGGTGTACGCTCCATAATACTCTTAATGGAACGGAAGAGCGTCATTTTGTGCTCATTATAGAAACACATGATAATGGAAGCGGAAGGCATCGACTCTGACTGCACGGTTGGCGAGCGAGGACATACTTTGTGCCGTGTATCTTGTATGGTGCGAGTCAGACCAATGTTGTTCGACACCAAGGCGTTAAACGCATGATGTTTATAGCCTATGTCGCGTATATATTTGTCCTGCTTGTTACGAACTATGCCCAGAGAGTTCAAGGGATCATCCTCGGCCGTCTGTTCCACGACTATGGTAAGATTCAACAAGGGATCTGGTGTCTTTTCCAGCTTCTCACTCAAACACTTCGTCTGTACGCGAGCTTCGAATTTAAGCAACGGATTCGCACTTACAGGAACGTCAGTAGACCAACCACCCTTTTCAATGTCACCACGTAGGAGGTAGAGGTAAACAAGCAAAGAAATGACTCCAAACACCACCAAATACGTTTCCAATGTAAAAGTCTTGCAAATTCGTCTTTTTAGCTGCATTTTGGCCAGTTTCAGCCCAAATGACACTACGAGTGGATTGATTTATATGAGACCCGCTGATTACTAAACATCTATTGGCTTAATTTTGAAGATTTTGCAATAAATTTATGCATTTTAATTAACCTTTAATGAAATATGAAATATACAGGTTCACTTCGATTGTTGTTTACGTTGGCTCTGTTAACAAACAACTATTCGAGTTGCCACTCGGTGAGAAGAGAGAATCATCTGAAAGTTAACTGTAAGTGTGGCAACATAGCGAGCGTTCAATCACAATAACCGAGGTACGCTTATTTTTTGCAATAACTTTTCGCGGTAATTATTGCTTAATTCTACATTGTAAACTACAGAAAGCAAACATAAAAACATTAAAAATGGATGCTATGATTGCTGATAAACAAGCTCCACAGTTTAGTATGGGTAAGTTTTGTATGAAATTCTAAATTTTAATGGAACTTAATTTATTTCATTATCCCTTGTCGCAGATACGAATGGCCGGCGTAATTTCATCAAGTACTACAAATCCTTAGGAGAGGTAAGTCCATTTTGTATGGATGGTTTCATTTTCGGGTCATCCAAATAGCAAATGTACAATTGGACGTCAAACGAAATCAAAAAGAAATATCCCATCTTGTTGGGAATTGCCCAGTGCCCAAAGATGAATATGAATATGACACCAAACTATTACCACACATGCACACGAGTACATGCATATGTACCTGTTAATGCCGGTGGATAGAAATTCTATCGTGTCCTGCTCACTAGTTAGGAAAAAGTTCCCGTCCAGTTTCTTAAAGATTCGGATGTTCATTTGGTAGTCTGGAAACTTTACCTAGGCCGGTGTCTCATCCCACTTGTTGAGTTAAAGCCCAGTTTGATATTGCAGTTGCCTTTAAAAAAAAGAACACAGGCAAAACAGTTGGTTCCGGCAAACAACTTATGCACCCAAATGTCCAACATCATCAAATAAAAGAAAACGATGTAAAACGAAAAGAAATGGCCTGCGCCCAAAGATGAATATGAAATCCACCCACAAAACTATTTCCACACATACTTACATACGTTTTAATGTCGGTGTATAGAAATTCTATCGAGCAATGCTCTCTAGTTCGGAAAAGGTTCCCCGCCAGTTTCTTTAAGATTCAGAAGCTGTTAAGGGACATGTACAATTGGTAATCTGGATGCCGGTAACGCATATTTGCAAAACTTCACATAGGCCGGTGTCTCATAGCACTTGTCCCAGTTAGATATTGCGAACGCTTTAAAAAAAGAAGAAAACGGGCAAAGCGGTTGGTTCCGGAAAACAAGTAAAATGCACTGTTGACCAACGATAAATGCTTGAATGCTTTGCCAGTACTTATTTTTCCAAAGGGTTACCTGTTCATTAAATAAACGAAAACAGTGAAAAAAAAAGATTTTTACCTTAAAGATTTTTAACTTAAAATTTGTATAGTCAACCAACAACAGCCTGACCTATGTACCGGACTGGCCCAGATAATTAACTTTATCATCAGCCAAGGGCTGCCATTTCGACACACAATTGCGCTACAAAAACAACAATATGTATTGACCATATATGTTATAATTTTAGTCTGTTCAACAGACATACTTGATTTTAATACCCCCCACCAGGGATGATAAATGAAGTTGGCGAACTTGTACAAAGAATGTAACAAAAAAGTACTTTTTGGGCCCAAAAGGTAAAACTGTTCTTTAATATACACCACATCGAGGTGGGGGTTTTATGGAGTTATGCTTATCTGATTCGATTGAGCGATGGCATTGCTGAGGTTTGGGCCAAGAACGAACCCTATTTAAATTGGTCAATGTGGGACCATGTTAGCATACTTAGGTCATATCCAGCTTCATAGTTCGCCGCTCATAAAGCCACATATTTTATCATATTCCGATAAAATTTTGTACAGAACGTGACAAATCACAAATATCCATCTCTGATGAAATTGAGGGTAAATTTTTTCGAATAGCAATTGCAGAAAGGTCATTCCAGCGTTAAAATCATTGCAGGGAACTTTTGATCGGTCTGTTATCCATTATCCCATGTGCAAAGGTCTCTCCCGAATTGAGGTATTGCTTTTCCACAAGTCTCATTTTACATCCCTTCTTGTTCAAATTTACGTAGTATAATGCATTATATCCTATGTCCTAGTACAAAATATCGGTCCATGTTTTCATGTAGTCTTAAATATAAATGTAAACGCGGATTTGGGGTCTGTCGCTCTTGAAGCCTTACATTATATCCAATCTCGCATAAATGTAGCATAGGGGGATGTGATCGATTTTAAACAAACCTAGTAAAGCTCGGCCATATTGCTTCATCTTTTAATTAATTAATTTTAAGACCGACTGATATGCTTACTTATTTTTTTTAAATTTATTCAAAGGCTTCTTTTGTCGATAAATGCATTTATTCAAGCAATAAAAAAATATTTTATTTAATATGAGCAAAATATTACTTTTTTGGGAATCATCTGGAAAAGGTACCAAATATGATTTGGGTGTACCCCAAGTCTCATTTGATTAGAACCCTCCACCGAAGTATAAAGTGTATATCAAATGTGTCATTTCGTTTGCAACACTTCGAAATATTCAAAGTATACTTAGTAGGGACATAAATACGGTTACACACGTTTTATGCTGTAAAATAAAAAGTACTGAATGTTTTTGGACCAAATATTTTTTAATATATTTATTGATGTATATTGTATCCAAAAAGAATCTACTTTTCTGAAATGTCCGTCTTTTGCCTTTACACGCGCCTTAAGTCGCACTGGCCAATCGTCAATAGCTGCACGAACCTCGTCCATTGGAAAATTGGGCACAGCTCGAACCAAAGAAGTCTTAAGAGATCCAAATTTGGGGTATCTTTTTGTGACAAACCTTGTCCTCTAAAACCGTCCACAATATGTAATCCAATGGCAAATGAACGCTGGCAGAGGAAATGAACGCTGGAAAATTGTTTCGAATCCAGGCCTGGGACGTTTTAGCCTTATGGGCCGGCGCAGAATCCTGCAGGAAAGTCCATGGCTGGTTTTGGAACAGGGAATTGCTAAGAGGCTTCACAACAGCTTCCAAAACGGTTTCTTGGTAAACATTGGCCGATGCTTTGACTCCTTGTTTGCAGAAATGCAGGTCAGTGACCCCATCGTAAGAGACATCCCATCAAACCATGACTGAAGCTGGGTGATGACCCTTTTCCACCCTTGGGATCAGTTCAGATGCTTCCTTAGATGACCGCGCATACACTCTTATCATTTTGCTTGTTTAATTATTCCTGAACGGTAAAATTTTTTTCATCGGTGAACAAAATTTTTCTGTGCAAGTTATCAGCGTGCTTCCCCAAAAGACGTTTGCATTTTTCAATCCTATTCTTTTTTTACAGCTGCAGTCAATAAATGTCCGGTACGTCGTTTGAAAGCCTCAAGTCCCGAGTCTTTTTTAATGATTTGACTCATGGCCATGATTTTCTGTTTTCGGAGCGAAATCCTGTGAATTCTTGATTTAACGGCTTTGATGTCATGCGGTGTTCGAACAGAGCGTGGGCGTCCCGACCGGTGGCGGTCTTTTACATCTCCATTCTCCTCAAACAGTTTTATGCATCGGTAGACGAACATGCGGCTAATCCCTAGTGGACGGAGCGTTTTGAAAATATCGCTTTTTTCATTTCACACTTGAAATGCGCTATTACAGCGATACGGTTCTCATTATCTGACCAATCCATGATGAAATTTGAAACAATTTTAAAATCCCGTTACAGACTACCGCTATTGACGTTAGCTTTCAAAACTCATATGACACTAACGGGGTATGTTCAGTTCTACTATTGAAATGGATGTGTTTAATGTTGTAACAGAATTTATGTCTCTACTAAGTATATCTGGGTGGCAGCACTACAAAATGGATATGTCTGAAACTACTGAAATTGAGTTTATTAAGCTTTATTAGTTTGTAATGTTTGATTCTTGAAAAATGATACAATAACTATACCAGTCCATATGGACAAAACTCATTCGGCCGCTAAAATCGAATGATTTTATATTAAGTCATGGTTCATTTTCTTTGAGAAATTCTGTAAAATATATACGTTAATATGTACATACGTCTTTTAACAAACGATTTCCCCCATTTCATTTAATTTACAGAAACCCACCACTACTGTTCGATTTTTTGAACACACGGATTCGTATACCGTTCATGGTAAGGACGACACGGATCTTATCGCCCGCCTGGTGTACAAATCAACGGCACTCATCAATCAAATGCTACCGGATGAACCGAATTCGATACCCTACGTTACGCTTTATAAAAATAAATTCGAGTCTGCTGCTCGAGAGTTGTTGTTGGTGCGCAATTATCGTGTAGAGGTGTATGTTCGCCGATCTACCGGTACCGATTGGAAAGTTGAATATCGTGGCTCACCGGGTAACCTGTTGCAGTTTGAGGATATAATTTTCTCCAATAAGGAAGAGTTGGTGGGCAATAGCATTCTGTCGTTGCAGCTGCGTATGCAAAATAACCAAAGGAATGTTGGTGTGGCAGCGGTCGAGCAGAATGATTGCACATTTCAGGTGTTGGAATTTGTGGACGATGATTTCTTTACCGAATTAGAGGCCACCGTTGTATTGTTGGGACCCAAAGAGTGTTTGCTGCCATCGCAAGAGGGAGAGGTATGTGTAATCTGTTTTTATATTTTATTACTCTACTGTTGTACATAGTTGACTGGCAAGTCTAATTCGGGTTGTTTCAATTAAAGTGAAGGTTCCATAGTCTTTTTATTGACTTCTGCAAACTGCACCAAAATTGTTTACCCTTAACTATCTTGCTTCCTGCATCATTAAGGAAATGACATATTTGGTTTTTATTTTCCTGGGGTTTTCCCCATAAAGGAAGTTGATCTTGACTAAAGGTTAATTGATCTTGACTAAAGGTTAGTTGATCCTGATTAAGGTTAGTGGATCTTAACCGCTGGCCAATTGATCTTGGCCACAGGTGACCACACAATGGCTCCTGACCACTGGTCAGTTGATTCTGACTGTGGCCAGTTGATCTTGCCCACTGGTCAGTTGATCTTGACCACTGGTCTGTTTATCTTGACCACTGGTCAGTTGATCTTGACCACTGGTCAGTTGATCTTGACCACTGGTCAGTTGATCTTGACCACTGGTCAGTTGATCTTGACCACTGGTCAGTTGATCTTGACCACTGGTCAGTTGATCTTGACCACTGGTCAGTTGATCTTGACCACTGGTCAGTTCAACAGTTTATCTTGACCACTGGTCAGTTGATCTTGACCACTGGTCAGTTGATCTTGACCACTGGTCAGTTGATCTTGACCACTGGTTAGTTTAACTTGACCACTGTTCAGTTTAGCTTGACCACTGTTCAGTTTAACTTGACCACTGTTCAGTTGATCTTGACCACTGGTCAGTTGATCTTGACCACTGGTCAGTTGATCTTGACCACCGGTCAGTTGATCTTGACCACTGGTCAGTTGATCTTGACCACTGGTCAGTTGATCTTGACCACTGGTCAGTTGATCTTGACCACTGGTCAGTTGATCTTGACCACTGGTCAGTTGATCTTGACCACTGGTCAGTTGATCTTGACCACTGGTCAGTTGATCTCGACCACTGGTCAGTTGATCTTGACCACTGTCAGTTGATCTTGACCACTGGTCGGTTGATCTTGACCACTGGTCAGTTTAACTTGACCACTGGTCAGTTTAACTTGACCACTGGTTAGTTTAACTTGACCAGTGGTCAGTTGATCTTGATCACTGGCCAGTTGATCTTGATCACTGGCCAGTTGATCTTGACCACTGGCCAGTTGATCTTGACCACTGGTCAGTTGATCTTGACCACTGGTCAGTTGATCTTGACCACTGGTCAGTTGGTCTTGACCACTGGTCAGTTGGTCTTGACCACTGGTCAGTTGGTCTTGACCACTGGTCAGTTGGTCTTGACCACTGCTCCGTTGGTCTTGACCACTGGTCAGTTGGTCTTGACCACTGGTCAGTTGGTCTTGACCACTGGTCAGTTGGTCTTGACCACTGGTCAGTTGGTCTTGACCACTGGTCAGTTGGTCTTGACCACTGGTCAGTTGGTCTTGACCACTGGTCAGTTGATCTTGATCACTGGCCAGTTGATCTTGATCACTGGCCAGTTGATCTTGACCACTGGTCAGTTGATCTTGACCACTGGTCAGTTGATCTTGACCACTGGTCAGTTGATCTTGACCACTGGTCAGTTGGTCTTGACCACTGGTCAGTTGGTCTTGACCACTGGTCAGTTGGTCTTGACCACTGCTCCGTTGGTCTTGACCACTGGTCAGTTGGTCTTGACCACTGGTCAGTTGGTCTTGACCACTGGTCAGTTGGTCTTGACCACTGGTCAGTTGGTCTTGACCACTGGTCAGTTGGTCTTGACCACTGGTCAGTTGGTCTTGACCACTGGTCAGTTGGTCTTGACCACTGGTCAGTTGGTCTTGACCACTGGTCAGTTGGTCTTGACCACTGGTCAGTTGGTCTTGACCACTGGTCAGTTGATCTTGACCACTGGTCAGTTGATCTTGACCACTGGTCAGTTGATCTTGACTAAAGGTAAGTTTGTCTGCAGTAAAGGTCAGTTGAACTTAACCATAGCTTAAATGATCCTGACCACAGGTCAAATTATCACAGGTCCAATTATCTTGACCGCAGGTCAAATTATCTTGACCACAGGCAAATGATTTTGACCCAAAATGATCTAGGCTAAAAGAGCTTGACCAAATGATCTTAACCGCAGTTCAAATAATCTTTATCTAGTTTAACTGATAAGATCTTAACGAAGTCTTCTTAAAACTAAATATTTTTATATAATTTCATTTTAGTACGAACCTGTTAAAAATCTCTTAGAGCGAAATGGCATCATGGTCACCGTGCCCACAAAATCTCAACAATCCGCTGAGAAAAGTGACTTGGTACAAGACCTTAATAAGCTTTTGAAATTTGGCAAGGGTCAACAAGAAGATGTCACTGGCATGGCGGAATTGACACTTACCATAGCTATGGATGCTTTGAAAATTGCCATTAAATATTTGGCCCTCATGAATGATCCGGGGAATTTGGGACACTATCAAATCAAACAATTGAATTTAAAAAGGCTAGTATTAAAAAAGAAACAAAACGCATCAGATACAATTTCTAATTGTCTTAATTTTGTCTTCATTTAGATTTGTTCACATGGATGCTGCCGCTGTAAGCGCTTTAAATATCTTGCCCAAACCAGGCAGCCACTACACCTCATCTTCGTACAGATGGCAAAGTATTTTGGGCGTTTTAGATCAATGCCGAACGCCGCAGGGACACCGTCTTATGGCACAATGGGTCAAACAGCCACTACGCAGTCGTGATATCCTTAACGATCGTCACAACATTGTCCAGTGTTTCCTGGAATCTCCCTCCACTTTAGAATCGTTACATGAAGATTACTTGAAACGTATACCGGATGTTTTGATGTTGACCAAGAAATTACTACGCAAGAAAGCTAATCTACAGGATATATTCCGTATATATCAGGTTATGTTGCGCACTCCCAAGGTAATAAATGCTTTGCGTTCCTTGGAAAATGCGACCATCAAAAGTGTTATATGCGAACCATTGCAAAATTATCTGGAAGATTTGTCGGGTCTGAAACAGATGGTAGAACAAGTTATGGATTTTAGTGCCATCGAAACGGGGGAGTATTTGGTAAAGGCTTCATTCGACTCAGATCTGTTGGAAATGAAGGAACGCATGACACGCCTGTTGCATAAAATGGAAAAACTCCAGGAAAAGGCATCGCATGATCTAGACTTGGATAAGACCTCCTCCTTAAAATTGGTGAATGTCGCCAATTTGGGCTATACCTTTCGTATAACTCTCAAAGATGATACGGCACTGCGTAAGAGTAAAGACTACAAGATAATTGATGTGCTGAGGGGCGGTATACGCTTCACCACGGATAAACTGACCTCCATCAATGAAGAGTTTGTCTCCCTGCGGGAACAATATGAAGAACAACAGCAGACTATCGTTGATGAGATTATCAAAGTAGCTGTTGGTTATGCCTCATCACTGACATGTTTAAATAATGAGTTTGCCCAGCTAGATTGTTTGGTAAGTTTTGCCATAGCTGCTCAAACAGCACCTACACCATATGTAAGGCCGAAAATGTTAGAGGAGGGTTCGGGAGAACTAATATTGAAGGATGTACGACATCCCTGTTTGGAATTGCAAGAGCACATAACTTTTATAGCCAACAGCGTGGAGTTTAAAAAAGGTAAGGTGGCAAAAGCCTTTTAATTTATTTTAAAATTGTCTATTATTTTTATTCTAGATATTTGCAATATGTTTATTATAACTGGTCCTAATATGGGTGGTAAATCGACGTACATACGTTCGGTGGGCACTGCCGTTTTAATGGCTCACATGGGCAGTTTTGTGCCTTGTACGGAGGCTACCATTTCCATGGTCGATTCCATTTTGGGCAGAGTAGGAGCCAGTGATAATATCATCAAAGGCTTAAGCACATTTATGGTGGAGATGATAGAAACGTCGGGTATTATAAGAGTAAGAGTTTAAACATAATCCCTTCAAAGGTTGAATAATGTTTTGAGGTTTCTATTTAGTCGGCTACGGACAAGTCATTGGTTATTATTGATGAATTGGGTAGAGGCACTTCTACCTACGAAGGCTGTGGCATTGCGTGGTCGATAGCTGAGTAAGTATATTCGAGTTTTTACAGACGTTCTGCTGAATATGCGCTTCTTATAAAACTATAATGGGGAAATATCAATCAAGCTTAATTGGGTATCCCTCCATTTTGTGAATTTTTTAATTAACTTCGTATGGTTTTACGATGTGCTATTGGTTTTGACCTTCTTGCGAAGTGTTCTAAAAGGGTTTCCATTAAGCGTGTTTAAACGTTAACATTTGACATGATCCTATCTTTATTGTTCAAAAATAACATCACCGTTCCACCCGAGAATTTGGGTAGAGGCACTTCTACCTACGAAGGTTGTGGCATAGCATGGTCGATAGCTGAGTGAATATATTCTAGTTTTCCACTGAATATTTCTTATAAAACTATAAGTATAATGTGGAAATATCAATCAAGCTCCATTGGGTATCCCTCTATTATGTGAATTTTTCAATTAACTTCGTATGATTATTGTAATGCTATTGGTCTTGACCTTCTTGCGAAGTGTTCTAAAAGGTTTTTCATTAAGCGAGTCTGAACGTTAACATTTCACATAATGCTCAACAATACCATCGCCTTTTCGCCCCTTTTCTGCATTCAAATCCATATTGAAAAAGGCGACAACCTGAATTAGGTATGCTCAAAGCGATTCCCGCAACTGTAGTGGAAAAGCGCGTCATGCGGATCACTTATGTTTGTCAGAGCAGCAGTCGTTCTCTGACTCGTAAGGATGATATTCATACTGTATTGATTTAAATCTGCGGCGACTGCATCAGTTTGCCTGTTAAAAATTGTTAAT
Source organism: Hydrotaea diabolus (assembly GCA_963513945.1). Lineage (NCBI taxonomy): Eukaryota > Metazoa > Arthropoda > Insecta > Diptera > Muscidae > Hydrotaea > Hydrotaea diabolus. The sequence continues at coordinate 55,829,149 of OY740717.1, read as the reverse complement.
GTCTGTTGAAAAGGTCGAGCACGTTTAGATTCTTATTCTAAATAAATCAATTTCCATAACATACTGGTTTATTTATAATTTAAAAAATCAAACTAAATATTTTGGAATATTAACTTTATTTTTTTATCATTTTTCTACCTTCTGTTTCAAGACACTTGGCCAAAGAGACCCGATGTTTTACTTTGTTCGCCACCCATTTCCATGAGATTACCAATCTCTCCGACACCGTTAGCACTGTCAAAAATTGCCACATGGCGGCCGTGGCCGACAATGAAAACTTCACATTGCTCTATCAGGTACGACCCGGCGTAATGGAGAAAAGTTTCGGTATACAAGTGGCCCGTTTGGCAAATTTCCCCGAAAAGGTCGTTCAGAATGCCCAGCAAGTCTACAATGAATTCGAAGATGAACATGCTGCCAAACAGTCGGAGGAGGATAAAACGCTCTTGGAGAAAATCAATAAAGCCATTGAAGATTTATCCACCACTGGCAATAATGTGGATATCAATGAAAATGATTTATCCAAATTGGTGGAACAATTTACGCAGGATATCAAAAAGTTGGACAGTGAATACTTTAAGTGTGTTTTAGCTACGGCGAGTGGTGGCTCCGAGTAAATTATGAGTGGTTGTTGTATACGATTTCAGCGTTTTTCCTATTGTCATCTAGTGTAAGTTGTCTTTACCGATTTGTATTCTGCTGTTTGTTTTGTTTTAAAAACATTTATATTTCACTTAAGAGTGAATTTTGCAAGCAGTTACAATATCTTTGCATATACATATTTATAAGAAATACATTCTGCATCATACATGCTTTTCAGACAAAATAAAGTTTTCTAACTCTCTTTTTAATTCACAGTTTATATACACTGAGAAGTAAAATGAAATAAATAAGAAAAAATATATACACTCGCCAGTTCAATGGAAGAAACAAAGAACAGCGCCTTGAAATGCAGTAAACTAATCTACAGCTAACTATGAATGTTCCTGCAAAAAAAGGTCAGTGCAAACACATTTTTGTATTTATCTAAAGACGAATTTTTACAAACAATTCAAAAGAGATCACTCATTTTAATAGAAACCTACTACTAATATGGGCAGATTAAAGTTATCGTGTGCTTACAAGTCATGATTTATAGATTTTGTAGGTACATATGAAAAATATAGCATAAGTCATTCTTTTGTACGGGAAGAACTGTCCAATTTTATTGCACCTAATTGGTTGAATTCGATTCTTTATTGACACGCTTTTAGGACAATCCACATTTTTGTTACCGAAGATATGGAAATTTATAAATAATAATTACACAATTCTGATTAAAAAATTGCGCTGATATGTCTGCTTCAATCATATTTAAAGATTGGATTTTAAAACTTAAAGAAAGTTTACCCTTTCTTTTGTAAAAAAACTGATCTTTTGCATTTTCGCTATTGAGTCTTAGTTATAAAGGATTACCAAACACTACTAATAGGTCGCTATTTTACAATTTTCTAATAAATAGCGTTTCTTCTGTCCGTCACTTTTCCGCCAATTTAAATTGTTTTCGATTTCACGGGTAGTTTTTGAGCAGAACTGAGAGGATGGATTTTACTTATACAGGGTGTCCGTATACTACTTTGTTTTGCCGCCATTTTGGTAAACATTGGTCTTGACAGTTCATATTTGGCAGTCGTGAAGTAGAGACCTGGCAAATTTATTATGGAAAAATATTCGATAAACCAACGTGTTTTAATCGTTAAAACATTTTTATCAAAATCAATTATCGATTACTGTGACGATGAAAAAGTTACGTGATATTTTTGGGAGAAACAACGTGCCAACAAAACGCACTTTTTATTGTGTAGTGAATGATTTCGAAGAAAGAGGGTCAGGAGCTGATAGGCCCAAGCATGGACCAAAAGGTACTGCAGGAAGGACTGAAAACATTACTAAAAGAAAGTGTTTAAAACAATCCATCAACCTTAATTTGACGCCGTGCTCAGGAGTTTGGTCTTTTCAGAACAACTTTGGCCACAATTTTGCACAATGATTTGCATTTGTTTCAATTTAAGATACAGTTGACACAAGAGCTTCTTCCACAAGACCATTTACGCCGCCGTACATATGCCAATAGGATGTTACAGCTCTCTTCTGACAACCACGATTTTTATGAAAAAATCATAATGAGTGACGCGGCACATTTTCATTTGAATGGATACGAGGGCGACCGCAAAACTAACTGGCCTGGCACATTTTCTGTTTTACTAGCAACTTTTTTATTTTTTGTTTTTTAAAAGCAATATTTTATAAGTCATCTGTCAAAATTTCCGAAATATTTAATGATTATTTTTTCTAGTTACAGGTGATTATTTTATAATTTTTGAAAAATAGTTTTATAATTTTTGAAAAATGGAAAATAAAGAGTTTCGTGCGGTAATTAAACACTTTTATATGAAAGGTTATACGCCACATTTAATCAAAGATGAATTGGATTCTCTTCATGGTGATAATGCACCATCATACTCCACCGTGAAATCCTGGGTTCAACAATTTAAAATGGGTCGTTCAAGTACGGAAGATGAACAACGCTCTGGAAGACCGAAAACTGCTACTACTATTGAAAACATTAGAAAAATATTTAATGAAGTGACTAAAGATAGACGAATAAAGCTCAGAGAACTTGCTGATATTGTTAAAATACACGAAAAACAAGTTTGGAGTATTTTACATGATGAATGAACTCCACATGAAAAAGCTATCCGCAAGTAGGGTGCCGCGTTTGTTGACTTTGCCCCAAAAAATCGACCGTTGGACCAATTCCGAGGAGTTTTTAGCGATTTATCATTGTAATCCAATAGAGTTCCTGGGCCGATTCATAACTGTTGATGAAATATGGATCCATCATTACATCCCAGAATGCAAAGAACAGTCAAAACAATTGATAGAAGCTGGTAAAAGTGGTCCCAAGAAGGCGAAAACTGTTAAGTCAGCAGGAAAAGTAATGGCCACAGTATTTTGGGATGCAAGGGGTATAATATTTATTGATTATCTTGAGAAAGGAAAAACTATCAATAGTGAATATTATTGTTCATTATTGGATCGGTTGAGTGAAGAAATCAAGATAAAACGACCGCATTTAGAAAAAAAGTTCTTTTTCATCAACAAAAACTGGCCGAATTACGATTTGAAACTGCTCCACATCCACCATATAGTCCAGATTTACATCCTTCTGATTATTTCTTGTTTCCAAATATAAAAAAAATTCTCGGTGGCAAAAAATTTTCGTCCAATAGCGAGGTTATTGCTGAAACTGAGGCATATTTTGAAGGTCTTGAAAAATTTTATTTTTGGGATGGAATTAAAAAACTTGAAAAACGTTTGATGAAGTGTATTGAGTTGGAAGGAGATTATGTTGAAAAATAAATAATAATAATTCCAAAAAACGGTTCTTTTTATGTTAGGCCAGTTACTTTTGCGGTCACAGAATAGTCGTCAAATTATTCATCAGTCACCTTTGTATCCATTAAAAGTAACAGTCTGGTGTGCAATTTGATCAGGAGGAATCATTGGACCTTACTTCTATGAAAATGAAAACGTCGTAACGACAACTGTCAATAGGGAGCGATATCGTGATATGATTGAACCTTTTTAACGCCAGAACTGTATACTTTGGGCTTGATTAACATGTGATATCAACAAGACGGTGCCGTCGCCTGATTTGACTGCTCCGGACTTCTTTTTGTGGGGATATCTGAAAAGCAAGGTTTTTGCAAACAAACCAGAAACGCTTGAGCAACTCAAACAAAATATTCGTGATGAAATACCGCGTGAAATGTGTGAGAATGTAATGAAAAATGTGCTCAAAATGGCTCGCATTTGTAAGGCTAACAGAGGCGGACATTTTTCTGATATTGTATCCCATACATAATTGCCGACATTAAATAAAACATTAATAAATATAAGATCCATTCTCTTTCATTTTATCAAAAATTTTAAACAAACAAAGTAGAATACCGTCCAGACGGACATCCTGTTTATTCACTTTGCCATTCTAATTGCAACACCTAGAGATATCACTCAAGGACAGTATAAAAAATTATTTTGTACAGTGTAAAAATCAAAGATATGGTAATGCTCTATAAGAAGAAGAAAGGATGATCAAACCCCCGCCACGTTCGGTGGCAGAAAAGTGACGGATCCGAAGCGGTGTGCGAGTTATTTTAACCGATTTTTTATTGAGAACCCAGAGAGCGATAAGACGAAAAGGAGAGTATTGCGTCATATCCGCGATCTCAAAGTCAAAAAGGCACCATCACAAGTTACCGTTGGCGAAATTGCCCATGTCATACACAGCACAAAGTCATCAAAGGCACTGGGTCCGTACGGAATCTCAACGCTGATGTTAAAGCACCCGGGGTATTCGGGAGTAGAGTACATGACCAAAGTGCTCAATCTGTCTTTAGCTACTCACTTAGTTCCTGATGCCTGGAAAATGGGCAGAGTGGTACCGCTACTGAAGTCAGCACAACGGCTTTACACGCCATTACCACACGTACAAGTCGGGGCCTTAACCAGAACAAGCCTAATGACAGGACAGTCATCGTGGCCGCCTACTTTGCAACGTTGTGTCGAAAACTATATGTGTGGACGCAAGTCATATGTAGAATTAAGAGACAGGAAGTCGAAGCCCCGTAAAGTTAAAAAGGGATTTTCCTAGGGTGGGGATGTTATCTCCGGCACTGTTTAACCTTTACCCCTTCTTCACCTCCAGACGGCTTTAAAATTTTGTCGTATGCTGATCATTGCACAATTCTGGCGTCAGGAACTAAAATGGATGACAAATGCGAGAAAATCAACTATTACCGCACTGCCTTAGCACGCTTCTTCACTGCGAAGAATATGAAAATATCCTCCTTCAAATTATCGGCCACTCTGTTTACTGCATGTGCCGCTGAGGTGCGTTAGCACTTAATGTGAAAGACATCAACATTCCGACTACCAACTACCCCAGTATCCTTGGGGTCACATTGAACACCCTATTTCAATCTATCCTCTGCACATGCTTCAGCTATCTACGATAAGCTTAAAAGTAGGATAAGCTCCCCATGTGACCGACAGTACTTGGGGAGCCAACAAGGAAACCTTTTTGAAAGGGATAGGTCGGTATGTTGTGAACTATGCAGCGCCGGTGTGGTTGCCAAATGTGAGTACGACGCAGTGGAAGAAAATTCAGACTTGCCATAATGCCGCCCTGAGAACATCAACAGGGTATCCCCTTATGTCTTCTTAGGAACATTGAAGGCGAAGTTCCTTACCGTGTGCAGACACAATTTCTTGTTGTCAAAGCAGTATCTGCTTGGATGTCTTCGCAGTAGTCATCCTAACCACCATCTTATGGATAGGGTGCCTCCGCTCAAGCAGATCAGGTATGATCGTTATGATCTAGAGGATCGTTATGATCTAGAGAGAAAGCTCCAGCGGTACAAGAGAGAGCCTTGAGATCATCGAAACTACCCGGCAGGTCTAAACGACATTTGCGCTAATGAAGTCACAGCACCAGTATCCAGCTATAGCGTGAATGTAGTGCTAAGTAAACTTTCCCCGGAGATTACACCAAAGGATAAGACTACTTCGACAAGGCGCGTGGTCCTGGATCAGCTGATATCTGGAAGGTGCAGCCGCCACTATTCATATTGGGCGCGAATTTAATGTAACGTTCCGGACCTTCGTCCGGCCTGAAAAAGGCGCATTTCCTTCCCCTGGATATCAAAGCATATCCCTCATATACGAATAAGACTTAGAATGCCGCATATGTGACAGCGAATAGAAAAAGGGACCTAAGGGTAAAAAAAAAATCAATTTTCACTTTTTTTGAAGAAGCGTGCTAAGGCAGTGAGGTAATAGTTGATTTTCTGAGCATCGAATGAGACCGATTCCATGCCCCAAAAGTGTTCCCTCTCAGAGATATGCGCGTTTTATGAAAGTGATGGTACACCAAAGATACACGTATTTAAATCTTTAAAATGGCTCTCCTGAACAAAACTGGTTTTTACCCTTAGGCCCCTTTCTTTTTTGCGCAACCATAGTATGTTTCACATACAACCATAGTATGATCGTCACTACTTTAGTATGATTCACACATAACCATGTTATGATCCTCACAACCATAGTATGATTCACACACAAATATACTATGATCCCCAATATAAATTATTAGAATTGGGTTAAGTTGCCAACAATAGATTTGAATTATAAAAAGTATTTAAAAATGCATTAAATTCAAAATTATAGAAATGATTTATTTAACAGTAGAAAATATCAGTTTAAAAAAACTTAAGCGTTTTTATAAAAATATTTCATTTAAACAAAGCAAAAGCAGTTTGTTTGAAAATTTTTAATTTTCATATAAAAGCTGCTGTTATAGCATTAGATCCGTAACAATAACATTGTTCTAAAAAGAATTTTTAAATGAGAAAAAATTACAATCATTTGGTATGATTGCCGTAATCATATTATTGTCAACATAAAACTCAAAAAAAAACAATAATTTTGTCGCACCAACCATATTTATATTGTTGCTACACCCATATTTTCGTTATTAAATTTGGCCATAATACTGTTGTTACATTTTAACAATATTAATATTGAGGCAATCATACTAATGTCAAAATAAAATTCAGCTTGTTTAATTATACTTAGTAGGGACATAAAAACTGTTACACACGTTTTATACTGTAAAATAAAAAGTACTGAATGTTTTTAGACCAAATATTTTTTTAATTTATTTATTGATGTATATTGTATCCAAAAAGAATTTACTTATTCGAAATGTCCGCCTTTTACACACGCCTTAAGTCGCACTGCCAGTCGTCAATAGCTGCACGAACCTCGTCAATTGGAAAATTGGCCACAGCTCGAACCAAAGCAGTCTTCAGGGATCCAATATTGGGGTATCTTTTGTGACAAACTTTGTCCTCTAAAACCGTTTACAATTTGTTATCCAATGGGTTCAAATCTGGCGAAGCCAGGCCTGGGGCGTTTTAGCCTTATGGGTTGGCGCAGAATCCTGCTGGAAAGTCCATGGCTGGTTTTGGAACAGGGAATTGTTAAAAGGCTTCACAACAGCTTCCAAAACGGTTTCTTGGTAAACTTTGGCCGATGTTTTGACTCCTTGTTCTCAGAAATGCAGGTCAGTGACCCCATCGTAAGAGACACCCCACCAAACCATGGCTGAAGCTGGGCGATGACCCTTTTCCACACTTGGGATCAGTTCAGATGCTTCCTTAGATGACCACGCATACTCTATCATTTTGCTTGTTAAATTTTTGCTGAACGGTAAAATTTTTATTCATCGGTGAACAAAATTGTTCTATGCAAGTTATCATCGTGCATCATCAAAAGACGTTTGCATTTTTCAATCCTATTTTTTTTTTAAAGCTGCAGTCAATAATTGTCCGGTACGTCGCTTGAAAGCCCCAAGTCTTTTTTAATGATTCGACTCATGGACTTTTGCGTGATATTCATCTCAAGGGCCATGATTTTCTGTTTTCGGAGCGGATTTCTGTGAATTCTTGATTTAACGGCTTTGATGACATGCGTTGTTCGAGCAGAACGTGGGCGGCACGACCGGTGGCGGTCTTTTACATCTCCAGTCTCCTCAAACAATTTTATGCATCGGTAGACGAACATGCGGCTAATCCCTAGTGGCCGAAGCGTTTTGAAAATATCGTTTTTTTTCAATTTCACACTTGAAAAGCGCTATTACAGCGATACGGTTCTTATTATCTGACCACTCCATGATGAAAGTTGAAACAATTTTAAAATCCCGTTGCATACTAACGCTATTGAGGTTAGCTTTCAAACCCCATATGACATTAACTGGGTATAATCAGTTCTACTACTGAAATGTGTGTGTTCAATGTTGTTACAGTATTTATGTCCCTACTAAGTAGTAACCATGTTTTTGTTTTCCAAAGGCCCCACGTTCCATATTTAATATTTACCGGAATGTATTCAGAATCTGAAACTTAAAATACCACAATTTTGGACACCCTTATAAAAATTCAAAAGAGAATCATGGCTCGAAAATAACAAATTGGCAAATATCTGGTCAATTACTATGAATTGTTTAATATTTGAAAATTAATTTTTGTTAAGTTGCGAACTTGTTAATTACAAAAGCTTGTTAAATTATAAGTTTGCTTTACTTACCGATTAATTTTTTGTATTGATTTTTTGCATACAACGTTTTTTTTGTGGTGTTTAAACAATTGGTCTTTGTCTTTATTAATTTTACTTAACATTAAACAATTTTATATATGTAGGTTTTTGTTTCTTTTTTTTTTAAATATTATATATAATTTTAATTAAACATTTCAAAAATAAATATTTCTTTGTCTCGTGGTTCAACTACATATCTCTCCTTTATAAAATCTTTTTGAGTTTCAAAACTTTTTGGCTTGTTGTCATTCTGTCCTTTTTTGCTAGTTAACTTCGTATTGAGTTTGAGACTAACCATTATTATTATTCTCGCTCTCTCCCAAACAGATTAACATCACAAAATACATGTAGATTTTAAGTTTCAAAATCGATTTATAAGTTGTTGGCTTACTTTACAAAAAATATAAAGGCATTTTAGGTTTCTTAGGTTCCATATTTTGTTTTGTGTGTGTGTTTTAAGTACTCGTACATACTAAATAAATTAACTGAACTAAAAGAAAAACGAAACAAAACAATTATATTTCTAACATCGATTTCTAAGAAATTTAAGGCCTTTCTTCTTCAATAATCTCTAATAGTTTCAAATCATTTCTCCGAGTTGTAGAGTTTTTCTTGCTTTGGTGTCAGTGGTTTTTTGTTGTTGTCAGGTGGTAATAGACTAGTAGTTTAAAGTTTCTCTGTTGGTGTCATAAAATATTTCTTTTTGTATAAAAAATTATTTAACAAAAGTTTTTATAAAAAAAACTGTTTTTTTTTCTCTCTGTTGGTACAAAAATGTTACAATTTTCCCATTTCTGCATAGAAAAAGATTACAATTGTCGTTTGAATAGATGTTTTTGTGCTGTTTTGTGTGTGTGTGTGTTTCTCTTTTGTTTGTTCATTATAACAAATAAAACCATTTTAAAATTAAAACATTTAACTAATAGTGTGTGTATAAGACTTTCACAAGTCTATCTAAGTTTTCTTTTCTTTTGTTTGGACTTTGTGGCTTTGTTGTTTCCATTTCCATTTGGCATTCAGAGTAGGATTCGTAGAATACATAATAAATTGTTGGTACATTTCTTTTTGGCAATTTGTAGATTATCCATTTCATTTAGTGTGTGTGTGTTTGTGTGTTTTAAACTCCCTGATTGTGTATTGTTACATATCATAAAATGACAATTTGGCTAGAATTTGAATAGTTTGTTGTGCTTTTGTATACGTTTCTTAATTACAGAATCACTGTATTTACGATACTTTAGGCTTGCAAGAATCGTGTTATTAAAACGAGCGATAAAGTCATGCCCAAAATAATAATATTAAATGTAATTGAAGTAGCATCACCGCAGTATGAATATAATTCCTCCTGAAATAATAAGAATAGTATAAAAAAACTTTAAATTCTAGTAGACAATACAAGATTTAAAAAAGGCATTAAGTTTGGTTTGCTCAGTTTATTTAGTCAATGATCACAAAATCAACTGCAAGTCATTCCACTATTTAAAAGTTATGTTAATTTAAGAGAATTTAAGATCCATAAGCACGGATACAGGTACATTTACTAAAACTCTACTGTGCACAGTGGTCGATTTCGGCCAAAAATCTATAACTACGTATTTGTTAGCGAAAGTCGGAATGTGTTAAAAGGACACAGTTTCTGAACTCACCTATAAATTTGGGCTTTGTAAATAAAGTGCCACGCCTTTATATTGTTTGAAAGGAATTTTTCTCCAATTTCTGTTTACACATTATGTTATACAAGGGTTGCTATTTATATTTCAGGTCTTGACAATACTAGTGTTCCCAGAAGCAAACTTGAACTTCCATTGGAAACTTTGACATTCTTTAGCATAACTTCACTCAGAACGTTTTGTTATTTGCAGGCAAATTGTTTTGTTTGCAGTGTGTTGAAAAATTTATTTCAGTCAAAAAATGGAATTATCCCGTGAACATTTTCGTGCGATGATTTTTTACGATTTTCGGCGTGGGTTAGACAAGAGTGTTTAAATAAACTTGTTTCGACTTTTGGCGATGAAGCACCATCAAAACCACTGTTTATCGCTGGTACCATGAGTTGAGTCTCAGACGCCGATCGCTCCAGGATGAATTTCGTGAATGACGTCCAACTTCGGTCACTTTGCCAGAAACCATCGATGCTGTGTGTGAACTGATTAAGCTAGGCCGACATGTGATATACCGTGAGATTGAGGCATCCTTGGGCATTAGTATGACAAGCATCAATAATATATTGCAAGTTCATATGGCCGTGAAAAAAAATTCTCGTTGGATCCCACATAATTTGACGAATGCTCTATAAAAAGGTTCGTATGTTTCGGTGCAAAGAGATTTTTAAAAAGTATAACAGCGGTAGCTAAAAGGCAGTGTTTAACATTGTCACAGGTGACGAATCATAGATCTATGCATATGAACCCGAAACAAAACAGCAATCGACCGTATGGGTCTTTCAAGACGAGCCAAATCCAACAAAAGTTGTTCGTGGAAGATATACATCGAAGCAAATGATTCCGTTTTTTCGGTACAACCGGCCATGTTGCTACAGTGCCTTTAGTGGAACGTAGGACGGTCAATTCTGAGTGGTATAAAACCATCTGTTTGCCAACAGTGTTTGAAGAAATGAGAAAAGATAATAAGAGAAGACGGATCATTTTGCATCACGTCAATGCGAGCTTTCACACATCAGCTGAAACGATGAGCTATTTGACCACCCAAGATGGCGAATTGATGGGCCATCCACCGTACAGACCTGATTTGGCACCCAATGACTTCTTCTTATTCCCTAGCATCAAGAAAACAATGGTCAACGTTTTTTTTTACCGCCCGAAGCAGCTGGTAAAGCGTTCAAAAATCATGTTTTGGAGGTGTCTCAATCGGAGCAGAAAAAGTGCTTCGAAAATTGGTTTGTGCGCATGCAAATGTGTATTGATCTTAAAGGAGAATATTTTTAAAAACAATAGAACCATTTTCAATGATAAATTATTGTGTTTTTACTGTCGGACCCGAAGTATAAATAACAACCCCGTATTATTAACTTATGCGTTCAATTTTTGTGGCCGAATCTTACATAGAGTGAGTAAAAAATGTTTTGGCACACTCCTATTTTTTATTTAAAACGTTTCTTAGCCTAGTGTTATCGCACAAGTTTACAGAGTTTTAGTTCGATCATTTTTCATCAAAAGCAGAGTATATGATGAAATACTACGAAGAAATTTTAATCTATTTGTTATAGAGCAGACTTTGTCCTTGATTAAATGTATATTATTATTTTCGTGTAGATGTGTGGTGGCGAAGTGCTATGGAAAATTGAACATCATTTTCAATAATTTGGTTTGTCAGATTTGTAATTTCTTTATATGTGAAGCGCAAAATAGAAAGGGACCTAAGGTTAAAAACCAGTTTTGTTCAGAAGAGCAATTTTAAAGATTAGGTCCCTTTCTATTTGCGCTTTTATAAAACGCGCATATCTCTGGGAAGGAACACTTTTGGGGCATGGGATCGGTCTCATTTGATGCTCAGATGTTGTCCACATCAAAAAAAGAAAAAAATGAAAATTGATTTTTTTACTCTTAGGTCCCTTTCTCTATGCGCTGTCACATATGTGTTTTTGTACATACTCGTACTTCCCGTATAGAACAAGCATACAGCAAGATGGACTGGAAAATTTATTTTTCCAGTTTAATTTTATTATCAATACTCAGAGGAGAACCACGTTTTGTAAGAGGATATAACATTTTCTTGCAATGCGCGAATTTCTGTGCTATATGTAAATCAAAAAAATATTTTTTATCCAGATAGACTCCCAGATATTTACTTATAATATTACCTCATCTATACTCATCCCATTGATCGTCAAGTGATTTGATGGGTAAAAACAAGAATGGCGTTTTCGACTAAAAAACACAGCTTGTGCTTTGTCCTCATTTATTTTTATCTTTCATTTGTGGAAGATAAAGCGCATTAAAGTTTGGTCACTATATTGTGTCCATAATAGTGTGCGAAAAAAATAAGGAGGTATCGTCCGCATATGCTGCACATTCACATCCAAATAAATAAGACATATCGGAGCAGTACACGATATATAAAGTTGGCCGCAATATAGAACCCTGGGGGCTCCTGCTGGAATTCCCAGCAGATCAGAGTAATTGTCATTGAGACAAACACAAAAAATCCTGCTGCTCAAAAAAGCATAGATAAATTTAAAATAATCATTTTATTTATTAAACCCCTTGCCATGCAGAGCAAATGCCTTCTCAATATCCAAGGTGACCATTATTGTGGAAAACCCATTCTCAAAAACCCTTCCTAATGTGGTTATAAATCCGTGTAATCTGGTGCACAGTACTATGAAAAGGTTGAAATCCAAATTGAGTTTGAGGGATTATACTACGTTGCTCTAAAATCTTTGTAATCTTAATCGTCAAGACTCGCAAGAATTTTACTGAGACTGCTAAACAAGCTAATAGTAGGTCGGTAACGTTGTGCCGAGTTTAGTGGCTTGTTCGGTTTGGTTATTGGTAAAACTGTTGCCCTTTTCCGGGAAAATATTGCAATTTTAAGCAAATGTATACAATGTAACACAAAAACACAAGTGCCGAACGGGATAACAGCTTAAACATACAGGGTAGAGCGCGGTAATTTGCTTATTTGGGAATGAAATAAAAAAACTATGAACCTTTATTTTATATTTTAATTATATTGAATAAGAGGGAATTTTAAAAAAACATGGTTTTAAATAGTGAATTTGGCAAATGTCGTCCTTCGCTATCCCACACCACTATGCAGTTTTCTAAAGTTTTCATGATCTCTAACAAGCATGTCGACTGGTATTCTGCCAAGTTCAGCCTTAATATTGTTAAAAAGGTCTTCAAAGGTGTTGGGACGGTTGATACACACCTTCGACTTCAGGTAACCCCAAAGGAAAAAATCGCATGGGCCTAAGTTTGGTCCAGGAAACATTTACCTCAAACAAATCTGGGTAACCCTAGCTTTGTGTGCAGTGGCACCATCCCTGCTGTTCTCAATGAAGTTACCCAATTTACAATTGATTGCCGTCTAGGAACACATTCGCGCGGGGGGAACATCGAATCGTAAACAAAAAGCACGCTGCACTGCAATGATCGAGTGCGCATTTGAAAAAATACTCTTCAACACAAAACGACCTCTCCTTGCGTGTCCGATGCATGATGACATCTGAAAGGCAGACGAATACAAATCTCCCGTCAGCCACTATAAGCCACGCACACTCTACACTCTCTTCGAACAGCAGTGCCGCCCCAGCCTGCAAATAAGCTAATTACCGCGCTCCACCCAGTACAATTTCTAATTACATCAAGTCCACTGGCCGAGAGATAATCTTAATCCTTTGATTATAAATCGAACCTCATCCAAATCAACATATTCCTCTGGGACTTAACTAAAGACAAGTAAAGAAAATCGCTCTTTCTATAGTTAAATCATTTAATGCTTGTCCAAGATGTTCCGTCATGTGATGGTTTCCCAGGAAATTTAGAGCAAGCTGAACAACCGTCTGTTCAGCACTGCACAGAGTATTGTTGTTTTCCACGAGAGGTGGTACACAAATTTTCTTCTTTGTAAAACATTTTGATAGGTTTTGATGCTGTATCCAAATTTTCCAATTTATTTATCCAGGTGTGGTTTCCATATTTTGACATTTCCTTCTGAATTAGTGCGTTATAATATTTCATAATAATAAAATCAAATTGAAACCGATATCTCATTCATTCCCTTCGATTAATATTCCTAACCATAAATTTCCAATTACTGTGTCATAAGAATCTTAGGGACAGAAATATCATTAGCATTCAGAAGGATTTTACTCAAAATATTCACACCAACATCAATAGTGTTCGTAATTTGAAACACATTCAACGTCAGCATTTAGACGGGAAATAGATCTATCTATGGACGATTTAAAGATTCAGCACATCCTATATTTGAGAAATGATGGAAATATTAATGACGTCGACAAATTTCAAAACGAGATCGGAAAACTTGAAAATCACGAAACCGCATCATATGGGGTGATTTCAACGCAAAAGCAGGACAAGATGAAGTATGCGGCGTTACTGGGCAACATGGATTAGGAAATAGAAATCAGAGAGAAAGAAATGAATTAGGAGAAATGTCAATAACACAAATTTAAAATAACAAATACCCTACTTTGACTTCATCCCGAAGAAATCAGAAATTACATGGAAATCACCACAGGACAGTAGAGGCAACGTAGTAAGAAATCAAATCGACAGTTTTTATTTATATTATATTTGGAGAAAGAAATGAAAGAGTAGACAGACTCATACAATTTTGTCAAGATCATATGTTAAATAAAACAAATACCCTATTTTGACTAGACTATGTAATCATGGATATAACCACAGGACAATAGAGTTGTAGAAATCAAATCGACTTTATGTAAATAAACAAACGATATTGATTTTGTGTTTCGAAATCCCTAACATAACGAGGAGCAGATATCCTATCAGATCCCAACTTCATTCTATTGAATGACCGCACAAAGTAAGCTCAAATACGAAGTAAAAACCTACAAAGGAAATAGGGGAAAATAACTAGGTTGACATCCACGAAAAAGGATTTAATCGAATGCGAGCTTTCATTTAAAACTAAAATTTAATAAAAAAAATTCTAAATTTAAGTTTTTTTCGTCTACTTTTATTTGGATGCCTTTGTTGCTTTTCCTTGCGTATTAACTGCAACCAGTTATGCAAAAGGGAACAAAATACATTGTCAAAATGTTTAGGGTTGCATTTACGAACACCCTGCAATGTAGTTCTACAAAGCAACATGCGTTTAGCTAGTCAACCTCTTATATACCTAGCCATGTTCGTCCGTATCAAATGTTTGATTGAAAATTGACAAAACCGGCCCATGAGGGAAAATATTCTTTGAGGTTTTAATGTACCTCGTCAGTGGTATGCTTCTTAAAGTATTTGCGCAACGTCCGAATTTTACGATTATTTTCTAATTTCTTTCGCTTCCTTATGTCGTAATTTTCATTCTGGAAAGTTTTTGTCTAGTTCTGGGCTCCCAGAATTTGTAAAAAATTAAAATACTCGGAAATTGCAAACTCTAAAGACGATTTTGGTACCGAGCTTTTCATTTAAAAATGTTCGTACTCACGTTTTCATTTTCCGTAAAACATTCATCAATGCGCCGACGCGCATAGAAACTCATGTTAAGTTTATAGCATGGAAATTCGCTATCATATATTATTGGATGTGGTTTGGTGGATAGTTTTATACCCTTGGATGTATCCAAGATATTGATGACCACCAACAACAAGTTGGAATTCGGTATTTGCTTAACATGGAAACTGCGGTAGCCCGGCTTATCGATTGATGCAGTGATGTTTTTTAGTTTATCCGGGTCCAAGGTATATAGCTTCGTTCGGTTATCACAAGGCACGCGTTCCGGTAGTGGTGGAGGTTCGGGAAAAACCTTATCTTTTTCATCCGTTTCGGCTTCCGATCTAGGCTGCTCTAAAGGTACGTTTATACTGCCGTAATCATCATCCACATTGTCGGTGTATTCAAGAACTAATCGAATTGAATAAAAACATTATTAAAATATTTATGGGTATTAAGCGTTTTAATTACGTACATGGTGCTCCTTCCGCCCACCATTGGATGCGGCTGTAGTGCCAGAATACTTTTGCCACCAACCATTTCCAGGCCATGCTTAACAACTGCATAGGCTGTATTTGGAGTTTAAAACTTAGTTAGGCTCTGCTCGATCTCTGATAATTTACACTTACATGCAGGACAATGTTTGCATCATTTTGTTTGCTAATTTGTTTTTCACACATAGCTTGATAATCGTAGACGTAAATACTGGGGAAGATCTCCATTTCTTCCATGACTTCCATAACATCTCCATGGTACTCGCCGAAGAATTTGCCAACACGTTCGGTATCAAGCGTCCATATTATATAGGCATTATTGTCGATCACATAACATTCTTTGGCATCACTATTACAAGTCTTTATACAGCCGTTACACTAGAAGATAAAAAAAATTAAAACTTTAGAAATTTCTGCTTGCGCTTGTTGGAAAGAACTTTCTGAGACCTTTCAGATAATAACCTCAATTTTCTCATCCAGATGGCAGATAACTTATGAGAAAATTGCGGTAATTTGAAAGTTCTTATGTTTTTCAACTTTGTTTTTGAAAGCTTCGTATCTCGACGACTTTACTCTTTTCAAATTTTTCTAAACAAAAAAAAATACGACCACTAAGTCAGAACATAGTAATTTTACCCTAGTACGAGGGTCGCTATATATATCTGGCCTAGGCAACACTAAGTCTTGCCTGAAAACGTGTCGATTGGTGCAAAGAAATTTTTAAAAAATACGATCGCGGTGCTTTTTAAGACGTTTATAAGGTCGTCAGAGGTGACGAATCATGGATCTATGCGTATTTGCCCGAAACAAAACAGCAATCGACCGTGTGGGTCTTCGAAGACGAGCCAAATCCAACGAAAGTTGTTCGTGGAAGAAGCACTTCGAAGCAAATGGTTGCCTGTTTCTTCGGCAAAACTAGTCACGACTGTTCCGCTAGAGCAACGTAGACGGCCAATTCTGAGTGGCACATTACAATTTGATTGCCTTAAGTCTTAGGAAAAATTCGAAAAAACAAACAAGAGAAGACGAATCACTGTGCACCATGACAATGCGAGCTCTCACACATCAGCTGAAACTATGAGCTATTTGACCACTCAAGATGTCGAATTGATGGGCTATTAACCGTGCAGCTCGGATTCGGCACCCAATGACTTCCTTTTATTACCTAGCATCAAGAAAAAAATAAGTGGTCAACGTTTTTCATCGCCCGAAGCAGCTGTTGAAGCGTTTAAAAATCATGTTTTGCAGGTGCCTTAACCGGAGTGAAAAAAGTGCTTCGAAAATTGGTTTTGCGCATGCAAAAGTACATTGTTCTTAAAGGAGAATATTTTAAAAAACAATAAAACCATTTCCAATGATAAATTATTGTGTTTTTATTGCCGGACCCGAAAAATAGGGTGATCCATCTGGAGGTTTTTTTCCGCCCTTTGAAACCAAGTGTCGTCAAGATAATGGGCTTCAATTTCAGGTAGAATAAAGATCGATATTATGACGTGATAGTAAGCACCATTTTCGGTTACGTTCCGGCCATAATCATTTTTGAATAAACCGCACCAAACCGTCGTTTTCTCTGGGTATAATGGCACCTCTAGAACCTCTTCTTTTTGCTCTTCAGCCCAAATGCGGCAATTTTGTTTATTGACTTTGCCGTTGAGCCAGAAATGAGCCTCATTACTGAACAAAATTGTGGTCGAAAACAGCGGATCTTAACGTTTCTCACCGAACACTCATAATACAGTTGCCAACATTTGAAGGTTATTATTTTCAAAAAATAAATGACATAAAAAGTCCTTCCAAATTATCAATAAAGATTCCACACTTGATTTGAATTTTTATATTTTTTTCTTCTGAAAAATACCTCTAGATGGATCACCCTATATAAATAGCAACCCTCGTAGTGGTTCTGAATCGACTTGGGTCTATCTCCTTGTATTTTGGGGTTGAAAACATCAGCACTATACCATAATACTTTACCACAGAGTGGTGTAGGGTATACAAATGTTGTACCTTTCCGACTTAAAATGTACTTTTTCATTCTTTTTTTGTGCCAATTCGCCAACCCCAGGTATCATTCCTGCTACCAACCATAAACAACATAACAGCTGATTTGATTAGAGCTGTGTTCATTTTTCATAAAATGTGACACTGTTGCCAGATTGAAATACCTTAATGCAATTTAAATGCACTTTGATTTTGTACATTTAAGACAAAGTTAATGCAGTTTGGGAGGAGTTAACGCACGAGTTAATTTGCATTAAGTCTGTTAATGCACATTAACGTTGTCGTCTGTCTAGGCTATAACACTTCAATTCATGCACCCTGATTGTAACTTTATCAATATGAAGTCCAAATCGAACTTTGGTTGATTAATAAACTAAACTAAATAGCGAATGGAAAATAAGTTGTTATTTGTTTATTGTCTTCTTGAAGATACGAGGGCGGTTCGGAAACTTCTTAGCCTAGCAAAAAAAGCGCGGTATAAACAGAAAAAAGTGTTTTGGAAACTTCCATCTCTGCTATGAACACATGTTAAA
Organism: Hydrotaea diabolus; assembly: GCA_963513945.1. Classification (NCBI taxonomy): domain Eukaryota; kingdom Metazoa; phylum Arthropoda; class Insecta; order Diptera; family Muscidae; genus Hydrotaea; species Hydrotaea diabolus. The sequence continues at coordinate 55,810,762 of OY740717.1, read as the reverse complement.
TTTTGTTTCGATCTGGCAACTCCTTCATATAGAAACAGGTGTTCACAAAAGACGCATCCGCGTTTTTTTTACAATGGAAACATTAGAAATGCGTGGTGTCATTAAATATTTACATAAAGGTTTATCGGGACAAGAAATTCATAATGATATGGTGAATGTGTTAGGTGAAAGTGCTCCTTCATATGCAACAGTAAAAAATTGGGTTGCTGAATTTAAACGTGGTCGTACATTGAAGATGAACCACGTAGTGGACGTCCAAAAACAGCAACAACAACAGAAATTGTAGCCAAAGTGCATCATATGGTATTAAATGATCGACGAATAAAAGTGCGTGAAATAGCTAATATCATGGGCATCTCAAATGATCGAGTCCATTTAATTTTGCATGAAGAACTACAGATGAAAAAGCTTTCTGCAAGATGGGTGCCGCACTTGTTAACAGTCGACCAAAAACGCATAAGAATGAACATTTCTCAAGCTTGTTTGGATCGTTTTCAGCGAAATAAAATGGATTTTAAGCGTCGTTTCATAACTGGAAGAAATGGATCCACCACTATACTCCAGAGACAAAAGAACTATCCAAACAATGAACTGAAGCTGGAGGAAGTGCCCCAAAGAAGGCAAAAACAATTCAATCGGCTGGTAATATTATGGCAACGGTTTTTTGGGACTTCAAAGGTATTTTATTGATTGACTATCTGCAGAAGGGTAAAACAATGAATTCAGAGTACTATTGCAGCCTTTTAGATCAACTAAATGTACAAATTCGAGAAAAACGTCCTGGCTTACAACACAAAAAAATAATTTTTCATCAAGACGCTGGTGCACTCTTGTGCGCTGGTGCGTTACCAGCGCACAAGAGTGTTTTAATAATGGCTGAAATCAACCTTATTCTCCTGCTCCCAGTGACTTTTACCTGTTCCTAAATCTAAAAAAAATCCTTGCTGGCAAGCGTTTTACCTCAAATGAAGATGCAATTACAGTTGTAAACCACTATTTTGAAGACCTTGAGGAAAACTATTTTAATCAAGGGATAGAATTGCTAGATAAGCGTTGGACTAAGTGTATTGAAGTTTCAGGAGATTATATTGAAAAATAAAAATATTTTTTAAAAACTAACTATTCTCTTTCATTGATAGGCTAAGAACTTTCTGAACCGCCCTCGTAGATTGCAAATCAAGAAGTATTAAAAAAAATTATACGCAATACTGAAACATCGAAACCAAAACTAACCATCATTCAAATGAGGTATCGATTAACTGTTTAATCGAACGTTGATTATCGGATTCTCTTTCCAGTCCGGATATGGACCATGAAATTAGGATACACATTCGAAATTTCTAGTGATGCTATCAGAAACTATATTATCTGTAAATACTAACCATATCATTGCTCGTGATGTTGAAAAATCGCTCCTTCATCATATTGTACGAAAATTGAAATCCAACCACACATGCTGGAGCCTCCTTGCCACCGTCTCTGGGGAAAATTGCATGCGAAGCGGTAACTAGCAAATTTTTCTTCTTCCTATGCACGGGGGTCTCGTAGACTTCGAATGTAATATCTCGGTTCTCCTTGTTTTCGTCCGGATCGTCATGGTGTTTCACCGAATATACAAAAGTGTCTGTGCTCTCCTTATGATGCTGCAAAACGGCGCTGCGATACCAGGTCTCATCAATGGCCTTATTATGATAGTCGCCGAATTCGCGATCGTTTTCCACCTCCTCCTCGCCGTAGATGAATTGCCAGCGTGTCAGACCACTCATGGTGGCAACGAAACGCACAGTGGCCCCAAATTGTTCGATCAATGATTTCTCCTCTTCATTTCGGAATTCCCACACACCATAACTGGAATGTGTGACCTTGGCATCGAATATGAGTAATTGCACCAATTCCTTGTTGCAATAGTAGGCATTGTCGTCCAATGATTTTCGACTGCAATTGGCTATAATTGATAAGAAGGTGAAAAATTAGTTCAAAGCTGTTGATGGTGGCCTTGGCCGGGTCAAATTAAGCCATCACAATTAGAAAACAGACTTCCAGAGTTAGTCTTAATTGCATTCAACCAAAACGACAAAACGATGCTTTTCGTCCATTTGTTAAAAAAGAACTTCTTTTTGTTTACCACGATATTGACATTACTCGTATATCGATTTTCATTGCAATACTTGAAACTTATGAAATAAAATACAATCGACTTGTTACATTATGCTACGAGTAAGGAACAGCTAATCTGCCGACCAATAGTTTTGCAGACAAATTAATTGTAACAACCAATTACACTGTTCAGCAAAAATTGACTTTTGAGCCCCCCTTTTGACAAAACCAACTTATCATTATGTAAAATGATCTCCTGAATCCGTACTGAATGTCCGTTTTGCCCCACCACGTATAGTGTTTGCGATATCGTGAACATGATATTTTTTTAATCTTTTTCATTAATTTGCCTATAATTCATGTAAATTTTAATTTATCAAAATCGAATTAAAATTGTGCAAGTTGTGGAAATTGTGGCCGACGAAAATGGCCTGCGTTGTCACAGTTTTTGTAAATATCATACGATTTTTCTCACTGTTAGAACAAAATTTAAAATTAAAATGTAAAACTATGATTTTTTAGAAAAACTGCTATAACTCAGACAAATATATATACGAGGGCTGCTATATATATTTTTAGCCTAATAATGAAAATGCGAATATTTATCATCAAAAATTGCAATACTTGAAACTTATGAAATAAAATACAATCGACTTATTACATTATGCTACGAGTGAGGAACAGCTAATCTGCCGACCAATAGTTTTGCAGACAAATTAATTGTAACAACCAATTACACTGTTCTGCAAAAACTGACTTTTGAGCCCCCCTTTTGACAAAACCAACTTATCATTATGTAAAATGATCTCCTGAATCCATATTGAATGTCCGTTTTGCCCCACCACTTATAGTTTTTGCGATATCGTGAACATGATATTTTTTTAAACTTTTTCATTAATTTGCCTATAATTCATGTAAATTTTAATTTATCAAAATCGAATTAAAATTGTGAAAGTTGTGGAAATTGTGGCCGACGAAAATGGCCTGCGTTGTCACAGTTTTTGTAAATATCATACGATTTTTCTCACTGTAAGAACGAAATTTAAAATTAAAATGTAAAACTATGATTTTTTAGAAAAACTGCTATAACTCAGACAAATATATATACGAGGGCTGCTATATATATTTTTAGCCTAATAATGAAAATGCGAATATTTATCATCAAAAATTGTTTTGATGTTTTGTTTTTCTAAGTATTCTTCGGCATGATTTATACACTTTTGCATGCGCTCAAACCAATGGTCGAAGCACTTTTTCCACTCCGATAGGGACACCTACAAAACATGGCTTTTGAACGCTTCAACAGCATCTTCTGACGACGAAAATCGTTGACCACGCATTTTTTGTCTGGGCTGTACGGCGTACGACCCATCAATTCGACGTTTTGGCCGGTCAAAAAGGCGCTGGTTTGAGCCGATGTGTGAGAGCTCGCATTGTCATGGTGCACATTGATTCGTCTCCTCTTGTTCGTTTTTCGAATTTCTCCGTAGACTTCAGGCAAACAAATTCATGGTGTACCACTCAGAATAGACCATCCTACGTTGCTCAAGCGGAACAGTCGCCACATGACCTGTTTTGCCAAAGAAACAGGCGACCATTTGCTTCGAAGTGCTTTATCCACGAACAACTTTCGTTGGATTTGGCTCGTCTTCGAAGATCCACACGGTCGATTGCTGTTTTGTTTCGGGCTCATACGCATAGATCAATGATTCGTCACCTGTGACGATCTTATAAACGACTTTTAAAGCACCGCGATCGAATTTTTTCAAAATTTCGTTGCAACAATCGACACTAGCCTTTTCTTTAGCGATTGTCAAATTGTGCGGGATCCAACGAGAACAAACCGTTTTTACGGCCAGGTGTTCATGCAATATCGAATGTATACTGGTGGAAGAAATGCCCAAGGATGCCTCTATCTCCCGATATGTCACATGACGATCTTGCATTATCAGGTCACGCATGGCATCAATATTCTCTGGCACAACGGCCGTATTTAGACGACCTACACGAACTTCGTCTTTGAGTGAGCGTCGGCCACGATTGAATTCATTAAACCAGTTTTTCTCAGTGCTTAAGGATAATGCTTCATCGCCATACAAAGATTTAAGTTCATTGATGCACTCTTGTCGTGAAAATCCACGTCGAAAGTTGTGGAAAATGATCGCACGAAAATGTTCACGATTAATTTAATTTTTTTTTGCCAAATTGATTTTTTCAGTCACTGTAAACAGCACAAATGATGGTCGTACGCCAAAACGTTCTGAGTACGTTAATGCTAAAAAGTGTTAAACTTCCCAATGGAAATGTCAGCATAGCAACCCTCATATAGGGATATTTATATCCAGAAAAACAAACTTTCCAAAACGTTATCTTTTCTGACGATACTTTCAGTTCCATTTACTGACAACTGCAGTGCATTACCCAACATTCAGCTGTACTGTTGGAAACTTTTTTTTTAGTCTTTTCGTTCGCAAATCATTCAGTAACCTATAATAAGCCTTTAATACGCGGATGGTACATTCGAATACTATCGAGTCATTGCTTCTAGTATGGAGGATTTCCTTGACGAACTGCAAGCCAAAGCTCAAAAAAACTGAAAAATAAACCTGTACCATATTGCCGACAAAAAATATATTCGTTGCCACAACCGTCATCCAACTCGAGTATTCCTTTAGGACAACCGAATGTTAGTTGGTACTCTGTTAATTCAGTTATTGGAACTGAAGTGTCGGTTGAACAAACGATACATTCAAACCTCCTTCTTCTTTTATTTGCCCATCCGTTATTCGGATATAAGCGATCACACATTGATATTGTTGTAATGGATCCATGTTTCATCCACAGTTACAAAACGCCGCAAAACCTCATTCAAATTGCGTTTAAACAACTTCAAAAACTTGTTTGAAGTTGTCACACTAGTACGTTAATGTCAATTGAGAGCAAACGCAGCACCCATCTTGTAGACAGCTTTCTCAAAACCAACTGATCATGTTAAATCGAAACCACACTGTCAAATGAAATGCGTATGGCCTCTACAATCTCACGCATTTTTACTCTTCGATCGGCCAATACCATATCGTGGATTATTTCGACATTTTCGGTTGTATTGACCACAATGAAAGTCAGTAAACCACTTTTTTACCATTGAAATCGATGGTACAGAGTCCCCATAGTATTTATGAAGCTATTGCTTGGTGTGATTGACTCGAAATTCCCTTTTGTCCATTTTTAACAAAATCCACGAGGGTGTACGAGTATGTTTTGAACAGCTGTTAAACACAAACTAAATGACGGAACTCTCTCTTAAAATTTGGCCGTGTTGCATTTCAGAGCAGTGTTGCATTTCATATAAGTTGGAAAGGGAAGTTGGAAAAGTCGCGGAATTATTGTTATGCCAACGTACAATACGATGATGATATTTATCATCTTGTGGTATATCCGAATATCCACTACGATTATTAACATTTGGTTATTGCAATCGAAATTTATTTTTTGCCACAAATATTTTTGTAATTTCACTCGAACTAATTTTTTCTCTGAGTAAAGAAATCCGATCGCTATCCTCTTCCTAACGTGTCTCTGATATGATTTCTTGCTTATGTTATTTAAATTGTTTAAAAACCAGGTGGCGTCAGATCGGCGGTTCCTTACTCATCATATAGTTTAAATGGTTCGACTAAACTAGAGTTATCACCTGTAAACGTTAGGAACAGTTGACGGCAATATTTATTGCAAAAAACTTACCCCGCAAATATATACAAAACAAAATATTGTATACTCTTGATAAGTTAAATTTTCCATGCGGATTAGTAGTTAGAAACACAACACTTGTCGTCTCAGGTGCTGTCCGATACATACCTCTGGCATCTTCATCCAACTCTTCATACTGTTCAGACCACTCCCACTTGTCTTGCACCATTATCTTGAGGAAATGTCTGAGCTCATCTTCGGGCGACTTAAATTCATGCCCTTCCAAATAGTGATATTTACAATACACCCAATCGGGATGGACCTTCCAATTATCGCCCACAAAGAAGTCGGAAATATTTACTTTCATGTGGATATTCTTCAAGACTTCTTCGCCGACTTTAATCCATGTCTTGCCATATTTACTCGGCAAGACAATGCCCAAACTGAAGGGTGTATTGGGCAGAGGAGCAAAGAAATAATCCTGTTGTACCACCGCCACACGCCGCATATCGTCATAGTGCAGTTTCACCTCGAGACCCGTCCGTTCACCAGTCTTACTGTTGACCAGACGTTCGCGCAGTTGTAAAAGATCTTGTCCCGGTTCTCGGGGAAACTCATCGGCCACCAGCTGTTCAACTTCCGTAAAATCGATACTATTGTAATTCGGATTGTCTACATTCTGCAATGAAATGAAACGATTTTAGGGCACAGGAGGAAAGAAGACTCGAGGACAAACTTACCGAGGCCCTTAGATCGGGATGCAAAAGAACATAGCCATTGTTGGATACTACAAAGGAATAACCATTTACACCCAGCTGAAAGGTTAAACATTAGCAAGTGGTCCGAATAGGTAAGATGCACACACAGTACGCTACCTTATAAGGTAATGTCAATTTGTCGATGTCATCCACGGGCACGTCCGTACCGGCCACGCCCAGTAATCTAGCGTGTCGCTGCGTCAAGTTTGAGCTCAAATAGGTTCGATTGAATGCCGGCACTCCCACTGCTATCATAAGCCGAGGTTTAGTGACATTATTCGGTTTATACTAGACAAATTAAATAAATTGATAAGAATCGCTGGTAAAGAGAGCTTATGTCCTGTTGAAACCCACCGTTTTATCTTTAAATGCATGCGTCCACGTAGGCGGGTGCTCTTCGTCTTGCAGTACCAGCGGCGTTGCTATCACATCTACATACTTCAGAGCCTCTTCCTGCACCTCATCCAGTGTTTGGACATGCGAATAATAGCCTCGATTAAGACACGCCATCCATTGTATCTCTCGCACTTTGGTCACTTCCTTGCCCAGCAAATAGGTGAATATTCGAACATTCATGCTCATTGTCCCGTTTTCACCATCTCCCCAATTGTAGGTCTCAAACACCTCCGTGGTATTCCCGGCCACACCATCCGTTACCACCATGATGGCCTGGTTGCACTTCCTCGTATTATTACAATCCCGCTTTATGTAGTACTAGAAGAGAGAGGTGGATAGAATTTAAATCGACAAGACAAGATTCTAATCCTTTTTCGCAAAAGAATCAGAATACGGATCATGTATTCTCCCCGGATCATGTTTTCATCCTTTGTGTAGAATTCAGGAGGTGTGTTTTGCAGTTCCTGAATCCTACTAAAGAATGTCGTATTCACCTCTTTAAGCAATTCAAATGCCTTGGTATATGCTATAGACAAATTCGCATATCCGGTCGGTTTTAATTTGCTTATGGCTTCATTATAAATATTGATATTCTCCGGGGTAGCCTGTACTAAAGCATCCTTGAAACATGGTATCACATCGTCCACGCCCGCTGAATAGTTGAAGACGGTAAAGAAATCATTATTGGAAAAAGTATCCAAAACACTGCGGATAGTAAACTTGGCAACGTGCTGTGGGAAACCGACCATAGACCCGGAATTGTCCAATAAAATCACAATGTCCTTGGAACATGTGGCCGTTTCAATATACCACGAACGTTTGCGACAATCGTAAATGTCGGCATTGGTATCCTCGGTCGATTCATCCCACTGTATTCCGGGAAAGTGGCGTAGAATACCCGTGTCAGAGCCGAAATATTGCCACGATAAGGCAGGATCAGACTTATAGTTTTGTCTAAAGACCTCATCCAATTTCTCAGTCCACATGAGGGTCTTAAGAACGGGAGGATCTAAAAATTAAAAACATGCGTAATTAAAACATTTTTAGGCGCAGCGCCTGTAAACTGTCGTTTTCTTACGTACGTTTGTCATACACATTAGAGGGCACATGCACAGAACTGTGATCGGTATCTACCGATATATTATAGAAATGTGTATCCGGATTCAGGGAAAAATTCAAATACATATTCCCATTGGTCTCTTGCAGAACGCCCAAAAGTTCCTCCGAACTTTTGCCCTCGAACTTTGAAAATTTACTCGAATAATATTGAAAGTCCATAGCCTCTGTTTCATTGAAAACAAAGTTTTCATATTCTTCTTCCGCCTTTTCCATTATGCACCGGACAGCATCCATTTTGCGCGACAGCATTCGTCCCACGTTCTTCGTTATGGACTGAATGAGTTCGGTTCCATTTTTAAATTCCACGCGGGCATTGTACTCTTTGTATTTCTATAGGAATGAATAGCAAGAGTTAGATCTAGAACTAGAAGTTAGTTAAAGCGCGTCCAAGGACTTTGTACTCACTGCTTTGATCTCTTTCGATTTAGTCATAAGCTGGGCTAGTTCCCACAGCTCGTCACCAATTTGCGCGGCCCATTTTCCCACACTGAAATGAAAGAGGATAACTGAAGGGTTAGAATCAGCTAGATCTCGTCACAAAAAAGAGATTGTGATCAGTTGTTAATATGGTCGAACCTGGATAAGTGGGATCGCAAGGGACCGGACCGCCTGGTTGTTCCCACTTAAGGAGGTTTCCCACTTATGAAGGTAATTTGATTTTTATTTCAATTAAAGAGGTAAAGCATGCTTGTTTTTTCAGTTTGAGTGATATATATTCTTTATTCCACTTTATTGGATGTAAGAACAATAAGTCAAGTTGTATTTTTTACCGAGCGCTTGCAACATAGCACCAGGGTTGTCAGTTTTTTTGGCCTCTGTCGCCGAATTGGTTGTTAGTCAAAATAACCCAAAACGACAATCGCCAAACTATAACCACTTATATTGCCAATATCTATGCCCCTCTATACTATGATGAAAGGTAAAAAATACATAGACAGAACGGAGTCATTCAATCGAGAGATATGAGACAAAATGTCAAAAATGACGGCTAAAAATTTAAACTTTTGGCATTTTAGAGTAACCTTATTTTTCATTAAGCCTAAAATAAATTAGGTCGTTTTCATTAAATTCGCCTGGATAATCGCCAAATCACCAAAAGTTTTTAATCTCGCCATATTTGGCGAGAAATGGCAAAACCTGACAACCCTGCTTCGCACTTCGCAAAAACTCCCTTAGTAAATAGCAAAAAGACAGAGGAAAAAATACAGAAATCGTTTTTTTAAAGGTACGAGTACAGCATGAAATGGGAAATCCTACTCATAAGGAAATTCACCTTAAGATGTTCAAACTCCTGCTTAAAGAGTTTTTTTTTATTTTTTTTTAAGTGTGCAGGGACCGCCCACTTATAGAGGATTGCCATTTCCCGGTTCGACTATTTTCAATATATTAAAAGTGTTAAAAATATAAGTTTTATTTTTATTTTTTTTTTATTTGCCAACCCAATTTGTTAAGACCCGAATGACTGTCCTGTAGGAAAGCTATAAAAGCACGGTGTGGTCTGTCTCTATCTCTCCTAATGTCGTTTATTTTAGTTGTTCGTCCAACACTGGGAACTGCTTTTAGTCCAGGAGCTAACAACGATTTTGGTTACACTATAAGAAACAGGACTATCACTTTTAGAATCAGTTTTTTTTTCTTTGTATTTCAATGTGTTTTATTTAATACTTCAGAATGTACTTTAGAGTTATAACGCGTGATCCATTTCGAGGTTCCCTACTTTTTTAAATAAAAAAACACAGAAAATTCAAATTGAATGGGGAATGTTTATTATCATTTGAAAGAACATTCTTTGGCATTTATTTTTTGAAGATTATGTCTATTAAATGTTGGCCGCGGCTACGTCTCAGATGGTCCATCCGTTGAGTCCAATTTTCGATGACTCGTTCGAGCATTTCGACTGGTAACTGGCGAATGACTAGCGTGATGTTTTTCTCCAAGGCCTGAATCGAAGCGGGTTTGTCCGCATAAACTTTAGACTTTACATATCCCCACAGGAAAAAGTCTAACGGTGTGATATCAGACGATCTTGGTGGCCAAACGACCTCCCAAAACGTGAAATTATCTGCTCAACGAAATGTTCTCTCAATAAATCCATTGATTGATGCGGTGTGTGGGAAGTGGCGGCGTCTGGTAGAAACCAAATGTCGCCGAGATCACGAGCTTCAATTTCAGGCACCAAATAGTTGATTATCATGGCACGATAACGGTCTCCATTGACGGTTACGTTCTCACTGACATCATTTTTGAAGAAATATGGACCTATGATTCCACCGGACCGCAAACCACACCAAATCGTTGTTGTATCTGGATAAAGTGGCAGCTCTTGCACCTCTTCTGGTTGCTCTTCGTCCTAAATGCGGCAATTTTGCTTGTTTACAGAAATGTTGACCATAAGTTGAACGAAGTGCACGAAACACACAGCACGTGAATGTTCGCAATAAAGTTGCACGATTTGTAAACGTTGTTAAGGCGTAACTCTTTCCATGATGAAATGCCAAACAATACTAAACAAAAATGACATGACAGCATGACACGACTCACACGTGATCTCTCAAAAAAGGCTATTGAAAAAAGTATCTCTACTTGGATCACTCATTATTAGGAACTAAAAAAAACTTAAAATGTCGCTAATTTAAAAAAAAATCATCATTTTTAAGTGGACATTAAAATAGGTGTAAAGGAAATAACTTAAAAATAAAGTAAGCATTTTTACATAGTGATTAGGTTTTTTGTAGATATTGAAAAATACTGTTTATAACCGGTAAACCTTCCATTGTTTTTAAGGACAGCTTCGATTATTTTATACATACATTCGGCCGCATAAGTTTGCGTACAAGAATAAAATGTAAGAGTATATATAAATTTTCGATGTAAAAAGAAAAGATACTGAACAGATTTTGTTTTTATAAAACGGTGATGTATTCGGGAAAACTTTTATGTAATATAAAGCATGTCTAAAACTTAACAAATATAATAGGAATTCAAATAGTACAAGAGGAGTCGTTTCGCGACTATGCAAAAGTGTGTGTACATAAATAAAATTAATAAAACAATACATATTTTTATAAATTAAATGACATATTAATAAGAAGTAGGGTAGCCCCTTTGTTTCAGAACTTCATTTAGGCGCTTGGGCATCGATGCTACCAGTTTTGCAGTATAATTGGAGCTAATATTGTTCCATTCCTCGACCAGCACTGTTTTAAGCATTTCTTTGGATGTAATAACGTGATTTCGAACCTTGCGTTCCAGCAAATCCCATAAATGTTCAATAGGATTCAAGTCCGGGGATTGCGGTGGAGTTTTTAACTGTTTTTTCACATTATACAAGAGCCAAAGTTGTGCATTGTGGGCAGTATGTTTCGGATCGTTGTCTTGTTGAAAGAAATAATCGTCTTCAATACCCAATTTCTGAACACTTTCATTCAGATTTTTTTTTTTAGAATATCTAAATACGAGGGCGGTTCGGAAACTTCTTAGCCTAGCACAAAAAGCGCGGTATAAACAGAAAAAGTTAAGTGTTTTGGAAACTTCCATCTCTGCTATGAACACATGTTAAATTTTGTTTCGATCTGGCAACTCCTTCATATAGAAACAGGTGTTCACAAAAGACGCATCCGCGATTTTTTTACAATGGAAAAATTAGAAATGCGTGGTGTCATTAAATATTTACATAAAAAAGGTTTATCGGGACAAGAAATTCCTAATGATATGGTGAATGTGTTAGGTGAAAGTGCTCCTTCATATGCAACAGTAAAAAATTGGGTTGCTGAATTTAAACGTGGTCGTACAAGCAATGAAGATGAACCACGTAGTGGACGTCCAAAAACAGCAACAACAACAGAAATTGTAGCCAAAGTGCATGATATGGTATTAAATGATCGACAGTCGACCAAAAACGCATAAGAATGAACCTTTCTCAAGCTTGTTTGGATCGTTTTCAGCGTCGTTTCATAACTGTTGATGAGACATGGATCCACTACTATACTCCAGAGACAAAAGAACAATCCAAACAATGGACTGAAGCTGGAGGAAGTGCCCCAAAGAAGGCAAAAACAATTCAATCGGCTGGTAAGGTTATGGCAACGGTTTTTTGGGACTTCAAAGGTATTTTATTGATTGACTATCTGCAAAAGGGTAAAACAATAAATTCAGAGTACTATTGCAACCTTTTAGATCAATTAATCGAGAAAAACGTCCTGGCTTACAACACAAAAAAATAATTTTTCATCAAGACAACGCACCAGCGCACAAGAGTGTTTTCACAATGGCTAAAATCAACGAATTAAAGTACGAGTTGCTTGACCACCCACCTTATTCTCCTGATTTAGCTCCCAGTGACTTTAACCTGTTCCCAAATCTAAAAAAAAATCCTTGCTGACAAGCGTTTTACCTCAAATGAAGATGCAATTACAGTTGTAAACCACTATTTTGAAGACCTTGAGGAAAACTATTTTAATCAAGGGATAGAATTGCTAGATAAGCGTTGCACTAAGTGCATTGAAGTTTCAGGAGATTATATTGAAAAATAAAAATATTTTTGAAAAACTAACTATTCTCTTTCATTGATAGGCTAAGAAATTTCCGAACCGCCCTCGTAGACTTTATGATCCATCGTTGTTAGAATAAACTCCAAGATACCCGCACCTTTGCTGGCCATACAACCCCATACCACCAGACCGCCTCCACCATGTTTTACTGTTGGCATTAAATTTTTTGGATTCAGAGCTGTGCATGGTTTTCTCAAAACAAGTTGACGTCCTTTTATACCAAATATGCAATACTTGCTTTCGTCAGTAAACAATACCTTTTCCCAGAACTCTGGAGGCTTATTTATGTATTCCTTTGCAAAGGCAATTCGTTTTTGTCTATTGACTAAAGACACTAGTGGCTTCTTCCGTGCTACGCGACTATGATAATTGGACTTATTCAAATTTCTGCGGACGGTATCCTTAGAAATTGTCTTATTAAACTGTTCATGCTAGTTTTCAGCTATTTTTTATGCGGTTAGTGTGGGATTTTGCTGAACAGATTGCACCACTACTCGTTTTTCACGCTGACTTAGCTAAGTAGGACGACCAGAACGGGGTTTTGACACTAAAACTCCAGTGTTTTTAAAATTGTTTATTACTTTCTGTATTGAAGAATGACATCTTTCAGCCGTTTCTCCAATTTTCCTCAAGGTTTGACCCTCCTTCAACAGATGAACTATAATTTTTCGTTCTGCGACACATATTTCATTACTTTTCTCCATTGTTATTAAATTTTAGGAACAGAAACCTACAAAAACACTTTCAAACTGCGAAACTAATGTTTTATATTACATTCCAAACACTAACTGCATTCAACGTGTTGATACACAGTAAGAAAGCACAGTTACTTTCCGTGTACGCACACTTTTGCATACCATCAAACTTGCCATATTTTTGTCTTTGAATTCCCGACTGATCTGAAGCATTGCACTTGCAAAAAGAAGAATCATAGCCTATTCATAGCAAGTACTATGAATAAAAAAAGTTTTGAAATCCATACCTCATTTTTTAACGTATCTATTTTATGTTACATTTCATCTTATAAAGGGTGTCCCAAGAAGAACGCAATTTTTAAATCTGGCAACATTCGAAGTGTCATTGTTTGACATTTGAACAATTGTTATTGTTTGTTAGTAGAAGGTATGAGGTTAGTAAAAATGGAGCGCTACACGAATGAACAACGCATTCTCATTGTGAAATTGTTTTACCAAAATGGTGAAAGTTTTGCGGCTACAGTTCGCAAATTGGGATCAATTTCGGGTCACAATAATGCTCCAAAAGAGTCAACTGTAAAGAGATTAATGGATAAATTTGCCGAAACTGGGTCTGTTAGTGATGTAAAGACAACAACGCGACCAGGTCGATCGACCGAAAATGCTGTACGTGATGATGTCGCTCAAACTCCATCCACCTCAATTCGACACCGAGCTCAGCAAATTGGTGTCTCCAAATCCACTTTGCAGCGAATTTTGACGAAAGATTTGCATCTTCATGCATACAAAATTCAATTGACTCAGGAACTGAAGCCAGCTGACCATGGACAGCGAAGGGAGTTCGTTAATTGGGTATTGGAGAGACAACATGAAAATGCTGATTTTGCCGATAAAATCATCTTCAGTGACGAGGCCCATTTTCATCTTGATGGCTTCGTCAATAGGCAGAATTGTCGCATTTGGGGTGCGGAAAATCCTCGAGTGATTCACGAGAAGCAAATGCATCCTCAACGTGTCACTGTGTGGTGTGGTTTTTGGGCTGGAGGAATCATTGGACCTTTTTTTTATGAAAATGAGGCAGGTCAAGCGCAAACAGTCAATGGTGTTTGGTATCGTGAAATGATAACCAGTTTTTTCTTGCCTAGAATTGAAGAAATGAATGCGGAGGGCATGTGGTTCCAACAAGACGGCGCCACATGTCATACAGCCAGAGAAACAATTCAATTGCTGCATCAGTCATTTCCCGGTCGTGTTATTTCGCGTTTTGGAGATCAGAATTGGCAGTCTAGATCGTGCGATTTAACACCATTAGATTTTTTTCTTTGGGGTTTTTTGAAGTCGATGGTTTACGCGAATAAGCCGACGACGACTCAAGCCTTAAAAGACGAAATTGGACGCTGCATTAATGAAATACCGCAGCAATCATGCAAAACGGTCATTGAAAATTTTATTAAAAGATCGCGTGCATGCCAGCAAAGCCGCGGCGGCCATCTGCACGATATATTGTTCCATACATAACCTCATTCGGTCTACTTTACGATATAATAAAGTTTCACGATTTGTTCTTAAATATCTGTGTTTTATTTAAAATTTAAAAATTGCGCTCTTAATTGGACACCCTTTATTTTGTACTCAGATTTATGCTGCCGAGTGTAGATGATATTAACTCTCTGCAGGTCTCTCTCTATAAGGATACGCATGTTGAATATTTATCCATAATTCTTGTTTATTACTGCATCGAAGCTTAGAAACATGTCGTTTCAGTTCACCCCAATGGTTTTCAATTGGATTGATATCAGGGGACTGACTTGGCCCCTCAACAACGTTCAAATAATGTTCACGAAACAACGCATTCACCACTTTCGGTGAGTGCTTTGGGTCATTATTCTGCTGAAATATCCATAGTAGTGGCATATTTTCCTCCGCATAAGGTAGCATAACAGTATCCAACAAATACTTGCACACAAATCGGTCCATCGTGTTCTCAATAAGATGTTTCGGACCTACACCTTCCCAAAATAAAACAACCCCACACTACGAGATTTCCTCCACCGTGCTTTAGAGTCTTTTTTGTAAATCTAACATGGAATTCCTTTCTTTTCGGTCGACGGACATTCCTTGCTGCGTCGTTGCCAACAAAATTTATCCTTAGTTTCATCACTCCATGGAATATTTCGCCACTTTTTCTCTTCTTCAGCTCCACTCACGGTTTTATGAGCCAAAACAGTTTTTCCTCTTCTTCAAATTAGCTTGTCTGAGCAAAGGAACTTCCCGAGCAATTCTACCAGGTAGATTTGCGACCAGTAATATTCGTCGAACTGTTCGAGTTGATACAACATTTCCAATTTCACTAGCAATGGCTCTGGAAGACTTGAAGGGGTCTCTTTTTGCTAATGTAAATATGCAATAATCTGTAACTACAGATGGTTTTTTTATTGATCCGCATTTTTAACACTATTTTTGGCTTTTAAGGCATTTGTAACGAAGTTTTGTGATCGTCCTAATGATGTGGCTATAAATTTATACGGTTTTCCTTGATTTCGTAATTGATGAACTAGTCATCTTTCTTCATCACTACAGTGATGTCCATGACCCATCCTTCATTATTTGAAATAAAATTTTATTTTTATACTTTCATAAGTTCATTGAAGCCTAGTACTTATTTTTGCCAATAAAATATTTCACTCCACATGCTAAAAAGGAGCTTTTGCACAAAATGTTCTCTGTTTGTTTTATTACACGCTTTCGTTCTAACGGGATTCTTAATTCAATTTGTAATAGTGTTGCCAGACTTTAAAAGTATTTTTCTTCTTTTTTAATGGATTTGATCTAAATCTATCCCACATTGTATTAAAAAAATTCTTTGAACCTATTTTTCTGTCCATCTTCATTGCCCAGCACTGTGACATAATCTTCACTGGGCATGGCAACACAAGAAGGGAGTCCGGAATGTTAATTATATTCTTCTCATTGACAAAACGATTCTCGAAAAATGGAGTACTGAATAAAGTGTCCACAACCGAAAATCGACATTCCGGTTTTTATGTCTAAACTCGACTGTTGGTTTAAAAAAAAAGGTTAAAACCCGACATGTCGGTTAACCCGGTTTTTTTGCTGTCGAGTTTTTTGTTTCTTTGTTGTTGAATGTAAAATCAGATAAAATAATAACAATACGGATTGGCTCAGAAGCACCAGATGATGCGATTTTACGATTTCTGTTCGTCTATCATAAGCTTGTAATCAAACTACAGGTCGCAGTTGCTGGCCACACGCAGAAAAAAAGTATGGTTGGGGTGACAATATTCGAAGAGGATCACTATTGTTGGGCATATGGTTATGGCACAACAATATTATGATCCTCACAATAATAGTATGATTTACACATAACCATACTATGATCCCCACAACCATAGTATGATTCACACTCAACCATACTATGATCTTCACAACCATACTATGATCCTCACAACAATTGTATGGTTCACACTTAACCATACCATTATTTCCACAACCATATTATGATCCTTACAACCATATTATGTTTCCCATACAACCATACTATGATCCTTACAACCATAGTATGATTCACACGCAACCATACTATGATCCCCACAACCATAGTATGATTCACACTCAACCATACTATGATCCCCAAAATTGTTTATTAGTATTGGGTAATGTTGTTATTTAAAAATAGAGATTTTTATCAA
The DNA here is from genome assembly GCA_963513945.1 of Hydrotaea diabolus. NCBI lineage: Eukaryota > Metazoa > Arthropoda > Insecta > Diptera > Muscidae > Hydrotaea > Hydrotaea diabolus. The sequence goes on along the minus strand of OY740717.1, from coordinate 55,793,747 downwards.
GTAAGTTATTTTAACATCACAGATTTGAGGTGATGTTTTCATTGAAGATTTCATTCAAGAAACAAATATATATATTACAACGGCAGTCGATAATACTTTTGGTCGGAACCAGTCGGTATTAGGTTATTTCACCGAACAAAGTTGACAATAAAAATCCCTCGAACTACCTTCCGATTGTTGTTGTTGTTCTTTTAATGGACAACAACCATTCACTGTATATCAAAAAAATACATACGCACACACATACATGTATGCTCTATAAAACCTGTTTTGTTATGTTCATATTCGCAACCATACGGTATGATTGCCGTAATCATATTATTGTTAACGTACAACAATAACAATAATTATGTTGCACCAACCATGTTTATATGGTTGCTATAACCATATTTTCATTTCTAAATTTGGCAATAATACTATTGTCACATTTCAACAATATTAATATTGCCGCAACCATACTGTTGTTAAAATGAAATTCAAAAAACAATACTGTGGTTGCGACGAACATGCTTTTATTGTAGAGAACATATTATTGTTGCGGTGACAATGTAGTAACCATATCTTTTCTCTGCGTGCAATTTATATTAAATTTTTGCAGAAGGTACCTTTTTGGATCAAGGACGGACGATATTAAAATTGAAGGAACTCGGTTTGGATTTAGATATTGCTTTCACACATATGTTCAACCGATTTTACGTATTTGGCTCCAGATTACACATACGAGTATTACATCAAGTCTTGATGATATTTGACACAAGTAAGTTCTTTTGTCTAAGGACGGACGCTATTGAAATTGGAGAAAATTGAAGTAAGCGTTTTTAAAAAGGGACGGAGGCTGTTGACTTAAGAAAATCGCTTAAAATTTAGATACAGCTATACAAATGTAGATATAGCCCTAGAAGCTACATACGAGTATTACATCCATCTTCATTAAATTGTAAACGGTCTTTACGATCAATCCGTAATTAGCTCAGATAAAAATGGAAGATACCGATCCACGTTTTATAAAGCCGCTCTGAAACAACCGCATTAGTTTCGATATCGATCCAACGGGACCTTAACGTAAAGTTTTTTTGCTCAATTTAATTTGATCTCTTTGTTTAAGTGTTTGATAACTAATTCAACCATGGAGAGGGGCACAGTTGAACAGTGCGTTAAGTTCGTTGAAGCCTTTTACAAAAATGGGCGTTTAAATTAAAATACATTTCCTGCACCTCGTGATTCGTGACGAGACACACTTTCACCTCAGTTGGGTTTTTTAACAAGCAGAATTGCTGCATTTGCGAAAATGAGATTCCATGAGTGATAGTTAAAAAGCTAATGCATCCACAACGAGTGACTGTTTGAAGCGGTTTATGGGCTAGAGGTGTTTCGGGCCCTACTTCTTGGAAAATAAGTTCGGCCAAGCAGTGACCGAGAATGATGTTTACTATCACGAGATTATAACGGAGTTCTTGTGGCCAGCAATTGTGGATATGGACCTGGACACTACGATGGCTGCAATTAATATTTCGGGTCCTGATAATACTAGTGTTCCCAGATGCAAAGTGGAATTTCCATTGGAAACTGCGACGTTTTTCAGCACAACTTTACTCAGAACGTTTTGTCATTTGATGGCGAAATGTTTTGTTTACAGTGTGTTGAAAAATTCATCTTAGTCAAAAAATTGAATTATCCCGTGAACATTTTCGTGTGATGATTTTTAACGATTTTCGGCGTGGGTTATCGAGGCAAGAGTGTTTAAATCAACTTGTTTCGACTTTTGGCGATGAAGCACCATCAAAAACTACTGTTTATCGCTGGTACCAAGAGTTCAGACTCGGACGCCGTTCGCTCCAGGATGAATTTCGTGAGGGACGCCCAACTTCGGTCGCTTTGCCAGAAACCATCGATGCTGTGCGTGAACTGATTAAGCAAGACCGACATGTGACATACCGTGAGATTGAGGCATCCATGGGTATTAGATGACAAGCATCAATTATAAATTGCATGTTCATTTGACCGTGATAAATATTTGTTCTCCTTGGTCCCACACGCAGAAAAAAAGTATGGTTGGGGTGACAATATTCGAAGAGGATCATACTATTGTTGGGTATATTGTTGTGGCACAACAATATTATGATCCTCGCAACAATAGTATGATTCACACGTTACCATACTATGATCCCCACAACCATAGTATGATTCACACTCAGACATACTATGATTCACACTCAACCATACTATGATCTCCACAACCATACTATGATCCTCACAACAATAGTATGATTCACACTCAATCATACTATTATCTCCACAACCATATTATGATCCTCACAACAATAGTATGTTTCTCATACAACCATAGTATGATCCTCACAACCATAAATAAAAAAAACCCTCAAATTACTTTCCGATTGTTGTTGTTTTTATAATGGACAACAACTACGCACAGTATCGTGTGTATGTGTTCGTTTGGTATATCAAAAAAAACATACGCATACACATGTATATATGCTCTATAAAACTTGTTTTGTTATGTTAGTAGTCGCAACCATACGGTATGATTGCCCTAATAATATTATTATTAACGTATATTTTAAACAACAATTCTTTTGTTACACCAACCATGTTTATATGGTTGCTACAACCATATTTTCATTTCTAAATTGACAATAATACTATTGTTACATTTCAACAATAGTAATATTGCCGCAATCATACTGTTGTCAACATAAAATTCAAAAAACAATACTATGGTTGCGACGAACATGGTTTTTATTGTAGAGAACATATTGTTGCGGTGACCATATAGTAACCATATCTTTTCTCTGCGTTCACATACACTCTGCAAAATATGGTTTACATTTTTGAGTTCAATCCATACTTAAATGTAGTTTATAGATTCTATTGCTACGTAGTTCAATTTTACTTGAATGTTGGAAAATTTACTCAGTACAAGAAAATTTTCCTTATTTTTAGGACAAAGTAAAAAATGCATGTACTTGAAATTGAGAAGCAATTTTCCTAAAAGTCATTTCCATTGCTAGAGTAAATATTTACTACAACTGCATAAGTACTTTCGTTCATTAAGTAAATCTGACATAAATTGTAGGAAAGAAAATACTGAAAAAATTTTATATACAAGTATATAAAAAAAATAAAAAAAAGTTTACTAAAAAATATGAAAAAAATCCTAACATGTCGTTTAAAACGCTCCTTGACAGTAGTACACATTTTCTTATTTTAAAATAATTGTTTTATTTTCGATATACTAAACAATATACTTTGTTAGGAGTGGGAAACTTTTTTTTCAGCTAATAAAAAAATCATAAAAATTAGTAAATATTTATAGTTATAAATATTTAAGTAATTACTTGCTCAAAAAAAGGCTCGTATGGATTGGTGCAAAGAGATGTTGACAAAGTATAACTGCGGTAGCCCAAAGGCAGTGTATAACATTGTCACAGGTGACGAATCATGGATCTATGCATATGAACCCGAAACAAAACAGCAATCAACCGTATAGGTCTTTCAAGACGAGCCAAATACAACAAAAGTTGTTCGTGGAAGAAGTAAATCGAAGAAAATGGTTTCGTTTTTTTTCGGTATAACCGGCCATGTTGCCACAGTCCTTTTAGTGGTACGAAGGGCGGTCAATTCTGAGTGGTATACAAACATCTGTATGCCAACAGTATTCGAAGAAATCTGGAGAGATATTAAGAGAAGACGGATTATTTTGCATCACGACAATGCGAGCTCTCACGCATCAGCTGAAACGATGAGCTATTTGACCACTCAAGATGTGGAATTGTTGGGCCATCCATCGTACAGCCCTGATTTGGCACCCAATCACATCTTCTTATTCCCTAGCATGAAGAAAAAAAATGCGTGGTAACGTTTTTCATCGCCCGAAGCAGCTGTTGAAGCGTTTAAAAGTCATGTTTTGCAGTTGTCTTAATCGGAGTGGAAAAGGTGCTTCGAAAATTGGTTTGTGCGCATGCAAAAGTTTATTGATCTTAAAGGAGAATATTTTGAAAAACAACAAAGCCATTCCCAAATTATTGTGTTTTTATTGCCGGACCCGAAAAATAAATAGCAACCCTCGTACTTTGCGCTGGAAAATAAATCAAAAAAACATTGTTTTTCATATCGCTCTCTACCCAGTAAACCAAATTTGCCGACAATGTCTGATATCAGACAATTCTGAACAATATCTGAACTCTATCGAGAATTCTTACTGAAATCGTTACGAATTCTGTTCGATTTGTCTGAGGATTTTTATTTATTATGTTCCGAAATATCTGAACGAATTCGGCCCGAATTATGTTAGACTTGTCTGTGGGTTTTTTATATTTTTTTAGATCAGACTTCTATTAATGAACTCGCAACGAATTCTAAACGATTTATCAAAGGTAGTCTGTTTGTTCAAATTTTTGTTATTTGCTTCATATTTTACAGCTACTGGTATTGTGTTCAGACATGTCGGAACTAGTTCTGAACGAATTCTTAACTGTTTGTCTGAGGTATTTTTATATTTCAAATTCTTGTTTTTTGTTTGCTTACATTCAAAAAATGTAAAATTTTTCCTATTGTCGTACAGAATTCTGACCGAATTCTGAACGTTTGGTTAGCTGGGCTGTGCGATGGATTTTTATTGTGTTCGGAGGAAAACACTACTACCGGCAGTTCTCGTTAAATGCAAAACTGGTTGCCCTTAATTGTATAGCCACTAAACATAGTTACAGCACAATTATCACATGCGTTATTATTATACTTATAGTAAACTGCAGATACTTATAGGAAACTGCAGACACCCCTGCTTGTAACTAAAAGTCTTTGCGAACGCTTTTTGAAAATATTTTACAACTTTTTTTTTTGTAGAACAAAAATATTTTCTTCTTTTTGATTGTTTACCTTCAGAATTTAACATGACATAAGCTCAGAATTCGGTTCGAAATGTCGGTAAAAACATCAGAATTTAATAAGACTTAATACCAGAATTCTGGCCGAAGTCGTTCAGAATTCGATACGAGAAATCGAAATTTCCCAAGACACAGTTCAAAATTCGGTCAGAAATCGGTTCGAAATGTCGGCAAAAACATCAGAATTCCCTCAGAGAAGTAGTTCAGAATTCGTGTCAACCTTCTCACATGTTTTTCGTTGCGAACTCGCTAAGAACTCTGATCCGAAAACGGAACATTTTGCCGATTGTCGTACAGAATTCTGACCGAATTCTGAAGGTTTGGTTTCATTCAAATAAATCGCATTCAATGTTGAACTATCTGTTTATCTCAAGGCCTTAAATTGAGGCGAGTCGATGTTTGCCGGGTCCATTTGTATTGACATAAATATTTTAAAAAATTTGAAATTTCTTAAAGGCAAAATACTTTGAGGACTCACTATATTCCCGCTTGCTGGGCGTAATCATTATAAATTTAGATTAATATTTCCTATTCATTCGTATGCCTTTTAAAGTGGGCAACCACCAAATACTGGACTTTTTATTCAATATTTTAAAGTCCTCTCCCTCCCAACATTTGGAAGTTTCTTTCATCGTCCATCGTCTAATGCGTTACGCATTAGTCACTTCCAGATGATAGTTGGAAGATAGTTTGAATTTTACAATAACAATTTACATTACAGTCGTCTTTAAATCATCCAGACGTCAATTGATAGATTGTTTGTTGTTTACAACACCAGCCGAAAATCACATGTGCCGTTATGGACATATTAAACAAAAACAAAATTATGCACTTCTGAAGTCGCAGAGACCGCGAAAACAATTAGAAGAAATGAGAACAATGCAAAAAAGAAGTTTTTAAACATCATCGAGATTTTTGGTATTTTGTCTTTTGCTGTGATCGGTCAGTAATAAAGCGTGGTTATGTAATTGTTATTGTTGTAGTTTTTACATATTTTTTATCCCACAATATGAGTGAGTTTTCTGTAAAGGCAAAAAAAAAATAAAAAGCAAAATAGAGACAAATAAAATAATAACAAATATATATCGGAGTACAACCAGTGGTAAAAATGTTATAAAAAAATAATTGATGCAGGTCATATTGAAGAAAGTTGCGAACCCAGTGTTTCCGTTCAAATGTTTTCATGTTATGATGTTTCGTCAAGTAATAGTTCAAGTGACTGTGAAGATTATGTTAATAGAAACAGTCGATTTGAGGAAAAATGTTTTGTATCATAAGGCCACTTAAAAGTGACTAAAAGGCACTATGAAGTGACTTCTGAAAGGCACTCAGAAGTAACTTCCTAGAAGTTACTAAGAAGTGACTTCTAAAAGGCACTCAGAAGTAACTTCCTAGAAGACACTAAGAAGTGACTTCCACGAAGGCACTCAGAAGTCACTCCCAAGGAGGCACTAAGAAGTGACTCTTTATTGTTACGCAGAAGTGGCTTCTGGAAGTTACTTCCGGGGGGTACAACTTCTTTATACGGAAGACACTTCCGCGATAAGAAAATGGTATCGCAGACGATGAATTTTAACTTCCTAACGCCACTTCTTAGTCACTTCGGCGATAGAAAATGTTGGCAGGGAATGAATCCAAAAAAAGCCAAAGCGATGTCGTAAAATGCGTGTCATTAACACCAAACAACATTTCGGATGTCAGCGAAAAACAACACACAACGGCCACCGTCACACCGCAAACATGTTCACTCACACACACATTTACACCCGCATCTCATTCAAATAGGCAAGAAAAACAACGACGACGACGAGCCCTCCTTTCTTTGCCGATGACAAAGAGCAACAAGTTGTTGAGGCATCGCGAGGCATTCCCCAAAAGAAACCATACACGTGACGAACAAGAGAAAGAGAGAGAGAGAGAGAAGTTCATACATACTCGTACGTATTTACACAACAATTTTATGTCACTTTTGCCCCGTTTGTTTATGTTCCCAGTTTTTATCACCCCTTACTTCGGTTCGAACATTTATCGCGATTGTGTGTTTTGCTAAGTTAAAATTCTCTCTTCGCTCATCGTGTCACCATTCTGTGCTCTGTTTATTAATCTCTTTATATGTCATTGCGATTTCTTTGCCATCCCTGCGTTTATTTCTCATTTTTTGCATTCCTTTCGTAGTTTTACCTTCTTATTGTTCTTTTTTAAAATATTTTTTTGTTTTCTCTCCTCTTTTTTGTTCTTCTTTCACATGAATGAATGAATATCGCAAGTGTCTGTCGCTTTTCACGTACCGCACAAACACACACTACCATAGAAGAGTATATGTATGAGACCCACGCGGGAAAATTATCAAGGCCTCTTCATTAATGAATTTATAGAAGCCATATTTTTCGATCCAAACAAGAAGTCTTAATCCTAAGATTACTAGACAAATAGCTTCAAATTTTTTTAGATTTAACGGCCTGTGTGTGAGTTCCAATTTTGTATGATTTTTTCGCGACTTGTGTTGCATAGATCCAACCTTTGGTTACAGACTGTTGTTCTTTATTTAAGCAATTTTTCTTAGTTTATAGGAATAAACCAGTGTAGTCCCTGAGCAAAAAAAATCAACGGGCACGATTTCGGCAGCTATTTTACATCGCCTCGTTCTTCCACTGGTAGTTTTAATTATTGTGAGAAATCGATTTAACGGATGACTGCCCTTCTTCTTAAAATTCGTCAAGTTGACTAGGATAACGAAACTTTATGTTTGGCGATTCAGAAACTAATAAAATGTATTTTTTTTATTTATTTACTTTTAATTTTTTATTAATTTATCCCTGGACTCGAAACCGAGTGTCATTTTGTACATAAATTTACACAAAGTCCCCATTTATAATAGGCAATTTTAATTACACAATTTTTATAACACCCAATTAAAGTTGCCTCATGCCTTAAAAGGCAATTCGTTTTCGGCAGTTTTTGTTTTCATTATTGCCTTTGCCGATATTCTGTGTTTTCGTTCTGATTTTTGTGTACAAATTGTTATTTAATTTATTTTAATTAAAATTGATAATTATTGTAAAAGTTATAAAAACAAAAAGTCAAAATAATATTCAGCCAATTGTACACTACGAAAAACATAAAAGGAATTGCCAGTATGAGCAAGTTTTTTTCCCTTTCCATTCCTCTTACCACTCTCACTTTGATGAACTGAGAGTTGCGGCAAGTAAAATTGTCTAGTGTGGCACGGTGTTAATTGTAAATAAAACAAAAAGTTTGCAGAGAATTATCCTAATAATTATCTTTATAATGATAGAAGGATCCATGACAATTATGAGTGAAACAAAAAATTGTCCAAATAACCGCAACGGCTTTGGTGGCATACCTTTATCCGAAGATCCATATTATCAATGACTTAAAGACATAATTGACCAAAAAATTCACCTTGTGCATTTTGATTTGAACGCCCATTTTCGTAAAAGGCTTCAACAATCTTAGCTCGCTGCTCACTTGTATACCCCTAATGGTTGAATTTGCAAACACTGAAACAAGGAAATGTCAAATAAAGTTTGGGCAAAAAACTTGACGTTAAGGTGTAACTCACAATTAACATCGTGCATAATGGTTGGACCACCCTTCACTTAAAATTAAATCACGAAAGTTTAGTCGTGCGAAATTAAAATATTTGAAATAGGTTTCTGCTGAGCTCCGATTCGTTTAAAAACAGCAAAATTAAACTACAAAAAATTGCAAGCCCTACCAAAATCAGTATTAGAATTGCCTATTCCGCCAACTATTGTAATGAGTGCTGATTGATAGGATAATGATGGAGATAAATATATTATATGGTTTTATATTTTATATGGTTTTATATTTTATATGGTTTTCATATATGCATATATTAAAATGTCAATACAACCATTAAAGCATTTTGATTAGGCTAAAAAACACCGGTTTACACAAAGGATATACATTGCACTGGTACTTTCAGATAAGATTCGTAGGGCAAATCCTGCTGATCTGAGAATTATGGAACTTAATATCGAGATTAGCAGAAAAGTCGACGAACACTAGTGACAAATAATGCAAATCCTGCCAAAAGACTCAGAGAACCGGACTCTCTCAGGACTCTCTATTGAATTTTACTTTAAGATTCGTATACTTATTGTTAGGCTCCTACAGATCCATTAATACAAAATGAAGCATTAATAAAAACACGTGATCATTTCAAGCAGTTTCGACATAACTTCAGTCACATAAGGCGACATTACTGTGACAGAGCCGAAGAAGTGCGCGATTTGTATTAACCGCGAATTCATTTAACAACACAATAAGACAAGGCAAAAAGGAAAGCCATGCTCTGTATTCGTGCGAGGAGTTACCACCACAATTTTCCGCATGCGAAGTTACCCTGATGCTGAAGCAATTGAATTTTCCGGAAGTTGAGTATTGGACTAGAGTCCTTAACATTTCACTAGTCACTCTAGTTGTACCCGTAGTCTGGAAAATTGACGGCGTCGACCCGCTGCTGAGACCAGTCAAAGATGCGAGTAAAGGAATGTCGTACAGGCGAATTTCTTTTTTCTCGAAATCAGCGAAGAAACTTAAGGATATCCTTAACCCGGATTATCAATCACCAACATAGCGTCCGCAAGGTAACAACATGACAATTGATTTGCATGCCATAAACAAGCGTCTTAGGACTCGACAATGAAGATACCACTGAGTGGAGGAAATACCATAGTCGAAGTAACAGATTCCACTTAATGACTGTGCGCAAATCATATATAGAATTCAGAAAAAAAGTTGGTGTACCTTTCAATTTCCCTTGGAGCAGTCGTTCCTTCAGCATCTCTTATATGCTGATCGTGTCATTTGCTGACGACTGCAGGATAACTTACATCTGCTATAGGCTGAACGTCTGCCCAGCTGATCTTGCGGGCATCTTTGCTGCCAGGAGAAGATATTAGCCACTAAATCATCTGCCACACTGTTCCCTACGTCTGCAGTCCATGTAGTCTAACCTGCAATCACCCCGGCAACAATCGAAGAGAACCGCCAACAACAGAGTGATAACTGTGCAGACCGCAACAGAGCAAGAGAAGGATTATGATCGGTTGTAACATTAACAGTCTGGTCATAGAGCCTAGAGGTGCAACACATAAGGAGAAAGATATCGCCGGGGTATATGCTGATGGCACGAGGGCTGCTCCTAGCGAACAGTACCTGAAAATGACGCTTACGTAATAGCAAGCTCAATCCTTATAATTCCACTAGCTGAAGAGGGGAGGAATATATATTAAATGGGGCAGATGGCGCGACCGAAAGTTAGGTTCTTCCAGTGAGAGGAAATATCGATGCGAACGTAGCAAGTGCAGTCGAAGGATAGCGGAAAAGAAAGATGAACCTTTAGGCTAATAACACAAATATCCAACTTGGTAAATAGCCAACATTGCGAGTTAAACTCACCGAAGGATGCCGAAGCTATCTTTATAAATAATAAATAATTAATCTTTATAAATTATGTTAATATCCGGATTGGAACCTAATTAATCAAAAAGATGGAATTTTATCCCTTGGCTAAACAAACAAAGGCTAAAAAAAGTAGATCTAATACCGATTTTATGAACTGGCCTAGGTATTATAAGCTAGTTTCATGGCAAATGTTTGTAACTACCAAGAATATTTGAACCAGACCCACCATAAAGTATACCGATCGTCGTATAATCTAACTTACTTAAGTCCTACAACATCCAATTAAGGAACAAGGTGAAACTTCTCTTAAATCAGTTAGATGTGCATGATATAATTCTTATACTGTTTATTGCCGGCTCCGAACGGCTAATGCATTATACTTATATAAGTAGAAACATTTTTACATGGCTTAGAGATAAATCTCTTTACTCGTAAAGTCGTCGTCATTTACGAGGTGGAAACCCGCCGCAAAAAAATTGTTAAATGTTCTTTTCCGGGGTTGAACCAGGGATTACTGGTATGTTAGCCGTGCACACTTCCATTATACTACGGCGGCACACAACAACGTATAATCACCTGCTGATTTGATTAAACGGTGTCTGTCGGCCCAAATTAATTACAAACTTTAGATGGATGGACGATCTTAAGCTTGTAATTTAATTACAGGTCGCATTTGTTGTGCGATTTTCATAAAATTTGGCAGCAATACGTTTTTTAGACCAAGGAAGGACGTTATTAAAATTGAAGAAAATCGGTTCAGATTTAGATATAGATCCCATACACATATGTTCATCCGATTTTATGCTTTTAGTTCTGTATTGCATCCAATCTTGATAGATTTTGGCACCAATCAGATTTTTGGACCAAACACCGAAGCTATGGATTTTATATGTAGCTCCCCTACATATACTCGTATGTTCATCCAATTTTACTTATCTTTAGCTCCAGAAGCCCCATATTAGAACAGTCTTCATAAAATTTGGCAAAATTTGGCGTTTCAGTTAACTTTTCTTAACTTCCAGAAGCGCAAAAGAAAGTGGGGCAAAAGAAATCGTCCAATGTTCTTTTGTTGCAGTTTTTTTAATGAGAAAATTTTAATTCTGCTTTTGAAATTTGTTTAGAATTTATAACATCAAGTTCTTGGATCTGGCGATTATTCTGCTTATAGGCATAAGCTTTTGAGGCTTGTTGACGTAAACCCGCGACATCAAAAAACCCAATACAAATAAGTCTGGAAAGATTAAATCGGGTGATCTGAATGGGCAGTGCAAATCACCAAAACGAGAGCATAAACGACCCGGAATTGCTTTCTCAGAATATCGGTAGTGGCTGCAGCAGTGTGCGCCGTAGCACCGTCCTGTTGGAACAACATGTTCTCTAATCCTATTTATCCAATTGAGGAAAAAAACGATAAATATGGCTCAGTAGCTCGCTCGTCGTTTAAACAGCGGCGTTCCCAAAACAAAAAATAATGGCGCAATGACTTCTCTAGCGCAAACAGCACACAACGCAGTAACATTGAGCAGGGACAATAGCTCTAAGAGGGTGATACACAGATTTTCGGTGCCCCAGAAATGATTATTTTCCTTATTCACGTAACCAGCCTCCGCGCTCATGATAATTTTCGATGAAAAATCGTCCTTCTCTTCGTTGAGATTCAGGAAGGCTTCAGCGTTGGTTAGACGCGTTTGGTGGTCAACAGCTAATATGTGATGCACTGAGCGCACTTTTTAAGGGAACATCGTTATATCTTGCACCAAAATTCTGCGTAGAGAGCTCCGGTTAAAGCTCAGATGTTCTCACCATAACGGCTGCTCCTGGGCCGGCCAGCCCTATGAATATTTCGTGTGATCCCAGTCTTTTCTAGACGAGTGGCCACACTCTGCAGTGTTTTTCCACTTGGTGTCAGACGGCCTGGAAATCTTCGACGAATTTCACGCTGCGCCAATACAACGGACAAATTGTTGGAAATAACTATTACGCGTTCTTGCGGAGTAAACCTATGCATGGCTTGTCGATTGGTATTCTGCGTTTGTTTGCTTCACAAATGTCGAAATCGAATTGACATTTAGCGCCATTGGCAAGTAATAGTGTTAGGGTGATTACTATTGCCCCACCTTGTAATGTAGTCGACCTCGTCTGTCTTAAGCTTGTTTTACTAGTTTTAAAATCTTCAAAGTTAAACTTAGTCTTGAGCGTTTGCTGTATAAAGTTTAGGAAGCATTCGTTTCCAAGGTGTGTGCATTTTCGATTTAGGGGAATTTTGGGACAATAGTAAAAATACCCAACTAGTGACTCCCGTATGCCAGGACAGCATCTTTGGTGGAACTTCTACAATTCCCTACGTAGCATGTACTGTTCGTTGTAACCCTGAGTGTACTTTACATAAGTAGAATGCGGTAATTTTACTATGTACTTCCCTAAAGGCCCTTCTTGAAGGCCTTTTTGCAAATGCCTTTACTTTGCCTCTGGCCCCCAATGTTGTATTCATCATCATTTTTAGTGCAGATGTGAGTAAACACCATCACATCACCGACCGACGGATAGACCACATTGTTCTCTATTCTGTTGGGATTATTGTTGTTGCTAATTTAATTAGAACAGCGGTGCTTCTTCACTGAATAGGGTCGGTCGCACTGAAATGCTTGTGAGTGGGAATGGGACCGTCCGTTCGCCGCTACTGGCGATGGTGTGGGTGCCTTGTTTTGTTTCAAGTGGGGCAACAAGTGTATCGTTTGATGTTTCAATCGATTTTATTGGATTTCTTTCTAGTCGACACAGAATTAATTAAAGCAAAACAAAAGAGATGAAATGACTGACAAATTTTTAAATCTAATTAAATCATACATATGTACTTAGATACGAGTATCAGCAATTAAGCAAACTTAGCAGAGAATCATCAAATCTATGCAAAATGGATATGCTATTGTTTCTAAAGAAAGTGTCTCAATTAAATTTCCCATTGGAAAATGTATGATTCACTAAAACATTTTCTGTAGACTACGGGCGTTTCTGAAGTAAACCTACCAAAGACGACCCTAGGTTTCTTATATCGATAATGGGCGGCGTTTTTTTTTTACTTTTTTCTAAGGATCGGCAATAAAGACAACTTTTCCTTGGGAAATGCTGTACCAATAGAGATAACATTCTTACGACAGTTTCTAAGAAAATAAGATAATTTAATATAATTACTAAAAATGTGCTATCGCGAATTTAAACCAGTCACTACTTACTACATAATGAATTTTTAGTACCTACAATTGCACCTCAATCAAACGATAACGTTGTTATTAGAAAATAATATTTGACCAACAAACTGATTTACATCAGTCTTGAATTGCAATTCTTCTCTGTACATTATAGGCGTCTAGACCCAGAAACAACTTTTACCGCAATGTGCCGTAGGATAAGATATTTTTATGTACTTTTTTACAGAATGTTGTAATGTCTTCCTACGGAGGCGATAGAAAATGTATGCGCTATGAAAATCGCTTCTTGAATCTTCACCGAAGTTTTGGCATGGTGAAATAAAATATTCCCGCCTAGCATTATATATAGAAGGCGAATAATCCACAATAGACCAAGTTCGCAAACCTAGCAAAAATACCATAAAAACCCAATAAAGCCAACATTTATTACAGAAAACGTTGTCATGCCTTCGTAGGATATCCCTGCGTAACTTGTGGGCCAATCTAGGAATATACTGAGTGACATTGGATCCGCAGTGAAAATAGGAGAGATCTCAGACAAAGGGTCAGAAATGTTGGATTATAAAAAACTTTGTAAACTTAGCTCCACATTCTCCTTGCATGTGCGGGCGATATAATCATCATTAGAAAGCTTTGGAGACAGATTATAGCCAAAGAAAAAAATATGAAAACAAATCTCAATAATTACGAAATTATTTTGATGAGAAAAATTCGTAATTTTTAAGGAACTTACGAAAAGAATTGATTTCAAATCACTTAAGAATATGTTTCATAAGTTTTATAAATCAGCTCATAATTTTCTGATATGTTACTAGTTTTTTATGAAATTTTTGCATACGAGGGTTGCTATTTATATTTCGGGTCCGGCAATAAAAACGCAATAATTTATCATTGGAAATGGCTTTATTGTTTTTCAAAATATTCTCCTTTAAGATCAATACACTTTTCCACTCCGATGAGACACCTCCAAAACATAATTTTTGAACGCTTCAACAGCTGCTTCGGGCTATGAAAAACGTTGACCACGCATTTCTTTCTTGATGCTAGGGAAATAAGCAGAAGTCATTAGCGGCCAAATCAAGGCTGTACGGTGGATGGCCCATCAATTCGACATCATCACTGGTCAAATAGCTCATCGTTTCAGCTGATGTGTGAGAGCTCGCATTGTCGTGATGCAAAATGATCCGTCTTATCTTATTATCTTTCCTTTTTTTCGAACACTGTTGGCAAACAGATGGTTGTATACCATTTAGAAATTACCGTCCTACGTTCCACTAAAGGCACTGTGCAAACATGGCCGGTTTTGCTTCGATGTACATCTTCCACGAACAACTTTTGTTGGATCAACCTTATGGGTCTTTCAAGACGAGCCAAGTCTTGAAAGGCCCATATGGTCGATTGCTGTTTAGTTTCGGGTTCATATGCATAAATACATCATTCGTCACCTGTGACAATGTTATACAACGCCTTTGAGCTATACTTTTTTTATAATTATACTTTTTTAACATCTCTTGGCACCAATCCATACGAGCCTTTTTTAAGCATTTGTCAAATTATAAGTAGAAAAGACCGTTTGACCAACAAATTTCATTTACATCAGTTTTGGATTTTAACTCTTTGATGCACGTTACTTGTATAGGCATATTAAGTCCAGAAACTAATTTTACCACAATGTTCCGTAAGATAAGTTATTTTTATGTTTTTCGCAGCATGTTGAACATTCTGAGTCATATTTCTAGTTTGCAATCTTAACGTTCCTACGAAAACGTTATAAAATGATTTAAAATCAGGTTTGTGGGCGTCATATTTTTGTCTTGAATCTCTGCAGAAGGTTTGGTACGATGACAAAAATATTCCCGCCTAACATTATATTTAGAAGGCGAATAATTCACAATATACCAAGATCGCACATCTAGTAAAAATACAATGAAAAACAAATAAAGGCAACTTCTATTAGAGAAAAGGGTGTCATGCCTTCGTAAGATATCCCTGCAGAACTTGTGTGAAAGATTCTGTGTTGAAAGATTCTGAGCGATTTTATTTTAACAAATTGTAAAAAAATACCCCGTAAAAGGGGAAGGGCGGGAATAAAATATTTTGGCTTTTAATGTGTTCTGACATATATAGTAAAATTTTATGGCCGATATTTTTGTAGAACATCTCATCCCTGATCCTCCATTTTCGGGTTGTTTTTTTCAATTTGTTAGAAAAAATCCAAAAAAGGCTGTTATTAGGTGGAGGTGCCATACAATTATCTACAAAGTTGCTGAACATACCCTACACCTCAGATGTAAAGAAAACATAGTTTTATATACCGATATGCTGCAAAAAGAATGCCAGAGATGGGAAACTTTAACCGCCTCTAAAATGAAATTCTGGTGCGATCCATCAAAACGCCGAAACACGCACACAGAGAAAAAATCAGTTAGAAGTCGGTCCGAACTACGTATATTCTGTTGGATAAACCGACTTTCTGTTTCAGTAACCAATATTCCATAGTATTGATGGAAACATGGTTCGAGATATCATATGATGTTTGCTACAATATCGAATCACACATTTATAGCAATAGATTCAGTTTTAACTTCGACATCCCCAAAAAATTTATAGAAACAAAAAAATGGTCAGGCAGTTAGTTTCTAGATATAGACGGTTAATGTCACTACCATATATTAGTAAATAAACGAACGAACTATAAAAAATATGTTCCAGAATATAGAAACAGGCTTAACTGTAATTCTGCGACATTACACAGGCTGGATCAGAATTTTTACTTGTACAACTGTACAACTGTAATAATCGTCCTAATTAGTAAGGGTTACCGATACTTTGTTTCTTTAACCGATACTGTCTGTTTCCGCTTCTGAAAATTGCCGTGTACCTAATCAACATTCGGTTGTAACGGTGGAATACATGGATAGTACGTACGAGTAAAACCACCAACATTCGGTTGGCAAAAAAAATCAGTTGTGGCTCCATATATGTATGTTCTCTGTATGAATATTTGGCTGAGATTGTGGGCACGACTTTTGGAGCCTAGGGGCAAAATAGAAAGTGCTTATGGGCAAAAAAAAATTATTTTGGACATAAAGGGCCCAAGGGTAAAAATTAAATACGCGTAAGATTCAGGTTACCATGGTTTGTTGAAACCGGAATGAAGTTTTACAAATGCGAAATATCTACCGACATTCGTCTAAGGTCTGAGAAGGACTTGGACAATGAAATATTACGATTTATTTTCAAAAAAGTGCAGGATAAGAGTGGACTTTCAGAAGTAAATCTAGAACACAGCGAATGTCATTAATATTCGAATTTTTGTTGAATTTTTTTGTAAGTTAAAATTTTAAAAATTCTAACTTTTTCTTTAAAAAAATTCATAACATATTTTGTAATATTTACTTTAATTAATTTATGCAGATGAAAATATTTGTGCGCCATTAATATTCGGATTTTCCCTTCCTCTAAATTACAACGCTGTAAATCATCAATGCCATAATTTTTTCTTTGGAAAATGGAGAATCCACATAAACAAAACACAATGAAAGCCAACCACGTGAATAAACAGTATTTTTTATGTTTTGTCTTAAAAAAAACTAAAGGAAAAACTACTTTGCTTGATTTGAGAAAATTTGTAAATTTACATTACAAAAATTGAAAAAAATATTCAGAATTGGATGAAATGTTAAATATAAAGCCTTATACTTTTGGTGATTTCGTCAGAAGATACAAAAATGAGGACAGAATTGAGTTTACAAAACAAAGTGGGTAGCAAAAACACCTAACAGAGATGGAACAACGCCATATTGCGAGGTAAATAAAGGTGCTCCTTAAATTGTGACCGAAGTTTAACGTACTTAGGAAAGTCAATTTTGGTGTCAACTGTACGCCCCGTAATAAAAAGAGAAGGATACAGTGGTCAAGTGACTCAAAAGAGAAGAAAAGAAATCACCTTAATTTTGCGAAGAAACATATTCAGAATGAACAGATGCAATTTTCTCGATGAAAGCAAATTCAATACATTTGGAAGTAATGGAAAAACCATGGTTTGGCGTAAGCCGAATGAGAAGCTGAAAGGGAAAATATCAGTCCAATAGAAAAGCACCGAGATTTATGTCGGAGATCACAATCACCCGACATAAATCCAATTGTTTGATCATTCAGCGTTTTCGTGAAAAGCCAGTTTCTTCAAAAGTGAACTTAAAAATAGCCAACAAGTAAAATAAAGTAAAATCGAAATTGAATATTTTCAAAATTGCATTAAGAATATGCCAAAAACAAAATTATGGATATTAATTTTTATCAACTTTTTTAATAGTAATCTACAGGGATTTTCACTAAGGACATAACAATTTTTTATACTTATATTAATAGAACAAAAAATATTTACGATATAGATTTCAAATTTATTCCGGGTGTAATGCAAATGTTACATTTTAAGAATAAAATTCGATTTCGATCATATGGCCACCACAAGCCCGTGTATAGCCATCTATTCTTTGGACCCAATTTTCCACCACTCTTGCAAACATTTCGACCAGAACGCTGGCAATTTCGCCATGGGTATTGTCTCTGAGCTCGTCTAGGGTTGTTGGAATGTTGGCATAGACCAATGACTTTATGTGGCCCCATAAAAAAAATCCAATGGCGTTAAATGGCATTAACGACGATGCCATTCGGCCGAACCATTTCTCGATATAACACGTTCATCGAATATGCCATGAAAACCACACTACACAGTAATTATTGGCGGATGCAATTGTGTGGAACGTCCCGAAGCACATGTGGGTTTGTTGCTGTCCAATAATGCATATTTTGTATATTGACAAAACCACTAAGCCAGAAATGAGCTTCATCGCTGAAGATGATTTTTCGTTTCAACATTTTGGATTTTTGTGACACTTTGCCAGGGACCAATCGGAGACGTTTCGGGGTTTCAAATGATCAAGTGGCTTTAGTTCCTAAGTCAGCTAGATCTTATTAGGATAAGCTATTTTCGCAAAATACGCCAAAGTGTGGTTGGAGATGCCCAATTCTTGAGAAAGACGTGGAATTGACTGATTTGGCTTATTGTGAGCGGATACACTTACGGCTGCGATATTTTTGTCGCTTTGAGCGGTACGGCGTGTCTTTGGCGCCGGAACATCCAAAAGTGAAAATTTGTATCCAAATTTATCCACCATAGCACGCACAGCCTGTCGGGTGGGACGATTATTATGGCCGAAAGTTGGAGCAAGCGCTCTTTAAGTTGCGACCACTGACTCAGAGTTTCGGTAGTAATTTTTAATGATTTTCAAACGTTGCTTGTAAGTGAACTTTAACATGATGAAAATGTTGACTTCGACTAACATTTTGGCACTGAAAGATCATTAAAAATGTTTCAGGTTGCGTTGGCGTAAAGATACGAAATTGTTATGTCCCTATAGGAAAGCCGTGTACGTCAAACTTAAAACCCGATAATTATGGCAGATGAACTATTAAACATTTTTATAATTATGTTTTTTTTGTATTTTTGTTAATAGCAATAAATACAATATAATTTAATTTTGATCTTTAAATATATTTATTACATTTCCGAAAATAAAAGGTATTTTTTTAAATTTAAAGGGAAATTTTGGCTTATGTTGTCTTTCTATCAATGTAGGCCGCATACTGTAAATGATCGTAATAAAATAAAAATCTGAGCGGAGAAATTCTATCAGATGCTCCTGGATATCGTTAAGCTCTAATCTGCCAGTTTTAACGGTTTTTTGCTGTCGTGTTTTTTGTTTTCTTGGTTGGTATAAAATCGAAGAAAATTTAAACTTTGCACTTACGGAATAGATAACTATCAAAAATATTTTTTGGTATAACCCCAATACAAATATCCCTCCCGATATTACATACAATCTCTCTAGAACAACCATATTAATTACGATTACGATAAAATTCGGCATATTAGATAACGAAGGATGAACAACCAATCTTGAACCGATATGAATCATAAACACACAGAAAACAAATTCGTTGCCACAACCCAATATTTCTGCCAACCGAATGATTAAGGTTGCATGCACCACGAGTATGCCATTACTACAGACGAATGTTAGTTGGTGATATGTAACGTTCAGTAATTGTAACTGAAGAATAGTTAGAAAATACGAAGAATTCGAAACACCAGAAAATAATTTTTGGATCTAAAACTTGTTTGACGAAAAAGATTTAAATTTTCAGTACAGACAAAAACCTGTTTTCATATATACTTGAAGTACTCTTAAGCATACACTGAGCCAAAAATACAATGATTTTTTTAACTATGTGTCTGGTTAAATTTTTCATGGTAAATGTTTGATAACGAAGACAAAATTACGTTATATAAGGTCAAATGTACATATATTGGTAAGATTATAACATTGGTTTTTTCAAGAGAGAGGTAGAAAAATGTGCGACATATACATTAAGTTTATATGTTATATATATAAAGGGTGTTTTTTATTGGGGTATAGAACTTTAAGTTGGCATCACTTTTTTAACTGGCGGCCATTTTGTCAGCTGTTAAGTGATTAATATTTAGTTTGGTTTGCCATTTCATGATGAACAGGTTGACAAAAGAACAACGCTTGCAAAATGGGCCGAAAATGAGATTCATCTCGATGCTGATTTTCATCACAAAATTTTGTTTAGTGATGAGGCTCATTTTTGGTTGAATGGCTACGTCAACAAGCAAAATTGCCGCATTTGGAGTGAAGAGAATCCACATGAGACCCTTGAGACGCCATTACATCCACAAAAACTGACTGTTTGGTGTGCTCTATGGGCTGGTGGAGTCATTGGGCCATACTTCTTCCGAAATAATGCTGGAAAGTCAGTTACCGTTAATGGAGACCGGTATAGAGCCATGATAACCGACTATTTTGTTCCCGAATTGGATGGCATGAATGTGGATGAGTTGTGGTTCCAACAAGACGGCGCTACATGCCACACAGCGCACGTCACAATCGAATTATTGAAGGAAACATTCGATGAGCGCATAATTTCTCGGAATGGACCTGTCAATTGGCCACCAAGATCGTGTGATTTGACACCATTGGATTATTTTCTTTGGGGATATGTGAAGTCGCTCGTCTACGCCAACAAACCAGCCGCGGCGGCCACATGCCCGAAATCATATTTAAACATTAATGGCATAAAATTATCCTTCCAATAAAGCCAAATTGATGGACATTAAAACGATTTTCTTGTGTTTTATTTCAATTCGAAGTTCTATACCTCAATAAAAAACACCCTTTATATGAAGTATTTGATCTGCTTTGTGTTATACGAAGTTCGGAATTAAGTTACACGAAGTTGCAACGATTGCGACTGTTTTATCCCCCACTCTTTTTCCTTTCTTCCTCTGTTCTGAATGTGTGTGTAATTGTTAGAACGATCACAAAACAATTTATCTCGCTCTTTTAAAAAAACCGCCATCAAATGCAAATGCTAGCTGTACAATGTTCATAGCGCAATGATATTGCGATATGAAGATTGCTTTTCGCACAGTTCGAAGATTATACGCAAAGGGTAATTCTCATTAATCATAACGGCACTCCCGTATAAGTCATTTGATTTGCAGCCAAACTAATCATTGCCAAAGACTACTAAAGCAAAACTTTGGCGGGTTTAGAAACAGCTGTACAGTCTGCCTGGTAACTGTAGCCAATACATTGCACCAATTTTTTAGTTGATTCTAAAAAAGAAACAATAAAAAAGGTCTTGAACCAGAATAAAAACTGTTCAAGTCATAATAATGAAAAAATACCGAATAAATGTAAACATAATTAGTAGGTTAATTTAATAATAACTATTGTAACAGAAACTATATTTCTTGTTAAAAGAGGTAACCAGTAGTTTGTTAATTAGCAATAAAAATGATTTCTATAACAATCTTCATAGTTAATATTATTAACATTTTTATTGTTAAATTGACATGTATTGTTTCAATAAATTAACTATGGTATTTTAATATTAACAATTTTCATGGTTATAAACAATGCCTTGTTAATAAACAATAATTATTTTAAAATTAACAATTTTTATGGTTAAAAAATGTAACCATAGAATAGTTAAATTAACTATTATTATTGTTAAATACCAGTCGACAACATAATGTCCAAATTAACCTTACACAACGTAGACTCCAAATCGTGTTTATTTATAGGCTATTTTTTTATATAAGGTTATTTTTCTTCCCAGTGTAGGGGGGGGTCATGTCAAGAAAAAATAGGAAAATATGACGGAAGAGTTTAAATTTACTTAAAGTAGTAGTAATAGGATTATTTTCGCTTTTCACCAATATTCGGTTAAAACAACAAAATGCAAAATGGCAAAACTATTGGTTGCCACAACCACCAGTATAAATACATTTTATGCGTTTTATTGGTATGCGTTTTATTGGTATATTTATCATCTTGTGGTTTGTCGAATATCCATCACAAATTTAAACATTTTTTATTATTTTTTTTTTGTAACGGTATTATTTTTTTTGTAACGGAATTTTAGTAGATCCATGGGATTTCCAACAGTTTTTTCTCAGTGTAGACCCAGTTTTTCATTGTATTTTTTTAGAGTCCAAAAATGGCTTGGCAAATGGCAAGACTTTTAAATATCTATAAGTATAACATTTTTTCACGAAGCCAAATGCGAATCATTTTTGCAGTTTGGCTAAGTTTGGGTGTAGAGTCCTACGTCCAACAATCTGATATATTTTAACATAGACATGTGGTACAAAAAACAATAAAATTCTCACACGAATTTAAAAATGACCTAATTTTTCAAATCTGGGTAAATTTGGAGCCCGTTCAAGGGATTAAAAAACCAGTTTTCAATTGGATTTTCGGACATTCAATAGTAGAGTGAATAATATAGTCGGTCACTTCCGACATTAGCTATTCTGCTAGTTTGCTTTTAAATAAAAACTATTCGTAGCAATTTTATTGGGAAAATATTTTCCATTATAGGCAAATGGCTAAAACCGGAATGAGGGTTTTTACCTGTTTTTTTACTTAAAAAATAAATACGATTGTTAAAACACGATTTTGAAAAAAAAACCTAAATGCCGTTTTTTTGAAAACTCTGTTTTTTTGGACACTCTACACGGTAAGAAAAAAATGGGCTTATTCAATACATTTTTTTGATTTGTAAAAACACTTGCATTTTACTTGTACTGCGCTGACATGTATTTAGTGCCTCTTCCACTTCCTTTTTTCATTATTTGCAAATCAGTAAAAATGCTTAGCTGTTTTAAAAAAATCGCATTTCGAAATATCGCTTTCGATATTCTACTACAATTTTTCGTTGCTGCTTCTATTAGAAAAACCACTCAGACGCAGTGTAGCCTTTTTGACCCAGTTTTACCCGTTTTTTTATGGGAAATACGAATTTCCCACATTGTTTGATTCATTACAAATGTGTATATTTTTTATTTGGGTTTTCTTATTTTTACTAATAGAACATCCTCCATTTGCGTATTGTTTGCTTTAAGAGAATAGACGCATCAAAGCGTTTACACCAACAATTCGTTAACATATAGACGCGACCAACTGACAGATATATTCATGTTATACGTACTACAAACCGACAGACAAATTCGAAAACTTTTGGCCGCCACACATATAAACAAGCAATAGACAAAGTGATCGTTTAATAACAAAATCGTCAAACATAAAACTCAAGACGAATGAATTCGATCTATTCGGACCCTACTAACACTTTGCTACGTGTGGTAGGCGAATATATCATTTTTATAGGCAAATTTGATTTCTCGCATTATACGATTTCTGTAAATGATCGTAGATGGCAAAACGTAAATTCATCGGACTTCAAGCACTCAGTCACTAATGATCCTTGACTTTTTAATTTTGTCGAATCGTTGAAAAGCATAAAACATAATTTTTTATTAAAAACATGAGACCATAAAATATTTTTCCGACGATCATATTTTTTTTATTAAAAACTCGAGAACATAAAATATTTTTCCGACGATCGTTGCACTTTCCAGGAACGCATATGTTGATGAAGGTAATTGCTCGTAATAGCTTTAATCTGTGCCTTATGCAGAAATACATATGGTTGGACTATTAAAAAATGGCTCCTTCAGTCTTCATGGCCGGCCACATGTGTAAAAAGCCTTCTCGGCGTGTTTATTTTAACACCGGCGGCATATTTAGACTCGTGCGGACTCCTAATGTTTACTTGGGCGTAGGGTGCAAACATGAAAACGTAATCTAAATACACAACTCATAGTACGTGGTTCTCTTCCTCTATCGACATCAAGTGAATGCAAGAAATGATAAAAATACATTCATTTTAAAAATATGTAGAGGTACGACGTCGTGCACATTTTGAAATTTGGTTCTACGGGGGCGGTATGCAAACTTTGGGAAACTAAAATACACTCACATAATAGAAAATTATATGATTCACAACAAATTTTGTATAATTGCTATGTTTATTTATAATAATGCGATGCTTCTGGGCTCTACAACATTGTTAGGTCGGACAATTAGCAAATCGCTGAGTTTTACCGCGATAAGTCATAACTAAATTTAAATTAAATGCACTATTTTGAAAAGACTTATTTTCAACGGCATTTAACTTTAACTTTGATAGAACCAGTGACTTCAAAGCATCAAAATCTACTCCAACTTCTTACATAGTTTCTGAAAAACACAGTATATTCGCTGATTTAGTTCCGTGTTGCTGCCAATCAAACGGCGATTTTTTTGAAAATGTAGCTCAGTTTTTAATTGCAAAAAACTTGGTCAGGGTACTATAAAATGTTTTGGGAAAATTAATTGGCTTACATATAGTGGAGAATATATGCTTAAAAGCCCTAACTTGGTACCCAATGACTTCTTTTCATTCCTGCACATCATGAAAAAAAATGCGTGGTCAACGATTTTCGTCGCCAGAAGATGCTGCTGAAGCGTTCAAAACCCATGTTTTGAAGGTGTCTCAATCTGAGTGGAAGAAGTGCTTCGACAATTGGTTTGAGCGCATGCAAAAGTGTATAAATCATGCTGGAGAATACTTTGAAAAACAATAAAACCATTTTTGATGATAAATATTTGCATTTGCATTATTAAGCCAGAAATATATATGTGACAGCGCATAGAGAAAGGGACCTAAGGGTAAAAAATCAATTTTCATTTTTTCTTCTTTTTTTGATGTGGAAAACATCTGAGCATCGAATGAGACCGATCCCACGCCCCAAAAGTGTTCCCTCCCAGAGATATGCGCGTTTTATGAAAGTGAAGTCGACGATTCTAAGCGCAAATAGAAAGGGACCTAATCTTTAAAATGGCTTTCCTGAACAAAACTGATTTTTAACCTTAGGTCCCTTTCAATTTTGCGCGTCACATATAGCAGCATAGTGTCCTGGAACAGCTCTAAATTTACCCAGTTTTTAAAAATAATGTAATATTTGAATATGTGTTTTGGTACCCATGTTTGCCCACGTTTACTTAGTAGGGACATAAATACTGTTACAACATTGAATACACCCATTTCAATAGTAGAACTGAACATACCCCGTTAATGTCATATGGGTTTTGAAAGCTAATCTCAATAGCGTTAGTCTGTAACGGGATTTTAAAATTGTTTCAACTTTCATCATGGAGTGGTCAGATAATGAGAACCGTATCGCTGTAATAGCGCTTTTCAAGAGTGAAATGAAAAAAAAAACGATATTTTCAAAACGCTCCGGCCACTTGGGATTCGCCTCATGTTCGTCTGCCGATGCATAAAACTGTTTAAGGAGACTGGAGATGTTAAAGACCGCCACCGGTCGGGCCGCTCACGCTCTGTTCGAACACCGCATGTCATCAAAGCCGTTAAATCAAGAATTCACAGAAATCCGCTCCAAAAACAGAAAATCATGGCCCGTGAGATGAATATCACGCAAAAGTCCATGAGTCGAATCATTAAAAGAGACTTGGGACTTGGAGTTCAAACGACGTACCGGATATTTATTGACTGCAGCTTTAAACAAATAGGATTGAAAAATGCAAACGTCTTTTGGTGATGCACGCTGATAACTTGCAAAGAAAAATTTTGTTAATCGATGCAAAAATTTTTACCGTTCAGGAAAAATTTAACAAGCAAAATGACACTCTATCATGCGCGGTCAACTAAGGAATCATCTGAACAGATCCCAAGGGTGGAAAAGGGTCATCACCCAGCTTCAATCATGGATTGGTGGGGTGTCTCTTACGATGGAGTCACTGACCTGCATTTCTGCAAACAAGGAGTCAAAACATCGGCCAAAGTTTACCAAGAAACCGTTTTGAAAGCTGTTGTGGAGCCTCTTAACAATTCCCTGGTCCAAAACCAGCCATGGACTTTCCAGCAGGATTCTGCGCCGGCCCATAAGGATAAAACGTCCCAGGCCTGGCTTCGAAACAATTTGCCAGCGTTTATTTCCTCTGAAGAATGGCCGTCCTCAGGCAGTCCAGATTTTAACCCATTGGATTACAAATTGTGGGCGGCTTTAGAGGACAAGGTTTGTTACAAAAGATACCCCAACATTGTATATATTAAGACTGCTTTGGTTCGAGCTGTGGCCAATTTTCCAATGGACGAGGTTCGTGCTGCTATTGACGATCGTCCAGTGCGACTTAAGGCGTGTCAAAAGGCAAAAGGTGGACATTTCGAATAAGTAGATTCTTTTGGATACAATATACATCAATAAATATATTCAAAAATATTTGGTCCAAAAACATTCAGTACTTTTTTATTTTACAGCATAAAACGTGTATAACAGTATATGTGACGCGCAAAATAGAAAGGGACCTAAGGGTAAAAACCAGTTTTGTTCAGGAGAGATTTAAATACGTGTATCTTTGGTGTACCATCACTTTCATAAAACGCGCATATCTCTGGGAGGGAACACTTTTGGGGCATGGGATCGGTCTCATTCGAAGCTCAGATGTTGTCCACATCAAAAAAAAAGTGAAAATTGATTTTTTTTTACCCTTAGGTCCCCTTCTCTATGCGCTGTCACATATATGTCCCTACTAGGTATAACATTTTCTCACCAAGCCAAATGCGAATCATTTTTGCAGTTTGGCTAAGTTTGGGTGTAGAGTCCTACGTCCAACAATCTGATATATTTTAACATAGACATGTGGTACAAAAAACAATAAAATTCTCACACGAATTTAAATATGACCTAATTTTTCAAATCTGGGTAAATTTGGAGCACGTTCAAGGGATTGAAAAACCAGTTTTCAATTGGATTTTCGGACACTCAATAGTAGAGTGAATAATATAGTCGGTCACTTCCGACATTAGCTATTCTGCTAGTTTGCTTTTAAATAAAAACTATTCGTAGCAATTTTATTGTATTCATTTAGTCCAGAAACGAGGGCAATAAATTCACTTCTGATTGGGAAAATATTTTCCATTATAGGCAAAAGGCTAACACCGGAATGAGGGTTTTTGCCTGTTTTTTTACTTAAAAAATAAATACGATTGTTAAAACACGATTTTGAAAAAAAAACCTAAATGCCGTTTTTTTGAAAACTCTGTCTTTTTGGACACTCTACACTGTGAGAAAAAATTGGGCTTATACCATACATTTTTTTGATTTGTAAAAACACTTGCATTTTACTTGTACTGCGCTGACATGCATTTAGTGCCTCTTCCACTTCCTTTTTTCATTATTTGCAAATCATTAGAAATGCTTTGATGGGTTAAAAAATCGCATTTCGAAATATCGCTTTCGATATTTTGCTGCTATTTTTCCTTGCTGCTTCCATTAGAAAAAACCACTCAGACGCAGTGTAGCCTTTTTGACCCAGTTTTACCCGTTTTTTTATGGGAAATACGAATTTCCCACATTGTTTGATTCATTACAAATGTGTATATTTTTTATTTGGGTTTTCTTATTTTTACTAATAGAACATCCTCCATTTGCGTATTGTTTGCTTTAAGAGAATAGACGCATCAAAGCGTTTACACCAACAATTCGTTAACAAATTCGTCTATACTATATAGACGCGACCGACTGACAGATATATTCATGTTATACGTACTACAAACCGACAGACCAATTCGAAAATTTTTGGTCGCCACACATCTAAACAAACGATAGACAAAGTGATCGTTTAATAACAAAATCGTCAAACATATAATTCAAGACGAATGAATTCGATCTATTCGGACCCTACCAACACGTAGCATATGTATTAGGCGAATATTTCATTTTTATAGGGAAATTTGATTACTCGCATTAAACGATTTCCGTAAATTCATCGGACTTCAAGCACTCAGTCACTAATGATCCTTGACTTTTCAATTTTGTCGAATCGTTGAAAAGCATAAAACATAATTTTTTATTAAAAACATGAGACCATAAAATATTTTTCCGACGATCATATTTTTTTTATTAAAAACTCGAGAACATAAAATATTTTTCCGACGATCGTTGCGCTTTCCAGGAACGCATATGTTGATGAAGGTAATTGCTCGTAATAGCTTTACTCTGTGCCTTATACAGAAATACATATGGTTGGACTATTAAAAAATGGCTCCTTCAGTCTTCATGGCCGGCCACATGTGTAAAAAGCCTTCTCGGTGTGTTTATTTTAACACCGGCGGCATATTTAGACTCGTACGGACTCGTAATGTTTATTTGGGCGTAGGGTGCAAACATGAAAACGTAATCTAAATACACAACTCATAGTACGTGGTTCTCTTCCTCTATCGACATCAAGTGAATGCAAGAAATGATAAAAATACATTCATTTTAAAAATATGTAGAGGTACGACGTCGTGCACATTTTGAAATTTGGTTCTACGGGGGCGGTATGCAAACTTTGGGAAACTAAAATACACACATAATAGAAAATTATATGATTCACAACAAATTTTGTATAATTGTTATGTTTATTTATAATAATGCGATGCTTCTGGGCTCTACAACATTGTTAGGTCGGACAATTAGCAAATCGCTGAGTTTTACCGCTATAAGTCATAATAAAATTCAAATTAAATGCACTATTTTGAAAAGACTTATGGTCAATGGCATTTAATTTTTACTTTGATAGATCCAGTGACTTCAAAGCTTTAAAATCTACTTCATCACACTGAGAAAAAATCTGTTGTAAATCGGTCCGAACTACAAATATTCGGTTGGAAAAACATATTTTTTTTTGTAACGACCAACATTCTATGGTATTTATGGTTACATGGTTCGACCTCTCATAAGAAAGTTGCTACAAAAAAGTTATGATACTTAAAGCCAATAAGTCGCTTATACTAACCGAATTTAGAAAAATTATTGGTTGCTACAACTGATGGTTACGAAAAACAACCAATTATAATGTACATATTACATTGGTACCGATAATTGGTGGTGACAACAGTAACTACAGCCAGTTTAGTTCGCTGTTGTAACATATTACACTATGCAATAATATTTCTGGAAGTGTACTTAGTACTTACTTATTTCTGGAATACTGTTACACACGTTTTATGCTGTAAAATAAAAAGTACTGAATGTTTTTGGACCAAATATTTTGTAATATGTTTAGTGATGTATATTGTATCCAAAAGAATCTACTTATTCGAAATGTCCACCTTTTCCCTTTACACACGCCTTAAGTCGCACTGGTCAATCGTCAATAGCTGCACGAACCTCGTCCATTGGAAAATTGACCACAGCTCGAACCAAAGCAGTCTTAAGAGATCCAATGCTGGGGTATCTTTTATAACAAACCTTGTCCTCTCAAACCGTCCACAATTTGTAATCCAATGGGTTCAAATCTGGACTGCCTGAGGGCCATTCTTCAGAGGAAATGAACGCTGCCAAATTGTTTTGAAGCCAGGCCTGGGACGTTTTAGCCTTATGGGCCGGCGCAGAATCCTGCTGAAAAGTCTATGGCTGGTTTTGGAGCAGGAAATTGTTAAGAGGCTTCACAACAGCTTCCAAAACGGTTTCTTGGTAAACTTTGGCCGATGTTTTGACTCCTTGTTCGCAGAAATGAAGGTCAGTGACCCCATCGTAAGAGACACCGCACCAAACCATGACTGAGCTGAATGATGACCCTTTTCCACCCTTGGGATCAGTTCAGATGCTTCCTTAGATGACCGCGCATACACTCTATCATTTTGCTTGTTAAATTTTTCTTGAACGTTAAAAATGTTTTCATCGGTGAACAAAATTTTTGTGTGCAAGCTATCAGCGTGCTTCGCCAAAAGACGTTTGCATTTTTCAATCCTATTTTTTTTAAAGCTGCAGTCAGTAAATATCCGGTACGTCGTTTGAAAGCCCCAAGTCACAAGTCTTTTTTATTGATTCGTCTCATGGACTTTTGCGTGATATTCATCTCACGGGCCATGATTTTCTGTTTTCGGAGCGGATTTCTGTGAATTCTTGATTGAACGGCTTTGATGACATGCGGTGTTCGAACAGAGCTTGGGGGCCCGACCGGTGGCGGTCTTTTATATCTCGAGTCTCCTCAAACAGTT
This sequence comes from Hydrotaea diabolus, assembly GCA_963513945.1. Taxonomy (NCBI): domain Eukaryota; kingdom Metazoa; phylum Arthropoda; class Insecta; order Diptera; family Muscidae; genus Hydrotaea; species Hydrotaea diabolus. Next base: position 55,763,692 of record OY740717.1, on the reverse strand, counting down.
TTATGCATCGGTAGACGAACATGAGGCTAATCCCTAGTGGCCGGAGCGTTTTGAAAATATCGTTTTATTCCATTTAACACTTGAAAATCGGTTCTCAACAATTCTTCGTTTTAGCGAGCTTTCATGATGAGATTTCCTAAGTGAAATCCCAACCATTATTTTCTTAGAACGTTTTAACATCCAATCTATAAGATTGGAGTTTCTTTTTCGGGCTTTTTTTTTGGAAAAAATGATTCGCTAACAAAAGTTTTATGTTGTACAATTAATTTTAGTTTTGGCGCGTGCTTTTTTTATTTGTGTAAATATTTTTAAAAATGGCGCTTTTTGGTTGACGAGGACATATCAGAAATTCCGTGACTTTTCTAATAAAAAGCAGTTTTTTTTTTTGCAAATAAAAATTATTTTTCAACATAATCTCCTTTTATCTCAATACACATAGTCCCACGTTTCTCTAATTTTTGTAGCACTAGCAAAAAATTGGATTTTTCTTGATGAAATAGAACTTTTTTCTTGGCCATATGGGGTCGTTTCTTTAAATCCTCGTTAAAACGGTCCAAAAATTTGACATAATATTCTCTGTTTATTGTTTTTTCGTTTTGAATGTAATCGATGTATATTATCTCGCCTGCATCCCAAAAAAACTGTTGGCATTACCTTATTGGCCGACTAAGTCACCTTGGAGCCGGTTCACCCGGAGAAACCCAATGTTGAGACTGCTTGAGGTGTTGTAATGGATCCATGTTTCATCCACAGTTACAAAACACCGCAAAAACTTATTCGAATTGCGTTTAAACAACTCCAAACAATCCTTTGAAGTTGTCACACGATTACGTTTATGGTCAATTGAGAGCAAACGCGGCACTCAACTTACAGACATCTTTCTTGAACCCAACTGATTATGTAAAATCGAAACCACACTGCCAATTGAAGTTCGTATGACATCAACAGTCTCACGCACTTTTACTCTTCGATCGGCCAACGCCATATCGTGGATTTTTTTTTGACATTTTCGGGTGTATTGACATCAGTTGGCCATCCAGAACGTTCAGCGTCATTTGTATTTGAGCGACCACAACGAAAGTCAGTGAACCATTTTGTTTACCATTTAAATCGACGGTGCAGAGTCCCTATAGTGATTATCAAGCTTTTCCTCGGTTTGCTTGACGTGTTTTCCGCAAAAAAATAATGCACTCGAAATTCACTTTTTTCCATTTTAAAACGATTTCCAAACTAGGTCATTTTAAGGAGAGGTATTTTGTATTGAAGCGTATTTTGCAAACGCGCACGCGATCATTGCAGTGCTGCATGCTTTTCGTTTACAATTCGCTGTTCCCCCACGCTGACGTGTTCCTGGACGGCAATCAATTGCAAATTGACTATCATCATTGAGAACAGCAGGGAATGTGTCATGTGTACGAAGGGGGGGACCTGAGAGAAGGATTACAACGCCACAAAACAAACCACGAGAGAGTTAGAGCAGTACTGCATATTGCAGTTATGCAATCTCCGAAACTCTCTGCTCGGTCGTAACTGTGAACTCCGAATGGTACTTGACTATGATAAATTTCAGCCCTCTCTTCAGGCAATGCAATTAGAGGATACGTGGTTCCAACAGGATTGTGCCACTGCACACACAGCGAGGGTTAACATGAATTGTTTGAGGCAAATGTTTCCTGGATGGCCTATCTCTTTGAGGGGTGCTGTGAACTGGCCGTATGCAGCAGTGTGTGGATAGCGATGGTTGACATTTGCCAGATACTCTATTTAAAACCATGCAATTTAAAAATGTCAATACTGTTCAATATTTTTAAAATATAAAATAAATTTTTCTAAGGTTCATTATTTTTTTATTTCATTCCGAAATAAGCAAATTACCGTGCTCCACCCTTTATGTTTTGAACAGCTGTTAAACGCAAACTTAATGACGGAACTCTCTCAAAATTTAATAGCAGTCTATTAACAGATAGTACTTAATGGACGCAGTGTTGCATTTCATATAACTCCGAGGGAAGTTAGAAGAATCACGGAATATTGATATGCCCTCGTACCATTCACCCTTCGGTAGAGTGTATGCAAATATTTTTTTGTCGGTCAAATGTTAACCGAATTCTATACTATGAATAACTTTTTTTAATAAATTTTTTGTATTTATAATTAAAACTCCATATGTGACGCGCAAAATAGAAAGGGTTAAAAACCAGTTTTGTTTAGGAGAGCCATTTTAAAGATTAGGTCCCTTTCTATTTGCGCTTAGAATCGTCGACTTCACTTTCATAAAACGCGCATATCTCTGGGAGGAAACACTTTTGGGGCATAGGATCGGTCTCTTTCGATGTTGTCCACATCAAGAAAACAAAAAACAAAATGAAAATTGAGTTTTTACCCTTAGGTCCCTTTCTCTATGTGCTGTCACATATATTAATTGATTGTTTTTATTGTTCTTTCATGAAAAAACATTTTTACAAAAATTGCTAGTAATTCAATACATGGACAAATTCAGATTCAATAGTCATCTTTATTAGTTTGGGCTAATTATACTTTGTCTTTTTAACTAATCGTGTCAGTTTCCTCTACTGAGAATTTTGAGTGCCCAATCAACACTTGGTTAAAGCGATAGAATACATGGAGAGTGCACCCACCAACAGTCATCCAATAATTCAGGCACCGGTCGTCAGATAACGTTTATGTTGCCTTCTTAAAGTATAGGGTGGCTAAATTTTAAGGGCCGATGTTGAATGTGAACCACACCTAAACGTCAAGTTTTTTCTGCATTTTATTTGATATTTCTCATTTTAGACTAACTCAAGTTGAACCATGGAAAGATACACAAGCGAGCAACGCGTTAAAGTTATTCAGAAAGATATGGCAACAGTGGATGATTGATTTTCGAAGAAAATCATCTTCAGTGATGAGGCACATTTTCAGCTCAGTGGATTCGTCAATAAGCAGAATTTCCGCATTTGGGCGAATGACAATCCAAGAGTGATTTTCGAAAAAACAATGCACCCACAAAGAGTGACTGTTTGGGGCGGTTTATGGGCTCGCGGCATCATCGTTTCGTATTTTTTCCAAAATGAGGCGGGTCAGGACGTTACTGTGAATATTGTTCGCTATCGTGAGATGATAACAAACTTTTTTTTGGCCCGAATTGGAAGATATGAATATGGACGACACTTGCCACACAGCTAACGAAACAATGGCTCTTTTGCGCGACAAATTCACGTCGTGGCGATGTTAATTGGCCGCCAAGATCATGTGATTTGACACCGTTGGACTTCTTTCTTTAGGGTTATTTGAAAAAAAAGGTGTACGTCGATATGCTAGCAACAATTCAAGAGCTAAAGGATTTGACAATTTGGCACATTAAGGGCATATAACATCAATTATGCCTCAGCGACATCGAAAATTTGGACTATCGGATGGAGGTGTGCCGCCAAAACGGCGGCCATTTGGCCGATATTTTGTTCCATACATAATTGAACCATACCAATATTATCATAATAAAAAGAAATGACAATAATTTCGTAAATAATTTGTGTTTTATTCAAAATCAACATCGGCCGTAGTCATGGTTTTTCCCAGCGCTCGAAGCAAGGTCTATCTTTACCTCTTTGGTTTGACGTCGTTTAATGACAGTATATAGCCTAGGAAAGCTCCCACCACCCATGATACCGCAAAACCTCTAGTCAGATTTATTAACAAAAGTAAATCGCAGTTTTAGTTGCATGTAACCAATTGCCAGGTAGCAAAGTACTGACTTTATTGGAAACAAGCAAGGTCCCATAAGCAAACTGACGAATCCTAGCGTTCAATGAGCTAGTTAGAAGAGATCATAACATTTACCTTTGGATTCATCTTCGCTCTTGGCTTTTAAGTCCTAGATGTCTCCTCAATGTGGGTAATCCGGCAAGAAATTAAGCCGAGACGTAGTTCACCAAATCGACGCTCTATTAAAGCTATGTTCGAGGTGGGTGCCGCATTAAAGACTATGTACATGTTCACTTATTTCCAATTGCAGACACAAAAATCAATGATTTTTAATTTAAATTGTTGTTAGACTGTCGCAGATAATTTCCTATTTTTAAACTTACACATATCATTTGTAACTATTGATTATCTATGAAAGAATATCTCTGATACACAAGCAATGAAGGGACTATTTGCTGCAAACAGATTATATCTCAAATTGTTTTTGTTATTTGAGCTGAATCGTGTAGTTTTGAGGCTTCCCTCTCATGTGGCTGGTGTAACATGACATCAATTTTTATTTTACACAATAATTTTAAATTATTCCTACACTATTTTTCGAAAGGGTGGATCAAACGTCAGCCAAACGTACAGTCTAAAGACCCAAACCAAATATTATTGGAGTCTATTACAAATTTCCGGTCTAATTTAGGTTGGACTATGGACCGAACTATTGCGGCATTTTCAAAACCTGGACCGATTTCGTTGATTTTTAAAAATTTTTTCCTGTGTGCAAAACAACGCCACAAAAAAAATTGCATTGCAATCTGATAAAATTTTCCACTGTTAGGTTGGTTAGATTCAAAATTAGAAGCTACATTTGTATGGTGCACACGGAGAGAGAGGGAGAGCTTCGTTGCCACCACCGAATTTTTTCGTACTCCTCGAGTATTTTATCAGTACAACCGAATGTTAGTTGGAGCTCTTTAAATATTGTAAATGGAACTAAAATATAAGTGGAACACAAAAGTTATCCAAACCTTCAGATAAAAAAATTTGGATCTAATAACCTATATGCAGCACTTGTTCAACGAAAAGTTTTCAATTTTACACACTTAAAGTACTCTTGAACATAGAGAGGGTCATGCCAAGGAAAAAGATGGTCAATGATTTTTACTGCCCACAGAAACAAAAACTGTTTGAAATTTGCTCCAACTACAAACATTCGGTTGTGGAAAAACATTCGAAAATACATGCAACCACCAACACTCCATGGTACTGAATATTATATGGTTCGACATACTATGAGATGGTAACTACAATAACATTACAATACCTAAAGCCAAAAGTCGCTTATATCTTCCGAATTCAGGAAAACTAGTGGTTGCCACAGTTGTTGGTTATAACAACCAACCAATTATGAAGAGCATGATACTTTAGTACCAATAGTTGGAAGTGACCAAACCCCGTTTAGTTCGCTGTTGTAACATATTACACTATGCAACAATATTCCTGACTTTCTCGGGGTTAAATGATTTCTTCTGGAAATAAAAGCTTTATGTGATTATAGTAAATTTCCAAAATGATGTGTCCCAATTATTTTTTATGGGCCAAGGAAATTTTTAGTTTGCGACACTACATTGTAAAGAGTGTTGTTTTTAGACGTGTGGTTTTTAATCTGGCCACATTTTTTTTGGGTTTTTTGGTAGCTGTCACTTGATCTATGCTCAGTGATCTATGATCTATGCTTGTTTTGCCATTTCATACTGAATAGACTTACTCCGGAACTACGTTTGCAAATCGTGATGATTGGTCCCAAGACGAGATGGCCAGCGATCCTGATTTTTACAAGAATATTTTGTTCAGCGATGAAGCTCACTTTTGGTTGAATGGGTACATCAATAACCAAAATTGTCGCATTTAGAGTAATGAAAATCTACAAGCCATTGTTGAGACGCCGTTACATCTTTAAAAAAGTCACTGTTTGGTGTGCTCTATGGGCAGAGCGAATCATTGGTCCATATTTCTTCAAAAATGAAGCCGGCCATAATATTACAGTCAATTGGGAACGCTGTAGAGCCATGATTAATGATTTTTTCGTGCCTGAATTAAAGGATGTTGATGTGGTCGACCTTTGGTTACAACAAGACTGCGCTACATGCCATACAGCCCACGAAACAATCAATTTATTGAAGGAAACTTTTTGTGAGCCGCTGACACGGCCCCAAATGCCGCAAAAAGTGGTCGAAAATTGGCCCTCTTGGCTGGAATTTGTTCGAGCAAGCCGCGGCGGCCTCTTTCCCGAAATCTTTTTTAATATATGGGAAAATCCTTATACTTATATTATACGCATTTTATTTCTTCTTGAAAACCACACACTGAAAGAAACACCCTATACTATTGTTAACATAAACCTCAAACAACAATACTTTTGTCGCACTAATCATTTTTATATGGGTGCTTGTAACGTATTTTCATTTCCAAATTTGGCAATTATACTATTGTTTCATTTCAACAATATTAATATTGCCGCAATCATGCTGTTGTCAACATAATATTCAAAAAACTATGCGACGAACATACTGGGCAACAAAATGTGAAAAAAAACCTGCGGCAGAATGTGTGATAATCAACTTTAGTTCATTTGGAGCTGATGATCACGAATCTGGATCTTTTTGAGGATATATTCACATTTTCAGTGTTATTAAATTATTTATTTCTGCACCGATTATCAAAAGCTTGAGCGCGGTGTTTCAAGTTGTTCCCATTTCTGACTAAAGTTTATCAGCTTCTTGGCAGCTCAAAGTAATATTTTGTAACGAAAATGCGAACTTTCTATAGAAGTTTGCGTATATCTTCAACAATTCTTATCTGAAATAAAAGCGCTCGTTAAAAAGGTCCTCTGAAAATCGGTTCACAAATTAAGCAGTTAGCAGTCATTTTATTCAAAAATACCGAAAATAATGGTTTATGTAAATATCTCCTAAACTAGAGCGAATCTGGAAAGTCGGATTCGTGATTACCAACCCCAAATCAACAAAATTTGACTGCCGCAAATTTAAATGTTGACCAGTGTTATTGTTACTGTAACTTTTCATTTCTCTGCGTGCATAATTATTCGGTTGTAGCCAAAAAAGTATTCTCTTCTAACTTAATTTGTCACAATTAGCCGGAAAAACACTTAATTTGAAAAAAAAAACTATAAAATCATTCCCTTAACGATAGTGATAAATTTATAAAGAGTTTCAAATGCTGTGTGACTTTAACGCCACCCTGTAGTTTGTACATCACCCTCGTGCGGATAGTGTGCAGTACATCGTTAACAATACAAAATATTAATTAAAACGAGCTGATACCCAGATAAGGTTCAGGAGGTGGCGAACATACGACAAGGAAAATGGTGCTCTCAAAGGACCTTCTAGTTGTTGTAGTGATATCAAGACAACAAACATTATCTCTAGAGGGACACAAGCATGTGTAAGGAAAACCACAACAAAGGCAGCGAAAGTGAAATAAAAGCAGAAGCTGAAACAAAAACAAGAACACAATAACAAACAACTCGGTTCACTGTGTGGGGGACACCGAGCCCCGATGAGCACACACTAAACCCACCCAATGACTGATGACATTGAGAACGACTTACGCTTCATCCTCGGGAGTGGCTTCCGCTTGATTGAGATGGGGTGGCAGGCAGATGAAGTAAAACAACAGGAATGCGGTCAAAACAAGTGAAATATGTGTCATCAACTTATCACACGATGAACAATACATTTTTCTAGCATTTTCTTAACGTAATTTCTTCGATTTTCACACACGACACAACAACAAAAAGATTCGAAAAAAAACCAAAAAATAAATTAAATTCTTTCAACACTAAAATCTGCTCGCGCGTTAGTTTTTAAATTTTGTTTCGTTTTTTTTGTATTTTTTTTAAAGCTATTTGCTTTTTTTTTATAAACTATTTGAATATTTTATTCACTTTACTTGTATTTTTTTTGGTTTAAAAGATTTAATTTCTTCTTCTTTCTTTAATTTTGGTATAAAAAAAACTATATCTGTTCCAATTTGCACGCTATCAGGGTTGGGGTTTTCCGTTTTCGGTGTATTTTCATGAGATTCCCTTTCAGTTCTTATGTGTTTTTCTTTTGTTGGTGGTATTTTCTTTGGCTTTGATTACATTTCCAGCGTTATTTCTTGACTTAGGGGGTTTTGCACTATTTTATGCTTTATTTGAGTGCATTTTCCGGGGAAAAGTCCGAATTTTTGCAAAACTCTTGTAAGAAAAACCATAAAAAAATTTCAGCTGTGCGTTAATTTTCTATATATAAACCACGTTCAACCTCTATTATTTGTTACACACAATCACACACACACACATGTGTGTGCGGTCGGACGGTCGTATTGTTGTTGCTATGTTTTCGATGGCACTCGTATGAAGAATGTACGAGCGGTGTGTGTGTTTGTAGTGTGGCTGCGACTGTGTGTATGGTTGTGTGCTTATATTTTAGTGTGTGTTCGTTCTATTGGTGGCCACAATGTTCGTTCGTGCGGTTCCGCTCGCGCTGTTAGTGCCGTTGGTCCACCCGTTACCGTTGAAAAGCTGCGAAAAACTAAAAGGAAATTCGGAAAAAGTTTTTCGCAGAAATTCTTCTTCTGTCTCGTCTTCTATGGGTATGCAAAGAAATATATATGTATGTATATATGGGAGACAGAGAGCCAGTTGCTATTTATAGAAGGACTCTTCTATGAATTGTCAAACTATCAGCTGTTTTGTTTATAACGCAAGTCTGCCTTCTCTCGCATTCATTGTTGTTTATTTCATTTGGCATTCGCTTCTTCACTATGTTGCTTTTGTTTACAAATTTTGGTGGCATATTGATTTTTCTCTGTTTTCCTATGTCGTTTGCATCTTTCTTTCTCTTTCTCTATATTAGGTTGCGCTATAGGTGGCACTGTGTACAGTGCCGGACTTAAGTAAAGGCACACTTGGTGTTGGCAGAAAGAGTTTTTAAAAAAACTAACACGACATCGTCATTAAAGTATTTTAAGTGTAAAAAATATAAAAGTTTAAATTCATATATTTAGTACAAGAACATATAGAACCATAAGCTACGACTTTTAACTAACATTCAAAAGGGTGGTCCAACTAAAACGCACGATGTAAATTGTAAATAAAACAAAAAGTTTTCAGAAAATTATCTTATTACAAGCAACACAGGGTATAACGAATTATAAATCAATCTGGCCACACTCTTTTCGGAATTGGTCATTTTATATTTCTGGCCTAAGTGTTGCCTGGCGCCATGTGACATTTCCATTGGAAAGTTTGATATTTTTGGGAATAAACGTACTCAGAACGTTTTGACGTACGACCATTATTTGTGTTGTTTACAGCGACTTGAAAAAATCAATTTGGCAAAAAAATGGAATTAACTCGTGAACATTGTCGTGCTATCATTTTTCACAGCTTTCGACGTGGATTATCACGACAAGAGTGCATCGATGAACTTAAATCTTTGTACGGCGATGAAGCACCATCCTATTACACTGTGAAAAACCGGTTTAATGAATTCAATCGTGGCCGACGCTCGCTCAAATACGAAGGTCGTGAAGGTCGTCCAAAAACGGCCGTTGTGCCAGAGAACATTGGTGCCGTGCGTGAACTGATAATGTAAGATCGTCATGTGATATACCGTGAAATTAAGAATCCTTGGGCATTTCTTCCACCAGCATACATTCGATATTGCATGAACACCTGGCCGTTAAAAAAGGTTTGTTCTCGTTGGATCCCGTACAATTTGACAATGGCTCAAAAAAGGCTCGTGTCGATTGGTACAAAGAAATTTTTTTTATAAGACGTTTATAAGATCGTCACAGATGACGAATCATGGATCTATGCGTATTAGCACGAAACAAAACAGCAATCGACTGTGTGGGTCTTCGAAGACGAGCAAAATCCAACGAAAGTTGTTCGAAGCAAATGGTCGCCTGTTTCTTCGGCAAAACTAGTCATGTGGCGACTGTTCCGAGCAACGTAGGAGGTCAATTCTGAGTGGTACACCACAATTTTTTTGCCTGAAGTCTTGGGAGAAATTCTAAAAATGATCATTGTGCACCATGACAATGCGAGCTCTCACACATCTACTCAAACCAGCGCCTTTTTGATCGGCCAAAACGTCGAATTGATGGGTCATCCGCCGTACAGCCCTGACTTGGCACCCAATGACTTCTTTTTATTCCCGCACATCAAGAAAAAAAATGCGTGGTCAACGATTTTCGTCGCCAGAAGAAGCTGTTCAAGCGTTCAAAAACCATGTTTTGGAGGGGTCTCAAACGGAGTGGAAAAAGTGCTTCGACAATTGGTTCGAGCGCATGAAAAAGTGTATAAATCAAGCTGGAGAATACTTTGAAAAGCAGTAAAACCATTTTTGATGATAAATATTCGCATTTTCATTATTAGGCCAGAAATATATATGAGGAGGTACTTTTCAAAACATGATTATTCCACTTTTTGTGTTTTTGCAAAAATTGAGAAAATAGTTTCTTGGGTATGTCCCTATATATTTAACCCGAAATTTTGGTGCATAATTAAAGGCGTAAAGATTAGTCATTGTTTTGTGTAGGATTTAAGTTGGCACTTCTATATTTGGAATAAATGCATGATTTAAAATGGAATAATCTTGTTTTGATGCGGCTGGTTGGAATAATCATGTTTTGATTCAAACCACTGTGGATAAATCTTGTTTTGCTGAAACTAATTAGGTATCAGATATATTAAGTTGAAATAAAACAACATTAGGTTCATTTTAATCTAAAGAAATTAAATTTTTTTTTTTATTTTTTCTTCTGGATTAATCATATTTTGTTCCAAAAATGTATATTTGAAATGGATAATGTCATTCTGAAGTGGAATAATCTACTTTTGATGAAATCATGCATTTTTCAATTATTTTCCTGGTGTAATTATTGACATTTTGAAACACTTTATTTTCGCAGAGTATTCAATTCAATGCTACCAAACAAAAAAAAATAAAATTTTTTTTTTTCAAAAGTGGAATAATCATGTTTTGAAAAGTACCTCCTCATATAGCATTTAATGTATGCCCAGTTTGGTTTGTCATTTTATAATGAATGGACTTACTAGGAAACAACGTTTGCAAAACGTGGTTAATGGGATGGCCCAAAACGAGACGGCCACCGATCCTAATTTTTACAAGAAAATATTAATTATCGATGAAGGTCATTTTTGGTTTAGTGGTTTAATAATAATAACCAAAACTGTCACATTTGGAGTAATGAAAGTCCACAAGCCAATGTTGAGACGCCGTTCAATCCTCATAAAGTCACTGTTTGGTGTGCACTCTGGGCAGAGGGAATCATTGGTTTAAATTTCTTTAAAAAAAAGCCGACCATAATGTAACAGTCAATGGGGAACGCTATAAGTATAGAGTCATGATTAATGACTTTTTCGTGCCTCAATTGAAGGATGTTGATGAGGACGACCTACGGTTCCATTAAGACGGCGCAACATGCCATACAGCCAACAAAAGAATCAATTTATTGAAGCAAACTTTTGGTAAGCGCATTGTTGACCATCGTGGACCTGTGGCCTCCGAGATCATGCGATTTAACACTGCTGGAATTTTTTGCGTGGGATTATGAGAAGTCGCTTGTGTACGAAGATAAACCCGATGCGATAAATGCCTTGGAATAGAGTATTTGGCGCGTTATTGCTGACATATGGCCCCAAATGCTGCAAAAAATGGTCGAAAATTGTGCCAGCCGCGGCGGCCACTTGCCCCAAATCATTTTTAAACCACAATGGCTTACCCTTATCATTATAATAAAGCTTAACTCTTGGCCAAAACATTAAATAGTATGCGTTTTATTTCTTCTTGAAAACCACACGTCTGAACAAATACCCATCTACGTATATAGTCACTCCCTTTCGTTTAATTAAAAATTCGTTTTATAGAGAAATATATTATTTTATTCAAATAATGTTAAAATTAAGTTAATAACTATTCATTGCACTAAACATGGAAATAATTACAATATTTTTAATCGAATTAAACTTTTTTTTTAGCTTTTGTGATAATTACGTTAGTGAGATCTAAAAAAATCTGTTATTGAGGATTGTTTTGGTTTGTCGTGTAAGCCTTTTTAATTGCTTCTTGCTGCAGCACTCTAAATACTAGTGCATTCGAATATTTTATATCAGTTTGCTGGCGCCAAAGGATAGATGTTTCGAAACTGTTAAAGGCATCGGAGTGCATAATTTTTAGTACTTCAGATTTTTTTTGTTCTACAGCACAAATATTTTTATTTTCGGAATCCTCTTAGCTACACTCCTCGGCAATATTCATATACCAAACGTTTATATAAGTATCTTCAGCATTTAATGGCACCTGAAATTTCACAACAATATTGAAGTTGTTGAGACTGACTTCTGAAGCAGCCCGACACCTAGTCGTTCGACTATCGATTTCAAACTGTTGCTCTTAATGTGAAAAAGGAGTCATTTTCTTCATAAAACGCGTCAAAATTGTATTTCAACATTTTGCTAAGCATCCCTTATTTACTTTCTTCAAGGCTATATCTACAATGAGAAAGACTCCACATCGAGAGGCATCAATAGATTTCTTTTACAGCAATTTACTTACGAGGGCGGTTCGGAAACTTCTTAGCCTAGCACAAAAAGCTCGGTATAAACAGGAAAAAGTTAAGTGTTTTGCAAACTTCCATCTCTGCTATGAACACATGTTAAATTTTGTTTCGATCTGGCAACTCCTTCATATAGAAACAGTTGTTCACAAAAGACGCATCCGCGATTTTTTTTACAATGGAAAAATTAGAAATGCGTGGAGTCATTAAATATTTACATAAAAAAGGTTTATCGGGACAAGAAATTCATAATGATATGGTGAATGTGTTAGGTGAAAGTGCTCCTTCATATGCAACAGTAAAAAATTGGGTTGCTGAATTTAAACGTGGTCGTACAAGCATTGATGATGAACCACGTAGTGGACGTCAAAAAACAGCAACAACAACAGAAATTGTAGCCAAAGTGCTTGATATGGTATTAAATGATCGACGAATAAAAGTTCGTGAAATAGCTAATATCATGGGCATCTTAAATGATCGAGTCCATTTAATTTTGCATGAAGAACTACAGATGAAAAAGCTTTCTGCAGGATGGGTGCCGCACTTGTTAACAGTCGACCAAAAACGCATAAGAATGAACATTTCTCAAGCTTGTTTGGATCGTTTTCAGCGAAATAAAATGGATTTTCAGCGTCGTTTCATAACTGTTGATAAGACATGGATCCACCACTATACTCCAGAGACAAAAGAACAATCCAAACAATGGACTGAAGCTGGAGGAAGTGCCCCAAAGAAGGCAAAAACAATTCAATCGGCTGGTAAGGTTATGGCAACAGTTTTTTGGGACTTTAAAGGTATTTTATTGATTGGCTATCTGCAGAAGGGTAAAACAATAAATTCAGAGTACTATTGCAACCTTTTAGATCAATTCAATGTACAAATTCGAGAAAAACGTCCTGGCTTACAATACAAAAAAATAATTTTTCATCAAGACAACGCACCAGCGCACAAGAGCGTTTTAACAATGGCTAAAATCAACGAATTAAAGTACGAGTTGCTTGACCACCCACCTTATTCTCCTGATTTAGCTCCCAGTGACTTTTACCTGTTCCCAAATCTAAAAAAATTCCTTGCTGGCAAGCGTTTTACCTCAAATGGAGATGCAATTACAGTTGTAAACCACTATTTTGAAGACCTTGAGGAAAACTATTTTAATCAAGGGATAGAATTGCTAGATAAGCGTTGGACTAAGTGTATTGAAGTTTCAGGAGATTATATTGAAAAATAAAAATATTTTTGAAAAACTAACTATTCTCTTTCATTGATAGGCTAAGAACTTTCCGAACCGCCCTCGTATATTTAAAAAATACAACGAAAGAAATATTTTATTTATTTGAACTCTGCTTTTATTTAAAAGACTTACAGCCGGTTAATTATAAATTAAAAAAATAATTATATTGAACCACAATAATTGTGGACTACCTATTAGAACCTACTTAATTTAATCTACAATTTGACTAAGTTTAAGAAATGGGGTCTAAGGTCCCTCTAGCGCCGAAATATAGGACCTTATATACGTACAGAGGTTCATAGCCATATGGATAGTTCGACACTCTGGAACTTCCTTATTAACTAAAATGAGCAAGTACTTTTAAAATCGGTGGGTACTTAAAAGCAATGAAATTTTCTCACGGATCTGATATGAAATTTGGCCCCTGTCATATTGGCCTAAGGTCCATAGTGGGTTCTAATCCATGGTGTAAAGAAATGATTTGGCCCGCAGAAAAAAGAATTGGGTCCCTTTTATTAAAATTTGTAATACAACATATACTAATAAAATAGAATTGGATCTGGGCATCTTTTATATGAACATTTTCTGACATTTACGCTTTAAACATATTTTCCTTCAAATGTTGTCCTACCCTACACGCTTCTCCGAACTCCCACAGGTATCTCTCCAACTATAGTGGGCTTGCAAGGTCCAAAGGGTCCAACGAGTTTAAACTCAAAATATTTTCAGTTTTTAGCCAGAAGAGGAATTACAGTTTTTTTCCAGTCGGTTTAGCCTCCTACGGGAAATATGTCAGTGTACGTCTTTTCGTGATGAAATGGCAAACAATACTGAAGAGTAAGAAAAGAAAAGTTAAACACAACTCACGCGTAATCTTTGAAAAACCCCTATTGAAAATATACCGTTAGATTGATCACTCTACATTAGAGAGGGTTGGGTAAAGATTCTAGCATTCCGCCACCTTTGCTGCGGCTATCACAGAGCAACTGGAGTTTTTAGTAAGAACATGTATCACTTATTCCTTTTGACTTCTCCACCATGTACTTAAATGCAAGGGACCACTAACAGTCAATTCAATAGATAAATGTATACAGATCATATAAAGGGTTTTCCAATGGGGTCATAACAATTTCATTTTCATCAAGGTAAAGTTCACTTACGAGCAACGTTTGGAAATCATTAAATTTTACTATCAAAATTCTGAGATAGTGGTCGCAATTTTAAGAGCGCTTACTCCAATTTTCATCATCCTCAGCCATGAAGCTCATTTCTGGCTAAGTGGTTTTGCCAATAAATAAAATATGCGTTATTGGACAGCAACAAACCCACATATGCTTCAAGAGACGCAATTGCTTCAAAAGACACAATTGATTCAAGAGATGCAATTGCTTCAAGAGACACAATTGCTACAAGAGACGACATTGCTTTAAGAGACGCAATTCCTTCAAGAGACGCAATTGCTTCAAGAGACACAATTGCTACAAGAGACGCAATTGCTTTAAGAGACGCAATTGCTTTAAGAGGCGCAATTGTTTCAAGAGACGCAATTGCTTCAAGAGACGCAATTGCTTTAAGAAACGCAATTGCATCAGCAAAAAATTACTGTGTGATGTGGTTTTCATGCCGTAGTTGTGATTGGGCAGTATTTTTTCGTCGATAAAAACAATCGCCATGTTGCCGTCATTGGAAAGCGCCATCGTGCCATGTGAGAAAGCTATTTTTTGGTCCGAATTGTATGAGCTTGACATCGCCGATATGTGGTTTCAACAAGACGGTGCCACTAGCCACACAGCACGCGTTACAATCTATTTACTGAAAGTAAATTCGGTGAACGTGTTATCTCGAAAAATGTTCCGGTCGAATGGCCACCTCGTTCATGCAATTTATATGGGGCCTCATCAAGTCATTGGTCTATGCCAACAAGCCATCAACTTTAGACGAGCTCAGAGACAAAATCCAACGCAAAATTGCCAATATGTGTGCAAGAGTGGTAAAAAATTGGGTCCAAAAGGTAGATCGCTGTACATGGGCTCGTGGTGGTCATATGACCGAAATCGAATTCCATTCTTAAAATGTTACATTTGCACTACACCTGCAATAAATTGGAATTCTACATTTGAAATATTCTGTGCTCTAAAATAAAATTGTTATGTCCTTAATGGGAAACCCTGTACATAAATAGTATGTTTAATGTCTGTGTATAAACATACTGTACCGTGTTATATAGTCGTCATTATCCACCTAAACACTTATTATACTTTTATTTTTTCAATAAATTTTTATATTCCACACTGTGTTAAGCACGTGTCTTTATTGCCATGATTTAAGATTTCCTGGGTTTTCTATGAACATTCATCCATAACAGAGAAATAGGCAGACATTCAGGGAAAACGAGAGAAAGAGAGAGAGTGTAAGAGAGCAAACGCTAATTTTTACCAAAATGTGGGAGAGATTAATATATGTGACGCGCAAAATAGAAAGGGACCTAAGGTTAAAAACCAGTTTTGTTCCGGAGAGCCATTTTAAAGATTTAAATAAGTGTATCTTTGGTGTACCATCACTTTCATAAGACGCGCATATCTCTGGGAGGGAACACTTTTGGGGCATGGGATCGGTCTCATTTGATGCTCAGATATTGTTCACATCAAAACAAAAAAAGTGAAAAGTTGATGATGTTTTGTTCAGGAGAGCCATTTTAAAGATTAGGTCCCTTTCTATTTGCGCTTAGAATCGTCGACTTCACTTTCATAAAACGCGCATATCTCTGGGAGGGAACACTTTTGGGGCATGGGATCGGTCTCATTCGATGCTCAGATGTTGTTCACATCAACAAAAAATAAGTGAAAATTGATTTTTTTACCCTTAGGTCCCTTTCTCTATGCGCTGTCACATACGAGTATATGTACATATGGCCAAGGCACAGAGTGGCATTTGAATTGGAAACAGATATTATGACTGAATAATTTAAACGGGATACGTCTATTAATTATTTGGTTGCTGACAGATGTTCGAGACATCGCTCGCGAAGATTCCGACAGTGAATTTTCTTTTTCTATATTGCAGCAGTACTTATCCAAAATATATAAGTACTGCTGCAATATAGAAAAAGAAAATTCACTGTCGGAATCACTTAATGGACTTTGGGTAAAGAAAATCGTAGCATCGAAACAGAGTAAAGAATAGTTTTGCAAGAAAAAACACCTGTAGGTGTTGTATATAGTAGGGAACCTGAAAGTCTGGGCAGATATAATTAAAACTTCTCTGGCTAACTTGTACTACTACCAATTCAAAGAAACAGTAAGATAGTTACAAACTCTACCATAATAGCGCAATTCCAGGATAATCATATAACTCCGAGGGCACAATATTCAAATAAAACTAATACATACGAGGGCGACCGCGAAAGTAACTGGCCTAACATAAAAAGAACCGTTTTTTTTTGGAATTATTATTATTTATTTTGCAACATAATCTCCTTCAAACTCAATACACTTCATCAAACGTTTTATAAGTTTTTTAATTCCATCCGAAAAATAAGATTTTTCAAGACCTTCAAAATATGCCTCAGTTTTAGCAATAACCTCGCTATTGGACGAAAATTTTTTGCCACCGAGAAATTTTTTTTAATTTGGAAACAAGAAATAATCAGAAGGAGCTAAATCTGGACTAAATGGTGGATGCGGAGCAATTTCTAATCGTAATTCGGCTTCGGCTAGTTTTTGTTGAGTTAAAAATGCAGTGTGTGAAGGAGCATTATCTTGATGAAAAAGAATTTTTTTTTCTAAATGCGGTCGTTTTATCTGGATTTCTTCACTCAACCGATCCAATAATGCACAATAATATTCACTATTTATAGTTATTCCTTTCTCAATATAATCAATAAATATTATACCCCTTGCATCCCAAAATACTGTGGCCATTACTTTTCCTGCTGACTTAACAGTTTTCGCCTTCTTGGGACCACTTTTACCAGCTTCTATCCATTGTTTTGACTGTTCTTTGCATTCTGGGATGTAGTGATGGATCCATGTTTCATCAATAGCTATGAATCGGCGCAAACTCTATTGGATTACGCTGATAAATCGCTAAAAGCTCCTCGGAATTTGTACATTTGGGGCAAAGTCAACAAACGCGGCACCCATCTTGCGGATAGCTTTTTCATGTGGAGTTCATCATGTAAAATACTCCAAACTTGTTTTTCGTGTATTTTAACAATATCAGCAAGTTCTCTGAGCTTTATTCGTCTATCTTTAGTCACTTCATTAACTATTTGTCTAATGTTTTCAATAGTAGTAGCAGTTTTCGGTCTTCCAGAGCGTTGTTCATCTTCCGTATTTGAACGACCCATTTTAAATTGTTGAACCCAGGATTTCACGGTGGAGTATGATGGTGCATTATCACCATGAACAGAATCCAATTCATCTTTGATTAATTGTGGTGTATAACCTTTCATATAAAACTGTTTAACTACCGCACGAAACTCTTTATTTTCCATTTTTCAGAAATTATAAAACGTGTTTACTTCAATCACCTGTAACAAAGAAAATAATCATTAAATGTTTCGGAAATTTTGACAGATGGCTTATAAAAGATTGCTTTTAAAAAACAAAAAAAAGTTGCTTGTAAAACAGAAAATGTGCCAGGCCAGTTAGTTTTGCGGTCGCCCTCGTATTTACAATAATTCATGGCTTTCAGTAGGTCGTCAAATGGCATCAAAAAAGTTTATTTGTATTAAGAGTTCAAATAACCAGGAAAGAGGGGGGAATTCAAATTAACAAGAATTTGATTAAGTCGTAATTTTCTGTTTAAGGGCGTTGCCATTAAAGGGAATTAAGTATCTAACGACCATTATCATTGGCTGCTTGAAACTTAGGAATTTAAGGAGGCTTAAATTATTGCGATCAGAAAACCTAAAAAACCACCGGAATCGCCCTCATCTTACCGACCTATCAATTTGCTCTCATCTGTAGGAAAAATTTTGGAAAAGGTCATTCGAGATAACTTGGTGAATTTTATCGAGGATTATAATATTTTCCCCTTCGGAACAGTACGGATTTAGGAAACAACACAGTACTACTCACCCTCTCGTGAGGATAAGGCAAATGGTTCGATCAAATTTCGCACAACAGAAATCGACAGGCATGGTTTTACTGGATATCAGAGCCGCCTTTGATAATGTATGGCATGGCGGTCTCCTCTATAAAATGAACAGATTTAACTTTCCGACGAATCTTATTGGATTAGTTTAAAACTATCTGTCCTGGCATGACGGTATTCTCTATAAAATGAACAGATTTAACTTTCCGACGAATCTTATTGGATGAATTCAAAACTATCTGTCCTGTCGTTCGTTTAGAGTTTATGTTGGATCCCACTGTTCTAATTCTTTTCCGATTACAAACGGGTGTCTACAGGGTTCTTGTTTATCTCCAATCCTCTATAATATATATACTGCGGACATTCCTCGAAATGACAGCTGCAAGATGTCGGAATGATGTCTATCATTCCGCAGAATTGCTTGAATATAAATGGTAACGAGATATATTGACAAAACAAGGTAAAATATTTGGGAGTGATGATGAACCCCAAGATGCCCTTTATAGACCACGTTTCTTATATATCCAATATGATCGATATGTTAATTAGAATGTAATACAGTGAGCTCGGGATAACGTCAACTCCCCATTTCGTCAACATCCCAAACCGTCAACCCTTTTTTATTTGTATTGTCTTCTCTGAAACGTCAACCAAACCTCAAAGCTCTAAAACGTCAACTCACATAATTCAAAAAATAGTAACGGTTAAAATACCTTCATACAACCGTGTGCAATTTTTTATTAAGGGGGTTTCCCTTATGTTTATAGGTAGGTAGTTATTGTCTTTTTCTGTTCAGTTGTACTATAGAAACAGTCTTTTAGCCACGATAGCGGGAAAAAAATCAGAACTAATAAACTCAATGAAAACTGTAACATTGAAAGATGCTGTTACACTTCTAAAGATCGCATGGTATAGAGTCACAACAATCACTATGGCTAAATGCTGGAAAACTCTTTTGAGTTCCACGAAAGATGAGGAAATATTCTATTAAGCATTCCGAAAGCAAATATGGACTCAGAGCTTCAACAACTAATGGCGAACGCAGTTGCAAAGCTATTTCATGAACAGTACCAGACATGTTTTAATTTTTTTCTTTAGGTTGACTTTACAGTGCCCTCCATTGAAGAGTGAAATAAAGATATTTTATTGGATGACGTTACTGGGTCATGTGCAAATGAGGATTTAGAAGTGGCTGATGATACCGATTACGAAGTTGATGAAAACCTGCAGACAGTAAAACCAAGCGAAGCCATCGAAATTTTTAACCGGGCTTTGGATTGGACCGGATGCGAGAATGTTGCACAAGATGACCTAAATGTATTAAGACGTTTAAGGGAAAAAAGCTGTATTTAAATTATTAAAAAGGAAAAAACAGCAGAATAAAATATCAGATTTCTTTTAATACCTGTTTAAGAATAGATATTACATATGGCATTATTTTATTTAGAATATTTTTGTTGTTTTATGTATTTAGGTTGAAAACCTTTTTTGTTTTTCTTTGGATTTGATTTTAATTTATAAGTAATAACAACGCTTTAAACTACAGTATTAATAATATTTTGGCGGTGATATTAATACTAAGCACCAATGGTGGGGCTCAAGATTGAATAATCCGAAAGGCAACGAGCTATATAATTGTATAACCAATAAAAAATACTCTGTACTGTCTACTGGGAAACCTACATACTGGCCAACAGATCCCAGAAAAATTCCTGATTTGCTGGACTTCGCTGTTTATAAAGGCATGTCTCGCCAGTTTCTCCAAATATGTGATAGCGATGAGCTTAGTTCTGATCACACTCCTGTACTTGTAAGTTTCTATACTTTTTTGCAATCTGCTTCAAGAAAATATAAAGTCATAAGCCCAACTACAGATCTGTTGCCATTTAAGCTATGGATTGAGCAGAATATAGATCTCAACATTGCTATAAAATCTGGCCAACAGTTAGACGAAATTGTCGAATCATTTAACAACCTAATTCACGAATCTGGATTTCTCTCTACCCCATCAGGAGGTAACGAACAGGGACCCCACAAGATCGTAAGCTTAGAAACCAGGCAGATGATCAGAGACAAATGGCGTCTAAGGAAGAGGTGGCAAAATTCTAGAAATTTGAATGACAAACAACTTTATAACAAGGCCACAAAGGAACTCAAATCGAGGCTTGACCACCAAAAAAATGATCAACTACAGTCATACTTAAAAAGTCTTAATGTTTCACGGAATAATGAGCATTGTTTGTGGAAAGCAACAAAATATTTGAAACGTTCTACAAAGAGAAATATTCCCATTAAGGATACGAGTGTAAACTGGCGTAAAACTGATAAAAGCAAAGCTGATTCGTTTGCTCTTCATCTAACAAATACATTTACGCCGCATACTTTAAGCGTTAATTCACATGTGAACCACGTTATAGAATTTCTAGACAGTCCATGTCCAGTAGATTGGCCAATTAAACATATATCCCCTCATGAAATTCGGGAAGATATAGTCAACATTAACTCTAAAAAGTCGCCCGGATATGACCAAATTGATGGAAAAGTCTTAAAAAATCTTCCAAAAAAGCAATTACATTTTTAGCTTTAATATACAACTCGATTCTGCGTTTAAATCATTTTCCATCTCAGTGGAAATGCGCAGAAATAATAATGCTGCCAAAACCTCAAAAACCTGAGAATGAAATCACTTCTTACAGACCAATCAGCTTACTGGCCACTTTCTCTAAAATATTTGAAAAAATATTTTTAAGACGAATACTACCAGTACTAGAGAAAAATAATATCATACCTGAATATCAATTCGGGTTCAGACATAAACATGGTACTCCTGAGCAATGCCATCGTATATTAGAGATACATTGGAAAACAAGAAATATTGTTCCGGAGCATTTTTAGACGTTCAGCAGGCATTCGACAGAGTTTGGCAAGATGGTTTGCTTTACAAACTTAACAAAATCCTACCTGGGCATACCTACCCGCGATACTATCCTGTAGTTCATGCCCGGTAGAAGCTTCGTACTTCATTCAAAACGAACTTAACAACATTCAAAACTGGATGAACAAATGGAAAATCAGAATAAATGCTGAAAAATCTACTCACGTCACATTTACTATGAGAAATGGTGATTGTCCTAATTTATTTATAAATAATTGTGTTATTCCAAAATCACCAAGCGTCAAATACTTGGGGATTCACATTGACAGAAGGCTGACGTGGAAAGCACACATAAAATCTAAGAAAGAACATTTAAACATAAAAACCCGGCGTCTATATTGGCTATTAGGTTCCAAATCTGAACTAAGTATACACAATAAAATTCTAATATACAAGAGCACACTGAAACCTGTATGGACATATGGTATACAGCTTTGGGGAACTGCCAGCAATTCGAATATCGAAATTTTACAAAGATATCCGTCTAAAACATTAAGAACTATACTTAAAGCACCGTGGTTCGTATCTAACAACACTATACATAATGACTTAAGCATTCCGATGGTTAAAGATGAAATAAGACGGTATGCAGAAAACTACCTTCAAAGATTAAGTGATCACTGCAACTCGCTGGCCATTTCATTGCTCGATGATACCAACGAAACAAGAAGACTGAAGCGCCACCACATCCTTGACCTCCCATTTCGGAAGTAGATGCTATATACTCCTATATAATAATTATAGTTTATTTTAATGCTTTAAAATAGTTCATACACTTGCAAATTATTGTTATTTAATCGTAAGATATTCTTATATTGTTGTTCTCGTTGGAGCTCAACAATCTATGCTATTTGTAAAATATGATAAAATTAGCTCACTGTCCTTAGTTGGACAGATTGTAAATAAAAACTTTGAAAAAAAAATTGTACATTGATAAACGTCAATTATCTGGTAAATGTCAACACCCGCGTTTTTAATTAGTTGACGTTATCCCGAGCGCACTGTACCTCCTCTTTATAAATAGAAAATATTTTATGTTTATTGCGATTTGTTTAGACGATTATATTTAAGGCGATATTTCAGGCTGTTATCGTCAATGCGGCCCCTGTTTGTTGTAGTAGTGCAAATTGCCATATAAGGAAAATCAAAGTTTTACAAAATAAACTACTTAAGCTTATTTACAATTAACCCTGGTTCTTTTCAACAATTTCTCTCCACTCCCTTGCTCATTTGGAACTAGTTACTGACAGGCTAAGCAGACTTACTACATCGTTTCATGACAGGTGATTGTACTCTGTCTTCTCTCATATAAACGAGCTTACTTAGAGCTTAATTAGATTAGGTTAGTTATAGTTTTTTATAAAAAGTTTAAATAGGTTTTTGACATTTTTGCCTCCATTACAATTTTTTATATATGTGACGCGCAAAATAGAAAGGGACCTAAGGGAAAAAACCAGTTTTGTTCAGTAGAGCCATTTTAAAGAATTAAATACGTGTATCTTTGGTGTACCATCACTTTCATAAAACGCGCATATCTCTGGGAGGGAACACTTTTGGGGCATGGGATCGGTATCATTCGATGCTCAGATGTTGTCCACATCAAAAAAAAGGTGAAAATTGATTTGTTTACCCTTAGTTCCCTTTCTCTATGCGCTGTCACATATATAAGTATACTTCAAATAACACATTAACTATTATTAATATTTAATTAGGAAAAGAACTATTCTGTCACTCTTCATTTTGTAGACTATAAGAACTCTTTTGTATTGTATTGATTTAGGAAAAAAATCCTTAGTTGTCTTTTGAGTTAGTTCAAATTACCAAGAGTTTCAAAATAATAAGAGTTCAAATAACCAAGAAAAGGAAGAACAAATTCAAGTTAACAAGAAATTAATTAACGATTTGTTAAATCGTGATGTTTATAAACATTTTTTTAGAAAATTTTACAAAAATACATTTAGGAAAAAAGTCGGTAATTTTCTTTTGAGTTAGCGACTAAAATCTGCCATCGCCCAATAAATTTTCGGTAGTTATGAGAACGGAGAAAAAATCGTAACTTGTTTTCGTTCTTAAGACGTAGGAGTGTAGGGTAGTAAGAGATATCCTCGCCTCACTCACTGTGACTGGAATTGCCGGTGTTTCTTCTTCGTTTCCTTCCTCGTCCAAATCCAGCAGTTCAGCATCGCTTAAGTTACCGATGACTGATGTCATCGCCAACTTGAACATAATCTTGAAAATTTAGTTCTTCAGAGTTAGGTAGATGTCCCCAACCTGGGTTAGAATTCGTAACATTTGGCAGCTATGATGACAGTTTTTCGTTTTCGGTTTGCTTAACTCCACACTTTCTGAAGAAGTTATAAAAGGTAGTCAGGTTGACACTTTTCCAGGCCTTTTCCGGTCAAAACTGCAATGATCGCCTTTTTACCTTCTTCAATGCTTTCCAGTACAAGAGAGACAAGTTATATTCGATAGAGTTTTAAAATTGTGAACAATGCGTGGTCTAATAGTTTCAATCTTGATGATGTGCTGGTTGGAAAAATTTAAGTGATTCAATATTGGTGGGCTGCTATATATATTTCTGGCCTAGTAATGATAATGCGAATATTTATCATCAAAAATGGTTTTATAGTTTTCTCAAAGTATTCTCCAGCATGATTTATACACTTTTGCATGAGCTCAAACCAATTGTCGAAGCACTTTATCTACTCCGATTGAGACACCTCCAAAACATGGATTTTGAATGCTTCAACAGCATCTTCTGGCGACGAAAATCGTTGGCCACGCATTTTTTCCTTGATGTGCGGAAATAAAAAGAAGTCATTGTGTGCCAAGTCAGGGCTGTACGGCGGATGACTCATTAATTCGACGTTTTGGCCGGTCAAAAAAGCGCTGGTTTGAGCCGATGTGTGAGAACTCGCACCGTCATGGTGCACAATGATTCGTCTTCTCGTGTTCGTTTTTCGAATTTCTCCGAAGACTTCAGGCAAACAAATTGTAGTGTACCACTCAGAATTGATCGTTCTACTTTGCTCAAGTGGAACAGTCGCCACATGACCAGTTTTGCGACCATTTGCTTCGAAGTGCTTCTTCCACGAACAACTTTTGTTGGATTTGGCTAGTCTTCGAAGACCCACACTGTCGATTGCTGTTTTGTTTCGGGTTCATACGCATAGATCCATGATTCGGTACCTGTGATGATCTTATAAACGTCTTTTGATGCACTGCGTTCGTATTTTTTCAAAACTTCTTTGCACCAATCGACACGAGCCTTTTTTTGAGCGGCTGTCAAATTGTGCGGGATCCAACGAGAACAAACCTTATTTACGGCCAGGTGTCCATGCAGTATCGAATGTATGCTGGTGGGAAGAAATGCCCAAGGATGTCACATGGCGATCTTGCATTATCAGTTCACGCACGGCATCAATGTTCTCTGATACAACGGCCGTTTTTGGATGACCTTTACGACCTTCGTCTTTGAGCGAGCGTCGGCCACGGTTAAATTCATAAAACCAGTTTTTCACAGTGCTATAGGATGGTGCTTCATCGCCATACAAGATTAAAGTTCATCGATGCACTCTTGTCGTGATAATCCACACCAAAAATTGTGAAAAATGATCGCACTAAAATGTTCACGAGTTAATTCCATTTTTTTTACCAAATTGATCTTTTCAAGTCACTGTAAACAACACAAATGATGGTCGTACGTCAAAACGTTCTGAGTACGTTTATGCTAAAACATGTCAAACTTTCCAATGGAAATGTTAGATGGCTCTAGGCCACACTTAGTGTTTCCTAAGCCAGAATATATAGCAACCTTCTATAATGCACGGCGCAGTTGTCCAAAAACAGTAATATTTTTTCACGGCATTGTTAACCGAGGTTCATGATTTTTTGTTTGACCGATATGTTGTTAGCAGTGATTTTATTTCATGAAAACAGCCTGGTTTTGCAGATTTCCCTATTATTAGGGGCTTCAACTTATGACATCCTTCCATGTTACATGCTAGAAGCAAGGTTGTTCTGTCTTTGCTCAGTTTTTCTCCATGCCACTTTTCGTCTTTGAATGGCAGGGTGCGATCAGGAAGACATTTATAAAAAAAAGTCTGGTTTCGTCTGTGTTGAAAATATTTCTTGGGTCATAGTAATTCAAAAGTTTATTTAGCTTGGCGATCCATTGGGAACAAATGGAATTATCCACGCTGGCGCTCTCTACGCAGCTTTTTTTTAAATGGGACGCCGTGTCGGTTTTAAAAATTCGAAAGCCAAATCCTTTAATGCTGCAAATCCTTTAATACCAAGAGACTGTGCAAAAGATTTAGCTTTTTACTTTAACATGAACCCGCCAACAGGAAAGTTTTGTGCTCAACACTGACGAAACCACTTAAATAAGCTCTCCTCAAGATTGGACAATTCATCCTGGCCTTTTTCTACTCGCACTTAAGGAACTCCCTGTGATTCGATCGTTGTTTTTCAAAATCTTTGTCAATGTCGACAAAAAAATGCCGAACTTTTTGGCGCCATCTTTTTTTAATTGTCTATCCACGACAGCTAAAATAACACGTTTTTTTTATAACTTATGGAAAAAGACTTGTTCTTTCTTGAATATATATTGATAATTTAGATTTTAAATAAGACAGTTTCACAATTGAAAGCATACTTAAGACTTCGACTTCTTTCATTTTCTGTTGATGTAAACACTAGACAATATTACGCTTGTACGTAATAAAGAATACAGAGAATTATAGAGAGTAGAAAGGCTCGACTTCAAATTATGGAATGTTGCTTCTATCAAATTACCGATAGAAGCAATTTATTGATGTTTTTATTTTATCGATTTTTTTTTCAAGAAAGCGAGCAAACATTCAAATTATCGGGATATTCAAAATATCGAGTGTCAAAATATTGAAAGTCGACTGTATATTCATTTTATATCATCGTATTTTCTATGCTTAAGGAAGCGAGCAAACATTCAAATTATCGGGATATTCAAAATATTGAGTGTCAAAATATCGAGAGTCGACTCTATATCCATTTTATATTATCGTATTTTCTATACTTACACTAATAACAAAATAAACACAACGATTTCTAATTAAGATTAAAAACCTTTTAATTGAAAATGTGCTAAAGTGTTATCGTGAGTAATATTCGTCATATTTAACCGTATTGGTCTACTTACGGATATATTTGCAATTAAAGTTAGATGTGTTAGTTTTGAATTGTTGTCCACACATCAATCGTAAATAAAGTCCTGAAATTAAAAACCCATTTCCTTAATGAGCTCACAAGATTTACATTTATTTTTCTCCATCCCACAATACATAAATCAATAATTCATTAATTGGCATACATTTCACACCATATGTCCTTATCGCCCGACCCTGTTTTCGAAAATGTATAACCCCCCCAAAAAACAAATCATTTTTGCCCAAATTAAGTGTTCTCACGCAATATTATATATACTTATATGTCCTATTCAGTTTATGTTAACCCCATTTCAATTATTAAAATTTTAAGAATGAAACTGTTTGGTTTTGTTGGCATTATTATACGAGGGTCACTTTGTCCTCAATACTTATTACATACAAATGAAGCTGCATAATAAATGGCATGCCTCTCAGTAGTTGTTAGTGCGAGTGTGTGTAAATATGTAGTAAATTGTCCAGCATATGTCTCCGATGTTGGTAAAAGGACTAACAGCCATATGAGATACCAAAAAGGATTGAGCAAAATCAACAGAGGAGTAGTATGGTAATGAGGTTAGGTAAAATGAAAATTGGCCTTGCTGGCATTTTGATTAACGAATGGTGGTGCTGAGTGGGAGGACCAAAACTCTCATGAAGAAATACTTTTCAATCCGTGATATTGGAAACTTTAAAGGGCGACTAAACATATTTTTCTTTCTGGAAGCCAATTCTAAATGAAAGCGAAGGCAACACGTTTGACCCAAACGCAACCCGGAATCATTAAGGACTCCGCAGAATATCATTCGCTTTCAATGAAAAAGAAGAATTTTACCGAAAAATCATTTTTTCAGACGAAGATCATTTTCATAGCGGTATCGATGTCAATAAGCAAAATGGGGTTCCGCATATGGGGTTCAGAGATGCCACGTGACTATTGAGAAGGCAATTCATCCACAACGAGCCACTGTTTGGTGTGGATTCATTGGGCCATTTTTTCCGTTACCGTCAACGAAGCGCGTGACCGCGCCATGCTCAACGAATTTCTGTTGTCAAAAATTCAAGAGAATGACATAGAAGACATATGGTTGCAAGAAGACATGTCACACAGCCAACGCAACAATCGATAACACTGTGCGACAGCCACAATCGGTTTGGGATGAAACTACCGGGGAATGTTATATCGGTCAAAAAAAGGTCATACGTGTCCCAGCGTTTCGTTGGGTCTCATCTAGGAATCGAGATATATCGATTTGAAGTTAGTAAGTATCGTATAGGGGAATTTGTCACGTTTTTCACGATTTTCATGATTTATGTCTCATTTTGGTCATAGGTTATGTGACTTTACGTGAAAGTAATAGGACTTGACACTTTTTACCGTTTTGGATTTTTTATGAATTAAAAAAAAAAAAATTTTAATTTTTAGGCAAAAATAATTTTTTTTTTCATACATTTATTTATAATTGCGAAACTGTTGCTTAAGTAGGAAAACGGTTTAAGAACAGATTAGAGGAATTGTAATTCTTAATTTTTCTAAATTTGTTTCAGCTAAATCGGACGAGTGGTTCTCGAGTTATGTCAAACAAAAGAGCCTAAAACGTGACAAATTCCCCTATACGATACTTACTAACTTCAAATCGATATATCTCGATTCCTAGATGAGACCCAGCGAAACGCTGGAACACGTATGACTTTTTTTTTACCAATATAACTTTCCCCGGTGGTTTCATTCCAAACCGATCACTGACCCTTACCATTTGTCGCAGAGTGTAATTTACATACTGTTTTTGAAAATCGAATAATCGGCTAAAATTGTGATGTCAATTGGCCGCTTTGCAGCTGTAATTTGAGACCTTTGAATTTTTAACTGTGGGAAGCCATAAAGAATAAATGTTACTCAAACCAAACAGAGACCAAAGTTGTATTGAAAAATTGGGTTCATCGGATGAGGTACTGCCGAGGTAGTAAAGTGAATGATATTGTTTTTCATTATTAAATGAAAATGTTCAACCTTTCCAAATGCTCGCCACGGTTTCGGTGGCATACTTCTATCCGATGGTCCATTTTTCAATGACTCGGAGACATATTTGGGTTTCAATGTTTTTTCTTGTACCGAATTATCTCATCCATTAGCTATTGAATTTCTCTTGGCTTATTGACGTTTACCTTTTTTTAATATCCCCAATTGCCACATGATCGTGACAATCAACATCGCTACTACGTGAGATAAACCGGCCATTAAATTTTTCACGCGAAAGAGTCATTGTTTTGTTAGCTGTGTGACCAGCCTGGTCCATATCCTGAATTTCTGGCCCCAAGAAGTTCGTTATTATCTCGCGATAGTGAACACAATTACGTTAAGTCCTTGGCCGGCCTCATATTTGAGAAAGTACGGCAGAACGATCGCGTGCATGTTTTCACATTTCCTACAGACTCGGTTAGCTGAAATTTGCGCACAATTTTCCCGATTGTGGGCACGTTTGGTCGATTAGGCAGGCCAACAGACTCACGAAGTGCAGTTTCATTTTAACGCCCATTTTCGTAAAAGACTTCAACACTCCTTAAGCTCTGCTTAATTGTTTACCTCTCCATGGTCTCCACAAAAACAAAGAAATGTTATGTAGGGTGATACATCTAGAGGTATTTTTTCAGCACAAAAAAAAATATAAAAATTCAAATCAAGTGTGGAATCCTTATTGGTAATTTGAAAGGACATTTTATGGCATTTATTTTTTGAATATAACTTCCTTCAAATGTTGGCCGCAACTACGCCTCAGGGTTTCCATTCTGAGGTCCAATTTTGGATGGCTCGTTCGAACAATTCGATCGATGACAATCGTAGCTGGTTTGTCAGCATAGACTTTGGACTTTACGTAACCCCAAGAAAAAATTTCTAAAGGTGTGATATCACTCGATCTAGGCGGCCAACTCACCTGTCCAAAACATGAAATTAGCTGCTTTTCGAAATGACCTCTCAATAAATACATTGTTTGAGCAGCTGTATGGCAAGTGACACCGTCCAGTTGAAACCAAGTGTCGTCAAGATTACGGGCTTCAATTTCAGGTAGCATAAAGATCGATATCATTGTCGATTGCGAGCACCATTCAGCTTATAAACCGCACCAAACCGTGGTTTTCTCTGAGTATAATGACACCTCTTGAACCTCTTCTTGCTGCTCTTCAGGCCAAATGCGGCAATTTTGTTTATCGACTTTGCCGTTGAGCCAAAAATGGACCTCATCACTGAACAAAATTTTGGTCGAAAACAGCGGAGCTTTCCGTTTCTCACCGAACACTCATTTCCATAATACAGTTGCCAACATTTGAAGGTAATTTTTTCAAAAAATAAATGCCATAAAATGTCCTTTCAAATTACCAATAAAGATTCCACACTTGATTTGAATTTTTATATTTTTTTTGTTCTGAAAAAATGCCTCTAGATGGTTCACCCTATATAAAGTTGGGCAAAAAACTTTACGTTTAATTGTGACTCACAATTACCATCGTGCATTATGATTGAACTACCCTTTAAGAAGATTGTTTCGTAAATACGATTATAATTTCAGTGTAGGCTATACTTTCGGGTCATATGACTTTAAGGATAATGTGACGACGTTGTCAAAAACGTCCTCAGTTTAGAGGTGATCGAAAACACAAGCTTCTTCATTTTTAATATCGCACGTATTATAAAAAATTTGTTTGATGCTAATGAAATGTACCGAGAGTACCATGGCCCACTTATGGTAGAAGGGAGTCGGAATATTTCCGTGCTGACATGATCGCCCAACTTACCAAACACATTACACCTCCTTCGACATAAACCTGCTAGTCTTCTGTGGGACAAGTATGGCACAAATAGCAACCGCAAGTTTGAATACATAAGTGGTGGCATGTGGTTCGACGAAGAGAGCAGAGAGCAACCAACACACGAGCGAACCACCCGGAACAAGGAGCAGAAGAAAATTGAACTCAGTGCTACTCTTTGGACTGTCAATGTTCCAAAGACCATTACCACACAAACTTGTCAGGCCTTCTGGTATGCAGGAACTGCAATGCATAACTAATCGGAGGAGAGAGAAGCAGAAGGTGCCTCTACAACAGCGCCAGTGTTGTGCATTGTAAGGGGCGTCCGAATTTTTGCTCTACAGAACATACATTGAGTTACCCACAAAGTTTAAAAACAAAGCGGAAGAACGTAAAGGCTGGTTAAAAAGAATTATAGTTTTAAATGTGGTCTTGTTGAGGCATCCCCTTGATCCTTGCTACTCTTAACTCGGAGGGTGCTCTTTAACTACTGTTGCACAATGAGTCATAGCCGGCCTGCTACACTCGTCTCATAGCTATGGATTCATTGTTGTAGGTATGTGCTGCATTGCCAAGCGTACAGTGAATTTACATTACATCTGTCCGTTCGTACGTCCGTCCGTTTGGCCGTTTGTGTGGTTAGGGAACCAAGTGTGCGTGTGTGGAGAAAATATTGTTTTTAAGACGAACGTAAAGGGGTGTGTGTACATTTCGCATGTGATCCTTTCTCGTAGCTGCTGCTGCTGCTGCTGCACTCCTGTCGTTGTTGTCGCTGCGACAAAGAGTATATCCATGTTGTAGTCGGAGTTTACATGTGTTGTGTTTATTAAGTTGATTAAGTGTCTTACATGAGTTACAACACCCACTCCCCCTCATCTAGATATGGTTACGCGCACCCATACAAACGAGCACATGTCCTAGTTGAGGGGGCGTACACTTGACATCTGTGCGAGTATTTTTTCTGCAATAAAAACTCCCACTTTATTACTAACAATTGAGAATTTTGCATTTTTTTTTTGCTGGCGAAAAAAGTTATTAGACGAGAAAAATTATATTTGGTTAAATTAGACTAATTAAAAGCATGCACAGTAGGAGAATGAGTTGAGAATGAAATTCTCTTCGGAATAGGTGTTCATGGTTTTTTAAGCGAAATTAAATTTTTAACTGCATGAAGGGTCTTAGAAAACACACTTAGTCCTTTTAAGGAACGAACGGAGAACTTCTGCTAAAGCGATCGCTTATACTGACTGACACGAACAGCTTAACGCCATCTCCGAACGGCTAGGCTTACATTGCCGAGGCAAAAAAGCAGACTTTCGACTTTTTTTTTTAAAAAAAAATATTTTAAAAGTCGACATCCGACTTTTTGAAAAAAATTCGATACATGTGACAGCGCATAGAGAAAGGGAACTAAGAATAAAAAAAATCAATTTTCATTTTTTTTTCTTGTTTTGATGTGGACAACATCTGAGCATCGAATGAGACCGATCCCATGCCCCAAAAGTGTTCCCTCCCAGAGATATGCGCGTTTTATGAAAGTGAAGTCGACGATTCTAAGCGCAAATAGAAAGGGACCTAATCTTTAAAATGGCTCTCCTGAACAAAAATGGTATCCTTAGGTCCCTTTTTGCGCGTCTTATATGGATTTTTTTCGACTTTTCCCTAATGACATTTTAGCAACATTGCACAATCTTAATACTACCCTACGATGGGTAGATGGTATACTAAAGTTGTCATTCCGTTTGCAACACCGCGAAATATTGACTGGATGCTCTATAAAATATAAGTGATCATCGTAACTCTAAGACGATTTAGGCCTGTCCGCCCGTCCGTGTGTCTGTTGAAAACACGAAAGCCGCCAAAGGAATTAACCGTGGACCCCTTAAAATTAGCATGGTAACCGCTACATTCGGTTGAACGTACATATCTTTGAAAGCTATATCTAAATCGGAACCGATTTCCTTCAATTTCAATTAAGCAAATCCTTGGTTTTATCAGGATTCTAGAGCTAAAAATATAGAACCGACTAAACATATGTGTGGGAGATTTACCTAAAGCAAAACCGAATTTCTTTAAATTCCAAAAAGTACGTCCGTGGTTCAAAAAAAAACCCACTTCTGCCGAATTTTATGAACAACAATTGAGAACTGTAATTTGATTTAAAGCTTTAGATCTACAGAAGCCGGACGGACTGTCGAAATGGCAGAAATCGTTAAATCGAATCAGCTAGTGATTCTGAGAACTTTAACTGGATAATAAGCTTTAGATGGACAGCAAACGGACGGACAGATAGAAGAATCGGCTTTTGGTTTTGATTCGTTCAGTTGACTTAAAGGTGTCTCTAGCTCAAATATTTGCCATGAAACTAACTTATTGTACCCTGTTCCACAGTGGGGTGCAGGGTAAAATTATTTGTTCAGCCGGTAGCAAAAAGTCGATTGTTCTATTAAATGTCGGACTCAAAAGTTAATCGCGACTTTTTAAATTTGTATCGACTAATCGATAATCGACTTTTAGAACCCTACAAACGGCTACTGAATGTTGTTAATAAGCTTCTGAAATGACTTATAGATAAATCTCTTACTTGAAAACTCGCCGCATTTATGTAGGCCAAAAGATAATTTTACGTTTAAAGCAAAGACAAAACTAAATTTTGTTGTTCTTGTAAAATATGAAATGTTCATTTCTGAAAACTGATGTGTGACAACTGCTCTTGAGAAGAGTAAAGAGATTCAAGTGACCTGATAATGGCAAAAGCAAGTGTCTGGAAAATGTGAGACCGATTTCATTAAGAATAGTTTTGCAAGAAATATAGCAGTCGCTGTTTAGATTTTTTATTGTATAGTGAGTGTATTCAAAAAAGTTCATAGCGACATCATAAACCAGCCGTAAGACCAGTATGGCGTTGAGCGGTTACAAAAAGACTGAATCAGAGATATGGATGCTCTCAGCACTTCTACAGATCAACACTACAAATAGTTTACTAAGGGTCTTTACCCCAAAAGGATTCAATTCCGGCTGCTAGGCAGACGACGTAGCAATACTGACAGACAACCAAACGCCCTCTGCAGTCTGGCCTCTGACGCATTGGAACTGTCGCTCAACTGGGCTAAACCAAGGCGCTTAAACGTAAATTCAGAGAAAACCGAGATATGCCTCTTCACAAGGTAGACGAAGATTCCAACGTTCCAAGAACCTCGCTTTCTAGCAGAGTCATTAAGCTAGCTGAAAGAGTTCAATACCATAGATGCACACAGAGAATGAATTAGTAGAAATACTTTGGACCTGCAAAAATTTCGTTGCAAAAGAAGAATTCGCTGCAATCACAAAATGTAATTGGAATGGATATTCGGTTCATATGATCGTTGTATTGTACCCATAACTAACATAATCATACCAATGAAACGCGAAAAATGTATTAAGTTGCTACAACTGTTGGTAACTGGTACCACAACCGAATTATGTAGCAAACCGAATGATTAAGGTTGCCTGAACTATAAAGATTCCATCAGTAGGTATACGATACAAACTGTTCTAGGTATACAAATTGTAATTTATAAGTCAAAAAAAAATTTTTGCTTATATAGTTTAAGTACACTAAAGCATAAAGACGAAAAGTCTTTTTTCGATGAAAGAGTGAATAAATGAGAAATTTTATATTTTTTTTCCAAAACACAAATGTTACATATGCTAATCAAATGCGTTACATTATTTGTTATTAACTTGGCGGCAAATGGAGTATTAAATATTAGGCAACAAAATATACCATAAGATTATCTTTTTTAAACATCTATCATATAGTTCGATAAAAACAATTTATTCAAGAAAAATCCCAGTAAACATGCACACAGAGCAAAAATCTGTTAAAAACAGTTCGAACAACAAATATTCGGTTGGATAAATATACTTTCTGTTGCAATCACCATCATTCCATGGTAACATGGTTCGATATACCATAAAATGCTAGTTTCAATAATTACCAACCGAATTCAGTAAAACCATTAGTTACCAGAACAGGTGGTTATGATAACCAACCAATTACGAAGGTTACTCTATATATTTCTGGCATCATCTGACATTTCCATTGGAAAGTTTGACATTTTTTGAACGTACTCAGAACGTTTTGACGTACGACCATCATTTGTGTTGTTTACAGTGACTTGAAAAAATCCATTTGGCAAAAAATGGAATTAACTCGTGAACATTTTCGTGCGATAATTTTTCACAACTTTCGGCGTGGTTTATGACGACAAGAGTGCATCGATGAACTTAAATCTTTGTATGGCGATGAAGCACCATCCTATAGCACTGTGAAAAACTGGTTTAATGAATTCAATCGTGGCCGATGCTCGCTCAAAGACGAAGGTCGTGATGGTCGTCCAAAAACGGCCGTTGTGCCAGAGAACATTGATGCCGTGCGTTAACTGATAATGCAAGATCGTCTTGTGACATACCGTGGAAAAAGGCATCCTTGGGCATTTCTTCCACCAGCATACATTCGATATTGCATGAACACCTGGCCGTAAAAAAGGTTTGATCTCGTTGGATCCCGCACAGTTTGACAATCGCTCAAAAAACGGCTCGTGTCGATTGGTGCAAAGAAATTTTGAAAAAATACGATCACAGTGCTTCTGAAGACGTTTATAAGATCGTCATAGGTGACGAATCATGGATCTATGCGTATGAGCCTGAAACAAAACAGCAATCGACCGTGTGGGTCTTCGAAGACGACCCAAATCCAACGAAAGTTGTTCGTGAAAGAAGCTCTTCGTCATGTGGCAACTGTTCCACTTGAGTAACGTAGGAGGTCAACTCTGAGTGGTGCACCACAATTTGTTTGCTGAAGTCTTCGGAGAAATTCGAAAAACGAACAACAGAAGATGAATCATTGTGCACCATGACAATGCGAGCTCCCACACATCGGCTCAAACCGGCGCCTTTTTCACCGGCCAAAACGTCGAAATGATGGGTCATCCGCCGTACAGCCCTGACTTGGCACCCAATGACTTCTTTTTATTCACGCACATCAAGAAAAAAATGCGTGGTCAATGATTTTCGTCGCCAGAAGATGCTGTTGAAGCGTTTAAAAACCATGACCAATCCAAAGTGTTTCGAAAATTGGTTTTGAGCTTATGCAAAAGTGTATAAATAATGTTTGAAAATATTCATATTTTCTTTATTAGGCCAGAAGTATATGAAAGGGCAGCGCATAGAGAAAGGGACCTAAGGGTAAAAAAATTAATTTTAATTTTTTTTTCTTTTTTGATGTGGACAACATCTGAGCATCGAATGAGACCGATCCCATGCCCCAAAAGTGTTCCCTCCCAGATATATGCGCTTTTTATGAAAGTGAAGTCGACGATTCTAAGCGCAAATAGAAAGGGATCTAATCTTTAAAATGGCTCTCCTGAACAAAACTGGTTTTTAACCTTAGGTCCACATATATAGAAGCCCTCTACAATTACCATTCAAAAGCGCCCAAATTTCTTATTGTTATGAAATTGAACCGTATCGGTGTAAGTTTCTAAAATGCTGGCTCACAAAGGTGATTTGAGTTCCTGCAGTTCTAAATGCCGCAAAGTGAATCTCATCAATCACAAATTTTGCAAAATACGTTGTAAGCGACAAATAATACTAGGAAACAAAAAAAAATATTGTCTAGCTAAAAAAAGTTTTTTTTTTAAGCATTGAAGCATCTACTTATAGTTCCCTACAATCAGAAAACCAAATTGTTTCTTGTTTGGAAACATTTTCTTGACAAATTTAATTTCGTTCAGTACAGCATTAAACATGAATTCCAGACAAGGACAAGAAAGAACCATAATTATTTTATATGTAAAGCATGGTACTAAGATCGTGAAAAACTTAGGTATGTACCAGTGAATGACGAAATGCCCATTTAGAGTACTCCCGAAGTACAACTGGTGAGACATGTATAAGTGTGAAGAGTAAATGTTCCAACCAAACACCACACATAACATATCCAGACGGGGTACAACCTAAATATGTGAAGTACTAATAGTCGACAGGGCATCTCACACTCATGCATGTATGAATACAAGTGAAAATGGACAATACATTGGGTGTGCACCAAATTGTTAAATTGTGTTTTCATGACATGAATTATAGGAGAAAAGACCAGAGTATGAGGTGCATACTAGAGTACTCAAATATTTTTTCATGTATGCGTTCATTCAGTATGGGGTGTATACTTATGTACTGTATTTGTATTTGTTGGTTTCTGAAGGAGATGAAGTCACAACTTGATTTTTTTTTGATGAGTTACGAGTATTTGAAATAAAATCTTTGTACCTATATTAATTGAAAAATATTGTTGTATTTTATAAAATGAACAAAAGGTAAAGCACAATAAAGCACCACTAGGGTCAAGGGTATATTCACTTCGTCATACGAGTAACGTTTGCAACACATAAAAATATTCATCGGAGGCCGTACAAAGTACATATATGTATGTATATATTATTGGTCGTCATAAAATTCTAAGTCGATATAGCAATGTCCGTCCGTCTGTTAAAAACATTCTACGGCTGAAACTTTCCAGATTACTTTCTTATTTTGTTAAGCTGCTTGGTATTGCTAGTCGGTCACATCGGGCCAAAGTGGAAAATTTTCCCATATAAGGACTCAGACAGCCTGCGGGAAAATACGCTTTTTTGGAGCATTTTTACGTTCAATTTGTTGTATTTCGGCCAGTTTTTGATGTAAAGTGTTGATATTTGGTACGTAGGACATGGATCTGAAACGAAAAAACTCAGTAGGAAAACTGCCATATCTCGGCCATTTTTGGACCTTAGAGGTTGATATTTGGTATTATGATTATAAATAAATGTAGATATTTATTTTTATATTATTTGCAAGCAGCGACAGATCCATGATTGTCTTTTGGACCACACTATAAGGTGGAGGGTATCAAAGCTTTGGACAGGCCGAACTTAACGCCGTTTACACTGACGAATTGTCCACTTGTTAATAAGTAGAAATGAATTAATCCAAACAAAGTTTAAAATCGTTGAATTATTTGATTTTACTTGATAATATCAAGTGTTTTATTAAAAAATATCAATGTTATTTTTTTCAAACAACAATTTATTTTAAAATTAAGTTAAAATTTGAACCGCGTTCGCAAAATAAAAAAAAATTGGAACTGTTGCTTGTTCGATTGAACGACAACCACTTAATAACGAACCATAAGAAGTATACTTGTTAAATGTTAGAGTGCAACCACGTATGGTACGAGCGTGTTATGACTAGACTTAACGAGTATCATAACATTTATACATATGTGCGGTATGAGGTTAGAGTGTGTACATACTTGTCGCAACGTTATTTAAGTAAAGTGTGCAGTCAGGCTGGCGTAAATACTGGTGCGCACAAGTATGGAAATTATGAATAAGTACTCAAGTACTCTTTTTTGGTGAGTACATGTTGTCATTCTCTGGTATGTACATATATCACTTAGGAAAAGACTAATAAGATTTTTTTTTGCAATTTTCACCGCAATTTAACAGAACTTGATTGTTAAAGTTTGAGATTAGTAGCGGGATTAAGAGCCGGTTTAATCCCTGTTCAATGTGTAAAAGCAACAGACCGAAATAAAACAAACGAGCTAAACATACGTACATGCACGGCACGGCACACAAGTTGACATAGTCAACTAAACTCTTTTTACAACACACACACACGTTGTTGTAAAAGAAATCTATTGATGGATCTCGATGTGGAGTCTCTTTAGAGCTG
The DNA here is from genome assembly GCA_963513945.1 of Hydrotaea diabolus. Classification (NCBI taxonomy): domain Eukaryota; kingdom Metazoa; phylum Arthropoda; class Insecta; order Diptera; family Muscidae; genus Hydrotaea; species Hydrotaea diabolus. The sequence continues at coordinate 55,725,333 of OY740717.1, read as the reverse complement.
GCAAGAGTGAGTTGTATTTTCGTGGGCAATTGTGTGAAGAAAACTTGAAAAGTAAGGTTTACAACAGTAGTTCTCGTTCGTTTGTGGAGAGCCTGGCCTTATAGAGTTCGGTTTTACTTTCAACAATTGCAGCAAGGCTTTCTGAAGAGGGTTGTCACGGACCCGAAATCATGATAAAAGTAGTGTGCAGCCACGAAAATCAATGTCACTTTGCCATTTTGTTAAAAACTTGTCTTCTATTTAAATATAGAAAACAAGAGGTCTTGAGCCGGTTTAATCCCTGTTCAATGTGTAAAAGCAACAGACCGAAATAAAACAAACGAGCTAAACTATAAATTATTTTAACACTGAATATTTGATACAGATACTGTAGATATTTATACAAATGTGCTACAACAACGACTGTGACCTTCTTGAAGAGATCGTAATATCTTCCAGCTCATCATCTTAAGCTCATTCGCAAGACCTAATACAATTTATGGAAATAGTTTTTTCGCGCTTTTTTATTTTTTTTCTTTCGGTTATAAAGGGCCTTTAAATCTTACGGGCCGATGTTGAATGTAAACCACACCTAAACGTATACGATATTTCTCAATTTTAGACTTACTCAATCTGTACTGTAGAATGATACACAAGCAAGTAAAGTTATGAAAATAGGCGTTCAAATCAAAATGCATTTCGTGCACTTCGTGATTTTTTCAATCAATTTAATCGTCCAAATGTGAGTAAAATCGGAAAAACCGTGCGAAAACTTGAGCAAATCGTTTCTGCAGGAGTTGTAAAAACACCAGTGCATGCTCGTACAGCTCGTACTGCAGAAAATACGAGGGCTGCTATATATATTTCTGGCCTAATAATGAAAATGCGAATATTTATCATCGAAAATGGTTATATTGTTTTTCAACGTATTCTCCAGCATGATCTATACACTTTTGCATGCGCTTAAACCAATTGTAGAAGCACTTCTTCCACTTCGATTGAGACACCTCCAAAACATGGTTTTTGAACGATTCAACATCTTCTGGCGATGAAAAACTTTGACCACGCATTTTTTTCTTGATGTGCGGGAATAAATAGAAGTCATTGGGTGCCAAGTTAGGGCTGTACGGCGGATGAACCATCAATTCGACGTTTTGGCCGATCAAAAAGGCGCTGGTTTGAGTAGATGTGTGAGAGATCGCATTGTCATGGTGCACAATGTTCATTTTTCGAATTTCTCCAAAGACTTCAGGCAAACAAATTGTGGTGTACCACTCAGAATTGACCGTCCTACGTTGCTCAAGCGGAACAGTAGCCACATGACCAGTTTTGCCGAAGAAACAGGCGACCATTTGCTTCGAAGTGCTTTTTCCACGAACAACTTTCGTTGGATTTGGCTCGTCTTCAAAGACCCACATGGTCGATTGCTGTTTTGTTTCCGGCTCATACGAATAGATCCATGATTCGTCACCTGTGACGATCTTATAATCATCCTTTGAAGTACCGTGATCGTATTTTTTCAAAATTTCTTTGCACCAATCGACACGAGTCTTTTTTTTAGCGATTGTCAAATTGTGTGGGATCCTACGACAACAATTCTTTTTTACGGCCAGGTGTTCATGCAATATCGAATATAAAAGTCCAAGGATGCCTCTATCTCACGGTATGTCACATGTCGATCTTGCATTATCAGTTCACGCACGGTATCAATGTTCTCTGACACAACGGCGTTTTTGGTGCGACGACGTTTTTGGAGCGTCGGCCACGATTGAATTCATTAAGTCAGTTTTTCACAGTGCTTTAGGATGGTGCTTATTCGCCATACAAAGATTTAAGTTCATCGATGCACTCTTGTCGCGATAATCCACGTCGAAAGTTGTGAAAAATGATCGCACGAAAATGTTCACGAGTTAATTCCATTTTTTGCCAAATTGATTTTTTCATGTCACTGTAAACAACTCAAATGATGGTCGTACGTCAAAACGTTTTGAGTACGTTTATGCTAAAAAATGTTAATCTTTCCAATGGAAATGTCAAATGTGTTAGTGTCACTCAGTGCCATTTGACCAGAAATATATATAGCAACCAGAAGTATATATAGCAACCCGTTATACAATTTATGGAAATAGTTTTTTCGCTCTTTTTCAATTTTCTTTTTCTTTCTGTATCAATAAGAAAAAGATATATATTCAACAGGGATTAACCGGCTCAAGACCTCTTGCCTCTATATTTAAAAAGAAGACAAGTTTTTAACAAAATGGCAAAGTGACATTGATTTTCGTGGCTGCACACTACCTTTATCATGATTTCGGGTCCGTGACAACCCTCTTCTGAAAGCCTTGCTGCAATTGTTGAAAGTAAAACCGAACTCTATAAGGCCAGGCTCTCATTAAACGAATGATAACTACTGTTGTAAACCTAACTTTTCAGGTTTACTTCACACAGTTAATTCCTGTTCAATGTGTAAAAGCAACAGACCGAAATAAAACAAATCAGCTAAACAAAAAAATATATACGAGGGCGACAGCAAAAGTAACTGGCCTAACATAAAAAGAACCGTTTTTTTTGGATTATTATTATTATTTATTTTTTAACATAGTCTCCTTCCAAATCAATACACTTCATCAAACGTTTTTCAAGTTTTTTAATTCCATCCGAAAAATAAGATTTTTCAAGACCTTCAAAATATGCCTCAGTTTCAGCAATAACCTCGCTATTGGACGAAAATTTTTTGCCACCGAGAAATTTTTTTAAATTTGGAAACAAGAAATAATCAGAAGGAGCTAAATCTGGACTATATGTTGGATGTGGAGCAATTTCAAATCGTAATTCGACCAGTTTTTGTTGAATTAAAAATGCAGTGTGTGTGAAGGAGCATTATCTTGATGAAAAAGAATTTTTTTCTAAATGCGGTCGTTTTATCTTGATTTCTTCACTCAACCGATCCAATAATGCACAATAATATTCACTATTTATAGTTTTTCCTTTCTCAAGATAATCAATAAATATTATACCCCTTGCATCCCAAAATACTGTGGCCATTACTTTTCTTGCTGACTTAACAGTTTTCGCCTTCTTGGGACCACTTTTACCAGCTTCTATCCATTGTTTTGACTGTTCTTTGCATTCTGGGATGTAGTGATGGATCCATGTTTCATCAATTGCTATGAATCGGCGCAAGAACTCTATTGGATTACGCTGATAAATCGCTAAAAACTCCTCGGAATTGGTCAAACGGACGATTTTTTGGGCCTAAGTCAACAAACGCGGCACCCACCTTGCGGATAGCTTTTTCATGTGGAGTTCATCATGAAAAATACTCCAAACTCGTTTTTCGTGTATTTTAACAATATCAGCAAGTTCTCTTAGCTTTATTCGTCTATCTTTAGTCACTTCATTAAATATTTTTCTAATGTTTTCAATAGTAGTAGCAGTTTTCGGTCTTCCAGAGCGTTGTTCATCTTCCGTACTTGAACGACCCATTTTAAATGGTGGAACCCAGGATTTCACGGTGGAGTATGATGGTGCATTATCAGCATGAACAGAATCCAATTCATCTTTGATTAATTGTGGCGTATAACCTTTCATATAAAAGTGTTTAATTACCGCACGAAACTCTTTATTTTCCATTTTTCAAGAAAAAACAAAGAAAATAATCATTAAATATTTCAGAAATTTTGACAGATGGCTTATAAAAGATTGCTTTTAAAAAACAAAAAAAAACAAAATTGCTAGTAAAACAGTAAATGTGCCAGGCCAGTTAGTTTTGCGGTCGCCCTCGTATGTTTTTGATTTTGTTATACAATCCGGGTGTGTCATAATATTTTTTTGTTTGCCTTGCCTACCGAGTAACTTGCATACAAATGCTTGTTTAGTAACCTAAAAAGAACACGGCTATTGTGTTCACTCATTAAATGACAAAGTTCAACCTTTTCCAACAAAAAAAAACAGAAATTTGAAAAAATTATCCGTACTTTGTTTTAACAGCCGATTAAATTTTCTAATTTTAAATAGCCCACCCTTCTAGTACACTTAAGCATAAAGACGATAAGTCGTTTTTAAGGTGAAAGTGTTGAGAAAATGAGGAAAAATCACAGAAAATTTGAAGTGCTTTCCAAAATAAAACTGTTAAGATTTTCAATTAATGGTGTAATAAAAAATTTACGACAATGTGCACTTCATTCCGATCAGCTAAACGTTAAGAATATGCGAATATTTATTTCAATAAAGTCTACGATCGAACTAAAAAAAAGCGTTACTCACAAACAACCCCTTATCTCATGTTTAGAAATCGTTTGTTATGTACACATACGGTGATGGTGCAAGTATTAAAGGACAAGAAGTTTGATTCATATTCATTTACCCCCAAGGATTTTGAGGCGTCAGACAATAGTTTTACGTGGTTTGCATCATAAAATGGACGTAGAAGAGATTAAAATTGCCATTGATAAGCTCGTGCCTAATACGATACAAGGTGTCTCAAAGTTTTCAACCGTCTTTTCCAGAAAGAATAACTTTGACACGGGACTATTTTTAGTAACTTTGCTAGCTGGGAAATCGCTTGTTGAGCTTAAGGGACAGCGTTATATATTGGATCAAAGGGTCAGTTGGGAGCCGCCGAAGAGGAATTTGAAAGACGTTCAATGTTGGAGATGTCAGCAATGGGGTCATATGTCTCATAATTGCAACAGGGATTTTGTCTGCGTAAAGTGTGGTAAGGATCATGCCAAAGGAGAGTGCAAATTAGTACAGCTTGAGGGTGCTAAGTCATATTGTGTCAACTGCTGTGAGGAAGGTCATATGTCTAGTTTTAGGGGTTGGCCTGTATATAAGAAGTATGTTGAGCTTAAGGAAAAGGCTAGAAATGTCACAAAGGAGAGGAAGGAACTTGCTACGAGTAATGTGCTTAGGGCAGTTAATATGTCCAGCTTTGTTCAACCACATAGATCTTTTTCTGAGCTCTTTCGGGAGACTTCTCCTGTTCAGAACCAGACTCGTCCTCCAAGGTCAAAACTGATAGACGAATTTTTGAAAATAGCAAAGGCCATCTGTCAGCCTGAGGTTGTTACGCTCGAAGACAAAATTTCAGATATTATTCGGAATTATAACACTTTCTCAAAGGAACAGGCCAAACAGCAATGCATGGGTCTTTTACGTGAAGTAACCCAAGTTTATGGTCCGTAATAACATAAAATTGTTGACTTTTAATGTTAGGTCACTAGTAGAGCGTGGTCGTAGATTAGAATTGGCCAATACTTTGAGAAGGAATGGTATAGATGTTGCATGCATTCAAGAGACGCATTTAAGGTCAGGAGTAAGAGTAGACTTAGATGAGTACACTTTTATTAGAGATAGCAGTTCGGTGGGTGTGGCCATTGCAATAAGGAAATCTTATACATTTTCTAAGGTGGAAATTCATGGTTTGCATTTCCCTACCGTTTTTATTTCTATGGATATATCCATTAACGGAGTATTGAAGAGGATTTTATTTGGCTCCCTCTACATTCCTTGTAACTCTAATCGGGCTCACATTTTTCAGTCTCTCTTACGTGTATGTCAGTATGCCCAGAGTTTTGATGGGATATTTGTGGGTGGGGATTTTAATGCAAAACATATTTCATAGGGGGATGCCTTAAATAACAGTAATGGAAATACTTTCTTTGATTTCATTCAACAGCACTCCTTGTATTTAGTTCGACTCTGCGCTACTTGTCCTACATACCCCAATGGATCATCTTTTCTGGATCATTTCCTGGTCAGCCCTTTTCTCATTGATCAAGCTTCTACGAATTATACAGTTTCCGCTCTTCCAACGTTTTCTGACCCCTTTCCTCTTAGGGTGCAAGTAACTCTTCCGAATTTCGAGATTATTTTGAGACCTCCATTAAGATATTCAAGTTTTGCTAACACTGATTGGACCGAGTTCGGGATAGATTTAACTCGTGAGGTCTTGAATCATTTTCCAGTAAGGGATAGAAATCTTTCGAATGAGGAAATCGATCGTCATGTTGAGGAAATTACAGTGACCATCAACGTTATTTCGGAGATGCATTCGGAAAGAATTGACGTTGGAAATAGGAAATTTATTATCTCCGATAATTTAAAGAAGCTGTACAAGGTGAAATACAATTGGCAGAGTGAGTTGAAGAGAATGTATCGCAGGACATTTAATCGGAGAAGTCCAGAGTACATGCTATTGTCCAAGCAGATACAATTACTAGGTATTATGATCAAGAAGCAGATGGAACTTGAACAGGCTGATGCCTTCAGGAAGAAACTGACTTATATAAGGCCGGGTCCGAGGGCTCATCGTCAGATTTACAATATTTTGGGCTACAAGAAAGACTCATCTATTCAGAATTTGTCAGTAAATGGTGTGATAATAGAGGATGACAGCCAGTGTTTAGATCAACTTGAGTCTTATTTCTCCAATATTTATAATGGTCCTGTCCTGCGTGAAGGTTCAGTCATTCTTGAGGAGGTAGTAAATAATTTTATTTTGGATGTTCCGAATACTTTGTACAATTTCGATGCCAATCAGACATCTTCCAATAGACATGGGTGTAACGATTTGGTTACAGTAGATGAATTGTTGGATCTGTCCAGGGGTATAAAGAACAAGAAATCTTCCGGGCTGGACACCATCTCAAACTTTATTATTAGAAAATTCCCAACCAAGGCATATGAGTACTTGACTATTATTTTTAATAATTGTATTTCTAATGGATATTTTCCTTATGCTTGGAAGATTTCAAGAATTATTCCGATTAAAAAAAGGGACAATGATAGCGATATAGGAAATTTGAGACCAATTTCAATGTTATCGAATCTTGGGAAACTCTTTGAACTCGTACTTCGTGTAAGAATGGATTCGGGCGTACGGCTGCCGTATATCCCTGATCTGCAGTTCGGATTTATGAAAGGACATTCCACGACGGATGCGATGATTAAGTTTCAGGATGATATCGTTACTTATTTAAGGGATAAAAAGTGTACCGTGGCCGTGTTTCTGGATGTGGAGAAGGCGTTTGACCATGCGTATCATTACGGGATTCTGTTTAAGATATTACAGATTGGTTTCAGTGCCCATACTGTGAAATATTTTAAAAGCTTTTTTAGTAATAGACGTTTCTGTGTGCAGTTCAAGGAAGGTTTGTCTGACTTTGGAAGTGTACACTGTGGTGTTCCGCAGGGGTCAGTTTTAGCACCGCACCTTTATAATATTTTTATGTTTGATTTCCCCCATAATGGCGATAATTCCACGGGAATTCTGTATGCTGACGACTCTTTGTTATACTGTCATGATGAATCACCTGTGGTTGCTTTGGGGAGGTTTTCCGGATAAATGCATCTAAGTGTGAGGCTATTTGCATTAGGAACGCTTCTGGAAAGTGCAAACATTTTGTAGTACCAGAGAGCAAGTCACTAAGATTATTTCTAGACGGTACAGAGATTCCATTTAAGGCAAATGTCAGATATCTTGGCGTACGATTTAATAAATTACTGAAATTCAATGAACATGCTAGGTCGGCTCTGCGGAGATCATATAGGATAATGCGATCCTTTTCTAGAATTATGAACAATAAATGTTTACCAGTTGATACCAAGCTATTGCTTTATAAAACCTGTATAAGATCCATTCTCCTATATGGTTTTCCCATTTGGTTCAATATATCACCAACAGTGATGAAGGAAATGGAGGTGCTGGAGCGAAAGATATTAAGATTCTGCATCGGTAAAAACTTTAGATCATCTAATAGACGATATTCTAATAGATATATTTATGCTGAGGCTAAGGTAACCCCCCTTGCTCTCTACGCTTGCCATACTTTGGAAAAATTCGTTACGAGATTGTCACTGCATGAGAATATGCACATGATTGCTATTGTGAACGGACAAGCGGACTACAACTGGTCAAACACGAAATACCTCTCACCATTGGGTTATTCGCCTGAATATTGTCCAAACTTCTCTGTCTCTCTCCGTCCTGATTTTTACGAAAAAACGTGTGTCGGAGCCCACCGTGGGTAGTCATGATTGCTAGCACTTTGTCTGCTTTTACTGCCATTATCATTCGTTTTTAGTTTTTATGTTTCTGACTTTTTTTTTGTTGTTTTTTTGTTTGATTTCCTTAGTATATAATTTTAGCATTAAGTCCATAGTCCTAGTTTTAAGTTTTCACTCTAAATTCATGTAAGCTCCGGGAGCAAGAGCGTACTCTGTTGTTAATATTCATTTTTATTATTACACTTATGACTAAGCATGAAGCTGTTTTTTTTACTAATTTTTAAGAAATTAAAATAATACTTTATAGTCTTAAGTTTCGCTATGTTAATTTCCCATGACACTCTGTAAATGTTATATAAAAGAAGTCTCAATAAATTAAACTTAAACTTGTTATGTACACGAATAGTTGATTGCAACAGTTAATTTTCTCAGACTTATTGATTGTCACAACCACCAGTTCATTGAAGTGACCGTTCGTTTGGTTGTGTGCAAAATACTTAGGTCGTATTTATCATCTAGTGGTTGCACCTTTTATTATTTATTATTTATTTATTAAGATTGAAAACATTCAGTGATGGCAACGGACTTTTTTCTTTTTCAACGGAATTTCTGTAGTTGCAACCAATTTTCAACAGATTTTTCCTCTGTGTGTGGATTATAGATTTGATCTCGGGAGGTAATTTGTTTAACATAAATTCGGTTTAATTAAATGTTATGACTTAAACGCAAGCCATAAAATTTGTTGCCATGGCCAAAGTTAAGTTTACATCTGGTTTACAGTATTTATATGACGAAGACTTTCAACAGCAGCAGCAGCAGTTATTGCCTACTTGAAGGCTTTTGTAGAATATTTTGCTGCAATCTACATGTACATGCCTCTAGCTGTGTACATATGTATGTGTTTTGGTTGCATACATGTATGTGTGTGTTGAATTCATGTAAAAACAATATTAAAAACCTTAGAAACAAGTGACTGTAAATTGTTTACAGTGAACAGGACTACAATAATGCTAATAATAGTTATAGTAAACAACAAAATATTTTTTTATATTGAATATAAACACATACATACGTAAACATATACTTTACATATAAGAATTCTCATTCATGTGGGACATTCCACATAATATTTAGAACAATAATGCCTAAGTTTTGAATTTCCACAATCCACATAGTGGGCAGCGAAAATGTGTTTCCGGCGCAATTTAGGTCAGAGAGTCCAAGTTCAGACATTAACCCATTTAGGGATTAGAAGTAAAATTTGCCTTCATTTAAGTGCCCATATGTTCATGTTTGTTTTGTCCATTGACAACGTTTTGGGCCCATAGTGTTCATAAGTTCAAAGTTCAAAAATCATCCATATTTACACTAGATCGCCCATGAAATACATACGAGGGTGGTTCGGAAACTTCTTAGCTCTTTTGGAAACTTCCATCTCTGCTATGAACACATGTTAAATTTTGTTTCACTCTGGCAACTATCTTCATATAGAAACAGGTGTTCACAAAAGACGCATCCGCGATTTTTTTACAATGGAAAAATTAGAAATGCGTGGTGTCATTAAATATTTACATAAAAAAGGTTTATCGAGACAAGAAATTCATAATGATATGGTGAATGTGTTAGGTGAAAGTGCTCCTTCATATGCAACAGTAAAAAATTGGGTTGCTGAATTTAAACGTGGTCGTACAAGCATTGAAGATAAACCACGTAGTGGACGTCCAAAAACAGCAACAACAACAGAAATTGTAGCCAAAGTGCATGATATGGTATTAAATGTTCGACGAATAAAAGTGCGTGAAATAGCTAATATCATGGGCATCTCAAATGATCGAGTCCATTTAATTTTGCATGAAGAACTACAGATGAAAAAGCTTTCTGCAAGATGGGTGCCGGACTTGTTAACAGTCGACCAAAAACGCATATAAATGAACATTTCTCAAGCTTGTTTGGATCGTTTTCAGTGAAATAAAATGGATTTTAAGCGTCGTTTCATAACTGTTGATGAGTTATGAGTCAGAGACAAAAGAACAATCCAAACAATGGACTGAAGCTGGAGGAAGTGCCCCAAAGAAGGCAAAATCAATTCAATCGGCTGGTAAGGTTATGGCAACGGTTTTTTGGGACTTCAAGGGTATTTTATTGATTGACTGCAAAAGGGTAAAACAATAAATTCAGAGTACTATTGCAACCTTTTAGATCAATTAAATGTACAAATTCGAGAAAAACGTCCTGGCTTACAACACAAAAAAATAATTTTTCATCAAGACAACGCACCAGTGCACAAGAGTGTTTTAACAATGGCTAAAATCAACGAATTAAAGTACGAGTTGCTTGACCACCCACCTTATTCTCCTGATTTAGCTAGCAGTGACTTTTACCTGTTCCCAAATCTAAAAAAATTCCCTGCTGTCAAGCGTTTTACCTCAAATAAAGATGCAATTACAGTTGTAAATCACTATTTTGAAGACCTTGAGGAAAACTATTTTAATCAAGGGATAGCATTGCTAGATAAGCGTTGGACTAAGTGCATTGAAGTTTCAGGAGATTATATTGAAAAATAAAAATATTTTTGAAAAACTAACTATTCTCTTTTATTGATAGGCTAAGAACTTTCCGAACCGCCCTCGTAGAAAATTGGAAAAGTATTATTCTCTCCGCTCCTCGCTCATTTTCTAGTATATTGGGCATCAAAAATAATATCCGTGCAAAAATGTTTTCAATTGGATGGACACTGGCCAGTCCGTCACGACTTTAAGGCCTAAAAATGGAGTAAAACTAGTTGCAAGCTTTGATGAGCTATAACTCGTAAGCCAGACGACTTTCGGAAAACACACCTTAAGCATTTGTGTTGCAAATATACAGGCAAACATTTTTCTCCCACACAATTGTTGACCTTGCTATGACCCTTCATTGTGTTTTTAGAGGCCAAACTTCAAATTTGAGTCAACATTTTTTTCAAACGTTTATAAATAAAATTACTAATTTATGTTTAAAAAAAATGTTGACTCGAATTTGAAGTTTGACCTCTGAAAACACCATGAAAGGTCATAGGTAGGTCAAAAATGTTTTCCGAAAGTCGTCTGGCTTACGAGTTATAGCTCATCAAAGCTTGCAACAAGTTTTACTCCATTTTTAGGCCCAGCTCCGATGGTTTCTGGCACAGTAACCGAAGTTGGACGTCCTTCGCGAAATTCATCCTGGAGCGAACGGCGCCCGAGACTGATCTCTTGGTGCCAGCGACTAACAGTGGTTTTTGATGGTGCTTCATCGCCAAAAGTCGAAACAAGTGGACTTCAACACTCTTGTCTCGATAAACCAGAATCATGTAAAACACTCGGACGCTGTACGTGTTGTTGTAGATGGCTGACCCGCCGATAATCTTAAAAAATCATCGCACGAAAATATTCACGGGATAATTCAATTTTGTGACTGAGATGAATTTTTCTACACAGTGTAAACAAAACAATTCGCCCTCAAATGACAAAACGTTCTGAGTGAAGTTATGCTAAAAAACGTCAAAGTTTCCAATGAGAATTTCCACTGTAGTATTGCCAGTACCCGAAATATAAACTCCATTTGCAACTCCCATTCCGACGATGCTTAAGGGAAACAATAGTGTTGATTACCCTACTATCGGCTGACATCAGCACTATCGCTCTCCATTGAACACGGTCAAGTAGCTCCAAGGATGATTTTGGAGCACCTGCCCATATATGGGAGTTGTATTCCATCTTTGGGCTGATGTAAGTTATATAGACGTTGAAAAGATTAGACAGAGTGAAATATTTCTTGCACCGCTTTAGAAAGCCTAAACACTTGAGTGCTTCTTTCGACACTTCGCCCAACGAGTCCCACATTATATTTTCATGCCCAGAACATCAAGAGCATCTGGTGGTTCAAAATCCATACCATCGATAGATATTGACGACATTGTTGGGTCTGCGAATCGCTTGTGAGACAATAAGCAGCCCTGCGTCTTGCGCGCATTAAAATCCACTCTGTTCATTCGATCTTAATCGGAAATGGCCTGTAAATACTGGCCAAGTGTCTCATCCATAAATCGCCTTCTGTTTTCAATATCTTAAAGACTTTGTCTATGGTTGAATGAATAAGAATGACAGAGGTTGCTGTCATCCGCTTGGGAGTAGATTGGATTCAAGGTCTGACCCAACAGAACATCAATGAAAAAAAGAATTAAAGACGGAAAAAGGACAGAGCCCTGTGGTCCAACTGCGGTCAGCCTTTGTTCTCTGGGTGAGAACCCATCTACAACTACACGTACAGCGTCCGAGTGTTTTACATGATTCTCGCTGTGATAGCTTCTACCATGGTGCGCCAACGCACTGGAGCCATTACCAAGCGACGGCCAGCGCCCCTTAAGGCCAATCCCGCCGGTACCAATTCGAAGCGTGTTATATGGACACAACTTCCCCCTTGGTCAGAAGCCGAGGCCTACCTAACACCTCTGCTGTTCTATGGGTCACAGCACCCGGTTGTAATGCAACTCCACACCGAGCCGAAGCTCTCCCCGCGATTTGGGTTAAAACCACAGCCTCCACGATACTCCCCGAAGGGCCACACCAACTTGTCAGGTCAGAAACACAGTTCTGGGGGCTCCTGACTACCCGTGGTACCAGACTTTAGTCTCCGGTAAGACCTCGTAGCCGAGCTACTACCAGTTTACGAGCCATATATCGCGGGACTGGTCACGCCCTGTTAAAGGCACGATCATGAGATAGTATATATGTGTCTGCATATAGATGTTACGGTCTAAAACCATGCTGTACATGGACATGTTTTCCTCACCGCTCAGAGCGAGGTCTATCTCTACCTCTTCCGCTCGACGACGGTGAACGGCACCCATGTTTTGAGGCTAGGCCCGACCGTGCCCCCAACAAGGCCCGAGGGTCTATAATGACTAGGTGGAGTCTTGAGAAAACCCCATAAGCCCCAGTCACCCGTGGTAACGGTTTGCCTCCGGTCAGGTTCCGTAACCAAAGTTACTCCCAGTTTCAGTTCCATGTACAACAACACGTACAGTGCGATCTCTAATAAAGCTCGAAATAAATCAAGCAAAGGTATTACCGAGGCCAAAAGCCCTCAGCTTTGATAAGAGTGCACCGTGCCAGACTCTATCAAAGGCCTTGAAGATATCCAAAGCTAACCTTACACTCACCAAACTGGTGGATGGAGCGACTCCAACGTACCGACGAGAACGCCATTAGGTCTCCGGTAGAGCGATTTCTACGGTCGATCACTTAACTGGTCGTTGGTCTCTAAATATCTTACAAGATGGTGGTTCACAATGCTCTCCATTACCTTGGAGAGCGCTGAGCAAATAGCAATTGGACAATAATTTGCAGGATTATTGGCTTCACCCATTTTGGGGATTGGCAGGACGTTAGCAACCTTTCAACACGCTGGAAAGACTCCCGCACGGTAAGCAATGTTGAAAAGGTTGCATAAAAGATGCACTAGCATTGAAGAACACTTATATATTTTGACGAGTGCCACAATACCACCCGAGCCCGGGGATTTATTTAAATTGAGATTCGCATGTTATAACAATAACACGAGATACGAGTATGTTATAACAATGATCATCGGCTATACACTTAAGCGATTGCAGCCACCTATTTAACGAGAACTCCTTGCATACGATTTTGCAGCGAACAAAGTTAACACATTAAAATTCATTTTCATAACCACATATTGTCTTTGGGTTTATATGGCGCCAAAGCATAGGTACTATCAAAATACTAACCGGATATGTATTGAGAATTTCCAACAGGAATATCCTGCGTTCCATTTAAGGCGCCTTCTGCGTAGGCGGGCAACATGCCTCGAACGAACCGTAAAATATAAATTCACATTAATTATCACAAAGGTTTTGCTGGCTGGGACATATCGTTCGAATGGAAAGAAACGCTCCTGAAGACTATCACGAAAGAACAGACAAGTTAAGATCAGGGTGGAGAGACTAAGTAGAGGAAGATGCGAGGATTCTTTTTATAGGAATCTGGGGGTTGCACGCCCAAGACCGAAGTGCTTAAAAATCTTTGATCGAGCCGGCCCATACAAACAAGAGGTTGTGAAGCCACCAGTGTTGGACCGACCATCCGACCAAACGTTCAAGTTATAAATCTATACCATCAAATTAGGTCGCTAAAGCCAAAAACGGCAACACTACCAAGCCACTCCAGGAACTAAGATATGACAACCTTATATCCAAATGGACGGTAGGACGAGTGCTCGCCTAGCGCAATGCCTCATATGTCATTCAATATGGGATTGCAGTATGAACGGAAATACAGTCCGTCCGTGTATGTGTACATGTGTATATGCTTGTGCTCACATGTGTTGGTGGGGTATGCACAATTTAAAGGATTTATGAAAAAAAGCACTAACATTTCGTACATTTGCGTGTATGCATGAGCGTATGGACATATCAAAGCTTGTTTTGATGCTCGCATTGAAGGTATGGGCAACGAGCAGTACATACATTTCAAAATACATACAGATATGTACGAAATGTATGTATATTAGACTGGTCCTTATCTGACACAATTTTCTTTTTTAATTTTTAAAGTCGGAACCTCTTGATTAATTTTCAGCAAAAAAAATATTTTGTAAAAAATTCTATTCGATATTGAAACACGTGACGCATAGAAATATAAAATGTTATTAGAACTGAAAAGAGTTTACGAGCAAGCAGATAGCGTTTAAAAATAACGCTGCCTTTTTCTTGCATAGAACATTCATTTCAGTATTTTTCTCAGACGACGTATGTTTTCTTTTTTCTGAGAAGTAAAGCCTGTCCCACGATCTCGAAAGAAATTTTCTATTTTAGAAGCACGTCACATCTCTACGCCATTTGCGAGCTCTAACAATAATAATGCGTTATCAAATGTTACTAGCAAACTAGGAAAGACTAGGCGATATCTAGATATAAAATAGAAAAGAGCATCCGATTAATCCGAACCGAACATAAATTAAAAAAATGACCATTACCCTTGAGTACAATTATACACACTTGAATTCGAACGGAAAGATATGCAAAATGCAACAAATTTTTATCGAAGTAAAACCATACGCAGAGAAAGAATATGGTTACTAAAGGGTGGTTAAATTTTAAGGCCCGATGTTGAATGTGAACCAGACCTAAACGTCCAGTTTTTTTCTGCATTTTATTTGATATTTCTCAATTTCAAACTAATTCAATTTGAACCATGGAAAGATACACAAGCGAGCAACGCGTTAAAGTTATTCAGACGTATGAACATGAAAATCAATTTCGAAGAAAATCATTTTCATTGATAAAGCACATTTTCACCTCAGTGGGTCGTATCTTTTCCAAAATGAGGCCGGTCAGGCAGGTGTTCGCTATCGTGAGACGATAACGAACTTTTTATGACCCGAATTAGAAGGTATGGATGTGGACGATATGTGGTTTCCACAGGGCGGTGCCGCTTGCCACACAGCTAACGAAACAATGGCTCTTTCGCGCGACAAATTCAATGGCCGTGTTCTCACACGTCGTGGTGATGTTAATTGGCCGCCAAGATCATGTGATTTGACACCGTTGGACTTCTTTCTCTAGGGTTATTTGAAAGAAAAGGTGTACGTCGATAAGCCAGCAACAATTCAAGAGCTAAAGGATGGGATAATTTGGCACATTAAGGGCATAGAACCTCAATTATGCCTCAGCGTCATCGAAAATTTGGACTATCGGTCGCGACGGCCATTTGGCCGATATTTTGTTCCATGCATAATTGAACCATACCATTATTATCATAATAAAAAGAAATGACAATAATTTCCTAAATAATTTGTTTTTTATTCAAAATCAACATCGGCCCTTAAAATTTAACCACCCTTTATATGGTCACGGCAATAATATTATGTTCTTCGCAATAAAAGTATGTTCGTCGCAACCCTAGTATGGTTTTCTGAATTTAATTTTGACCATAGTATGATTGCCGCAGTATTAATATTGTTAAAATGTAGCAATAGTATTGTTGCCAAATTTAAAAATGAGAATATGGTTGTAGCAATAGTATAAATATGGTCGGTGCGACAAAAGTATTGTTTTTTCGTTTTTATGTTAACAATAATATGATTACGGCAATCATACTGTATGAATGTAATTTTTCTTCATTTAAATATGCTTTTTAGAACAATGTTATTGTTACGTTTCTTATACAATAATGGTATATATTTTAACATGGAAATTAAAATTTAAAAAAAAAAATGCTTTGGATTTTTTTTTATCAGAAATGCTTTTAAAAAAATTTCATTTTTTCATCTGTTAAGTAAATCACTCCTATTATTTTGAATTTTATTTTTTTTTGAATAATTTTCATAATTCGAATCTATTTCTTACAACTTAACCCAGTTCTAACTAATTATTTTGGGGATCATAGTACACTTGTGTGTGATCATACTTTGGAGCATAACATGGTTGCTTGTGAATCGTACTATGGCTGTGAGGATCTTACTATGGTTGCATGTGAAACATACTATGGTTGTGAGTATCATAATATGGTTGTGGAAATCATAGTATGGTTGAGTGTGAATCATACTATGGCTGTGGGGATCATAGAATAGTTATGTGTGAATCATACTATTGTTGTGAGGATCATAGTATCAGTATGTTTGTGAGGATCATAGAATGGTTGTATTTGCATCATACTACTGTTGAGATAATCATACTATTGTTGTACCACAACCATATACCCCTCAAAAGTATGATGCTCTTCGAATATTGTTCTCCCAACCATATTTTTTTCCACGTGCAGTTGATAAATCATCTTGTAAAAAAAGCAGAAGTTTAGAAGGCAAAACAAACAGAACAATCCCAGTTACACAACAAAAAAAAAACCAGAAAGTCTGCTCTGATCGAGAAAAAACTTATATATTAGCCAATACTTTTTATACCCTCCACCATACAATGGAGGGTATATTAGTTTTGTCATTCTGTCTGTAACACCTTGAAATAATCATCGGAGACGGAAAGTATATATATTCTTGATCCTCGTAATATTCTATGAAGATCCAGCCATGTTGTCCGGCTGTCCGTCTGTTGAAAACAAGATAGGGAGCTAAAATTTGGCACAGACATGTGTAGTTAACCTAGTATTGAACCTTGGTATTGAAAATGGGCTACATAGCTCTACGGGAAGTTGGTGTTGCAGACCCTCAACCGACGCTACCACATAAAAATAAGTTTTTTTTTTTATTTGGATATATCCGTCCAGTTTCTTGAGCAAAATCACTGAAATTTTGCAAATAATAATCTCTATATAGGCGGTTTAGATTGGGTCACCATTTCTTGTACTTCCCAAACAAACGGCCTTATGGGCCTTGAGAAATAATATGACTAAAACTCACCACAAACTTGACCTATCGAAATGAAATTTTGCACATAAAGATTTCTATATAGAACACACTTCCGCACCAAAGTTCGGCACAGCCAAACTTAACATTTTTTACTTGTTTAAATTCAAACAGTCTTACATCTTAAATTAAAGTTCAGAAAAATTCAAAAAAATATTCGATAAACCAACGTGTTTTAATCGTTAAAACATTTTATCAAAATCAGTCATCGATTAATGTGACGATGAGAAAGTTGCGTGGAATTTTTGGCAGAAACTACGTGCCAACAAAACGCACTATTCATCGTGTAGTGAATGATTTTGAAGAAAGAGGGTCTGTAGCTAATAGGCCCAATCATGGACCACAACGTACTGCAAGATCGGCTGAAAACATTACTGCTGCCCAAGAAAGTGTTCAAAACAATCCATCGACCTTAATTCGACGCCGTGCTCAGGGGCTTGGTCTTCAAAGAACATCTTTGGCCACAATTTTGCACAAGGATTTGCATTTGTTTCCATTTAAGATTCAGTTGTCACAAGAGCTTCTTCCACAAGACCATTTACGCCGCTGCACATATGCCAATTGGAGGTTAAAGCTCGCCCATGTCAACCCCGATTTTCATGAAAAATTCATAATGAGTGACATTTTCATTTGAATGGATATGTGAATAAACAGAATATTCGGTTCTGGGCAATGAAAAACCCTCAAATTATTCATCAGTCACCTGTGCATCTATTAAAAGTGACTGTCTGGTGTGTAATCTGGTCAGAAGGAATCATTGGACCTTACTTCTATGAAGATGAAAACGACGTTGCGGTAACTGTCAATGGCGAGCGATATTGTGATATAATTGAAAACTTTTAAACGTCAGAATTCCATGCTTTGGGCTTGATTAACATGTGGTATCAACAAGACGGTGCCACATCGCATACAGCCAGGATTACAATGGAATTACTGCGAGACCTCTTTCCTCAGCAAATTATTTTAAGAAACGGTGATGTTGATTGGCCTCTGCGGTCGCCTGATTTGACTGCTCCGGACTTCTTTTTGTGGGGATATCTGAAAAGCAAGGTTTATGCAAACAACCCAGAAACCGTTGAGCAACTCAAACAAAATATTCGCGATGAAATTAATGAAATACGGCGTGAAATGTGTGAGAATGTAATAAAAAATGTGTTAAAAAGGGCTCGCATTTCCGAGGCTAACAGAGCCGGACATTTATCTGGTATTGTATTCCATACATAATTGGCGACATTAAATAAAACATTTATCAATCGTAAGATCCATTCTTTTTCATTTAATCAAAAATTGTAAACAAACAAAGTAGTATACCTTCCCGACGGACGCCCTGTATATTTCGTATGAAATGAGCTTTATTTCACTGCAAACGGTGCACAAACTTTTTTTTGCTCAAAATTTTCTAGGCAAACTGAATGTTAAAAATTAAAATTTTAAAAAATTTGAATTTTTTTTTCTTTATTTCCTAATATTTTTTCTCATTCTCTTTTTTTCAATCTATTTACAGAGGCAATAATAAGCAAATTTACTATAATACTTGGAAATAACAGAAAGGTAAGTTCAATTACACTTAAAAAGTATGTAACTATACAGGGTGGGCCAAATCTTACCATGGGGCTTACAAGTTTAACTTTTTAGTTTATATGTTTAGCTCGTTTGTTTTATTTCGGTCTGTTGCTTTTACACATTGAACGGGGATTAAACCGGCTCAAGACCTCTTGCTTCTATATTTAAATAGAAGACTGCTTTTTCGTTTATATATTTTTTTACAAATTATAAAGGGTGGAGCGCAGTAATTTGCTTATTTGGGCATGAAATAAAAATATTACGAACCTTAGAAATTTTTTTTTATATTTTAATTATATTGAACAGTAAGGGAATTTTTAAACGACATGGTTTAAAATAGTGCATCTGGAAAATGTCGACCTTCGCTATTCCACACCACTATGCGGTTTTCTTAAGTTTTCATAAACTCTAACAAGCATGTCGACTGGTATTTTACCAATTTCAGCTTCAATATTGTTAATTAGGTCTTCCAAGGTGTTGGAACGGTTGATATACACCTTCGGCACCCAAAGGAAAAAATCGCATGGGGCTAAGTCTGGTGAGCGTGCCGGCCATCACATCACCCCTCAAAGAAAGAAGCCGTCCAGGAAACATTTGCCTCAAACAATACATGGTAACCCTCGCTGTGTGTGCAGTGGCACCATCCTGTTAGAACCATGTATTCTCTAATTGCATTGCCTCAAGAGTCAGCTGAAAAAAATCCTGTATCGTAGTGAAGTACCGTTCGGAGTTCACAGGCCAATGATATGACGCACCACATAGTGACACGCGGTCCGAATGCAGAGGTCTCTGATGAAGATCTTTGGGGCTTATTTCACTCTAGTACCGCACATTTCGTTTTTTTACACACTCACAATTCCGTCACGTGATTATAATTGCAGGAATGTCTTTACAAGAGGTCCGCCGTGACTGACATGAATGAGTAAATTTTTTTATCACATCTGTAGCCAAGACTTCAAGCATTCATTTGAGATATTTTGCGTAACATTAACCCTTAAGTAGTACTTTAATTATGTATCATAATTAGCTTTCTCTTACAAATTTTGATACCTTAAAACCAAAGTCTAATTTTTTGACCTACTTTAGCAAGTTGCAAGATGCACTAAATCGTGCATACAAACTTTATTAGATTCGAAAAAAAAGGTTTAAAAAAACATATTTTTAAATAGTTACGAGGTTTGATATATATAAGTAGTTCTGGCGCCATCTGTCATTTCCATTGGAAAGTATGACATTTTTTTTAGCATAAACGTACTCAGAACGTTTTGACGTACGACCATAATTTGTGTTGTTTGCAGTGACTTGAAAAAATCAATTTGGCAAAAAAATGGAATTAACTCGTGCGCATTTTCCTGCGATCATTTTTCACAAGTTTCGACGTGGATTATCACGGCGAGAGTGCATCGATGAACTTCAATCTTTGTATGGCGATGAAGCACCATCCTATAGCACTGTGAAAAACTGGTTTAATGAATTCAATCGTGGCCGACGCTCGCTCAAAGACGAAGGTCGTCCAATCACGGGCCATGATTTTCTGTGAATTCTTGATTTAACGGCTTTGATGACATGCGGTGTTCGAACAGAGCGTGGGCGGCCCGACCGGTGGCGGTCTTTTACATATCCAGTCTCCTCAAACAGTTTTATGCATCGGTAGATGAACATGCGGCTAATCCCTAGTGGCCGGAGCGTTTTGAAAATATCGCTTCACAGTTTTCATTTTACACTTTAAAAGCGCTATTACAGCGATACGGTTCTCATTATCTGACCACTCCATGATGAAAGTTGAAACAATTTTATAATCCCGTTACAGACTAACGCTATTGAGGTTAGCTTTCAAAAACCATATGACATTAACGGGGTATGTTCAGTTCTACTAATGAATTGGGTGCGTTCAATGCTGTTACAGTATTTATGTCCCTACTAAGTAGAACATTGAGAGGCAAAACCGCACTTAAAAACAGCACTGAATTAAATCTTTTTCTATTTTCTCTGCGGATTTTCTTGCGCTCTCAATTGTTGCTACTGCCACTCTCTATGTGTTGCCATATTTTCATGTTTTGGGTAAACAAAAAACGTATGGGCTTATAGTTTTTGTACAAATTTGCAGTAAGAAGAAGAAATCATAAATTTTATTTTTTTTTTCGCAGGAATCTTATTTAAAAAAACAATGGACCAAAACAAGAAAATTATAATAAAAGTAAAATAATTTGATTGTTCATGCAATTTACAATTGAAAATTTCAAAATAATTCTTGTTTAGTTTGCAAATAAATTTATTGTAGTTTTTTCAAAATCACTCAAGGCCAAATAATAAATAAAAACAGCTGAGAAATGACAACAAAAGCAGTCGCCGCACCCGTCGTTATTTAATTTATATTTTCTTGCCGCACCGGTTTCCGTTGCCGCAGTGTTCTGTTTCTACTCTGCAAGGTTTATAAATACAAGGTTACGCCATCAGCAAAAATTGCCGTTAGGTGACGTAGTTGGTGACAAACGTCAAAAAGAAGTGGGTTGCCAGCTCTATGTCTGCCTACTTTTAGTTAACAAAGCTAAGATTTCATGTGAAAAATGTACATATTGCAGTGAGTTGGCAACCCTACAGCTGAAATCACTTTGTCAGATTTGTGAAGAAATAAAACAACAAATCGAAACGTAAACATTAAGTGTGCAGTGGGCAAATGTATGAAAACCAACAGTAAAAAATATGTGAGTATGTGTATAAGTAACATTTTTATTGTTTGATTAGAAACATTTAGTTTGTGTTTTTAATCCATAGAAGTGTGACAAAAATAGGAGAAAAAAACAAAATAGTAAAAATGAAGTGTGCAGTGGCCAAATTTTTGGAAAATAAACAAATAAATAAAATAAAACAAATAAATTGATGGCAAAAATAGTCAATTGTCCCACTGTTATGAATACACAAATATTATCAGCTGTTAGCTCGAAATTTTTAGCCAATAGGAACAAAGTTTGCGTGACGTCATTGGTGACAAACGTCAAAAACAGAAAAGGGAAGGGGGCTGGGATGGCGTAACCTTCTATACATAAACCTTGCTACTCTGAATTAAATCTTTTTCTATTTTCTCTGCGAATTTTCTTGCGCTCTCAATTTTTGCTACTGCCTCTCTCTCTATGTGTTGCCATATTTTCATGTTTTTTCGAAAACAAAAAACGTATGGACTAACAGATTTTGTGCAAATTTGCAGTAAGAAGAAGAAATCATAAATTTTAAAAGTTTTCGCAGGAACATTATTGAAAAAAATAATGATTATAGAAAATAATGATTGTTCATGCAATTTAAAATTGGACTTTTCAAAATAATTCTAGTTTAGTTTGCAAATAAATTTTTTGTATTTTTTTTCAAAATCACTCAAGGTACAAATGATAAACAAAAACAGCTGTGAAGTGACAGCAAAAACCGTCGCCGCACCCGTCGTCATTTAATTCGCATTCTCTTGTCGCACCGGATTCCGTCGCCGCAGCCGCAGTGTCCTGTTTCTACTCTAAGAGGTGCCTGTTGTGAAAATTTTGATTTTAGAAACAAACGACCAGTCTAATGTACATAAATGTATAGCGGAGAGCATAAACATCAGCCATCACACATACATACATATGTATTTTTATATACATACGAGTCGTTTTACCAACACATTCATGTTTACATACCCATGGAAATCCATCTGCCACTGTACCTCATCTGCCTTCCAGCCTGCCTACCCCCTCCCCAATAGCCGCTCATTCATGCACATATTGATGTTGCCTCAGACATATACTGGGGGGCAATGGAAATCATAGCTACCTATGCCTTCAAAATCTGTACCTGCTCTGCTCCCGTCCACCCCTCGAGTCGTATTGTTGTGGTGGCAATTCACCCACCCATTCCCAAAGATCTATTCGTCCATTCATTCGATGGTTATTCACAAGTTGGTATCACCAGCAACTCAACAACACAGGAAGGCCTTCAATAAACAAACAGATGTTCGGTTGGACGGATGGTTGAATTGTTGGCCTTACACAAAAAAAAACAAAAATGTTACACAAAAATTACCATATATTCTGCACGTCCATGGCCGGCGGTTGGGGGGTGTATGGGGGTTACTTGTGGGTTTAATGAAACGACTTTACCTGCCTTTAATAGTGTTGGTATACTCAGCTCTGTACGGTTTGGGCAGCTGCGAGCGTGTACTTATAATTAGAATAATCCAATATGTCAGTAATCGAGCATAAACGCGAATAACGTTTCAAAAGGCATTTTTGCCAGATTTGGGCTTACGTGATTCTCTCGCATTGCTCCAGCACCAAATCAGCCGAACTTTTGCACATTGTCGCTCTCAAAATGCAATTAGAAAGTCCTAATCGGTGGAAGAACTTTCTAAGTTAAAAAAAATTAGTCGAACTGATTTGTCAAAAACAACATAAGTTTTTCCTCTTCTAACAGAAATAATTCATTAAAAAATAACAGCTGGTCACAATTTCTAAAATTGTTGCCACCCCAAAAAAAACTGGCTTCTTACTAGGTCAAAGAAGGGTAAGAAGTCAACAATCGGACCACTGTCAATAGATGGCGTTGCCGTGCACAACATTGAGGCAAAAGCGAATGCAATAGCCAACTCTTTGGAAAAGTACCACGGATTTACTCATGGTATAGAGTCATCTTCAGACCGAACTGTTTCTAAACTTATAAAGTGGCTTGATAAACAGATTTTGATGATTTGGAGGCGGATATTTCCATTTTCCTCGCAGTGAAAAAACAGGCTAAGTTAGTGAGGTAAGAGTTTATTTTCTCGCATAGGTCACCTACTTTAGGTTCAAGTGCCAGAATTGTGCAAGGGTAAACAGAGCCAGGGATACCACTTCACACTGTTTAGTTTACGATCAAAGTTTCAAACTGGGCGAAAGGGACGTTTCTGCAATGTTCTCGAGCAGAATGCATGACTGACAGTGTTGAAGTCTTTTGTAAGGTCAAGAGCCACGAGGGCCTTGCTGTCGTTGGGCTTGTTCTGGTTAAGTACGCGACTTATAAGTGTGCTGTGCTGCTGGCGGAGCCCATGCTGATGATCAGCGCAAGGAAGGTGTTCAATATGGCTGGGGGCCTGGCTCTGCTACTGGGGAAAGCACGGAGATCGGTCTGTACGATTTCTGCTTGCGTCTTTGCCTGGTTTCAGTAGCGGTACCACTCTGTCCATTTCCAGGCATCGGAAACTAAGTGAGTGGCTAGCGACAGATTGGGCACTTTGGTCATGTATCGTACTCTACTCCCAAAGTATCCAAGTGCTTCAACATCAGTATTGACATTCCGTCCGGTCTCAGTGCCTTTGATGACTTCGCGCTGCGGATGACATGGGCAACTTCGCCAATGTTAAATTGTGGTGATGCCTGTTCGACTCGGAGAGCGCGGATACAATGCAATATTCTTCTTTTCGCCTTATCACACTCTGGGTGCTCAATAAAAAGTCGGTTAAAATAACTCGCGCACCACTTCGGATCTGTTACTGTTCTATCACCGAACGTGATTGCTGTCGGATCATCCTTTTTTCCAGGGTTAGAGCGCGCTTTCACCGTTGTCCACAACTTACCAACTCCGTAACTTAAGTGGCACTGCTTTAAGTGATCTGGCCACTTGATTCGCATATATTCGTGCTGATCTCAGAGTTGAGACACCTTATTTTAGGGTCAGTAGGTGGAAGCGACGAATGTCATTATGCTCGTCTGCGGGTCACATTGCCTCTGCTGGGACATTTGGTCGCAATTCGGGTATGCGATCAGCAGGGATATAGCGATGGGCTGCTAGCCATATCCGTAGCCGTTTAAGTGTTTGGGCTCTTCAAAAGCATGAAGAAGTTTCGCTGGTTTTGACCAAATTTATGTTCAGTAATGAAGATCATTTCTGGCTTGACGCCAACGTCAATGAACAAAATTACAGATTTTGGTCTGAAGAGAAACCAGAAGAAATTCAAAAGGTGCCATTATACCCAGAGAAAACCACGGTTTGGTGCGGTTTATAGGCTGGTGGAATCATCGGTCCATATTTTTTCAAAAATGATGGTGGCCGGAACGTAACCCTGAATGGTGCTCACTATCGCGCCATGATATCGATCTTTATGCTACCTGAAATTGAAGCCCGTAATCTTGACGACACTTGGTTTCAACAGGACGGTGCCAAACAATGAATCTATTGAGAGGTTATTTCGAAAAGCAGCTAATTTCACGTTTTAATCAGTTGAGTTGGCCACCTAGATCAAGTGCTATTACACCTTTAGACATTTTTCTTTGCGGTTACGTAAAGTCCAAAGTCTATGCTGACAAACCTGCTACGATTCCGGTTTTGGAAGCCAACATTACGCGTGTCATTAAAGCCATACCGGTCGAAATGTTCGAACAAGTCATCCAAAATTGGACCCTCAGAATGGAAACCCTGAGGCGCAGTTGCGGCCAACTTTTGAAGGAAATTATATTAAAAAAAATGCCATAAAATGTTCTTTCAAACTACCAAGTAAGATTCCACACTTGATTTGAATTTTTATATTTTTTTTTTTTAAAGTAACTCTCTTTGCTTAAAGTAACCCTATAAAAAAAAGTTTGGTGTTAGCAGGTCCAGTGGCCTTGGAGGCTACTGGTAAATGAAATTTCTGTATATTATTTTTTTCTTTTTTTTTTTGAAAATTTTCGTTGAAGCTCTGCCATAACCGGTCTGGCTATATGTGCAGTTACTCCATTTTACTGACCCCGAATGCTGTTACATGGGACATGTCTTTAGCGCAGTTATGGGTAAAAAGTACTCCTTCAACATCTTTAAATAACACCGTTGCCCCATTTTCTTCACAGAATGATGGTCCCACAATGCAGCTTGATGAAGCTGCTCACCACGCAATAACTCGTTCTGGGTGCAGTTCCTTCTCATGGAGTATTTGTGGATTAGATTCACTTAATATGTGGCAATTTAGCTTGTTAACATTGACGTTTAGATCAAAATGGGCCACATAAGACATAAACAAGCAATTTATCAAGCTGTTGTCGCCTTTGGCCATTTCAATATTTTTTTTGGCCAAAATGGACTTTGTACGGATATAATTTTTAGTCATCATGAATTATCCGTTGTAATGACTAACTGCAATTTGCGCCGATAAGTTTCGAGTCAATGCGCTTGGATTTGTCTGAATTGACGTTGCTACAGCCGCGATGGTGTCTTGAACTCGAACATAGGGACCTCGATAGTACGGCCTTCGTGTGATGCTTTCTGATTCGGCAAACATGTCTACCAGCCTCATAATGGTCCCTATCTACTCGGGAGAGTTCCGCCAAACTCCCGCCTAAATAACCTTGGGACGGAAATACAGAACTGCAAAGCATGGTACCGCTGCCCTATCGAAATCCTCCTTTCGGTATATCCTAAGCATTCATTTTAATAAATCTAAATATAAACATTTCAAATCCTCTTCTCGAGTATTGCATGACCATAAATTGATTGCAATTTTTTACCTTTGACCAACAAGTCACTATCCAGGAAATAAACATACAACAACACTCTCAGATGGGGGCAGGTTATGCTGGCAGTCATCTGAATATCCATAAAAATTGATAGTCATTTATTTGTCCCCCTCCTCGCTACCCAACAAAGAAAAAAACCGAAAAACCTTGAATGCTCTTCAATCAACTTTATGACGTGTTTGTTTTTATGCCATTAATCAAACAACAAAATTTTCCAATTTGTTGCCGGGTATGGGTGGTTATTGGGGGGCATGGGGCGGGGGAGGAGCATTTTAAATGCATTTTTAAATAGAGTTAATTGTGCATGAAATTTCGGTGTTTTTAGTTCCAAAAAACAGAAATAAGTTCGATAAATTTACACATGAGTTGATCTAGTAGAGTTTAAATACGGGTTGCTAGAAAACGGAAATGTCATGCGTTAAATGCTGCGACTAATACGAGTATTTATAAAAATGACCCAACTCATTTGTAGAAGATGGCAATCTTTTATTTGCATGATTAACTGCTGTTGGCTTTTATTTGGTTATTTGTTTTTGTCAACATAAACAACAAAATTTAAATTGAATGACATTAATTAAAACAACAGATAGACAAATTCCATTTTGTCAAAAAATTCGAGAATTGTTTAAGTTTGCAATTTATATTTAATAAAATGTTACAAGTAGATTTTTTTTAACGCAAATCTTAAATCTTAATAGAGAAATTGTTACGTTTAACTGACTTTGGTCAGAGGCGTACATGAAGAAAGTTTTCAAGGGGAGCTGTAGGAAAAAAAACTTAAAAAAGAGCTGGAATTAGTACGTTTTTTTAGTTTATTAATATTTGTACCCTTTACCAACCGGTGGATGCTATATTTAATTTGTCATTTCATTGGCAACACCACGAAATATTGATCGAAGACTCCATAAAGTACATGGTGGCGCACGAATCGTGCTACAAAAATAAAACGTAATCAGCCTGATTACGGTTGGCGTAGTCGAGTCGTAAATTAGGCGTTTTTACAAAATGGTATTGCGATTGGCGTAGTCGAGTCGTAAATTAGGCCTTTGTATAATCTATTACAACATTCGGTATCGCGTAAAGCGAATTCGACTGTAATATAGTGTGAAAACTGACGATATAATTTTTGGTCACGACAAAGTTAGAAAAAAAGAATAAACTAAATAAAATGAGTTCAGGCAAGATGTAAGTGTTAATACATTCGTTAAAAATCATTTCTAACTACTTTTTTCCAATATTAGAATAAAAATCACGACTCCAACCAATTTGGAAAGCTGGTGGAATTTATGGAATAAAATCCACCTTTGGCCAAAGGGTTTAATAAGGGTATGCAGAAACTAAATATTAAAGAAGAATGGAACAATATTAGCGAAGCTCTATATTATCTAGGGCCTCCTCTACGTAATGGCGAAGGTTGGATGAAAGTTTGGACCGACAACAAGTTTTATCGACTGGAAAATCAATTTTATAGTGAATGCATATATTGTGTAAAGCCGCACAAACAGCAGTTATTTTCCCTGGCAATTCCGGGTTATAATGCCATTGCCTTGCACTCAATATGCACCTAAATCTATTTTTTAGGACCCCTATTGATCTCTCAAGAACATTTCTAGTTTTTGAGTGTATATGGTTAAAACGACTCTCTAGACTACCGTCTTCAGTGGACCGGAATGGAGTTATTAAAAACGGCTCCAATAGATAACCAGCATCTCCTAAAACGTATTAAAATTAATGGAATCCTAGGCGTTTAAAGTATTTTGCCAATTGATGTACCTAACAACCACGTATTTCGTTCTCCACGGTCATTAGAATCCTTCAATAATTGCTTCAAATCGCCAGCATTCCAAATCAGTGAGTCGTGAGATGATCCAGGGTTATTCTGAGTTTATGATCGCAAACCTGCAAATCTTTGTAAATATATTTTTCTTATTTTACGTTATCTTAAACTTACCACAGTCGTATTTAGGCTATAGAATCCCTTTCTATTGTAATACTTCAACCTTTCCTCAATTTTCGGTGCTAAAATTTTTACATGAGTTCCGTCAATACACCCTATTACGCCTGGGAACCCATTTTTTCTATAAAAATATACTTTTATTTCATCCTTCTCATTTTCATCCATCACAAATGAAATCCACCTGGAACAAAGGTCATTATACATCACGTTTATGCATTCGTTGAAAACCTTGCTCATGGATGATTGAGACAGATTTATATTGCAGTCGTTGCCTGCTCCCTTTTGGTAGCTACCCTCAGCAAGAATTCTCATGGTCGCTCCCAGCTTCAATATATTTGGCACATTAGTACTTCTCCTCGGTATATCCAAGTGTGGACTGCATTTATGCACAATGTATTTGAACGCTTCTTTATTTAATCCAAAATAACTTACAAATCCATTCGAATTAGACAAAATCAAAGTTCATATGTTGCCCAGCTTACTTTTGATTTGATAACGAGAATATGTTTGATTTCTGCCGTAATTGTCGTCGCAAAGCTATCGACTCCTCCTTAGCATAAGCCTCATCTTCGTCCGACGATGAAAATAAAGCCATACTCAACATGATCATTTATTTTTACTATTGTTTCTAAAAAAGGTACTTCCACTTTAAATTTAATTTCCAATTGCCGCGGAACAGCTGTTCGTAATTGAGCAGTGTTGCAAAGTTTTTTGCAGATTTAACAACACTGTTTTTTATTCGTTCTATTACAAAATAGTCGGCGTCGTTTTTTTACGTGGTACCAAAAATTGTTAAAAACGCCTACGACTGCTGTGGATTTAGGACTACGCCAACCATGATAAGGCTGAATAACTTTCCTTCTATGTAAGCAATCAGCTTATTCTTTATTTTATTTGGAAGGTTAGTATTTAGTTTTATAAAAATTAATGCTTCGAATATTGAAAAAAAGATTTCGATAGTGTAGCACTAGCATGCTTTGTAGTCTTGCATTTCCATCCGTAGGAAGTTTTGGCAGAAGTTTGGCGAAATTCCCCCGAGAAGATGGACCATTAAGAAAGAGGCTGGTAAATATATTTGCCAAATCTGGAAGCTTCGCACGAAGGCCGTTCCTTTGAGATCTCTATGTTCGGACTCGCAGCTGTAGCATCGTCAATTCAGGCAAATCCAAAGGGTTTTGACTCGAAACTTATCGGCGCGAATTACAAAGATAATTGATGATGACTTAAACTTGTTTCCGTACAAAGTACAAATTGAGAACAAGTTAAACCCTCTGGATTTGCCTATTCGAATGGAATTTTGCCAAAAAACTATTGAAATGTCCCAAAAAGACAACAGCGTAATAAATTGCTTGTTTATGTCTGATGAGGCCCATTTTGATTAAAACATCAATATAAACAAGCAAAATTGCGGTATGTAAAGTGAATCTAATCCACAAATACTTCATGAGACGGAACTGCACTCAAAACGATTTACTGTGTGGTGCGCAGTTTCAACAAGTTGCATTGTGGGGCCATACGGTTCAACAATAGTGTGGGACGAAAAAACTTGCACCAGTCACCGCTAGATTTAAAGTTTATCCAGACGATTTCGGGAACCCAAACAATTTTTTTTCTGTGCACCCTACATACTGCCCTTTTATTTTTTTATCATGCGTTGTCATTTGAAGTTCGAAGTCCTCGGATAACTGATGTCACTAGTTAAAATTGAACTCGAAATCTAAAATGAGGTATGGAAGAAGTATAGTACTTGTTAATTACTGATCAACGACATAGGAGGGTTACTATATATTTTTCAGGCATAGGCAACACTAAGTGTTGCCTGGCGCCATCTGACATATCTATTGGAATGTTTGGCATTATTTAGCATAAACGTACTCAGAACGTTTGACGTGCGACCATCGTTTGTGTTGTTTACAGTGACTTGAAAAAATCAATTTGGCAAAAACAATGCAATTAAATCGTGAACATTTTCGTGCGATCATTTTTCACAACTTTCGACGTAGAATTATCAGGACAAGAGTGCATCGATGAACTTAAATCTTTGTATGGCGATGAAGCAACATCCTATAGCAGTGTGAAAAACTGGTTTAATGATTTCCATCGTGGCCGACGCTCGCTCAAAGACGAAAGTCGTGAAGGTCGTCCAAAAACGGCTGTTGTGCCAGAGAACATTGATGTCGTGCCTGAACTGATAATGCCAGATCGCCATGTGACATACTGTGAGATAGAGACATGCTTGGGCATTTCTTTCACCAGCATACATTCGATAGAACATACACACCTGGCCGTAAAAAAGGTTTGTTCTCGTTGGATCCCGCACAACTTGACAATCGCTCGAAAAAATGCACGTATCGATTGGTGCAAAGAAATTTAAAAAAAAAATACGATCGCTGTGCTTTAAAATACGTTTATAAGATCGTCACAGGTGACGAATCATGGATCTATGCGTTTGAGCCCGAAACAGAACAGCAATCGACCGTATGGGTCTTTCAAGACGAGCCAAATCCAACGAAAATTGTTCGTGGTTGAAACACTTCGAAGCAAATTGTCGTCTGTTTCTTCGGCAAAACTGGTCATGTGGCGACTGTCTCGCTTGAGCAACGTGGACGGTCAATTCTGAGTGGTACACCACAATTTGTTTGCCTGAAGTCTTCGGAGAAATTCGAAAAACGAACAAGAGAAGACGAATAATTGTGCACCATGACAATGCGAGCTCTCACACATCGGCTTAAACCAGCGCCTTTTTGACCGGCCAATTCGTCGAATTGATGTCATCCGCCGTACGGCCCTGACTTGGTATCCAATGACTTTTTTTATTCCCGCACATCAAAAAAAAAAAAAAGTGGTAAACGATTTTTGTCGCCAGAAGATGCTGTTGAAGCGGTTAAAAAAACAATGTTTTCGAGGTGTCTCAATCGGAGTAGAAAAAGTCTTTCGACAATTGGTTTGAGCGCATGTAAAAGTAAAAGTGTAAATCAAGCTGGAGAATACTTTGAAAAACAATAAAACCATTTTTGATGATAAATACTCGCATTTTCAATATTAGGCCAGAAATATATATAGCAGCCCTCGTATTTGGATTTGTATGAAGATTTTATCGTCTCTGTGTACCAATATGTCCTTGAACATAAAGGGACTGTTTCTGGGTTCCTAGAGCCCAGGGCCAAATGACCACGCCCATTTAAGGGAAGTTCAAAGAATCCATGCCTACCTTTCCAAAAAAAAAAAATTGTTTAAAAGTTGAATAAACAAATTTCATAGCAAAATTATCAAAAAAAAAACTTGATCAGAACTTTTCTTGGTCCATCAAAGAGAAACTTCTTTCCCTTTTGTTCCATTTTTAATACCAAACTCAAGCTAACTATAAGACGGTATAAGTTTGCAGACTCTACTTATAGTTCTTTTCGTTTGAATGTGCTTTCAACAGACGGACATGTTTAGATCGGCTTACAATTTTATGACGATCAATTATATACAGACACAGAGAATAGTTTCGTTGTCACAGCCGAATTTGTGTTCCAACTGAATGATTGCACTATAGGTCAAACGATCGATTTCACTGGCAAAAAGTCATAAAATTGAAAATAATATTTTATTTAAATCAGAATAACTTTCATCAGCTTTGGGAAGGTAAATGGATCAAAACTGAAGAAAAAAATTAACCGTTTATGGCCCTAATGCATTACAGGTTCCTTAACCCTTTGGGGACAAATACGAGTTCATTCATATATTTAATACGTATGTATTATGGTTTTTTTTTGTTAATACAGTAAATTATTAAATATCATAACACATATAGTATTTAAATTATATCTACTTCATTTTCTAGGTCTAAGTTATTAAGAATATTTACATAATATTGAAGTCCGTCTTCATTTAAATCGTCGCTCTCAGCGTATACTTCGTCTTCTTCTTCTTCTACTTCTTCTTCTTCAACGTTTTGATTTAAATTTGATTGTATTTCAGATTATAATTCTTCGTTTGGATTATTACATTTTAACATTTCGATAACTTCCTGTGGAAGTTGTAAACGTTTTCGTTGCTGCATGCGTTTGCTTAGGCTCATGGAAGATATTAAAGGATCTGATGTATCCATGGCCCTATTAAATATATCAAGAATATTATTCTTTCGACTGCTCTTACGAGCGTGGTGTAACCTGTCGGCCTTATATATTTTATGCCGAGATTCAGCAGCATCTTCTCCAAGAAACCCCAATGGAAGTACAGAATTTTCCATTATCTGCTTCGAATGAATAAGCACCTTATGTACAGTAGCAGTCATAGGCAACCAAGAATATTTTGCCAATATTATATCAGCTGTTTCATAGCAAAATTTCTGAAATTTACTCAAATCCAATGGAAACTGACACGTTAATGAAATCAAAATGATTTTAAGGCGAAATATAAGATTTATGTCGACACCAGTAATTTCAGAAAAGGCCTCATGGTCTGCAAATGCTCGACGTGCAGTATTCCCGTCATTTGTGCTGCCAAATCCACCAACTTTGGGTTTATCTACACGGAGTCCAAGCTTGTTCCAAAATGCGCTTTGTATTTCATGCATCCTTTTTTGAACTGAAAATTTGTCGTTTTCCTTTCGAATTTGCCATTTTTTTACTTTGCATTTGTAGCCTGCATGCAACACAAATTCGAAAAACCGAATCCAGCAGTGCAGGGGGCTTATTCCATATTTTAAACTCGATTCCTTAGCGCGAAATACGTCGGATCTGTAATTTGCAATTTCCATGAAGTGTTTTGGTGTTGCACCGCAAATAGGACAAGATTGATTAGATTTAGTCCCAGTCAAAATGTTTAAAACCTTTCCATCAATAACTGTTAAAAATAATTTAAAAGTAATGCATACAATTCTTTCTTCTCCAATTTGTATCTGCATAGATTCAAGATTATCAATTTCCTTTTTCAAGTCCAAATCTTCTTTTAAAACTTTTTCGTTCGTTTCCTTTGCGTATTCTAACTTTAGAGGCCGGCAAAATCTTGTGGATTGAGGTGTACGGTTGTTCCAAATAGGATTTCCAGAGGAGATCATTCTCAAAGGAATAATTGTTGTGGCTAATAGCGAAGAGTCAGAATCGTGCGATGTGCTTTTATCAATGTATGATTGTTTATATTGAGCTTGACCTGTACTGCTATCGAAACCGTAGCTTAGAATCAATTCCGCATTTATGTAGTTTGTGTTTTCTGCACTCATTATAACATCAATAACTTCTTTTTGCATCTCTACAATTCTTGCTGCAGTGTGAAATAAAAGTGATTCCAATGAAACTTTTACCAATTTCTCACTTATTTCTACGTCCTTAGGTCGGCACTTTGATTTAGCAGCAGCAACTTGATTGTAATGCGGATAAATGTCGCAGTTTCTCAATTTACTTTCGCGACGTATGCCACAATATTGGGCCTTTGTAAAATTATGTTCTAATAAAAATGCCAGTGCCTCATCTGGCGTTAATTTTATTGGCTTCTGATTCTGTTCGGAAAATAGTTTTTTTATCTTAGATGGCCTTGTTGGACTTTTTATGGTTTCTTTTAGAACTCTTGCTAAGGTTACATGCCCTTGTTTTCGAGCTGATGTTGCTGCTGCACATACCAATAGGTCCGTCTCACCACATAATGTTTCTGAAAGGTCTGCTGCTTCTTTTCTCTTTCCACGATTAGATTTTTCACAAAATGGAAGCCGCGGACGTCCGATAATCCCAGAACCTGTTTCCATTGGATTTGATTTTTTTTTCTAATGTTAACGTGCCTTTAAACCAGTTCTTACAACGAAAATCTGATAGCTTTCTGTGGCATTTATCCCATTTTAAAGTTAAGTATTTACAAAAGTGTCTTACTTTTTCCTTTAAATCAGTGGGAATGTTATCGACTCCAATTTGGCTAAGAATGTATCCATACACAGCATCTTGCTTTTTTTCTTTGGTTAGTGGTTTAACCCAGACTTCAAATAAATCAATATTCTGGAAAATGTGTGTACCTAGAAAAAGTGATAGAATTAGAAAAACGCAAAAAACCGCAAAACCAAATGAGATTTTCCAGATTCAGCACAAATCGACAAAGAAATTTCAATTTTCATTTCCATTGCCAAACGTTGCCGACTCTTTAAAAGCTTCCATAACCTCAAAATTTTAAATTTTCTGCCATTAATCTAAGGTAACATTGAATATGTTACGATTGATACACAAAAATAACTATATAGACAGATTTTTTGATAAAAAATATAGAATACTTACTTATTAATGCGTTATTCATATTAACACTATGGTTTTATTTTCACTTTTAATGTTTAAATGTAAAGACACAACACTAGCACGTTTTCAATGACTCCTCAATAATTCACATTTGACAGCTTGTCATGTAACTGTATAATTGTTTTTGCAAAAACCAAATGCATTTTTATTTGCTTTGATGTGTTTCTTACAAGATTCTAACACAAAAGAAGTGATAAGACAATGTGCCAAATTTGACTTTTTGCCAGTGAAATCGATCGTTTGACCTATAGTGGATTGGTTCAAGCGATGGAGTTTCCAGTACAGATATTTAAAAAAGTTCTATGTAACATCTTCAGATCAACATTTTTTTTTCAAATAAAATATTGTTGAAGTCAGGTCCAGAGGAAAAACTAATTTATCTAATATTAGCAAAAAAATGTCAGAGAAAAATATTGCGGACAAATAAAGGGTGGTTAAATTTTAAGGGCCGATGTTGATTTTGAATAAAACAAAAATTATTTAGGAAATTAGTGTCATTTCTTTTTATTATGATAATATTGGTATGGTTCAATTATGTATGGAACAAAATATCGGCCAAATGGCCGCCGCGACCTCGGCGGGACACCTCCATCTGATGGTCCAAATTTTTGATGACGCTGAGGCATAATTGAGGTTTTATGCCGCTAATGTGCCGAATTATCTTAGCTCTTGAGTTGTTGCTGACTTATCGACGTACACCTTTGCTTTTAAATAACCCCAAAGAAAGAAGTCCAAAGGTGTCAAATGGCATGTTCTTGGCGGCCAATTAACATCGCCACGACGTGAGATAACACGGCCATTGAATTTGTCGCTCAAAAGAACCATTGTTTCGTTAGCTGTGTGGCAAGTGGCACCGTCCTGTTGAAACCACATATCGTCCACATCCATATTTTCCATTTCGGGCCATAAAAAAGTTCGTTATCATCTTACGATAGCGCACACCATTCACAGTAACTGCCTGACCGGCAAAAATACGGCCCGATGATGCCGCCAGCCCATAAATCGCACCAAACAGTCACTCTTTGTGGGTGCATTGTTTTTTCGACAATCACTTTTGGATTATCATTCGCCCAAATGCGGCAATTCTGCTTATTGACGAATCCACTGAGGTGAAAATGTGCCTCATCACTTAAGATGATTTTTTTCGAACACTAATTTTTCATTTTCATAATAGCCTGAATAACTTTAACGCGTTGCTCGCTAATGTATCTTTCCATGGTTCAAATTGAATTAGCCTGAAATTGAGAAATATCAAATTAAATGCGGAAAAAAACTTGACGTTTAGGTGTGGTTCACATTCAACATCGGCCCTTAAAATTTAATCACCCTCCACAAAGAATGGAGAACCTTGAACCATTAAAAATAATTTCAATCTATTTAATTTTTTTCATATGTGAGTAGGCAGTACGAATATGGTTATTATAACGAAATTATTTGTGTTCATCACTTACAGTTGGTACCCTCGATCAAGTGTAAGAAAAACTTTTAGTTGCTACATTAGGCGGTTCCGACAACCAATTATTTCCACTTAATTTTATTAGTACAGTCAAGTAGATTGTTATCTCTGTCGTACTATTATCAAAGCAACCATCTTAAGGTATTTCGAACCGATATTCTATCCAGATTATCAACATAAGGCAATTGCATTAGAAAGTCTTGTCGCCCAACGGAATTTTTGCGGTGCAAAACAAAGGCAAGCCAACTTTTTCTCTGTGTGTATATACTTAGTAGGGACATAAATACTGTTACACATGTTTTATGCTGTAAAATAAAAAGTACTGAATGTTTTTGGACCAAATATTTTTTAATATGTTTATTGATGTATATTGTATCCAAAAAGAATCTAATTATTCGAAATGTCCGCCTTTTGCCTTTACTTTTGCCTTAAGTCGCACTGGCCAATCGTCAATAGCTGCACGAACGTCGTCCATTGGAAAGTTGGCCACAGCTCGAACCAAAGCAATCTTAAGAGATCCAATGTTGGGGTATCTTTTGTGACAAACCTTGTCCTCTAAAACCTTCCACAATTTGAAATCCAATGGGTTGAAATCTGGACTGCCTGAGGGCTATTCTTTAGAGGAAGTGAACGCTGGCAAATTGTTTCGAAGCCAGGCCTGGGACGTTTTAGCCTTATGGGCCGGCGCAGAATCCTGCTGGAAAGTCTTTGGCTGACTTTGGAACAGGGAATTGTTTAGAGTCTTCACAACAGCTTTCAAAACGGTTTCTTGGTAAACTTTGGCCGATGTTTTGACTCATTGTTCGTAGAAATGCTGGTCAGTGACCCCATCGTAAGAGACACCCCACCAAACCATGACTGAAGCTGGGTGATGACCCTTTTCCACCCTTGGGTTCAGTCCAGATGCTTCCTTAGATGACCTTGCATACACTCCATCATTTTGCTTGCAAAATATTTTCCTGAACGGTAAAAATTTTCATCGGTGAACAAAATTTTTCTGTGCAAGTTATCAGCGAGCTTCACCAAAAGACATTTGCATTTTTCAATCCTATTTTTTTTTAAAGCTGCTGTCAATAAATGTCCGGTACGTCGTTTGAAAGCCCCAAGTCCCAAGTCTTTTTTAATGATTCGACTCATGGACTTTTGCGTGATATTCATCTCACGGGCCATGATTTTCTGTTTCGAAGCGGATTTCTGTGAATTCTTGATTTAACGGCTTTGATGACATGCGGTGTTCGAACAAAGCGTGGGCGACCCGACAAGTGGCGGTCTTTTACATCTCCAGTCGCCTCAAACAGTTGTATGCATCGGTAGACGAACATGCGGCTAATCCCTAGTGGCCGGAGCGTTTTAAAAATATCGCTTTTTTCATTATACACTTGAGAATCGCCATTACAGCGATACGGTTCTCATTATCTGACCACTCCATGATGAAAGTTGAAACAATTTTAAAGTCCCGTTACAGACTAACGCTATTGAGGTTAGCTTTTAAAACCCATATGACATTAACGGGGTATGTTCAGTTTTACTATTGAAATGGGTGTGTTCAATGTTGTAACAGTATTTATGTCCCTACTAAGTATACTTTATATGGCCGCAGATAGGTATTTCAAGGTGTTACATTCTGAATGAAAAACTTATATATAATCACTCCCATACTATGGTTGAGAGTACAAAAATTTGTTAGAATGCGGAACAAGTGGCCACCTTTGTTCCCCATTTCTTTTTTTCGATAACTGTAATTATGATCTATGACCATCGCTCCATGTAGGGTCCCAAATAACTGTACGGTGTGTGTGTGTGTGTGTGTGAAAGTCCAATTATTCCATAAATTTAACACTTTCTGTGGTTCTGTCTTGTCAATACTCGTATATGATCACATGTATTGCCGGTCCATAGTCAGACAGCGAGACTGGCCTGAGTACATCCTCAACTACACGCATTAAAGGTCAATTTGTCGTATCATTTATAATTTATTGCAACGCATCATGTCTACGGCAGGCGCAACATTGGGGGACTCCATTGTTGTCGTCGTCGCCGTCGTCGCTGTCGCCGGTCGTTGTTGTTGTCGTCGTCGTCATTGTCAATGATGCCGTTGATTGTGAATCTGATGATGCGACAACTACTCTACTACCCTGTGGAAGAAGGTGTTCATTTAATAAAGTCATAAAGAAGACATTTTAGCAATTTAAGTGTTTGTGACGGCACATGAATACGACCAGTAAATTGAACCAATCAACAAAAAAAAAAAACGAAAAAAAAATATTCAATTAACTTGTCGATGTGAAAAGTGCGTGTCATTCGTCATAAGTGAAAGAGAGAGGAAAAAGTTCACACGATAGTCAGGCGATCGCGTAAAGTGGCTTTGCATGTAGATGAAATCGTAGCCCGGGTTATCATTAATTAAACTACTTTTGATCTACATATGTAGTTTTGAAGAGCGAAATATTAGTAGATAACTAGTAATAATTTTAACATATGAAAATACCTTTAAAAGAACTGGATGAATTTATTTTGCCTAGAATTTTGTTTTTTCTCGGGACGACACTCAATGCATAATCCGAAAAATTGCATACGTCAGCAAAATGGGAAAAATATCTTTGAAGAGTTTTAAAATTGACGACTTAAATACAGGGTGGGCCAAAAGGTCCCAGGGGGTAAAAACTTTAATAATGTTTTCGTTTATAAATTCTTTTTATATTTTTTTTCTCAGTTTATATAGGGTGATCCATCTAGAGGTATTTTTTTAGAACAAAAAAGAATATAAAAATTCAAATCAAGTGTGGAATCTTTATTGGTAATTTGAAGGGACATTTTATGGCATATATTTTTTGAAAATAAGGTTCTTCAAATGTTGGCAACTGTATTATGGAAATGAGTGTAGAATCTTTATTGGCAATTTGAAGGGACATTTTATGGCATATATTTTTTGAAAATAGTTTTCTTCAAATGTTGGCAACTGTATTATGGAAATGAGCGTTCGGTGAGAAACGGACGGATCCGCTGTTCTCGACCAAAATTTTGTTCAGTGATGAGGCCCATTTCTGGCTCAACGGCAAAGTCAATAAACAAAATTGCCGCATTTGCAATGAAGAGCAACAAGATGTTCAAAAGGTGCCGTTAATAGGCTGGTGGAATCATCGGTGCATATTTTTTCAAAAATGATGATGGCCGGAACGTAGCCGTGAATGGTGCTCGCTATCGCGCCATTATATCGATCTTAAGGCTACCTGAAATTGAAACCCGTAATCTTGACGACACTTGCTTTGAACAGGACGGTGCCACTTGCCATACAGCTGCTCAAACAATGGATCTATTGAGAGGTCATTTCAAAAAGCAGCTAATTTCACGCTTTGGACAGGTGAGTAGGGCGCCTAGATCACACCTTTAGACATTTTTCTTTGGGGTTACGTAAAGTCTAAAGTCTATGCTGACAAACCAGCTATGATTCAGGTTTTGGAAGCCAACATTACTCGTGTCATTAAAGCCATACCAGTCGAAATGCTCGAACGAGTTATCCAAAATTGGACCCTCAGAATGGAAACCCTGAGGCGTAGCTGCGGCTAACATTTGAAGGAAGTTATATTCAAAAAATAAATGCCATAAACTGTCCTTTCAAATTACCAATAAAGATTCCACACTTGATTTTAATTTTTATATATTTTTTTGTTCTGAAAAATACCTCTAGATGGATCACACTATATAATAAACAAAATGGAAATTTTTTTACACTAAGTATAAAAAATAATGTCACTTAAATGACTCGTATTTCTGGAAAATTATTCGCTCACCAAAATTTGACTTAAAAGTGCCATTGTGTCTCGGGCAGTGGCTCCGTCCTGTTGAAGCCACATCGCAGTTCTGTTTCCAAGAGCAGCTCTCCATTGACAGTGTTAGCACTTCCATCTTTATTCTCGAAGAAGTAAGGTCCAATGATATTTGCAGATGTGATCCAACACCACACTGTAAACCTAATGGAGTGCAATTGGCGTTGATGAATGGCTCTTGGAATTTCTGAATGCCAGAACCTAGAGTTCTGCTTATTAACAAAGCCATTCAAATGAAAATGAGCTTCATCACTTTGCATTAAAATAATTGATCGCTGATTTATTCTGGTTCTTTGTTTGGTTGTGAATCTCTCCATTATTTCTTCTCCAAGTGTTTTTTATACAGGGTGGAGCGCGGTAAATTTGCTTATTTGGGAACGAAATAAAAAAATTGTGAACAATAGAAAAATTTATTTTATATTTTAATTATATTGAAGAGTAAGGGAATTTTTAAATTACATGAATTTAAATAGTGTATCTGGCAAATGTCGACCTTCGCTAACCACACACTGCTGCATACGTTTTCTGAAGATTTCATGAACTCTAACAAGCATGTCGACTGGTATTCTGCCAATTTCAGCCTTAATATTGTTAATTAGGTCTTCCAAGGTGTTGAGATAAACTTTCGACTTCAGCTAACACCAAAGGAAAAAATTGCATAGGGCTAAGTTCATCATAATTTGCCTCATGCCTCAATGCATATTTAATTGCCTCAAGATCCGGCTGAAAAAAAGTCTGGAAATTCCAAGAGCAAGTGATTACTTCCCAGCAGAGCGTTTCGGCGATTGCAGTACTGCTGCTCTAACTCTCTCGATGTTTTGTGGTGCTGTAATCCTTCTCTCAGATCCCCTTCGTTCACATGACACATTCCCTGCTGTTGTTCCTAATGAAGTTACCCAATTTACAATTGATTGCCGTCCAGGAATACGTCCTCGTGGGGGAACAGCGAATCGTAAACGAAAAGCACGCTGCACTGCAATGATCGAGTGCGCATTTGAATAATACGCTTCAACACCAAATGACCTCTCCTAACGTGTCCAATGCATGATGGCAACTAAAAGGCAGACGAAAACAAATCTCCCAGCCACTATAAGCCACGCAGACGGTCCACTCTCTTCGACCAACAGTGCCACCACAGCCTGCAGTGCAAAAAAGCAAAATACCGCGCTTCACCCTGTATAATCTGAAAAAAATACATATAAACGAAAAAGTTATTAAATTTTTAAGCCCCATGGTAAGTTTTGGCACAACCTTTACAACGAGTGAGAGCAGTTCCCGAGGGAAATTTTATTTTTGGTAGCTAGCGATGATACAAAACTTCACTTTGGAAATGCCAAATAAAACCTTTTTCAACCGTAAGAAAGACGCCATTGAAAAAAAATGAATACACATTTTGTAAATGGATATAAACCTGAAGGTACACATCGGAACGCATCAGTTCATAGATTATCCCTACACACAAAGCGTAGATTCGTTGCCACAACCGATTGTTTTGCCAACCGAATGGTTGAAGTTACCTACACCTCGAGTATTCCATGCCACCCGAATGATTGAAGTTACCTACACCTCGAGTATTCCATCAGTTGGTGTTCTGTAATTTTCAATTATTGGAGATGTAGTGCCAGTGGAACATACCAAGTATCCGAACCTTCAAGAAAGTTTTTGGATCTCAAAATCGACATACCACATTTGTTTAACGAAAAAAAATTGAATTGTAGTCAAGGGCAAAAAACTGTTTGCTTACACAATTGAAGTTTGTGAAATACTCGTAGGGCGGGTCATGACGAGGAAGAAGTAAAAAAGATAATGAAAGATTGTTACAGGCAAAATGTGGTTAATCGATTGGCTTAAAGTCAGTTATAAGTTAACCATTAACCAACCCGTTTTAGTTATAGTAAACACTTATAACTGCACAGAGAGAACAGTTTCGTTGCCACAACCGAATGATACCTCAATCATTCGCTTGGCAAAAAAAAAGGTATTCCATCAGTACAACCGAATGTTAGTTGGTGCTCTGTAAAATTCAGTAATTACAACTGAATTATCTGTAGAAAATACGAATTATTCGAACACCCAGAAACGAATTTTTGGATCTAGAGGTCCACTAGAAGTCCGCACTTGTTTAACGAAAAAATTTAATTTTTTTAGAGACCAAAAATTGTTCCCTTTGTTACACGAAGTACTCTTAATTAATGATAGGAGGGTCATGTCGGGAAAAGGGAATATGAGGATTTTTACTGAATAAATAAGGTTTGCTTACAGCAGTTATAATAAGATTATTTTCGCTTTTGGTTATGATGAATGTTTAGGTATCATCGCCAATATTCGGTTACAACAAAAAATGTTGGCAAACTATTGGTTGCCACAATCACCAGTTATGGCAACGAAATATATTTTGTGCGTGTCATTGGCATGACCAATCAGTTAGTTGTGGCTACAGTACGATAATCTATTTATTATCTTGTGGTAAGTCGGACCCAATGTCCATTACGATTATAAACATTGGGAGATTGCCGAAATTATTTGTTTGCAACGTAATTTTAGTAGTTCCTACCGATTTCCAACTAATTTGTTCTCTGTTTGTGGTACACAATCACTAGTTGTGGCAACTAAATACCTCTTTCGCGTTCTATTGGTATAACGGATCAATAAGTTGTGAGTACATTACGATCATATTTATCATCATGTTGTATTTAAAACCGAATATACGAGGGCGCCGCAAAAGTAACTGGCCTAACATAAAAAGAACCGTTTTTTGGAATTATTATTATTATTTTCCAACATAATCTCCTTCCAACTCAATACACTCCATCAAACGTTTTTCAAGTTTTTTAATTCCATCCGAAAAATAAGATTTTTCAAGACCTTCAAAATATGCCTCAGTTTCAGCAATAACCTCGCTATTGGACGAAACTTTTTTGCCACCGAGATTTTTTTTTAAATTTGGAAACAAGAAATAATCGGAAGGAGCTAAATCTGGACTATATGGTGGATGCAGAGCAATTCCAAATCGTAATTCGGCCAGTTTTTGTTGAGTTTAAAATGCAGTGTGTGATGGAGCATTATCTTGATGAAAAAGAACTTTTTTTTTCTAAATGCGGTAGTTTTATCTTGATTTCTTCACTCAACCGATCCAATAATGCACAATAATATTCACTATTTATAGTTTTTTCTTTCTAAGTTTTTCCTTTCTCAAGATAATCAATAAATATTATACCCCTTGCATCCCAAAATACTGTGGCCATTACTTTTCCTGCTGACAGTTTTCGCCTTCTTGGGACCACTTTTGCCAGCTTCTATCCCTTGTTTTGACTGTTCTTTGCATTCTGGGATGTAGTGATGGATCCATGTTTCATCAACAGTTATGAATCGGCGCAAGAACTATATTGGATTACGCTGATAAATCGCTAAAAGCTCCTCGGAATTGGTCCAACGGACGATTTTTTGGGGCAAAGTCAACAAACGCGGCACCCATCTTGCGGATAGCTTTTTCATGTGGAGTTCATCATGTAAAATACTCCAAACTTATTTTTCGTGTATTTTAACAATATCAGCAAGTTCTCTGAGCTTTATTCGTCTATCTTTAGTCAC
Source organism: Hydrotaea diabolus (assembly GCA_963513945.1). Classification (NCBI taxonomy): domain Eukaryota; kingdom Metazoa; phylum Arthropoda; class Insecta; order Diptera; family Muscidae; genus Hydrotaea; species Hydrotaea diabolus. The sequence goes on along the minus strand of OY740717.1, from coordinate 55,681,804 downwards.
TTCATTAAATATTTTTCTAATGTTTTCAATAGTAGTAACAGTTTTCAATCTTCCAGAGCGTTGTTCATCTTCCGTACTTGAACGACCCATTTTAAATTGTTGAACCCAGGATTTCACGGTGGAGTATGATGGTGCATTATCACCATGAACAGAATCCAATTCATCTTTGTTTAATTGTGGCGTATAACCTTTCATATAAAAGTGTTTAATTACCGCACGAAACTCTTTATTTTCCATTTTTCAAAAATTATAAAACTTGTTTACTTCAATCACCTGTAACAAAGAAAATAATCATTGAATATTTTGGAAATTTTGACAGATGGCTTATAAAAGATTGCTTTTAAAAAACAAAAAAAAAAGTTGCTAGTAAAACAGAAAATGTGCCAGGCCAGTTAGTTTTGCGGTCGCCCTCGTACATTACGATTATAAACTTTTGGTGGTTGCAACCGAAATTTTCTTTTGCAACCGAATCATTGTAGTTCTAACCAATTTTTAACTAAAAAACGGAAAAATTGATTCTTTAACGGGAGTTTGAGAATTTTTATGTTCTACAAAAATGTTGTACAATTAATTTCAGTTACGACGTTTCCTTTTTTAAATAAAGTTGATTGTGAAAAAGAAACAACATTAAGGTCTCGAACCAGAATAAAAAACTGTTCAAGTCACAATAATGATAAAAGACCGAATAAATAACAAAAAAAGAAAAAAATATTAAAAAGGATTGATACGCCCTAATGTGCAACGCATGTATGAGTACATGTACGCACAAAAAACATGCACACTTTGGTTGTGCTTTTTGCATTTGTGGTTTTCAACGAAGACCCATGCGAAACGGAATTGCTGGAAATGATATTGCGCGTTGGAGATTGCTCTACGCAAAGTTCGAAGACTATACGCAAAGGGTAATTCTCATTAATAAAAATGAGTATCCCGTATAAGTGGCCGCAGTAATCGTTGCCAAAGACTGCTGAAGAAAAACCTTGGCGGGTTTAGAAACAGCTGTACAGTCTGCCTGGCAACCGAAGCAAATACATTTCACCAATTTCTTCTTTTTACGTTGATTCTGGAAAAGAAACAACATAAAAGTCTCGAACCAGAATAAAAAACTGCTCAAGTCATAAAATTGACGTGTTTTTATAAATGGTCGTTTTTGGGTTTAAATTTTCTACTAAATTACTACTATTATCATCTTAGTAAGGATTATCTTAAATAAAAACAGCATAACAATGAAACCAAAATAGACACCGAGGAGGAAACCAAAATAGACATCGGTAGGTTTTTAAATAACCTACCGATATGCAATTATACATTTCTCATCACATGTAGCAAAGACTTCCGGAATTCATTTGAGCTATTTTGTAGCCAGAAATATTTTGGATTATATTCCACTTTTCCTTCTTTTAAATACTTTTCAAAATCACCTTTATCTTAATCGCCGCCAAAAATGGTTGTTGTTTTTTTTTTTGATAATAAGCAGAACTACCTATAATGACAATTTTGAGTAATGTCGCTTAAATACTGAATGTTTCTAAATTCAGAAACCCTAATTATTTATAGTTAGTTTATTTTTACAAGTAGGGCTGTAGCCAAGAATCTTACACTCTTTGACCCAAGAAGAATTTAAAACGGTTTGGATGGTGCATTCGCCTCAGTTCGTATTGGGCACGAATTGATGGCCACGTCCCGGACGTTTGTCCCGCCTGCCAGCAGGGACCACATGATGTGCTGCATGTTTTCAATTGTTCGTACAACAACAAAAACTTATTCTACTAAGACTAACACTGTCCATAAAAGCCCCCGACAAGAAAAAAGACAAATCCTAGCGTGATTAGTCCTAATCGCTAGAAAGGAGCCGCTCTAACCTGAATTATATCGTGCACAGCAGTGTTGCCGTTTTGGTAGAATTCTACCAAATTTGGTCGGACGAATTTCAATTTTTTAATTTTGGTCGGATGGTAGGCCCAAACTGATTATGGTAGATTTTTGAATAAAAATTTCAAATATATATTTTTATTATAATTTACCATGTGTTGCACATAATTTTATTTATAAATATTCACAGTTTACAAAATCATTACTATGTGTGAAACGCCATCTATGGAACGAGGCCAAAGTACAAAATCATTTGCCGTTTACTCTGATGTCTTAAGGCCCAATTAGTCTTGACGGTGGACGGTTGACGGTAGTCAATAAGCTATTTCAGTTAGGGGTTGCATTTTGCATATGTTAGAGTGAGATAACTACAGTTTGACGGTTGACGACGGTAGACTTCTGCAGGTTGCAGAATCAACCGTCCACCGTCAACCGTCAAGACTAATTGGGCCTTTAGACGTCGTAAACAGCTTATGGCCTCTGAACTGTGGTATGCTTGTTCGCGGTATTTAAAGACTAATAAATGTAAACAACAGCACGTACGCATGAACATAAAAGAAATGATAAATGTATAGAAAGTAAAAAGGCCAAAAACATGGACAAGTAAGTATTGAAATATAATTATTTGATGATTTTGATGATTTAAGTATAGACATGTTTTGGAAAAATGTATCTGCTATAAAAAATGGTTTGAATGAACATTGTTTTGAAAATTTAGTTAAATTTGTCTTTAATTTACTTTCACTACCACATAGTTCAGCCGCTGCTGAAAGAAAGTTTTCGTCTCTATCTCTTATAAAATCCAAATTAAGAAACAAACTTGAAATTAATACCATTAACAGTATCATGCTTTGTAAAGAATTAATCACGAACAAAGGTCCGCATACTGTATGGTCAGCTAAAAAAGACTTTAAAACACCGAATAAACTGTAGTGAATTGAAAATATGTTAAACATGATCTCGGAGTTACTGACAAATGATCTCCAAAATCTCTGTATATATAAGAGATTTTAGAGATTTAAAGAATTAAAATAATAGACTGAATTTACATTATTTTTTGTTTAATTAATAAAAGTTTTCTATAAATTAAATATTGTTTTTTTTCGTTACAATTTTGGTCGGTTTTGACCCAATTTGGTAGGATTTAGAAACAAATTTGGTCGGAAAAAAAAATTCTTGTGGCAACACTGGTGCACAGCTCTCTAATTTTAGATCAGTTCTTCGTTTGTTCGCTCTATAGGAGAGCCGCTCTATAGGAGAGCCGCTCTACAGGAGATACGCTCTATAGGAGAGCCGCTCTATAGGAGAGCCGCTCTATGGGAGATCCGCTCTATAGGAGAGCTGCTCTGTAGGAAAGCCGCTCTATAGGAGAGCCGCTCTATGGGAGATCCGCTCTATAGGAGAGCTGCTCTGTAGGAGAGCCGCGCTATAGGAGAGCCGCTCTATAGGAGAGCCGCTCAATAGGAGAGCCGCTCAATAGGAGAGCCGCTCAATATGAGAGCTGCTCTGTAGGAGAGCCGCTCTATAGGAGAGCCGCTCTATAGGAGAGCCGCTCTAAGCTGTCGATCGTTAAGTATGGGAATTATATCAAGCACAGCTGAGATCAGATTTTCGTTTGATCCTCAAGTTTTCGGTGAGGAAAGTAAGTAAGTGATAATTAGGGAAGCCTGTATCGGTTAAAATCGACCTATTTTTTGGTTTTGGGTGAAAATTCTTCATGTTTTTGCACTCCGTTGTGGGGAGTCGTTTGACTAACCCTGTTCTTTAGATCTCTTTGTCTTTCCCTGCTATGATTTTTTATTTCCCATAGAGGTCTTCACTAGAGTGGAGTGAAAACATGCTTTTTTTTAATTTGAAAAAGTTAACCTCGGAAAGAGATGTAGTCTGGGGTCCTAAAGAGGGGAAAAATAAAGAAAAAAATTTAAAAAAAATTTTAGGGTCGCGCCAAAATAAACAAATACACATGTTTGAAGGCGTGAATTTTCCTAACCCCTGAACGGATTTTAAAGTTTTATGTCAATAAATGTTTGCAATAGCGTAAACAATGAAATAAGGGCATGAAAAAATTTAAAAAAATTTTTCTCATTGTTCAAAAATTTCAAAAAGTAAAATAAGTCAAATCGTCCCTTCTTCAGAAAATTGACTGAACAATGAAATCGCCACCAAAGCTACAAATATTAGTCGATTATCCTCATATTTGCCTCAAATACTTTTGTTTGGGCACTGAACAAGCTCAAACTTTTAAATTTCGAATAAGTTAAGTCGTTAATTTTTAGGATTTTTCTAAAATCAACGCCAAAATAGCGATAATTACCAAATTTCTAGGGAGTGGCGCGACCCCTAAAAATTTTTTTAAATTTTTTTCTTTATTTTTCCCCTCTTTAGGACCCCAGACTACATCTCTTTCCGAGGTTAACTTTTTTTTTTGAATTTCACTCCACCCTAGTCTTCACCCTGTGTTGCCACACGTGTGGCTGCTTCATAAAATGGCTATAAATTGTGTTTTGCAAATGACTGAATAGCTCAGAGTCTTAGCTTTCATTTGTTATATAAATTACCGCTATAGCTTAATTAGCTATCAATATATTTCATGGTTGCCCCAACTACCTGTCAATTAATATCAATCATACGCCACACGGCACCTGTACGAATACATGCAAAAAGGGCATTCGTCGATATGTGTGTGTATCTAAAATATTCAATTCAATATTCGACGTTATAAATAAGAGTATTTTAGCATAAATTATCGAAGAATTATGCCTTCATTGTTGCTGTACTGGGTTCTATTTTTTTAGTACAGAAAACTCAAGAAAATGTTTTTATCTGTGGCCACATCACCTGATTTTCTATCATAGATTCTCTATTAAAATGTCGCATAGAAAAAGTTCAATGTTTTAAGGTCAATTTCAACTACGAGTAAATGTGACAGTCTAGCGTACAAATTAAACACACAGTTGCCGCCGATTTTCTATTTCTTTCTGTTGTTGCTTCCAACAGATGTAGAGTCATTTTATTTTATGGGAGCTCAGAAGCAAGAAAGAAAAAATTAAGAAATATGGTTATGATGTTTACAGAATGTATGGACGGACAGGCGGACGAACGGCCGTAGCATGCATGTGAATACATACAAAGCGGCCACGATTTATGCATATATTTCCCTAATAGGGTTCCATGCTCAAATTCGCCTGTATGGTCTGGTCGGTGAGTTCACACGCATTCTGTAAAAATTCCGAGTCTGGCACTGCTTCATTTGCGATTTCGTGGGAAATACTTAATATTTAATATGTCATCGCTTTTGCTTTTTGATTTATTCGAGACTTATTGAATTGTAAAATGTGACAGGGTGTGCATTCATGCATCCTCGGCGGAAATTTTTAAAATGTTTTTAATTAACAGCGACATTTACCGCTCGTGTGTGTGCGTTTGTTGCATTAACAAATCCAAGTGCCACATTATTGTTTTTTTACATTTGTCATATGCTGCAATTATGCGTATGTTTGTTATTGTTGAAAAATTACATGCCATTATTGTGGAAAATTTAAATGATTTATAATTTGTTGTTATTTCTACCACGCACCAACATTTAATATTCAATAAAAATATGCTTTGCGCCCACAGTAAAATTGCAGTGTTTTTAAAAAGGCGGTTGCATGTCCCAATGTTTAATCATTGCTAAGGTATTGCAAGATGCAAATTGTGGTATTTACCAGGATAACTCGTATTAGACCCAGAGGGAGGCTTTTCTTAGATAACCTTTGTTAAACTTAATTTTGTATTATTACAATATAAAATCCAAAAGAGTTGGGAAAATAAAAGAAAATTACGAATAAATACTCGTAACTGTGTAGAGGCTTTTCGAAACCATGGACCAATAATGTTCAATTTGGTTGGAGTTGAATACGAGGGTTGCTATATATATTTCTGGCCTATACCACAACTAACAACTACTAAGTGTTGCCTCGCTCGCTCAAAGACGAAGGTCGTGAAGGTCGTCCAAAAACGGCCGTTGTGCCGGAGAACATTGATGCCGCGCGTGAACTGATAATGCAAGATCGTCATGTGACATACCGTAAGATGGAGGCATCCTTGGGCATTTCTTCCACCAGCATACATTTGATATTGCGTGAACACCTGGCCGTAAAAAAGGTTTGTTCTCGTTAAATCCGCACAATTTGACAATCGCTGAAAAAAAGGCTCGTGTCGATTGGTGCAAAGAAATTTTGAAAAAATACGACCGCGGTTCTTCAAAATACGTTTATAAGATCGCCACAGGCGATGAGCTCGAAACAAAACTGCAATCGACCGTGTGGGTCTTCGAAGACGAGCCAAATTTAACGAAAGTTGTTTGTGGAAAAAGCACTTCGAAGCAAATGGTCGCCTGTTTCTTCGGCAAAACTGGTCATGTGACGACTGTTCCGTTTGAGAAACGTGGGAGGTCAATTTTAAGTGGTACAGAGTGGTATAATTTGTTTGCCTGAAGTCTTCGGAGAAATTCGAAAAACGAACAAGAGAAGACGAATCATTGTGCACACATCGGCTCAAACCGACGCCTTTTTGACAGGTCAAAACGTCGAATTGATGGGTCAACCGCCTTACAGCCTTGACTTGGCACCCAATGGCTTCTTTTTATTCCCGCACATCAAGAAAAAAATGCGTGGTCAACGATTTTCGTCGCCAGAAGATGCCGCTGAAGCGTTCAAAAACCATGTTTTGGAGGTATCTCAATCGGAGTGGAAAAGGTGTTTCGACAATTGGTTTGAGTACATGCAAAAGTGTATAAATCATGCTGGAGAATACTTTGAAAAACAATAAAACCATTTTCGATGATAAATATTCGCATTTTCATTATAAGGCTAGAAATATATATAGCAGCCCTCGTATTGTTTATTGAATTTTATTTTGACAATAGTATGATTGCCGCAATATAAATATTGTTAAAGTGTAACAATAGCATTATTGTTTAAAAATGAAAATATGGTTGTAGAAGCAATATAAATGTGGTGGGTGTGACAAAAGTATTGTTTTTTGTGTTTTATGCATACAGTAATTTGATTACGACAATCATACTACATAATTGTAATTTTTCATCGTTTGAGTATGCTTTTTAGAACAATGTCATTGTTATGGTTGTAATGATTGTAACATGGTGGCGTGTGAATCATATTATAGCTGTAAGGAGCATACTATGGTTGTTAGGATCATGGTATGGTTGTAGAGATCATAGTATGGTAAGTGTGAATCATACTATGGTCGTGGAGATCATAGTATGGTTATGTGTGAATCAAACTATTGTTGTGAGGGTCATAATACACACAACCATATACCCAACAACAGTATGATGCTCTTCGAAGTATGATGCAACTTCTGTTTGTCAGACACGTAGAATAAAAGTATGGTTGGGATACTTTTATTCTACGTGTCTAACAAACAGAAGTTGTTCTCATTCGTTTGATAAGAACCTGGTCAGTTTTCCTTTCAAGAAGTACTGCAAAACTTTCTGATGTAGGTTGCTAACGCCAGAATTAAAGATAAAAGTATTGGGCAGCCACGAAAATACTTGTCACTTTACTGCCTTGTAAACAAGTTAAAAAAGGGAAGTCGGGAGATATCGTCCTATTTACTTAAGTTCCTATTTACTTAAGTTCCACAATATTCCATTAAGGAAGATATCCATTAAGGAACAATTCCATTAAAGAACAATCTCTTAAATCCGTGAGCTGTGCACGATAAAATTCTTATACTCAACGCCGGCTCTGAACGGCAACTGCTGTATATAGAGAAGTCCTGACATGGCTTAGAGATTAATCTCTTACTCTTAAAGTCGCCGGCATTTACAAGGTGGAAACACGCCGCTAAAAAATTGATAGATGTTTTCCCCGGAGTCGCTCTTGTTGTAACAACAATATAATTTTTTTGTAAGAGTTGTTCGTCTATATGGGCTCTGCTTTGATATCCTGGTGAAGGAAACGCGGCATTTGAAATGGATGAGTCCAAAGAAACCTGGGAGTCAGCTGAGTGGGTTTGGCCGTACAATTGAAAAGATGCAGCACGTCATGTGGTCCCTGATGGCAGGCAGGACAAACCATCAATTCGCTCTTAATACGAATTGAGGCGGCTGCACCATCTAGGTATAAGCTATGCCAGAACCACGCGTGTCTGACAAGGTAGCGCCTTCTCCCCTGGTGAAATCTTCGAGGATGTTCCCCTAGCGCTATATTCATGCTATAGCTGGATACTGTTGCTGCGACTTTATAAGCGTTAATGTCGTTTAGACCTGCCTGATAGTTTTGATGATTTAAAGGCTCTCTCTTGTACCATTGGACCTCTCTCCAGATCATGAATGTCGTAACTGATCAACTTAAGTGGAGGCATCCTGTCCACGAGTTGGTGGTTAGGATGACTACTACTTCGATACATAGGCCCGATATTTGCAATCGGGCTTATTTATGTATGCATTTTAAAAAAGAAAGAAGTTATCGGTTGATATAATTTTTCTCTTACTTTTGGGTTAGAAACACCTATAAAATTGGATTAGTTCAAAGATATCATTATCCCAACCTAATGATTGACAAGTTCTTTTAAGGGGACTTAGAAATATTACTCTTTATGAAACTAATTGATTTTGGGTGAGTCTGTACAGTTTATCCGACGTTTTTGCTCGAGTGCATTGCTGTAGCTATGCCACATACGGAAAATATTAAAAATGTCCATGCAGTCAATTTGTTTGGACATGGTGACGCAAAAGTCATAGAGTGGTTAGTATTTTCGAGTATTTAAGACTTATTTAAAACCAATGTACTTCATAGTTTTTTTTGATTTGGGTTACTTAATAAAATGAAGAATTCTTTGGCAAGTAACTTCTGAGATTTGCCGGGCAATGTTTAGCCAAATTGCCCCTCTATTGCCCGCATTATCTGTTTACCGTTCAAAATTACTGCTTTTTTCATCTTTCAACATTTATTGTTAAATTATTCTTAAATTTCACAGTGCAACACACTTTTTCGGGTAAACCTTTAGTTTAATGGCGGCTGAAAGTACCTTCTAAAATTTTTTTTTCGCAAAATACATTTTTTCAATTTGGCTCAAGTTTCAAAGTGGATTTTTAGCACTTGATTTTGATACTCTGAGACGGCTTAATCTCCGTAAACCGAACGAAGCATAGCAACATAACTATTGAAAACTGTAAGAAACAGATACGAACCCGATTCAGTATACCCAGGAGATAATTCCCGGGGAATTTATTTTGCCGAGAATAAAATCCTACTAATCTAAACAAACCGGAAGAATAGTAATAAAAAAGAGAGCATTTCGATTATTCGAAGTTAGGTGTACGAGGGCTGCTATATTTATTTCTGGCCTAATAATGAATATGCAAATATTTATTATCCAGAATGGTTAAATTGTTTTTCAAAGTATTCTCCAGCATGATTTATACACTTTTGCATGAGCTCAAACCAATTGTCGGAGCACTTTTTCCACTCTGATTGAGACACCTCCAAAACATGGTTTTTAAACGCTTCAACGGCCTCTTCTTGCGACGAAAATCGTTGACCACGCATTACGTACGGCGGATGACCCATCAGTTCCACCTTCTGACCGGTCAAAAAGGCGCTGGTTTGAGCCGATGCGTGAGAGCTCTCATTGTCATGGTGCACAATGATTCGTCTTCTCTTGTTCGTTTTTCGAATTTCTCCGAAGACTTGAGGCAAACCAATTGTGGAGTACCACACAGAATTGACCGTCCTACGTTGCTCAAGCGGAACAGTCGCCACATGACCAGTTTAGCCGAAGAAACAGGCCACCATTTGCTTCGAAGTACTCGTTCCAAGAACAACTTTCTTTAGATTTGGCTCATCTACGAAGACCCACACGGTCGATGTCTGTATTGTTTGGGACTCAAACGTATAGATCCATGATTCGTCACCTGTGACAATCTTATCAAGGTCATTTGAACCACCGCGATCGTAATTTGTCAAAATGTCTTTGCACCAATTGACACGAGCCTTTTTTTTTGAGCGATTGTCAAATTGTGCGGTGTCCAACTAGAACAAACCTTTTTTACGGCCAGGTGTTCATGCAATATCGAGTGTATGCTGGTGGAAGAAATGCCCAAGGATGCCTCAATCTCACGGTATGCCACATGACGATCTTGCATTATCAGTTCACGCGCGGCATCAATGTTCTCTGGCACAACGGCCGTTTTTGGACTACCTTCACGACCTTTTTCTTTGAGCGCGCGTCGGCCACGATTGAATTCATTAAACCAGTTTTTCACAGTGCTTGCTATAGGATGGTGCTTCATCGCCATACAAAGATATAAGTTCATTAATGCACTTTTGTCGTAATAATCTACGTCGAAAGTTGTGAAAAATTATCGCACGAAAATGTTCACGAGTTAATTCCATTTTTTTAAGTCACTGTAAACAACACAAATGATGGTCGTACGTCAAAACGTTCTGAGTACGTTTATGCTAAAAAATGTCAAACTTTTCAATGGAAATGTCAGATGGCGCCAGGCAACACTTAGTGTTGCCTAGGCCAAAAATATATATAGCAACCTTTGTATTGCTGTTTCGTTTGGCTTACGATTTACAAACTATTTTCGCGAAGTTTCAAACGTACAAAGTGAAAAAATTGAACATAAAAAAAAAATATTAAAACAATATATATTTTGTGGTTGTTCCTCTCTTCTGAAAGTACGTCGCGACCGAAGACCTGTGCACTCAAAAGTTGGCCACTTATTTTAATTATTTTTGTCGGTGGCTTTTGGAACGTGTCTGTATCACTATACACCGCAGTACTATCAGCCCCTTTTTCGCCTAGCTCTACACGCATAGAAAAGATATGGTTACTATATGGTCACGGCAACAATAGTATATTCTCTGCAATAAAAGTATGCCTTTTTTCAATTTCATTTTGACAATAGTATATTGCATATTGTGGAAATGTAACAATAGTATTATTGTTTAAAAATGAAAATATGGTTGTAGCAACAATTTAAATATGGTTGGTGCCACAAAAGTATTGGTTTTTTTTGGGTTGATAGCGGTAATCATACCGGAATATCGTATGTTTCTTTCACTTGACAACGTCATTGTTACGAATGTATAAGTAAATTTAATCAAATTTTTTCAAAACAAATTACTTTGGACTAGTATAACTGAAATACTTTTCATAAATTTCATAAAAATTTTTTCATAAATTTTTTCTACTACGAGTATTAAATATATTAGTTAATCATAGTTTAATGTATTTTCAAATAATTTATTTAATAAAAATCTCTATTGTTGAATAACAACTTAGCCCAATCCTTACAAACAATTTTAGGGATCATAGTGTGGTTGTGTGTGAATAATTCTACGAGTATTATTGTGAGGACCAATATATTGTTGTGGGTATCATAAGATGGTTGTGTGTGAATAATTATATTATTGTGAGCACCATAATATTGTTGTTGGATCATAGTATGGTTGTGTGTGAACCATACTATTGTTGTGATGATCATAATATTGTTGTGCCACAACCATTTAACCAACAATAGTATGATGTTCTTCGAATATTGTTACCCAACCATTTTTATTCTGCTGATAGGCCCAAGCATGGACCACAACTTACTGCAAGATCGGCTAAAACCATTACTGCTGCTCAAGAAAGTGTTCAAAACAATTCATAAACCTCAATTCAACGCCGTGCTGAATGTAATGAAAAATGTGCTCAAAAGGGCTCGCATTTGTGAGGCTAACAGAGGCGGACCTTTATCTGATATTGTATTCCATACATAAATGACGACATTAAATAAAACATTTATAAAAATAAGATCCATTCTCTTTTATTTAGTCAAAATTTATAAACAAACAAAGTAGTTTACCTTTCCGGTGGACACCCTGTAGTATATCGTCCCGGCGGACACCCTGTATAAATCTAATTTTGTTGTAATGGGTGTTTTTGTAGACGTATGGTTTTCCATATGGCCACACTTTTTTGGAGTTGGTCTTTTTGACAGCTGTCACTTGGTTTAAGCTCAGTTTGGTTTGCCATTTCATAATGAATAGACTTACGTACTCCGGAACATCGTATGCAAATCGTGGTGAATGGGGCCGAAACCAGATGGCCATCGATCCTGATTTTTACAAGAAAAGCTGGTTCAGCTATGAAGCTCACTTTTGTTTGGTTTGGTTGGTGCATTTGGAGTTATGAAAACCCACAAGCCATTGTTGAGACGCCGTTACATCCTCAATAAAAGCACTGTTTGGTGTGCTCCAGGGGCAGAGGGAAACATTGGTCCATATTTCTTCACAAATAAAGCTGGCCATAATGTTACAATCAATGGGGAACGCTATAGAGCCATGATTAATGAATTTTTCGTGCCTGAATTGGAGGATGTTGATGTGGACGACCTTGGGTTCCAAAAAGACGGCGCTACATGCCATACAGCCAACGATACAATCAATTTATTGCAGGAAACTTTTGGTGAGCGGATTAGCTGGCATAGTGGGTCTATGGGATGGTCTCTTAGATCGTCTGATTTAGCACCGCTGGACTATTTTTTGTAGGGCTATGTGAAGTCGGTTGTCTACACAGATAAGCCCGACACGAATACCGCTTTGGAAGAGAATATTCGGCGCGTTATTGCTGACATACGGCCCCAAATGCTACAAAAAGTGTTCGGAAATTGGAACTCTCGGGTGGAATTTATTGGAGCCAGCCTCGGTGGTCACTTGCCCTAAATCATTTTTAAAACTTAAAGGAAAACCCTTATCTTTATAATAATGCTAACTGCTTGGCCATATCATTAAAATATATTCGTTTTTTGTCTTCTTGAAAACCACACGCCTGGAAAAACACCCTTTACATACCTTCTTCCGGAATAAACCACATCGATTACCTTTAAAAGAGAGAATAAATAAACGGCGATTATTTGTATTGGACCTATTTTGGACCTATTTGGACCTATTCTAGAAAAAAGTTCTTTTTCATCCAGATAATGCACAGGTGCAAACGTGTGCAGTTTCGATGTCAAAATTGCATTAATTGGGTTACGAATGGGTACCTCATCCCTTATATTCTTCGCATTTAGCCCCGAGTGACTATTTTTTATTTCAAAACCCAAAGAAAGGGCTCGGTGCAAAAAGATTCAGCTCCAACGATGAAATTTTTGATCAAACAAATGCCTATTTAATGGACATCGAAAAGACCTATTTTTTGTAAGGGATTCAAAAATTGGAGAAACATTGTACTAAGTGTATTGAGCTAAAAGGAGTTTATGTTGAAAAATATTTTTATTTGCAAGAAAAAATGTTTTGTTTGAAAGGTCACGGAATTATTGATATACCCTCGTCCATTCTCCTTTTTATTTACATTCATAATACCTACTTTTTCTCCGGGGATTTGTTTCCCATTTTCGAAATTCGTTTAAAATAACACAAAGTCATCAATGTTTTTTCCAAAGAATTTTGTGCATATCTCGAGCAAATTTTTGAAATTCATACCTTCACTTAATTGAGCATAAAAGCGTAAATCGATTTTCATGATCCATGTCTCATTTTGTTCATAGATTATGTGACTTTACGTGAAAGTAATTTACACTTTTAACCGTTTTGTATTTTTAATGAATTAAAAAAAATAATTTTTTAGGCAAAAAAATAATTTTTTAGGCAAAACATATTTTTTTTTCACACATTTATTTATAACTGCGAAACTGTTGCTTATGTAGCGAAACGTTGCATGAACAGGTTAAAGGAATTGTAATTTTTATTTTTTTTAAATTTTTTTCAGCTTATTCGGACTAGTGGTTCTCGACTTATGACAAACAAAAGAGCCTAAAACGTGACAAATTCCCCTATACGATACTAACTAACTTCAAATTAATTATTAAATTATTATTTGAAGTACCTTGACTAAACGAATGATGCAGAAGTTCATCTTTTTGGGGCTACTTTCACAAACAATTATCAGAATTAAGTCCCGCCCGAATCAAACACCTGAAAAATGTTGTACGGTGTAAGGGAAAAGACGACAAATTCCCGGTTAGATTTTATTAAGAATAGAAAGAGGAACGGGGAATAGGGAAATTCCCAGGGAATTGCCATTCGAATCGGAATGATAGATAATTTTAGCATCTCTATAATTTTTGCTACACCCTGTAGTTGAACGTAAGTATGTATAAGTATATATTGTATATGTTTTTGTTGTTGTAAAGTATGTATGTACGTTAGGGTGGAGTGAAAACATGCTTTTTTTATAATTTGAAAAAGTTAACCTCGGAAAGAGATGTAGTCTGGGGTCCTAAAGAGGGGAAAAATAAAGAAAAAAATTTAAAAAAAATTTTAGGGGTCGCGCCACTCCCTAGAAATTTGGAAATTATCGCTATTTTGGCGTTGATTTTAGAAAAATCCTAAAAATTAACGACTTAACTTATTCGAAATTTAAAAGTTTGAGCTTGTTCAGTGCCCAAACAAAAGTATTTGAGGCAAATATGAGGATAATCGACTAATATTTGTAGCTTTGGTGGCGATTTCATTGTTCAGTCAATTTTCTGAAGAAGGGACGATTTGACTTATTTTACTTTTTCAAATTTTTGAACAATGAGAACAATTTTTTTAAATTTTTTCATGCCCTTATTTCATTGTTTACGCTATTGCAAACATTTATTGACATAAAACTTTTTAGGATTTTTCTAAAATCAACGCCAAAATAGCGATAATTTGCAAATTTCGAGGGAGTGGCGCGACCCCTAAAAATTTTTTTAAATTTTTTTCTTTATTTTTCCCCTCTTTAGGACCCCAGACTACATCTCTTTCCGAGGTTAACTTTTTTTTTTTGAATTTCACTCCACCCTAATGTACGTATTTTTTATTTATTCGAATAACTATAAACAACAAAAAAGCAAAACTTCAATATGATGCATACAAATACAGGATCTTACATGCATGCATATATGCATGGCATGTGCAAACATACTTGCATATCCAGCAGCTTGTAAAGAACGCTCCAATGGCTGTCTGCGATATCCTTATGAATCGCATGTATCCGTATCTCTCGGCCCCCTTTTTGTGAAGGTGTGTGTGTGCGTGTGTTTACTCTCATCAGTGTGTTTATATACTCTGGAGAGGTTTTACGGTTGATTAAATTCAGTGTTTGAATATACATGAGTGTCAGTGCATACTGATAGAACCACGCCCCGCCACCCCCCCATTTACATCCATTCATACACATGCATACGTGGACTCAAAAGTGTTTGAACTTCCTACTCGTACACTTGCCTTATCGATGCTGACGATGAAGATGCGCTATAGAACAAGTAAAAACGTCGTTAAGTTCAGCCAGGCCGAACTTTATATACCCTCCATCGTCCTAGGCCTTTAAAGCGCAAAAAATGGTACGTTTTTTGGGACCATTTAGCCCCTGCGTCCATCGCTAATATCAGACAAAATATCAAAATAATTTTAAATTAAGATTCGTGACAAAATTTGCTTTAATTTGAATACACAAATTAAAGCAAAACTTAATAGGTTTGAAAAATCTTGCTTACATTTTTTCGTACTTCTTCATTTCTATTGTATTTATTTGCATGTTCATTGTTTGCTTTGAACCTTCTCTTGTTTACTCATGACATACTAGAAAAGAATAACTGGATATATGCAAAGGTAAATCAGAATTTCACTTAAATCGTGAAATTCGTCAAATTTGTGGAATTTTTTTAGCTCACTTGAATAGATTTTAGAAAATTAACTTTAGTTTGTAATCGACTGCGTAATTGTAAAGAGCCCAATTTTTTATATAATGTGTAGCGGAAAGCCTTCGAGCGATTTTGAAAAAGGCCATAAAAAAGGCTATATTGAATCTGGCCTAAAACAGCAAAAAGTAGGTGACAAGATTGGCCGCAGTCAAAATGTTGTAAGCAATTTTCTTCGTAATAAAGAAAATTTCGGAAAATTTGGAAAGGAGGGACAAAATATGCAACAACGGCATCAGAGCAGCGACTAATTCTTCGAACTGCCTGAAATTCTCACCTCTCGGCCAGCAAAATCAGGGAAAAATACGGCGTTAATGTAAGTTTGGCAACTGTAAAACGTATTATTTGAGGTGCCAAACATTTAAAGAGCTTAAAACTAAAAAAACTCCTCTTAATGATGCACGTAAGGCCGCACGACTTCAATTTGCCCGAGAGCATATGACGTGGAATAAGGAGTGGAGCACTGTGATCTTTTCCGACGAAAAAAAAAATAATCTCGATGGTCCGGATGGCTACAAATATAGGGTGCTCCATCTAGAGGCATTTTTCTAAAACAAAAAAAATATAAAAATTCAAATTAAGTGTGGAATCTTTATTGTTAATTTTAAAAGGACATTTTATGATATTTATTATTTGAATATTATTTCCTTCAAACGTTGGCAACTCTATTATGGAAATGAACGTTCGGTGAGAAACGGGAAGATCCGCTGTTTTCAAAAGCCCATTTCTGGCTCAACGGAAAAGTCAATAAACAAAATTTGCCGCATTTGAGCGACAAAATTTTGTTCAGTGATGAAGCCCATTTCTGGCTCAACGGAAAAGTCAATAAACAAAATTTGCCGCATTTGAGCTGAAGAGCAACAAGAAGAGGTTCAAGAGGTGCCATTATACCCAGAGAAACCCACGGTGTGGTGCGTTTTATAGGCTGGTGATATCATCGGTGCATATTTTTTCAAAAATGATGAAGGCCGGCACGTAACCGTGAATGGTGCTCGCTTTCGCGCCATGATATCGGACTTTTTGCTGCCAGAAATTGAAGCCCGTAATCATGACGACACTTGGTTTCACTTGCCATACAGCTGCTCAAACAATGGATCTATTGAAAAGCAGCTAATTTCACGTTTTAGACAGGTGAGTTGGCCGCTTAGATCGAGTGATATCACACCTTTAGACATTTTTCTTTGGGGTTACCTTAAGTCCAAAGTCTTTGCTGACGAACCAGCTACGATTCAGGTTTTCGAAGCCAGCATTACGCGTGCCATTAAAGCCATACCGGTCGAAATGCTCGAACGAGTCATCCAAAATTGGACCCTCAGAATGGAAACCCTGAGGCCAACATTTGAAGGAAATTTTATTCAAATAATAAATGCCATAAAATGTCCTCTCAAATGACCAATTAAGATTCCACACTTAATTTGAATTTTTATATTTTTTTAATGCTGAAAAAATACCTCTAGATGGTTCACCCTATGATATTTATGTAAGAAAGGTGCATCCCAACTAACAGTACCTATTGTAAACATTTTTCTAGATGGTTCACCCTATAGTATTGATGTAAAAAAGGGGCACCATAACTCACAGTTCCCATTGTAAACATTTTCCCTCGACAAATAATGATTTCTAGCTTAGAAAATACCCAAAAAAGTGTACTTTTTACTGAGGTGCCTTTAGGCACGTGGTAATTCTAGGTCCAAGGTACGTTAAGTCCCTTAAAGGGAAACCTTTTCCCCCCTTTAACAGATTTTTTTCATTTACAATCCCACACCGCATATGACTATAAACCATCAGCATGCATAATTTCAGGATACTAGATTAATACGTTTGAACTTTATCCCGCTTTTACAGACACACGGGACGGTGAACATTTTTTGTGCCGTTTCGGCGCTTAAGCCCGTCCTTTATATAGGAAACTTCAAAATTACTTTATATTTTGATTCGTAGCAAAATTTCGAAGACCCAAATATGTCCATATTGACTACTGATCGCTTGTGGGACGTTTTTAGGGCCACATGAGCCTAAACGTCCAGCAGCTTTGCTCTTTTTTAGATATTCAGTGCATTCCCAACCAACAATTCCCATTTAAACTATTGCCAGCGTACAACAAATTATGCTTTCTTTAGCAAATATTCAAAAAAGTGTACTTTTTACCGAGGTATATTTAGTCCCTTAAAATAAATCTTTTTCCTCCTGGGCCGATTTCGCCATTAATCCCGAACACCTTATGGCCATAGAACATCATCATGAAAAATTTCAGTATCCTAGGTTAATTTGTTTTACCGGTATCGGGCTTTCAACGGATATATGGTCTACGATCAACATTTCGTGGTGTTGCAAACGTAATGACAAATTTAATATACCCTTTAGTAGAGGGTGTAAAAATTCCATTAATTACTTGTCGTACTTAATGTGGTGTCGCGTGTGCCGTGCCGTGTTAGCTGGGACATTTTTTGGTTGGCATTTCTTGCCAAGACATTTGTCGCCGCAATTGACATTTGTCTTCTTCGACCCGCTCAATAAATACGAGTATGTGTAACTGAACGGCGCGGGGGGAGGAGAAGGAATGCAGAGCCTATAATCGCTCATTAAAATTTATGGATTGTTACATGTAATGAATGTCATTGGGAAATGTAATATGGGCCTCAGCGGATAGAATGCACACATGCAGGACGATGCCGCCACGTAACAGCTGAGGGGACTCCGCTCAATTATTTATGTCGATGCCGGCAGACATACATGTACATTAGGGCGGGCCGATTTTTGAGAGGACAAAAATATTGATTCGATTTTCTACGATTCTCTCTGTCGTATTTCTACTCTCACGCGCTCATATGTTTAATTGTATATAAAAAAATTAAATAGTCGATTTTATTTATTACCTACTAAGAAAACCTTTTAAATATATACGTTGAGAAAAGTCAAAAAATTTAAATTTGGGCGCCTCGAAAATGATTCTTTTGATATGTCGTAGTGGAACTTTAATTTTCCTCGCGCAATATCGATTGCTAATTCGACCATCCCTAATGTAAATACATAAATATGCCGACTTTTACATTGGAAATGGCTGTTTGTGAAAGCAATAAAAATGTCTTATACACTTAAAAAATTGCCATGGTCATTTCTATTATTCCAGTAAAGTTTTTCCTTGTTATGAGCGATTTTAAGTAAATATTACTCTATACCGTGCTTTACATATACGAGGGTTGCTATTGATATTTGCGGTCCTGATAATACTAGTGTTCCCAGATGCAAACTGGAACTTCCATTGGAAACTTTGAATTTTTTTTAGCATAGCTTCACTCAGAACGCTTTTTCATTTGAGGGCGAATTGCTTGGTTTACAGTGTGTTGGAAAAATCATCTCAGCTAAAAAATGGAATTATCCCGTGAACATTTGTGTGCGATGATTTTTTACATTTATCAAGACAAGAGTGTTTAAATCAACTCGTTTCGATTTTTGGCGATGAAGCACCATCAAAAACCACTGTTAATCGCTGGCACCAAGAGTTCAGTTTCGGACGCCGTTCGCTCCAGGATGAACTTCGTGAAGTTGGACGTCCAACTTCTGTCACTTTGCCAGAAACCATCTATGTTGTGCGTGAACTGATTAAGCAAGACCGACATGTAACATACCGTGAGATTGAGGCATCCTTGGGCAT
The DNA here is from genome assembly GCA_963513945.1 of Hydrotaea diabolus. Lineage (NCBI taxonomy): Eukaryota > Metazoa > Arthropoda > Insecta > Diptera > Muscidae > Hydrotaea > Hydrotaea diabolus. The sequence goes on along the minus strand of OY740717.1, from coordinate 55,662,542 downwards.
TAGTATGACACGCATCAATAAGATATTGCATGTTCATTTGGTCGTGAAAAAATTTTGTTCTCGTTGGATCCCACATACGAGGGCGGTTCGGAAAGGTCTTAGCCTATCAATGAAAGAGAATAGTTAGTTTTTTAAAAATGTTTTTATTTTTCAATAAAATCTCCTGAAACTTCAATGCACTTAGTCCAACGCTTATCTAGCAATTCTATCCCTTGATTAAAATAGTTTTCCTCAAGGTCTTCAAAATAGTGGTTTACAACTGTAATTGCATCTTCATTTGAGGTAAAACGCTTGCCAGCAAGGCATTTTTTTTAGATTTGGGAACAGCTAAAAGTCACTGGGATCTAAATCAGGAGAATAAGGTGGGTGGTCAAGCAACTCGTACTTTAATTCGTTGATTTTAGCCATTGTTAAAACACTCTTTAGCGCTGGTGCGTTGTCTTGATGAAAAATTATTTTTTTGTGTTGTAAGCCAGGACGTTTTTCTCGAATTTGTACATTTAATTGATCTAAAAGGTTGCAATAGTACTCTGCATTTATTGTTTTACCCTTTTGCAGATAGTCAATCAATAAAAAACCTTTAAAGTCCCAAAAAACCGTTGCCATAACCTTACCAGCCGATTGAATTGTTTTTGCCTTCTTTGGGGCACTTCCTCCAGCTTCAGTCCATTGTTTGGATTGTTCTTTTGTCTCTGGAGTATAGTGGTGGATCCATGTCTCATCAACAGTTATGAAACGACGCTTAAAATCCATTTTATTTCGCTGATAACGATCTAAACAAGCTTAAGAAATGTTCATTCTTATGCATTTTTGGTCGACTGTTAACAAGTGCGGCACCCATCTTGCAGAAAGCTTTTTCATCTGTAGTTCTTCATGCAAAATTAAATGGACTCGATCATTTGAGATGCCCATGATATAAGCTATTCCACGCACTTTTATTCGTCGATCATTTAATACCATATCATGCACTTTGGCTACAATTTCTGTTGTTTTTGCTGTTTTTGAACGTCCACTACGTGGTTCATCTTCAATGCTTGTACGACCACGTTTAAATTCAGCAACCCAATTTTTTACTGTTGCATATGAAGGAGCACTTTCACCTAACACATTCACCATATCATTAGGAATTTCTTGTCTCGATAAACCTTTTTTATGTAAATATTTAATGACACCACGCATTTCTAATTTTTCAATTGTAAAAAAATCGCGGATGCGTCTTTTGTGAACACCTGTTTCTATATGAAGGAGTTGCCAGATCGAAACAAAATTTAACATGTGTTCATAGCAGAGGTGGAAGTTTCCAAAACACTTAACTTGTTTCTGTTTATACCGCGCTTTTTGTGCTAGGCTAAGAAGTTTCCGAACCGCCCTCGTAATTTGACGAATGCTCAAAAGAAGGCTCGTATGGATTGGTGCAAAGAAATGTTGAAAAATGTTAACTGCTCAAAGGCAGTGAATAACATTGTCACAGGTAAGGAATCATGGATCTCTGCATATGAACCCGAAACAAAACAGCAATCGCCCATATGGATCTTTAAAGACGAGCCAAATCCAACAAAAGTTGTTCGTGGAAGAACACCGAAGCAAATGATTGCGTTTTTTTTGGTATAACCTTTAGTCGAATGTAGGAGGTCAATTGTAGGTGGTGATGTCGGGATGCTGTCAGATCCAAAGAGGAGGCGTTCAGAAATTGGCGTTTAAACAAAATACAATACTGAACTGCTGCGTAAACAGGCAAGAACGTCGTGTACCAGAGTGCTTAGGCGTGAAAAGTTTCTTTACGAGCAACGTCTACGTACAAAGGTTCTTAGTTTCCCCAGGGGAAGTAAGAGCTTTTGGTCGTTTGTAAGAAGAGTAAAGAATAGTTCTTCATCTATACCAACTCTTGTTAAAGACGACCGGGCATTCACTGACCCGGTTGATAAAGCCAACCTATTAGCTGAAATGTTTGCAGGAAATTTTTCCTTGCCGAAAAGCAATCAACCACTCCCCGAAATCAAAACATATCTAGTTCCATGTCTAAGATATTTTTTTCGTACACGTGTAGTTAAAAGAGTTTATGCGAACGTCAATGTTAGTAAGTCCCCGGGCCCGGATGGTATCTCGGCACTAGTCCTATGTAAGTGCTCCTCAACGCTAGCCCGTCCACTGCGCAACCTTTTCAACCTTGCTTATCGTGCGGGAGTCTTCCCAGCGTGTTGGAAGGTTGCGAACGTCCAGCCGATCCCTAAAAAGGTGAAGGTGAAAAATCCTGCAAATTTTCGGCCAATCGCGATTTGCTCCTCTTCAAGGTAATGGAGAGCATGGTTAACCACCATCTTGTAGGGTATCTCGAGTCCAACGACCTGCTTAGCGATCGACAGTATGGCTTCCGTAGAAATCGCTCTACGGGAGACCTAATGGTTTTCCTGTCGGAAAGCTGAAGTCGGTCCACCCACCAGTTTGGTGAGAGTAAGGTCGTGGCTCTGGATATCTCCAAGGCATTTGATAGAGTCTGACACAATACACTCTTAACGAAGCTGATCACGTTTAGTGTCGTTAATACATTTGCTTGATTTATATCGAGCTTTTTCAAAGTCCGCACTATACGATATGTTGTAGATGGGTTCTCATCCAATAAACATAGGCTGACCGCAGGTGTGCCACAAGGCTCTGTCCTTTCTCCTTCTTTATTTCTTATTTTCATTGATGATCTTTGGGTCAGACCATGAATCCAATTTACTCTTTCGCGCATGACAGTAACCTCTGTCATTCATTCGACCGTAGGCCGAGTCTCCAAGATATTGAAGACAATAGGCGAATTATGGAAGAGACACTTGGCCGGGATTTGCTGGCCATTTCCGAACGGGGTCGAGTGAATTGAGTAGATTTTAATGCGCGTAAGACACAGTGCTGCTTGTTGTCTCACAAGCGATTCACTGAACCAACAGTGTCGTCATTATTTGTCGATGGTACGGATGTCGTACAATCCGATGCTTTTGATGTTCTGGGCATGAAAATACAATGTGACGCTCGTTGTGCGAGATTTGTATTCGAAGTGTCGTAAGAATCACTCAAGTGTATAGGCTTCCTTAAGCGGTGCAAGAAATATTTCACTCCTTCTGATCTTTTCGATATCTATACAACCTACATCAGGCCAAAGATGGAATAAAACTCCCATATATGGGCAGGTGCTTCAAAATTATCCTTGAAGCTTCTGTACCGTGTTCAAAGGAGAGGTGCTGATAGATGACAGTAGGGTATCCAACTCTATTATTTCCCTGGAGCATCGTCGCAATGTGGGTTGTGTGTCGTTGTTCTATCGCTACTTCCTTGGTGTGTGTTCTTCCAGAAATTCACACCCATTTGTTATCGATTGGCCGGTTGACCGCACTATACACTACAGACCGAATTCGTTTTTCGTCGTACTGTCCGTATGTGGAGCCGACTTACGACAAATGTATTTCCCACCAATTGCGACATACAGAAATTTAAGACGAATGTCAATAAACATTACTCCCTCTTTCCCCCCTTCGATCAGTTGCTTTCCAACGACCAACGCAATGCATTGCATGAATATGGGTTAACCCGTGAGTGCTGGCTTATTAAAAAAAGTGTATTGATCTTAAAGGCGACTATTTATAAAAACAATAAAACCATTTTCAATGATAAGTTATTGTGTTTTTATTGCCTGACCAGAATTATAAGTACCAACCCTCGTAAGCCATAAAGGAAGTTCGTAAGTCAGATGTGGCTTACTATCAGATACCCTGCACCCCTATGATATTTAGACAATTAAGCACCACTTTGCTGGAGCTTGTGCAAGGTCGGAATTAACATGTAAGAGTTATTTTCAACGCACCGTACAACATTTGAGCATGATCTGGTATAATTTGTGGCTTCTAGATCTGTAGGACCGCAAATCGGAAAAGATATGGTCCACCAGAGACATGTGCTGTCCAAACGTTATGCACTGTGCGAAATCAAGTCGGAATCGGTTATAATATGCGGCTTTTAGAGCTGCAGGTTTTGAAATCGGGAAGGACCCTTGTACGGCGGCTATACGAACATATAGTTCGTCATCGTAAATTGATGGTCGCTCATAACATACCACGCGAAATTTGGGCGTGACCGGGTATAATTTGTGGATCCTAGATCTGCGGGAGCTGAAGTCAAGTGGGTCCTTTGTGTGTGGGCTATAGAAAATATGAACCTATGTGGTTCAGTTTCACCACATAATTACAAATTGGTCGCTTGCAACGTAGCATGCAAAATTTGGGCATGATCGGGTGTAATTTGTGGCTTTTAGAACTGCGGAAACTATAATTGGGTGGGATCTTTGTATGGAGGCTATACGAAAATATTGACCTGTGTGGTCCAGTTGCACAACAGTTAATTAATCGTCATAACGTACCATGCACCATTTTGGCGTGATCGGGTGTAATGTGTGGCTTCTGCAGTTGCAGGACCCAAAATTGGCTGGGACCTTTGTGTTGGCGCCATTCGAGAATATGAATGGCTATGGTTCTACTTCACTTGAGATATATGTTGGCCACTCGTTATGCTCTGTCCAAAATATGGTTGGAATTGGGTGTAATATGTGGCTTTTAGAGCTGTAGGTTGAAAAGTCGTAAAGGACCTTTGTATGGGGGCTATACGAGAAAATGGACCTATGTGGTCTAGTTTCGCCACACTTAATTGATGGGCGCTCATAACATCCATTCTCAATTTGGGCGTGATCGGGTATAATTTGTGGCTTCTAGAGCTGCGGGACCTAAAATCGATTGGGACCATTGTGCTATTAGGAGCTATTCGAAAACTTGAATTGATATGGACAAATTTCACCACAGACGTCTGCTGGGCTCTTACAATGCTCGAATGTAATATGTGGCTTTTGGAGCTGTATGATAATAAAGTATGAACCGAATATTCACTTTTGCATGCGCACAAGCCAATTTTCGAAGTAATTTTTACACTCCGATTGCTATACCTCGAAAGCATGATTTTTGAACGCTTCACCAGCTGCTGCGGGTGAGGAAAATTGTTGACCACGCATTATTTCTTGATGCTAGGGAATAAGAAGAAGTCATTGGGTGCCAAATCAGCGCTGTACGGTGGATCGATGGGCCATTCATCTTGAGTGGTCAAATAGCTTATCGTTTCAGCTGATATGTGAGAGCTCGCTTTGTCATGATGCAAAATGATCAGTCTTTTCTTATTAGCTTTTTCATTGCTTCAAACACTGTTGGCAAACATATTGTTGTATACCGCACAGGCACTGTGGCAATATGGCCGGTTATACCGAAAAAACACGCAATCATTTGCTTAGATGTACTTCTTCCACGAACAAATTTTGTTGGATTTGGCTCGTCTTAAAATACCAATACGATCGATTACTGTTTAGTGCATAGATCCATGATTCGTCACCTGCGACAATGTTAAAAATGTTTTTTGAGCATTCGTCAAATTATGTGGGATCCAACGAGAACTTTTTTTCACGGCCAAATGAACATGCAGTACTCGTATCTTATTGATGCTTGTCATACTAATGCCCAAGGATGCCTCAATCTCACGGTATGTCACATGTCGGTCTTGCTTAATCAGTTAACGCACAGCATCGATTATTTCTGGCAAAGTGACCGAAGTTGGACGTCCTTCACAAAATTCATCCTGGAGCGAACGGCGTCCGAGACTGAACTCTTGGTACCCGCGATTAACGGTGATTTTTGATGGTGCGTCATCGCCAAAAATAAGTTGATTTAATTAATTGTCTCATAACCCACGCCGAAAATCGTAAAAAATCTTCGCACGAAAATGTTCACGGGATAATTCCTTTTTTTGATTGAGATGAATTTTTCAACACACTGTAAACAAAAAATATCGACAATTCTGAGTGAAGTTATGCTAAAAAAATGTCAAAGTTTCTAGTGGAAGTTTCAGTTTGCATCTAGAAACACAAATTTTGTCAGGACCCGAATTATAAATATCAATCGTCGTATGTCTATAACCTGTTCCCTGATTCTATTGTAGAACGTGGGCCTATTGCCCTTGTTGCAATAGCATATTCCTCTAGGACCAGGTCATGCCCTTTGACTCTGCACCAGTCTTTTAGGTTTCTTACCGTTTTGAGGTAGGGTCATCGTTGCCATATGACAGGTAGATGTAGGCAATTTTCAGGGCGCTCCATGTCTACCACCGTTAAGTCTTCATAAGCTTAAGATTTAACCCTCTGCTGGCTACGAATTCTACCTTCCGCCTTTAAGGGTATGAGCGTGAGATTGTGTGATCTCATTTCACGAATCTTATTACCGAGGATTTATGGTTTCTGCAATAGGGATACGTCGGGGCACTTCTTTCTGATAAAACGCAGCAACTCCTTTAATGCTGCCTCTGATTGATGCAATTGAACCTGCACGAGCTGTATTTTGTTTCGACACCTCACCATACCTGCTCTCCTACAGCACGGCCATCCTAAGCTGGTTTATCCCGTGCTTGACTACCCCGTGCGTGAGTCGGAGAGGTTCTTGTCCCACTCGGATGCAAAGATATTAACCGTTACCCTTTACCCTTGCGCTCCCACGTACGATCTTCCAATCCTTAGTGAGGATACCTTTCTTCGGCCGTTTGATTAGAGTAAGTTTGGATTCATCCACTAGTATAGGAGGAGTAACCCATACCTTCACAGTCTTCTAGCAGGGGATTCGATTGATATGGACGATCTCTACCTTCAGGCCGAGCCAGAGAGTATCGAAGCCATTGATGCAGAAAGTAAGAAAGTCCAACCTTGTGCCACCTTGCACCAGTATTCCAGTATTCTTTCTTCGACCAGCATCCAGCGCTCATCCGACATACGTCCTTCTCGATTGTCCGGTCTAGAATTGCGACTTGTAGCTCAGGTGCTGATGCCAAACTGGTGGATTTCTTCACCCTTTTGCCTTCAGGCTCCTGCGTGTCACCGGAGCCTTGCCGCAGGCTTCCGTCGTAGCCAATATGCGATTATCCTTCCCTGGGAGGGGGGGTCTAGAATAACCCCACCTTGTTCTTTGACCTGACCTGTAGCAACAGTACGTTTCGCACAAACCTGGTCCGCACGGGCTTTGTGCCGTTCCTTCGCTTTAGTGGTCGTTTTTGGTCCAGCTTAAGGACCGACTTTCATTTGTGTAGTCTGTGTGCTTTGGTTTGTAGTTTTCGTAGACGGTCTAGTCTTGGAAAACTGTCCGTGTTTGGTCTTGGGTCCGTGTTTGATGAGATGGGAGGACTGACCTCCACGGCAGTTGGTAGGATTGGGTATACAACTCTTGTCACGACCCGTTAGGGATTTTGAATCCTTCTGATCCATACTCTGAAGGAATCGTAACGAGCATTTATAGCTGACCTCCCTCTTCCCTCGTCGGTCCTTGAAGCTCTTTTCCCGGGAGAGATGCACTTGACTGTTCTACGGCTCCTTTCCTTTCTCCGAGAGGAAGGACATCATACTGATATCCTCTTTTTCCGGTTTACCTACACCCGACAGAACGTCTTGGTGTCCTCGCACTGTCTTTGTGGTACCGTAATCATATCATGGCTGTTGTTGTTGTTTTTGTTTATAACATTGAAGTTGGGGTAGATGAGCTTGTGGTCTTCAGATATTGCGCCTCTGCCGAAGGACCTTTAGGTGCATATTCGGGTTGACTTTCAGGTCCAGCCTGGTGATCACATACAGAGTTGTTATTAATAGTTTAACTCATCATGTATTGGATATGGTCAACCTTTGGTATTGATGGTCTTCGAAGTAAACGACACAGTGTACGACTGCGATAAACTCCCAGTAAATACCTTAGGTCACCGCATTGCTTCAAGATTGTTACCCAAGGCTAGGTATTGCCAAATTACAAAACTGTGAATGACTTTGCGACCAATGCGATTTATTTGTCTCTAACGTAGCGAAATTGAAAGCTTGTCAAGTAAAACACGCCTATTGTTCAGGATGATTTTCGAAAAATTGTGGTCACACTTCCACAACAGATTGCAGTGCTCACACTGATTAAGAAGCACTTCGATCTTATGTGTGCTTTCTCCAGTTTCCAATACCAAACAGTCGTGCATTCTATTCTACTTAGTTCCTGCACCGCAGCCTCTGTGCACTGAGATGAAAAATAACCTTATATAAGGTTAACTTAACCATAAATAAACATGATTTGGAGTCTACGTTATATAAGGTTAATTTGAACATTTTGTTGTTGACTGATATTTAACAATAACAATAGTTAATTCAACTATGCTATGTTTGAATTTTTTAACCATGAAAATTGTTAATTTTAAAATAATTGTTGTTGTTTTAGCAATGCATTGTTGAGTTTTTTAACCATTAAAATTGTTATTATTAAAATTATTATTGTTGTTTTGACAATGCATTGTTTTTAACCATGAAAAATGTTAGTATTATAATTTCATAGCTAATTTGTTGAAACAATATATGTTCAATTTAACAATGAATTTGTTAATATTTTTAACTATGAAGATTGTTATAGAAATAATTTTTATTGTTAAGTTAACTAATTATTGGTTATCTCTTTTAACCAGAAATATATAAATATGGAGTCTACGTTATATAAGGTTAATTTGAACATTTTGTTGTTGACTGGTATTTAACAATAACAATAGTTAATTCAACTATGCTATGTTTGAATTTTTTAACCATGAAAATTGTTAATTTTAAAATAATTATTGTTGTTTTAGCAATGCATTTTTTATTGTTTATTGTTAAGTTAACTAATTATTGGTTACCTCTTTTAACCAGAAATATAGTTACTGTTACCATTTTTAATATTAAATTAACCTACTAATTATGTTTTTGTTTTGTTTACATTTATTCGGTCTTTTTTGATTATTTTGACTTGAACAGTTTTTATTCGGGTTCGAGACCTTTTTGTTGTTTCTTTTTCAGAATCAAGTTAAAAATTAGTGAAATGTATTGGCTACGGTTGCCGGGCAGACTGTTCAGCTGTTTTAAACCCGTAATATCATTGCGCTATGTAGATTGCTGTACAATCTTTTGCTTTTGCATTTGGTGTTGGTTTTTTAAAAGAGCGAGATAAATTGTCTCATGATCTTTCTCACAGTTACAAACGTTCAGAGCAGAGGAAGAAAGGAAAACGAGAGGGGGATAAGACAGTCGCAATTGTTGCATCTTCGTGTAAATTAATTCTGTACTTCGTATAAAACAAAGCAGATCAAAAACTTCGATACAACAGAGCCGAATGAACTTTAAGTTGTTGTTTATGACGCACATTTTTTTGCTTCTTTCTTGCAAAAACCAACCTCATATAAGGTTAACTCAACTATTTTGTGTGCACATTTGACTTTTTATAACGTTATTTTGTCTTCGTTAACAAACATTTACCATGAAAAATTTAAAAAAAATTTCCCTGTGCGTACGCCTTAATACGAGAGCGGTTCGGAAAGTTCTTAGCCTATCAATGAAAGAGAATAGTTAGTTTTTCAAAAATATTTTTATTTTTCAATATAATCTCCTGAAACTTCAATACACTTAGTCCAACGCTTATCTAGCAATTCTATCCCTTGATTAAAATAGTTTTCCTCAAGGTCTTCAAAATAGTGGTTTACAACTGTAATTGCATCTTCATTTGAGGTAAAACGCTTGCCAGCAAGGCATTTTTTTTAGATTTGGGAACAGGTAAAAGTCACTGGGATCTAAATCAGGAGAATAAGGTGGGTGGTCAAGCAACTCGTACTTTAATTCGTTGATTTTAGCCATTGTTAAAACACTCTTTAGCGCTGGTGCGTTGTCTTGATGAAAAATTATTTTTTTGTGTTGTAAGCCAGGACGTTTTTCTCGAATTTGTACATTTAATTGATCTAAAAGGTTGCAATAGTACTCTGCATTTATTGTTTTACCCTTTTGCAGATAGTCAATCAATAAAAAACCTTTAAAGTCCCAAAAAACCGTTGCCATAACCTTACCAGCCGATTGAATTGTTTTTGCCTTCTTTGGGGCACTTCCTCCAGCTTCAGTCCATTGTTTGGATTGTTCTTTTGTCTCTGGAGTATAGTGGTGGATCCATCCATGTCTCATCAACAGTTATGAAACGACGATTAAAATCCATTTTATTTCGCTAAAAACGATCCAAACAAGCTTGAGAAATGTTCATTCTTATGCGTTTTTGGTCGACTGTTAACAAGTCCGGCACTCATCTTGCAGAAAGCTTTTTCATCTGTAGTTCTTCATGCAAAATTAAATGGACTTGATCATTTGAGATGCCCATGATATTAGCTATTTCACGCACTTTTATTCGTCGATCATTTAATACCATATCATGCACTTTGGCTACAATTTCTGTTGTTGTTGCTGTTTTTGGATGTCCACTACGTGGTTCATCTTCAATGCTTGTACGACCACGTTTAAATTCAGCAACCCAATTTTTTACTGTTGCATATGAAGGAGCACTTTCACCTAACACATTCACCATATCATTATGAATTTCTTGTCCCGATAAACCTTTTTTATGTAAATATTTAATGACACCACGCATTTCAAATTTTTCCATTGTAAAAAAATCGAGGATGTGTTTTATGTGAACGCCTGTTTCTATATGAAGGAGTTGAAAACAAAATTTAACATGTGTTCATAGCAGAGATGGAAGTTTCCAAAACACTTAACTTTTTCTGTTTATACCGCGCTTTTTGTGTTAGGCTAAGAAGTTTCCGAACCGCCCTCGTAGCTGAACCGTTCGTTGTATTTTGATGATCTTAATTTTATTTACGCCGCGATACAGCTCACGGTTCGTTAGACACATGTGGTCCCCATCTACAAAGCTGCCTTCGTGGTTTTACAAAGGATTTTCCTCTCTCGGACATCCTTTTTCTATTGTTTTTTTGCGAAAACGGAAGTAGCGGTTTCGGAGCAATGACTTTCGCAAAGAATCTTTCTGTGTTTTTTTCAATCTTTTCTAGCTGAAAGTATAGCCTTTGTAGAGCATATCAGACGAAGGGCCCTAAACGACACAGCTAGGAGAGGAGTAACAAGACAACTTAATCGTTCAGCGTATATACCTATACTATGAGAATAAAAGACCCCGATTAAAAATTGGTAGTAGCTATGGAAATCCTTGCTATTGTGTTCTAAGGGAGATCATAAACAAATCCTTAATACTTAGTAAGAGTCAATTTTCTCGTACACTGCATTGTCGAATACTACTTTGTTTAGCACTGTTTTGACATAACCTGCCCGTTCAGTAATTAAATAGCGAGACTGTTCTAGTTTAAGGGTCTGTTACCAGACCATTTAACCATACTGATGTTAAAAATTCCTATACACCTGGTTCCTCAATAGTTTGCTTATAGAATATCACACTTGTTGGATGCGTGCTTTAGCCTTTCTTACTTTTACTTGATCGAAGGACGTCTACTTTTTGTTTTAACAAAAAGGACCTTTAGTTGCTAAATCCCATTTTTATTGCCGAACAAGACTAAGAGTTATGTTGTTGCACATATTTAATGTTGCAAGTAATTGCAAAAGTTTTGTGCACCTTCGCCGTTGTTTGCTGGCACTAACATTTATTAAGCATAAATTGAAATTTATTTAAATTGAATTTGATGCACTGAAAGAAGAGGAGGCAGCAAAAAACAACACGCAGTACGACCAAGAAAGATGTACACTTTATGGGAATGGAGGAAGGCGTCGGAAGCAGAAGATACTCGCTCATGTAGTTGCAGAGAAACATGTGACAACGAACAAAAGTAACGTCAGCACAAAACCAAATCAAACCAAACGTAACGAAACGGAACGCAAGACGACCAGAAAAAAGAACAAACTCGGCAACACTTGAAAAATGTTCAGCCATTAACAATTGCACTCAGTAGAATAACAGCAGCAGCAACAACGACAACAAATAATGCCATGACGAAGGATAACGATGCTAGCAACAGCAACAACAACAACCATAACGAGGACGACGACAATGAGCAAAAGGACATCAACAATAATTGACTATTTGCACAAGTTGCAACAAATCGTAAGGCCTGCCAGTGTATGAGTGCCGACAGCACGGCTAGTGTTTAACTGATGTCCCAACGCCCACCTTGCAACCACCGCCATTACCATAAAGAATGGCACACGCACACACACACACGTGCACATGTGGCGGCCAAGTTACTTTACGCGTAGCAGCCAGCGAGCGCGTAATGCATCCTTCCATTCATAGCCCGTCGTCGTCGTCGTCGGATGTTTTTGTTTCTGTTTACTTTGGGGTAACGACGTTAAAGTCAAAGCCATCGTTAATCTATAAACATAAGGCAACACACATACACATACAAAGAGCCAGAGAGACCCATAAAAAAGTGTATTCACATATGTGTGTGCGTGCCGCACAGCCTCCTGTTATCCTTTACGTGCGGCAGAGCGATTATCGGTGTAGTATGTGAACGGCGGCGTTGGATGGCTGTCAAGGTTGTATTTTGGCATTCGTTAACAAATAACTATTGTGAGTGTATGTGTGTGTGTTTAGTTACCTTACAGCAAACAAGACACACAACACGCACACCGACACGCAGAGATCCACACATATCCTGCCGCTCCTCCACCGAGCTCGCACGTTGTGCGACATACGATACACGAAGTTGTACATACGACGAGCATCTCACACACTCGCCGACCAACCGACCGAGCGAGCGACTTCATTTCCACTTTGCAATTGGCGTGACAAAGGCAGCCAACACAACGGTAGCAGTGGCAGTGGCACAAAAAACATAACCTTACCTAATAAAAATCGTGGTCGGTAGAAATTCATGCCACTTTTTTCTATGTTGATTCCATTGTTGTTGTAGTCATCATCGTCGTCTTTGTTGCTGTTGTTGTTGTTGTTGCTTTGTGGGATCTGACCTTCATTAGGACACCATGATGTTGTTGAAAGCACAACAACAGCAATAACAACACCAACATCCTTTCTACACATTCGCTCGTTCATCCACGCCACACTCTCCGCTCAATGATGCTCCCATGTAAACAAAACGGAACATACATACACATTCAAGCACACACTGGCACACACACACATAGACTCGCACCACACGAAAACAGCATAAAGCTCGTGCCGTTTTCGTGTTGTGCTTGTTTCTTTCCTTACACTTCGCAAAGCATTTCGTAAATACAGGATGTCTTTATAGCTGTGTACGTCTGTATGTGTGGCGGCGTTGCCTGTGTAATCCTGCAAGGTTATTGTTTACCCTCACATATACACACACTCACACACATACACACACGTACCCATGTGTACCTTTCTAACAGTCGCCGTTGCCTCGCTCTAGCATGAACTTTCATCGAAAGCAGCAGCATTCACATTGATTTTCATCGTAAAGACACTACCCAATTTTATTTAGCCTAACATAACCCAAAACGTACGAAAGCTTTGCATCCTGCTGCCATTTGGACCTAAAGCTTTTCACATTTCGCTATTGACTTTTGTTGTGCTCTATCTCTTGGTGAGCTCTGTTTAGCATATGTTGCTGCGAACAAAAGCTTTTCATTGAATTCTTAGAAACTGCATAAACGGCGTTCGTGCTGTGTATCTGAGGCATATCCAAGTGTAAGTGTATGTGTTGGTGATTTTTACGTCACAGGCACCACTTCGGCTACGGGAGCCCAAATCTAGTCACTGCTCACGAGTCTGGGTCTCAGAGAGGCCTTAGAACAACAGAGAGCACATGTTTTAGGTTGTATTCTCTCACAAAGGTCAACAATGCAATTTTTTACAATTGCACTTCAAGAGAGATTACGGCGTTGCAAAAGAAAGTAGGATAGCGGAGAAAAAGTGTCGCTAGAAAAGCGCTTATATTTTGAAATTCTAAATTTTTTTTGGGAATTGGCACTTTTAGTAAGTAAGCCTACCCACAGAAATCAGATTTGTTGCCACAACTGATTTCTTTGCCAACTGAATGTTAATGGTTGAACGCACTTTACATGTTTTCTAACGTCACAGCCGAATGTCAATTTCCCCAGTAAGGGGACACGATCTGTTGAACAAAAAAAGTATATGTGACGCGCAAAATAGAAAGGGACCTAAGGGTAAAAACTAATTTTGTTCAGAAGAGCCACTTTAAAGATTTAAATACGTGTATCTTTGGTGTACCATCACTTTCATAAAGCGCGCATATCTCTGGGAGGGAACACTTTTGGGGCATGGGATCGGTCTCATTCGATGCTCAGATTTTGTCAACTTCAAAAAAAAAAGTGAAAATTGATTTTTTTACCCTTAGGTCCCTTTCTCTATTCGTTGTCGCATACGAGTATGGTGAAATGATTGAATACTCTACGAGGGCGGTTCGGAAAGTTCTTAGCCTATCAATGAAAGAGAATAGTTAGTTTTTCAAAAATATTTTTATTTTTCAATATAATCTCCTGAAACTTCAATACGCTTATCTAGCAATTCTATCCCTTGATTAAAATAGTTTTCCTCAAGGTCTTCAAAATAGTGGTTTACAACTGTAATTGCATCTTCATTTGAGGTAAAACGCTTGCCAGCAAGGAATTTTTTTAGATTTGGGAACAAGTAAAAGTCACTGGGAGCTAAATCAGGAGAATAAGGTGGGTGGTCAAGCAACTCGTACTTTAATTCGTTGATTTTAGCCATTGTTAAAACACTCTTGTGCGCTGGTGCGTTGTCTTGATGAAAAATTATTTTTTTGTGTTGTAAGCCAGGACGTTTTTCTCGAATTTGTACATTTAATTGATCTAAAAGGTTGCAATAGTACTCTGAATTTATTATTTTACCCTTTTGCAGTCAATCAATAAAATACCTTTGAAGTCCCAAAAACCGTTGCCATAAACTTACAAGCTGATTGAATTGTTTTTGCCTTTTTTGGGGCACTTCCTCCAGCTTCAGTCCATTGTTTGGATTGTTCTTTTGTCTCTGGAGTATAGTGGTGGATCCATGTCTCATCAACAGTTATGAAACGACGCTTAAAATCCATTTTATTTCGCTGAAAACGATCCAAGCAAGCTTGAGAAATGTTCATTCTTATGCGTTTTTGGTCGACTGTTAATAAGTGCGGCACCCCGCTTGCAGAAAGCTTTTTCATCTGTAGTTCTTCATGCAAAATTAAATGGACTCGATCATTTGAGATGCCCATGATATAAGCTATTTCACGCACTTTTATTCGTCGATCATTTAATACCATATCATGCACTTTGGCTACAATTTCTGTTGTTGTTGCTGTTTTTGGACGTCCACTACTTGGTTCATCTTCAATGCTTGTACGACCACGTTTAAATTCAGCAACCCAATTTTTTACTGTTGCATATGAAGGAGCACTTTCACCTAACACATTCACCATATCATTATGAATTTCTTATCCCGATAAACAATTTTTATGTAAATATTTAATGACACAACGTATTTCAAATTTTTCCATTGTAAAAAAATCGCGGATGCGTCTTTTGTGAATACCTGTTTCTATATAAAGGAGTTGCCAGATCGAAACAAAATTTAACATGTGCTCATAGCAGAGATGGAAGTTTCCAAAACACTCAACTTTTTTCTGTTTATACCGCGCTTTTTGTGCTAGGCTAAGAAGTTTCCGAACCGCCCTCTATGGTGAAATGATTGAATACTCTAGCTCGAGGTCGTAGTTTTGTATTTATAATTTTTGTGTGAAGAAAACTTGAAAAGTAAGGTTTACAACAGTAGTTCTAATTCGTTTATGGAGAGCCTGGCCTTATAGAGTTCGGTTTTACTTTCAACAATTGCAGTATGGCTTTCTGAAGAGGGTTGTCACGGACCCGAAATCATGATTTTTTTTTTTTGTTTTTTGCAATCATCGTTATTTACATATCTTAGGAAGTATTTACACGGTTTCGAGATATTATAAATATATATTACAGCGAATAATATTTTAAAATTATATATTAATAAAGGAGTATTGTTTATGTGAATTTTTTAAAGGAAAAATAGGGAAAACCTTTATTTGAAAATTAGATAAAAATCAAATTTTTGGAAAATATACATGTATATAATGTGATATTACTAGAACTAGTAACATACAAATATACAATATTCTCGATTTGGTGATTTACATTTACATGTTACAAATTATGTTATTTCTCTACACTCTCTTATCAGTGGATAAGAAGAATATACAATCTTAGTAAAATAATTATCAGTAATTTGTTTGATAAATTCGATAAGTTTTTTATAGTTACATTCTTCATGAAGTAAATCTGTTGAGAATCTCCAGTGCTTCTTATAAATTATCTTAAGACATTTGTTCTGCAAGATTTGTAATTTCTTGAGATGAGTTTTTGCAGCTTTTTACCAAACAGGGCATGCGTAAGTTAAAGAAGGTCTTATAATGCTTTTAAAGATGAGATTTTTGTTTTTTAAGTGCAATGATGAACGTTTGTTTAAGAGTGGCCACAGAGATTTAATCAATCTGAGACAATTTTTGCGAGTTTCATCTATATGGTTTTTGAAGGTGAGTTTTTTTTATCAAAATTAATCCGAGATATTTCACACTGTCTTGAATTGCGACTGTTTCGTTTCCAAAGTTTATTTGGCGAGCTGGAATCCGTTTTGGAGAATTGTTGTATGGAAATATTATGGCTTGAGTCTTGGTTGGTTTAATCTTTATTTTCCATTTATTGAAATACTTGTTACACATCGCTAGGCCTTTCTCTATTTTTTTCAATAGTGCCTTAGTTAGCTTACTTGTGGTAATGAGAGCTGTATCATCAGCGTAATAAGCTGCTTTGATATAATTTGGGGGAGAAAAGTCCGATGTGTATATAGAGTATAACAAAGGCGATAAGAAGCAAGGCTTTCTGAAGAGGGTTGTCACGGACCCGAAATCATGATAAAAGTAGTGTGCAGCCACGAAAATCAATGTCACTTTGCCATTTTGTTAAAAACTTGTCTTCTATTTAAATATAGAAGCAAGAGGTCTTGAGCCGGTTTAATCTCTATTCAATGTGTAAAAGCAACAGACCGAAATAAAACAATCGAGCTAAACATTTTTAATTTATTCAATATTTCGACATCTTCAGGAATTTCATTTTTTACATATTAAACAAAAAATATCTATTTCGCTTAACTATGCCGCCCAATGGTTGGAGTATCGGTAAATCTAACTAATAAAGATGACTATTGCAACTAACTGGAATTAACCGGCTCGAGACCTCTTGCATCTACATTTTAAGAGAAGGCAAGGATTTTTACAAAATGGCAAAGTGACATTGATATCATTCCACTTGTCACTTTGCCATTTTGTAAAAAACTTCTCTTCAAGTTCAATATATAAGTACATGCAAGAGGCCTCGATTTAGGAAGCAATTTAAAGCGAAAACTGTTATTAAAATACGAGTACCTCAGAATGTTAGAACTGTAAACCTCTATATTTACGGCTACTAAGGAGTTAGTATGACACAAATAAAATAAAGTCTTGGCTAAGGATATTTGATAGGAAGTATATTCCTCCATATGGTCATATTTTGATACAGTGGGCTATTTCAAAAAAAGTGTAAGGAAAAATGTTAGTATTTTTAACCGTCTCACAATGGGTTAACGGATCAGTAAAATGATTGGGGGTAGATATGCGGATAGGCTTTCCAATAATACCCCTATTGCCATAAGAATTGAAAAGCATAACAATATTTAGTGTCAGGCTTTGGTGGGCCGTAACTAAGGTAATGTAGGTCGCCGACAAAAACATATTGGTTGTTGTTTTTCACTATTAAGAAGGTATCTATGGTGAAAATGTGGATCCAGTCGAAGTAATGTCGCTAAAATACAGTTAAGCCTGTTTTTAATATTCTGGAAAATATTGATTGATTGCTCTCGATGTGGAGTCTCTTTAGAGGTGGCAAGAGTGAGTTGTATTTTCGTGGGCAATTGTGTGAAGAAAACTTGAAAAGTAAGGTTTACAACAGTAGTTCTCATTCGTTCGGGGAGAGCCTGGCCTTATAGAGTTCGGTTTTACTTTCAACAATTGCAGCAAAGCTTTCTGAAGAGGGTTGTCACGGACCCGAAATCATGATAAAAGTAGTGTGCAGCCACGAAAATCAATGTCACTTTGCCATTTTGTTAAAAACTTGTCTTCTATTTAAATATAGAAAACAAGAGGTCTTGAGCCGGTTTAATCCCTGTTCAATGTGTAAAAGCAACAGACCGAAATAAAACAAACGAGCTAAACATTCGGGAAAATGTTTATTTACTTATATAGGGTGGTCCATCTAGAGGTATTTTTTCAGAACAAAAATAAAATATAAAAATTCAAATCAAGTGTGGAATCTTTATTGGTAATTTGAAAGGACATTTTATGGCATTTATATTTTTTTATATATTATATCTTTCAAATGTTGGCCAATTTTGGATGACTCGTTTGAGCATTTCGACCGGTACGGCTTTAATGACATGCGTAATGTTGGCTTCCAAAACCTGAATCGTAGCTGGTTTGTCAGCATAGACCTTGGACTTTACGTAACTCCAAAGAAAAATGTCTAAAGGTGTGATATTACTCGATCTAGGCGGCCAACTCACCTGTCCAAAACGTTAAATTAGCTGATTTTCGAAATGACCTCTCAATAGATCCATTGTTTGAGCAGCTGTATGGCAAGTGGCATCGTCCTGTTGAAACCAAGTGTCGTCAAGATTACGGGCATCAATTTTAGGTAGTAAAAAGTATGATATGATAGAGCTACAGCGAGCACCATTGAAAGTTACGTTTCGACCATCGTTTTTGAAAAAATATTCACCGATGATTCCACCAGCTTATAAACCGCACCGAACCGTGGTTTTCTCTGGATTTAATGGCACCTCTTGAACCTCTTCTGGTTCCTCTACAGCCCAAATGCGGCAATTTTGTTTATTGACGTTGCCGTGGCGACAGAAATGGGCCTCATCACTGAACACAATTTTAGTCGAAAACAGCGGATCTTCTTGTTTTTCGCCGAACGCTCATTTCTATATTACAGTTGCCAACATTTGAAGGTAATTATTTTCAAAAAATTAATGCCATAAAATGTCCTTTTGTATGAACAATAAAGATTCCACACTTGAATTGAATAGTTACATATATGTGACGCGCAAAATAGAAAGGGACCTAAGGTTAAAAACCAGTTTTGTTCAGGAGAGCCATTTTAAAGATTAGGTCCCTTTCTATTTGCGCTTGGAATCGTCGACTTCACTTTCATAAAACGCGCATATCTCTGGGAGGGAACACTTTTGGGGCATGGGATCGGTCTCATTCGATGCTCAGATGTTGTCCACATCAAAAAAAGAAAAAAAATGAAAATTGATTTTTTACCCTTAGGTCCCTTTTTGTATGCGCTGTCACATATATATATATATATAGTTACACATTTACAATGACCCACTGCGGGTACTCTAAAAAAGCCTTATATTTAATTACAACATTATTATTATCATTAGATGCTTCACATGAGAATTCCTGATTTTTTTCTTTTTGTAATGAAAATTCTAAAAAACTTCATCTATTGATTGTTATAATAGATTGTTGATTATAAGTACTCTGAGAATTCGGTTTTCATTACCACGAGTATCTGTTAACTGGACCGACTGATGGTTAAATTTTATTTATTCGGATGTATGACAGAATTAAAAACGTGTTTTTTTATTTAGTTTTTATTAAAGATATTAAAATATTGATTCTGTAATTCGAATTATGAGCAGTTATTTTAAAATCTGGTTTTTATTTCTGAATTTAATTAAGTTTTTATGAACAGTTTGTATGATTTTGTTTATCAAATATGTACAATGGGCCATACAATTACTTATAAACTTTGGCTTTAAAGCATCAGATGCAACATAAAGAGAAAACTGAAGGTGATATGTTATTTAAATATCTAAGAAAATTATAACTTGAAACCTCAATATTTACGGTTAATAAAGGGTTAGTGTGAAACATAAGACCTCAAATGAAATAATGTCTTGCCTAAGGATATGTGATAGGAATTATATTCTTCTCTATCGGAAGAAGAAAAATGTTAGTATTTTTAACGGCCAGGCAATGGGTAAAAGTATCAGTAAAATGATTTGGGCAGATGTTCTGATAGGCTTTCCAATGATACCCACATTGCTTTATCTGATAAGAATTTAAAAAAGTATATTAATATTTATTGACAAGCTTTGGGAGACCGTAACGGTCTCCCATAGTGGTATCTATGGTGAAAAAGAGGATCAAGTCTGAGTTATGTCGCTGAAATATAGATAATCGCGCTTCAATATTCTGGAAAATATTTATTTATTTATAGTTGGTTTTTTATAGGGTTGAATCGTTTGGAAGCATTAACCGTCTGGCCCAAAAAGTTACAACTCATAAAGAAGAAATTAAAACTAAAGTAATACACTGTTTGTTATTTCTAATCGTTTATTGGTTTTTATAAATGTGTTTTTGTCTTAAACAAAGATTTTGTAGCGGCTTAAAGCCATAAATTATTCTAGGGAAATATTCCGATGTTGGTATAACCAATAAATGGGATTTAGTTACTACAAATAACTTATTTATTGTTACCACCGATTATTGGTGCTAAAGTATATGAATATCATCGTATGGTAAATTAAACTATAAAACCATCAATACAATGGAATGTTAGTAACTGCAACAGAAAATCCAACCGACTTTTTGTAGTTCGGACCGATTTCCAACTGATTTTTTCTCTGTGTAGTAATCTCCTCAAACGGACTTTTCGTTTGGGAGTTTTACACTAGTCTCTGCGCGAAAAAACTTCAGTGTGGAGCAGTGTAGAAAAGCAGCCTTTAAAGTTTTTTAAATTAATTTTTGTAATCATATTTCTTTGAATACCCTCGAAAATGTCTTCGCAACATTTGCTTTTTTTCAAATATCAAAAATTCCTTGACATCGCTAGTGACAAACACCCTTGTAACAGTTGCAAATTCTTCTACATTTTCGTTTTAGCTGCGTACCATCAGAGGAGAATTCCTCAACGATGATTCCATATTTTGGCCCCTTCGGCCTATGCATGCGACACTCATCTCAGTCAAAAACTGTATCAATATACTCGTATTTGCATACGCAGCAAAATTTGTTTAAATTTGAGTATATCTGTACAGATCAATATTTCGTGGTGTTACAAACGGAATGAAAAATTTTGTATACCTTTTATCCTTCGGTGGAGAGTATAAATTTTTAAAAGATAATAAAATCTCGAATAGGAAAAAGCCGAAAAAAAACTCTATTATTCGACTTTTTATCGCCAACAAGACGGATAGTCGGAAGATGAAATCAAAGCGATGATATTGCGCTTTGAAGGTTGCTTTTCGCAGAGTTCGAAGACTATACGCAAAGGGTAATTCTCATTAATCATACTGGGACTGCCGGATAAGTCATTTGATTTGCAGCCGAAGGAATCGTTGCCAAAGACTGCTGAAGAAAAACCTTGGCGCGTTTAAAAGCAGCTGTACAGTCTGCCTGGCAACCGTAGCGAATACATTTCACTACTTTTTAGTTAATTCTGAAAAAGAAACAACAAAAAGGTCTCGAACCAAAATAAAAACTGTCCAATTTATAATAATGAAGAAAGACCGAATAAATGTACACAAAAAAAAAACGTAACTAGTAGGTTAATTTAATATTAAAAATTGTAACAGTAACTATATTTCTGGTTGAAAGAGGTAACCAATTATTAGTTAACTTAACAATAAAATGATTTCTATAACAATCTTCATAGTTAATAATATTAACAATTTCATTGTTAAATTAAACATGTATTGTTAAATAAATTAACTATGTAATTTTAAAATTAACAATTTTCATGATTAAAAAATTCAACCATAGAATAGTATAAATAACTATTATTATTGTTTAATATTAGTAAACAACAAAATGTTAAATTAACCTTATATAATCACCCTTATCGCGAAAAAAAATCCTCTCGGAATTTGTTCCCTTTTCGCCAAATCGCAATCGCCAATCTGTTCACGGGGAAATGTGGCAACTTCGAAAAATATTCCCCCTATCGTGAATGGTTTTTTTAGAGGAATTTTGTTCGCCATTTTCTTTTTTTGTTCACTTTGCATTTTGTCGGCGAACTGTTAAAACGTAAAATGTAAGTATCCGTTTTTTCTATTTTGAAATTAAAAATAACAAAATTTTTCAGGAATAATTCAACTAATAAGAACCAAATGAATATTTTGCTGCAAAGAATGCAGAAAAATCCGTCCATAGCTGGGGGTTATACAAAGGAATCCAAACAAGATGTAGCATCCTTCTGGAAAAATGTGAACAACCAACTGAACAGTGCTGGACCACCTGTGAAATCTGTAGCTGAGTGGAAAAAGGAGTTTGAATATACTAATGATTAATAATGGTTATTGCAAATGCTTAATAAATTATGATTTTACTATAGGTATGGACGGATCAGAAGAGGTATATCCGCAAAAAGGCTGCTGCAAATGTAAGGCAACGAGATTCAACAGGAGGAGGCCCGTTTAAAATGAAACCGCTCTCATCCACAGAGGAGGCCATTTATGAATTGGTAAAAATGCGGGAATCTGTAGAAGGTGTTCGAAATGCCTGTGTATTTGGGGTACCAATGCCTTCTACTTCCAAAAATAAAGAAAATGAAATTTCCCCAAACATTGTTTAAGAAATTCTGGAAGAAATAATTATTGAAGAGGCATCTCCAAACACACAGAAACGGAAGCCAGTACGAGAAGATGCCCGTCGAAAGATTTCTACATCCGAATTGATTGAAAAGGAAGTGGAAAATCAAGCCAAACACCAAAGCATTTTTAAAAGATATGTAAATGCAGCCTTATTTAACCGAAAAAATTTAGAAAATCAGAAAAGAGAAGTCTTAGATTGATGCTGTATAACAAAATCGTTAGCACTTACTGTGAATTTGTCAATTCCAAAGGATTTGAGGCATCCCGAAGGTTTCTTCTAATAATGCTTTGTTTTGCCTTCCTTTGATTGTTTTCTTTCTGAAGTAACACAATACTACCAATTCGAAACATTTTAATGTTATGCATGCACTGGAATTTTTTATTTAATCAATAACGTAATTTAAAAACCACCAAGAAACGTTTTTCTTTTTCTCAACAGAAATTTGTAAACAGCTGATCATTCTCGAAATCAGCCATATGTTTCGAAGTGAACAATTGTTCACGGGACATTCGCGATACCAAATTTTTGTTCGAGGGAACAAAAAAATCCGAGGGAATAAAATGTTCGCAAGTAATTGGCGATAAGGGTGAATATAGATTTCAAATCATGTTTTTTTATGGTAAGTTTACCTTACATAAGGTTATTTCTCTGTCCAATGATCCATATTTTCAATGACTCTAAGGCATAATGTGGGTTCAATGTCGTTAGTGTGCCGAACTATCTTATCTTTTTGTTGCTTGGCTTATTGACGTACACTTTTTTTTAAATATCCCCAAAGAAAGAAGTTCAAATCATGGCGGCTAATAACTATCGCCACGATGTGAGAATTGACCATTGATTTACTCGCGCAAAAGAGTCATTGTTTCGTTGGCGGTGTGGTAAATGGCACCATCCCGTTGGTATTACATATCGTTCATGTTCTTAATTTCTGGCCACAAGCAATCCTTTATCATCTCACGATAGCGAACACCATTTACAGTAACTGCTTGGCCAACCTCATTTTTTACGGCCCGATGACGCCGCCAGCTTATAAATAGTCGCTATTTGTGGATGCATCGGCTTTTCAACGACCACTCGTGGATTCTCATTTGCACAAATGCGGCAATTCTGCTTGTTAACAAATCCACTAAGTTGAAAATGCTGCTACTATGTCGACTAAAAATGTCACGAAGTTCACAAAATGCATTTTGATTAAACACCCATTTTCCTAAAAGACTTCAACAGTCTTAACACGCTGCTCAATTGTGTACCTCTCCATGGTTGAATTTGTCAAACACTAAAACAAAAAAATGTCAAATTAAAATGGGCAAAAAACTTGTCGTTAAGCTGTGGCTCACAATTATCATCGTGCTTTATGGTTGGACCACCTTTATATATTTTTTTAGAAGTCAAATGTCGAATTTTTGCTTCGACTTTGTTACCCTACTCAAGGAGGAATTAAAGTGACTTAATAGACATGGTACACTGAGGTTCCAGTGGACATCTTTGTGGTCCCTTGGATGCTAGTTTAAATGGAGTTTATCACGCCAGTTATTCGCCAGTTACTTCTTAATCAGAGGTTTTAAGGTATTTTCACGTTTTTATTTTAAATTCCATATTTATGGCACTTTTTTTGTGCTGACAATATTCAATGGCAACGCCATACGTGTGAATATTACTCTGGTCCCTCCTTCTTCCCTCTTTCTCTCTCTATTTATTTAGGTTTCTTATTGATGGAGAACCAAAATACCACCGGCTTTATTTGCAAACAATCTGTTATGTAAAATTTGCTAAAAGGGCAAAAGCTTTCTCTCACTCAAGCCGAAAGGTAGAGCGCGAGAGCGACTCTTGGTGTTGACTCTTTATATCACGTGCAATCGATGGCAATTTCTCCCAGATTTCAAGTCATAATAACAACAACAACGGCAATACAAGTGTGCAACTAACACAGCGAGTGAGAGGGCCATTGTTGTGATAAATTAAAGCCGAACTTTTCGGTGAGTATGGCTGTGGCTTGTGTTCTTTTTCGGGGAAGTCTCGTGTGCCGCAAATTGTGACGACGCATGCCACACATACACACACAAACAAACACGAACGTAGCGCATAGTGTGAGTGTGCAAATGAGTGAGGGTTCTTGCTGTTATTTTTTTTTTTTTTTGGTTTGTCCATACAAATGAAAGTGAGTGAGAGGTTCGTTTGTTCGTTGGTGTTCTTCCTCAACTTGCTGTTGTTGTACGGTTGGCTGGTGTTTTTTGGCTGTTTGGAAAAGTCGTCGAGTCGAGTCTACTTGAAGCAATTTTTATGAGCAGCCTTTAGCTCAGTTGGGTGCAATACGCGGAACGCGTTAGAACGTTTTAAACCACAATAAACACGCAGACAACAGTCAAATAATATTAAAGAATACAAAAAAAAGAAGCAACCACAAAAAATTGGAAATTTATCTCTTTTTTTAATACAGTATTTTCAATTCGCATGAAAACAAGTGTGCTCCCTAAGCCCATCTAGTATTATTGAAAATCCAAGCAGAGCTCATGTGGGAAAGGTTTAAAGGATATCGAAAGGATATGTGATATAAAAAGTTTTATGAAAAAGAAACGCAAGAAAATTCACAAAAATTTTTCAAATCTTTATTTTGAAAGTTTTATGTTGAAGTAAAAAAAAGCAGAAGCAAAGCAGCCGTAGCACTGGATTTGAGAGCTCAAAAAAATCGAAATCATTTTATGTTTTTGGAAAAACTAGCAGAAAGTGAAATTATTAAACACACACACACGCACACCACCACACCACAGGTTTATTTAGCCTTCCAAAAAAGTGAAATCCAAGTTTTTGTTAAAGAAAAGCAAAGAAAGAAAGAATACAAGAAGAAACAAAGAATCCTACATTTCGTGGCGTTATTTTTTATCTCTGGCATTTGATTAAAGCTTTGTTTGGGTCGAGCGAGAGTCGTCTTCGTCGTTGTCGTCGTATTTGCCGTCTTAGTTGTTGTTGTTGTTGCTATTATCGTCACTCGTCGCTTGTTTGAGCTAACGCAACGAGCTGCAGGAGACCAAGGAAGAAGAAGGAACGTTCGTGGCGAGCAAGTGTTTGTTTGAATTCAAGTTTACCTGCCCTGTGTTTCCAATTTGTGTATGTGTGTTTCTGTCCCCCCAAATGTTCGTTGTTCGGTTAATGTTTTGAGCCAAGAAAAAAGAAGAAGAAGAAGCAAAGAAATAAATATTTGAAAGTAAATAAAGCTTTAGATAGTTTTTTAGATGAAAATAAATACGAAGAAAGAACACCACAACAACGACAACAACACCCCAGCAGGAATCATTACCAGGAGCAGCAGTAGCAGCAACCCAGCAAAAGGAAATCCCCAACAACAACAAAAGCCAACATTGGAAGAAGTATCCAGTATCAACATTTGGCTCATTAAAAGGTCAGTAGTTGTTAGTGTGTTTTATGGTTTCTTTATCTCCCCTTTTTACATTTGACACACTATCTGTCATTGGCAAACATACAAAACTAACTAAAAAAATAACAGAAAGCAAACATTGAAACTTTTAAGAAAATTTAATTAAAAAATCGAACAAACCAAACGTCTGCCTTAGATGCGGAGGATATTTTGACATTGATTACCATTAAGAAGTTTAAATGTCAGGGCCAATAAGTCGCCTCTTAACGGGGAGGAGCACACAAAACTCGCCAATTGCAGTGGCAAGACCGGGAGCGGTAGCCACGGGCGAAAAGGCATTGGCAAAGCACCATACACTAGCTGGTGCTAGCCAATGACAGGGGCCAAATGCCAGTGCTGTGATATTTTCCAACACTTCAGCACGCACTTTTTATTAACACTTCAGCACGCACTCACACGCACTCGAACGTGTTGTTCGAGTGTGTGTGCGTACAAGAGCCACGCACTCACTCAAACATACGCGCGCGCTCAATTCGCATATCACTTCATATGTGACATCCTTTATTTTGTTTGGCCTGTGTGAACTATGAATGTTTGTGTGCGAACCCACACATACATTTAACGCAGAGTGTGTGTATGTTTGAACACATGTGTATGTGTGTGCTTAGGCGTGTGTGTTACGAGAATACATCCTGGTCATTGTATTGCGACCCTTTGAGATCCCTTCTTATACTTTCTTATAAACTTTCGTTTGTAAAATCACGAAATATTGGTTGGAGATCCTACAATTACTGATTGTCTCAATACTCGAAGACGATCTAGCCATGTCCGCCCGCCCACGCGTCTGGATAAAGCGCTATAGTGGTCAAACGAGTCAACCAGGTTATAAGCTGTTATTGTAAATGGACAAAATCGGCCCAGGGGGAAAAAAGTTTCACGTAGAGGTACCTTCCCAGTTAACCAAATTTGCCGACAATGTCTGATATCAGACAATTCTGAACAATATCTGAACTCTATTGAGAATTCTTACCGAAATTGTTACAAATTCTATTCGATTTGTCTGAGGATTTTTTATTTATTATGTTAAGAAATATCTGAACGAATTCGGCCCGAATTCTGTTAGACTTGCCTGTGGCAGTTTTATTAATTTTTTGTTTAGACTTCTCTAATCGAACTCGCAAGGAATTCTGAACTATTTATCTGAGATAGTCTATTCGTTTAAAATTTTTGTTATTTGCTTTATATTTTACAGTTGTTGTTCTTGTGTTCAGACATGATGGAACTAATTCTGAACGAATTCTTAACTGTTTGCCTAAGGTATTTTTATATTTCAAATTCAAATTCTGAACGCTTGGTTAGCTTAGCTTAGCTGTGCGAGCGATTTTTATTGTGTTCGAAGGAAAACTCTACTGCCGGCAGTTCTCGTTAAATGCAAAACTGGTTGCCCATAAGTGTATACGTACTTAACATAGTTACAGCTCAATTATTGCTTGCGAAGCTGCAGACACCCCTGCTTGTAACTAAAAGTCTTTCCGAAAGCTTTTTGAAAATGTTTTACAACTTTTTTTTGTAGAACGATAATATTTTCTTCTTTTTGATTGTTTACATTTACCATGGAGTTCAGCTCAAGCTCAGAATTCGTTTCGAAATGTCGGTGAAAACATCAGAATTTAATTAGACTTAATGTCAGAATTCCGACCGAAATCGTTCAGAATTAGTTCAGAATTCGATACGACAATTCGAAACTTCCTTTCGAATTTCCCAAGACTACAGTTCAGAATTCGGTCAGAAATCGGCTCGAAATGTCTGCAAAAACATCAGAATTCCCTCAGAGAAGTAGTTCAGAATTCGTGTCGTGTCTCATATGTTTTTCGTTACGAACTCGCTAAGAATTCTGATCCGAAATCGGAACATTTTGCCGATTGTCGTACAGAATTCTGACCGAATTCTGAAGGTTTGCTGGGTTGGTAAAATGGAGACTCCAATACTACGAGAAACAGTTTTGTTTACCAGATAGACCTGAAGAGCAAGGGCTGTCAAACCGGCACACAGTTGCCTATACAAGAACAATAACTCTTTATACAGGGTGACAAGAACAATAACTCGTTTTAAATACAGGTTGACGCATCAATTGTGCTACAATAAGAAATTCAAATAATTTTTTTTTTTAATCAATGTATTTATTTTTTTTTATTGTACAAAAAATTCAATATCATTTTATATGACTAATTGTGTTTTAAGATGATAGATCGTAAATTTGTAAGCTCATTTAGCAGATCTGAAAATTATTCATTGCGGCCTGAAGGTTTGAAGTAAGGATCGCGGAATTAATTAATTTAAGGGACTGCTTCAATTTAGTTAAATCCCTTGGTTTCGTTTTGTACACCTCTTGCTTGACATAACCCCATAGAAAATAGTCTGGTGATCTTGGGGGCCAGCGGAAAGTGGAATTTCTGGATATTATGTTTGGACCACACTTTATTTATTTTTTTTAAAAAGTCTAAAGTCGACTTTTTGCTTCGACTTTGTAACCCTACTCGAGGAGGAATTAAAGTGACTTAATGGACATGTTAAACTGAGGTTCCAGTTGACATCATCATGCTTTATTAATGGACATTTTAAACTGAGGTCCAGTTGACATCATTGTGGTCCATTGGATGCCAGTTTAAATGGAGTTTATCATATATGTTTGCCAGTTAGGTCTTCATCAGAGGTTTTAAAATAAGTTAAACGTTTTATAGTATTTCCACGTTTTTGTGCAAAATCCCATATTTTTGACACTTATTTTTTGTGCTGACAATATTCAATGGCAACGCCATACGAGTGATTATTAATCTGGTCCCTCCTTCTTCCCTCTCTCTCTCTGTATTTATTTAGGTGGAATTTCTGGATATTATATTGTTTGGTAATTATCGTTGGAACTCTGCCATAACCAGTCTGGCTATATGTGCAAAAGCTGTTGACTCGGATACGTCTTCGGCGCAGTTCTGGGTAAAAAAAATCCTTCAACATCTTTAAATAACGATGCCCACTGACAGTCACTATTACACCATTTTCTTTAAAGTAGTAGGCCCCACCATCCAGCCTGATAAAACTGCGCACCACACAGTATCTCGTTCTGGATGCAGTTCCATCTAATGGAACAAGTTAAAACTTCTCTTAAATCTTAGTGCTGTGTACGTTTCAATTCGTATACTCACTGATCGAGACCTACTGTTTAACGCCGGCTTCGAACGGCTAATGAATTTTTATAGAGAAGTTTAAATTCATCGAACCTTACTTACTAACTTAATTAGTTACCGTACTTACTCAATTAGTTAGTCTGCATTACCTTTTGTTGAGCCTGGCCTGCTCAGTTAACGGTGTAGTAGGCCCCACCATCCAGCTTGATAAAACTGCGCACCACACAGTATCTCGTTCTGGGTGCAGTTCCATCCAATGGAGTATTTGTGAACTAGAATCACTCCATATAAGGCAATTTTTCTTGTTAACATTGCCGTTTAGATCGAAATTGGACTCATCAGACATAAACAAACAATTTATCAAGCTGTTGTCTCATTTGTCCATTTTAATAATTTTTTGGCAAACTTCCATTCGCAAATCCAGAGGCTTTAACTTGCTTGTAATTTGGAGTTTGTACGGAAACAAGTGTTAATCCTCATATCCGTTGTTATGTTCTTTTGCTAACTGCAATTTGCGCCGATAAGTTTCGAGTCGAAACGCATGGATTTACCTGAATTTAAGTTGCTATAGCCGCGTTGGTGCCTTGAACACGAACATAGGGATTACGATCTTCGTACGATGCTTCTAGATTTGGCAAACATTTTTACGTACCAGCTCATAATGGGCCATCTACTCGGGGGAGTTCCGCCAAACTTCCACCTTCATTTCCTATGGACACTTCTACCTTAATTCCCTATATACCGAACTGCAAAGCATGGTACCGCTTCACTATCCAAATTCTCTTTTCGATATTCTAAGCATTCATTTTAAGAAAGAAAAGAATTCCAAATAAAACACAGAATTCCAAATGCCCACACAGAAGGAAAGTTATTACGTTTTGTTTCTGTAGCACGATTCATGCGTCACTCCGTATTTGCTAAACAAATTGTATTTTTTTCTGGATGGACAATGGTTAAAATGGGCACTGTCAGCTGGGACGCACACGCAGAGAAAAAATATGGTTACTATATGGTCACGGCAACAATAGTATGTTCTCTGCAATAAAAGTATGGTTGTCGCAACCTTAGCATTGTTTTTTGAATTTAATTTTGACAATAGTATGATTGCGGCAATATTAATATTGTTGAAATGTAACAAAAGCATTGTTGCCAAATTAAAACATGACAATATGGTTGTAGCAACAATATAAATATGGTTGGTGGGACACAAGTATTGTTTCATGGGTTTAATGTTAACAATAACATGATTACGGCAATCATACAGACAAAATCGTAATTTATTTTTAATTTGACAATGTTATCTTTACGAATCTTACGCAATAATAGTAGTTTCTATAAATTTTTTCAAAACAAACTACGGATTAGTAGTATAACTGAAATATTTTTAATAAATAAATTGTTTCTACTGTTGAATAAATCACTCCCTTTAAAAAGAATTTTATGTATTTTTACATAACTTATTTAATAAAAATCTCTATTGTTGAATAAAAACTTAACCCATTCTTTACAAAAAAAATTTGGGGATCATAGCATGGTTGTGTGTAAGTCATACTATGGTTCTAAGGATCATACTATGGTTGTATTTACAACATACTATGGTTGTGAGGATCATAATATGGGTTTGGAGATCATAGAATGTTTGAGTGTAAATCATACTATGGTTGTGGGGATCATAGTATGGTTGTGTGTTAATTCTATTGTTGTAAGGACCATAATATTGTTATGGGGATCATAGTATGGTTGTGTGTGAATCATACTATTGTTGTGATGATCATAATATTGTTGTGCCACAACCATATAACCAACAATAGTATGATTCTCTTCGAATATTGTTACCCCAACCATACTTTTTTTCTGCGTGCACTTAATACCTCAATAAAGGGAATAGTTGCTGAACGTTTTGGCTCATGTGACCCACAAAACGCCTTGCATGGTCAAAACGAACGATCAATTTTCAATATTTATACTCGTATATGGTTACTCAAATAAAAGCAAATTTAGCTATAAAACCAATTATAGAGTAACTTTGCCCAAAAACCGGAGCAATTTTTTTCCGCTTTAGAGTTCTAGGGATGGTGGTGGGTATTTAAAGGTCGCCCTGGCCGACTTTAACGATGTTTTTACTTTTGTAGACTGACAAAATCAGGAGTAGCTAAAACCACTTGAGCACTTCTTGTCTTATTAAAGATCCTCTTAAGGGTCATTATCCCAGAGCCAGAAATCTTGTCTTGCAACAACAACATTCCACCACATGTGTAGGGGCCCTTTGGTAGAAATAGAGTTTGGTAGAAATAGAGAAGATAAGAAGACAAGACAGTTGGCAGTATATAAGGCTTGTTGAATTTGTGCTCTGGCTTCGGTATCGCAGAAAATAAATCTCGATATTTCTGTGTTAACAAAAACGGATTAATTCCAGGCATCGTAAACTGTTTGTTTTGAAAATTTTGCATTTGAAACAAGCTTAGTTATTGTTTTCATAGGTAATAGTAAAATTTTACCACCACACCAGTTTGGTATTTGGAGAAAACACAATACCACACACCCATTAGTTCGGATACGAAATATCGTTAAATTGAATTTCAGTCAACAGAAATCAACTGGAATCGGTCTGCTAGACCTTAAGGCGGCATTTGACTAAGTTTGGCACGACGCGTCGCGATGGTTGAATTTAAAAAAACTAATTACTTTTAAATTCCCTGCGTACATAATTAAGATGATCCAAAGCATCCTAACTTACAGAACTTTTAGGGTCCTAAATTTTCCGACATATTTCACAAAAATGATGGCTGCCCTCGAGGATTTTGTCTTACCCCAATTTTTTTCAATATATATATACGCCGACATTCCGCTTTTAGGTCACCGTACTAACTGTCAATACTGTCAAACCTGCAGCTAGCCCTCGTCCAATTATTGGAATATTACACGAAATGAAAATAAAAAGTTTTTATGAAAGTCAGGCTATCCTTTTCACCAGAAAAAGGAAAGAATGTATATTTCTCAAAATAACATACTTTTTAATAACTGAGAAATTAAATGGGATAAGAATGTCGCCAAATAGGTATTGTTTTAGATCCCAAGCTAACATATGTGACAGCGCATAGAGAAAGGGACCTAAGGGTCAATTTTCACTTTTTTTTGATGTGGACTAAATCTAAGCATCGAATGAGACCGATCCCATGTCCAAAAGTGTTCCCTCCCAGATATGCGCGTTTTATTAAAGTGATGGTACACCAAAGATACACGTATTTAAATCTTTAAAATGGCTCTCCTGAACAAAACTGATTTTTACCCTTAGGTCCCTTTCTATTTTGCGCGTCACATATATGGATCATGTACGAGGGCTGCTATAAATATTTCTGGCCTAATAATGAAATGCGAATATTTATCATCAAAAATTGTTTTTCAAAGTATTTCCCAGCATGATTTATACACTTTTGCATGCGCTCAAACCAATTGTCGAAGCACTTTTTCCACTCCGATTGAGACACCTCCAAAACATGGGGTTTGAACGCTTCAACAGCATCTTCTGGCGACGAGAATCTTCGACCACGCATTTTTTTCTTGATGTGCGGGAATAAAAAGAAGTCATTGGGTGCCAAGTCAGGTTTGTACGGCGGATTCGACGTTTTGGCCGGTCAAAAAGGCGCTGGTTTGAGCCGATGTGTGAGAGCTCGCATTGTCATGGTGCACAATGATTCGTCTCCTCTTGTTCGTTTTTCGAATTTCTCCGAAGACTTCAGGCAAACAAATTGTGGTGTACAACCCAGAATTGACCGTCCTACGTTACTCAAGCGTAACAATCGCCACATGATCAGTTTTGCCGAAGTATCAGGCGACCATTTGCTTCGAAGTGCTTCTTTCACAAACAACTTTCGTTGCGTTTGGCACGTCTTCGAAGACCCACACGGTCGATTGCATAGATCCATGATTCGTCACCTGTGACGATCTTAAAAACGTCTTTTGTAGCACTGCGATAGTATTTTTTCAAAATTTCTTTGCACCAATCTATACGAGCCATTTTTTTGAGCGATTGTCTAATTGTGCAGGGTCGAACGAAAACAAATCTTTTTTACGGCCAGGTGTTCATGCAATATCGAATGTATGCTGGTGGAAGAAATGCCCAAGTATGACTCTATCTCACGGTATGTTACATGACGATCTTGCATTATCAGTTTACGCACGGCATCAATGTTCTCTGGCACAACGGCCGTTTTTTGGCGACCCTCAGAACCTTCGTCTTCGAGCTAGCTTTGGACACGATTGAATTCATTAAACCAGTTTTTCACAGTGCTATAGGATGGTGCTTCATCGCCATACAAAGATTTAAGTTCATCGATGCACAACTGTCGTTATAATCCACGTCGAAAGTTATGAAAAATTATCGCACGAAAATGTTCACGAGTTAATTCTGTTTTTTTGCCAAATTGATTTTCAAGTCACTGTAAACAACACAAGGGATGGTCGTACGTCAAAACGTTTTGAGTACGTTTATGCTTAAAAAAATGTCGAACTTTCCAATGGAAATGTCAGATGGCGCCAGACACCCTCGTATTATATATTGTCCACAAATCGAACACGCTAATAAGAACATTATACCTTCTCCTTAATAAAGCATCGGCATTAAACGTAGGCAATAAATAGTTAGGCTGTCATATTTTATGGAGCTCTTGTATGGTCAAAAAGTGTCAATTGTCATTTAAAAGGGCTCCAGATGCTCCAATATAAAATATTGGAGTTAATTTATAATCTTTTAAGGCTTATTCTACAGCAAGACTAAACCAAATTGCTGATATCGACTTGGTGGCTGTCAAAATAGACATTTTGTCAAAAAAAAATGTAATGCCAAGTCTTCTTATTTAGAATATAATTATATTGCTGAGATGGCCTGATCCTAAGAATAGTTTTTAGTTCTAAGAAGTTTTTTAAGTTTTATCATGCAAATAAAAAAGCTTCGCGGAGGTTTTTTTTATTATTTGTCACCTTCATTTATAACGCTTACTTACAAATAATTATATTAAATAAAAATACATAAATTTAAC
The DNA here is from genome assembly GCA_963513945.1 of Hydrotaea diabolus. Classification (NCBI taxonomy): domain Eukaryota; kingdom Metazoa; phylum Arthropoda; class Insecta; order Diptera; family Muscidae; genus Hydrotaea; species Hydrotaea diabolus. Next base: position 55,628,334 of record OY740717.1, on the reverse strand, counting down.
AGAAAAAGGATAAATACTTTAACTCTTTGTATGAATGTACTATAATAATTTAAACTTAATGTGCTATGAAGACAATAAATTGAATTGAATTCAAAAAATGTCCTAACATTTAACCAAGCCGATCCTTATAAACCCTACTTACTCATGGCATGCTCAACAAATAATTACAAGCACTTCAGTCTTGGGCGTACTTCCTTCAGTTTGCAATACCAAGAATTGCCGCATTATCCTTTACTTGGTTTATTCACCGATCTCTCGGTGCCTCTGTGCGCTTTCCGTAGTAGTTATCCTCTACCGCCTGTCTGACCGACATATCAAAGACACACACAGAGAACAGATTGGTTGCTACAACAGAAATTTTTGCCAACATAATGTTCATGGTTGCACGTACTATCTACGTGTTACTCATAGAACAGATTTGCTGCCAAAACCGTAATTTGGCTATCAAAATATTGGTGGTTGATCGTATTATCCATGTATAAGTATTTCAACGCTTCAACCTCTTGTTGATTGCGACCGAATGTTGAATGAGAACTGACACTATCGGTCAAAGGACCATCTACCGGCAACCCTAACCTAGGATCGTGGAACGTGAAATTTTAAGATAATGGCTTCTGATCATTCGGGAGTGTAAATAGGCGTAATCGGTCTAATGGGCACAAAACAAAAATCCCTAGACGATTTGGGTCACGTGGTCCAAAAAATGTTTGGCATTGTAAAAACGGGCGATCAATAGTCAATATGCACACATGGGTACTCAAAATAAGTCAAATTTTGCTACAAATATAGAATAATTTAAATGTTTTGGCTGCGATTAAGAACGACGCATTGGCCGTAAGTGCTCAAAAAACGGACCATTATTTTTGTCGTTATAACTTGTTTAAAAACAAATTGGCCGATTTCCTGCATCAAATTGATCTAATTTGTCATAAAATAAAATTCTGGTTTGAAAGGGTCAGAAGCAGTTTGAAGATAAAGCTGATTATGATATGTTAGTAAAAACCTCCACACAGGGAAAAAACTTGTTCAAAATTGTTTGGATCTACAAAAAGTCCGTTTCAAAAGAAGAATTTACGTTTTGACATGACTATTATCGTAATAAATGTTTGGTTCGATAGAACACGAGATGATAAATATGACCATCGCAATGTAAAGTACACACAACTAATTGATCGGTCATACCAATGAAACGCGAAAAATGTATTACTAACTTACTTAAGTCCCACAACATCCCATTAAAGAACAAGTGGCTGTGCACGATTCCATTCACAAATTTTCTGACCGAGACCTACTGTTAAACGCCTGCTCTGAACTGCTTATGCGTTTTTTTATAGAGACGTTTTTACATAAATCTCCTACAATTCTTCTGGTACAATTCTTCGTGGTGAAAACTTAAATTTCATCATAACAAAAAACGGGATGTCTATATTTTTTTTTGCCTCTGGTGAAAATTTATAATTTTTTCGTTGAACAAGTGCGTCATGTTGATTTCTGTATTGGGTACTTCATATGATGTACCGATACTTCAGTTCTAATGACTGTAAACTACAGAGCACCATTCGTTTGTACTGATGGACTCCTCGAGGTGCACGCAATCTTAATCAATCGGTTTGCGAAAAATTCGGCTGCAAGCAACATTTCCCATTCTTGCTCAAATTTATCGTAATGCGTTATATGTGACTTATAATGGACTTGGGTGAAATTAGACTCTATCGTTTCATGTAGCCCCCATAAGAAGGTCCCATATGAAGTGAGAGATATCAATTCCGACCTTGCAAAAAATGTACCACAGTGCATTATGGGTTGCTATGTATATTTCTGGCCTAGGCAACACTAAGTGTTGCCTGGCGTCATCTGACATATTCATTGGAAAGATTACATTTTTTTTAGCATAAACGTGCTCAGAACGTTTTGACGTACGACTATCATTTGTTTACTGTGACTTGAAAAAATCAAATTTGGCAAAAAAATGTAATTAACTCGTGAACATTTTCGCGCGATAATTTTTCACAACTTTCGAAGTGGATTATCACGAAAAGAGTGCATCGATGAACTTAAATCTTTGTATGGCGCTGAAGCATCCTTTGACCCTGTGAAAAACTGGCTTAATGAATTCAATCGTGGCCAACGTTCGCTCAAAGACGAAGGTCGTCCAAAAACGGGCGTGGTGCCAGAGAACATTGATGCCGTGCGTGAACTGATAATGCAAGATCGTCATGTGGCATACCGTGAGATAGAAGCATCCTTAGGCATTTTTTTTACACCAGCATACATTCGATATTGCATGAACACCTGGCCGTAAAAAACGTTTGTTCTCGTTGGATACCGCACAATTTGACAATCGCTTACAAAAAAGGCTCGTGTCGATTGAAATTTTGAAAAAATAGATCGCGGTGCTTCAAAAGACATTTATAAGATTGTCACAGGTGACGAATCATGGATCTATGCGTATGAGCGCGAAACAAAACAGCAATCGACTGTGTGGGTCTTCGAAGACGAGCCAAATCCAACGAAAGTAGTTCGTGGTAGATTCACTTCGAAGCAAATGGTCTCCTGTTTCTTCGGCAAAACTGGTCATGTGGCGACTGTTCCGGTTGGGCAATGTAAGACTGTCAATTCTGAGTGGTACACCACAATTTGTTTGCATGAGGTCTTCGGAGATATTCGAAAAACGAGCAAGAGAAGACGAATCATGGTGCACCGTGACAATGCGAGCTCTCACAAATCGGCTCAAACCAGCGCTTTTTTGACCGGCCAAAACGTCGAATTGATGGGTCATCCGCCGTACAGTCCTGACTTGGCACCCAATGACTTCTTTTTATTTCCGCACATCAAGAAAAAAATTCGTGGTCAACGATTTTCGTCGCCAGAAGATGCTGTTGAAGCGTTCAAAAACCATGTTTTCGAGGTGTCTCAATCGGAGTGGAAAAAGTGCTTCGACAATTGGTTTGAGCGCATGCAAAAGTGTATAGATCAAGCTGGAGAATACTTTGAACACACTTAAACCATTTTTGATGATAAATATTCGCATTTTCATTGTTAGGCCAGAATTATATAAAGCAGCCCTCGTAATATATTCTCTAAAGCTATGAATTGACAGAAGAATAAATTGAGTTGAATGTCAGTGTTTCGAACTGTTGAAAACGGCAAATTTTAATTGAAAAATTTTAATTGAAAGTTGTGTTTTTGACGACCAGGGTAATGCTATTTGAACTTTTTGGTAGGAAATATTTTGAAGAACAAATAAGTTTTTTAAAAAACAATTTTAAAGACTTAATCGGTCCTATAAAGATTTATTGTATAGTAAATAATAAAGAAGAGAATCAACCATATATGCTTATGAGATCGAAAAGACCCTTGAAAAGACGGCGTTTTGCAACGATTGAGGAGATAACAACCGAATCGCTGAGAGAGCTCAAGACCGTACCAAAAAGGTATGCGATTAGATGGCGATTAGATGGGTAAAATGTAGAAATTTCCAGATTCACCATTGGGTGTCATGTCATTTATTTTATAATAGAGAGAACAAATTGATGGAGAATGTTTTCAGTAGGTTTGAAGTCTTGAACATCCTATCACACCAATCCAACATGCCAGGACCGGCTCCAAAATTTTGAGACTGATTGGGGATATAGTTTGGATTGAGTATCACGCTCTCCTATATGGCAGCCACATTTAAGTCCAAATAAAAGCGTGAATGCGGTCCCTAATACTAGCCAGTCAAACAACTGTTTTGCAGTCCTACTAAAAGCCAAATTTTCGCCACAATTAGAGCGTGAATTCTGTCCTATTACTAGCCAGTCAAACAACTGTTTTGCTGCCCCACTTAAAGCTTAACGAAGACAGATATACTGTTAAGCGCTTTGCAGCTTTCTTTTGGTGAAGAATAATGCCGATCTATGGGTTATGTTTTTACTAAGATCCATAATATACAGACAGCATTGATTGCCTTAGATTCCATTTGATTCAGTAAAAACTGTTATAAGATTAAATCCAAAAAGCGGCCACAATTCACTCGCCGAATGCTGTATGCCTCTATGGGTATGTGTGTGTCCGATGAATTTCTGGAATGTATGCGTGTTTGTTTGTGTGCGCAAACTATGTTGGACACAGCACAACACTTCACTCCACTTCATGTGTTATGTTTGTCAACATTTTCCGGTTTAATTTTGTACTCTTCTGTCCCAGAACCTCCACTTGTGCCTCCACTCATTTCCTATCGTCCCATGTCCTGCTTCGTGCGTCCTCCAGCCGCTGTCATCTATTTGTAACAGAACATGACATTTTGTCGGTTAACTTTTGACATATTCCATGGACAGATACACAGGGAGGAGATGTACGCATAAAGTGGCCAATTCAAAGAAGCATTTTAATCGATTCCAACCATTTCCTTTGTTTTTTATGCTGTTTGGTTTCTGCAGTTTTGGTTCGTGTCCACATTACTGTGGTGTCCTTTTTGCGGGTAATTGTCTGTGTATGCTTGGGTATGTGTGAGTGCGGTTGACAACAAAGGTCAATTAGGATACATGTATGGTGGCTGACGGGCATTAATTAAGGGAATCCAGGAAAACCAAGCAGTTGGCTAATTTGGAGACACTAAATCAACGGCTGGCTCGGTTTATTTGCTTGTTTTGAGTGAATTGAGTGGATAAACAAGGCTAGATAATTGAGATTACCTCAATATATAATATTAACCGATTAACATTAAACATGTCCGTCGAAAAGTTTCTCTTAAGAAAAGTCCCGATAGATGGCGCTGTCGTTGCGTTGGCATTTTTCGTGTTAACGCTACTTTTTGGATCAAATACACAAAATAAATCACTTAAATAAAAAAGATAACTTTGCTGATGTTATGCAGAGCCGCTAAGTGGCAGCTGGATTGAGATATCCTTGCCAAAAACTATTTTTGCTCTTTTATTTGTCCCCACAGTTTGGTACTGTAGGCATGGCAAAATTAGTTTCCAGAATGGTTTCTTTGCATTTTAATCCTGATAGCGCAACGATATTTGAAATGTTACATTTTTTTGTATTTAGGACATGATTTGAATCAAATTCTCAAAATACCACTTTTCAATATATTTTTCAATCAAATATGTGCATTTTAAGTGGCGATGGAATTCAGATAATTATGACAAGTTACATTTTGTCGTAGTTCCTAGCAGAATCCTATGTGTACATTTTCGATTTTTTTATTGGCACTGTTGCGTGAGTGTGTCACATCTAGATGGCAGTCTAGATGGGATGCCAGTTAGACTAGTCGGGTGATTAGTTTTGTCGCGAGTTACCCGGATTTTGTCTTCGGCCTTTATTTGGGTTTCTTGTCGACCGGGCACGGCTCTCTTAATGCTTTCTTGCATAAGAAAGCCTTGAGCGATAATCAGGCCTGAAGTTGCGGGGCTCCAGTTGAACACTTCTGCATATTCTGTGCGAATGCCCTCTATATGAGCACATACGGGACCTGGACGCCAGTCGAGATCTGGCTGCATATTCTGTGCGAATGCCCTCTGTATGAGGACATACGGGACCGGGACGCCATGGGCGTTGTTTTCTCCGACGGTCAGTGGGACATCAGTGAGGTGCTCTCCACTAGCACATGAACACAAGCTAGGATTAGTTAGTTCGCCTCTCAGGCCCTCTCTAGGCGCCGTATTGTTGTAACCGGCGGTGGTTTCCTTTTGACCGTACGCTTGCTGCTACGGGAGGCTACCAGTCCCCAAGTTACATGGGACTGAAACTGGGAGTAACCTTGGCTACGGAACCTGACCGGAGGTTAACCGGTACCACGAGTGACTGGGACTTTTGGGGTTTTCTCAAGACTCCACCTAGTCATTATAGGCCCTCGGGCCCTGTTGGGGGTTCGGTCGGGTCTAGCCTTAATGCATGGCTGCCGTTCACCGTCGTCGAACGGAAGAGGTAGATATAGACCTCGCTCTGAGCGGAGAGGAAACCATGTCCATGTAACATCTATATGTGGGCCCTTGTGTCTTCATTAAGTATACTAACCCATGACCGTGTCTTTAACTGAAGTTGGAAAGTCCCGCGATGTATGGTAGTAGCTCGGCTACGAGGTCTGACCGGAGACTAAAGTCTGGTACCACGGGTAGACAGGAGCCCCTAAGAACTGTTTTTCTGGCCAGACTGTTTGGTATGGCCCTTTGGGGAGCATAGTGGTGGCTGTGGTTTAAACCCAAATCGCCGAAAATGCCTACCTAAATTGAGACTTTGGGCGTTTTAGAGTAAGCTTCTTTTTCATTGAGACCTTAAAAACTCAAATTAGGGCGTTATCCGCCAGGATAATCGCCAAATCACCAAAATGATTTGTAAAAAGTGTACAGGGGCCGCCAAAACTGTCCCATTTATGCAGGTTCAACTTATCCAGGTTCGACTGTATAAGAATGGCTACGTTGAATTTATTATGAAGTTTTACAAACTTTGTGCTACCATGAAAATAAATATTTTAAATTTGTATTTTAAATCACGTTTTATTCAAAAAAAATATTTTAAATTTGTATTCTAAATCACATTTTATTCAAAACGAAAAAAATTAAAGTCAATTTCTTAAAAATAATGCCGAGAAGGTTCAGAGGGGGATACCAAGGGATAAATACTCAACATGACCGACAAAAAAGAGAAAAACGATCAAATTGAATATAAGAACAACGTTTTCAACGAAATTAAGAAATCTCATAGTGGTAATGATTGCTTTTGGAACTCAAGCAGAACGAGCTCACATCTTGAAAAGCGAAGAACTCATAGTAGACAACGTTTTACTGGTGCTTAATTATTAAACGCTACTGAAAGAATGTGTCTAAGCTGGTCTTCAAGATTAGCTTTCTTTTAACCGCTGGCTTCATTGAAAACTGTTTATTGGGTGCAACTTTGGATTTCAAAATTTTTCTAAAGAAGGAGGTAATGTCAATTCAAGGAGTTAATGTAAATTTCACTTTTAATATACAAGGACAGGTGCATCATAATATTGGCGGCTTATATCCATTGCCAAACGTAGTGTAAATTTTTGCAAATTTTTTTGGGTAATGAAGAGGAACACATGAGCTTACGATGTGAGTTCAATCATATAAAGGGTGGTGCAACTAAAACGCACAATGTTTATTGTAAATAAAACAACAAGCTTTCAAAGAATTATCCCAATATATTTTTATTATGATAAAAGGATCTATGACAGTTATGTGTGAAACATTATATAGGCCAACTACTTGATACGGCTTCCTCTATCCGTATCATATTTCCATATTTTCAATGACTCTGAAACATAATGAAGGTTCAATGTCGTAAATGTGCCAAATAATCTCATCCTTTAGCTCTTGAATTGTTCTTGACTTATTGACGTCAACTTTGCATTTTAAATATCCCGAAAGAAAAAAGTCCAACGGTCTTAAATCACATGATCGTGGCGGCCAATTAACATGGCCACGGCGCACAGTGGAATAAGATTGAAAAAAAATGGAAATAATTCAGCCGTTTCTAAACTAACAGTCGGATTTTGATGAAATTTCACTCATGTATTAAAAAGGTGTTTTCTAGTGTATTACACTAGCGGATTCTAAAGAAAAAAATCATTCAAATCGTTTCACAAATACAAAAGTTAGATTAGTTTTAAAATTGTATAAACTCGAAGTGCCCAAATTGGGGGCCCTCCAGCTCCGTCCCTGCTTATGGTGGGGGGACCATACTCAAAAACAAAGCTCGAAAAGAGCTCTTCTATAAGTGTGTAAAATGTCATCAAAATCCGACTGTCAATTTAGAAACGGCTAAATTATTTCCATTTTTTAATCTCATTCCACTGTGCGGCGTGAGATCACACGGATATTGAATTTGTTTTCGCGGTTTCGTGAGCTGTGAGACAAGTGGCTCCATCCTGTTTGAACCGTATTTCATCCAGGTCCATAGCCTCAACTTCTGGTCACAAGCACGCCGTTAGTAATAGGTGATCCATCTAGAGATATTTTTTTTAGACCAAAAAAAATTTAAAAATTCTAAGCAAGTGTGAAATCTTTATTGGAAATTTGAAAGGACATTTTATGGCATTTATTTTTTGAATACAATTTCATCCACATGTTGGCCGCAACTACGCCTCAGGGTTTCCATTCAGACGGTCGAATTTTGGATGACTCGTTCGAGCATTCCGACGGTATGGCTTTAATGACGAGCATTTCGACCGGTATGGCTTTCATGACACGCGTAATCTTGGCTTCCAAAACCTGAATCGTAGCTGGTTTGTCAGCATAGACTTGTGACTTTACGTAACCCCAAAGAAAAATGTCTAAAGGTGTGATATTACTCGATCTAGGCGGCCAACTCACCTGTCAAAAACGTGAAATTAGCTGTTTTTCGAAATGACCTCTCAATAAATCCATTGTTTGAGCAGCTGTTGAAACCAAGTGTCGTCAAGATTACGGGCTTAAATTTCAGGTAGCATAAAGATCGATATTATGGCGCGATATCGAGCACCATTCACGGTTACGTTCCGGCCATCATCTTTTTTGAAAAAATATGCACCGATGATTCCTCCAGCTCATAAACCGCACCAAACCGTGGTTTTCTTTGGGTATAATGGCACCTCTTGAACCTCTTCTTTTTGCTCTTCAGCCCAAATGCGGCAATTTTGTTTTTTGACTTTGCCGTTGAGCCAGAAATGGACATCATCACTGAACAACATTTTGGTCGAAAACAGCAAATCTTCCCGTTTCTCACCGTGGCACCGTCCAGTTAAAACCAAATGTCGTTAAGATTACGGTCTTCAATTTCAGGTAGCATAAAGATTGATATTATGGCGCGATAGCGAGCCCCATTCACGGTTACGTTCCGGCCATCATCATTTTTTGAAAAAATATGCACCGACGAATCCACCAGCTTATAAACCGCACCAAACCGTAATTTTCTCTGGTTATAATGGCACTTCATGAACCTCTTCTTGTTGCTCTTCAGCCCAAATGCGGCAATTTTGTTTATTGACTTTGCCGTTGAGCCAGAAATGGACATCATCACTGAACAAAATTTTGGTCGAATACAGCGGATCTTCCCGTTTCTCACCGAACGCTGATTTCCATAATAGAGTTGCCAACATTTGAAGGTAATTATTTTCAAAAAATGAATGCCATAAAATGTCCTTATAAATAACCAATAAAGATTCCACACTTGATTTGAATTTGTATATATTTTTTTTTTGCTCTGAAAAAATACCCATAGATGGATCACCCTATATAAGTGTGTGAAATTTCATCAAAATCCGACTTTTAATTTAGAAACGGCTGAATTACTGAATTTGTCTCATCCTACTGTGCGGCGGATATTGAAATTGTTTTCCCAGTTTAGTGCGCTTTCTGACAAGTGGCTCCACCCTGTTTGAACCGTATATCGTCCAGGTCCATAGCCTCTAATTCTGGCCACAATAAGGCTGTTAGTATTTCACGATAGCGAACACCATGTACGGTAACTGCTTGGCTGACCTTATTTTAGAAGAAGTAAAGCCCGATGACAGAACGAATTGGGCGAGCATGCACAGGTTTTTTACACATTTCCGACAGACCCGGTTTGCTGAAATTTGCGCACAATTATCCCGATTTGGTCGATTATGCTGACTAGAAAAATCACGAAGTGCACAAAATGAATTTTGATTTGAGCACGCAAACAACAAAGAAATTTCAATTTACTTTGGGCATAAAACTTTACGTTATGGTGTGACTCACAATGAACATTGTGCATTATGGTTGGACCACCCTTTCTATAATTTTCAAAAATATTTAGATCAAATCATTTTAAACATAGAACAATGGCTATTTTCAAAAGCCATTTTGCTACGTAATCTTGATTATTTCTTTATGTAATCTTGATTTTTCTCTTTAAATCGTAGTAAAACACAAACATCACAACTATTTAAGGAAGTCATACGAACTATTGCAAATGTTTCTGGACAAAACAAAATTTGCCGGGCTTAGCTAGTAAATTAAGCAAATTAAACTTAACAATATCCTTTAAACGTTCATAGAATTGACAGGGGCAAATTGCCACCGAGCTCAGTGAGGTGTAACAATTTATGCACACATAGTTTGGATTGGAAGTTTAGCTGCAGGAATTGAGAATTTGTGGAAAATTTTATGGTTTTCTATTTGTTTAAGCCGCCCTGTGATTATTAACATAAACTAAAATGCATTTCCTGTATAATTGCATGATAATTATTCCTCGAAATGCCTTAATTGAAAGACTTTTTTTTTTCAATTTCTACAGAAAATAATTGTTCTGGCGAAAGTCCCCACTCAACTGCTGACTCTCCAACCACTTCTGCCACCTTTTTCCCCCTACGTTCAGGGACAAATACTCGTAATAATAAAAATCGATAATATCGCTTTGTCTCTTATCCTTGCGCTATTTGATTAATTGCTGAATTAATTAAAAAATGTAATAGATTCATGAAATCTCTTTGACACGTTTAGGAGTGAAAGCAAGAGATGACAAAGGAAATCAAATTCTTAGATTTGGGGTTTCGGCATGTGTTTTTATATCTTCAGCCTTACTGATGGAAATATAAATATAAATATTTGTGTACTTCCGCAAAGTATAACAAATTCAATACAAGGTATTAAAGGCCTTCTTAGTGTTTAGAAAAAATACGTTGCAGGACTTTTTAAGTCATTTGATATACGTCTCATAACATTGGCGGTGCAGGATTTCTTTGGAAAATAAAAAAATAGTAAATCCACAAAGAATGTACTAAATGTTTTTTTTGAGAATATCGCCACATTCCCTCTAGTCCCTTCGATTTTGTAGCTCTGATTAGAAACCACTTTACTCAAATGCATGAAAACCGCTTAATGCATACACTGCACTTAAATTTAGTGTTAGATGGAAATTGCCGCACCTCATCCTGGTACCTTCCATAACATGACTCTTAAGAAAATGTCTTTAAATTCTTTGTAGCTTATATTTGAAAGAATTAGATTCTTCTAAATTATCCATCTTTAAAATATGATAATATACTTGTAATTTGTGTTATATGCACATTAAACTTCCGTAACTAAAGGGTGGTTTAATTTTAAGGGCCGATGTTGGTTTTGAATAAAACACAAATTGTTTAGGAAATTATTGTCATTTCTTTATATTTTGATAATATTGGTATGGTTCAATTATATATAGAGCAAAATATCGACCAAATGGCCGCCGCGATCTCGGCGGCACACCTCCATCCGGTGGTCCAAATTTTCGATGACGCTGAGGCATAATTCCTCTATGCCGTTAATGTGCCGGATTATCTCATCATTTAGCTCTTCCATTGTTGCTGGCTTATCGACGTACACCTTTTCTTTCAAATAACCCCAAATAAAGAAGTTCAACGGTTTCAAATCACATGATCTTTGCGGCCAATTAACATCGCCACGACATGAGATAACACGGCCATTGAATTTGTCGCGCAAAAGAGCCATTGTTTCGTTAGCTGTGTGGCAAGTGGCACCGTCCTGTTGAAAACACATATCGTCCACATCCAATTCGGGCCATAAAAAGTTCGTTATCATCTCTCGATAGCGAACACCATTCACACCGGCCTCATTTTGGTAAATAAAAACACGGCCCAATGATGCCGCCAGCCCTTAAACAGCACAAAACAGTCACTCTTTGTGGGTGTAATGTTTTGTTCGACAATCACTCTTGGATTATCATTCGCCCAAATGCGGCAATTCTGCTTATTGAAGAATCCACTGAGGTGAATTTGCGCCTCATCACTGAAGATGATTTTCTTCGAAAATTGATTTTTAATTTTCATAATAAGTCTTTAAAGCGTTTCTCGCTTGTGTAAATTTCCATGGTTTAGATTGAGTTAGTCTGAAATTGAGAAATATGAAATGAAATGCAAAAAAAATCTTGACGTTTAGGTGTGGTTCACATTCAACATCGGCCCTTAGAGTTTAACCACCCTTAGAGCTAAAAACATTCACAGTGACTGCCTGACTGGCTTCATTTTGGAAAAAATAAGGTTCGATGATGCCGCCACCCCCCCATAAACCGGACCAAACAGTCACTCTTTGTGGGTGCATTGTTTTTTCGACAATTACTCGCCTAAATGCGGCAATTCTGCTTACTGACGAATCCACTGAGGTGAAAATGTGCCTCATCACTGAAGATAATTTTCTTCGAAAATTGATAATCCATGCCTGAATAAATTTAATGCGTCGCTCGCTTGTGTATCTTCCCATGGTTCAAATTGAGTTAGTCTGAAATTGCGAAATATCAAATGAAATGCAGAAAAAAACTTGACGTTTAGGTGTTGTTCACATTGAACATCGGCCCTTTAAGTTAACCACCCTTAATTAGAAAGCTACATCCCAGGGTATACCATACCCCGAAAAAAGCCCGTAAATGAATTGGCCTATTTTTATAATGAAAATAAACCCTACTCAGAAAAGCTTAAAGAAACCGCAGTGTTTTAAAAAACCCCAAAACGATAAATTGTTTAGGGTCTTATTTAATATTCAAATCTGGGTCATATTGAAAATACAATGAAATAAAATGAAAATATATATGAAGTAACAAACAGTATGATTGTGGTAACAATATTCGAAGAACATCATACTATTGTTGGGTATATGGTTGTGTCACAACAATCTTGTGATCACCACAACAAAAGCATGAATACAATCATACTCTGAACCCAACAACCTTATGATGATTCGCACTCCACCGTACTATAATCCCCACAACCACAATACAACTCACATTCAACCATGAACCCCACAACCATATTATGATACTCACAACCATAGGATCCCTAGTATGATTTAAACAACGATCCCCAAAATTAATAATTAGGATTAGGCTTACCTGTTATTTGACAATAAATTTGTATTAAGTAATTTATTTAAAATAAATTATTTAAAATAAAATTCAAAATAATAGGATTGATTTATTAAACAAAAGAAAGAAATCCGTTAAAGAAAACGTAAGTGTTCCATTTATTAAATGTATTTCAGTAATGCAAACCCAATTATACTTCGCATATGCAAAATCAATGCAATGCTGCGTATATACAGTTATGTGCGAAATAAGAGGAACAGTAGTACTAAAGATGAAAAGAGCGAAAAGCAAGTAAATTTTACATACTGCTCCTGATTTATGTACCTAATTTTAAGTTTATACTATATTTAAACGGTTTTTTGTCATATTTTAAAATTCATTATGGTTTGATTATTATTTGTTTATTATTTTAAGAATAAAATGTAAATTTAGGGTGTGAAAAAAAATAAGGACACTTCAGACTCTGCAACAAAAAAAGGAAAAAATAAAAAAAGTAAGACTAGATTACATTAACGAATGTTACAAAAACGTGTTTTAATAGCTTAATACTTAGTTGACGATCCCTTGTTTTTAATACTGCCTGGCACCGCCTAGGCATAGATCGACTAAATTCTGGCAGATTGTAACTGGTATAGCGTACCAAGAATCCTGAATAAGTTGCCAAAGTTCATCAGAGTTGGACGGACATTTTCCTCTTATTGACGTTTTTACGAAACTCTACAAATTTTCAATCGGATTTAGATCCGGGGACTGTGGGGCCACTCCTAGGCGGTAATGTTATTGTCCTTAAACCACGTTTGTGTGTATTTTGCCGTGTGTTTGGGGTCCTTATCCTGTTGGAATATCCATCTAATTGGCATATTGGGTCTCATGCATAAAAACGAGTAAAAGCGATGAGTTGAGTCAAGTAAGCAATTGCTCGTAAGTTGAGTTGGATCGAACAGCAACAGCTTTTGCTCAGTTTCGTATGCATAAAAATGAGTTCAAACCAATTGCAATTACTTGAGCAAATTGAGATCAAACGTCTAATTGTTATTGAAGTGTCAAGTGGAAGTGAAGTAGAAGCAAATAATAATAATAAAATAGAATCTGACGATATACGAGTATCTAAATTTTTAGTACAAAAAATGAAAGAAAATAAATATTAACTTGAAAAAAGTCAGTTACCAAACATTAAAAATAAGAAAAAAGAAACAATAGAAACATGTGTCAAAGAATGCTACTGCAGCAAATGCTACTACCATCAAATCTATGTATTTATCATTTTATTATTAATTATATAAAAAATAATAATAATTAAGATTACAAACCTGTATAATTTTTTATCCTCACTTGCTAAATTCGTCTTACGCTGCAGCGCAGCGCGCTGTTGATAACATTTTTTATTTATTTGTGGTACAAAATATTCAGCCATGATTCCTTTTTAGTGTACGCGAGTCAACTAAAAGGCATGCTCCACAAAGTTTAAGCAAGAATTCACAAAAGTAAGCAAAAGCTTGTTTTTATGCATATGAAAATGAGAACAATCTCGTCTAACTTCAACTTCTAAGTTCAAACTGAGCAAGACGAGATCAAACGTGAGCAGTGAGTAAAAGCAAATACATCAAATTTTATTAGGCATACGACAAGCACCTTTTACTCAAAAAATCGAGTCCGAGCTCAAGCTCACGTTTTATGCATGAGACCCATTATCTTCAGCATACTATTTTGGAGAATTTCAACGTAATTGACTGCTTTCATGATATACATGATATCTATTCATGGTATACGATGCAAGGGGCCCACACCATTATACGAAACGATCCCCAAACCATGATGTTACCACCGCCATGTTTGACGGTTTTAATGGTGTACTTGGGGTTTGTCGCTATCTTAACTGATCTTCTTACGTGATGTAAACCACGATCTAAGTTGAACAAATTCATTTTTGTTTCATCAGACCAAAGAATATTACGCCATTTTCCCTTAGGCCAACAGACTTTCCTTTTAGCGAATATCAACCTTTGTTGAATATTCTTTTTTGACAACATAGGCAATTTTCTGGCACTACGAGCTCTTAGATTTCCAAGAATTAGTGTTTTTGAAGTATCAACATCAATATTTAAATCATTTTTGATTTGCTTGGAAGGCGCAAATGGATTTTTTTTACACTTCGCACTATGTTTCGTCTGACTGCAGGTGTAATTTTTGGTTTTCTGTCACGTCATTCTGGCTTGTCTACCAACTTTACAGCATTTTCTACCAGAGTTTTCGAAACTGCAAGCAATTCAGCCACTTTCCGATATGAATTTCCTTAGTTGTACAATTTTTGGATATTTTTTCTTATTACTGGGTCACAGTGCTTCTACTTTTTATTCACTGTAGATACATATTAGTTTTCATTGAATTTTCTAACTTATTTAAGCGAATCAACTTGCTGTCCCTATTATTACGCACAAACCAAATCAAGACTTTTTGAAACAATAATAACTTCCTGTGAAATGTTAGCACATTTTTGGCAGTTTCATAACGGGATTTGTTTTTGCAGTGTGTAAGCAATAAAAAATTGTTGTACGCTATCGATCATTCTCTCATTTTACTTGCATTCGCAGGCAATATTGGTCATACTAGTCACTGTCCTTATTATTTCGCACATAACTGTAGATATATAACTAGTAGAGACCATTTCGGCAGCACACATATATATGGTACCGAAGAGCCGTCCCACACCAACGGTGAAACGTGCGTTTACCAGATGATGATATGTTTGCTTTAACTTCGCTGACTTACGCTTCCTTCCCTCTATGACAGACAACAACAAAACCTGATCTTATTAGCTTGTGGAGTAAATTCACCCTTTAAAAAAAATAACAACAAATGATCACAACAAACCAAAAACTCTTAAAAAGCCAAAACAGTTTGTTTAAAAAATTTTTAATTTAAGATTCGTAGCAATTTAATTGGCAACTCCCTCAAGAGGAAAAAAAATGATTTTAATTTTTAAAAACTATTGACAATTTGCATTACAAAACCATTTGTTTTGAATATTCAAAGTTTTAAGGAAAAAAATGAATCGAGAATCACCTTTAGAGAGTTTAAGCGAGCACTGTTATTACTCGCTCATAGTATTTCTGGAATAAATTTTTTACGACAAATTTTAAATACTCAAATTAAACGCTTGTATAAAAACGTAATACCAATCGGACACACCTAATAATATTGTTCCAAAAACCATATTTAAATGTATTAACATTACAACCATACGGTATGATTGCCCTTATTATATTACTTAGTAGTGACATAATCGCCCTTATTCTATTTGGCGTAGTCAACATAAGACGACATCGTTTTTTGTATTTTGTTTCAATTTCGTATTCTGTTAAATTAAGTTTGGTATTCTGTAAGAAAAATTGGCGACGCCGTTGTTTTCAATTGGCTTTGATTTTGGCGTCGGCCATTTTAGTGTTGCCTTCAATGTATTGTTTACGTTAATTTTGATTTCATTAGAAAATTAAATGGAAAAAATTTAAATAAGAAATAAGCGCCAGTTCGAGAAGCTAGTGGAAGAGCTTGAAAAGAATCCATCACTAGCCAGAGGATTTCACAAGGGCACTGTTCGTAATAATTTTAATGAACAGTGGGAGAGTATTGCCACTGTGGTAAATTCTCATGGACCCCCAATTAGATCTGGTGCTGGATGGCAAAAGGTAAGGTAAATAGTTTGGTTAAAAACTATGCTGTTTGATGGAATTCTTTCTACAGATTTGGAGGGACCGAAAATTCAAAGTTAAAAGAAAAATGGCCATAAATAAAGCAGAAAGCAAAGCTACTGGAGGTGGTGTATTTAAGCAGCAAATGCTGAGACCCTTGGAGGAAGCTGTGGCAAATTTGCTGCAGTTCGAAAAACAAATAAGTCCAGAGGGTATGGTTCAAGGAGTCCCAAACACTGAAGACAGTGTTGATGTGTGCTTATCGGAATTACTTGAATTGGTAAGACATATTTCAGCAATATGTCGACTTACTTGCGGCCCTTTAATACTTTTTCCCACGAAAATAGCACATAACTTACATATATTTCATCAAAAACAAGAAATAAAATGAATCAGCTGACTCTAACATTAGATATGTGTGCTGTATGTTATTGACATTTTCGATAAACAGGCAACGGCGTCGTAATACTCTTACAGAATACCAAATTAGCATAGAATTGATGTTGTCTTCGATTTGAGTTGCTGTTGCCTTGAAATTGCCGTTGATATTGCCGACGCCAAATAGAATAAGGATGATTTACTGTTACAACATTAAACACACCCATTTCAATACTAGAACTGAGCATACCCCGTTAATGTCATATGGGTTTTAAAAGCTAACCTCAATAGCGTTAGTCTGTAACGGGATTTTAAAATTGTTTCAACTTTCATCATGGCGTGGTCAGATAATGAGAACCGTATCGCTGTAATATCGCTTTTCCAGTGTGAAATGAAAAAAGTGATATTTTCAAAACGCTCCGGCCACATTTAAAAGAAAATAACAACAAATGATCACAACAAACCAAAAACTCTAAAAAACCAACGCTCCGGCCACTAGGGATTAGCCGCATGTTCGTCTAACGATGCATAAAACTGTTTGAGGAGATGTAAAAGACCGCCACCGGTCGGGCCACCCACGCTCTGTTCGAACCCCGCATGTCATCAAAGCCGTTAAATCAAGAATTCACAGAAATCCGCTCCAAAAACAGAAAATCATGGCCCGTGAGATGAATATCACGCAAAAGTCCATGAGTCGAATCATTAAAAAATACTTGGGACTTGGGGCTTTCAAACGACGTACCGGACATTTATTGACTGCAGCTTTAAAAAAAAATAGGATTGAAAAATGCCAACGTCTTTTGGTGAAGCACGCTGATAACTTGCACAGAAAAATGTTGTTCACCGATGAAAAATTTTTACCCTTCAGAAAAAATTTAACAAGCAAAATGATAGAGTGCATGCGCGGTCATCTAAGGAAGCATCTGATATGATCCCAAGGGTGGAAAAGGGTCATCACCCAGCTTTAGTCATGGTTTGGTGGGGTGTCTCTTACGAGATGGGGTCACTGACCTGCATTTCTGCGAACAAGGTGTCAAAACAAGAAACCGTTTTGGAAGCTGCTGTGAAGCCTCTTAACAATTCCCTGTTCCAAAACAAGCCATGGACTTTCCAGCAGGATTCTGCGCCGGCCCATAAGGCTAAAACGTCCCAGGTCTGGCTTCGACACCGTTTTGGAAGCTGTTGTGAAGTCTCTTAACAATTCCCTGTTCCAAAACCAGCCATGGCCTTTCCAGCAGGATTCTGCGCCGGCCCATAAGGCTTAAACGTCGCAGGCCTGGCTTCGAAACAATTTGTCAGCGTTCATTTTCTCTGAAGAATGGGCCACAGGCAGTCCTAATTTGAACCCATTGGATTACAAATTGTGGACGGTTTTAAAGGACAAGGTTTGTCACAAAAGGTATCACACACATTGGATCTCTTAAGACTGCTTTGGTTCGAGCTGTGGCCAATTTTCTAATAGACGAGGTTCGTGCAGCTATTGACGGTTGGCCAGTGCGACTTAAGACGTGTGTAAAGGCAAAAGGCGGACATTTTGAATAAGTAGATTCTTTTTGGATACAATATACGTCAATAAATATATTAAAAAATATTTGGTCCAAAACATATTTGGTCGAAAAAGGCTGACCCCAAGGATTTTGGCGCAGAATGTTTCACATCAAGAGACAACCGCACTTTTGCGGTTCATGTAGTGAACACTGTGGCTGATAATTTGGAAGAGGAAATTTCCATAACTTAAATTTGTATCCTGAATAACTCCTAAAACATGTTTTAACCATGACGCATTTAAGCAATTGTGTTATCGCATATTTCAGTGGTACTGTAGAAGATCCCGTAAATTAAAAATGTAAGTACATCGGCTTTACATTCGGCAAAGGTCCAAGCGGTTGTTGAGAAACACTTGAAGACTATCAAAACAAAAAGTATGCTTTTAATTCCCCTTTAACGTGACTTACAGTCGCGTGTTTAAACCACACATTGTCGAAACGTTTGCACATGACCGCCAAACCCACACTTTTTAGAAGCTCTTCTGCTCCTTTCTCTTCATCCTTCTTATATCATTCCAATAACCACACAGCCTATTAAGTTAATAAATCGGATTAATGTCCTTTTCTTTCCTTGACTGCACCCTCGCATACCTGTGTGCTGTGTGTATGTGTTTGTGTAATCTTTAATAAATTCGTTTTGCAATACATAATATTTAGTGGCGACAACTGCAACAGCGTTAGCAATAATAACAATAACAGCAAATATTAGCAGAGAACAGCAAAAACATGGCATAATTAATCACATTAACAATAAAAACAATTTATAATCAACCATGAAATGAATGAAGATGCCGATTATGCTACAATTGTATAAGCGTGCGTGCGTGCGTATGTTTGCCTCAATGTGTCTACATGTTCATAAATATTTCCTATAAATTATTCAGGCGATAACCCAGCAAACAATGTGAAATTAACGCCTATTACTAATGTAACCCTCCGACGGTTGAGTCATCCGTTGCCCTTATACGAAGTACAAGGTCCACAGGGACCTATTTCTATTTGTATGGAATTTTATATGAAAACGCATTTTTGTTTTACATTTTTTTGTTTTGATTAATTATTATTTACTAATTATACATGTAATTTTAACCTAAGGTTAAAAACCAGTTTTTTTCAGGAGATCCATTTTAAAGATTAGGTCCCTTTCTATTTGCGCTTAGAATCGTCGACTTCACTTTCAAAAGTGTTCTGGGAGGGAACACTTTTGGGGTATGGGATCGGTCTCATTCGATGCTCAGATGTTGTTCACATCAAAAAAAGAAAAAAAAAATAAAATTGATTTTTTTACCCTTAGGTCCCTTTCTCTATGCGCTGTCACATATAACATTATTAGTTTTTTTTTATGAGTTTTATATGAATTTAGATAAAAGCCTAAAAAACTATTGTTGTGCAGATTGTCCCTCGTCCAACATATTTTCTGTGCAGGTGTAGCATCGATTCATATGTGTTGAATGCTCTGCACAAACTGGATTGTTACAGGAATGGCAATAGGCCCTTGTTTTCCGCTGCCGTCCGTACTCAGAACGGCATAGGCGACATGACGGTCTGTTCGTTTTAGACGCAAACTACGGTGCAGCTCCTTCTGCCGGTCTTGATAATAACTAAAAAGAACAAAATTATGTAGTTATTCTGCTTTTGAACATTAGAATTGTTTTTTCTTTCCTTTACATCAAATGCTTCCATTGCGTTCCGTATCCTTGGATATGCGGTTGTTCATTGCTCTTTCCTCTATGTTTGGTAGTGCCAATTGTTTTGTCAGCATCAGTAGGAATGACCGTCGTCTGTCACTTTTTATTGGTTTCATCTCGTTGTATGAAATAAATGCAGCTAATGCAGCAATGTCCACCATATTAAAGAACATGGCCAATGGCCAGCGGTTTGTTGAGCGCTTGCATGTATATGTGCCAAGCATCTGGTCCATTGTATCAACGCCCGATTTGTTGGCGTTGTAATCCAAAATAGCAAACGGCTTCTTCTTTTCAGTTTGCATGTCCACACCGCAAGTATAATGTGGTATCGACAGCAAAATTACCACTTTGTTCTCCTTGAGCACATATGAACATAGTGCTATATCACCTTCGTTCAAGTCGAACAATGTGCTGTTGACAGGACGCGTATGATTTTTTTGGAATTCCCGAGGCACACATGTCTTATTCGAGCGCACTGTACCAACATATGCGGTTTTCTTCCTGATCATAGTACGCGCCAAATCCAAAGTTGTGAAAAAATTGTCGGCATAAATTGTGCGGTCTGTATTCAAATGCCTCTCCGAAAGTTAAAGTACAACATTCTGCCCTTGATTCACCTCTCGTGCCTGGTCAGGCAATTTCCCAGAGTAAATCATTCCTTTGACAGGATAAAATGATTTTGAGTCGCACAACCACCATATCTGTATTCCGTACTTGGCATGCTTCGATGGAATGTATTGTGTGAAGCGGATGCGGCCTCTGTGTGGGAATAACTGCTCATCAACGGTCACTGCATCATGCGGAGTGTAAGCTGCTGCCAAGTTAGACCGCAACATTTGCCAAATACCATCAATAGCCGCAGTTTTGCTGTTGATTAGTCGCTGCTGTCGCGTATTTCCATTGTCGAATCTAAGGTATTATTTTATGCACTTCATACGATCTTATGATAATGCAGCTTTATATATTGGACGAACTCTTCAAGAGGTTCACTATTCGATTTAGTGAGTCCAGCATACAAAATAATAGCCAAAAAAGCATCGAACTCTTTCAAAGTCCTTTGTGTTTGTTGGATTTGCCAAATTCCATGCAGCGTTCACTTCCCTGCCTTTCCTATTTGATTCGTGTATTATGATGAACGCCATGTCTTCGGTGATGAGCGAGCGGAATGTGGTAAAGGGGTCATATGTGGTTCCTACTGGTTCCGGATTCCTCCTTGTGTGGTCGACCACGTTATGAGCACGAGTACGGGAAGTCGGTGGTGCACATTTAGTCCATTTGGTGCCATCTTTGGAAATGAAGTAATTGTCACTTGTTTGCTGAGCATCAGTTTCTTCCTATTCGTCGTCATCACTAATATCGTCATTGATGTCTATATGTGGTTTAGTGTCCGCATCCGAATCATCAACATGAAAAAAACTACAGCCGCTTTTATACCCTTTTCTGCGTCTACCTTGGTACATCTGCGTCTATGTGAGAGTAAGAGTAGGTAAGAGTATGCGTAAAAAGTAAGGGTAAATTCAACAACTCAAAAGGGACGGTAACAAAAACTCAAAAAGGGACGGAAAGTTTATTATTTTTCAAGGCACAATAAAATAATCCAAAAAGTAACAAAAATTCAAGGGACACGCTTGTGATGTGTTCCAACAATAAAACAAGCCAAAAGACAGAGCATTTATTAACGATTTCTTGAATTTTCAGTACAAGGTCCCAGCGGACCTTTTCACACGTTCCCGTACTAAACACATTTAAATCTCAATAGAAACTAAACTATTGGTCGGATCGCTTCGACGATAACGATTCTGGATAAAATTTCCTTGGAATACATGTGGGGGTCGGGTATACGTCCAATGGACCATCAAGGAGTAATTTCAATTTGAAAATGAAAAATATCCCCAGGGACCTTCTCACGCGCCGGATGGTTAAGATCTGACGAAAGTCTTGTTCTAGAATGACTGGGTACCACTAGAAAAGTGTAGTTATCGAGTATCGAGTAGAATACTATCTTGACAGTGTTTATTGCGAGGAAAAAGTATCGAGAAAATAGACACAGAGAACAGTTTTGTTATAAAACCCGATTTTGGTTTTTGCCAGCCTAGTGATTGTGGCTACACATGCAATTTAAGTATCGATAAGTACAACTAAATGTTAGACGAAACACTGAAATTGCCTTAACTACTGTTGTCTTTTGGGAGCAGAGAACAGCTTCGTCGTCCTAGTGCAACCGACTGTAACGTTTTCATTATAAATGACAATATGGTCTGAGCTTTGATCTAATGGCATGTCGATTTCAAAATTCATGAATTTTATTACATTTTGTGATAGCAAGAACGCCATTCAGCTGAAACCACAGATTGTCCTAATGCTTCTCAGCGATTTCCAAAAACAAAAGAAATGGTTCATCATGCCTGTGTAGCGCTCACCGTTAACCGGAAATACCTACTTAGTTTGCAATATGTTAAACTGGCAACTTTGAACACAATTGATATTTATTATGGTAACATTCTTTCCCTTGTTATACGTACACCAAAGAGGGTTCATCGGCAAATTTGTCAAAATCAGCTGTAATATAAAATCAATGATAGGTAATAGTTTAATTAATTGCTACACTTATGCTCTCGAAAATGTAATATTATGCCATATCGTGTTTTTGTTATATAATTAAGTATGGTAACTCTTACTCGTAGCTTTAGCAGCTTGAAGTCAACTTGCTTGCTAACCGAATAACGTCCATGCAAATGCTACTTTAGTAAGCTGAAAATAATGCAGCTGTTATAAAGGGTTTTCCATTAGCTACATAACAATTTCGTATCTTTATGTCAACACAACCTCAAACATTTTTTAATGATCTTTCAGTGTCAAAACGTTGGTCAGAGTCAACATTTTCATCATGGTAAAGTTTACTTACGAGCAACGTTTGGAAATCATTCAAAATGACTACCGAAATTTTGAGTCGGTGGTCGCAACTTTAAGAGCGCTTTCTCAAATTTGCGGCCATAATAATCGTCTCACCCGACAGGATGAGCGATGAAGCTCATTTATGGCTGAGTGGTTTTGTCAATAAACAAAATATGCGTTACTGTACAGCAGCAAAGCCACATGTACTTTAAGAGACGCAATTGCATCCGCAAAAAATTACAGTGTGGTTTTCATGCCATAGGTGTGATTGGGCCGTATTTTTTCATCGATGAAATCGATCGTCATGTTGCCTTCAATGGAGAGCGCTATAGTGCAATGTAAGAAAATAATTTGATTTTTGTTTTTAAACCTTATAAATTTGTTTAAACGCCATTTGTCCATGTACAGGGTGGGCGATTTAAAATTTTAAATTTGAATCGGCTGTAAAAAAAAGTACTGATAGTTTTTTCAAATTTAATAATGGAACATCATCCGATATATATATATATATATATATATATATATATATATATATATATATATATATATATATATATATATATATATATATATATATATATATATATATTTATATATATATTATATATATATATATATATATATATATATATATATATATATATATATATATATATATATATATATATATATATATATATATATATATATATATATATATATATATATATATATATATATATATATATATATATATATTATATATATATATATATATATATATATATATATATAAGAAAACTTTCATTAGTTGAATATTAGAAGTACAACAGGACAGAAGTAAAACAATTATTTAAATTGATTACCCCTGATCTGATGATGAACGACGAAGTCAGTTCGAAATATTGGGTTATTTAAAATTAAATATATTATAAAAACACCAACATCTGTTTTTTGCTTATGACCTCAAGCCTAACAATAACTGAAAAATAGAAAACTTTTATCTCAAAAAAAAAACTAAAGACTCAAATCGGTTAAAAAAAAGTATTTTGTCAATCGAAATATGCCATACCAAATTGGTTTTAAATCGGAATTAAAATGGATGTTCTAGAGCGGTTAACTGTTATGTCGAAAGATATCTTTGCACTGGGTCTATATCAAAACGTGGACTGGAATAGAAAAATGTCTAAAGATGTGATATCACTCGATCTAGGCGGCCAACTCACCTGTCCAAAACGTGAAATTAGCTGCTTTTCAAAATGATCTCTCAATAGATTCATTGTTTGAGCAGCAGTATGGCAAGTGGCACCATCCTGTTGAACCAAATATAATGGCACCTGTTTAACCTCTTCTTGTTGCTCTTCTTCTTGCTGAAAATTTTTTTTGTCGAAAACAGCGGATCTTCCCGTTTATCACCGAACGCTTATTTCCATAATACAGTTGCCGACATTAGAAGGTATTATTTCCAAAGTCTTTTTTAAGAAACAAGCAGACAGATGGGTGGACGGACAGACATTTATCATAAAATCGTATCACCTGGTGATTCTGAGTCTAGCGGTACACATAAAAGTTGGTCTAGCTTAAAATTTTTTGATATTCACATATTTCTTACTTGAATATTATGAATTTTCTTTGCTTTCTCTTACACCAACCAAAAAACCGGAAAACCCGTCTGCAAAAAACCGGGTAAACCGACATGTCGGCCTTTAGCTATTTTTGAGAAACCGAATGCTTGTTTCAGTTTCGGACACTACTCCTTACACTCTCTTTTCTCAATGATGGCACAATAGGCCTACTCAAAGCTTCCTAGTTAAATCATGCCGGAAAACACGTCTGGCATTCACTGACCCGGTTGATAAAGCCAACCTATTGGCTGAAATATTTGCAGGAAATTCTTCCTTGCCGGAAAGCAATCAACCACTCCCCGCGATCGAAAAGGTATCTAGTTTCACGTCTAAGATATTTTTTCGAACACGTGTAGTTAAAAGGTTTCATGCGAACGTCGATGTTAGTAAGTCCCTGGGCCCGGATGGCATCTCGGCACTAGTCTTATGTAAGTGCTTCTCGACGCTTGCCCGTCCACTGCGCAACCTTTTCAACCTAGCTTATCGTGCGGGAGTCTTCCCAGCGTGTTGGAAGGTTGCGAGCGTCCAGCCGATCTCTTAAAAGGGTGAAGCCAATAATCCTGCGAATTATTGGCCAAACCATAATTAAATTACTACAATATTGTTCTTTAAATGTTGTTATCAATCAAGTTTTGAGCCGGAAAGCCCGACTGCAAAATCCGGATAAAAATACATGTCAGGCTTTAGCTACCCCGTTTTTATTGCAATTTTTGCGGGAAAATAAAACTAATTGTGACTATGTCAAATTAAATAATAATCGTTAGGTGGGCTGACCTCAGGTCATTTATTTATAAAAATAAAAAGTAAAAAACTCTATAAAAATACTATGTATACGAGTATTAGAAAAACCTAGCATAAGCTAGACTAAAAATCTGTGAAACGATTTTTTTTTTGGAAAATCAACTACATATGTAACGCGCAAAATAGAAAGGGACCTAAGGGTAAAAAACAGTTTTGTTCAGGAGAGCCATTTTAAAGATTTAAATGCGTGTATCTTTGGAATCGTAGAATCATCGACTTTACTTTAAAAAAACGTGCATATCTCTGGGAGGCAACACTTTTGGGGCATGGGATCGCTCTCATTCTATGCTCACATGTTGTCCACATAAAAAAAAGAAAAAAAAAAATAATATTGATTTTTTTACCCTTAGGTCCCTTTCTCTATGCGCTGTCACATACAGTGGTGGCCAAAACATATGCAACTGAGATTGACTGACTTTAACAGGCTCTGTAAGTTGGCAAATTTGTACCACAAATAAGACAATGATATTTAAATAATTATTAATATGGCATTAAGATTTTAAATAATTATCAGAATGCACAGCTTTTGTTTACATTTTCTTTGCTATCGGCATTTTTATCGATAAATATTAAAATCGGTATGGACAAAACTCAACAACTGCAACTCAAACAATTTTGTTTTAAATAACGGCATTTTTGCAATTTCTTTTTATCTGTTCTTCTTTATATTAATAATTCGAAAGCCTGCGTAAAGAAATTTGTAGGAATATTTAGTATTATTTTGCTATTTTATTTCAATTAAAGCTAAATTTGAATTTGAGCTCAGACAGCGAATTGTGACTGATTATTCTTCTGGAATATCACAGAAAGACATTGCCGAGAAATATAATGTTCATAAAAGTTCAATCGCATTATTGCTAAGTTTAAAAAAAACTTCACAAATTTCTGTTAACACCGAGGTGGTCGACCGCGCAAGACAAGTGATCGGACGGACAATTTGATAATCAGACACGTGAAAAAAGACTCATTTATCTCTTCCTCCAAACCTAACTGAAAATTGCAAGTATCAGTTTCTGATCGAACAATTCGTAGACGTCTTTTACAGGCCTCTCTACGCGCACGACGCCCTGCAAAAAACCGCTCATATCAAAGCGTAATCAAAAAAAGCGTTTACAGTTTGCTAAAGACATTTAATTGGCCAGAAAGTAAATGGAGGTCTATCCTGTTTAGTGACGAATCAAAATTTAACATAATTGGCAGCGATGGTATGTGTTATGTACGACGACCAGCTAGAAAACGGATCGAAGCACGTTACTGCAAAAAGACGGTCAAGCATGGAGGGGGCAGTGTAATGGTGTGGGGCTGTTTTTCTGGTGCTGGTGTTGGTCCACTGTATAAAATTGTTGGCATTATTGACAGATTTATGTATAAAAGACATAATTGGGAAAGGGTAATGCTTCCATATGCAGAGTATGATATGCCGTTGCGGTGGGTCTTCAGCAAGACAACGATCCCAAACACTCATCGAAAGTGGTTAAAATCGTGGTTTGCCGAAAATAGAGTTACGGTAATGGAATGGCCACCGCAATCTCCAGACTTAAATCCATCGAGACCTCTGGGAAATCGTTAAACCAAAAAATTGATAGAGAAAATTGTACAAGTTCGACTATTTTGTTTCAACGACTG